>CM077644.1:216447461-217918711 GCA_039707465.1 Rhabdophis nuchalis | reverse complement strand
AGGCATTTTTGGTCTCTTTTTAAAAACTTTTTAAGCTAAGAATTTTCAACATGCTTGGTGATTCCAACTCAGTGCGCACTTTCCCTACATATCCTCTAGAGCAGGGGTCTCCAACCTTTTCAACTTTAAGTCTGAAGGACTTCAGCTTCCAGAATTCTCCAGCCAGCAAAGCTGGCTGGAGAAGTCTGGGAGCTGAAGTCCTTCAGACTTAAAGTTGAAAAGGTTGGAGACCCCTGCTCTAGAATTATACCACTTGTGTTCAACTCAGAGAAGTAATTTTTTAAAAGATTCTGAATCACTTTTTGCTCTAATGAACTAAGCAATTCAGTGACCTTGAATTTTAGCTCTGATTAACAACATTTTTGAACAGCATCCTCCTTTCTTCATGGCCATCTCCCCAATAGTAGAATTGGAGGCTATATAATTACATTGACTGGATGCAGACTAAAGAAAAAACCAATGAAAAGGTCTGCTTTATACAGTGTATATCATGGAACCACATATGTTGGTAATGGCTGCGAGATCAAAAAGTTTTAAAAGAGCATGGGATAAATGTTTGATTGCACCATCCTTAAATGTAATAGGGATTTTTTTAAATGGAACTTCTGTATTTGTCATCAAGAATACCACTGGATAATTCCAAGAGATATTTCATAGGCATAGAACTGACTCCCCTGTTTAGAAAATAAGATAAACAAGGCAATTGACTTGTTGGCTTACTACTGGAACTTCACTGATTGGACACAGATACATCAAGCCAATTCTTACACTCTCTGTGGCACTTTTATCAAATGTTGGTAATCCCAAATCAAACAAAGACCAGTACTTTAAGTAATGTTTGGGCCTTAGGAGCCTAAAGTACAACACTCTATAAAGTTTGAAGCCATAACCGGCCTTCCTGTTAAAAAAAAATATGAGTCACTCTCAGTTCATCCTGGAAGTTCTACATCGACCTATATTTAATTAGTTGAGGACAGAAGGGGGAAAAAAATAATCTGACAGACACAGTTTGTACATAGGAGGTCAAAGGAAATGGAAAATTCCCCCCTCCCTTCTCTTGAACTGGTATTGGTGTTTTTGTATAAATTAACTTCCAGTTAATTAAACTGTAACAGTTTCAGGCATTGTTTGACTCCCTTAGCATTGACTAATAGAAAGCAAGGCCGGTGAGTTTTGCCATCACTTTACAAAGTTTGCAAATAATGTTAAACTTCTATTTCTTCCTCCATTACTAGCAAAGCTAGGATTTTATACTACAATCATGAATTCAAGGACAGGTTTTGTTTCTTAACAAGTGGGATTTTTTAAAATAGCGCTTTTCTTTTTAATATGCTAAAAAGGTGCATACTTTTAGCAAAAAACAACAACAGTTGGATCATATTTTTAATTAAACATCCACACTGGATGATTACATTTACCAAACAGCCATGATTTGCTCTATTGTATATGTTATACATTGCACATAACATGAGATGTATTTCAGTGAAATATTGAAACACTTTCCCCCTTGTTTGTTATATAAAAAGTATAATGTTACAAAGCAATGATATACATAAATGCTCAGAAGAAAATCTACTAGATTCATCAGGATTCAAAGTCCATTAAGTGTTTGCATGACTACAGACTTAATGAAAAAGCTACATTTTGTGCAAGCCAACAATGCTATTAGCTTTTGGGCACAAAAGAAAAATAAACCAAATGTATGTATCAGTTATTAACGACAACAGAACTTGCTGCCAGAACAAATTTACTAAATCTTATTTGCTCAACTATATATTAATAGCCAAGTTCAAATATTTTAAGCGTTGTGCATGCTGAATTGAAGATAAGATAAAACAGGGTTAAGCAATTTTCTTCATCCTATATATAACAGTACAACTACCATAAAAATGTTTATAGCTACTGAGCAAACTATGCACTTTTGTATTCCTGAAGCACTATGCAACTAAACCGGTATTTTAATATTGCTTATAAGTTTGGTAAGTTAAATGTAAAGAGTAGCCGAAATCTATATTGTTAAAAGTTATAAAGAAATCTATAAAAGGAAAGGTCTACTTAAATGAAATATTGAGTAAATATTTATGAAGCTGTTAAAACAGTGAATGTTTCAAAATATATACGCCACTATTCTATATTTCGGCCTGTTTCTAGTAGGTTATATAACCATTTATTTAAAAAAAAAACCAGAATGAACTAGAATGCCACAAAAGAACTGACAAGCTTTTAAGACTCCAGAATACATAATCTAGAAACATGATATAAGCATCAGAAGCTGGAAAAAGAATTCTGTTTTTGAAGTTGTGCTGTGTTGTAGCTGTAAAATGTATGTCCCAGTTCTCCATTGTGTATATAAATTATGTATTATTAGAACTGGTGTATAAATGGAAGATGCTTGACAGCTTTAAAAGTAGTTATATCCCCCCCCCCCCCTTGCAAAATTAGATGCCTTGGGACTTAGCCAACAACTATAGGAGGAATCCTAAGGAAAGTCAACATTTTTATCCTGAATTACTTCAATATAAATTAACAAATTAACAAAGACCTTGATATAAATTAACAAATCCCTACAGTTGGGTAACATACTTCCCTTATTAACAATATAACCAAGTAACAATAAAATTTATGTATTAATTCAATTTGTCCATGCCCATCTCATGTTTATAATTCTGGGTAGATTACATTTTTAAAAACAACTAAATAACATTAGCAATAAAGAAAACAAGATTCAGTAAAATACATTTTGTTTTCTTTTTACAACCCTGTAAACCCTTGGAGTTGGGGTGACCGAATGGAGTTGAGCATTTACTGGCCAGATGCCTTTCCTGACGCCTACACATAGTTCACAGCAGATATTCTCTCTTTTGAGCCCTGATAGAGAAACATCTGCCTAGAATTGAACTCTCAACCTTCCAAGTGGGAGGCGAGCGTCTTCACCTCTTCTAGACCATCACATTGCACATTCAGTAAAATACATTAACTGCCCTTAAAAAAAAAGCTTACCAATAAAAGGACCACCTAAGAAGTGATGCTGGGATTAACATGTTTTTTAAAGCACTTCAGTAAAACACAACAAGCATTTTAAAAACCAGTAAACATCCAATCAAACCCCCAAATTACAACCCAAAAATAGGAAAAGCAAACAATGAATCCCCAGGTCTCCCCATCTGGCAGGCTCTGGATAATAACTAGAAACCCTGGCAGGTTGGTATACCATGTTGTTAGAGTCAAGATTAGGGCCCTTCTAACTTCAGGGGGCGATGTTTCAAAAGATGGTCGCTGAGGCAAAAAGGCTCTCTTGTTGTGTCTCGTCAGATGACACATTGTAATAGTAATATGCTCTTCTGCCAGACCTGATGGGACAGGTAGTTGTAACTGGGTAGAAGCATTTTCTCAAGTAATAATAATGACAATAGTTATCATTATAGTTTCTACTGTTTTTAATGTTGCATGCCACCTTAAGTCTTATGAATGTGGACAGCTCTCTAAATTTGATAAATATATAAACCTCATTAGAGGGATGCAGTGGCTCAGCTTGACAGTAGACAATACACTGAGCTCATCAATCAGAAAGGTCAGCAGTTCGGTGGTTTAAATTCCTAGCACCACGTAACAGAGTGAGCTCCGTTACTAGTCCCAGCTTCTGCCAAACTAGCAGTTTGAAAGCATGTAAAAATGCAAGTAGAAAAACAGGAACCACCTTTGGTGGGAAGGTAGCAGCGTTCCGTGTGCCTTCGGCATTTAGTCATGCTGGCCACATGCCCATGGCGACGTCTTCAGACAGTGCTAGCTCTTTGGCTTTAAACAGAGATGAGCACTGCCCCCAAAGTCGGGAACGACTAGCACATATGTGCAAGGGGGAACCTTTACCTGTACCTCATATTTCTCATAAATCTTATTTAAATTCATCCCTATGAAGTGTATTTAAGACTATGGCCTATACTATTAACTTAATAAAATACAATGGCAATAACAACAATTTACAAGTTCCTATTCTCCAAGGCAATTATCTGAATTCCTCTGTAAGAAATTATCCTCAGCGTAATTTGGTTATCTTCTAAATGGTCTGCATCGTTTTTATTCAGACTTTGGCAGACAGATGCTGCTTGCATTTCTTGCCAAGCAGCATAACCTTTCTAAGTATAGATCAATCATTGATGTCTGCAAACGCCACTTATTGAGTGCTGAGAAGCCTTCCCAAGCTCTTACCACCCACAAAAAGTTTGAAACAAATCTAGATATTCCAGCAGATATGACATTCCTCATGATCACTGTTCTCCCATTTTACATCCTCCAGACCTGAGATTAAAGTCTCATAGACCCGTAATTTGGGGAAGGCTGTCTTATCTCACTGAGGTTGCTGTCCCTGTTTACCTTCTTAATGCTATTAAGCAAAAATTGAAGCCTGCCACTAGAAGGACCACCTAAGCAATGGACTTCAACTCCCAGAATTCTGGAAATTTAAGTTTGCAAGTCTTAAAAGTTGCCAAGGTTGGAGACCTCTGGTCTACAGGAAATGAATTTGAACATTTCCTAGCAGTGTGGATCACACACACTAGTGACATGATAGCAATCTTTCAGTATTATTGTCACAGGGAACAGGGAGTTGGCCTATTCTCCAAAGCACCTGAGGGTGGGATAACTGATAGAAGATCATTAAAAAGCGATCCAACCTAAAACTAAGGAGAAATTTCCTGACAATGAGAACAAATAACCATTGGAGCAGCTTGCTTCCAGAAGTTGTGGGTGTTCCATCACTGGAGGTTTTCAAGAAGAGAATGGACAACCATTTGTCTGGAATGGAATAAGGCCTTCTGCTCAAACTCAAGAAGACCTCCAAGATCCTTGTCAACCCTGTTATTCTATGTCATTCTAAACTTGGCCAATATTTGCTTTTATACATCCAAAGTAGCCAAGGCTTCTATTAAATGTCCCATGAGCTCATAGAATTGTGGATTTTTTGTAAAGTGGCTTGTCTGGTGCTTCCAAGAATGAATTTTTATTCTGGGAAAAATCTGAGCAAAACCATATTTTCCACAAAAAAAACCCTATGCTTTACAATTATGTGGGATTTTTTTTACCATTTAAAAATACAAGATAAAACAGTATTGGCCACTTTGAACTTTTAAAAAATCAACTCAATCCCGCTGCATCTTAGCTGTTGAGTATTTTTTCTGCAGATGTTTCCATTTTTTTAAAAAAAAATGGCCAAACAAAAAAATCCAGGCCAGAAATCTGTACCATAAAGTAGGTAAGTGTCCTAATCTTCTTTCTCCCTACATTGGAGAAACTTTTCTTGAGTAAGCTTGTTATTCCTACATCTCAATACCTGCAGTATCTCTATAATTGTAGATTTGTGTCTTAATTGAAATATTTTGCCAGTTACCTAGAATATTTTTTAAAGTTTTTTTTAAAGATTTCATACTCTTGAAAATACAGGTAGTCCCCAGGTTAACAATGACAATTCCATCCCTAAGCAATGCAGTCATTAAGTAAGTAATGCCTGATTTAACAACCATTTTTCCTATGGTTGTTAAGCAAGTCACAATGTTATTAAGCAAATCTGCCTTCCACCATTGATTTGGCTTGTCATAAGGCTCCTGGGAAGATTAGAAATGGCAGTCAGATGACCCTGGAATGTTGCAACCAACATAAATATACGTCATTGCCAAGTGTCTGAATTGATTGTAGGACTGTGGGGACACTAAAATAGTCTTAAGTATAAGGGGCATTCATAAGTCACTTTTTTCAGTACCTTGTTTAAATGGTTGTTAGATGAATGATTGTAAGTTGAGGATTTTATTTGATTTATTTGATTTGCCAATCGTTTACAAGATAATAGGCATAAGAATAAACATGAAAATGAATGAGATGGGTACAAATAAATGGGGACAGTAGGACAGGGATGGTAGGCATGATGGTGCGCTTATGCGCGCCCCTTACAAACTCTTAGGAATGGGGTGAGGTCAATAGTAGACAGTTTAAGGTTAAAGTTTTGAGGATTTGAAGATGCAACAGAGTCAGGTAGAGCATTCCAGGCACTGACCACTCTGTTGCTGAAGTCGTATTTTCTGCAATCAAGTTTGGAGCGGTTTACCTCGAGTTTGTATCTGGTATGTGCTCTTGTATTATTGTGGTTGAAGCTATAGTAGTCATTGGCCGGTAAGACGTTGTAGTGGATAATTTTGTGTACTATGCTTAAGTCTGATCTTAGGCGGCATAGTTCTAGGTTGTCCAAACCAAAAAATTCAAGCGTGGTGGTGGAGGGTATTCTGTTGCGAGCAGAGGAGTGTTAATACTCCGCTTGTGAAATACCTCTGGACTCGCTCAATTGCATTAATGTCCAATACACAGTGCGGATTCCAGACAGATGAGCTGTATTCAAGAACTGGTCTGGCAAAGGTTTTGTATGCCCTAGTTAGCAAGACAATATTACCGGAGGGAAACGCTTTGTAAGATTAGGTTACCTGTACTGGAAAACTTTCACATTGGCAGTTGTTCACTATATGCTAAATGAAATGAAACTCTGGTTATCTATATCATCATCCACATTATACTCTCATCGTTTTATTTTTCTATTAAAAATTGGAGTTAATACTCACATAAATTGAAAATGGAATGGGACAGTATGGGATTCCTTATAAATATGTGTGTGAATTTGCCCCACTGAATTAATGTTACTTGTTTTGCTGAAGGTTTTTTTTTTAAATTGGTGCTCAAGCACAAACAACCAATAAGACTCATTTTTCCGACTCATTTTTAACAATTGTTTAAAAGTTAGTGAACCAGAGCACTGAAGTTACTTAAATAAAAAGGAACAAGTCCAGATTTGCTAAATGTATACTAACATTATAAAACTGAAAGGTTAGTTAATATGCTTTAAAATATGCTGTTGTTTTTAATGAAAGTATTAAGGTTCCCTGAAGCAGTGAAATGAAATTATTCATTTTTGTTTCACTGCGTGCAATCCATGCTGTGTGCTAGTAAAAGTACTAGTTCAGGATTTTCATTTTAAAATATTCAACTTAAAGTACTATGTTTCAATACGACGTTTGTGGCTATTTGTACATGCAAACACCAGCACTGAATGTTCCTGGGCTGGATTTACTTTAGTTTTGATCAAAATCAAAGATAAAGAACATCATATTTAAACCATAACTAGTTTGCAAACTAAGAGCAACTGTTCTTTAACACACATTTTCCCCAACCCCCACTTCTTAGGCAAACTCCCAGTAGAAATAACAATTTGACAACTTCTGTTTTTCTTCACTTCAGACTTTTATGACACAAGCTTACAAAATAAAATAATTGTATTAGCATTTATTAAGGGAGAATTAAGTCTAAAGACAATTAGGACATCGACGTTGACATTTTCTTAGAATTCAAAGGACTTGGAACTCTTCCTAGAAAAAAAAAAAAGATTTCCAGCCATTTTTAGGACAAGCCAGAGGTACATGATCAGAACTATAGGCAGATAGAAGGATATTTAAATATAGGTAGTCCTCAAGTTACAACCATAAAGGAGTCTTCCCATCAGGATCACAACTTATGACAGTCACAAATTGGATCACTTTGTGACCGACCTGATCATTTTTGCAGCATTAAGTGAATTCTGAGGTCAGTAAATGAAGCAGATTCTCAGATTAACAGAGTTGGAAGGGAACTTGTAGGTCTTCTAGCCCAAGCAAGAGACTCTACACCAATGATGGCTAACCTTTTTTCCTCACGTGCCGAAATCGCGCACATGGGCGGAACAGCACACGCGCATGTTCCCATACCATAATGCAATGCACTGATGCCTCCTGGGACCAAAAATGGGCTGCCAGGGGGTGCTGCACACATCCTGGTGCACCATTTAGGGCCCAGCAGGCCTCCCTGAAGCTTCCTGAAACCAAAAAAGGTGCCCGGGGGGAGCATCTTCCCATGCTCTCCCCATCCCCCACGCATGCGCATGTCAACCCCATCCCCCCATACATGCACACGTGATCACCACTCCCACACATGCACACATGTCTCCCACATGCATGGCAGAGATCCAAAAACCAGTTGGCTGATGGGAGGTGCACATGCACGGTGGAGCTGAGCAGGGCGACGGCTCACGTGCCTGCAGCTAGGCCTCCGCGTGCCACCTGTGACATACATGCCACAGGTTTGCCACCATGACCCTACACCATTTCTGACAAATGGCAGTCCAGTCTCTTCTTGAAAGCTTCCAGTGATGAAGCTCCCACAACTCTCAAAGGCAAGCTGTTCCATTGGTTGATTGTAATTACTGTTAGAAAATTTATCTCTATTTCTAGGTTGAATCTCTCCTTGATCAGTTTCTATCCATTATTCCTTGCCTGGCCTTCCAGTGCTTTGGATAATAGCTTGATCTCCTCCTCTCTGTGGCAGCCTCTCAAATATTGGAACCAATGGTTCACTGTGGGTGCAGGTTTGCCAAAACCTGGAAATAAATGTGATTCTCAGCAAAACCGTTGCAAAATGTAGTCACATGACCGCAGGACACTGAAAATGGCTGCAAATGTGGCCTGACTGCTGAGTGCCCAAATGTGGCTACTCTGGAGGTGGGGATGAGTGTCAAAATTTCAAAACCGGATTGTAAGTAGCCCCAAGAGCTCTGTCATAACAATTGCTAAGTGAGTGTTTGTAAGTCCAGGACTACTTGCATCAACCTTTCTTAGAACAATGGGCACCTGGGGACTTGTACCATTAATTTCTCCTTTCCTATAACAAATAGCATCTACTGTAGGTACAGTATTTATTTGACCTTAGTTAATTCTGAAAAAATTAGGCAAGACCTGATTCTGATCAGTATTTGGATGAGAGATTCCCAGATAATCCCAGAGCTACAGTAAAACAGAAGAAGATGAGAACAAATCACTTCCATGTGAAGCGGTATATAAGTCTAAGTGCTATTGCTATATTATTTGAGGGGGGGGCAACATGGATGTGTAGTTACAATACAATACAATAGCAGAGTTGGAAGGGACCTTGGAGGTAATTTCTCCTCAGTTCTAAGTTGCTTCTCTCCTTGATTAGTTTCCACCCATTGCTTCTTGTTCTGCCCTCAGGTGCTTTGGAGAATAGTTTGACTCCCTCTTCTTTGTGGCAACCCCTGAGATATTGGAACACTGCTATCATGTCTCCCCTGGTCCTTCTTTTTATTAAACTAGACATACCCAGTTCCTGCAACCGTTCTTCATATGTTTTAGTCTCCTGTCCCCTAATCATCTTTGTTGCTCTTCTCTGCACTCTTTCTAGAGTCTCCACATCTTTTCTACATCGTGGTGACCAAAACTGAATGCAGTATTCCAAGTGTGGCCTTACCAAGGCATTATAAAGTGGTATTAACACTTCACATGATCTTGATTCTATCCCTCTGTTTATGCAGTCTAGAACTGTGTTGGCATTTTTGGAAGCTGCTGCACACTGCTGGCTCATATTGAAATGGTTGTGCACTAGGACTCCAAGATCCCTCTCACAGTTATTACTATTGAGCAAGGTACCACCTATACTGTGCCTGTGCATTTCATTTTTGTTGCCTAAATGTAGAACCTTACTCTTTTCACCATTGAATTTCATTTTACTAGATAGTGCCCAATGTTCAAGTTTGTCAAGATCCTTCTGTATCTTAAGCCTATCTTCTGGAGTGTTGGCTATTCCTGCCAGCTTGGTGTTGTCTGCAAATTCGATGAGTTCCCCATTTATCCCCTCATCCAAATCGTTGATGAAGATGTTGAAGAGTGCTGGGCCTAAAACAGAGCCTTGGGGGACTCCACTGCATACTTCCTTCCATGTAGATGCAGTTCCATTGAGGACTACACGTTGAGTGCAGTTTGTCAGCCAGTTATGAATCCATCTGGTGGTGATGCTGTCTAACCCACATTCTTCTACTTTATCTAGTAGTAGGTTATGGTCTACCTTGTCAAATGCCTTACTGAAGTCCAAGTAAACTATATCGACGGCATTCCTCTGATCCACTAATTTTGTCACATTATCAAAGAATGCAATAAGATTAGTCTGGCATGATCTGTTTTTGACAAAACCATGTTGGCTTTTGGTTATTATTTTGTTTGCTTCTAGGTGTTCAGTAATTCGCTGCTTGCTTATTTTTTCCAGAATCTTTCCTGGTATTGAGGTCAGGCTGATGGGTCTGTAGTTTCCTGGATCTATCTTTTTTCCTTTTTTGAAGATGGGAACCACATCAGCTCTTTTCCAGTCCTCTGGTAGTTCCCCGGTGTTCCAGGACAAGATAAGGTTATCTTATTCAGGATAAGATAAGGATAGGTTATCAGAAGCCAAACTCAACTCAAGGGATATCTATGGGTATTCTCAGTCATCCAGATTATGGTTGTCCCAAAGGTACATAGAAGCAACTGGGAAAAGCATCTTTGGGACAACCATGACCTGAATGACAGAATCTCCACAGACATTTAACTATGCACTATGGGATGAACTCCCTTCGAATGGTGTGGGAATATGAACAGATTTCAGGAAAAATTGCAGACTACAGGAACCATTTGCACTTCAGTTTGAGATGCAACCAGCAACGACTCATCCCCTGTGCCTGTGTTCAACAGTGAAGGGACACCGGGCAGAAAACATCCTGCAGAAATCACAGCTCCACAATACTGTCCTTTCAGCAGTTCCAAGAAGGCTCCACACTCATTTGCACTACTCGGGTGACCTGGAGGACACAGACAAACTTCTAAGTGGCCTCAACAAATCTCTAAAGGAATGCAAATGACCAGCTGTCTGCAATCAATACCAATCCTTTTATTCCCCACCATCCACAGTCAGAGCTGAAGAAGCTTCTTGGATGAGAAGCAAAACGTCTTCAAAGAAAAACAAGAAAGTCCAGGTGCCTCTTGAAAAAGCACTTTTGCGTCAACCCGAGGGAGATGTTACTTCTTTAGAGCAAATGATGAGCAGACAGAAAATTCCCACCTATTCGATTGTATTTTGCTAAGAATAAACTTGCTTGTTTCAAATGCAAAGTTAACATTTACTGGCTGCTTATTAGAGCCAGTATCAACGGCATGTTTCTTCCTGTCTTAATATTGACTTTTTTTCTCACCATAGGAAGCATACAACAAACATCAGCAATAAAACCTACAGCTACAAGTAACACTAAGAATAATAATAAAATGAACTTTACTGAGAGTACAGTAATCCCAAAATTAGGAATCGGAGCTTTGTAATACATGAGAAAACATACTATATTCAGGGGAGAGCTGCTGGGGGTTCACATGGGTTCAGGCGATCCTCTAGCTAGGATTTCAGCCACTTCGGCAAACCCCCAAATGCCATCCTGGCTGGCTATGCCCACCCAACCCCTTCCCTCCCAGGAGTCTCCACGCAGGCCATTCATCATGCCAAGTAAGTTGTACCATGCAACTTGGAAAAATGGGCCTACTGGAAGTCCAGAAATGGGCCTGTTTCTGGGCTCCAGAGGGCCCCCGGAGCCCAGGGTAAGCAGTTTTCACCCTCCTGGACACTCTACAAAGGCCTACGGAGCCTCAGGAAGGCGAAAAACGGACCATCGGAAGTTCCAGAAGTCCAGAAACAAGCCGGTTTCTGGCCTCCAGAGCCCCGGGAAAGCTCTAATACAAATGTGTTGCAGTTATGCCAAAGTACAACATATATAAACTATTATCCCTTATTTCTGAAAAAGTATAAGGAAGGACCTCCCATCCCCCCAAAATTTTGAAGAAAGCCTCTGGAGCCTGGGGAGGGTAAAAAAGGTGGCACCGCCGTGGTGCAGGAGGCCGACTAGGCCACACCCACTATGACCATGTCCACCCAGCAACGGGGCTGTGAAACGGTTGCTGTAATTTTTGAAGCCCAACCCTGACTGTATTATATAGAGTTGTAATACAACGGATTCTGGCTGCTTTGCCTTAGGAAAAAGGAGAACAAGGTCTGCCTTATAATGAGTCAAAGGGAAACAAAAATCCAAGGCAGCAGTTGTGAGTTGTGTGTGCCTATAAATTAAGTACTTGGAGTGGTTCAAACAGTGCAAAGCTTCCAGACTGTGAATTAAATAATTTTTATTATCAGTCTCCGTGCCAGTTTTATTAGCAGTGATTTCTTCCACATCATGAAATATAATGTTGATCCCAAAGAAGTCTCTCGGGGGGGGGGGGGGGCGGCAGAGTGGCGTGAATTGCAATAAATGGCTCTTCCTTATTCAAACATTGCTTGTGGCGGTTACTTGGCTGAGTCTGCCTCCCAGGATTCTCTACAAGCAAACGTTTTGAGTATCTTTGAAGTCAATTCAGTGACAGAATGTGAGCATGGGAGGGGGAAGCTGAATGGATGCTTGAAAGAAGTCAGCCTCTGTTTTTTTTCCTGTTCTGTGTGGAGTTTGGCTGGGAGTCAAACTCCTCATTAAGGTTGTCTAGATTGCTTCAGCTGGGGAAGGGGCTTCCCGTCTGCTTTTTCAGCTCAAACAACCACCTCTGCTCCTCTCCTTGAGACCCATTTCCAGTGTGCAGAAGCCCATCTTTACAAGGTTCTCCGTTGTTAGAATGACAATAAAAAGCTTTAAGAACTCTCTCTCCCCTGTTCCCCCCTTCCTCTCTCCCTCTATGTATACACACACACACATTAAATGTGTGTGTGTGTGTTGTGTTTGTTTGTTTAAAGCTATGGAATCCATCCAAGATGCAATTTTCAGCTCTAGCATTCAGCTGAAATGTTGCTTTTGCCAGATACATAAACTCAGTTCTGACTTTCTGCATTGCCACCAACAGGTCAGACCGAAGTCTTTTCCACCAAGTGTTCCTCAGAATCTTTGTTGGCAATGCAGAGGGAAGCAAAGTTGGGAATCTGCACACAAAGAAAATGCTTAACCCATAACAATGCTTAACATAACCTATAAAAAAGAATTCTGTGCCGGATAAAACCCAAAGTATGAAATGTGAATCATAACGTATACTCTGGGAAATGTTATGAAAATAAAGGTTATACGGCATGGCTATTATACTACATTGTAAAGTTTGGTAGACGTCATTGTAACTAGGAGTTACATCCTGGAAAGCAACGTCACCACTACATCATTTTTACAAAATGATATGGAGAATCATGCTGCGAAGTAAATAATATCAAAGATTTGCACAAAGGCAAAGGCTCATCTACTCTTGGCTTCTGTTCCTAAGATAACCAGTCAGATACCAACCTAAAGCTGGCAAGCAGGCATACATACACTAGCCGACCCTCATTCAAGTATGTAAAGGCAAAGGTTCCCCTCTCACATATGTGTCTAGTCCTTCCCGACTCTAGGGGGCGGTGATCATCTCCATTTCAAAGCCGAAGAACCAGTGCTATCTGAAGACGTCTCCGTGGTCATATAGCCAGCATGATTAAATGCCAAAGTGCTCCTTACCTTCTCACCAACGGGGTCCCTATTTTTCTACTTGCAGTTTTTATGTGTTTTCGAACTGCTAGGTTGGCAGAAGCAGGGAGAAGTAACGGGAGCTCACTCCATTACGGGGCACTAGGGAACCGCTGATCTTTCTGATCGACACACTCAGCATCTTAGCCGCTGAGCCACCACGTCCCTTCAACTATGTATTGACAGGTAAATTAGTTGAGTACACAACACTCTAAATTATGGTTTGCTAAAAAGGGGGGGATTTGCTGGCTTCACACAGCATACTAAACCATAAACCATGATTTACAAACTACACAACATATTAAATCCAAATATATGTAGCTTGCCAGAAAAGTTGAACCAACCATTCTGGGAACACGGTAAATACAGGTAGTCCTCAACTTACAACCATGATTGAGCCCAAAATTTCTGTTGTTAAGTGAGACATTTGTTAAGTGAGTTTTACCCCATTTTATGACTTCTCTTGCCATAGTTGTTAAGTGAATCACTGCAGTTGACAAATTAATAAGCCAGCTGTTAACTGCATCTGGCTTCCCCATTGGCTTTGTTTGTGAGATGGTTGCAAAAGGGGATTACATGACCTTGGGACACTGCAACCGTCATAAATATGAGTCAGTTGTCAAGCATCTTAATTTTGATCACAAGCTCATGGGGATGCTACAAAGGTCGTAATTGTGCAAAACAGTCATAAGTCATATTTTCCAGTGCCATTGTAACTTTCAACTGTCACTAAATGAAGTGTTGTAAGTCGAGGACTACCTGTAAGCAATTTAATGGCTTCGTTGAATGGAGGAGAAGCTTAACAGAATCTATTGTAAAACAAGAATTTAAACCCTTTTTCTTACCTTTCAAGGCTAACTTTCTAACACATCTGGCGGATACCCTACCTAAGAAAATTGATCCATAGTTATTCCAGTTCAGCTTTCAACTATGATGAGAAGGTGAGACTATACCAAGAACTAGATAAATGGACAATTAGAATGCTCATTTTGGGAACATTTTTTACCTCCTAATAAAGCATGAAAAGTATTACTTGACTATTTCCTTAAAGAAAGCAGGAACAAAGGTGTGAGAGAGGGTAAGGGGATGCTTGAACAAGGCCAAAGGAAGAAAAGGAAAGCAAAGGAAAATCAATACTATAAAACAGCTATAAAACTAGTACTGTAGCTACAGCTGCTTTGAACAGATGGGCAGCATATAAATTTAATAAGTAAATAAATACAGTTGTGGAGTGCTTTAATCAGAATTACCCAGAAAATGGGTGTGAACAAAGCATCTGTTTGCAGCTCCATGATGCAGATTACCGTATTTATCGGCGTATAACATGCACTTTCCCCCCCTGAAAATAGGGGGCAAATGATGTATGCGTGTTATACGCCGATATAATGTTAAGAAGCCATGTTTTTACAGTATTAACAAGTACCGTATACACAGGGGTGGGTTTCTAAGGGTTCGCACGGGATCTCGTGAGCCCTTTCGTTAAATTTCCCGATCCCGAGCGATCCCTTTGGACCGTGGACCCGGAAGTAAGTCCTCCGCGTTCGCAAGGTGGCTGCGCTGTCTTCTTTTTCCCTCAGCGAAGCGCCGCGGCCGTCCGCTCTCTCTTTCTCTCTCTCTCTCTGGCGGGCAGGCAGGAAAGCAAGCAAGGCGGCTGGAGGAGGAGGAGGAGAAGGAAGAGGAGATGACGGCCCCGGAGGCACGGAGCTCTTCCCCGCGGCGGGCACCTCCTTCTCCGCTGGCAGGTAGAGCAAGGTCGAGGGGCTTCCCCCCTTTCCCCACTTCCTGGCTCTTTCCAAACCCCGGGAGCTTGCCGAGGGGCGGCGGCGGCGGCGGTGGCGGTGGGCGCCGCCGTTGCCGTTGCCGCTGCCGCCACAGCGTTGCAGCCGCCGCCGTTGCCGCTGCCGCCGGCCCCACCACCGCCGCCGCCACCGCCGCCCCTCGGCAAGCTCCCGGGGTTTGGAAAGAGCTGGGAAGTGGGGAAAGGGGGGAAGCCCCTCGACCTTGCTCTACCTGCCAGCGGAGAAGGAGGCGCCCGCCGCGGGGAAGAGCTCCGTGCCTCCAGGGCCGTCATCTCCTCCTCCTCCTTCTCCTCCTCCTCCTCCTCCTGCTGCTGCTGGAACCGGCGGCCGGGAAGCGCAGGGCCAGGAATTCCTGCGCTTTCCTCCAGCGACGAGAAGCGACGAGTGGCGCTGGGGCAGAGCCAGGCTGCTGCCCGGAGATTAGCCAGAGAGGGTGTGGGCTGCTGGCGGAGAAGAGGCATGCCTGAACAGTCATTCATTCACGCAGTCCTTGGCCAGCCGGCTGCCGGGTCGCTCCATCCCAAGCCAGGGAAAAAGAAGACAGCGCAGCCGCCTTGCTTGCTTTCCTGCCTGCCCGCCAGAGAGAGAGAGAGAAAGAGAGAGAGAGAGAGAGAGAGAGAGAGAGAGAGGGAGGGAGGGAGGGAGGGAGGGAGGGAGGGAGGAAGGAAGGAAGGAAGGAAGGAAGGAAGGGAATCAGAATCTGACAGACACAGAGAGAATGACAGATTTCTGAGTAAACTTTTGTAAAAACAGAATATCCAAGTTTCTTTGTTAAAACAGTTGCTTTTACTGTCCTTTTACATTATTTACCTTATAAGTGGTAATAATATTAATAAAAAAAAGTTCTGAGCTACCCTTATTTTGCTTCAAAGTTCTTTATTTGAAATTTAAATTTTTTTCCTGAAATTTCCCTCTTAAAATGAAGGTGCGTGTTATACGCCTGTGCGTGTTATACGCCGATAAATACGGTATATTTTGTTGGGACTCTCAGAGTCGCTCATTATTTCCACCTGATTTTGCATACCATAATAACCCCTAGTTTAACTATAATTTAACCATCATCTTAAACTATAACTCCCCCCCCTTTTTTTTTACAGACCAAGAAACAAAAATTATTGACAAGACCAGAATCAAACAAATCCTGGAACTACATATTTAACTGGACTTTTGCTTTTTGATGAGGAGAATAAAATATTAATATCAATGCTGTTCTTTTGTTTTTTTCTAAATCAAAGACTCCCATTGTTTCCAGAAAGAAAGAAAAAATGATGTCAGTGCCAATTGTGAAGCCCTCGGATCAAAGTGCACCAAAATATCCAGAATGTCCCTTGTCATCAATGTAACAACACAAGATACTGTTCTGTTTATAGCTTTACTTCAGTTAAGGGGGAAAATTGTCTTTGAATTTCAGGTGGATAAAATTCTCATTGCATCATTTCCTAATTATTCACCAACATTTGTTTCTAAGCAGAACAAAATATTTCCTTCGAGCCAAAAAAAGCTTGCCTAAAGGCATAAAAATATTGGATGAAAAAGTACTTGGATAGAGAAAACGATAAAGCAACGTATAGACTGAAAGCCAGAGACATTTCTGTTAGGTATACTACCAGAAAAATATGACAAAGGGATTGTATATTTAATATTACATGTGTTGACAGCAGCAAGAATTGTATTTGCATACTACGGGAAAGATGAGGGAACTCCTACATATGAAAGCATAATGAAAAAAATATTAAATTCTGTGGAAATGGATAGGTTAACATTAAAGATAAAGGATAAATAGTATACAGAACACTTTTTAATATGGGATTTGTTTTACAAATGGTTAGACAGCACAGGTAGAAATTAGAAGTTTGAAGAATACTAGTAATATTGTTATTGTTACTATTATTGATATTATGTAGAGGAAAATTGACCCAAATTGCATGTTAAAGAAAAATGTACAAAAAAATGTATTAAAAAAGAAAAAAATGTCTTTGAATTTCAGATGGATAAAATTCTCACTTCCTAATTATTCATCAACATTTGTTTCTAAGAAGAACAAAGTATTTCCTCCAAGCTAAAAAAATAACCCCTTGTATTGTAACTAAGGGAAGGATTCCCCATCAACAACCATTTCCATTTTCTCAGGTACACAGAAGTTGTGTTGTCAGCAACGGAGATTAAAACTTTAGCTAAAGACGGTTGGGTGCACACAAGAGATTAAGCATGGCACTGGAAAGCTTCAATATTTGTACTGGACTAAGCTTTGAAAGTTTTCCCAAACACCACACAAGAATAGTGCAGCACTTCAAACTTGAAATTGGTGTCTTTTGGAGACTTGCAAGAAATACTACTGGCAATTAAATGCATCTTTTCCTAGAGTTATGCCGCAATTGTGAAGGACAGTCATTTAAATGCGTAGCTATTTTAACCATTTGTCAACAGGAATGGCATAGGTTGCCCCTTCTATGAACCCCCTTAATGTCTTTTTCCTTTTAATCCGAAGCCCTGGCACAATGTTCCAGATATGCCAACGGAAGGAAATGATCCCTTAACTTTCCTATGAACTTTTATTTTAACAGTTATGATATCCGAGCTGAGACACTGTTACTTCTTGGTGAAATGTAATCAGTATTGTTTCCTCAGTTTTTTCCCCACACAACTCTATAAAAAATAAATGTCGTTTTAACAGAGCTGGTATTGAAAATGTTACAGTTTCCTAATCCTCCCTTTTCTGTGAAACCTTAGAAAGTAACCTTGAGAAGAGTAATCTCTGCATTGCCTGAGCAGACCCAGAAAAATTCCCTATTCTCAGAACAAAACCTTGTCCCTAACGGAGTTCAACAAGATTAGCACCCAGCCGTGTTCACTAGAAATCACCCTGAAATTCAGCAAAATTCCCAAATAAAAGAAACTTTGGAGTCCAAAAGGGACTAAAAAAGGATACTGGTTCCCAATTTCAAAAAGTTATTTTCTAGGAGGAACTAGTCTGACTGAATTGTTTTTCAAGATAATGTATTAGATTTGGTATTAAATCCAGGTCCCAAATGGAATGGGACAATTGGTCCCAATTCCCTTTGGATGGGATAGACAGGCCTTAATATATTGTGTTTAAATTCTGTGACTCCATACAGCCAGACTCCTGATCTGTTTCAGGAAGTTTCTAAAAAAATGCTGGAAAATACATTGTCCGACCACATGCATAAATAAAGCCCTGGAGGATGGGAAGGCAAATATAATATTACACACTCAAATCCAAGTGTCAGTGTGACCTAAAGCATAAGGCCACTATTGGCCAGTCCCAACCAGCATTTTGGACAACAGAAAGATTATATGTGCAAAGAAAGAAATTTTAGTTCACCGTTTGCTACATATCTAGTTCTACCTTATTGTGACCCAGCCCCTCATCATGCACATTTTCTTAGTATTTTCATCAACTGGCTGACTTGATCGAGCAACTCATTTATTTTATGGAAAGAAATGTAAGCCTATTAATATATATCCATCTCTTTCCCCATCAATCAGCTACACTGTTTCAGAAAATAGCATCATTACCCTTATGAATAACACTTCTCTTTGTAAAAAGATTTTCAATCTATCTGTCTAAAATTTGATCACCACAGAAAACACCCTTTTTACATTTTGCTATATTTTGTCCTAAAACAATAACGCTATAAAAAAATGTTATACTTTCACAGGCTACCTATTCTGTTCCATCAAATAAGACCCAGGGTTCAAAATCTACACAAATTCCTCAGTTTCTAGGATAGATTTCCCCTAATGGGTATTGCCAAGATATGTCAGACCACAACTTCCATCATGGTGGGCTTGTTGTGATATGAAATGTACTAGCTTACAGTATCAGGTTTTCTTCCACCAGAAATAGATATTTTTTTTCAAAACCTCCACTGGGTGTTTTCAATGAGCTTCAGCACTTAATCTATATAAATAAAAATGTAAAATAGTTTGTACGAATCCACTAATCTCAAAAAGTACCAGACCGATTTAAACGAAACTTTCACACAACGTAGTGAAGCACTTCGGATAATAGAATACCAAATCATTTTGTGCCTAGCACACGTGTGTTGTGTACAAATGACACACAAAAAAATGTACTCACTGAAATGTGATTTAACATCCCTGTAGCCACGCCCATCAAACTGCTTTTCAACTGCCAGTGTTGGAAAAGCCTCATACGGCGGCCTCTTGGGGCCAAAAAGGCACAGAGGATAGCAAACTCCCAGGTGGCCCATAGAGGGGGGGGGGAATTCTGCTCAGGACTGTTCTCTGAGGTAAAAAAAATGGAGCCAGGCAGCTGCTTTAAACTGTTTAATACCAACTGAACCAAACTGTTACAAAGAATCACCCATCTGACAGCAAATACAGTTTAATGAAAAGAAGGACTAGGAAAGACATGATAGCAGCCTTCCAATATCTCAGGGGTTGCCCCAAAGAAGAGGGAGTCAAGCTATTCACCAAGGCACCTGAGGGCAGAACAAGAAGCAATGGGTGGAAACTAATCAAGGAGAGAAGCAACCTAGAACTGAGGGCAAATTTCCTGGCAGTGAGAACTATTAACCAGTGGAACATCTTGCCACCAGAAGTTATGGATGCCCCAACATTGAAGAGAGAAGAGACCGGAAAACCATTTGTCTGAAACGGCATAGGGTCTCCTGCTTGAGCAACGGGGTTGGACTAGATGACCTCCAAGGTCCCTTCCAACTCTGCTATTGTATTATTGTATTACAGTAGATAGGGGAATATAGAGACAGGGAGAAATACAATTTAATAAAAGAGGGACTAGGGAAGACATGATAGCAGCCTTCCAATATCTCAGGGGTTGCCCCAAAGAAGAGGGAGTCAAGCTATTCACCAAGGCACCTGAGGGCAGAACAAGAAGCAATGGGTGGAAACTAATCCAGGAGAGAAACAACTTAGAACTGAGGGCAAATTTCCTGGCAGTGAGAACTATTAACCAGTGGAACATCTTGCCACCAGAAGTTATGGATGCCCCAACATTGAAGAGAGAAGAGACTGGAAAACCATTTGTCTGAAACGGCATAGGGTCTCCTGCTTCAGCAGTGGGGTTGGACTAGATGACCTCCAAGGTCCCTTCCAACTCTGCTATTGTATTATTGTATTACAGTAGGTAGGTAGATAGGGGAATAGAGAGACAGGGAGAAATACAGTTTAATAAAAGAGGGACGGGGAGACAGCATAGCAGCCTTCCAATATCTCAGAGGTTGCCACAAAGAACAGGGAGTCAAGCTATTCTCCAAAGCACCTGAGGGCAGAACAAGAAGCAATGGGTGGAAACTAATCAAGGAGAGAAGCAACTTAGAACTGAGGAGAAATTTCCTGACAGTTAGAACAATTAATCAGTGGAACAACTTGCCTCCAGAAGTTGTGAATACCCCAACACTGGAAGTCTTCAAGAAGATGTTGGATAGCCATTAGTCTGAAATGGTATAGGGCAGTGATGGCTAACCTTTTTTGGCTCACGTGCCAATAGCAGGGGGAGTGCAGGGGCGATGTGCACAGGTGTGTCACATCCATAATGCTATGTGCAAGACCCCCTGCATTTGGCATGCTTTTTACGTCATCCCCAGGCTCCAGATGGTTTATAGGAGCCTGGGGAGGGTGAAAACAGCCTTCCCCCACCTCCAGAAGGCAAAAAATGGCCTCAAAAGAAGGCCTAAATCAGCTGGCCAGGGCACACATACAAACTGAAGCTGACAGGGCAATGCCTCGAGTGGTCTAAGAAATGGTTCCGTGTGCCACCTGTGGCACCCGTGCCATAGGTTCGCCATCATGGGTATAGGGCTTCCTGCCTAGCAGGGAGTTGGACTAGATGACCCTCAAAGGATAGATAGAGAGGCAGAAATAAGGTCGGTCGGTAGGTAGGTAGGTAGGTAGGTAGGTAGGTAGGTAGGTAGGTAGATGGAAAGAAAGAAAGAAAGAAAGAAAGAAAGAAAGAAAGAAAGAAAGAAAGAGAGAGACAGTAGGTAGGTAGGTAGGTAGGTAAGTAGGTAGAGGGAGAAAGGAAGAAATATAGTAGGTAGGTAGGCAGGTAGGTAGGTAGGTACATAGGTAGGGGGGATGGATAGATAGATAGGGAGAAATACAGTAGATAGGTAGGTAGAGGGATAGACAGAGAGGGAGAAATACAGTAGGTAGGCAGGTAGGTGGATAGGGGGATAGATAGAGAGGGAGAAATACGGTAGGTAGGTAGGTAGGTGCAGGAAGAAAGCAAGAAATACAATAGGTAGGTAAGTAGAAGGATAGACAGAGAGGCAGAAATACCGTAGGTAGGTAGGTAGGTGTATAGATAGCGAGAAATACGGTAGGTAGGTAGGTAGAGGGATAGAGGGGGGGAAATACAGTAGGTAGGTAGATAGAGGGGAAAAAGAAAGAAATACAGTAGGTAGGTAGGTAGAGGGATAGACAGAGAGGGAGAAATACAGTAGGTAGGTAGGTAGAGGGATAAAGGGGGGGAAATACAGTAGGTAGGTAGGTAGATAGATAGAGGGAAAAAGAAAGAAATACAGTAGGTAGGTAGGTAGGTAGGTAGGTAGGTAGGTAGAGGGATAGACAGAGAGGGAGAAATACAGTAGGTAGGCAGGTAGGTAGATAGATAGAGAGGGAGAAATATAGTAGGTAGGTAGGTAGGTAGAGGGATAGAGAGGGGGAAATACAATAGGTAGGGTAGGTAGAGGGAGAAAGAAAGAAATACAGTAGGTAGGTAGGTAGAGGGAGAGGGAGAGGGAGAGGGAGAGGAGAGAGAGAGAGAGAGAGAGAGAGAGAGAGAGAGAGAGAGAGAGAGAGAAATACAGTAGGTAGGTAGGTTGGGGCTTATATGGTGGTTGGGTGTATGTGTGCAGGTGTTGGCCATTTAACCAGACTAGGCCACAGCAACGCGTGGCCGGGTATAGCTAGTGTGAAATAAAACATTCTTCTACCGACTAATTCACTCGGTAAGGATCCTCTATGTACCATTTTACATGTTAAAGATAGTTCTGACGCAATAGAAGTAGCCCTCAACTTACGACCCCAATTGACCCTCAAATTTTTGTTGCTAACCAAGACAATTAAGTGAGTTTTGCTCCAGTTTATGACCTTTCTTGCCACAGTTGTTAACTATATCACTGCAGTTGTTAAGTTAGCAATATGGTTGTTAAGTGAATCTGGCTTCCACATGACTTTGCTTGTCAGAAAGGCGCAAAAGGTGATCACATGACCCCGGGACACTGCAACCGTCATAAATATATGCCAGTTGCCAAGCATCTGACTTTTGATCATGTGATCGTGATGATGATGCAGTTGTAAGTGTGAAAAACGGTCATAAGTCACTTTTTTCTGTGCAGTTGCTAACTTTGAACAGGCGCTAAATGAATGGTTGTAAGTCAAGGACTATCTGTATTGGTATACCAATATACCAATATACCAATATTGGAGACCTTAGAGGCAAGATAGATGATCTGTTTGGTCTCAACCCAAAGAGGTGCAAAGATTAAAACTCTTTATATGCCAGAGTTGAGAAGAAAATTGGGATTGTTAAGAAAGCTAAAGCAGGATAGTAGAATGAAAGAGAAGGGGCAGGTTTCACAGCAATTATTGTTGCAGCTTTAGCTGTGAAGGAACCATTATTATTTGACCAATGCTACCAATGACCACTAGTGAAGTCAAGTCTACATCCCTGCCATGCTGCCCGAAAATTATTGCCAACAAACCTAAGATAAAAATATAACATTTTACTGAAACAAAGAAATTGATTTGAAAGAGTAAAAATGCTAGATTTTAAACATCTTCCCACCAAATTAGAAGTTGAACACAACTGACACAAACATAAAATGACATAAGGTTGCAGTTCAATGAACCCTTGGATTGTACTTGTCTTATAACCATTTGTTTAGTGACTGTTTGAAGTCACAACAACCTTGAATAATGCGACTTAGGGCCAAGTTTTCACACTTGCGGCCATGGCAGCATCCCCGTGGTCCTGAAATTAAATCTGATTGGCAACTTGGCAATTTATTTATGACAGTTGCACTGTTCTGAGTTCATGTGATCACAATGTGTAACCTTCCCAACTGGATTCCAACAAGCAAAGTCAATCGGGCAAGCCAGATTCACTGATCAACCACAATGATTCACTTAACAACTTCAATGATTCGCTTAACAATTGTTGCAAAAAAAAGTCAAAAAATAGGACTCACTTAACAATTATCTTGCTTAGCAATAGGAATTTGGGGTTGTGGATAATCAGTTCTGTGGAAAGTTGTTCCACATAAACCTTTCCGTAATAAATATGAAGTTCATGAGATATTTTTTAACCCAGTAGTTTCCATTTTAATCAAACCTATCATATTTTTCGGAGTATAAGATGCACCTTTTTCCAGCATTTTTGGCCTGCCGAAACCCCATCCCCTTTGCAAAAATGGACATGCAGAGGGTTTGGGAGGCTTGCAAAATGTTCCTGAGGGCCGGGAAGGGCAAAAAACAGGCCATTTTCCCACCCCACCCCTAGCCCCCAGGAGCACTCTAAGAGCCTCCCAAAGCTCTGCATGAACTTTTTTTTCAAAAAAGGCCCCGTTTTTTGCTTGTTTTTGCCCCTCCCCAGTCCCCAGGAGCACTCTACAAATGTCCCAAAGCTCTGCATGTCCTCCCCCCCCCCCAAAAAAAAATGAGGCGTGCAGAGGGTTTGGGAGGCCTGCAGAGTGCAAAACCTTTTTTTAAAAAAATTTACCTCTTCAAAATCACAGTGCGTCTTATACTCGGGTGCATCTCAGAGTTCGAAAAATACGGTATTTCAGACAGCTTTGGGGGTTTTTTTTGCTTTCAGAATGACTAAGTTTCAAATATTGTAAAATTGCTTTTGTCAACTAAGGTCATGCAGAGAAAATATACAGTATTATTTTTTTGCTTCTAATATTCCTTTGATAAAATACGTTTGTTTCATAATTTATTTCAAAGGGGGGTGGGAACCCAGAGAAGTAGTCGTAAGTGGAACAGGACATCCTTGAGCTATAGCTTATGCAACAGCTCGTGTGAAGGTCCCATTTTCCCTGAGAAAACATCTCTTTAATCTTCTGCAGCCCCTCAGGAGCCCCATAATTCCATTAAGGGGAATATACCATGTTTCCCCCAAAAAAGATCAGCATTTTTGCTTCAATCATTTGCAGGAACTATTCACTTCATTTTCTTATATCACACATTTGTTGCAGAATTTCAGAAATTTTTGCCCAGATATACTAATACCATTATTTAGGAACAATAGCTGAGATTCAATTAAGAAATCCTGTAATTTAATGTGAAATTGCTTACAAACAGCACATGAGGAACTATGTTCCATTTTTTTTTTGGTATATGTTATGTATTACTTCATACTAAACATGGACTTTATCATAAAAGAACTCTGAGATCTGTGCCACTAAAGTGAAATCACCTGAAAGCACTTACATTTATTTATCAGTAAAGGTTATTTTTATCCCTTTACAAAGAACTGCTGACATATTGCTCACACACATTGGAAATAGAAAACCAATTTGGGCCATAGGAAAACTACAGTCCTTTAAGCGAATTCTCTTCAATGCTGTAATTAACAGCACAAATGTTCTACATTAGGATAGTTTGTAAATATGGTTGTTGTTTTTTAAAAATACATTATACTATTTTTTTGTACACTCCATGTTGATAAGAAAGACAAAAAGACTGATAGTGGATATGGAAGTGCCTGGAGAGAGAAGACCAAAAAGAGGAAAAACTGGTGAAAATCACAAAATATAAAGATTTGCAAATAGAAATAGCATGATTGTGGCAAAAGAAAGCAAAGCTAGTACCAATAGCAATCAGTGCCATGGGTGCAATCCCAAAACATCTGGAATACCAATTCTGCAAATTGAACGTTACTGGCATTGACAAAATCACCATCAGTCAACTGCAAAAGGCAACTTTACTTGAAATGGCTTACATCCTGTGCCGATACTTCTAAAACCATCAAACAATATCTGCCTATCTCCGGCCCTTGGGAAGGACTCAAGTGATGGATAAAAATTTCAAATTCAGTGAACATCAGGTTGACTATGCAACCAATAATAATAATCTGCTCTTGCTGGCAGCTGACTATCCCATCCTGGGTAATGCTGTCTCACCATTAGCCATTTCATCTTCAGGACTAGTAACTAGTGTGGCGCTCTCCCAGTAAACCTTCTATCATTTATTGACCATCTATTGACCCCTGGGCCTCCTTCTGATCGTCTGCTAACTGACTTTTGGTTTAGTATTGATCATGATGGGGAATTCTGTGCTACCATATAGTACACTGCTATATAGTACTTGGCTGATCAAAGTACAAAAATTTTTCTCTAGCTTTGGCAATAAAATGCAAGAGTTAACATAGTCATTATCTATGACTAACATTATCTATGACTAACAATTTGCATTTTTTATAACACCCAAAAATATCCTGGCTGGGCAATCACCAAGCTTGGCCTAACACAAGATCATTCCCAGAATAAGAATATTAATGTAGAGCACAATTCTACTCAGATGTATTTGGAATTGAATTTAATAGTATTTCCAAACTTCTAAACAAACTTTGAGTTCATTTTCCAGTACCATAAAAAGCAATTTCTAGAAAACAGACTTGATTGTTCAGTACTACGTTCCATGAATCTTCTTCCAAGTAAAAATGACAAAAGCTACAATCTATGCACTCTTGAACTGAAGCCCACTGATTCCACTAGTTGGAGTTACTCCTTGAGTAAACCAGAACAAAGAGCCTGGCTTTAAACTGCAACCATAAGTAAATGTGAATTAGATTTTAATGACTAAATAGAAATAATTCACACCGCTCTAATTTCAGAAAAAGAGCTTTAATTTAAATGGGGTTTATATCAATGAGAAGTATTCCTTCTGCATAGGGATCATAAGTGGAGACAGGAAGTCCATTACTTTTCCTGGCACCTGAAGTTCGGTACCATGAAGTGAACTAAGAGCTTTGTAGGGTTTGAAAACTGACCTTGGAATCTACTGTTATGTTCTTTCAGTACTGCATTACCAACCTGCAACCCCATAGCATTAAGTTCCAAAGTTGAAAGTTATTGTGAAGTCTTCCCACAGTAGTTTATATCTAAAGGATAGTCTATTGAACAACTGTGCACGTATACATTTATTGAAGTACATATTTGTTGTTTGCAATATTGCAAATATTTTCCCTAATGCTGGTATTTTTTGGCAAGAAGTGTGAATTTTCTCTGATTTCTTCAAAAAGCAAGCCGAAAGCATTCTTATTGACCATGCAAGCAAAACTAAAAAAGGAAGACTAAATGCCAATCAGTAGAGAAATGGTTGGTGTGGATGACAGAATTTGCAGAAATGGCAAAACTGATTTGTTTGATTAGGTAAAAGATATAATTACATTCGTTAGTGACTTGAAATTCTTTATGGACCTTCTGCTAAAAACGGGGAAAAAATGAACTTGTGATTTATGGGTTTGATGACTAGAAAGGATAAATAAGGAAAGAAGGGATGTTCTGATGTAACCTTAGAAGGATAAAATGTGTATTTATAAAGGCAATAAAAAAGATTGGGATCCATTTCTTAATATCTTTTTTGCTTCTATTTTTTGTTTTACTTCTTTCTGTTATCATTTTTTTTTACTTTTTACAATTTGTATTGTTACTTTGCAAACCATTTATTTCATAGATTCCCCCCCCCCCAAAAAGGAAAATTACACTTTTAGGAAAATGAATGAATGAAATATAGAATAGAATATAGAATAACAGTGTTGGAAAGGACCTTGGAAGTCTTTTTGACTCTCTGCTCAAGCAGGAGATTCTACACCATTCTGGACAAATGGCTGCCCAATCTCTTCTTAAAAATCTCCAGTAATGGAGCACGCACAACTTCTGATCTTAAGCCATTCCACTGATCAATTGTTCTGACTGTCAGGGAATTTCTTCTTAGTTCTAGGTTGGATCTCTCTTTGATCAGTTCCCATTTACTACTTCTTGTCTTGCTCTGAGTTCTTTGGAGAATAGGTTTGCCCCTCTTCTCTGTGACAGCCCCTCAATATTGGAAGACCGCCATCAAGTCACCCCCAGTCCTTGCCTTCATTTGACTAGACATACCCAGTTCCTGCAATCATTTATTATATGTCTTAGCCTCCAGCCCCCTAATCATATTTGTTGTTCTTCTCTGCATCCTTTCTAGAGTCTCAACATCTTTTTTGTATTGAAGTGACCAAAACTGGACCAATATTTCAAAGTGTGGTCTTACAATGCAGTATAAAATGGTAGTAACAATTCATGTGACCTTGATACTGTCCCTCTGTTGAGACAACCTAGCACTGCATTGGCTATTTTGGCAGCTGCAGCACACGTCTGGCTCATATTTAAGTGCTTTTATACATGTTTGCATACATATAGAAAAACAATTGTTTGTACACTTTTGAGTCAATATTGACTTCCGGCAGTTGTCAGTAGTTCCTTGGAAAGTTTACTCAGAAGTAGTTTGTCATTGTCTCTTTCCTACAGCTGAGAAAAAGTAACTGCCCAAGGTCACCAGCTGGCTTTGTGTCTAAAATGGGACTAGAATTCATAGTCCCCTAGTTTCTATCCTATGCCTTAATCATTGCACCAAAATGGCTCTCTATAAAAACAGTTACATTAATTCAACTAGTAATAAAATGAATCCCATATGTATTTCATATAATAGAATATAGATAGGTGACCTTGAATGCCTGCGCCATCTGCTGCGATCTGATACTAAATTTAAGGCACACCTCTATTTAACATTCTTTATTTCTGAATTACACAGCTCAGGTGGTGTTTGGGGAAAAGAACAGCTCCCCAAAATGGTATCCTGCAAATAAAATGGACTTGTGGTTCTATAATTTTCATCTGTGAATTAAAGAAGATGAAGCAATTCATATGGATGATGCCAAATTGTGAAAGACCGAACAATAGGGAAGAGAGTAGCTTTTAAAAGAGAGCTTCAGACTGACCATTTTCAAACAGAGGGCAGATCTTTTACAAGTAGGACATATGCAATGGCATCCATAGGACAGGTCAAAGTAGGTAAGATGGCAGATCTGGTGGATTTGGATATGGATTTTGCCTATCTGCCCCACTGCCTATTTTGACCCAGCTCTAAGGACACTGCTGGTTGTATAGCATCACTACTCTACCACAAGTCTATCTAGAAGGATAGAAGGAAAGCGTACTAAGTAATAATTGTAATAAGTACAAATATGTAAAATAAAACAAACTTGGGAGTTCACCTCAATTGTTCAATAAAGATGAATATTTATTAATGTAATTTTTACAAAGCACTTGTAAAACGTTTTTTAATCCTTTATTTTTATCCTAAGCCCCTATGCATGGTGGCTTTTGTTCCTTCCATACAATCTCATAACCAAATGGCTCCATCAACAGTGAATTCAGGATATTCTAAATTCAGCTTTGGAATGAATGAATGAATGAATGAATGAATGAATGAATGAATGAATGAATGACCGAACCCTGGTCATATTTAGTATTTGTCCTTTCCTGACAACTACATACTGAAATGTTTTCAGGTATAACAGACAGCAGGAAAAAAAACAACCCACAAATAATTTACTGTAACAAACTGTAGCCCTGAAAACCTGAAAGCAGCTATGAAACTATGAGAAACTGTAAGCGAAACTATGAATTAATTCGTAGTTCAAATTTGGTGGGGGAAGGTGAAAATGACAAAGAATTTTTCAAATAACAATCCCCCACCATTTAGGGCTTTTAAGATTCATTGACTTAAGTACAAGTAAAATGTTAACAACACGATGAAAACTCTCTTCCTCCAAAATAATTTGATCTTTTCAAATGTTAAATATTTCATATTCATCTTACACAGAAGTACACCAGATCAAACAAAACACCTTTGTTGCCACATTGCTTGAAAGTCAATAGGTTTTTTTTAAAAGTTATATTACACTATATTATGATATGATATATGATGGTCTAGTGGAGTGGTACATGATATGATGTCCCTGTCAAGAACCACACAGCTGGGCAAGATCATGGAAGCCAAAGCTGCAGTGATTTCAGGAAGGTATCTTTAATATTAGTGGGGATTAAATACAATATCTTGGAAAGCATAAGAGGAATCTCCCAACTTCTTTTATAGAGAGTTACTATAATTAAGGTAAATAACTTAGGTCTTCTCAGATTTCTCTCCAGCTGGGCTAAATGTTTATAGAAGAAGCTGCCTGCTATCTTTTGGATTATTTATGTGTCCTTCATTCCTTACCCAATGACCCCATCTGCCTCTCTCAGTCCCTAAACCCTAGAGCAGGGGTCTCTAACCTTGGCAACTTTAAAACTTGTGGACTTAAAGGTTGCCAAGGTTGGAGACCACTGCCCTAGAGAATCTCAGGTACCTTCTCTGGAACCCAGTGACCTTTCTTGCTCCTTCTGGTTTTGACCAGGCCAGTTGGCATGCTGGAATTTAAAACCCTTCTTTCTACTGGTTTTGACTTTTCTTCTTCTATAAACTTCACTCTCCTAATATGGGGCATAAGCATTCAGTGATACTGTAGACTGAAGCTTTACTAACATGGGTTATGAAAAAAACCAACCCTATAAAACTTCCATTTAGATAAGAATGGAGAAAACCTAAAAAGCATCCTTGAGATGGTGTGAACAGCAGGGATCTGGTTGCATTGCACTGAATAGTACAAATATGCTGGCACTTTAGTCCTTGTGGAAACCAATAGGAAGACTGAGTTTCAGAAATGTGACTCAGACTTACTCAGTCTCAGGGACATGTCCTTGGTGGATAAATAGGATCTTCCATGGACATTTTGTGGAAGTGCATGTACTTGTTCAAATTCAGAATGTGCCAGGGATTGGAAAGTTTAAGAAACACCTAGACTAACGTATTTCTAGACTTGTAACTTCTTTTTGAGTAAGGCTATTTTAGAGTATAGTTATGTAGTTGTGTGTCAATTACATAAATAGAGCATGCTAGGACGAAGCCTCTCATCTAGATTTCTTCTTGACATGCTGGTTTTGATTATACAGAGAAATTCATTTTTATGAATAGTTTTTTAACATCAAACAGCAGAATAATCCTTAATAGAGTACTGTTGTTGGCAATTCATTTTACATTTCAATGTGCATTAACTAGATTTTTCCAACTTAGCATCATGCTCTACCCCAGTTCACAATGACATTATTCCAAGACAACAGCTTGGATAATTAATAATAAAGATCTGCAAGAATGCCACCTGATAGACAAATGGATGGTGCTACCCCCTGAGGGATTAGTAGAAAGATGGAGGCAGAACATGGCAGTGACTGAGCTACTAAAGATATGGACAACCCACACTCCAAATTGCCCTTGTGCATAGCTGATTAGGAAGAAATTCCTAATGACTTATGTTCTTCTTGCACACTTTCCCCCCATGTAGTTTGTGCATTGTGAAAAATAATGGTAAATTAGAAAAAAAAACACCATGATTTTGAGAGTATATATGTTGAAGGCAGCATATAAGGAAGGGAATTAAAGTTCTCTACAATTTGATATGATTGTAAGAAGGGAAATGTACAAATGCAAATATATCTGTTATAAGGAATGTATATGAGCCAATTTGTTATAGTGGTTAAGACACCAGGCTAGAAATCAGGGGACAGTGAGTTCTAGTCCCAATTTAGGCATGAAAGCCAGCTGGGTGTCACTTTCTCTCTCAGCCCAACTCACTTCACAGGGTTGCTATTGCGGAGACAATAGGAGACGGAAGGAGTACTAGGTGTGTTTGCTGCCTTGAAGCAGTCATAAAGTAATAAAGGTGCAATGAAATCTAATAAATGAATACATAAAAATGTGTGGGTCGTATATTTGCTAATATATGCATTTGGGAATATCTGCCCATCACCTACTGTTTCATGTGGCTAGTAGGAGGGACCTCCCTCTTAGTAAATTCTGTCTTGGTTGTCTAATCAGTAGGAATATTAAAATAACTATAAATATCTGATAAATGCTTTACTGGGAGGCTTTATTATGGAAAACAGCACTCTGCCTTCATTTTATTAACTTACAAACAGAATGTTTAAAATGTTTGCCTTGCCCTGTGCATGGTTTACATTTATAAAGATCAGGATTATGCTCAAGGGACATAGACAATAATCTGTAATAGCTAGCAATATTTTTGCTTCTAAATGTTTTCTTTCCAAATATCTTGGATCACCAACACCTACATCAGAGAACACTTAAAATTGTATCTAACACTGCTATAGGATCACTATTATTATTTTTATACTTTGAAAATATGTCAATAAACATGCAAACAAATAAAATAATGATATAGTATTATCTGGCTACTGGGGGGGGGGGAAACAAAGATTAGTGAAATAATATAAAAGGGGGAAATGAATGTGTGTGTGTGTGTTGCGATATCTGCCTGCCTGCCTGCCTGCCTGCCTGCCTGCCTGCCTGCCTGCCTGCCTGCCTGCCTGCCTGCCTGCCTGCCTGCCTGCCTGCCTGCCTGCCTATCTATCTATCTATCTATCTATCTATCTATCTATCTATCTATCTATCTATCTATCTATCTATCTATCTATCTATCTATCTATCTATCTATCTATCTCTGTGTGATTGCAACAAAAAATCCAAGCTATAGAATATTTCTCTGTGCAACATAGTAAAATTCTGTGACATTAATTTGGATTTTGCCTGAATACAGACTGTCAATTATAGACTTATGACTACAGAGGTAAACAAAAGATGCTTCTTCCTGCTTTTGTAACGGAGAGTTGGCAACAGTTCATTGTGAAGATTCCAACTATGTCATATTGCGCTGTTGACGTAGGTTAACTAAATCCACTGCTACTCATGCCGGAGGCATGAAGCATGTACAAAGTGAAGCCTAATAGAATGCATTTTACTACATCTTGTTAATAGCATTATATATGTCATGCATCACCTACTATTTTAACAAAACTGATGGCTTCATCATGGAATAGTAGCACTGCTAGAGCTATCGAAGATATATCAAATTATGGCCAATCCCTTAAGGAAAATATAGAAAAAATCTTGATTCACAGAAGAAATTGTCAATCTAAAATAACTATAATGAATGTTATCAGAACAATAGAAATAGCATGATATATGGACTTGAATTGTTTCTTTCCTCATGTCTCTATGCATGCAACGATCAGGGGAGATATAAGTAAAAGTGGCAGGGTGTCAAGGCATCTAGAAATAAAACTGGATATGCCTACAAGGAATAGGTAAGATTGAATTTGCCCTTCCTAAAAGTCCTATAATTTACACAACCATAACAAAAAAAACAGCTGGCTGATTAGTAAGATGACAATAGCACTCTATGGATTTATTTAAAACTTAGTTCTGGTTTCCTCCTGGCTTTATTGTGTTATATATCTCACATATATTAGGTTGCAACCTTAAGGAGGACTACAAAATTGTATTTAACAACAGTGTTGTATTTCCAAATGTTCAGAGTTCCTCACCTGTGTTTTGTCACTTTATTTGATAAATGGCTCCCCATTTAACTGAAGTGAGATAGAAAACTATGCATAAGGGGAGGGTAACTTTCCAAAGGCCATGTAGTCAATTCCTGCCAGAGCTGAGATTAACCTGAGGACCAATTTAAGCATTATCTGATCTCTGGACTAATGGAATAATCTATGCATGCACTCTTTAAGTCATAAGTTACACTAAATTTAGTTCTCTTAGTACCAAATAAGTGGGGATATTAATTGCAGATGAACAAAATTGTTCTATTAACACAATATTGCACCAGCATTTGTAACACTATTAATGTAGGGCTCTTCAAAAAGATGATTTTTTTTTTAAATTAGCAGAGTGGATAAGGTAAATTGTTACGCCTCATACACCACAAGATCTGTTACTCGATCTGTTAAAATGCACACAGAGTATGAACAAAGATTGCAAACTACACACCCTTTAAAATAATGATCCTCCTGCCCCTCCGTTCAAATTACGTCTCTAAGTTTTTCCAACAGCAGCAAACATTCATGAAAATAATAAGTCGGTGTAAGACACAACCATGTTGCACAGAGCAAGGCAAGGATTATTTCCAACATTGGCTTACCTATTCCTCCAAATCTTTCAGATCAGGAGGCATAATTTACTAACACATCCCACAATTGAACGCAAAGCAATTGTAGACACAGAGCTAGGATTAGGAAAGGGAGGGGGAACCACATTACCAGCTTGCATCGGAGGTCCTTAAAGAACTGGTGGAACGGGATCTCGGCTTCATTATAATACTCATCGTGCAAATAACAACCCAGCGCTCCTTAGCAGCGGCACTTCAATTCTTTTCACACTTCTTCCATCCCATGCTTTCTGTTTGCCAAGAAAATCGACAGGAGAAGCTTCCAAAGAAACATATTCCAAGTGAGAGCCCAGGATCTTCGAGATGATCTCTAAAGTACTGAAGCTCTTTGCTCATTCCTCTGCTTTTATGCCAGGACTGTTTGGAAGTGACAGTGCTGTTCTCTTCTGCCTTGCGCTGCTGGGGGAGGAACTGTGCTTTGAGTCAATTCTCCATCTAAGTCACATGGGAAGCAAAGCAGCCGAAAAGAGCCTTGATTGTATTTTTTTTAAAACAAATTCCTCCTCTCGCAATCCCATAATAACAGGTTTAAAGGTCAGCCACTTTCTAAAATTGTTGATAAATGGTAAAAGGAGAACATGAAGATGAGACAAGGGAGCCTGCAGAAAACCTTCACTTTCAGAAGTGAAAGGGTTAAATGGAAGCTCAACAGACCAGACCCCTTGTTTTGACAAGAGGATTACCTGATATTTATGACCCCTTGTTTCCATATAGAAGGATTACTTGAGATTCCTCTCTTTCCTTCTCGTTGGTTCACTCACACTTTTCACACAGCTTTTAGAAAGAGAATCCAGTTGTTTCGTCACAGGCACACATAAACACTGACTGCTTGAGGGCTAAATAACATCTGTTTGATAGAACACCTTAAGATACTGTAGGGAAGTTACAAAACAAAATAAACAAGCCAAAGGGGGAATTTGCTGCTCCTCTCTTATTCTCCTGCAAATACATGAATTAATTGATCAGTACTTTCAGAGTAAGCAATCTTATACGATGAAGCATGTTACTTTTGACCTTAGAAGTACATTCTGCTTAATTCAATGTGATGTGAAGCCAAGAAACGTGCATACAGAATTGCCGGCAACATCTAGAATTTAACATTTCCAAACAGTTATCAAGTTCAATGAACTTTATCATATAAGCTGCTTGCCTAATAATAAAAAAGCTCCTCTGAAAGTATCTGATTTAAAATACACTTTGTTTGTGAAAGAGGCATTTTAATGGCTGCAATGAAATTATTTATAGTGGTTTATGTAACTAGACAGATATTTTTAAATTCAGTGGCACAGTTCTGTTTTTGTAATTTGCTTTTTAAATGGAGGAAACTATGCTCCAAACAAGTGATTACATGCAGAGAAACTATTCCTTCATGCAATAGTTCAAGAACAGTAGATTACAGCTTGCAAAGAATTCAGAAGAGTGCAGCTTTGGAAATGAAACCAATTCCAGCGACCGTATTCTGCTGTTACATTATTCAGAAGATCTTAAAATATAAAACAAGATGTAGGGAATGAGATTTTCGTGGCTTCCTAGACAGACACCTATTAATAACCAGCTGGCATCAACCAAGGTTTATTTACTGTTTTCCAAAACATGCAGCGTGATTTGCGTCTACACTTCATTGACGGGGATAATCTGTTGGCCCTCCAGGTCTACACCAGTCATCTGTATGCAAATTGTTCCAAAACAGCACAAAGAATTTCAATGAGGGATCAGCCCACACATTCCCTTCATTATCCTTCCAAGCTTTTATCTTCACCTGTTCATTGGCAAATGCTGAGATATTTTAAAGGGGATCCTTGTTTGTTACTTAAAGCCCTGGATCTCAGACATATCACCATCATTCGATCAAAGGAACACAACTTGTCAAAAAATCATGTTTTTCATAGACAATTTATACAGGTAGTAGTCAGCTTATGACCACAATTGAGCCCAACATTTCTGTTGCTAAGTGAGGCAGTTGTTAAGTGAATTTTGCTCCATTTTACAACATTTCCTGCCATAGCTCAGTGTTGGCGAATCTTTTCGGCACTGAGTGCCAAAGCAGGAGTGCATGCAGGGAGCACCAGAAACTGAAAGAACATAGTTTATAGTTTATTAAATTTGTATACTGCCCTTCTCCCTTGCTGGACTCAGGGAGGTGAACAGGCATCAATAAAAACTACAAAGAACATCAATATATAAAAAGACTTTAAAATGACATCTCCCTGGCATGCACGAATGGGAGTGCCAGAAACCGGAAGAGCAGTTCCCCGATGCGCATGCGCGTGCCGGGAAGCTATGCTTCCAGTTTTCAGCAAGCGCATGCATGCTGGTCACCTGCTCATCCGGTTGCTGGTGTACATGCGCCCATGAAGACCATCTGGCCAGCACACATATGCATGCCAGAAACTGGAAGCTCAGCTTCCCAGCAAGCACATCCACAACAGGGAGCTGCTCTTCCACTTCCAGTGCTCCTGCATGCTTGAAGACCAGCTGGCCGATGCACATGTGTGCTTTGGAACCCAGAAGAGCAATGGCCAATGTGCCCGGAGAGATGGCTCTGCATGCCACTTCTGGCACGCCTGCTGTAGGTTCGCCATCACTGCCATAGCTGTTAAGTGAATCACTGCAATTGTTAAGTTAGTAACACGGTTATTAAGTGAATCTGGTTTTCCTATTGACTTTGCTTGTCAGAAGGTCACAAAAGGTGAATGCATGAACCCAGGACACTGTAATTATCATAAATATGAACCAGTTGCCAAGTATCCAAATTTTGATCATGTGACCATGGGAGTGCTACAGCAATCATAAAGGTGAAAAACGGTCACAGGTCACTTTTTTCAGTGATGTTATAACTTTAAATGGTCACTAAATGAACTGCTCTAAATTGAGGATTACCTGTATTGCTATCTGCATTCTCCTATCATAGTTACGAGTCATGGTAAATTTTAAGGGTCACAGAAAGTAGCAACATCCTCTATGTACCAACAAGTATCTGGATCCTCTGGGCAGCTTCAGTTTTTTGGGGTTCCTTGCCTTTCCCCCCAATATTTTGATTTTCTATAGTTTGGAGTAAGACATGCATCTTACTTAGAGTCTTGCTGTGTAGCACTGGTATGCATACTACAACTTGACAAACACTGAGGTTACAATATCTGCAAGCAAGCATGATAGTCAAACAGCCTTAAAAATATAATGCACAGCAAATGCATTAATATCTGCCAAGATTCAGATTTTGAAAGGTTTTTTTTTTAATGCTGAAAGAGGATTGTTTAAACCTTTCCCCACAATCCATTTTCTTTATCAAAAATATTATCCCAGGCTATTTCCCTGATCAAAAATAACCTCTCAAGCTGCAGGGGGGACGGGGACACATTAGTTTCCCCTTATATTTTTTTCTGTATTCAGGCCATGAAAATACAGGGTAAAGAAATGGTATTACTCCAGTCATATTCTCTGCCACTAACTGCTGTATTTTAGTTTGTCATTTTAACTAAATAAGATCACTTATTTATCTATCATCTAGCAAGAGGTGTCAAACTGGTGGCCCCCAGGCTGGATGCATGTCACGTTCACCCCAGCTCCGCAAAGGGGAAAAAAACATCATTATATGTCACGTAACAGCAACGTGACACAGTGAGTTTGACACTCGTGATCTAGCATAACCAGGCCCTAAATATATGCAAAGCTGACAGCCTTGTTCAAGATCTGATGGTCCCATGACAGGGTGAGCTCCGGTTACTTGCCCAGATCTCTGCCCGCCTAGCAATTTGAAACCATACAAATGCAAGTAGATAAATAGGTATCACTTTGCTGGGAAGGTAACAGCATTCTGTGTGCTGCAGCTTATAGTCATGCCAGTCATATTATCTTTGGACAATGCTGGCTCCCTCATCTAAGAAATGGAGATAAGTACCACATCTTGGAGTCGGACACAACATTATGCAGATGAATATTTATGAGCAGGGTCAAATATTTCAGCAAATTCATTTGTGGAATCTTCTTTTTCAGATTCATACAATGTAGAGTAGAATGTGGTTGATATCAACAACATAGAGTAGAAGTGAACAATGTCCATGGTCTCCCAATAAATGCCAGCATGCAATTCCCAGCACTTCTCATTGTTAGCTATAAGATTGATAGCAGTTTGACTTCAGTAAAATTTGCATTGCCCATCCTTGGAATCAAATATAATTCATAATATACCTTATTGAATAAATAATAGCACTGGGGTAGCCAATGCATTATCTTAAATAAGGTCAGTGTACACTCTGCAGAGGAAATACTTTTGTTAAATAATGTGGCTTACATATTCCATACAAGACATGACCTAGTATTAGGATATGTGTAAGAAATACTAAGATTCCTTCTAGGAATACATACATAGAATACAAAGGCAATAGTGATTATAAAGCATTTAATTTCTCTGCAAAAGAGGAAGGGGGGAAAGGTAAATGGGCATGATGGGTATGTAAAATTATGCATGGTTTAGGGGTGTGTGTGTGTCAGTGGTGGGATTCAGTCAGTTCGCACCTATTCTGGAGAACTGGTTGTTAACTTTCTAAGCAGTTCGGAGAACCGGTTGTTGGAAGAAATCTCCTTTCGTTTTTTTCCACTTTACAGAGCTAATCCTATAAGGAAGGCAGGAAGGAAACATTCTGGTGTTACTTCTAGCCTAATCTTTATTGCCCTCCTTACAGAAACTGACTCTCCAGTTAACTCTTACCACATTGTAACAGCTAAGGTGAAGCGCCCATCCACCTGAGTGACAATGAGTTGGCCACGCCCACACAGTCACATGACCACCAAGCTATGCCTATCCAGCTGGTCATTAGGACAGAGAACCGGTTGTTAAATTATTTGAATCCCACCACTGTGTGTGTGTGTATGTGTAAGCAGAAAAGTTGGACTGACTTTTTTTCCTGAATTTATCCACTAGAAGGAGAATTTATCAAATAATTTTAAGACGATAGAGGGAGTTTTGGGGTTGGCATATGGATGATCTGCAGCAGATTACCAAATTCCGAACAGCCAATTGTTTTAGCAAAAGCAAATTGCAAATGATTCTCTTGCCTCAACTTAAATTAGCTTGGGATGACTAGAAATAGAATTTGTGGTGAGCTCAGTTCAATTACACTGAAGAAAATAAATTCAGGGGCCCTGAATACACTCGAGATGATCCATTTTGGGGGGAAATGGCTACCTTCTGCTTGTTTCTAAGAAAATTATTTGAGATTTTACAAAATAGATCTGGCAAACTTAAAGGCTCTTGCTGTTTGGCGTCCAGTCATGTGATAAATTCATAGCAGACATAAGGTTTGAACCAGACGTGAACCAGAGACGTAAGATTTGAACTACAGACCCATAGCTTAATCTCTTTCTCATGTTTCCCCGTAACAGTTCAACACTTAAAAACGAGAGCAATCTGATAGAGCAGAGTCTTTTTTTTAACCAGAAGATCAGGGCGTGAAATGCATCACTAAAAAGTCCAAATACAAATGCGTGAGGGCTCAAATCTCTAAACATTAAAGTTTGCTCTAAAAGGGAAAATTTGGCAGGAAGAGAGTGGACAGCAATAAACTTTCTCGAGCTCTAAAGTGCAACTTTGAAACTTATGTGGAAGGTTTGTGTTGAAACATATTTGATATCTGAAGGATTTATAAACATGTGATGTTAGCTGCAGATAATTAGCACCAATTTTTCCCCTTTGTTTCTTACATTGGTGCCAGTGTTGACCTTGCATAGCATAGCAACACTTTTCCAAGGCCCTCCCTTTATAAATGCTGCAGAATCTTTCATTGTAAATCATGAAAACCTATTTTTAAACAATTTTAAAACAACCCTGAACAGTTTTTTTGGACACCTACTTGCAAAATCCGTCTCATTTCTCCAAAATTTTCAAAATCAATAGTATTTTAAAGAAACACCAAATTGAAGAGTATGCATTAACCATAGGATCAACTGTTGTATGGATAGTAGAGATGGAAAAAATATCTTTTTGGTAAGATTATCTCTATAAGATACAATAAGAGAATTATGATGCAAAAAGAGGTCTACCTCCCTAGCAGCAGCCAAATTCATTTGTTTTGTTTTGTCCCAAGGTCATGGAACATGCTAGTAACCACTCCTCCTTAATGATAAACTAGCACTAGTCTCAACATAACTTTTTTTTCCCTAAAGGGAGTTTTGAAAAGAAAATAGCTAAGAATCACAATGGGGTGTAAGCAGTTCCTTACCTTTATTAGATTTCCTTGAAGGTCTCTGAAGCCTACGCAGCGCTCAAAACGACGCTCCGAGCAAATTGGGGGTCACTTCCATTTTTGGTGGGAGTGTTGTTTTGAGTGTTCCGGAGTTTCCGGAGGCTTCAGGGAAGCCTCCTGAAGGTCTCTGAAGCCTCCGGAGGGCCTCCGGGGGGGAGCTGTTTTCGCCCTCCCCAGGCTCCTACAAAAAATGGGGAGGGTGCCTGTAGTGTGCACATGCGCACTGGGGGGGCACACATTGCATTATGGGTGCGACACACCCACGCAGAACCCCGTGCTTCCCCCACTTATGGCACATGAGCCAAAAAAGGTTCGCCATCGCTGCTCTACCTGATCCTGTTGTTAGTTCCTTTCAGCCCCATACCTTTTACCTTAAACTGTCTACCGTGGACCTTACATGTTTCTTAAGAGGTCCGTAAAAGGGACATGCATAAGCGCATCAGCATGCCTACCATCCCTGCCCTACTGTCCCCATGTATATATACTCAGTTTATGTAATTATGGCTATGTTTTGCTTACATATATTCATTTATTTGTGCCATTTTTCATGGGTCCATGTCTATGTTTATACTGATACTCGTTTCCTTGTACTTGTTGACAAATAAAATAAATAAACAACGACCAAAAACGGAATTCTAAGAATTCTAGATAATAACATCTTAAAGAACTCAGCAGCAAAATGTATAGGGCACGTGACTTCTCAAAAGTAATATCTTTTAGATTTAATAAGATTTGTTCACAGTTAAATGTGTATAATCCTTCAATCTATAATCTTATATTTACTAGTTTGGGAGTAAGCACCACTACTACAGTTCGTAGTATAATATGATGGCACTGAAAGACTGCTAACCTAGGTACGTTTTCCTGGAAATAAGCAAGAAGGGGAAATCAAGATCCAACAGAGCTAGAGACACTATGCATTGAAAGCCAAGGAATTGTTCGCTTCAACTGCTTCTCAATGTGTCACTCTGGATGACTGGTAAAAATAAACTTGCTGATTTGGCTCTTCGGGATGATACCTGAGGCCTCTTGCTGCAGTCGTAGCAGCTGAATGATAACCAGCCCAGGAGTGTTCTAATATTTCTCAACATCTAAATAGGGAGGCTATTTAGTCTCCAAGGCCAACTATCTTGCAGGGGAGGACAGAGGAGAAGGAAACAAGGTCAGATATTTCAATCAAGGAATTAGATATTTTTCCTTTATAAATTAAAAAAAAATAGAACTTTATTTCTGGAGCAAGAATAGTTGCCGACCAAGGAAACCAAATTCACTATATACGAACCTCACTATACAACATATAGAATACAATGTTTTTGCTCTTAATAAATTCTGGCTATTGGTCCTACAGGCCTATTTACAATAGGAAAAATCTACAAACGGTCAAGGAAAAATAAAGTCAACTGTAAATTTGCCAAAGGTTAGGGATAGTTAACTTACTCTATAGTCATTTGGTATTTTCTTGTACTTATGTTTTGTAGAAAATAGATTAAATTCCAGCGACAGATCTCAATAAGATTTCCTCCAGGCTCTTCAAACTCCAAGGTTTAAAGACTATGCCAGCTTTTCAGGCAAAGCCTGAAGTAACACTGATACACTGGGTGATATCACTTCAGCATAAAAGGTCACTAGAAAAAATATTAGTTTTATGGAACTGACTCGCCATTTAAAATTGTCTGGTTTTGGTTTATTGATTGCTACTGTAGCCTAATGTGAAGGGTTTCCGAATTTACAAGTTTTAGGTTTTTTTCCTGTTTTAGCTTTGTGTTCCACCCAAGTTTTCAAGCAACCAAAGCAGACAAGAACAGCTCAGAAAAGAAGAAGAAGAAAGCCAATCAATCCATGGTTAACTGCTCATCTTTAAGCAGATTCAGGGGAGGGATTTTTGGGGGGACAAACTTTGAATGTAAATGTAGCCCTATTATAGAACTGTGACTCCACAAAGAATCCATGTAACTCCAGCTGGACCTATGGTCACTATCCCTAGGTCTATGCAGATTGGCTTTCACTTCAGATGAATGGATTTTAACTCCTAAAATTCTCAGCAATTGTCAAGTCAGCTGTAGAATTCTGAGAACGGAAGTCTATACATTTGGAGGTGGCCCAGTTGAGAAAGGTTGCTTATGGACCATTCAGATGTTATGTTTCGTGGTCAGATTGAATAATCTCATATACGGTATACTTTTGCTTGCACAAAGAATCTACAGTTTTGGTTCAATCTTCAAGGGTTCCTGTTTGGGTTCACAGAAAATGGAGAAAAAAATAGAAAGGATGTTCTATAGAATAGAAAGACATACACTGTTTCCTCAAAAATAAGACCTCCCTGGATAATAAGCCCAACCGAGCTTTTGAGGACATGCACTAAAATAGGCCCTCCCCAAAAATGTTGAAACACAGCAGCAGCCATGAGGTGACCATGCTTGCCAGCTCCTACACATCAAAAATAATGCCAAGCGCTTATTTTGGGGGGGGTGGTCAAAAGAAAATAAGACCCTGTCTTATTTTTGGTGAAACATGGTATGATTAGGCTGAAGAGTTTGCAATGTATCATGAGTGAAATACATTCCAGACTGCCAAGTAAAATGCAAGAATAACGTGCCCCTGGGTTTCTTTGAAATTATAACAAACAGCTGGAATAACAACAAGAACAACAACATCTTAATCATTGTATTCTGAATTATGGGCCACCAGGCAATACATTAAGTAAGATGTTCTTCCTTGTTTTGTAATACCTATGACATACTAATTAATTAATTAATTAATTAATTATGAAAACCATAAATAATATTGTGATAACGTGCTATGATTTGGAATAAAATACATTCTTGTAATCTCTGCAAATGAAGAATAGAGCTCCATGTACTGTCACTTGAGTTGAGGACAGAGCAAACAACTTGAATCAAATCCAATGGAAAGACTACACTATTGGTAGCCATTTTTCTTAAAACCATCAAACCTAAATGCTACAACAGAGTCTAGGAAGCTGGTTATTTTGTGGGAAAGCTGATACAGCACTCTTCGGTCAGCTGCTAACAAAGCAAATCTTGGCATGTAATTGAGAATCCTTTTGCTTACTTTCACTCTGTTACCCCTCGCCTACTTATAATGATTCCAAAACACAGCAGAAATTTCCACCATTTGAACAGCCTTAAGGCATGTCCTAAAAAAAAAAGCACAGTTCAATAAAAGGTAAAATGTGCATAAACTTATAAAACCAGGAAAAAAAACAGTTGAGCATCATAGGACGTATGTGCAAACTTGCAAATTCAAGAAGCATATAATCAAAGTCAAGAAAACAAGGTCCCAACTTATTATTGTTCTATCTTTAACCATCATGTATGCAGAATAAAATTACAACATACAAACGAACTTTTCTCATCATATGCCCTCTTCCTCTTTTCATTAAAGCTTCATCATTTCACTCTTTATTCCTGATATGTTTAACATCATTACTCTGCACATATATAGAGCTATCAAATATGACTAGGAAACCAGGACAATATCAACTGCTCAATGAAGAGGGCAAGATAATATAAAATGCGAAAGAAAATATAGAACTACTCAACTCTTAGTTTGACTTAGTCTTCAACTGAGAAATCACCAACTTTATTAATTGTTTATTTATTTGATTTCTATAACCATCCATTCCAGCAAATGATTCTGGGGGGCTCACAATTGAATTGAATTCAAGAGAATTGTTGTTTGAAGTGAAAAGAAACTGAGTCAAGGAATGCCTATTTAACTCTGAAAACTACCAGGAGTTTGAGAAAGTGGCAATGCCATTGGAACAAGGCAAAAGTCAAGCATGTTACCAGGCCAAAGGCTGTGAAGTCAACTGTCTCTCCTGCTTGAAAACGTTGAAAGAAATCACAGGGGAGAAGTGACATTCCTAAATGTAGTGCTCCCTCCAAATTACTAACATTCCATCTGAGCCAAAAATAATGCCAGAAAAGCAAAGACTTTAACTGCAATTTCTAGCTCCTGACTTTCAGTCAAGAGGCTGACCTTAGCCAATTGATATCAGATAATTAAGATGGGGCAGTGGTGAAATTCACATGTTTTGTACTACCAGTTCTGTGGGCATGGCTTGCTGGGTGTGGCAGGGGAAGGATACTGCAAAATCCCCATTCCCACCCCACTCTGGGGACAGCCAGAGGTGGTATTTGTCAGTTTTCTGAACTACTTATAAGTTCCACTACCAGATCTCTAGAACCTGTCAGAACCTGCTGAATTTCACACCTGAGAGGTCACATTTAAGGTTCTCTCAATAGTTGACAGTTGTCTTATCAGAAGCTTAAAATGCATGCAAAGACGTCTCTGCAGAACATGGGTTAAAAAGAGGCTTCAAAGTGGCAGGACCTAGAAAGTAAGCATGTGCAACATCTAAAATAAGATCATGTTGCCCCCCTCATAGAAATCTATGACCTTTTCAAGGTATCAAAAGGCCCTTGGGGGAGCAAGGAGGGGGAGGACAACATAGAAGACTAATTATGCCAGTGTTTAGTAAATCACTCTTTATGCATAAGCTATGGTAACGGATAATAAGCTAGGTCTGCCTTTATCCCAGGAAACATAAATAAGCTTTAGCTAACCTAAAACGTAGCATCGCAAGAAGTGATGGGCAAGCCTCAGTATGCCTACGTAATACCTCTGCTTTGCAAGGTGTCCTAGTTGCCAGTTGTTTTTGGGATTCAATTCAAGGTGTGGTTGTTACCAATAATCCAGTGGTGGGTTTCATTTATTTCATTTCATTTATTAGACTTCTATCCCGTTCTTTATTTTTATTTTTTATTTTATTTTATTTATATTTATATCCCGCCCTTCTCCACAGAGGACCCAGGGCGGCGCACAGGAAATTTAAAAATATACAAAAGTACACAAAATAAATACATAATTTAAAATAAATATTAAATTATCCTGATCCTGTGCTAAAAGCCAAATTATTAAAATACCCAATTTAAAACTTTCTAGAAGTCCCTGTGGGAGGTTAGGCTAGGCCGTCTTGTTGGAAAAGGTATGTCTTCAGACATTGGCGGAAGAGGCGGAGGTCAGTGATGGTGCGTAATTCAGGGGGTAGGTCGTTCCAAAGGGCTGGGCCCGCCACAGAGAAGGCTCTTCCCCTGGGTGTCGCCAGTCGGCATTTTCCGGCCGACGGCACCCTGAGAAGGCCCTCTCTGTGGGAGCGTGTCGGTCTAAGGGATGTATGGGGCAGGAGGCGGTCTGCGGTCTTGCATATACCTAGGCCCCGAGCCATGGAGCGCTTTAAAGATGGTCGTCAGAACCTTGAAGCGCACCCAAAAGGCCACAGGAAGCCAATGCAGCTTGCGCAGGATCGGTGTTATGTGGGAGCATCTGGTGGCTCCCGTAATTACCCGTGCGGCTGCGTTTTGGACTAGCTGTAGCTTTCGAGTGCACCTCAAGGGAAGCCCCATGTAGAGAGCATTACAGTAGTCGAGTCGGGACATCACGAGAGCTTGAGTGACTGTGCGAAGGGCAGCCCGGTCCAGTAAGGGGCGCAATTGGCGCATCAGGTATCTCTACAGCTTCAAGGCACCAAAATAAGACTTTGGTGACATCAGGTACTTCACCAGGGGAAGATATATATTGCTGGGTATCATCAGCCTAGGATATCTCACCCCTAGGCTATGAGTCATTCTATCTAATGCCTTTAAGTAGATCTTAAATAGGAACAGAGAGAATACCGAATTCTGTGGCACTCCACAATTTAGGACAGAGGGTGGGATTTCTCACCCTTAATCAATCGAAACTGGCTACTGAGGAAGGGAGATAACCAGTTAATACACCAGTTAATATAATGCTGTCCACTCCCAACCCTGCAGCTGGTCCAGAAGGACACCGTGGTTTTTATTTGTTTGTCCCTGGTTTATAATTCTGCCATCTCTGCATTTCTTTTTTCTTCTTGTTGTTGTATTGTCTCATTTTTCATGTTTTAAATCATTTGTAAACTGCTCATTTGGACAGAATATAAATTTAAATAATTCTCTGTGTGAATCTGTGACTCTCTCTCTCTCTCTCTCTTCCCTCCCTCCCTCCCTCCCTCCCTCCCTCCCTCCTCTCTCTGCCTGTGTCTCTGTAGTGGTTAAGGGCACTAGGTTATGAATGTGGAAATGGTTCTAGTCCTGCCTTGGGCATGAAACCAAGTATTTATTTTGGCCCAGTCTCTCAGCTCCAGGAAGAAAACAAGGGAAAACCACATCTGAAAATCTTGCCAAAAAACCCTGCCTTTTTCAGGCAGTTTCCAGGAGTCAAGATTGACTCAATATTTATGCAAGATTGGCTTTATATACTATACAATTCAAGAAGAGTTTGAAGTTGCTATTTAGTCCCCTTGTGGCTGTTTGTAAAGAAGCAAGATAGATAAGATAGGGCCTTAAGAACTTCTTCATCCAATAACATCCTCCATCTAATTATTCAAAATATGCTGCAAAACAAACCCACCGTTTTCATTTGGTACTTGAAGATCAGTGATGTCAACAGTTCTTATTCTCTCCCTCTGTCCAAACGTGTAGAGGGGTATAATGATTTCTAATCTGCGCAATATTAAAAACTATAATGCCTTTTATGACACGATCCTGTTGAAGTCTTTTCTCATGGAATCAATGAGTGCTGGCAACATAGTAGGACTGAATGGCAGCTGACAGCATGTCCTTTATTTAGGGTTTTGTTTTGCTTCAACACTGTTTACAGAAAGGATATCCTACTCTGATTGCACATGGAATTCCTTGCAACACCCACTGTATATATCAAAAGACTACGTTGCCCTGAAAGAGCTGAATAACTGATGCAGAGCAATGAGACCTGACATGCCTACAGGCACGTCTCATCATACTGACAGTATGACTTGAGTGTGATGTCACCATCTTCCCTGGGGATTTACATTCTTCTTTGTGTCTGACAGCTCTCTTCTCTTTCCTGAATCAAATGCCATGAATTTGTTCCTATTTGTGTGGTAAAGCACTGTTGTGAAATCCACCTCACAATTGTACAATAAAAGTGGCTTTCTTATGACCATTTTGAGGATCATATCATTTATCTGCATTTCTAGGCTGAATAAACAGACGGACAGAATCAAGATCACATGAAGTGTAAATACCACTTTATAATGCCTCAGTAAGGCCACACTTGGGATACTGCATCCAGTTTTGGTCGCCATGATGTAAAAAAAGATGTTGAGACTCTATGTCTAGTTTAAGGAAAAGAAGGAGTAGGGGAGGCATGATAGCAGTGTTCCAATATCTCAGGGGTTGCCACAAAGAGGGAGTCAAACTATTCTCTAAAGCACCCAAGGTTAGAACAAGAAGCAATGGATGGAAACTAATTAAGGAGAGAAGCAACTTAGAACTAAGGAGAAATTTCTTGACAGTTAGAACAATTAATCAGTGGAACAACTTGCCTCCAGAAATTGTGAATGCTCCAACAGTGGACATTGGATAACCATTTGTCTGAAATGGTATAGGGTTTCCTGCCTAAGCAGGGGGTTGGACTAAAATACCTCCAAGTTCTCTTCCAACGCTTCTATTCTATTCTATTCTATTCTATTCTATTCTATTCTATTCTATTCTATTCTATTCTATTCCATTCCATTCCATTCCACTCCATTCCACTCCATTCCAAAGTTTGACAAAACTACCATCTCTCTTTAAGAAATGTTATGATCTGTATGATTAAAACTTTAAAAAAATCTATTTACACATGCAGGAATTACATACCTTGTTGTGCAGTAAAGTCCTATTAATTATACTTAGATGCATATCAAGCTTATTTCATAGTAAATAATTTAGGTTTGAAGATGATGATTGGGTTCATATATTGTTCTAAGCTATGGTTTATTAAGTCGTGGTTTATTAAATTACAATTGGATAATTCACTTTTAAATTAGGTAATAAATCATGAAAACAAATCATGATGACTGGTTTCTTACTGGATGCTTAAAATATACGATTATGAAGCAGATGCTACAATATGGATTCACAAGATGAATCAGCTGACAGGGGCTAGAAGATGAACCTTTCCTGCAATGGCCCCTGCACTGAGGAACATCTTCCCCTTGGGATTTTCTACATGAATCAATTATTGATTGAAATTGGGGGGGGGGGTATAGAAGGAAGGAAGGGAGGAAGGAAGGAAGGAACTGGGGGAGAGGAGAAAAGGGAAAGGAAAGGATAATATGTGGAGGTCACATATTGGGAGCGTGAAGGAATCAAATTTACTATTTTATTAGTACAAGAGCTCAGTTACAACAGGGGGCAGAGTCAGGCCCCAAGAAGGACACATTGAGTTATTTTAGAGTAGTGTCCTCTTTTATTCTTCACCTATAGATAGAATCTTGCCAGACTAAAGCAACTATTTGCATAAAAACTAGGAAGGAGATGTTTTATCCCTCTTTCTTCCAAACAAAGCTTTCAAACTTTGCCCTCTGGAAAGCAGTCCCTTTCTTCAGGGAATCCAGACTCCATTTCACCAAAGGCAAAACTTGCTTATGAACAAAATACAACCGGCTAGTATGCAACTTCTAAATCAAGTTAAAACAGAAGAACAAAGCCAAACTAGCTGCTACAATATGATCAATGAGCACATACCCAATATTTTTAAGGAGAACATTATGAACTGCTTTGAAGTCCTGATCCTCATTGATAGGAAACTAGGAGCACTGTGGAATGGAATCAAAGAAATTGTTAAGATTATTACAAAACAACCTGTCAAAGACCAAGGAACACAGGAAACTAAATTGGATATCAGCAAAAATGTTGCAAATTGCCAAGAATAAAAGAGAGGTATCAAGAAAGACAAAGATTTCAGGAAGGAACTTAAATCAATTATCTCTTTTAGAATAGAAAAGTAAGAATATTAAAATGACATACGCAGTGAAGATGGAATCAGAAAAAGAAGGAAAGTTTTTAAAAAGTCATTTTCAAATTCAGGAGATTCCAACCTTAAATTGGCATGGTAAATACACCAATAAACAGTTACCATAGTAACTATTAAAAGATTAAGCAAAGATGGAAAGAGTATACTATAATTCTGTACAACAGATATGCCACCATCCAAAGTATCTTAAAACAGTGTTTCTCAACCTTGGCAACTTGAAGATGTCTGGACTTCAACTCCCAGAATTCCCCAGCTAACAAATGCTGGTGGGGGAATTCTGGGAGTTGAAGTCCGGACATCTTCAAGTTGCCAAGGTTGAGAAACACTGCCTTAAAAGATATTCCCTATTTACAAGAACTTCTAATGCTAGGGGGGAAAATACCAGCCCTACATGAATGAAGCAAGAAATGTCAGATGTTTAAACTGATTTTAGAAAAGGATGAGGCATTACTGTTGATGCACACTTGATCATTGTAAAAGCCAACAATTACCAACAAGAAGTCAATATGTGCTTCATTGATTTAGAGGTACTTTTGACTGTGTCAGGCATTCCAAGCAGTGAATTATTAGAAATTCTGAAAAATCTTGTCTTCATGCAAAACCTATACACAGACAGGAAGTCACAGTCCAAGTAGCACATAGGAAAGCAAAGTGTCTCTGGGATAGCAATAAGTGAACAGGATGATTATATGATTCCTATTTATTCAGTCCATATAATTAAATATATATTGAAGAAGGTTGGATGGGAAAAAGATTGACATGTGTTTAAAACTGGAAGATGAAACATCAATAGCCTGTGCTGTGTTAAAAATACAAGTGATCTGCAAATTCTAGCAATTGGAGTCAAGGAGTACAGTGAACACAATGGAACTAAGTTTAAATACAAAGAAGAGCAAGTAAATGACCAACTGGTAGGGAAACCAGTCTTAACCATGAAGTGGTAGACAGATTTTGACTTTTAGGATTAACTATTAACAATAATATACTCTCTATTTATTTAACCTATACACTTGAATATATGCTAAGTGGAGCTGTATTGGCAGAAGATGGTTTAAAATTGGAGAAATAAAATTCAATAATTGTGGTCTGTTGATGACATTAGCCTAAAAGCTCAAAATGCAAAGAATTTGCAAATTCTAGTAACAAAAGCACAAAGAATAGGGGACTAAAATTAAATATAAAAATCAAGCTACTAACAACAGGTAGAAAAATCAGTCTTAGATATTGATTGGTAGATAGATTATGCTTTTGGGGATCAACAATAATAAAGGAACAATAGTCAAGAAATACACCATGGATTGGCGTATGCGCAGATTTCTTGTGTAAGAAATGGTATTTCCTGTGATGCTGCATGGAAGCAAAAATTGGACTTTCAAGAAGTAAGATAGGAAACTGACAAATCTGAACATATCTGTTGGAGAAGACTTCTGAGAATACTTTGGACAGCCAAGAAAACAAACAAACGAATCATAAGTCACTTCAGAATTTTCATTTGAAGGACAAAGTACTATGGTCAAATAATCTTAGTTTGGACAAATTATGAAAATATCCAGCTCCCTTAAGAAATGTATGTTGTTGTAAAAGGAGGAAGGAAATGGAAGAACATAACCAGACACAAGATGTATGGACATGATCACAATTCCAATGACTGCATTACTGAGATCACAAAAGACAGGTCTTCTTGGAGAAGATCAATCTATGGGTTGCTACAGACTGACATTGACGTAATGGCACATGATCATCATCTTCCCATATAAATATATGCTGGATTGCTCATTAGAGGTACTAATAATGAAGCTAAACTAAATATATTTCGGTTTCCGAAGAAGACGGACGTGCTTCGTGCTTCGTCTGCCGCTTGCTGCACCGGTGGGCTCCTTCGGGAGCACAGGAGATTCTGGAGGAATCTCCTGCCGTAAGGGCGGCTTGCTGGGAGCCCCCAATCTGGCAGCGGCTGGTGGGGTGCTCCCAGCCTTGCCCCAGGAGCTGGTGAGCAGAAGGGGGGGGGCAAACTCTGCCCCTTCGCCGATGGATCCCGGGAACAACAAACTGAATGAAAAGCGTAGCTGAAATGCCGGAGATGGAGGGCTCTCCCTAATCTCTTGGACTCCTGATGAGGATAAGCGACAGAATACTGTGAGTTCCAATTCAATCAACTTTGAACATAGATTGGACGGGGAGTTTTTTTTTGTTTAACCCCCCCCTCGGAGGAAGTGGCACTTAAACAATCTCTCTCCATAATGGAATGGAGAGAGAAAAGGGACTAACTTGCCATTTGAATCAACTATGAGTAAGAACTGTATTTAGGATATCGCAGTTGCAACAATCTGTTGCGGAGTTCTTTTAAAGAAAAAAGTAAAATGGAACTTTCACTTTTCTTCCTGTTAGAGGGCGAGGCAAGATGGCTTCTCTTTGTTCTCTGATTATAACTCCCTTGCATTAATGAAGCTTCTCCCTCTATAATTACCATTGAAGGACTTAAAACTTTTACTTTTAACATTTGTCCCAGAGGCTCACAAGTCTCTCCCAATACGTGGACTTCTGGATGTGGATTATATGGTTTTTCTTTTTGTAATGTACTCTTAAGACTGGATTCTCATTTGGATTGCTCTGATACCCCCGGCTGTCTTGACCGTCCACTTCTCTGACGCTATTTCTTCTACCAACTTAGAATTTAGAACTGAGACAATGGGTCCTAAAAAGCTGCCAACAGGAAAGTCAACTTCCGCCCTGTCTTCAGCTGTCTCCAGTCCAAGTACATAGCCAAAGATTTCTTCACTGCTGCAGAAAGAACCTGCTGGAAAGAGCTCACAGGAACTCTCAGTTAAAGAAATGTTTCAAGAAATTATGAAAAACGTGAACGAATTGTGGAAAGAAATGACAGATTTAAAAATAGAACTCAGGGAAACACAACGGAGCACAATGGAAAATAAATAAAAAATTGTAACGTTAGAGGGTGGAGCAGCTGAGATGGGGGAAGAGGTTAAGGAGATCCTGAAGGGGAATCTAGAATTAGGAAGTTACATGACTAAAATTGAATTTGAAAGAATGCCTTTTTTTTTCTCAGGTTCCAGAACATACCAGAGTCAGAGAATGAAGATCTTAAAGATGTTATGAGTACAATGTTAGCAGAATACCTTAAAAGAGATAAAGAGCAACTCTGGTGGAATATGGACCTGGTTTATAGAATCAATTCAGCATATGCTAGAATGCATAATGTACCAAGAGAAGTTCATGTTAAATTTCTTAGGAGATCCACAAGGGATGACATATTGAGGGCCCAATGGGATGGAATTTTAAAGTATCAAGATAAAGAAATAACCATTTTGAAACAAATTCCGAAAAAAATTAGAGAAATAAGAAGGAAATATTCCTTTTTGTCTAAGAAATTATACAAAAAGGAATTTGGTTCAAGTGGTTATTGCCAGAAGGAATGCTGATCTTCTGGGAGGGGGGTAGAGTAAGAGTTAAAACATTAAGCAAGGCGGGGGCCTTCATTCAAAAACATTATTCCCTCCTAGGGGACAAAGATGGGGGAACAAGGGGGGCAACGGCCCCGCCTGATGACAAGGAAGAAGAATCAATATCGAAAAGACTTAGATCTCAAAAATGATTTTATTTGAAATTTTATTGTAATTGTTGATACAAGAGAAAACGGCAAAAAAAAAGATGATTGAATGTATGGACTATGCAATGTAAACTCTGTACATGGTTATCCTTTATTTTTAAAATTGTAAATTTGTGAAGTTTTGGGAGGACTACCACCACCGGCATGGGAGCTACCAAAATGTTATATTCACCTCACACCTTTTCCCCATGTATATTTTGAAAACCAATAAAATTGTTTAAAAAAAAGAAAGAAACTAAACTATATATATTTTAGACATCAAGAATCAAAGGAGAAGACCTGATGTTTGGAAAACTCTAAGGCAGTGGTGGGCAAACTCATTAGTCAAGAGAGCCAAATATCAACAGTACCAGGATTGAAATTTCTTTTGAGAGCCAAAAGGTGTGGCCTGTTTTGTGGGAGTGGCTCAGTGGTCATGTGACCGGGTGGGCGTGGCCAACTTGGGAAATGTGGTGAAACTCACTTAACGACGGTCCTCCTTAGCAACCAAAATTTTGGGCTCAATTGTGGTTGTAAGTTAGTTCTTTCTTTCTTTCTCTTTCTTTCTTTCTTTCTTTCTTTCTTTCTCTCTCTCTCTCTCTCCCCCACTTTCTTTTTCTTTCTATTTTTCTTTCTCTTTCTCTCTTTTTCTTTTTGTCTCTCTCTGTCTATCGCTTTATCTGTCTCTCTCTCCACCCTCCACCCATCTGTCATTCTCTGTGTGTGTGTGTCTGTTTGTCTGTGATTCCCTCTCTCCCTCCCTCTTTCTCTGTGTCTCTCTCTGTTTGTCTCTTCCTCCCTCCCCCCGAAGCAGGGGAAAGCCCGGCACGCCGGCCGGGGAGGCCATGGCTGCATCCTCCCGCAGCGAGCGCGCCCGAGGCCGCGGCCACCCAAGAGCCGCCGTGGCTGTCCGGGCACCGCATGCCCACCTCCCTTCCAGCTGCACACGGCGGCCAGTCCCGGAAAGCATGCCTCAGCGACCGCTGCAGGCAGCTATTCCTGCTGCTGCTGCTGCGCCCGAGCCTGCGACACACACCTCCCGCCGTCCAAGGTTGGCCAGCAGGCTCATTGGGCAGGATAGCCGCGCACCTCTTCACCAGCTCCAACAGCCACCGAGGCGCGCCCTCCGGGGCTGGGAGAGAGGCGGCCGCGTGGCGCCCAGACGGCCACGACGGCGCTTGGGTGGCCGCGGCCTTGGGTGCACTCGCTGCGGGAGGAGGCAGCCATGGCCTCCCTGGCTGGCATGCCAGGCTTTCCCCTACTTCGGGGGGGGGGGGGGAGGAAGAGACAGGAGGAGGCAGAGACAGGAAGAGGCAGCCGCAGCCCCCCCAGCCTGTCAATATGCCGAGCCCTCCGCTGCCTGGGGAGGGGAGGTGGGAGAGAGGAAGAGCCGCACCTGAGGGCTCGCGAGCCGCGGTTTGCCGACCACTGCTCTAAGGCAACCAAATGGAGTCCAACAGGATACGTGGCTAGATACTATTATTAATAATCCAAAATATGAAGCCACAGAAGCAGACATAACGAAATTGCCATTGGCCCATGATAACTGAACAACTAAATGACAAGAAGTAACAGCAGGCCAATTAACCTAAACGAACTGACCATAAAGCAAAGATGTTGTCCCTAGAGATTTGCAAACACTGATGTATGCTAATTCTTGGTTTTAAAATACTTGATTTTCAGTAGAATGGAGGAGATGATTTCAGCCAAATGAACCCTCAGGCATGCCTTAGTCATCAGCTTTTCAAGTGAAACATGAAACTAATCTCTTTGATGTTTCACATCGTAATAGATGGCTGGCATTAACGTGAATGGATTAATATGTTTTGAAACATAACTCCAATGATAAAATGCCCATTTGGCCCATGCAATATTGTAGATAAAGGTACCATCTGTGTCATATTCAATAATATGCCCATGTATCAACACTTTGCAGTATTTTGTTATCTTTACAATTACAGATACAGTACTAAGTGTATCAAACATTTTAAGATGATTATAGTCACTGGTGGGATTCAGCCAGTTCGCACCACTTCGGGAGAACCGATTGTTAACTTTTTGAGCAGTTTGGTGAACTGGTTGTTGGAAGAAATCATTAGGGCAGAGAACCAGTTGTTAAATTATTTGAATCCCACCACTGATTGTAGTTATATTATAGCAATTCTTGGGGTGGTAAAAATGTGTTAGTCTCACTAACTTGACATTTCATTCAGAGATAGACAATGGCCCTCATCCAAAATTATAGACCCCTTTATGAGTGTTGCACTTTCCATTTTGGCATGGTTTCATTTTGGAAACGGCTACACATTGTGAAAAAGTCATAGTAATAAACAACATATTCAATAGGTGAACCAGAAAAATTAAAGCATTACGTTTTCTGCTCAGATATTCGACAAGAACAAATATTAAGACAAAAAGCAAACGCAGATTATAGGTTTTGGTTATAGCAACCCAAAGATCCAGGAAAACAAAGTATACTTTTATTCTCTCTATCAAAATTCAAAGATTCAAGTAAAAAAAATAAATTGTGCTTTTAAGCAAAACTCAAGCAATGAAGATTAATTTTTAATTTGCTCACTGGAATTCTAAGCTTCTATCTATATCAGAGATGGAAATTCTAATGATGGGCGTTCCATTTTTGCAAATTCTGATACAAAATGTTCTCATGAGTTAAACACAAATAAAATTAGGATTTTTTATTTTTTATTTTTATTTTCTTTTTTTTATTAATAAATTTTATTTACAAACATATAAAATACATATAAAATACACTCACATAAAACTTAGACATACACTACATTTACACCATACAATACGAACAGGAACTTCCTGTTCTTTCTAATAGCAATTGTTAATCGAAGCCGCTCATCTTATATTGTTTCCCCTTCTGTTATATTTCATTTGGATTTCACCATTCTAAACCCTCTTATTTTACTCATTACTGTTTTTAAGTTTTGCTGTATTCCTTCATTAGTTCTTGTTTCTTTCCTCCATCCACCTATACCATTTATCCCATATTTGATAGAATTCGGATTCTTCTTTTCCCTGGATTTCTTTAGTTAATGTGTCCATTTCAGCACAGTCCATAACCTTTCTTATTTCATCTTCGCTTGGAATTAGTTTATTTTGGCATTTCTGGGCAAAAGCAATCCTTGCCGCCGTAATTATATGTATTATTAAATACTGGATTTCTTTTTTATATTTTGCAGACACTATTCCTAATAGGAAGACTTCAGGTTTCCATTCTATTTTAACTCCTGTTATTGCCTCCAGACAATTTTTGATCCTTTCCCCAAAAAATTTAGTCTCCTTACAGGTCCACCATAGGTGGTAATATGTTCCATGTATTGATTCACATTTCCAGCATTTTGGGGAGGTATTTGTTGAAATTTTTCCTAACCTTGTTGGAGCCAGGTACCATCTGTAAAACATTTTGTACTGATTTTCCTTGTATGTAACTAATAATGTCATTTTTAAGTTCGTTCCCCAAAATGTTTCCTAAAATTAGGATTTTAGATAAAGCGTAATGGCACAAAGTTTTGCAGAGTAGCAGTTCATGTTTGCAAACAATTAACATTGGCTTCATATGAGTAATAACCACATATAACCTCTTTGGGGAATTTTTACATTGCTGGTGTCTAAGACTCATTATTAGTTTGTTTCTGTTACACTCAAGTCACCTACTTCAGGGGTTTTCAAATTTTTCAGGTCATGGCAACTGTTCATTAAATAAAATTCCTGGAACCACTGATTAAGAGGGTTGGGGTTTCTAGCAAGTCTTATCCTTTTTCTTATATGATAGAAAAGTTCCAATGGATGCCTTGAAGCAGCACTGAGATAGCAATAGCAATCACACTTAGACTTATATACCACTTTACAGTGCTTTACAGCGCTCTCTGAGCAGTTTACAGAGTCAGCACACTGCCCCCAACAATCTGGGTCCTCATTTTATCCATCTCAGAACGATGGAAGGCTGAGTCAACCTTGAAACTGAAACTGATTTGAACTGACAAATTACAAAGCAGCCAGCAGTCACCAGAAATAGTCTGCATTCTAACCACTGCGCCACCGTGGCTCTTATAGCCTATCTTATCTATCTTATCTTAAAAAATAATCAAGCAGCGAATTACTGAACACCTAGAAGCAAACAAAATAATAACCAAAAGCCAACATGGTTTTGTCAAAAACAGATCATGCAAGACTAATCTTATTGCGTTCTTTGATAACGTGACAAAATTAGTGGACCAGAGGAATGCCGTCGATATAGTTTACTTGGACTTCAGTAAGGCATTTGACAAGGTAGACCATAACCTACTACTAGATAAAGTAGAAGAATGTGGGTTAGACAGCATCACCACCAGATAGATTTGTAACTGGCTGACCAACCGCACTCAACGTGTAGTCCTCAATGGAACTGCATCTACATGGAAGGAAGTATGCAGTGGAGTCCCCCAAGACTCTGTTTTAGGCCCAGTACTCTTGAACATCTTCATCAATGATTTGGATGAGGGAATAAATGGGGAACTCATCAAATTTGCAGACGACACCAAGCTGGCAGGAATAGCCAATACTCCAGAAGGTAGGCTTAAGATAAAGAAGGATCTTGACAAACTTGAACATTGGGCACTATCTAATAAAATGAAATTCATGGCGAAGAGTAAGGTTCTACATTTAGGCAACAAAAATGAAATGCACAGGTACAGTATAGGTGGTACCTTGCTCAATAGCACTAACTGTGAAAGGGATCTTGGAGTCCTAGTAGACAACCATTTCAATATGAGCCAGCAGTGTGCAGCAGCTGCCAAAAAAGCCAACACAGTTCTAGGCTGCATAAACAGAGGGATAGAATCAAGATCACGTGAAGTGTTAATACCACTTTATAATGCCTTGGTAAGGCCACATTTAGAATACTGCATTCGGTTTTGGTCACCACGATGTAGAAAAGATGTGGAGACTCTAGAAAGAGTGCAGACAAGAGCAACAAAGATGATTAGAGGACTGAAGACTAAAACATATGATAAACGGTTGCAAGAACTGGGTATGTCTAGTTTAATAAAAAGAAGGATTAGGGGAGACATGATAGCAGTGTTCCAATATCTCAGGGGTTGCCACAAATAGTCAAACTATTCTCCAAAGCACCTGAGGGCAGAACAAGAAGCAATGGGTGGAAACTAATCAAGGAGAGAAGCAACTTAGAACTGAGGAGAAATTTCCTGACAGTTAGAACAATCAATCAGTGGAACAGCTTGCCTCCAGAAGTTGTGAATGCCCCAACACTGCAAGTCTTCAAGAAGATGTTGGATAGGCATTTGTCTGAAATGGTGTAGGGTTTCCTGCCTAGGCAGGTGGTTGGACTAGATGACCTCCAAGGTCCCTTACAACTCTGCTATTGTATTGTATCTTATAGATATAAGAGCAGATGGCTAAGCATATTTGAATTATATTTTCCTTTAGTCCCAGGACAAGAACATTTCTCCCTCAGACACATGGAAAGTTCTGGACTATTTGGGGGGTGGGAGAGATCCACAAATTTCCAGGTCTTGATCATGGTATTCTTAAGTGGACTGGAATACATTTGGAAGTTTTAATAACTCAGTAAAATAAAATTAATAATTTTACTTATGAGTGAATACAAAGAAGCAAATATCTATATTAATATTTTTTTAAAAAAGAATAATCATTGCCACAATTGGCTAGTTCTAAGCAAACAATACAGCATTCAGATTGATACTTATTTTAGTTATATTTGCAGTTCCTAAGAACTCTGTTCTACCGCATAAGTTGTATGTGTGTCAACATGTTTGCTTGGCGTATCTAGTATCAGATCTGATGACTGTTCTATTTATAATACTCTTATGATTTCTGACACATTACTGTAAAAGTTCTTAAATTTAAATTTATCGTTGCAGGGAGGAATGAAAAAGTAAAATAATAACACCTTCCTAGAAATGGGTAGTGTACAGATTTGTTTATTTTTCCTATCCACCCTATAAGCTTGACATGCATCTTGAAAGAAGATCTTGGTTTCAATATTTGACATTAGACTGATGAAATATAGCCTGATAACTTTATTTCAAGAACTAAAAAGTCTTTTAACAAAGAAGTGTAGCAACTGTTCAATCTCGCATACAAGATTTATTTGCACACACACACAAATGGCTGTGTTTGTTTGTGTGTGTGTGTGTATGCGTTCCAGCATAACTCTGTAGCACCTCGAGCAATTCCAACCAAACTTGGTACACAGATGACTTTGTTTCTGGAAACAAATATTGTGGGGGTAAAACACCCCTAACACCCCTCGGGTATGTTTTCTGTTAAGATACAGCCTGTTGTGTCTTAAAGTGGATTCTATTGTACTGCTGTAAAATGGCTTCTACTGTACAGCGCAGTGGAATTGCCATGGTAATGGCTTCAAAGTATTCCACAAGAGGACTCCCTCTGGGAAGGGGGAAAATCCAACATTAGAAACTACATTTGGTCCAGACATTTACCCCCTATAAATAAATACCTGGGCAATGCCAGTTTATTGGGTAGTAGCGAATAAAAAACACAACCTTCCTGCCTCTTCCTCATGCCCACAATATGAAATCTGAGGAAAATGGGAAGTTTAGAAATAGGAAATATAAATAAATAAAATAATAAATAAACTCAAGACCTGGGTCTGGGTCAGAGAAGAGACTTCTCCCACCACTTTACTGAAAGGAAGTAACAGATTCAGGCCATGCCAGAAGTAGCTCTCTTATTCTATGATCAAAATATAGTTTAATCCAAGATTTGGGGTAAATTGACCAATGCCTTGTTCGCTGTTTTTTTCAGATATTTTATCTTTATACCTAAAATTGCCTTTCCAAGCCAATGCTTTTCAAATGCATTGAGTTGTTCCCATATTACTTCCTGCTAACCTTCCCAGCTAGGGGACTGGAGGCTAAAACATATGAAGAACGATTGCAGAAACTGGACACGGCTTGTCTAGTGAAGAGAACGACCAGGGGAGACATGATACCAGTGTTCCAATACTTGAGGGGCTGCCACAGAAAGGAAGGGGTCAAGCTATTTTCCAAAGCACCTGAAGGCCAAACAAGGAATAATGGATGGAACCATTCTAAAAATAAGGAGAAATTTTCTGACAGTGAGAACAATCAACCAATGGAATATCTTGCCTTCGAGAGTTGTGGAAGCTTCATCACTGGAGGCTTTGAAGAAAAGATTGGACTGCCATTTGTCAGAAATGGTGTAGGATCTCCTGCTTGGGTGGGGAGTTGGACTAAATGACCTACAAGGTCCCTTCCAACTCTGTTAATCTGATTAAATTGTAAATATGGCAATAGGGTTGTTAATAGGTTAAAGTAAACATTTAAAAAATTGAATATTTTCCATTCAACGAAATCTGATACATTCTTTTTGAAGTACCACATAATTATGAAAGATTCCCACCTGAATATCCAATAGAATGGAAAAGGATAATGCTAGGGACCTTCTGTCAGTCAACTCATTTGGGAAGAAAAATGGCTAAAGCTTGTGCTTTCATTGTGCTTCTGAAAGATGGCAAAGATCTATCAGTGGGCTTTCATTCCAGATTCATATCATTCCATTCAAGAATCCTCACAGAGATGGACAACAAATATATGCCCTCATGATCTGGTTCATATATAATACTTACGTATCAAAGATGAATTCATACTTTTCACAAGTCACATACTATTATTTGTAAATTACAATGGCTAGATTCCCCAACAAACCTAGAAAGACTAACCAGACCATAATATGGTTCAAATACCTAAATCCAACCTTTTTATCTATAAAGCTTGAGATGTGCTGCTTATCTAAAGTAAATGCAGAAGAGGCAAAGTATAAATCCCATGAGTAGGGCAGCCATTCTCATTTCACTTCCTGGCTCTTGAAGAAAGTTAAGTAATTTGTGAATATTCCGGTACGATTAACTGGTTTTCTCCAGGATCCTGATAAATTTGCAGTTATATCTTTGTCAGTTCTGGTCTAAATATTTATTTGTGGTAAACGTATCCACAGATTCATTACCAACACAGATTCATTACTAAAATGCGTAAAGCAAGCTTAACAATAAAGACTTAGGAGAAAATTGTAGCACTAAATGGAATAATTAAGTGGTTAGACTGAATTTCTCAGAGTTCTCTCTCTTTTAGTGTAAACTTCCACACATGTATTTGAAAAGTCAATGGTTGGCAGCTGCTTATTACCACATGACATGACTTCATAGCCAGAAGAAACATCCTAGATGGATATCAAAGGAGGAAACTAAAGCAGGGAGTAAAACAAAAGAACACAAAAAACATACTCAATTGTCCATTATTTTTTATAGCCACTATTATTATTTTCCAGGACTTGGACATTTGGGAATACAGCATTATGCAAAACAGATCCAGAGACACTTAGTCTAGTTAACTTAATTAGAACATGCGTAGTAAGAAACAAATTTCTTACTACATAGATACTCCCAGTGGGATATATGCCCCTAGAAGAGAGCACGGTCTAGCAACTGTAGACCCCAATTTACTTGGTGCCAATTTTTTTTAAAAGAAGCATTTTTTAAAAGAAATGTTTGTTTTCATTTTTTTACAAATCGAATGTTTGCAAATTTACTTATCTGGAATTGAGAACTAAATTGCATGGGGGGGGGTTATGCTTCAATCCCAGAGGCAATTTTAAGTTAGAGCTGGAGTAAAATAATCAACTTGTTTACCAAGAAAAAATATTGTCATTTAATATCTCCAAATCTCCTTGTTCCTTAAGAAAAGACGTTTTTCCAATTTGGTACAGAAAACTGCCTTATGGTTTGCGCTCACTCCACTATAGCTCTGAAGGCATCATATTCAAATTCTCCCAATGATCATTTCTTTACATTAAAAATGGACAAAACTATTATTTCTCTGTTTGAAAGAATCAAAAATAGTCATGCATTTGCATTATTACAAAGCTACCCCTGTTTGCCTAAAAATAAGACCTCCCCCCCAGATAAAAAGCCAAATCGGGCTTTTGAGCACAGGTGCTAAAATAACACATAATCTATGGCTACAGAAAGTAGGAAACAAAAGAGAGAATTTGAGAAAGGAAAAATGTCTGAGACTCTTCCCAAATCAAAACCCCTCATATCTGAATTAAGAATTGGTATTGTCTCTATCAGTGGATGTGCAATATAAATAAAGTATTTCCACTTATAAATATGACACTATGCTTTTTTCCTGTTCTGATGTTTGTGTAGATATTGATTTTAATTCTTCCCTATAATTAAATTTTGGATATTTTCAAATAACCTTCAACATTTTGCTATCTTTCTGCTACCTGCTCCAATTTTTGCAGATTAACAATTGTGTAACAAATGATTTCTAGGGTTTCTTTCATATCACATTGAAAAAGAAAATCTAGCTGTATGAAAACATGTGATTGTTCCATTTTCCTGGTATGTAGGTACATTCCTTCAAGATGATGATTAAGATGATCGTGATTATAATCTAATCTTGAATTATATCAGCCTCCCAGATATCCCTATCCTTTGAGGGCCAATCCCACATCTGTGTCATGAAAAAAAGGATGAAAAAAAGGACTTTTCCTATTGTGGCACTCATTCTGTAAGACAGGGGTTCCCAAACTTGGCAACTTTAAGTCTTGTGGACTTCAGCTCCCAGAATTCTCTAGCCAGCAAAGTTGCCAAATTTGGGAACCTCTGCTGTAAGACAATCTCCCTTGAAGTATACCAATCAACACAGTATGTGAATTTTAAGCTGCTGTTAAAAAAACATATTTATATCTTTTTAATCAATGAACTACCCCAATACAGTACTATTTATTTCATGGATTGCTATTATTCTGTTTTTATGTTTATCCAACCATTTTGTCCTTATTTAATGCTTTTTGTAAAAGGTTTGGAACATTTTGAATAATAATAATTAATCCACCACAGTGAAGTCATGAAGGTTAGAATACATCAGAAGAGAAAAGAAGTCCAAATTCAGAGGTGAAAATACCCCCCAAGGTGATTAACATCTGGGAAATTCCAGTCATTGAATACACAGCTGGCATGGCAAGCAAAGGTTCTACATGTGTTTAAAAAGTCCCAATGTGTTTAAAAAGTCCCAATGCATAGCACATCAGCTAGACAGAAAGTATGGAGGAAACATTATACACATTATGAAATGCTGTGTTCCTCAAGAGAGAGAATGTGAGACCTTCCCCATCCAATGCCTGACCCTTTCACATTATTTCCTTCCTCAGATACCATCAATTTCTAGAACTAAGTGACTTCTGCAGAAAAGCTTGCATTGTGACCATATCTAACATGTGGCAGCAACAAATAACTCAATAAATGGTACCTTCTAATTTTAAAAATGCCTTCTAAATTTAAATTTTTAGCAGAAAAAGTAATCAAAAATTATGACGGCAAAGTTTTATTACCGATTAATATGCAGTTTTCATATGAGTCCAGAATGCATTTAACATGTTGACACATAACACTAAAATTCTGAAGTAGAGAGTCATGGAGAAGGTAAAAATTGCTTCCCCTTCCTGACCTCCCTTATTCAAAGAGACAATTGACAATTGGGTTAAAGTATAAAAGTACAGAAGTAAGCATTTTATTGTATCTATGGCATTTAACATTGTGCTCTATATTGAATGTTATATATTAGGTGTTTCCTCCCTATACTTGCACCATAATAGGGTTAAGATTGCATGCCTATGTCTCAATGTAATCATTTGTAACTTTTTTTGGCACTGCAAAAACATTAGTATCAGTATCACGTTTCAATATGTGTCCCTTCTTAAATTCAAGTGGCCTTAATCCCAGGTAAATATAAACAGGATTATAACCATGCTGTGCAATTATATACAGGTTATTAAATTAACTCAGAATTACTCCCAAGTAAGGATTACAGCCTAATATAACTTTGTACTATCTAATAGCATATTGTCAATATACCCACAGAAGGAAGGAGATTACGTTCTCACATATACAATATAATATTAAACAAGAATAAAGTGAGTTTTCTTATTACATGAACATAAATTATTAATGAATAAGTAGAATCATATTTTATTTATTTATTTGTTTGTTTGTTTATGAATATGAGTGGAATCGAATTTTATGTGTAAGTATCAATGAGTGAGAAAGGATTTACTCCTGGATTAGAAAATATAGGATTACAACTTTAAGAGCAGCAGCAGCTATAATGTCTTTTATATTAGTAAAATGAAAAGCAAATCAGCAAGTTTTAAAATCATTGGTCATTTATTAAATATAGTAATTACCCCCCAAGAGGAAATGTATTTTATTTCATATTATTTTATTTGTACAGTACAAATAAGAAAAGGATTATCACTGTTGTACTTATTACATTGCTTTACATCCCTAAATTGTTATGATGAAAGCAACTTTCAAAACAGTCTCATTGACTTTAAAGGCACAATTTATTATTACACAGTTAATTAGTTAAGGGTTTTTTAAAACTGATCCAAACTTCTTTAGTTGAAAGCTGGTTATTTCTTTTTACACTCATTTTTCTGTTTTAAAATGTTAATTAATGGTTGATACACTAATGTTAAAATAATTCTTACATTGTATGTTAAACCGCTTCTTTGGAAGATTCCTATAACATACAAAATTCCTGTAACATGCAAAATCTGAATTGTGTGACACAAATGCGAGCAATAATACCTTTCCACCCCCTACTCAACCTTGTCAATTCACTTGAGGCCAAGTTCAAAATTATGCCTACAGTAAATGTCAGACCAAGTACCTGTATGACTTCAGAAAACGGAACCTCTTCCTGTTTCTTGAAGAGGGGCACGAAAGAGTTGAGATTTCCAGAGGGTCCCAGAGAAAAGCCATTTGCAGACTTGAAGAAATCTGGGGTTGTTTAGAGAATCCGAGCCACAGAGCACGAGTTGCCCCAAGCTAATCATAAAAGCACTTGTGGCTGTCTAAGAGAATGTCCTTTTCTGAGGCTCTGCTGAAGTGACACAGAGAGAAAAGGAGGCAGGATAACATGGATTTCCTGCAGCTGGCAGGGTTCAGAAGGCCTTATCTCATTACCACTGAGTGAGAAACTCTCACGTCAAAGCTCTTTATAAATACAGCCCTGATTAACTGGCAGCAATGACATGTATTGCTAAGAAAGTCCGCAGAACTCAAGAGCCAAGTGCCATTGCTGGGCCTGTGTTTTCTTTCAATAATATCCTGAATGCATTTAGGTAAAGACCAAACCAAAAGAGAAAAATCAAATATTCAATTTCACCCAACCTGGATCCACACATCTTGCTTATTTATATGGGCTTTATGTTTTCTGATTGTGTTTTAATGCTAGTTTATTTTACTATATTTATTTATTTTATTTATTTATTTATAGTTTATTTTTAGTTTATTGCTAGTTTGCTAGGACGCGGTGGCTCAGTGGCTAAGAAGCTGAGTTTGTCGATCAGAAAAGTCAGTAGTTCGGTGATTTGAATCCCTAGTGCCACGTAATGGAGTGAGCTCCTGTTACTTGTCCCAGTTTCTGCCAACCTAGCAGTTTGAAAGCATGTAAAAATGCAAGTAGAAAAATAGGAACCACTCCATGCCCTGTTGGCATTTAATCATGCTGGCCCCATGACCATGGAGACATCTTCAGACAGCGCTGGCTCTTTGGTTTCAAAACAGAGATGAGTGCTGCCCCCTAGAGTCAGGATCAACTAGTACATATGTGCAAGGGAAACCTTTACCTTATTTATGTTTACTTTTGTTTGAATTGATCAACACTATCTAGAGAACTCCCAGTATTAGGTAAAACCAAACATTTACTTTTCCAGCCTTATTTAGCATAGATAAACATGATACATGAATCCTGCTACTCTGAGTGGTTTATAAGTCTTGGGTGATGGCTTAGCACAGGGGTGTCAAACTCATGTCATGTTGTCATCACGTGACATGTCATGACTTTTTCCCTTTCCCTAAAATGCCGGTGGGTGTGGCCAGCACGATGCATCCGGACTGCGGGCTGCAAATTTGACACCCCTGACACCCTCAGCTATAGGTAGCCCTTGACTTATGACCACAATTGAGCCCCAAATTTCTGTTGCTAAATGAGACATTAAGTGAATTTTGCTCCATTGTACAACCTTGCTACAATTACTGCAGTTGTTAAGTTAGTAACAAGATTGATTCTGGCTTCCCTATTGTGTTTATCAGAAGGTCGCAAAAGGTGAATTTGGGACACAGCAACAGTCATAAATTTAATGACTGTTTATTTAATGAAATTTAATTAGTTTTAATGTATTTTAATGTCTTTTTGTATCGGATGTTTTACTGTTTTATTATGCCTGTTCACCGCCCTGAGTCCCGCAAGGGAGAAGGGCGGTATACAAATTTAATAAAAGTAAAAAGTAATAAGTATGAACCAGTTGCCAAGCATCAGAAGTTTGGTCACGTGATCATGGAAATGCTGCAATGGTCGTAAGTGAAAATAACGGTCATAAATCACTTTTTGCAGTCCCATTGTAACTTCGAATGCTCATTAAACAAATGGTTGTAAGTTAAGCACTACCGATATATGCTTAGTAATGATAGGTAACATCATGATAGGTAACATCATGAGCCATGGTGGCGCAGTGGTTCAGTGCAGTACTGCAGGCTACTTCTGCTGACTGCCAACTGACTGCAATTTGTCAGTTTGAATCTCACCAGGCTCAAGGTTGACTCAGCCTTCCATCCATCCGAGGTGGGTGAAATGAGGACCCAGATTGTTGGGGGCAGTATGCTGACTGTGTAAACCAATTAGAGAGTGTTGTAAAGCACTGTAAAGCGGTATATAAGTCTAAGGGCTACTGCTATTGCTAACATACCAGTGTTTCCCTGAAAATAAGACAGGGTCTTATTTTCTTTTGATCCCCAAAATAAGAGCTTGGCCTTATTTTTGGGGCAGTCTTATTATTTTTGAGGTGCAGGAGGCAGTGAGCGTGGTCACCTCCGGGCTGATGCTGTGTTGCAATGTTTTCAGGGAGGGCTTATTTTTGGGGGTAAGGGTATATTTCCCTCTCTTTCCTTTATTTATACAGTACACATGTTTTCTTCCTGGTTCTTTCTGGCCATTCCAGCAGCTTGGCTAGATGTTTTGTTCTGTACAGATACTATTCCTTTTTCTCTATCAAGTTTCTGAAGTTTATAGACTGTTTGTTGACTGGTCCCACAAAGCCAATATAAAAGAAAAGAAAAGAAGAAAAGAAAGCTTTTCTTTTAGTAGCTAAAAGTGCAAGAGCATTTTTCGCTGCAGTCTAATTGTTCCTTCCTGGAAAAAAAAAACAAGGATTACAGTGGGCTACAAGCTTGATTCTCCTCTTTAAAGAAGGCAAAAGAAACCACCCTCAATTTTTACGCTTCAGCCTAAATTGTATCCCAAACAATTTACAAATTAGGAAAAAATTGTTACGATGAATATATTATATAACAAGCTAAAGTAGGGACCCGTTTCTAATTGTTACCCAAAAACATCACGTGCAAGGATTATGACTCGCCCGGAACATATTTGGAAAGGGATAGTGGGAAAGACCATTTAGTCCATCCATGCATATAAAATGTAAGGATAACTGCTAAATGTCTGCTTGATCTTCATTATGCTTCTTCTAGGACAGGGGTATCAAGGCTTGAGGGCCAGAAGCAGCCCGTGGGGTGCTTATATCTGGCCCGTGGGGCTGCCCTGGAAACAGCAAAGGACTGACCTATGGTGCCTCTTCCAGTGAAAATGGAGCTCAGGAAGGCTGCATGCGGACCCACTGGAGCTCCGTTCTCACTGGCAGAACTCTTGGGTCACCACAGGAGCCCGATAGGAGTAACCCACCTGCCCCCCCCCCCCGAGGTCAAACACAACCCTGATGTGGCCCTCAATGAAATCGTGTTTGACACCTCGTTGTAGGAAGAATGCAAATATTGGTGGAAACCAAGCACATGTAGGTATACGGTGATATTGCCTTGAACATGCTCCCATTGCAAGGCCCTCACTGTATGGAAAAATGCTTTTACTCAATATGTGAAACTACCTTCTAACATACTTTTACTTTTATCTTGTCTTTTCAGAGATAGATGGTCCTAAATCAGCTTTTCATTTGAATAGGGTATAAGTGTTCATAGGCATCAGCCAGTCCAAGAGAGTGTTACGATTGGATAGATTATTTTCAGACCTCTTGGCAGCTTTTCCATCCAGAAAGCTTGGTGCCTTACTCCTATTACAGTGAATGACTTTGAGAACTCAACACAATTTGCTGCAAAGGAAAAAGCATTCCCCATTTACATGTGAATGATCTTTTTTTTTTTAAAGTTAAAATACTTCTTTTTGAAAGTTTGAGTGAATTCCCAAAGGTATGTCCTGACTAAGCCAGGGCTTACACAGGATTCGTTACTTCATACAGAATGTCAGTTATTCAGCTCATAGCAAACTGTTGAATGGAAATCTAAAAAAAAAAGCTATGAAAATTGCTATCTTTAATTTTTAAGGGAATAAAGAATAAAATGTAATCACATCCATATTTAAACACGCACACACAAATTTGGAAACTCAAGTTTTGGTTGAGTGGAAAATCCATACTCACCGGCAAAATAGAAATGGATCCACACACAATCCTGAAATAAATCAATATCAGTCAGATACCTGCTGAGAGGGAAAAAAATCATTGCCAGAAGCCTTGGAAAGCTTATGGGTTTTGATTCAAATCAAAGATGGGCCAGGAACCATATTTCTGAATCATAGTGGTTAGAATGCAGTATTGCAGGCTGACTTTATATTTCACAGCCAGGAGTTTAATCCTGGCCTGCTTAAGGCTGACTCAGTTCTTCATTCTTCCAAGGTCGGTAAAATAAGGACCCAGATTTTGGGGGCAATACAGATAATCCTCAACTGACAACCACAATTGAGCCCAAAATTTATGTTGTTAAGTGAGAAATTTGCTGAGTTTACTCCATTTTATGACTTTTTTCACCTCATTTGTTAAGTGAATCACTGCAGTTCTTAAATTAGTAACATGGCTGTTAAATGAATCTGTTTTCCCCACTGACTTTGCTTATCAGAAGGTCACAAAAGGAAATCACACGACTCAGGGACACTGCAACTGTCATAAATGTGAGTCAGCTGTCAATCATCCAGATGTGAATCATATGCCAGTCAGCAGCCGATCCTCCTCTATGTCTGTGAAGGCAGACAGCTCTCCATCTGCTCAACTACTTTCTCCAATGCCTGAGGCACAGCATCCTCCATCACCCTGTGGCATGCCTTCCCTGTCGGATGGTCCCAGTTCCAACTCCTCCTCCTCTGAACTGGACTCTGATAGGGCCATGACATGTACCGTATTTTTCGGAGTATAAGATGCACCGGAGCACAAGACGCACCAAGATTTTGAAGAGGCAAATTTTAAAGAAAAGTTTTTGCACTCTGCGGACCTCCCAAAAATGGCCTGTTTTTTTGTAAAAAAAAAAAAAAGTGGGGGCACATGAATAGTCTTTAGGAGGCTTGTAGAGTGCTCCTGGGGGCTGAGGGAAGACAAAAACGAGCAAAAATCAGTCCGTTTTTTGCTCATTTCTGCCCTCCCCAGCCCCCAGGAGCATTTTGGAAGCCTCCCAAAGGCTACGCACGACCATTTTTGCAAAGGGGACAGCTTTCGGGAGGCCAAAAATCCTGTATTCAGTGTAAGACACACCCAGATTTTCACCCTCTTTTTTGAGAGAAAAATACGGTAAGTCTAAGTACTATTACTATTTAATAGGGGAAATGGACAGAAGTAGTGAGCTGGACTTTAATGCCCAGTGCATAACTATATCACATCTCAGAACAGCACCAAAATATGATAGTCCAAATATGACACACTCCTGGCCATGACATATCAAGCCCTGTCTTCACTGAACTCCAAGTTCAAACCAAACTAAAAAACACCTGCAATGTGTGAAACCGCTTAATGCATGAGGTTTACACTATACAGGCAGTCCTCGACGTACAACGGTATGTTTTGTGACCATTCAAAGTTACAACGGAACTGAAAAAAGTGACTTACGACCATTTTTCAGACTTACGACCGTTGTAGCCTTCCTATGGTCACCTGATCAAAATTCAGGGGCTTGGCCACTGACTCACATTTATGACGGTTGCGGTGTCCCGCGATCATGTGGTCATTTTTGGTGACCTTCTGACAAGCAAAGTCAATGGGGAAGCCAGATTCACTTAACAACTATGTTATTGATTTAACAACTGCAGTGATTCACTTAACAACCGTGGTAAGAAAGGTCATAAAATGGGGCAAAACTCACTTAACAAATGTCTCACATCAGTTTAATGAAAATAAAGACTAGGGGAAACATGATAGCAGTGTTCCAGTATCTCAGGGGTTGCACAAAGAAGAGGGAGTCAAGCTATTCACCAAGGCAGCTGACGGCAGGACAAGAAGCAATGGGTGGAAACTAATCAAGGAGAAAAGCAACTTAGAACTGAGGAGAAATTTCCTGACAGTTAGAACAATTAACCTCTGGAACAGTTTGCCTCCAGAAGTTGTGAAGGCCCCAACCCTGGAAGTCTTTAAAAAGATGTTGGATAGCCATTTGTCTGAAATGGTATAGGGTTCCTGCCCACGCAGGGGGTTGGACTAGAAGACCTACAAGGTCCCTTCCAACTCTGCTATTGTATATTGTATATAACAGAACTTTTGGGCTCAATTGTGATTGTAAGTCGAGGACTACCTGTATTTATATTCATTATATAATAAATAATCTGTTCTGACCTAGCTCCCCAAACACAACAAACGCTCTGAAGTTAAATCAATGATTCTGCTATTAGGAGTGCCAGCAGCCCTGGCAAAAAGTTTCTCTTTCACCGCAGGCTAACAAGTCTGTCTGGCAGGGAGATGAATGGTTGTCTGACACATCTATCCATCTCCGTCCCTTGCCCTTTATCTCCAAAGCTAAGGAGGAGCTTCACTAGCAGCTCTTCCTTCCCAAGGATCGGCCCATGGATTTCCACTGCTCTCATCTCCTCTGCCTTCTGCACATTCACATGCCAGGCACTGGACCCAGCTGTTCCTCCTCTTCCTTATCAGCCACCTCCAGACCTGGGGACTATTGACTCTCCATCTGAGGGCCAATGGATGGCCCAGGCTCCGCCTCTGTCTCTCTCTGTGCCAGTTCCACTCCTTCTTACCCCTCGGAGGTCTCAGACTGCCTTGATGCTGACCCTGACTCCCGTGCCGCCTCCTCCTCCTCCTCCTCCTCCTCCTCCTCCTCCTCCTCCTCCTCCTCCTCTGATTCAGCTGCTGGAGGGGCCAGTGGCTGACAGGCCACAACATAATGTTCCGGCAATAATAATGAGGGGTTTGTTTTTAACTTGAAGCAATTCGTTTTCTTAGCTCTGAATATGCACCTGTAATTTGCAGCGGGAAAAGGTGATTCTGTGTGTTTAAAAGTTGCATGGCCTTATTCCATGTTTCGTTTCTACAAAATCTCCAAACAATACTGTTTCCAATTGAAGAACAATCCTTTTGTTCTCTAAGAGATATTACTTAGGGTCAAACATCATGTTAATTTCATTGAGTTACACATTATCACAAAATATAATGGAATAATAACAATCCAACTATGAATGGAAGATTTTCTATTCAAACAGCAGCAACTGCTGTTTAGTAACACATAAACTTGTATGGCAATATGCTATTTGCTTTCAACATTAATGCCACAAGTTTATCTAACAATGCTAATCTTTATGGCATTAATTTTATTCTCACAGAGTGGCAGTAGTTTACTCATCTGGGTACCATTTGTACTTAAACTAATTAATAGAACCAGTCTCAATGAAATCAAAGAACTTATTACAATGATTATTAAACAATAAATATTTCAGAATATTTAAACTGCAAATTGGAATTATAAAAGCATTCATGTGAAAGTAACTGCTACAAAATTAATTATAATTCCAAGGTTTAATCATTCTTGCAAGTTCATATCTCCTTTTTCTCCCCACTGCCCAGTATTTTTTTCCCTTGAAACTGAAGATAAATTATTTTGTATTGGCTATATATTTATTTTAGAAAATGACACTTTTTCCATCCCGTGGGACATTTGGGGGGGGAATCTATGTACCTTTATTTCTGGCCCTAACTCTGTGTCTGTGTGTGTGTGATGTCACTGCTTCCCTTTTGCCTTTCAGCTCTACCCAAGGAGCAAATGAAGCACACAAACACACACACACACACTTCAGACTGGTGTTTTCGGCTTCGTGTTTGTGTGAGTAAGGCGTGGTCGGAGCTGCCGTCTTTCTATAAATCTTGGTGGGGTATGTGGGGTGCTAAACACACACATATATAAACACACACATAGTTTCTTATATGCTATCATTGGAATTCTGAAATAGGTGATTTATCACAAACCATAACAAATTGCATTGCACCATTTTTGATGCCAATAAAAGTGGGCTCTGGGGGTGCATCAAAACCCAGCAGGTGCATCTACAACCCATTTTCCATTGTTATATCATTCATGCAAATGCCACAATTCTTTTTAATTAAGCGATTAAACATATCTAATATTACTGATATCTGTGCAGTATTTTTTTAAAGTTAAGGACCCTAGGCTTTGGTCTTCCACTTCTTCACTCTTACAAGAAACTAGTAGCAAGGGGCAGTTTCTGCAATCCAAAGGAAACATTTCCTAAATTTCCATTAATGACATTTCTTCAAGAACCTGAAGCATCCCTATTCTAGGCACATGGGAGGAGACAACTGGAGAAAGGCAGTCCTACAAATAATACTGAAAAATGTTTCACAAACATATAAATATATACTTGTTCAACTTAGTTGCACTGGAGTAGAGTAGAGTAGAGTAGAGTAGAATAAAGTTAGAAGGGACCTTGAAGGTCTTCTAGTCTAACCCCCTGCTTAGACAGGAAAACCTACACCACTTCAGACAAATGGATATCCAACATCTTCTTGAAGACTTGCAGTGTTGGAGCATTCAAAACTTCTGGAGGCAAGTTGTTCCATTGATTAATTGTTCTAACTGTCAGGAAAGTTATCCTTAGTTCTAAGTTGCTTCTCTCCTTGATTAGTTTCCACCCATTGCTTCTTGCCCTACCCTACCTGTCCTATTTGGAGAATAGTTTGACTGCTTCTTCTTTGTGGCAGCTCCTGAGATATTGGAACACTGCTATCATGTCTCCCCTAGTCCTTCTTTTCATTAAATTAGACATACCCAGTTCCTGTAACCGTTCTTCATATGTTTTAGCCTTCAGTTCCCTAATCATCTTTGTTGTTCTTCTCTGCACTCTTTCTAGAGTCTCAACATCCTTTTTACATTGTGGCTACCAAAACTGGATGCAATATTCCAAGTGTGGCCTTACCAAGGCATTATGAAGTGGTATTAACACTTCACGTGATCTAAATTACTAAATATTACAATAAATAAAAGTCCTGGGTTCTGGCCTTAAAACTGATGAAATTTTGTAAACAAAATTAAAATATGTCCTTCCAGGTGAAAGCTTTACTGGCACTGAAGAAATATCTCCATGCATCATCATGTAGGCACAAATTCCATCAAAAGAATAATATGTTGTTTCAAGTAAATAGCTATTTTAAGACAATAGTTCTTCTACTGCAACACTAAAAACTGCTACATACCACGTTGTTTCTAACTGGAACTCAGCCTAGAAAAGTTCTAAAGACATCTCAGATTTATCACAAAAGCAGTGCGAATTCTATTGCTGAGCTGCCTTTCTTTAGATAGTAAATTGGGCCTCAGCTATCCAATAACCGAGCTTTTGCTTGATGAAGTAAAATCTACACCATTGCCTTGTCAATTAAGGCAGCATTCCAGATTGTCATTCTTGCAGACATAGGGCTGGTGTAAATTGCCTCCAGGATGTATTAACGTAATATTTGCTTGATTGATTCACTGCCATCAAAAAAAAGTTTTTTAAGGGTCTCCACTGAAAGAACGTATTCATTACTATAGTAATATATTTTATAATATCGGACTTAAGAAGAATAGAAGTATAAACTTCTCCACAGAAATGTTTTTTTTCCAGTCCATAATTTATGCTGTTAAAACCCTACTAAATATTAGATATCAAATAGGGTATATTTTGAAAAAAAACAAGTAATTAAGTAATTAGAGACGAGGAAGGAAGATATTTAATAATTATAGGGAATATTAACGAGCAAAAAGTGACACTGGTTAATTTATATCTACCAAATGAAAAACAAAAGGGATTCCTTGATAAAATAACTAAGATTTTGGAAACTGAAAGTGTAGGGAAAGTGATTGTGGCGGGGGATTTTAACATGATTAGAGATAAAATAGATAGCACTAACCCCACCCGCTTTAGAGAAACAAATAAAGGGGACATTTTAAATAAATGGATGTTTCGAAATAGTGTGGTAGATGTTTGGAGGGAGTTGAAAGGTACTGAAAGGGTGTACACTTTTTGCTCTAAGGTACATAATACATATTCAAGAATTGATTATATTTTTGTCTCTAAAGACCTGTTGAATAATATAGATAGAATAGATGTGGGAGTTTTCAAGGACTCCGACCATGCAGAAGTTACGATGGATATAGATTTTAATTTTAGAAAAAAAGAAAGAGGTTGGAGATATGATGGAAAATTGTTTAAAAAGGAGGAAGATAAAACATGGATTCTTAAAAAATGGGAGGAAAGTTGGAGATTCAATGATAATGGAGAGGTTAAATTTGAAACTGTTTGGGACACGATGAAAGCAGTATTTAGAGGAGAAAGTATTAAGTTGTCAAGTAGGAAATACAGAGAATATAGAAGTAAAATGGAACAGGATATAAGACAGATTAAGGTATTGGAGAACCAATTTTTACTTACAAAGGATAGAAAATGCTTGGAGGAATTGAATTTATTAAAAACTAAACTGATAGAAGAAGATATAGAATTGGTTAAAAAAAATATAAGATATTTAAACAGGGATTTTTTTGAATTTAGTAATAAAAACTCTAGGTTATTAGCAAGGATGGCGAAAAATAAAAGTGAAAAGAGAGAAATCGGCTCCTTGATAGATGAAAAAGGTACAAGATGTTATAAGAGACTGGAGAAATGTGAAGTAGTTAGGAAGTTTTTTCAAAAATTATACTCAAAGAAATCAATTGATTTGGAAAAATTGAAAAATCATCTTGAAAAGTATGCTGTGAAAATAGATCAAACATATAAGGACTTGATGGAAGGAGATATTACACATGATGAGATTAACGAAATAATACAAGGGATAAAATTAGGGAAGACTCCAGGTGAAGATGGGTTACCTGCTGAATTTTATAAAGATTTTAAAGAAATAATAATACCAAAATTGCAAAAATTATTTAATGGAATTTTACATGGTGGAGAAGTCCCGATGTCATGGAATAGAACGGTAATAACTATAATTCCTAAACCTGATAAAGATTTGGAGAGGATCGAGTCCTATCGACCCATTTCTTTAATTAACCAGGATGCCAAAATATTTACTGCCATTATAAGTAATAGGTTAAATAGATTTATAGATAAGTATATAAGCTATAATCAGGTAGGTTTTGTTAAAGGTAGATATATGAGTGATATAATTAGAAGAGTATTAAATATTATAGATGTAGCTGAGAGTAATGGGGATAAAATAGGTATAGTATCACTAGACATTTTTAAAGCCTTTGATTCTGTACAATGGGAAACTATTAAGGTAATTATCGAGGCATTAGGCTTCGGTAATAGGTTTATACATGTTATTTCAAAATTGTATCAAAAAAGTAGTGCAAAAGTGAAGGTGAATGGAATAATGACGGGAGAGATTAAATTGGAAGCAGGTACGAGACAGGGATGTCCCTTGTCCCCAACATTATTTTTATTAATCATGGAAGTTTTGACTAAATTGATAGAAAAAGATGAAGAATTGGAAGGATACAAGGGATATAAGATAAATTTGTACGCGGATGATACCTTGATTATTTTGAAAGATATAGAGAAAGATTTGAAGAGGATAAATAAACATTTGAAAGAATTTGAAGAAATGACAGGTTTAAAGGTAAATTGGTCAAAATCTGAATTATTAATGAACAAAAATGATAAGGAGTGGGAGAGTATGCAAGAACAATTTGGGATAAGAATTAAAAATACACTGAAATATTTGGGAATAACACTTTCACTTAAAGTTAGAGAATTGAAAAAAATTAATTATGATGTGATGTTGAATGAAATAGAGAAAAAGATAGATAAATATAAAGAGATAAAGTTGTCTTGGTTTGGCAGAATTGCAATGTGTAAGATGATGCTGTTACCAAAGTTTAATTTTTTATTTGAGATGCTACCATTAAATTTGACAGAGAAGGATATGGAAGGATATCAGAAGAAATTAGATAAATTCTGCAATGGTGGGAAAAGACCTAGATTAATGAAGAAAATGTGGTATCAAAATCAAAAGGAAGGTGGATTGGGAATTCCCAATCTACTTAATTATTATTGGGCCTATAATATTCGAACTGTAATAAAAATACTTAAAGGAGGAGACGGTCATTGGGGAGATCTAGAGTTAAAGGATATTAAGAGATTTGGCCCTACATGGTTTTTGGATAAAATAAAAACAAAAAAGGTAATTAACGGTTATTGGTTAAAGGGATTGAGTAAATTTTGGCATAAATTTGTTAAAATATTGATTCCGGATATATCCTTCTTGGGGAAGACACTTGGAAGTTGGCCGATTAAAACAAATATAAGTCGAGATAAAGTAATTGAGGATGAAAATATAGGAAGTATAGTAAATTGGTTAAGAGCATTAGAAATTGAGAGCAGAAAAAAAGAAATAATTGAAAAATTGGAGCTGAATTGGTTTGAAAAAATACAGGTAGAAAAATGGTCTACGGAAGTAAGGGGAACATGTAAAATAGGCAGAAGTAAAACTGAATTTGAAAGTTTAGTATCTCAAATTATTAAGGATGAAATTGGGTTAAAGGGACTCGTTAGTAAGATATATAAGATTATAAACTTTGATGGAAATCCACAAATGGTAATGAAGACGAATTGGGAGGAAGAATTTAAGATTAAAAGATCAGACTCGGATTGGAATGTGAATTGGAAAAGTCGAATTATGAGGATTATGTCTATAAGGATTAAAGAGCACAACTTTAAGGTTGTTTGGAAATGGTATTGGACTCCATTAAGGTTATCATTGATGGATAAAAAAATCAGTAATAAATGTTGGAGATGTAATAAGGAAGTGGGAACCTATGAACACATGTGGTATAAATGTGAAAAAATTAAAAAGTTTTGGCAACAATTGGAGGAAATGATGTTTGAAATGATGAAGAAAAGAATAACTTTGAGATCAGAAACTATATTATTACTGATAATTAAGGAATTAGAATTAACAAAATATGAGAAAGAACTGATTAGAATTATGATTATAATGGGTAGAATTATAATAGCAAGATACTGGAAAATAGAGGTAAATATTAAAATAGAAGAGTGGTATTGTGAAATGTGGAAATTAGCTTTAAATGATAAAATGACTTGTGATATTAAATTCAGAGAGGGGGTCTATAAAACAGACATTTTCTGGAAGATTTGGAACCCATTTGTGGACTATGCACTTGGAACTTTGGATGCCTCGACACCTGTACCCAGGGAACGCGGATTTTGGAGATCTTAAAGACAATTGAAGATATCCAAAGAACCAACTCTTTCTTTTGTTTTGTACAGCACTGGGTGGATTATTGTTAAAAAAAAAAAAGTAAATTTTATGTGTAGATGTATAATTTGTGGAAAATTATAATAAAAATAATAATAATAATAAAAAAAATAAAGTTACGTAATGGATGCCATTTATTGCTAGAATATATTCTGTGGTCAATGTAACAGAGGTAGTCTGACCTCAAATCAATGTTCTATCACAGTCTAAGCAGGACTGATGTACTCTGGCCTTAGAACATTAATGTAAGATTAAAAGATTTTCACATTTCCATATGCAAAGGCTGCTATTTCTCTATCTTGTAAGTTAGCGACAGCTAACTTTAATGGCGAACTATGTATGAGTCCAGAATACCTACTCCAGTGTTTCTCCAGATGCCTAGTCCAGATGCATTTAATTGTAACTACCAGAATGTCAGCCAATGCGACACGTCTAGAGACTAAACAAGGCTGCCCCATATCATATCTTCAACACACACATCTAAAGCTAATAAATAGCATTCAACTGTTTCCTCAGTTAAACCCAGCCTGGCATTTTAAAGAGGGGTTGGGACTGCAACCTCCAGAATTGGAATACATATGTATAGATGAACATGAATATGCAAAGTTACTGTTGGGGAAATCTCCTTTAGGAGACAGAGAGTTGTGCAACGGAATTGCAGCAAGAGAAACGTTGCTAGAAGACACACTAATAGAGTCTCAGACACTGATAGCAAAAACAAGTAGCTTTACTTGTGATGGAAAATTAAACTACTTCTTCACAAACAGTGATGATAGTAAGTCTTGAATCAAAATATACACTCTTTAACTCAGCTTACAGTTGCAATCCACGATTCTTCCTTGTTCTGCTGACCTAATCCAACACCACAGTATCTCCAGTTCAAAGTCAGCAAACTAACAGTGCTCCTGGCTTCCTCTTATTGCTGATTTAATTACAGCAGCCAATTACATTCAAATGTAGCACTTAAAGTAACAGAGACCATGTGTAATCATGGCATATATATGTGTGTGGTGTGTGTGTGTGTTAGTTTTATTAGCTGATCAATAAATTAAATTAGAGAGAGACCAGGATAGATCTATTTCGAGCTTATTAGCTCTCATCAGCTGGCCATACTCCTTACTGGGATTCGAACCGGGGCTATGTTGCATGCTAAGCAAGTAGCCTAGCACTTTAGCCAAGCCAGTTCTCCTTATTGCATCAGCAGGGACAGGGTATATTAGTATAGGTAATTGTTTGTCAACAACCTGTTATTAGGCCCCAATTAAGGGAGGAGACATACTGTTTCCTTTCCTGCCTTCCGACTCATCACCAGAGATCATCTAGACAGCAAGCCAAGAATTACGTTGTGTGATTTTTTAGATATGTGTGTTAGTTTTATGAGCTGATCAATAAATTAAATTAGAGAGAGACCAGGATAGATCTATTTCGAGCTTATTAGCTCTCATCAGCTGGCCATACCCCTTACTGGGATTTGAACCGGGGCTATGTTGCATGCTAAGCAAGTAGCCTAGCACTTTAGCCAAGTCGGTTCTCCTTATTGCATCAGCAGGGACAGGATATATTAGTATAGGTAATTGTTTCTCAACAACCTGTTATTAGGCCCCAATTAAGGGAGGAGACATACTGTTTCCTTTCCTGCCTTTCGACTCATCACCAGAGATCATCTAGACCAGGGGTCCCCAACCTTTTTTTCACCAGGGACCGGTTTCATTTTAAAGAAAATTCTGCGGACCGGCTGAGGGGCTCAGCAGTCATGTGACTGGGTGGGCGTGGCCAACTTTGAAAATGTGAAACTCACTTAACAATGATCTTGGTTAGCAACCAAACTTTTGGCTTCAACTGTGGTCATAAGTTCTTTCTTTCTCTCTCTCTCTTTCTTTCTCTTACTTTGTCTCTGTCTCTCTTTTTTTCTCTCGCTATTTCTTTCTTTCTCTTTCCCTTTCTCTCTATTTCTTTCTCTTTCCCTCTTTCTGTATTTTTTCCTGTCTCTTTCTTTCCTTTCTGTCTCTTTCTCTCTGTCTGTCTTTCTCTCTCCCACTTTTTTCTTTCTTTCTCTCTTTGTGTCTCTCCTTCATCCGCCCATTTCTGTCACTCTGTGTGTGTGTGTGTGTCTGTCTGTCTTGCATTCATTCAATCACTCCTTCTGTGTCTCTGTCTATCTTTCTCTCCCTCCCTCCCTCTGTCTCTCTATGTGTGTCTGTCGTCATCGTCGTCCCGTCCCCCCGCCCCCTCCTCATCCCGCCTGCCACGCTTGGTCGCTCGTTCGCTCGTTCAGGCTCCGTGGCTGGATAGGAGCCGGGCTGGAGAGGAGGAGGAGGGAGGGGGCCAGCCCATTGGGCAGAGCGCACGGGAGAACGCAGGAGGATGGTGGGGGCTCTTCCTCCACCCTCGTCGACGGAGGGACTCCTGTGCGCCGCCGGAGCAACCCGCCAGTTCCCTCCCCAGCCCGCAGAGCCTCCGCAGAGCCTCCGCAGTCCCTGGAAGAAAATGAGTGGCCGGCATGCCAGCAGGGGAGGGAATCGGTGGCCGGTCCGGCGGCGTCCAGGAATCCTTCCGTCGACGAGGGTGGAGGAAGAGGCACACTCCAACGGCGCGAACAGCCGCGCCTGCGTTCTCCCGCGCGCTGGGCTCAGGGGGCTGCCTCCTCCTCCCTCCTCCTCCTCTCTAGCCCTGCGGCCCGGCTCCCATCCAGCCACGGACCGGCACCGGTCCGCGGCCCGGGGGTTGGGGACCCCTGATCTAGACAGCAAGCCAAGAATTACGTTGTGTGATTTTTTAGATATGTGTGTTAGTTTTATGAGCTGATCAATAAATTAAATTAGAGAGAGACCAGGATACGATGTGTGTGTGTGTGTGTTTTATGAGCTGATCTATATATCTATATATCTATATCTATATCTATATGTATGTAATTGTTTCAGGGGAGCCGACTTGCAATAGGGGAGCCGACTTGGCTTAAGTGCTAGGTTTCTTGCCTGGCATGCAACACAGCCCCGGTTCGAATCCCAGTAAAGGGTATGGCCAGCTGATAAGAGCTAATAAGCTCGAAATAGATCTATCCTGGTCTCTCTCTAATTTAATTTACTGATCAGCTCATAAAACCAACACACACACACACACACACACACATATATATGATTATAGTCCTAACAGTTACCATATAATGAATTAAAACATTGGTTTATAGAGCTCAGTCATGGTAGACTTTTGGACAAGTCTTTCTCAGCCCTAGAACAAGGGAAGCAATGGCAAACACTTCAGAAAACTGTTGCCAGGAAAACTGTAGGGACTTGTCTGTGTAGTACCTACGAGTCGAGATTGATTCAATGGCACACAACCCAAACCCCAACCACCAAAAACAAAGGAGATGTCAAATGAAGGTGTTCATTTCTACATTCTCAAGGATAGCATCTGCCATGAAACACCCTGGCATAAATAATACCAGCATCGTATAAGAATTGTTTTCTTTGGTTATACTGTAGGTCTCATACTACCAAGGGAATATTTAGCTTGCATTTACTACCTTCTCACAATAATAGATAATAATACAGGAAGTCAGCTTTCCCTCAAGTCCATTTTCAACATTTTATCTGCAAATATATCAAGGTCTCTGCTAGTCACATTCTTCAGTTGCATCTGAGCTAAAATTAGACTGTAATTTTTCAGATGTCACTTGTCCTTGGAAAATCACTATCAGTTAAATATAGAGAGGGAAAAGAACTTTATTTTGAGATATTGTTCATAAGACCTGAGGTGTGCATGGGAAAGGGGGAGGGGATCCAAAACTCAAGATGGCGACTTCAAAAACCCAATGAAAGCCACCCCCATTTTAATGTGCAACTTCAACTGGGTGGTCAAGACCGCTAGTTTGATTTCTTAAAATTTCCTATAAATCAACTTCATTAGACGTATAGTTATAGCCACTTCAGGATCAATTTCTCATATTTTCTAGAACAGTGGAACAACAGAAATCACAACCTAAATTAAGATCATGGCATCTGGCCCATTCAATTCCTAGCAAATAGATGGGGAAGAGATGGAGGTAGTGACAGATTTTATTTTCCTGGGCTCCAAGATCATCGCAGATGGGTACTGCAGCCAAGAAATTAAAAGATATTTGCTCCTGGAGAAGAAAGCTATGGCAAATCTAGTCAGCACAATAAAAAGCAGAGACATCACCCTGCCAACAAAATTGTGTATAGTCAAGGCTATGGTTTTCCCAGTTGCAATGTATGGCTGCGAACGATGGACCATAAGAAAGGCTGAACGCCAAAGAATTGATGCCTTTGAACTCTGGTGCTGGAGAAGACTACTGCAAGTCCCTTGGACTGCAATGTGATCAAACTGGTCAGTCCTAGAGGAGATCAACCCTGACTGCTCTTTAGAAGACCAGATCCTGAAGATGAAACTCAAATACTTTGGCCACCTAATAAGAAAGAAGGACTCCCTCCAGAAGAGCCTAAGAATGGGAAAGATTGAGGACAAAAGGAGAAGGAGACGACAGAGAATGAGGTGGCTGGATGGAGTCACCGAAGCAGTCGTGTGAGCTTACACAGACTCCAGAGGATGGTAGAGGACAGGAAGGCCTGGAAGAACATTGTCCATGGGGTCGTGATGGGTCGAACACAACTTTGCAACAAACAACAACTGGTTCCAGTTATAACACCAAAATGATTCCTCATGTTGAAGAATGTAGATAGTTTGATCATCGGGAATGGGGCTTTTTGTAGAAGGAACCTAAGCACAGATAAGATCAACCAGGTGTGAACTGCTCAAACTGTGACTGGCTAATCTTTACACAAATTAGTAACAAAGCATTTATATGTAATCTCCCTTTCTCTAGCACAAAAACCAAATGACAATTCAAATTCTTTACTGCCATCTAGTTGGGTGTCCCAATTCTTGCATTCTAGATTAGGTATCTCTCTTCTGCTTTCAATAGAACAATATTGAAATAAACATGCTAGTCTCCCTTCTTGATCAGGAATTTATACTACCTTGCTCATATGTAATGCTATTCTTAATATAGCAGAACTGTAATTCTACGATATTTTGTAGCACTGTAATACAATGACATATTTATTGTTATACTCTGCCTTATTAGCCGAATCACAATTCTTTACATTTATCAGTATTTTAAGAAAACATGAATGTACTTGCTCTTTTGTGCTAAAACGACATTTTCAAGTTATGTAATTGCAAAGTTATATGGATAGTAGAAGGAAAGAAGAATGAGTGGAAATTTTTCCACAGGAATGAGGCCAGTTATAATCTATAAAATTATATACACTTCAGCTGGTATCAGTATTCATATTTGCTAAAAGGATTTTAGCTCCAGGTTTATATGTAGCCAAAACAATAAGCAGTTGTGCACAACCCATTGGTATTAGCAAGGCTGGAAGGACCCAAATATTGCAGAACTGCAAGAAATACTAAGGAAGGAGGAATTGGAGTTGGGCCACTACCAACACAACTACAGTATTAGGAATCAAAATGTTCAGCTTCTACAAATACAGTACTGACTATGGGAAAAGGAATCAAGAAAGGAACTAGCAGACAGAATCCTGGCTAGATGTTGTGGCATGACCGGAATCCTAAATATAAGCACTGCAGTATATTCTTGTAGATTCTTTGTATTCTTTTTATTATTACGGTTTATCAAACAGTCAGCACATGTTTAGACTGGATCTGGTATTTTTGTCCTCCAAAGAACCTGGGATAGGCAGATGTTGTTGCTTAATAACAATGAAGTTACTGCCCACAAGATGTAAGCTGCTTCAAGCTGCCTTTTGCAATTGACTGGTGGTGATTTTGTCAATGCCAATGGCATTTGAGTGATGTTTTGAGATTACACCCAAGGCACGTATTAATATTGGTACTATCTTTGGCTTCTTTTTCCATAGCTGTTCTACTTCTCTATGCAAAGAGAGAAGTAGAATATACAAAGGGTCTTGGTATCTTGTGATTTTCTGCACTTCTTTCTCTTCTCTCCAGCTGTATCAAGATATTGCAATATCTACAATTCAGATTTTTTTTTGGTCTTTTTTATCAACAAGTCTGGGGCGTTATGTGGCAAGTACTTGTCTATTAGCAACCTTTCTATAAAACTGTATTCAAGGCAGATTCCTCAAAAATAAGAACATAAATATGAATAAAATCAATAATAAATTATTAAAATAGAATAAGTGTAAAATACTATAGACATGACAATATTTTATAATTATTTAAATATTAAATATTATTTAATATGTAAAATATTAAATATTATTTAAAAAAACATTCCCTCTATCATGAAACATTAGAAAGTTATTTAACCCTTAAAATATGTTAGGCAGGATGATGACCCTAAGAAAAGAAAAAAAGTAAAGAACTTTGTCTAGATGCACAAATTGTGCCAGAATATTTATATATAAATCAAAACACTTCTCTATAAAACTTATTACAATGATTTGAAATCCAAATATTGCATTACTTATTGTAGCACCATCCCTTCATTACTTTTATGAAAAGCTTTATTTCACATTTTTATACCTGAATTAGGTCTTAATGGTTTTATAATTACTGTAATGGGTTTCAAATTAGTCTAGATGGAAACTATAATTACATTCCATTATCTAGAAGGAAAGCACAAAAAATGATATTACAGAAAGTTATAGTTATAGCAACTGATCCAGGCAAATTTTATGCAAGGCAGGCAGAAAAACATCCACAAGAGGTCTCTCTTTTATGCAATCTGTTCTTAGAGGTACTGTAGAAAGAAAGGAAAGATTGGATAAATAAGCAAGTTCTATTTCCTTAAGCTTATAACTTAACATCTCTCTAAGGAAGGGCTGAAATCAGCATGTCTTTTGTAGATTCTATAGCTCTCTTGTTTTTGGCAGTTGATTGATTCTGAAAATCAAGTCTTTGCTGAGCCAGAAGTATTCTCTTAGCAGCTTATGTTAAAACTAAAATCCAAATACCATTTGAAATAAAAACAAATAACACTAAAAGCATCAGCTGTAATAAGAACATCCTTAGGGATCCAAGTAATCACATTAGTAATCACATTGGAATACAAATCACATCAGTATGTGCAAGTCCAGTTAAGCAATTGAAATATTAAAAGTTTTGCAACCAGAAGAGCAAAAGGAAATTGGGCAAAGGAAAGTACTCCATATTGACCATATCTAGGGATGGGATTCAGGCGGTTCGGGTGACGATCAGCTGAGCCGACAATCAGGTGGCCACATTCACCTGCCCCTGTGCTATACTGACTTGTTTCCTTTGTTTGAAGCCCAGCTGATAGGCGTGGCAGAGAGGATTGCTGTGCCTCAGTTTTTTTGACTCACCAGGGCTGCAGCAGAAGGTAAGTTTTTGAGGTGTTTTCAAACTCACTGCGCATGCGCGGAGCAGACAAAGTGCGCGCTCAGCGAACTACACCGGTTGAATCCCACCACTGACAACATCAACTAGAAACCTTTAATTCAGTGGGTGGGTTCACAAGCATTCAGTGCTGTGCTTTTGAATAGATTGAACCATTTGAAAGAAAAGTTTTAAAAACTCCGCTCCACACCATCTGCAGCATAATTATTTCAGCCAATATTTCCCTACTGTTGCTGCAGTTTTGGCATGATTCTGAACTCTCTTTCCTTGAATGATCAGAAATTAAACTACTAGCTAATCCAAGATATCATAGTTGTAATAATAGTATTTAGGCAGGTGTAATGGAAATGTACTGGAGGTAATTATTGCTATTCATATGAACAATCACACTCAATATGGAGTAAATGTTAAGCAGGCAAGGAAAGATATTCTTCCCATTAATTGGGAAGAGTAAAGCAATGTGTTTTTGGAATACTGTCTCTTTGAGTCCCCGGTTCTTTCACTGCTTCTGCTGCACAATAAATTAGATGCAGATAGAAGTAAAAGTGGAAATCAGCTGCCAATTGTTTCTATTTCTCTCTGTCTGTTGGTGAGCAATTTTATCCTCTGTCAGTAACTCTGGCATCTTGAGAAGATTATTCAAAATGATCTACAGCCATGATGGCGAACCTATGGCAAGTGTGCCACAGGTGACACGCGGAGCCATTTATTAGGGCACATAAAGTGTTGCCCTATCAGCTCCTGTCAGGGGTGGGTTCCTGCCAGTTCTAACCTCTTCCAGCTCCCTCCCCCCGCCCGTCCGCACATCACCAAGATAAAGAGTGAGAGGAAGTTGAAGTCCACAAGTCTTAAAACTGTCAAGTTTGAACAACCCTGGGGTTTTTTCCCCCTAAAGGGTTAGGAGTGCAAGGGTCTTGTAACTTGACAGCTTTAAGACTTGCGTGCTTCAAATGCCAGAGTTTCTGAGCCAACATTTTGGTTGCTAAGCAAGAGCATTGTTAAATGAGTTTCACCACATTTTACAAGTTGGCCATGCCCACCCAGTCACATGACTGCCAAGCCACTCCCACCCAGTCACATGGCCGGCAGCCACTCCTACAAAGCGGGCCACATCTACAGAAGAGGTTCTAAAATTTTTTGCAACCCACCACTGGCTCCAGTGTGAATGTGTGTGCCCGCCAGCTGTCTTTGGCCTTCTTTTTTGGCTGTTTTTCACCCTCTGGAGGCTTCCCTGAAGGCTCCCGAGGGCGAAAAACAACCCAACGCGCAAAACCAGAAGTTCGGGAACTGACTTCTGGTTTGCCCATAGGGCTGTTTTTCACCCTCCAGAGCCTTCAGGGAAGCCTCTGGAGAGCCTCTGGGGGAGGGGGCGAGGGGGGCTGTTTTCATACTCTCTAGGCTCCTAGAAGGCCTCTGGAGCCTGGGGAAGGCAAAAAACGGTTCCATTGTGTACCAAAAGTGGGGGGGGGTCACACACATGTGGGGGGGGTCACATGCATATCTTTATGGGTGCGGGCATGCCTGCGCACGACCCCCCTGAGCTTCCCCTGCTTTTGGCATGCAATGGGAAAAAGGTTAGCCATCACTGATTTAGAGTAAAACAATACTGAAATACACGCCCACTTTTGACCAAATCCTTCTGGGTTGCAAAAATCTGGACAACTGCTAGAAGGCAGAAATATATTTTCTTTATCCCTTTGTTATCTAGAAGTATATTCCTTTCTCAGAGAGTCAAGAACACCTTGCCCTGCAGCTGCAATGATATAACCGGGAGGCACCTCCAGATTTGGATGGTGCCTGATTGGATTATGGGATGGACGTGTGGGTGCTGGGCAGGAACTTGAACTTTCTTTTGGGTGGGGAAAACCTGGAAGCTTTCAGATTCAGGTTTTCCCAGATGTGCCAATATGACATCGCTAATAAAATGAAACTCAAGCCTTGGAGTCTTCTTTCGTTGGGGTGTTACTTGGAACCCTGACAATCTAATTATTACTATTTTGAGTTTGATTTTCATGCCCATTAGCAGGGCAGGCTTTAATGGGTCAGAAGTGAGACTAGTACTTTATACAAACTCCATGACCCACTCAAATGTAGTGTGGGTGGGCAGACTGGAAGTTGGGAGAAGCTAGTTTATCCTGAAACAATCTCAGAGCTCTTCGGAACTAAACTAACTTCTCCCCAGGTATCTGACTTATGCAAACCGAGAAGGAGTTAAGGGAAGGTTAATACTCTGTCCTAGTATAATTCCTGTGTAGAGAATGAAGCTGGTGAGACAGGAATCAAAAATTCCAGGCTTGAAAGAATCATTAGGTTAACATAAATCAGGTGGTTCCCAAAGCTATGTTAATTAAGAAAGTATTATTAATTAAATATCTGTCAATTAAGAAAGATAGGAAGAAAAACCGAGAGTTAATCCCTCAGACAGAGGGATTGACTTCTGTGTATGACAATGGGCCAGTTTTCATGCCTTCTTCTTTGCACCTAGAAACTAATCTAGCCAATCATAGCTGAGAACATGCGGCACAGAAAGCCAATTTCTGAAGATGAAACTGTAGCTAAGATTTCCAGCCAAGTGCTGTGTGAAACCTGACATCTGTGTCTCTGCTCTGTCAGAACATGAGCAAAATGTCTTAACTTAAGGGTAAGGCAAAAAATGACAACTTTGGAAGGAAAACATAGTCATGATTTTAATTGGATTAAAAGAAAACAATAGAAAATAAAACATTAATTTTATATTTAATTATATTTAATATAATTTTATTTTATATATTTCACCATCAATTTGGTAAAAGTATGTATCCCAGAGAATGGGGTCACAATATTGTAGAAAGGCATAACTAAGTAAGTTGGATTTAGAGTACAACACACGACGCAAAAACCAAATGATTCACAGAACTTATGAATCTCTCCAACCTTCTATTTGTTACAGAACAAGCATCTGCAGGATCAAAGGATTTAATCAGCATGATGGCAGTAGTGTTGTGATGTTGTGCTTATTTTGTATAATATATGAGTGTGACATGCGTTGTGAGGAAGGAATAGTTCACAGAAATCTATGTTATAAGGAAAAACTAAGCTGTATCAAAAGTTACTTCCTAAAAATGTAGATATCTTTGTAGAAAAATGTTGGGTATGCTTATATGTGTTCTAAGCAATATCCTGCAGAAGCAAGCTCGTGTAATTATATAAATGGAGGTAATATTTTTTATTCGTGTTTTCTTAAGATTACTTACATCTGGGCTGATTACATAATGCCTAATAAGTACCAGATACTCTTATTCAACCATCCCATCATTTATAGTAATGATTAACTTTTATGAAAGGAACATGATAGGAAAGGCATAGCCCGTTTATGTGTATTAGCAATTTTTTTAACAATGAAAAATTTCAAACATGTCTTGTTGGGATGCATGCATCTTTATGCTGAAGAGAAATAGAGCAAGAAATTGGATTGGACAGAATTTTACAAAAGAACTTTTTAAAATCCTAGTATTTTCTGCTCTAGCAGACAAGGTTAAAAATACTCAAAATAACAAGCAAAAGGTCTACCTAGAATAGCCTTTGACTTCAGAAGTCAAACAGTGAATGTATGATTTTGATGATATCATCATCATCATCATCATCATCATCATCATCATCATCATCATCATCATATTAATTGTCTATTCACTGCAGGATGAAGAAGGCCTCGTCTGCATGTTTCCATCCAATATGGTCCTGAGCTTTCTTTTGCAAATTTATTTTGATATATAAGACATATTCTTTGACATTAGCTCACATCCAATCACAGCTATGCATGTTCTTCTAGCTAATATTTCTGGGCATATTATGAACCAATTCAATAGCAGTTTAATTAAAGTAATAACAAATATCCCATTCACATAAACCTTCCCCAGTTGGATGACTGCCTGATATATTCAGTTTCAACTAATGACAGGCATTGGAGGTTGTGGTAGAGAGGGAAGGCAGGTGACAAAATGTACATCACAATTTAATGATTCAAAACCCATTACTTAGCAGAATAACAGAGGTGGAAGGGACCTTGGAGTCTTCTACTCCAACTCTCTCCTTGGAGAGAAAACCCTATACCACTTCAAACAACTGGTTCTCCAATCTCTTCTTTAAAACCTCCAGTGTTGGAGCATTCACAACTTCTGGAGGAAAGTTGTTCTATTGATTAATTGTTCTAACTGTCGGGAAATTTCTCCTTAGTTCTCTCCTTGATTAGTTTCCATCCATTGCTTCTTGTCCTGCCTTGTGGTCCTGTTGTTAATTTGAACATATTCTGCACACTCTTATGTTCTTATTGGCTGCAAATTCTGGAAGAAATTAAAATTGGTAACAGTGGTAATGGCCAAGGAACAATCTGTATATATGGCAGCCAACCAGCACATTCCAGCCAGCTATCTCTCTCTACTGCAGAATATAAGAAATAATCATATACTTTTTATAAACGTTTTAAAAAAATCTTGTGAACTGTAAGTGTTGAAAAATCTCTCGTGGGTCATTTAATCCAACCCACTCTGGTTAGTGAAGAAATCCATTGCTATAGCATGACAAATAAAAAGCCAGCCAACTTCTGCTCATGTTTAATGGTGAAGGAGAACCTATCACCTCCAAAGATGTCTATTCCACTGTTAAACAAGCACTGCACACCAGAACAACTAGACACAAGAACAGTTTTTCCCTGAACACCATCTGCCAAACTATTTACTAAGTCTGCATTATTATTACTATTAATTTTCTTATCCTTCCTATCACCCATCTCCTCCCACTTACGACTGCAGGACTGTAACTATGTAGCTTGTATCCTTACGATTTACATTGATATTGTTTCCTGATTGCTTATTTGTACCCTATGACTATCATTAAGTGTTGTACCTTATCTTTTCTTTTATGTACACTGACAGTATCTGCACCCAAGACAAATTCCTTGTGTCTCCAATCACACTTGGCCAATGAAGGATTCTATTCCACACCACTAGAATTGTTTTCCAATGTCCATTTGAACTCTAGTTCTTACAGCAGGGGTGTCCAAACTTGGGAACTTTAAGACTTGTGGACTTCAACTCCCAGAATTCCCCAGCATAGCTGGCTGGGGAATTCTGGGAGTTGAAGTCCACAAGTCTTAAAGTTCCCAAGTTTGGACATCCCTGTCTTACAGTTTAAAACCGTTATGTCTTGTCCTCTCTTTTGTAACGACTCTTAACAGCTTTGCTTCACCTATTGCACAACAACCCTTTCGGTACTTGAAAATAGCTATCATGTCTCCAGTCCTCTGGTTCCCTGGGCTAATTATACCCCAAATCTCCCTCCTTCCTGACTCCTTAGCATCTTGGATATTCTCCTCTAGACCCATCTTAGTTTGTAAATGTCATTTTAATGACAGAATTGGGTAGAAAAAGATTCCCCAAATTGTCTATGGAGATTCTCAGACATCCAGGTCATGGATGGTTGTCCCAAAGGTGCTTTTCCCCCCCCTTTCAAGAGGCAACTGGACTTTCTGGTTTTTCTTTGAAGACATTTCGCTTCTCATTCAAGAAGCTTCTTCAGCGCTTCAATTCCACAGATTACCATGCAAAATGATTCTGTCCTGCTTTTCTGCCATTCTCATTTAATTTGACAATAAGAGAATTATCTTTACAATTATTTTTAAAGAGGACAAAATCTTGGAGAAATTCTCATAAGAGTATAAATTCCAAGGTGGCCAAGAGGTGTGTGCAAGGATATGATGTCTTTCATTTTTCCAGTGGACTGCAGTTTCCTGGCAATGCTGCCAAAGATGGACATACCCATCTCTGGGCTTTTTCAGTAGCAATGCTTTGATCAGTGCTAATGTGTTGCTCTTGAGATTTGATTGGAGATTTCCCCCTGTCTTATTCCAATTGTTTGGTCCCTAAAATTTGATGAAGAATTTGTTCCCAATTCTGTTGGGAATTTAACAATTTAACAGAAGCAGCTATCAAGTACTGCTCCATCTCTAAATATGTTTCATTTGCCAAAATATGACTACATCAAAAGTACAATTCTCTAGGTTCTTTAAATTGAGTTTAGATTTGTCTTGGCTTGAGCATAGATGTCAAAAACATTTCTTCCAGTCTTTTGTGCAAATAAAATTATATTCCTGATCAAGTAAGCCAGTCCCCCAAAACATCACTTTCAGGCTTGAATGTCCTGACTTTTGTTGATTTGTCTCATAACTGTAATGCTATTTAAACACTGAAGGTTTTGTATTTAATAATGGCAATGTAATAAGCACACAATTGCAATGCTTATCTAGTGCCCAACATCTGTTGCTCCTGTGGCTGGTTCTTAATATTTACATTTTGCAAGACATTAGTTGGTTAAATCTTAAGATCCAATAACCTTTGCTAATGACTGTTTGTCTTAGCTTCTATTGAGAATTAATGAGACGTTAAGGAAATACACAAATCCTATTCTTTGCTTACAATTCATATACCTTGTAATTTATCATGAACTGGTCAATTTCATGCAGTAAGAGTACAGGTTGCTTAAAATGGTTAGTTTCTTTAGAGCAATTTATTAATATGCCCATAATTCTTACAAAGCACCATAAAAGAGAATCACCATCTATTTATTTGTTATATATTTTTTCTAAAAGAAAAAAAAATCTAAAAATTGATTTAGAAATCATGTGACAATTTAGACCATTCCAATTCCAGATCTCTAACAAGGTTCTCCTATATCAGTAATGGCTAACCTTTTCCAGGCCAAGTGCCCAAAGCACACATGTGCGTGAATATCCACTCCCCCCGAATGCAATATGTGCGTGTCCCTCACACATACTCTCCACCACTGTGCATGCACATGCTGTCCCCCACGCATGCATGTGCGTCCCCCCCCCAGCTGGCCGGTGGGATGTGTGTATGCATGCGCAGCAGAGCTGAACTGGGGTGAGGGTTTGCATGCCCACAGAACCTATGGCTGCATGCCATAGGTTCGCCATCACAGTCCTATATCCTTAAAGAGAGAATATATTCAAGTATGTGGTAACTGATGGAAGCTTGTGCATATTTTAATAGAAAATAAAGTTCCAGTTTCCAGCGCATGCATGTGTACCGGCCACCTGGTCTCCTGGTTTCTGGCGCTCTCACTTGCATGAAGACCAGCTGCCATCGCGCCAGAACTCAGAAGAGCAATGGCTCTGCAGGCCACTTTTGGCACGTGTGCCATAGGTTCACCATCACGGTTTTAGAACATTACTGCCAATCAGGGCATGTTTGTAAAGCATATGATATTTGAATGCTAATTTAGAATGAATTATTTTTAATGTTAATGCCTGTTGTACTCTTTTCTTTTTTCTTTTTTGCTCAGAACCACACAAATAAACCTAATATGAATATCTGTAGGTTGAAGAAGAGTCCCCAAGGCTAAATTTGACAAGAACACTTGATAAATTTGATAAATTTGATAAGAACACAAACTTTGCCCGGTTTATTTGTAATTGCTTCAAAAAAAATTTTCTATCTGACATTCTTTGTGCACTCTCATAGGTATGATTTCATGTGGTCAGTTCAGGGACATTATAAAGTAACTTGTCCATTCAGGCAATTCTCTCCTATCCATTCAGAGAACACGAGCAATTATTCAGAAATGCATTCAAAGAAAATAAGAGGATCACTCCACCTTCAGTCTCTCTTTGTGCCAGTCTTATTTTTGATCTCACACTGAACACGAATGAGGAAGGAGGATCTTTGTTTATTCAGCTGAAGACAATTAGACCCCTCTAGCAGCATTTCTGACCGAGAGGGTTCGGAATACATTCACTCAGAAGTAAGTACATTCATTCCATGGTATGCATAAACATGCCGTTTCGTACTGGAGATGAACAAACTGACGTAAATCTGATGTTTTTTTTACTTTTTTTCATTTTGCAAGGCAGATTTCCACTCCAGTAGGTTTCGGCTAAAATACAAGCTCATGGAGGTTGGAAGTTGCTCTTAAAAATGTAGAAAGTAGCTGGGGTCCTTAGCTTCTCTTGCTTTCACCACATAAAAGTATACAAGGCTTCAACAGTGTGGCGCTTTCATCCGAAATAATTTCTTTGCAGCGCTTCCTGGAACAGTTCAATGACCATCATCGCATCATTTCATGAAGTGTTGGAAAGGAAAGTCAGTCTATGAAAAAAGCTCTTCGGGATTGTGAATGCTGAGTGTACGTCTGCCATGAAAGACAGAGAAAATGGGCCGTCCTGTTGATTTGGGAGGAGAGAAGAGGGCAAATGCTTTCTAAACTCTGCGCCTGCTAGCATCATCTAGGTTTGGGATGGCAAACCTATGGCACGCGTGTCAGAGGTGGCACGCAGAGCTCTCTCTGTGGGCACGTGTGCCATCGCCATCTGATTGTCTGGTTTCCGACATGCACAGGCGGCAGCTGGTCTTTACAGGTGCTGGAAAACGGCCTGAAAAGGGCCAAAAAAACCAGACCGTTTTTGGGGGGCAGTTTCAGGCTGCTTTCTGGGGCATTTTCTGGGGCATTTTTCTGAGCCATTTTCAGGCTGTTTTCCAGGTGAAAACCAGCCTGAAAATGGGCCGAAAAATTGCCCAAACCACGCAAAAAACAGGCATGGGCAGGTCAGCCAGTTGGTCTTCAGATTTCTGGTGTTCCGGCACCCATGCACACTCACATGCACGCATGTTCTGGTTTCGGCAATCGATGCTCTGAAACTGATCTAGGGTGTACCATACCGGGAATGTAAAGATCCAGATGGCAGGGAAGATAGTCCTTCATACTGTATGTCTGTGCTGTCGTTCAGTGATCATCTTGATTTTAGCAGCTCAGACATGGAAGTCCTTCTTTCAGCAAGCTTTGTGGTGCAATTATTTTACATTCTGATTTTAGATGTTGCAACCAAATATGGGAAGGAGGTGGAGCCAGCCAGAATTAGGATATTGGGAACAGCACAAAATATGTAATCCTCCCCCCCCCCCACACTATATTCTTCAAATCCTGCAGACTCCATGCCTACCCACAGATAAACAGCAGAAGAGTATGCATGTTTATTCTGATGTCAATTCGACTTTATGTAGTAAATATAGAAAGGGTTGAATGCTTAGTTTAATGTTCTTTCACTTCCAGAAATGAAGTAGGGAATTCTACAGCAGTTCAGAAAACAGGTGATAGTTCTGAGACTTAGCTCTCATACTATTAGTGAAAAACAACATGAGATTAAATGTGACCATTGCAAAAGCAAAGGAAAGAAGGTGAAAAGGAAAGAGCTAGAGTGCACCTAACATAGGATAGAAGAGAGAAAGAGGTGCATTTTTTAAAAAAAAATACAGCTTCTATCTATAGCAGGAGTGTCAAACTGGATTTCTTCGCGGGCCAGATCAGCACTGTAATTCTTGTCTGTGGGCCTGCCGGGTGGGAGGAGATGGGATGGACCCTGCAGCACCCTGCCAGCTAAAACAGGGTGTCATGGTTCCAAACCAAGCCAGCAAAAGAAGAGGCCACACTGTGAGCAGAATGGGTCTCTTTACTGGAGTCTCAGCTTGGCACGTTGTGAACAATACAAGTAAAAGGGTTTCTAGCCAGCATTACTGGCTTCTGTTAGCCAGCTGGCTATACGGACTCAGCACGCCCCACCCTCCTGTTCCCTGTTGCTCCCAGCTCGCTCCAGCAAGTACTCTTGCTGGAGCCCGGTTGCTCCCTGGCTGGCTTCAGCAAGTCCTTTTTGGACCCAGTTCCAGAAAGTACTCTTTGAGCCCAGTTGCTCCCTGGCCAGCTGCAGCAAGTACTCTTCAGGCCTAGATGGCTTCTGAACTGATCACAGCCCTTCCTGGGCTCCTCTCCCAGTCCCATCACCCATCAGTGCCCTCATGCATCCCCCTCCCCCTGTGCAGGTATGGCAACTCTGAAATGGCATGTTGTAGCAACTTTGAATGGCACGCTATCTCAGATGTTGACACAGAGCCGGGGGGGGGCACATGCGGGGGGGGGGGGGGGCTGCGCCCTATTTTGGCTAGCAGAGATTTAAGCACCCCATGGGCCCGCAGGTCTTGAGTTTGACACACCTGATCTATAAGGATTGCTTTTGAAACACAACAGATACTAGAATTCTTTCATTATGGCTCCTTAACATTTTTTTCCCAGTAAAGATTGCAGATCAGAATCTCTTGAATTTAAGATTTCCAGATGGTTCCAATCCTGCCTGTTGGATACAATCTAATTATTCTCAGTGAACAGGAATTACACATGCCTCAACAAATGTTTCTCAACTTTGGCAAAATTAAGATGTGGGGATTTTGGTTTAAAGTTGGTAAGGTTGAGAAACACCAGTTTAAACTACCAATGACTATTAAAGTACTATACTATGTAACTCAAATAATGTAGATGTGTTATATAGATGAATTTGATATGTAATTACACTTTCTAATCACTAAAATGTCCTGATATCAGATTCTACATTTTTTCACCCATTTTTAAGGCAGTTTACTTGTCTTCTGACACTTTAATAATATTCTATTGACAATTTCTAAGAACAATAGTGTGAGATAGGAATAAAGCAGTTTTTTTACCAGCCAACTGAGAAATGACAAAGTACATTTAGTAATAACCTAACATCTCTTTTTATAGCTACAGCGTCATTCATCTAAAAAATGGTCCCTTACCACATATTAAATTGCTGAATATACAATAAAAAAGAACAAATAAATTCTCTATAGTATATTCCCATTATACCAAAAGAAATGATTTTTCAGTGAAATGTTTGCCACTGACTGAAAATAACCACTTAAACAGAGTGCAATAATCTTTAAAAATATTATGTTTGGAGCCGATTTAAGCCTTTTTCACTGATCCTTTGGAAAAAAGGGGGAGAATATAATTTCAACAGAATCAATTTATAATGACAAAATATGAGTTTTATATGTATTTCCAACCCAGCCTCCAGCCAAAATGATCATTGGTGTCTCATATGGCCCAAAGCCCCAGCAATCTCACCTGGCATGGATTATAACATTGTATATTTCATATTTAAGATAAACTAAGGCAGGGTTCTGCAAAGTCGGCTCTTTTAAGACTGATGGACTTCAACTCCCAGAATTCCCCAGCCAGCTATGCTGGCTGGGGAACTCTGGGAGTTCAAGTCCACCAGTCTTAAAAGAGCCGACTTTGCAGACCCCTGAACTAAGGCATTTGATCTAAACATCATTTCATCTTCTATGATTTGTTCAATATGCAGAAGACCCTGCCATAACAAAAGCCATAGGAGGAAATATTGATGGCATGCAAAACTCACAGACCCAGCAGCTAGTCTGGCTATTTCTCTTTCTTTTCAGATAATAGCACATTATTTGAGCATACCCTGTATCTGAAGGGGAGTCTATTTAAATCTGCTCTAAAGAAAAAAATAGAGAAGAATGAAAAGCAGCAGGAACTATAATGAAGCATGCCTGTAAGAACTTGAAGAGCGGACAAAGGATGTTCACCTGGCGATTGTTAGAAAAGTGGGTTATTAATAAAATATTTTTGAAAAAAAAACACATACAAAAGAAATATTTTGCTCCCTTAAGGTGCTTGAGAGGGACTTCTCCGGGTGCCGTCCACTAGACTGTGTCAGCGGGCGACGCCCAGGGGAAGGGCTCTCTCTGTGGCAGGCCCGGCCCTCTGGAACGACCTTCCCCCCGATATTAGAACGACTACGGACCTCCGCTCCTTCCGTCTGAAATTAAAAACACACTTTTTCCGCTTGGCCGGCCTAGGCTAGTCTCTCTTTCTATGGGGTTTTAAACTTATTCATAGCTGCTGGGTATTTTAGTTTAACGGGTTTTAGCACAGGAATAGATTTAATTTGTTTTTATATTATGTATTTATATTTGTATATTTATTGTTTTTACTTTCCCTGTGCACCGCCCCGAGTCCCCGTGGGGAGAGGGAGCGGTTCTACAAATTAAATTTGAATTTTGAATTTTTGAATTTGAATTTGAGAATGATTGAGAAAATAGTAAGGTTTTCTTTTTCAGCATAGCAAAAACACATACTGAGCTAGATAGGCAGATGTCTTGAGGATTCAATGCAAGTTGTTCTCAGAGGTGGGATTCAGCTGGTTCAGACCAGTTTGGGCGAACCGATAGCTCCAATGATCAGCTGGGGAGAGAACGGTTCGCTCTTACGATCAGGTGGGCCTGCCCACCCCTGCGGTTTACTTACCTATATCCTCTCAGCTGATTCGTGCAGCATAGCGGACTGCCACGCCTCAGCTGTGTTACTGCGCAGAAGTAAAGTGGAAGGTAGATTTTGTTAAAATTGCACATTCGTATAGGTGCACGCAGAGGGTGCGGGCGAATCACGCAATCACGGAACCAGTTGTTAAACCGGCAGGATCCCACCACTGGTTATTCTATGTGGTTGTCCTGAACCTTAAGGAACATTTCTTAAAGTGTGGGTAATGTCCCGTGGTAGGGATTATAAGAAGACTGGAAGGTCAATAGAAATTTTCTTCCCCTCAAGTTCTTTCCAAGCTGGCCTACCAGGTTTACCAGAAGCAGAAATAAGTTGGATGCAAACAGATATCTCTAGAACCCTGTACAAAGCATGTGCGTTCTTTTTATTAAAACACACATGCCATGTTTGCATTTCAAAGGAGGAGTAAATGAGTAATTGTATCTTGATTAAGCTGGCATCGATGCAAAGCCTGGAGAGAGTAGGGATTTATAACAGAGGAGAAGGGAAGAACAACTGTGAGGAACCGGAAAAGATTTATTCAAAAGCAGAGGATTGAAAAGAAAAAAGAAAACTGCAACTATAACTTCAGTATTAGAAGACAGAATGTCCAAAGCATTTTAGGACCTGCCAGTGTTTTCCAAGCTGCAGAATTTTAAGGAGAATTGAAAAGAAACAGTTTTAAGAAAGGAAGCACTATTCTTCCCTTGCAGTTTGGGGAACAAGGATGAGAGTGGATATCTTTGGGGGGGGGGGAATCAGAAATTATGCAAAAGTAATTACATCCATCGTTCTCATTAAAAAGTTTTAAACTTTATTGTTTTAAAGCTCTTTTTAAAAAGTTTTAAATTTTATTGGGATTTGTTTAGTCGTAATGAAACTGGTTTATTTGATACCACTGTATAGTTCTATCACAGCTTACTTCTACAAAGATTAAACTGTTTAATGTTAGATTTACTCCCCACGACCACCACAATTTTAACCCCCATAAACTCATTTGTTTCGTATGTGGGAAAAGCGTTGACAAATTTATTTTTTCACATTGTGTATATGTTGCTACACATGTAACGGTTTCTCTCCCCCGTCATGCAGCAGCCTTTTCCTTTTGTTATTGATAAGTTTAAGAAGTTGGAGGCACACTGTTTTTCCTGATCAGTTTCTAAAGAACAATTAATGCATTTATTTCACAGAACAAGATGTGCTCTTCAAAACACATCCTAGTAGTTGTTCAGACATATGTTGGTCCCCATTATTATTTCCTTCTATTTATAGCGACACTAAAAGCCCAGCAAATAACTGCATCATAGTCTGGATCCCAATTCCCACCAATAGGCTATTACTCTTTATTCATTTCCATAGATACCAACTGAATATGACGATAAGCTTACCACAGGCATGAAATTATTCAGACTATAGCCAAGGTCTTTTTTGCCAAAGGTATTATGCATTAAGGTTATCTGAATATGATTTGAAAGAAGTACTTTGGGTTTCATGCAAATATGAAGACACCAACTATCATCTATCTATCTATCTATCTATCTATCTATCTATCTATCTATCTATCTATCTATCTATCTATCTATCTATCTATCTATCTATCTATCTATCTACCTACCTACCTACCTACCTACCTACCTACCTACCTACAGTACTACCTACCTATCTAATTTTTGAATAGTCTGAAAATGATGATGGTCCTTTAAGGAGTCAACAAAACTTAATAGAACCCTTAAATTAATTGCACTTTCCACCACCACCCTTCAATTTCATATGAAAGTCTGAAAAATGTGGTGCTGATTTTAATGAATACCATACAGGCACATCCAAAAATTTTGAAGCACTTTGATTCATTGACAAAATGTGCACAGCTCTGTTAATGAAATGGAAAAAATGCAGTTCAAACTTTTCAATTGCTATTTCAAAATTGACATTATAGGCAGAGGTGGGTTACTCCTGATTTGGCCCGGATCGGCCGAACCGGTAGTAGCGGCAGTGGGAGGCTCTGTCCACCTGCCTGGATGCTTCTGGCCACGCGTGCGAGTGAGAAAACTGGTAGTAAAAAATTTGGAAAAAATTTACATAAAAGTGAAAGGCTCCAATGCAACATTTTTGAATGGGAATATAAATTATGCATACTGAAAATACTCTTACACACCAGTGATGGGATTAAAAAAAAATTACTACCAGTTCTGTAGGTATGGGGGTGGCTTGGTGGGCATGCCAGGGGAAGGATACTGTAAAATACCCATTTCCTCCCAATCAGCTGGGATTCAGAAGGCAGAGAATAGATGGGGGCGGTATTTACCGGTTCTCCAAACTACTCAAAATTTTCACTACCAGTTCTCCAGAACTGGCCCGAACCTGCTGAATACCACCTGTGACACACATACCCACACAGAATGGAAACTCTATATCATATCACCTCATAAAATAGCACAACTTAGACATATAGCACAACAATAAAAAGATGTGCAAAAATATACCAAGACCTTTCTACAAAGCTTGATACAGAGAGAAGAAAACAGGTGTTGAATCTGGACAGGGTGGGTGGGCGCATTCAGGTCTAGCCCCAGGCACAGAAACTCATCAAGTGACTTCACAAAATCTACTTTGCAGGGCTGTAGTTGTGAACATAAAACTGAGACTGTTGTGCCTGGTTCTTAAACTCATGAAGGTAATGTGGGGCACAAAGACAACAAATAGTAGTAGTCATATGACAGCCAACTTGGTGTAATGGCTAAGGCATCAGGTTAGAAACTGGGAGTCTGTGAGTTCTAGTCCTGCCTTAGGCCCAAAGCCATCAGGGTGAGCCTGGGTTAGTCACTTTCTCTCTGCCCTAGGAAGGAGACAATGGCAAACCATTTCTGACACACCTTGCCAAGAAAATTGCAGGGACTTTTTCCAGCAATCTCCAAGAATCAAACATGATTGGACAGAAAGAAAATAAGTAGTCATATATTAAATAACAGAGATTTATAATAATCTGCAGTAGTAGTAGCAGCAGCTGTGGCAATAATGCAACATAACCAAATGAGCAATTTGAACAGAACTTGAGTGAAAGCCTTTCTCAATTGCATTTTATTACAGCTTAAGATGGGTATTGCTACAAAATAAATAATTCTGAAATGATGGATTTGCAAGGCAAGCAGCCAGTTCCTACTTAACTGGCAATTGGAGAGCCAAGCAGAAAGGAATAGGAGCCAAGCCATAAAACACACACCAAATGTGCAATGCCATCCTTACTGCTTTGAGTGGATGATCTACTGTCTTAAACTCTAATTTGTTCAAATTTCGAATTCATTTTGGCCAGTTCTCCAGTCCTCTATTTCCTTAATACTGGCTTCCCCCTACCATTTTTAATAATGGCTGCCATACATTTAACCACTTCATTTTATCCCAGGTAGTTTCCACTCCCTCTGCCATCTTCACAACAGCTTTTACTCTTCAACAAAATAAGCATATCCAATTCGTTCACATATTTGGTTTTCCCTCAATCTTTATCAAAGGAATTCTCTGCTGTTATTGAGGTCTGAGTTCTCTCCGGGCACCCAAAAGAAGGGCCTGGGAAAACAATACCTAACCAAAGCAGCAAGTAATGTTGACCATACTCGAGTATGGTCAACTCTAGACCATGGCTAGAGTTTCTTTTTATCCCGACTTTATTTCCATGACTGCTTGTTTTAACCTGGATAAATCATGTGATGCTAACTAGGGATTAGCATGAGGAGCGGAAAAAAAGTAGAGCTGCTGCAGAATTATTTGCATCTCCAAATCCTTTCAATTCAACCATTGTGGCAAATGTTCAGATGATGGAAAAAGAAAACCCACAACTTCTATAAAAACCACTCATTTACCACGGCATCCCTGCTTTAGAGAAACACACTTGCACGAGATCACGTTTATGATTTTTGCTTGTTTCCACAATTTATAACAGATCACATTTCAGATAAATCAAGTAATTTTGTTTAATTTAAAACAGAAGCAGAAACCCACGATCAATTTATGAATATAATTTGGGCAAATAATGCTTAACATGAGGACCTAAACCCAAGTCTCGCCCCGACTCATCTTAAGGTGAAATTGCACTGACACAATAGAATCCCATACAGCATTGTACATTTCTTGACTTGGTAAAACTGGTGATAGGAATTATCAGGAAAAGAGTTGGTGATAAAATGGATATTTTTAAAGGGAATATTTTGTCTGTGTGTGTGCCTTCAAGTCAGTCTTGACTTTGGTGATAGCTTGGACAAAATCTGCATGAAGATCTTGGCAATATTTTTATAAGAGGTTTGCATTTGCCTTCTTCCTACGGCTGAGAGAGAAGGACCATCCCAAGGTCACCTAGTTAGTTTTGGGTCAAGGAAAGAATTGTCCTCATGGCCAGTTTTTTGTTTGGTGCCATAACCACTAAAACCAACTTGGGTCTCTATTTGAGCTCTAAGCAACTTGAAACATATTTAATAACATACAGAGCTTTGGTGTGGTTGCATTAAAAAAAATCCATAAGGTTTTCAGGGTAAATAAAACAGCATTGAAATATTTCATAAAGCCAACTTTGCAAAGCTGTTTATGAATATTTCTTCATATTAGGCCAAAATCTCAATAATTTTCTTCCACCACATAGTGTTTCTTTTTCTATCTTTTTTTCCCCATAAATGTTTTCAAACATTTATTTCAAATTATTTTTCTTCATGTTTCCATTAGTGGAGGCAGCACAAGCTGATACCGTTGTAGTTTTCTACAACGTGTAATCTGAAAAAAATCCATAGTTTATTCATTATGATTTATCTTAGGATATAACTGAGGGATGGAAATCCAGGAAGATCGGAGACCACTAGAAAAAAGATTTATGCAGTGAAAAACACATCTCTTGGTCATTAAATAATTAGTGAAGTACAAGAATATCATAAAAACGTAACCAAAATTCACTTCTCCTAAACTTTGATAACAGTTCCCTCTCACCAAATTGAAAGAGAAACGATAGGCAGAAAAAGCACATGTTTTTCTGCATGGAACGTATTGCTTTGGAAGACAGATTTGTAGCCTTAGAGATGCCAAACATTGTGGCAGTTGCCATGCTATTGAAGATCCAAGTCAACCATCCTTTTCTCTAGAAAAGTCTACGCCATGAGATCTCTCTTCCTTGCTTTCCATTCTCCCAAAACATTCAGTCAACATTAGATGGCCTCAAAAAATGCCCTGTCCATACTCAGCTGTCTTGTCAGTTCTCCAATGTAGGCAGGAAGGGATCAAAATAATTTAAAAAAAATATTGTAAAGACTGAGGACTTCCAAATCAGCAGACATCTCTATTTGATGAGGCAAGCCTCATGCTGTTTTGCTTTGTAAGGAATATCAATCACACAATGATAAAAAAAAGTGAAAACGAAAGAAGAAATGCCACATGTCCTAGATACCTGTTATGATATTCAAAGCTTCCTACAGAAAAACAAGTAACGGTTCACAATTTACAGGAAAATTCCCGTGACAAGTTGGAACGAAGAGTTAGTAATGAGCATGGATATCCAATGCCTCTCAACCACCTGAGAACTAACATTATGAGAGAAGCAGTTCACAAAATTATGCCGATGAAAAGATTCACATTTTCTTCCGGCATAAAAAGAGCAAATATTGTGGGGATTCCTACTTAAATAAGCATTACAATATATATTTATATTTAAACCAACATTTTACACCTAGAAATAGAATGCAAATAAATCTGCAATTATAAATCCCCAGGTAGTATGAAAATAAACAATTTCCAACTCATGAAATGACAGGCTTTCTACGAAACTTTATGTTTGAAGAAAACAAAACAGCAACCACAAAAAGGAAAGAGGTATGAAATATAACTATGGAGTTTTTGAGATCAGAAAACAAGCATCTATTAAAATGATACGAAATAAAAATGATAATGTTGTTATACAAACGTGAAGTTTTGGGTACTCAGATCAAAAGCATAACACAAAGCCAATTACTTTTAAATTAAAGTATGCTCTAGACTTTCAAAACTGACTAGAGGAATGTGAATTTTATATTTATGGGTAGATTTCTGAGAGTTTCTTCCATTTTGAATAGTAGACTTAATATCATATTTAAAATATCCCTCTCTTCTATTAAAAGGTACTTAAAACAGTTATATATTATAAGCACCTTAGAAAAAAGGACAAATCTCTGCTAGCTTACTACCAATTTTAAATTATTGTTCAAATTAACAAGGAAAAAAGTCCAAAGTTACCGTTTTCTTTGCTGCTTAATATCAATAGGCTTGTTAATAGCATAGGGTGATCCATGAATGAAGGCACTTCGAAACCTAGCCACCTTCTCCAGAGTTAGGTGTTCACAGCTGGATGGCAAACTCATTTTATCCAGGTAGCAGCTGTTGTATATAGATATATAGATATATATTCAGAAAGCTAACAAATGAAAGGGAACATTCCTAGGAAAGCTATAAAACACACACACACACACAACTGCTCGTTAGAGAGATTCAGCTCCAAGGTACAGCTCAGGTATACTTCTGCACTTTGCTACTCCAAAGAAGTTTTTTTTTTTTTAAAGTCCCGATTTCTTTAGCTTCTCTATTCACCCTGAAGCAACAACAGCCACTTACAGCCATTCAGAGTCAGATTTGCAGTCAAATACTGGAACAAATAAAATGGAAAGCTTCGGAGGAGTTTAGCTCCACTCCCCCCCTACCCAACAGCCACTGAGCACAGTTTGATCAGCTGCAAATTCAGTCTCTAAAAACTCACTCCCTGCAATTACAGTGCAGCAATTGGTGGCTGAGATGGACTATTTATACGCAGATGACGCTCGTCCTAATGAAAGAGAGCTTGCTTATTCATATTCCTGGGGTTTTTTTTTTTCTTTTCCTTTGCAAGTACCTTAACAAAGCATTTTGCAAACTCAGACTAGTTTCACGGTGCATGTGAAAATAACGGCTAATGTTAGAAAATTAAGCATGTGCATTACTGGAGTTGCTTTATGTATCTGTCTAGAATTTGTAGAGCTTATATATTTTTCTTTCCCATATACACACTCTGGTAGGATGTCAAAAACTAGGATCAGACAGCTGTGCTCCCTATAACATGCATATTGTATATGAGCAAAACAAGTTTTGTAGGTAACTCATGTGATTTAGCGTAGAAGTGTTTCATCTAAACTTTTAACAAGTTCCTGCTTTCAATACTGTGCAGATCAAAACATCTGCATTTTCCTACCTTGTCTAATTCTGTTTAATATAATATAATTTCTTTTTAACATTTGTGTTTCAATGAAAAGGAGAAATGGAGGCAGGGTGATAAAAGAGAATAATTTATTTCACAAAGAAGTGGCAAAGTGTATGAGAGAGGGGGGGGGAGGAAAGAGAGATTTTATTATTAGTTTTTATCATCATTTCTCTACATTATTTTGTCTTTCTACTCTTTCAGGCTAGAATGATTCCAGAGTGAAATCCCCCTGCAGGGCTTTTTCTGATTGGGAACATGGAGACTTCAGAATGATAAAAAGTTGTGGAACAAAAAAACACTGCCAGAATCCATACCTTCAACCAACTGCCAAATCTCAAAAACAGAAATGTGAAATAAATTTGCAAGCATCTTGAAAATAAATTAGAATAGAATAACAGAGTTGGAAAGGACCTTGTAGGCCATCTAGTCCAAGCCCTTGCTCAAGTAGGAGACCCTATACCATTTCTGACAGATGGCTGTCCAATCTCTTCTTGAAAGCTTCCAGTGATGAAGCTCCCACAACTTTTAAAGGCAAGATGTTGCATTAGCTTGTTGTTCTGTCAGAAAAGGTCTCCTTATGTCTAGGTTGAATCTCTTCTTGATCAGTTCCCATCCATTATTCCTTGTCTGGCCTTAAGGTGCTTTGGAAAATATGTTGACCCTCTCCTCTCTGTGGCAGCCCCTCAAATATTGGAACAATGCTTTCATGTCTCCCCTGGTCCTTCTCTTCACTAGACTAGCCATGCCCAGTTCCTGCAATCGTTCTTTATATGTTTTAGCCTCCAGTCCCCCTTATCATCTTTTATTGTTCTTCTCTACACTCTTTCTAGAGTCTCAATATCTTTTTATAGCATGGTGACCAAAACTGGATGCAGTATTCTAGGTGTGGTCTTAATAAAATTTTATAGAATGGTATTAAGTACCTCACGTGATCTTAGAAAACCAGCTTCAGTTGCTTTTGAAAATTGTAATTTGAAAAATTACAAGGTTTGAAAACCTTGACTGCTTCAATTATTACATTTATTGATTTCATAATGTCTAAATATATTTGTAATGTCAAAGACTTTAATCAAGATGCACATTACATTACAGTATACTGTGAACCTAAACCTAACAAAGGCAATCTCATCCCATAATACCAACCTCTAAAACACCAAAATCTCACTCCTACTCATGTGCGTAATTATGGATTTTATGTCACCATCTCATCTTTTGCGACCTATAACCTAATTGGAACAGTGGTGGGACTGAATTTTTTTACTACCAGTTCTGTGGGTGTGGCTTGGTGGCGTAGGTTGGTGGGAGTGGCAGGGGGAGAATACTGCAAAATCCCCATTCCCTCCCAATCAGCTGGGACTCGGGAGGCAGAGAATAGATGGGGGCGGGGCCAGTCAGAGGTGGTATTTACCAGTTCTCCAAACTACTCAAAATTTCCACTAACAGTTCTCCAGAACTGGTCAGAACCTGCTGAATGCACCTCTGAACTGGAACCATCTTTTCAGATACACCCCTCTCACCATTTTGATAGCATCTTCCCATAAGAACCCAGAGTCTATAAATTCTAGTCCCAACTTAAACATGAAGCCGCAAGGTGACTTTTTGCCAGTCCATCTCTTGGCCCTAGGAAGAAGGAAAGGGAGAACTACTTCCAAAAACATTGCCTAGAAAACTGCAGGAACATGTCCATGTGGTCTCCAGGAATTTGAGACTGACTCAATGGCACACAGATACAAAAATCAATATAGGACAGAAAGACAATATATAAAACATATGATTAAAAAAAACATGTAGCAATAAGTTCAGGTGAACTGTATCTAACTGACAGATAAAACTCCTGGTTTTACATCCCTTCTGAATTTGTTAAGAATGTCCTCAACAATCAAGGTGTGGTTCATCTCTGCTCTCCATGATAAGAAGCCTGTAGCTATAATTATTAATAGTACAATAACTGCTTTAATAGGCCAATGGAAAGATTGAGTTCACAAACAGTGATAGCATTTGAAAAGAGTTGTAGTTATTAACTGTAGGTGCCTGTAGCAGCTGCAGGTATTTTTATAGTCAACAGGCGCAGTGTAAATTTCAATTTGCTGCCTTTATCTCAAACCACAATCGTATGTGTTTGATTTACTTTCTCCAGGGTAAAAAGGGTAGGGTGTGGTGATTTTAAAATTTGAAGGTGTCATCTTTTTTCTGAGTGTGAAAAATTAACAAACATGCAGATTCATTACAATTTACCAGTTCTTACTTTCTTTACATATATTTTACACTGCTGTATCTGTTTGGAGACATTATTAATAGAGCTCTCTCTCTCTCTCTCTCTCTCTCTCTCTCTCTCTCTCTCTCTCTCTCTCTCTCTCTCTCTCTCTCTCTCTCTCTCTCTCTCTCTCTCTCTCTCTCAGAACAGCATAATTTAGAAACGTCTGATATTGTATAATAAAGGTAAAGATTCCCCTTGCACATAAGAGCTAGTTGCTCCCGACTCTAGGGGGTGATGCTCATCACCGCTTCAAAGCCGAAGAGCTGGTGCTGTCTGAAGATGTCTCTGTGGTCATGTGGCCAGCATGACTAAACAGCGAAGGCTCACAGAACGCTGTTACCTTCCCACCAAAGATGGTTCCTATTTTTCGACTTGCAATTTTATATGCTTTCGAACTGCTAGGCTGGCAGAAGCTGGGACAAGTAACGGAAGCTCACTCCATTACATGGTGCTAGGGATTCAAACCATCGAACTGCCAACCTTTCTGATTAACAAGCTCAGCATCTTAGCCACTGAGCTGCTGCGTCCCTTTATTGTATAATAAAACTTAATAAATCCCAAGTACCCTGCCCAAAATGTAAATATGACACCAAATTGCCTATCTGTATTGTTGTTTTTTAGGTTGCTAGGTGTTTATAAGCAGTTTCAGGCTTGGACAATTCTGGTAGTGAAAGGTTCCAATAGACAAGAATATTTGTAGCTCAGGTTTGAGCTGTGGAGTCCTTGGTGCTCTTTGAGCTTGGTCGTTTTCCTGCAGATGTTTCATAACAATGTAGGTGACATGCATCAGTCCAATGGAGCAAACCCAGCAGCACGGCTGATGTTACCTAACTGGGTATGGAAATGTCTGAAAGACCAACCAAGCTCAGGGAACACCACTAACCATAGCAAAAGTTAATCATAGGTAATATCATTAGTGATACAAGTTTATATCTGTAAGCATAGTCAGCATTTTTATATTTTGTGCTTTGTGTGTTGTTTTATTATAAAGGAAAATTAAAATTATTTTTTTAAATAAAAACTTTTTTAAAAAGTTGCCTGTTTTGAATTATAATCAATCTTACCATAAATCCTAAATGTTATATTGAATTTAACTTTTAAGGATAATCAGTTCCCAAACTGGGGAGGGGGGGGGTTAGGGAGGGGGGGGAACCTAGCATGAATTCTACTTGCACTTGTGTTTTCTCATAAATGTATATGCTAATTTAAAATCTCTGCTACAGGGGAAAAAAAACCCTGAAGATTCCATATTCCTGCTTAGCAGGTTTATGAGCTGATGTTCCGATTCAGTTAGCAAAGCACTGTTAAGCCTGAGCAACAATAGGATGCTGGACTCTTTGTGAAGGAAAATCTGAACAGAGATTTTAAACTCTGTATCTTCCAACAGCCCTAAATCAAATGGGAAGGATGCAGGGGTGGGCTTCAAAAAATTTAGCAAGGAGTTCTTTGGAATTACTGATTCTTATCTTGACAACTTAATTTATTACATAATTAAAGATTACCTGAATTTAGTAATTTCATGTATCCATATCGATAACTGTGATCAGCAGTTACTCTTGTCTTTTTTCTATTATTCTTGTCATTTTCATGGCTTTCTGAAAACTGAAGGTTTGTCTACATATAAACTCTTCTTTTCATGAATGTATGTGAAATTATGTCGGTTTATGTAAGTCTGTTGAAATAATCTTGGGAGACCAGAGGAGGAAAAGCCACATCCTAGGTCACAGTAAGACAGTAGAGTTGGAATAGAGATGTGGGAAGCACACCTCCTTAGTTCTTTGGAAAGTAAAGGCACGAAGAGGAGCATACAAAATTGGTGCCAGCTCTTCAGAGCCCTGGTGTCACATTGGTTAGAATGCAGCATTTCAGGCTAATTCTGCCGACTGCCAGCAATTTAATCCCAACCGTCTCAAGGTTGACTGAGCCTTCCATCCTTCCGGAGGTTGGTAAAATGAGGACCCAGATTGTTGGGGGCAATATACTGACTCTGTAAAACACTAAGAGAGGGCTTTAAGCACAGTGAAACAATATGTAAAGTCCATGTTGCTATTCAAAGTAGTCCAGACAAGAAATCAAAACAAAGAGCGCTTAACACTACCTTTATTGTAGGGTTGCAGTAACAGACTCTTGCAAGTCTGAAGGCACTTTGGCCCCTTCATCCCCATTACTTTTCAGAGAACTAGGAAGGATCTTTTCTGAAACACTTCCCACATCTGCAGTCCTTCTGCGAGCTGAGATATCTCTCGTCTCACTGCTGCCTAAGCTGTAGCTCCTTCTTCTCTTGTCTCCCAGTCATTCTCACAGACCATTACAGATATTTTTCTTTTTGCTTCAACATAATCCAATTCATTTATACACAATGACACAGGCTCACATCTGACATTTTCCCAGTTTGAAAGATCCTTCTAAAGCTTTTTACAATTCCATTGTGTTTCTATGGCTCTTGATGTGATGCTACTCTAAAGTGTAACATTAATTCACACCTCACTCCATTTGGATCCAGATATAATCATGCTGTGTGAGAAGTCCCATTGTAATCAATAGTGCCAGCTAATCATGACTAACTAAAATCCCTTTCATTCCTATAAGTACACTTCAGGTACCTTTAGCTTTGAATCTAAAGAAAAATTTTACAAGCACCAGACTTAATCAGCAGATGCCTGGCTTCTCAGATGCTTTTGTGATATGTTTACATTATCTGCTCTCTGTTGTTTAGGCAGTTCTTGTTCCACAAGAGAAACCATAAACTTAATTCCAGAATTAATCTTTAATAAGAAACTTTTTCAATGTAATATTCTATAAATTACTCTTGTAGGCAAGGATATCAGAAAGCTAAAGTATCTGATGTAATGTTTTTGGCCAAGATGATTAGTTTCTTAAGTTCTTTTGAACTAGGCACAAGCGCATCCTGGAATGAAGGCTGCAAAATTAAGGATTCACTTAACTTTGGGGTATTTGAATGTTTGGAGGGCAGTCATTTCATCTGGGACATTCACAAGAGTTTTTAGAACTCATTTCCATTCTGTGAATTAATGGTGTGTGTTTGTGTACTCCATCCATTTTATAGTTAACAGGTGGGTAGATTCGTAGTGATGGGCAAAAAGGTCTTTTAGTTTTCTATTTCTATTCCTACCATGAATATATCGAATCATGATTCATTTTTCATCTCACAAACCAGTCAACTGCCTAACTGGCTTCCTAGTTCTAATGAGTTCTAAAAATGTCTTTATCAGTAGTTTTAAACATTACGCTCTTCAATTTGTTTTTGCATCCAGTTTGCTTCAAAATAATTTAAGCCTAACAAGAACAGCCCTGTCAATCCAAAGTCCTGCTCTTCTTACTGATTACTTCTGCCAAAATAGATTCAAATGCTACCCATGGAAAATTAAAACATACACACTTGTTGACCTAGGTGACCAATGGCTTGCATGTTTTACATAGCAAAATGTGTCAGTCTAGTCTTGCTGGAGTGATAAATATGCTAAACAGTATGTGACCTATTTTGACAAACAAACTGATAAACACACTGGACAAGTGCAGTATTTTTCATATGGATCACAGCTGTTCCATTAAAGTTCCTCATAAACCTTTCACTATCTGCTAAGCTCAACAACAGGAATATTTTAATGTGAGAAATTTGATGAAAGGCATGGTTTCCATTAGGTAATCTGAATAGGATTTCTTTTTTGTAGATATTACTTTTTGAATGTAATAGTGATTGCACATAATAAAGTTATTAGGTTTTTTTTTTGTTTCTTCCACCGAGAAATTACCTTTATGCCTCTATATAGATTAAGATATAGCCTTAAATAAATTGGGAGGGGTGGAGGTATCCCACCATAAGGCAGTTGACAAGATAACTGTTTCAGGAAAAAAAGGCCCAAAAGTCAGATTTTGAAAAATGTTGGCCACTGTGTATACAGTTACGCATTAAAATACATGCAAACATATTGCTGCAGCTCTGTGGCAGAACAATTATGTTTATTCATTTTTTTCTAGGGGAATATCATGTGTACATATCAGCTGTTGTTGCTAAGTTTAGAAAACTAAGGTTGTTGCACAAATGTTGCTTATTGCATAGGCAAAATAAAGACATTTTAGAAATGTTAGGTCAGTGGCATCTATTATTAATGTATATCTAACTTGTGGCTCATGGTGTATCAACTATTGAAAATTAAATTTGCATTCCCTGTGGAGACTGGCTATTTCAATTTTAAATATGCCTGGTTTCCCCCCCCCCCCTTTAAAAAAAAACACAATATCACCTTTCATTGAATTACTTCCTAATTTAGGAGAATTGGATATGGATAGAGAAAAAACATGTATGCATCTATTTGCACATTATTTATCTGGACTGAGTTCACAGCTAACAATTTATGGCTAGAGTAGAATAAAATAACAGAGTTGGAAGGGACCTTGGAGGTCTTCTAGACCAACCCCCTGCTCAGGCAGGAAGCCCTATACCATTTTAGACAAATGGTCATCCATTAAAAGCATCCAGTGTTGGAGCATTCACAACTAGTGGAGGCAAGTTGTTCCACTGATTAATTGTTCTAACTGTCAGGAAATTTCTTCTTATTTCTAGGTTGCTTTTCTCCTTGATTAGTTTTAACCCATTGCTTCTTGTTCCACTCTCAGATGTTTTGGAGAATAGTTTGAGTCCCTCTTCTTTGTGGCAACCCCTGAGATATCGGAACATTGTTATCATATCTCCCCTAGTGCTTCTTTTCATTAAATTACACATACCCTGTTCCTGCAACTGTTCTTCATATGTTTTAGCCTCCAGGTCCCTAATCATCTTTGTTGCTGAGAAACTGCTATTTCTTCTGGATCAAGGTATGAGTGTTACTGATCCAAAATACGTATTCCAATGGCTAAGTTGACTGCTTTGATCAGAGAAAAAAACCTCACAATTTCTACTTAGAAACTATTTCTGGCCGTTGTGCTTCAGGTAGAAAAAAATAAAACTTTGATTTTGGGTTTTATCGATTAGATAGGTTTGTTGTTTTACCAATTAGATAGGTTTATAGAAATGGTTGGTTTATACTATTATTTAAAAGTAAAAAATTGAGGTTTGATGTTATTATTTTATTCTGCTGAAACAAAGGGCTTCAGAAATCAATGCCTGTTCTTTCTTTTTCCCTACACTTTTTCTTCCCCTATTTTTCTACTGTTTTGTTTGTATTTTATATTTTAAATTAATAAAAACACAAAATATGTATTCCCATGCATAAAAGATTAGAATAAAATTATATTATTCTATTACATGAGAATCCACTTGATTAAAAAAAATATGACTTGTTTCACAATACAAAACGAACACTACAAAATTACAAAATGTAAATTTTATTATAAGGCTGCTAGTCCAAACTCTTGCTCAGTTCAACAGGAATTCTCTAAAATATTTTTTTAAAGTAGCCATCAAGATTCTATTTAAAAATATCAAGTAAGAACAAATTTTCCACTGCTCTTACTGCCAGAAAAATATTCTGAAAAATTCATTCTGATTCTCATTTTTTAGAAAACTTAAACCTATTGATTATCATCCTGCTGTTTATTTCAAAAGAGAGCAGATTGTCTATTTTTGCATGCTGTCATCTTTAAGATATCTAGACTGGAAGATTGTTTTTTAAATCCCAGATGAAAGCAGTGGCAAATCCATTCCATGTCATGGCTATGATGCCTGCATGGACATAAACATAGAGTAAATAGAAGATAGGCTAGTCTGAGTGGTAGCACCTCAGAAAAAATGAATACCTTTATGTTCTCCAGGCCAAATCCATTATATCTGGACATATAAAGCTATGAGCTGCAGTTGCAAATATTAGGGTATTAGGATACAATTTAGCTTGGAGTAGAGAAGGCTGCAAAGAATGGTGATAGCCATACTTAAGGTTCTGAAAGTTAGTCATGTAGAAGATAGGACCTAATTGTTTTTTAGCTGTTGGATAAGCCAGGAAAACAAACAATGGGTTTAAATTATAAAGAAGATGAATTTGGTTGGACTTCAGGAAAACATTCCTAACAATAATGGCAGTTATAACAGTGGGAGATGGTAGACTTTGCTGAAGATATTTGACCAATAGATGTTCATTTATCAGGGTGGATATATTAATGGATTCTCACACAAGGTAGAAGGTTGGATCAGATGATCTCCAAAGATCCTTTCAATTTTTAGTTTCTTTGATTTTTTTGAATAAATAAATCCAGGTGTTTGTATCCCCATTCAGAAGTGGCAAATTTGAAGATTCATTTTTTAGACAGTCAAATGAGAGATCAGTGGCATAATTTTTATTCTTGTTGATAATACTCTAATTTTTAGGACAATCCATATATGCTTTCAATAAATATGAAAATACACATATTTTCCTAAATAGTATTTATATGCTATACTGTACATTCAAATATCTTTTCTCTGTTTTTGACTCAGGGTAGTGTTATCAATACAGTCAGATGGCAAATTAACCTCCCAGCTCTATGAAATAAGAATCTGGAGCAAATATATTTTATACTAGCTGTTCCCGGCCACGTGTTGCTGTGGCCCAGTCTGGTTAAATGGCCAACCAATCTGTGTGTAGATGTACACCTGCACACACAAACATGTACACACAACCACCGTATAACCCCCAACCTACCTACCTACTGTATTTCTCCCTCTCTCCACCTACCTACCTACCTATCTACCTACCTACTGTATTTCTCTCTCTCCCTCTCTAGCCCTATACCTACCTACCTACTGTATTTCTCCCTCTACCTACCGACCTACCTACTGCATTTCTACCTCTCTCTCTCTATCCCTATAGCTGCCTACCTACCTACCTACCTACTGTATTTCTCCTTTAATCTTATGGGCAGAGTATTTTATGTCATAAAGGATGACATAATACCTGTGGCCCACTCCTCTCTCCGTATCCATCTACCTACCTTTTTTACAATTTTTTACATTTCCGTTGTGTGTACCTGGCACAGGTGTGACATCTACACAATCTATATATATCATTGGTGCTGTATTTCAAAGGAACGTTGTGTGAAAATTTGGAAGCGATCGGTGCAGTACTTTTGGAGATTAGCGGTTTTGAACAAACTCTTGTTACATTTTTATTTATATAGACAGATAGATATAGATATAGATTAAAAAGATTCTAGAAGTGAAAATGCTCTGCATTTTTATTTAAAAAAAACAGTTTTCCTCAAAAAGAAATCCAACGTGTATATGATTTTGATCTCTTCTGTGTTTTTTCCTTGCCTATACATAATAGCCAGACTTAGCAAAAGGAAGCATATGGAAGTAAAGCACATGGAAAAATACAGCAAATAATCCACTTAACTGTACAGCAAAAGTCTGGCTTAGACAACTGAAACATGACATTGCAGTCTCCTATCTGACGCTATCTATTACATCTAAGCTTCTCTATTTCAAATCTTCATGTTTGTTGCAATCCAGAGCTGGCAAGTTAGTAAATTTATTAGAATGTATTTCCTCAAATACCGCAAGAGAGACATATATTGATTGTATCGACATATGGACAGAGTGATCATGTAGAATTCTCAAACCAATGTCTCATGTTCTCCATGCTCTCATATTTTGCTCTCTCACTTTTTAGTGCAAAAATGGGAAAACCCAAATATTGTCTGTTCCTTTGGCTATGCCAGGGCTAAGTCTCAAAACAGCAGTTGCTTATCTTCAATAATACAACAAATCCACATTTTAATTACATAGTTGAAAGGCTGCATGACTTCCACTGGAGATTCTAATCCCTGAATGCTGCTGTTGTTCTATCCTAAAAAAAGTCAATCCCAAACAGCAGGTTTTCAAAAATGTTTAGCTTATTCTAATAGTTTTTTTTTAAAAAAAACCAACCACCTCATTATCACATGTTTATGAACATGTGAGTAGAGTCCCTTCGGGGAGAGAGAGCGGGTTATAAATAAAATTATTATTATTATTATTATTATTATTATTATTATTATTATTATTATTATTATTATTATTATTATTATTATTATTATTATGTGAATGTCGCATCGGTTAGAAGAGAAGGTCATGAAAATCACATGTGTGGTTCTAAGAAAGCACAATGGATGTCTCCACTATTAACATATTTCAACATAACCATTATTGGTAGAATTGTATTGTCCAACCTTGCATTTAGTAATATATTTTACTTTTTGAGTATCATTATGCTGCATTCAGAGTGTCTGTACTATAAGCTGTACTGTAGAGGGAAATAGTAACCGAGTAGCCAAATAAATAAATAAGTACAATAAAATATTTTAATACTAATGTTCCTCTGTTTACCAATTTAAATCCTCTAAATTGGGTTAATATACAGATCTCTGCCTACACACTCACATGGAGATAATTTAAAGGGAACTGATCACATACTGGAAAGATTTCAGGTATTCTTAGATTTCCCAGTTGTGATTCTCAGAAAGCAACAACGTAGGGAGCTGGGAGAGGGTATCCTAACACAACAATAGTGCCACGTCAGAGGTGGGTTGCTCCCGGTTCGGCCAAACCAGTAGTGGTGGCGACACAATGCTCCACCCACCGACCCAGATGTTTCTGCACATGCACAGAAGTGTTGCACGTGAATACGCGCACAAACACAAGTGAACCAGTAGTAAACCAGTTAGCAACCCACCACTGTGCTACGTGCCCAATGGGTGGACATTCTTCCTTCCATTTCTAGAGTTTATTGTTTGTATGATACCTATGCATGCTGTGTACAGCAAAATCCAAGACAGATGCCAGTCTGGTGATCTTCTGGCATGGAAGAGTCATATCTGGTTCTAGATATGCACAATTTTGCCCCATTACTTCATTTTAATGAATACAAATTTTGTATTTTGTATTCTGGAGAGCGAGCTTGATGTAGTAGTATAAAGGTGCCATAATAAAGATCTAATCCAATTCAATTTTCCATTCTGCATATTTTATGCATAACTCAGTCCTCATTGGTGTGTTTTGACTTTTACTTTGCCCTCTTAAGTTTTCTTCCTTTTTAAAGCATTTTCTGGTGACATTCCATGGTCTGTTGTGGATGACCATCTTGCTCCTGGTTACCTGAGATAACAGAGCTAGAAATTTGAGGATATTTGTTAAAGATCTATGGAGGGGGGCCACTGCCAACAGTTTCTTTCCTCTGACTTTTGTTGTCATCTACTCACCTGCTCCTTCTGAAGCCCTTACAGCTATAAGAAAGAGTAGATAAAACACTTTCCTTTGCTTATTTTCTCTTCTTTGTTGGGATAATAGGCTTGGCTGGACTACTATGGGTAATCAGGACACAGGTAAAGAGAAAATGAATCCATTCCTTATTTACTAACTCACCAGAAAATTAATCAGTATGATTCTGAGTAGCCTGTTTGGACTACACAACCAATGGCATTTGCCTTTAGAATTTGGTGCTAAGAGAAAGGATGATAAGAGTAACATGGGAAGCTAGATTGCTATGTTTGATGGCAACCTTGCAACTTTCCCTAACTCCAATCTCAGTCTTCTGACAGTGATTCAGAATTCACATAAATGAATTGTGCACAGAATTTATCATCTTATACGGCTCCACTTTTTATAGAATGTCCTTGTAGTTCTTCTCATTAGACTAATTTCTGTTTTGATCAGTGGCAAACTCAGCAGACACATAGTCCTTAGTTATACAACATTTGCAATCAAGTCTTTTAATGAACAAAGAAATTAAATAATGTTTGCCTGTTAAAACCATACAGCAACAGATATCAACCAAAATGGATGCTTTATGCTACCATTATTTAAAGTCTGAACTGACTCTCCAGGAGATGGCTCAATCAATTGGCTGAGAAAGTCAAGTCAACATATAGTAACAGTAAAATAACTTATTAATCGGGAAACACAGGAAATGAAATAAAATGTTTTCTTATAAATGTACCAGTGACATCATTTTCATATAGTTTCCAATTCTCAAAAAAGCTTTATGTAGAAAAGTACAGGTTTTGAAATAATATAGAAAAAGAAGCCACAAATTTTGGAATACCTATTGCAACCAGTTCATTCACAAAATGCTATCCAGACTAATACATCTGAACTAGTGTAAACTAGATGTACATTAGCCTTGTTCAGAATATCTGATATGAAATTAATATATGATCTGCAAATGATAAGATATTCTGCGAAGGTAAAATACTGGAAAGACCTCAATCAAACAGACTAATATAATATAAATATTACATATACTGCATATATACAGAAATACAGATTAGATCATTGAATCCTTTACAGCAGAGTAACACTATGTTCCTAGCAATTCTTTCCTCCTATTTAGAAGAAGAAAAATCTGGTTTTTCTATTACTATGAATATGATTAATAGCCAAGCTATTTTTTTTCAAAGAAACCTTAGAAACTCCTAGTTTCCGTATACTTTAAGTGGAGCACAAAAGTCAACTCAGTTGTATATTTCTACATAACAACTCTTGCCAAAGTAGGGCTTATTTTCTGTTACCAACCTGAGAATAAAATAGACACATAATGAAGCTGTTTTTGAAATCTTACCCAAGTTGATGAACAATGCCATTTTTGCATTCACTGTCTCACTTTTACATTTGCTACATATCATGCAAGAAATACAATTTCTGTCATTTCAAGGAGATGTGAAGTATAACTTACCTAGAAATAAAGAAGAGAGAAAATGTTTCAGTATTATAAATATTACATTCTAAACATTTCTTTCTTCTCCCCACCAAATAATAATCATATGGTTTTTTCAAAACAGTTCAGAAAGCATCAGATGCGACTACAACATCCTGTTCTGTTACTAGCAGGGCCTAGTTGTAATGTATTGGTTTCAAAAAGAAAACAAATACCCAAAGAGGAAATTTTCTACCACATCAAATGGTAGTTTAGCATTCAATTGTGGATTAGCATGGGTTTTAGCCCTGTCCAATCAGATGCTTTCTATGCATCGCACTATTTATTTATCCCATTTCTATACCGCTCCTATCTCCGCAATGGGACTCAGGGCGGTGCACAGAAGAATTAAAAGAACAACAATCAAACAGAATAAATACAGTCATATCATTAAAATGGAATTAAATTGGATAAGACCTGTGCTAAAATATAGTTAAGACTACTAAAACAAATATTAAAAATTCAATCACTAAATCTGCAATAATTATATCAAATCTAGGCCAGGCCGGCTAGGTAAAAAAGGTGCGTCTTAAGCAGTCAGCGGAAGAGGCAAAGGTCCGTGGTGGTACGGAGTTCGGGGGGTAGGTCATTCCAGAGGGCTGGACCGCCACAGAGAAGGCCCTTCCCCTGGGTGTCGCCCGCCAGCATTGACTGGCAGACGGCACCCTGAGGAGGCCCTCCCTGTGGGAGCGGACAGGCCAAAGGGAGGTGTGTAATAGGAGGCGGTCTCGCAAATATCTAGGCCCCGTGCCATGGAGCGGGGCCACTACCAAGCTTAGAATAATCAGTCAGCATGGCTAGCACAGAAGACTTGGTTTAGTTGCTTTCATGAAGAGGTAGCTGGGATAAGATGAGGGGGAAAATGCATATTGGGACTACACAATGCCATTAAGTGCAGGGAGTCCTTGACTTTCAACAGTTCATTCAGTGACCGTTCAAACTTAAAACGGCACTGGAAAAAAAGTGACTTATGACCATTTTTCACTCTCACGGCCACTGCCACAGCCCCATGGCCATGTGATCAAAATTCAGATGCTTGGCAACTGACTCATATTTATGATAGTTGCAGTGTTGCAGAGTCATATGATTCCCTTTGTGACTTCCTGACAAGGAAAGTCAATGAGAAAGCTTGATTCACTTTACAACCGTGTTACTAACTTATCAACTGTAGGGGTTCACTTAACAACTGTGGCAAGGAAAGTTGTAAAATGGAACAAAACTAACTCTACAACTCTCGCTTAGCAATATAAATTTTGAGCTCAGTTTTGGTTGTAGGTTGAGAACTACCTGTAGTTACCAAATCTGAGGAAATGTTTATTTAAATCTTTAAATATGTACAACAAATTTGGGGGATGAGCTGGAGGGGACCCAACCCTCCCTATGCTGAGAGGGTCAATGGAATGAAATAAGTGATAATTTTCTCATTTCCAAATCTGGACAATATTTTTAACTGATGAAGATCCCAAAGCAATAATACTTTATAGACTTAACCAAATATAATATGTTTTCCCTAGCAGTGAATATCCTATTGATTATTTTATGATAAACTCTTGGTACAGCAAAGTGCAGTATTTGGGTTTATATAATAGAAAAACAAATACGAATATTGAAAAGTTACAATCTATCATAAGACCCTGACCTGGCGTGGCTCTCACCTGATGTGACCTCACTATCACATAACCTACTGACCGCACAACACCCTTTTAAGCAGAAGAACAACGACACTGACATCTCCTACATTCCACTGAAGATGTTACCTAGCCTGGTAATGAAATGCTCAGAAACCAACCCACAAGCTCAGAGGATGAATATTACCTTCATCCTACACCTGAGCCAGAGATATTCACCACTATTTCATATCGAAAACTGTTCAAAAGTAGCAAGTTTCATCAGAAACGTTTACTTCATATACACACTCAATTATCATAGAATTATGCATTATCATTATCCGAGAGCAGTCAAATATTCATTACATGAATGCATAAATTGACATTGCTTTCAGGATTACTTGAGTCATCATTAAACATAGAAAATTTATATCACTACAGCAATAGATGCTATCTGGAATCTATTAGGAAGCATTCTAGCAGGCTGGATTAAACTTAATTTTCTCCTACAATTATTCATAGAAGGAAAAGGCTTGAGTAACACAAAGAAACAGGAAAAATAACTTTGAAAGAAAGAAGCTATACATTTGTATCTCAAAGTAACAGTACAATCCTTTTCCTTTTATGGGTGGGACACTGTGTTAAATGTCCTGGTCTGAAACCCAGAGAAGACAGCCTCCAAAATATGTTTCCATCTATAATGAGGAAATAGATTCTTTTCCTTAAAGACAATAAACCTAAGCAGTTAAAATCTAATACCGAAATCATTTCGATACTTTGTTCCCATTTACTGGACCATTGATTTCAGCGAACAAACTACAAAATGGAGGGGGATAAATCACATTGCCATAAGATGCAATAAGAAGGGGTGTGTATATATGTGCATATACATATACACAACAGCAACTAAGATGATGAAAGTCCTGGAGATGAAAACATATGAAAGAACACTTGCAGGATTTGGGTTTGGCTAGTCTAAAGAAAAGAAGGACTAGGAGGGACATAAATCAGTGTTCCAGTATTGGGGAGGTTGCCACAAAAAGGAGGGGATACACTTATTTTTCAAAGCACCAGAGGGCAGGACAAGAAACAATGGCTGGGAACTAATCAAGGAGATAAGCAACCTGGAATGAAAGAGAAACTTCCTAACAGTGAAAACAATTAACCAGTGAAACGACTTGCCATCAGAAATTGTGAGTGCTTCATCACTGGAGGTTTTTAAGAAGAGACTGGACAGTCACTTGTCTGAAATGGTATAGGGTCTCCTGCTTGAACAGGGGGTTGGATTAGGAGACCTCGAAGATCTCTTCCAGCCCTGTTCTGACTGATATCTGATGCTTGTCAAATGAACATTCTGTTCCAAGACTCCAAAGGGCCAGAAGGCATGAAAGAGCAGTTGAAGCTTCTAAAACATCAATCATGGCCTATTCAATAGCTAAGGCCATTTATTTCTCTGCCTTGAATTGTTTTAAATCTGTTTTTAATGGTTCTGTTGCTGCTTGGCTGCTGTTGAGTCTGCACTTAGCAACCAAGGTATCTGCCATCAGATACTTTTTCACTGATCTGAGAGTTTCCTGTTTTATTGGCTGCTGCCTTTCTGTCTGCTGGGCCTTGTAGAGATGGCCCAGTAGTTTACTGCCACCTGCTGTGAGACAGATAGACAGGCCTGCCTGGGCTAAATCAAGCAATTCCTTCTGGAAGGCATGCAACAAGAAAACTAACTAGTTGCTCTCCATCTCCTCCTTCCGCTGTTACCCCTCCGATAATCACTATCCTTCTGCCTCCATTTGCACAAACAATTGTTAAGACATCTGTGCATGCAAACAAGATCACAGAGTAGGATTATTTATGGAAAATTAAGATAAAAATGTTTGGACTTTTAGAAATAATGCAGGCAACTCAATATGTACAGTAATAATTTTCCTGTGTGTGTCTGCAGCCTTACAATTCCCAGGTATACAGCCTAGAGAAGGTGATAGAAAGCTTCAAGGAAGGTGGATAATATTTTAAAACTGATGGCAGGATCCATACCTCTTGTTGCTGTAACCAGCTAATACAGCTCTGTCTCTAGCAGAAAAATAGCACAAAGAAATAGGTTGTGGGACTTGCTTCTGTGGTGAACATGTTCAATCTCAGATACTGAGCGCTACTTGGAGAATTGGGGTGACACTGAAGAAGCCCATCACAGATGCTTTGCCTAGGGACTTTTGAAACCTAAGTCAGCCCAGAAACAAAGCTAGGTTTAATGCTGTTTTGTTAAAGATTTTGGTTTTTGTGTTACTGAGTAGCATACTTGGTTGATGAAATGAGCACGGATAATGAAGTTACATTTTAAGAACACACAAATCAAGGTGGAAATATTCCAAGGAATGGAACATGTATATGAGAATTAAATAAAAACAAAATAGAAATTGTTGCCCTCCAGATTTAATGAAATAAAGAGTTGATCGGAGCAGCTACAGTATATAACTCTATGGAAAGATAGAGATGTGTGGTCTTTCTTTCTTTCTTTCTTTCTTTCTTTCTCTCTCTCTCTCTCTCTCTCTCTCTCTCTCTCTCTCTCTCTCTCTCTCTCTCTTTCTTTCTTTCTATTCCACCTTTATTATTTTTACAAATAACTCAAGGCAGCAAACATATCCAACATGCTTTCCTCCTCTTGTTTTTCCCCACAACAATCTTATGAAGTTGGATTGGGCTGAGAGAGAGTGACTGGCCCAAGGTCACCGAGCTGGCTTTTGCACCTAACATGGGACTAGGATGCTTAACAAATCTGTGTTGGAAAAATCTGGACAAACATTACAGTGAAACAAAAAGATAAATAAAACTTTAACTCCAGTAATTGTCTATATTTTGAAGCACAGATCTGGTACCTCATCCAAGAGGAGATAGGATTTTTTTAGAGAGGAAAAATGAAACATATTCCAATAACAGAATTCCAGAGTAAAGGAAGGCAAAAGTATATTTACCAGGGAGATTAGGTTGCATGCTGAGATAAACAGTGAATTCTTAAAATACAAAACTGTTCCGAACCTCCAATGTATACTTTTATTTCAGTTTCTAATCTACACTAAACCTGGAGGTAATTTATAGAATTTCCACTTAACAAGCCAGGGAGGAGAAAGTAAGGAGCAAATGACCTAATGAAGATAAGAAAGTGGCATGTTTTTAATTTGGTGTTTCATCGTTCAACACTGACAAATGTTGGGTTAAACAAAATTGGTTGCCTTCCTTAAACAAGCATTGTAGAATACAAATATATTCTATAGTTTAGCTAAATTAAAGGGTACAATCGTTCTTGAAATAATTATTATTTTCTTTGGACCTCCAAAGTTAAAATTGTATGGGTTATACATGTATATAGACCCAATTTCTCTTATTCGAATAGTGCAAGATACAATAAATAATGCAATTCATTTTTCAATTGCTATATTGGGGGGAAAAATTGTCAGGAATAGCAGAAACATTGCTCCAACATCACTGTAGCTGCAAATTTCAAAACTGTCTGAAAGATTCTGCACTAAGTAGAATTGCTACAAAATCATTGTATTGTCATATTTCCAGAATATATATTTGTTTGAGATCCGGGAACTGTTTCTGCTTTCATGGTTTAATAAACATCAGTCAGTGAAAAAACTACATGGAAAATTGAAGAAGCCATATTCTAAGAGCTCAAATTCTCCTCTCTGGGATTAGAGACTTTTTTGCTCTTTATATAAACTTAATTCCCTTTCATCTCAGTAACTACTCCAAGCCATAAACACCACTTTTTTTTACCTAGTCTTCCCCTAGTTCATTATGCCTCCTCCTACTTTGCTTTCCAAAGCAGTGTTTCTCAAACTCAGCAACTTGAAGATGTGTGGATTTCAACTCCCAGAATTCTTCAGCCAGCATGCAGCTTTATACCAATGTAACACATTCCAAATATCTTGAGACTACAATTCCCTCAATTCTGAATCAAAGTCTAAACTAGCTGGTAATTATATTCCAACACACCTGGAAAATATCAGATTGAGGACCATTGATATAAATCAGGGGAAATAGAACCCTTATTAGGGATGTCAAACTTGATTTCATTGAGGGCCGCATTAGGATTGTGTTTGATCTGAGAGGGCCTGGGTCAGCGTGGCCAGGGTGGGTCTACCCAGCTTGATATCACTCATGTTGGGGGTGCCTGTGGTGGCCTGAGCACTCTTCCAGTGAAAACAGGCTACCAAACTCCATTTTCAGCTATGATGGCTGCCTGCAACCCTCAGCCAGCAAAAATGGAGCTGGGGGGGAGCGCCTGCAGCCTTCCCGAGCTCCGTTTTTGCTGGCAGAGGCACTGCGAGTCAGTCCTTTGCTATTTCCAGGGCGGACCCACAGGTCAGATCTAAGCACCCCACGGGTCGGATCTAGCCCCAAGGCCTTGAGTTTGACACCTTTGGTCTATGCAGTCTATGTATTTTGTCACAAATGACAAAAAAAATGTCATAAAGTTTAGAAACTAATATGTTGCTTTTTATTCAATTATGTTTACAACGGGATATACTCTATAACCTGCTGTGGTGAGGGGCCTGTATGTGTCTGCACACCTCACTGATTATTGTCATTAAGTGGATGCTGACTGAGTGACCACAGAGATAGACTATCTCAAGAAGATCTTGATCCTTCAGGTCTTCTAACAGGGGGCCCTTTGCATAATTGCTGCTGGTTTTTATCTTCTTTTTCCTGCCAGCTTTCCCAACATTATAGATTTTTTTCCACAGAACCAGGTCTTTATTTAATGTCTCCAAAGCAGGATAATTTGAGCCAGATCACTTGCACCTTAAGTGACACTGTGAATATTTATACATTCTTAAATGTAAATACAGTAATCCCTCATTTTTCGCAGCTTCATGTTCCGCGGCTTCAGTGCGTCGCGGGTTTTTCAAAAATACAGAATAGAAAAAAAATGCATTGGTAGGAGGCAAGCGCCCCCTAGTGCTTGCTTTAAACGATGTCCACCAACTCAAGTTTCCGGTATAGATATACAGAATCCTACTTCGCGGTTTTTCAGTTTCCGCGGAAGGTTCCGGTCCCCATTAACCGTGAAAAACAAGGGATTACTGTACATAATTGAGGAAGAATAGTAAACAGAATTAAATGCAGAAAATAAAATAGGTACAATTATATTGCTGATAGTGATCATTAAAAGAAAACCAACTTTGCCAGGGGCATGCTGGCAATTTTAACCTAACTGTCACATGTCAATTATGTTGCAATCGGGAGATAAACTGGAGAAAGGCTCTACAAGACAAAAAGAAAAAGTGAATAATTGGCAGACTCTGATGGAAACAAGAGAACACATAAGGAGCAACAAAAGCCACTATATTGTTATTGGGAGTAAAAGGTAGTCCTTGAATTACAACAGTTTGCTTAGTGAACATTCAAAGTTACAATGGCACTGAAAAAAAGTGACATGATTGTTTTCACACTTATGACATTTGCAGCATTTCAATGGTCATGTAAGCAAAATTCAGATGGTTGGCAATTGACTCACATTTATGAAGGATGCACTATCCTGGGGTCATATGATTCCCTTTTATGACTTTCTGACAAGCAAAGTCAATGGGGAGGCCAGATTCACTTAACAATCGGGTTATTAACTTAACAGCTGCAGTGACTCACTTAACAACTGTGGCAAGAAAAGTCATAAAATGGGGTAAAATTTAACAAATGTCTCACTTAGCAACAGAAATTTTGGACTCAATTGTGGTTGTAAGTCAAGGATTATTCAACTATATTTGCATTATGATTGCAAAACTAATTTAGACACTAAAAAGTGCCACCAAAAACTAAGATCTGCGTTGCTTTTTCTGCATGAATGAGAACATGATAACAGTTATGAATTTAATATTGCATACTAATAAGTTTTTAGTAATGTCCTGAATAGTCTGGAAAATATAAAAGGCTCTTCCTAGAAGTTACCTCTTGTGAGGGAGATTAACTGTGGTCTTGGAAATTGCTTGTAGTATTGGAGAATGCTTGAAACATTAATTTTAGAAATGTTGCGTACAATTCCTTTCTTATCTCCCTCTGCAGGGTTTGAGGACTTAACCAATATAAGAATGGTATTTTAAAAAAATGAAAAAGTGGTTGGGGAAAAAATGATGTTCTACTTTTTTTCCAACTCTCTCCTTGTAAAGCTAATTTATCTCAAATTCTGACAAGCTTTTCACCACAACACACACTAGATTTGTAAGAGCTTCCCCACAGGACTGAAGCCATAATGCGTTACCTGCACGTGACCCATCATTCTGGTTCAGCTGTAGTGCAAAACCTTCACTTCCCATTATGAGAAAAGGGCTTTAGGGAATTTAGGCTTACATCCTCTCCCTCTTTCTCTGGATTTCTTTCTTTGTTATAAAGATGATGTGATAGAAAGCTTCTATTTTGAAGTAAGTACAACTCTCTTTTTATTAGCAGGATTTCTGTGATTAAGTAAACAAATTTAGGCTTGATCCAAGCAATTTGGCTGCCTGAAGTTGAGCCCTCCACCATCCAAGATTGGGTTCATGGCAGTGGTGAAATTCATTTTTTTTACTACTGGTTCTGTGGGCATGGCTTACTGGGTGGGGCAGGGGAAGGATACTGCAAAATCTCCATTTCCTCCCCACTCCTGTGAGAAGGATATTGCAAAATCTCCATTCCCTCTGCACTCTGGGGCCAGCCAGAAGTGGTATTTGCCAGTTCTCCAAACTACTCAAAATTTCCACTTCCGGTTTTCCAGAACCTGCTGAATTTCATCCTTGATACATAATAAAGTCACATGATTTTGGTGTATCAGGCAGGAAAGCCCAGATTTATTTCTTATAGTGTAGTCCTATCATTATAATATATTAAATAACAATGTAATTGTTAATGTGTCCCCCTCGCATCAGGAAGTTTCCTCAGTTCACTTCATTAATAAGGATAGCACCAGCAATCTTTTATATAAGACATGATTTAATCCCTATTTGCTTTAATTGTACTCCCATAAAGCACACCAGAAATCTCAGAGTAGAACACAGTCTAAGAGTGAAAATATTTGAAAAGCCAGATGCTTGTTCATCCATCCATCCATCCATCCATCCATCCCACCATGGAAAACCAGCTACTTTCAAAATAACAATTGATTCTAAGTTTATGCAGGTTTTGGAGATGAAGGGGGGCATTCACTATTATCTCAGACAGCAAAATATGATCAGTCACTTTACTATGAGATGATACGCTATATAAATATGATTACTAAATACAAATAAATAAATAAGTCATCCCTGAGTTCACTGCTCGGCAGGGCTATTTTGCAAGCAAATGCATAATTTGATATTGTGGGGCCATATTATAACACAAGATTTTGGAACATCTTGAAAAATCTTCTCTATTACCTTCATTATATTTTTACTTACAATACAATAGCAGAGTTGGAAGGGACCTTGTAGGTCTTCTAGTCCAACCCCCTGCGTGGGCAGGAACCTTATACCATTTCAGACAAATGGCTGTCTAACATCTTTTTAAAGACTTCCAGGGTTGGGGCATTCACAACTTCTGGAGGCAAGCTGTTCCAGAGGTTAATTGTTCTTACTGTCAGGAAATTTCTCCTTAGTTCTAAGTTGCTTCTCTCCTTGATTAGTTTCCACCTACACTTAGTTTCCACTTACACTTTTGTACCTTGCAAAATCTTAAAAACTCTCAGTAATTATTGTCAGACTCATCATTCTCATAATTGTTAATTTCAATACAGAAAACAAAGCAAAATCAGCAGTATATATTGAAATTTGCAGATATAATAATAAATTTTTCCTTTTAAATAATGTCAGTAAGATTCTGCCTTTCTACAGGATGACTTCTCATGGACTGTAGTATCATTAAGTGAAATTAACAATGCAGCAATTATATGTTTAGAAAGAAGGAAAGAGTTTTACATGTGACTATAAATTTGCCCTGATACTAAACAATTACAAATGTATCCTCACTGTCAGAAGAACGCAAAAGGAAACAGGCTCAGAGTTCCCTCCAGCGTTCCCAGAGCTCTGACGTCAATTTATATCATGTTGATAAAAGAGGATGTCAGTTGTTTGATTCTCTTGCGCTCTGGAAAGAATATTTTTTCTTTTAAAGAATAGCTTTGCCCTAAATTCCGCAAGAGGAACTTCAAAACACTAACAAGAATGAATATTAAATACACAGCTGAATCTAAGGCCCTCCATCTTCCACAGGATTGTGCAAACATTCTCCTGTAATGTCCTTTTAACACTTTATTTTTCAGTTCAGATATAAAAAAAAAACTTGAGACCTCAGTTGAGGCTTACCTGAACAGGATAAGCCAGAAAATAGAAAGGTAGCCTTCCCCAACTGGATGCTTTCCAAATGAATGCAAAGATTTGAGATTCCAGAACCTCTGGAAGGCATTAGGAACCTTTGAGACTTTAGCTTTCTCCTTATAATGGTATAAATCCCATCAGAGATTCCCCTTCGATTACACTTTGATTCCCCAAACATTACACTTAATTTTTTTTTAAATTAAAAAATTATTCATATAATTTTTAAACAATGGTATTTTACTTTCAGCATAAGCGTCCATATTTCCTTTTTTGTGTTTATTTTATGTTAATTACTATAAGGCACATCATTCTTAAGATTACTTGTTATTAGATTATTTTTCCCTCTATTTCTGTCAACTTATATCTTCTATTTTCATAGTATAATCCTCCGTATGTTTATTTACAGGTAAGATTCAGATGAGCAGATTTATTTCTAGTAACAATATTTTGGGTGCTATTTAAAAAAACACAATATTTTTTTTTAAAAAGAAAGCGATTTATCATAATACTACCAAAATTTCTTTGCAGGAGGACAGACTGTGCATAAAGTAGCACCCAATACCATTCTGAGATTTGTTTCAGATTAGTGAAACCACAATTTGGTTTAATAAATGACGAGACAGATGCCACCTCTGACTGCTGCATGGCAACTGTTGCCAAGGAAACCATGTTTTCCTTTTCTCTTCTTTGGCCTTCCTGATTTACTTTTCACTATCTCAGCATCCTTTTCAGCTTAGGGAAAACAGGAATTAACAATGAGAAAGATTTCCATGGTTGCTGACAGACAGCGAAAAAAACCCCACAAAAAAACCAATGTCTTCAAATGAGGGCAATAAAATAAATATCCAAACACTCCAATATTGCAAGAAATAATACAGCCTTGTCACCAGGGAGCTCACAGATAGCTGTTTGTCTCCCTTGGTTGTATTATGTGCCAAATAAGGCACCCTGAAACCTCAACAGGAGATCATGGATTACAGAAAAGTGTTAAGAATGCCAGTACATGGAATAATAATGGCTATTGTAGGAGACCTATGTATACATTTTATTTGATGTTATGTTTCATGTTTCCTCCAGGAGATGAATAAAGGATGCATATAATGCTTACTCCAAATTTTCTTGAAATTATTGAGAATGAGGTGGCACACAAGATTACATTATTATGATTGATTGCACAGTTAGCCAAATGTTTAGATCAGCTTTGGCATTTTTATCCAGAGGTTGTATTCAGCAGGTTCTGACCAGTTCTGGAAAACCGGCCGTGAAAATTTTGAGCAGTTCAGAGAACTGGTAAATACCACCTCTGGCCCCGCCCCCATCTATTCTCTACTTCCCGAGTCCCAACTGATCGGGAGGAAATGGGGATTTTGCAGTATCCTTCCCCTGCCATGCCCACAAAGCCACAGCCACAAAGCCACGCCATACCCACAAAGCCATGCCCACAGAACCAATAGTAAAAAAGTTTGAATCCCACCCTGTTTTTAATCCCCATATCAACTCCTTCCCAAGGACTTCGGGGAGGCAGATGTTGTTTAATAATATTAAAGGTATCATCACAGGGTGTTATTATGATTGGTCAATCAGCCAGATTTTTAGACTGAATTTTTACCCATCGACAGGTCTTTTCCAAGGACCTGGCATAGGCATATATTGTTGTTCGATGGTGTTAAAGGTATCATCGCAGGATGTAAATGTTCCAAGTAAAGCTATCTTCTGCAAATTTAACTGATGGCAATTTTGTCAATGCTGATGGTGTTTTATTATTGTCATTGTTGTTGCCTGTCCACAAAAACAACCTTTTGTGGTAGATTGGGCTGAAAGAAAATGAATGTTCTAGCATCATGCCATGAACTTCCATAGCTGAGGATAGATTTGAACCTGGTTCTCTTGTACACTATCTAGACTCCCCAAGAAGTATAAAAAAGAAATTGCAGAAATTGAAATTCATGGGATTAGACATGGGATTAGCATTGTTTAAAGCAGGGGTCTCCAACCTTGGCAACTTTAAGATTTGTGGACTTCAACTCCCAGAATTCTGGCTGGCTGAGAAATTCTGGCTGAGGAATTCTGGGAGTTGAAGTCCACAAATCTTAAAGTTGCCAAGGTTGGAGACCCCTGCTTTAAAGGAACGCATCAATACCAGACCTATGCAAAGTACCCCTGCTTTAAAGGAACGCATCAATACCAGACCTATGCAAAGTACCACTTTGTAGAAAACCCTAACAAAGACTGAAGGTAAGTCATACTTCTGCCACATGTGCTTTAGGTAATCCTGAAACTTTGGCAGAAAATCCAGTGAAAATGTCATCTGAGCATCTATTCAGACAACAGAGAGACCTGGCAAGTGTCCATGACAACACTTCAAAGCAATGTGGCAATCTATCAAGCCATAGATACTAGCATTTCTTCATGGCTACCACAAAGAAATCCTCCACTTTTAATGTAATATATAAAATAAAATTTGAAATTAGCTGGGACATTGTAATTAACACAAATGGAAGGTTGTCAAGTTATATTTCAATGGCTTCATAATTTCAAACAATTGCTAAACAAAGCAAAAATTCAGAGACGGTCACCTATATTCAGGAAGACTTTAAGAAAATATACATTTGAACTGGGTTAAGCAATGGTCAGAGACACTTCTGTATATAGTGACTTTTGTTGTTTGATGACATACAATACTCAAGTTTAGATCACATGTTATTGTTTGATGTAGGGATACATTTTTTAAAAATTATACCATAGGTATGTTGCTGTCAAATGACACCCATACACTCACACTAAACACAAAAATAGCCTTGCTTGTCAAGGTCCAATATCACAAAAATGAGATTTCATGCAATGCCTGAAAGAACAGGGATTAACCACAGCTAGATGCACGAACTTTCTATTTCTAGATAGAGAGGTCAGATTAGGAACTTCTGCCAAACCAAACTCAAAATGCTTCCAGCTGTTCCAATATTACTAAAAACTGGAAACAGCTACACATTGTACATGTATTCAAAATTTGGAAAGTAAATAATTCAGACTGAGATATGGTACTAATTGGCACAAATTTTCACCAAGGTTAACATCGAATAAGAGTCCTGATGGTAGTCTCTAGCAACTTAATATTTTTTATACTGTATTGTCAGAAAATAATTTGATGGGTCAGAAAATGCAGCATATGAATGAAATTGACTCACGTCACAATGCTTACTTATTTAATAACAACAGCCTCAGTTGGCCATTGTGTACACAGAAAAGGTTATCATCCCATCATCTTATCTTATCTTATCTTATCTATAAGCTTTCATTTAGTTTGTCACATTTGCTGATCTTTTATTTATTTGAAAACAAAAACAAAAATTGTTGAGTCAGATTGGGCACATTTTTGGCTATTATTAATTTCACAAATTTATATACAGCTCATCTCATGGTATTATGCCACAAGCGCAACCAAAGAATCTCAAGACTGTTTACATGAATCCTTGCTGTTTCCAAGATAAATAGTTCTAAAAATTTCATGCTCAGATCATTATTAGAAATGTGAGCTAGATAAATCTTCAAATAATCCTGTGGGTCCCCATTACTACTTGTCTTATATCATTGTTCTCATTACCACCAAGAAACATGCTTTATGCTTCTTCCTTTGTGATGGATTGGCTAATAAGGCACAAGTCTGTGAAGCATAGCAAGATAATGCTTAGCATTAATCATAGTGGCGTGCTTAGGACCAAGGTATTCAAGGGCATTCTAGGACTTCTCTTGTTTTCCATTGTCAAGAAAGCTGCATTTCAGGAACACTGGTGTACCACATAGAGGATTTTTTATTCTATTTTTTTTTTTTTTTTAGTGGAGAAGGTTGCAAAGCTAAAGCTTTCAAATTACCAAAATTAGTTTAATTTCATGGCCAAATAGTGTCCATATTTTTAACATTTCCAGGTATGCAAAATGTATATTTTATTTATCAGTTAGTAATCTAATACTAAAGTTGGAGAACCAAGATGGCACAAGTACAGTATAGGTGGTACCTTGCTCAATAGTAGCAACTGTGAGAGGGATCTCGGAATCCTAGTGGACAACCATTTAAATATGAGCCAGCAGTGTGCAGCAGCTGCCAAAAAAGCCAACACAGTTCTAGGCTGCATCAACAGAGGGATAGAATCTAGATCGCGTGAAGTGTTAATGCCACTGTATAGTGCCTTGGTAAGGCCACACTTGGAATACTGCATACAGTTTTGGTCGCCACGATGTAGAAAAGACGTGGAGACTCTGGAAAGAGTGCAAAGAAGAGCAACCAAGATGATTAGAGGACTGGAGACTAAGACATATGAAGAACGGCTGCAGGAGCTGGGTATGTCTAGTTTGATGAAGAGAAGGACCAGGGGAGACATGATAGCAGTGTTCCGATATCTCAGAGGGTGCCACAAAGAAGAGGGAGTCAAACTTTTCTCCAAGGCACCTGGGGGCAGGACAAGGAGCAATGGGTGGAAACTAACCAAGGAGAGAAGCAACTTAGAACTAAGGAGAAATTTCCTAACAGTAAGAACAATTAACCTCTGGAACAGCTTGCCTCCAGCAGTTGTGAATGCCCCAACCCTGGAAGTCTTTAAAAAGATGTTAGACAGCCATTTGTCTGAAATGGTATAACGTTCCTGCCCATGCAGGGGGTTGGACTAGAAGACCTACAAGGTCCCTTCCAACTCTGCTATTGTATTATTGTATTGTATATTTTTTTCACCCAGTTCCATAGTAAAACTCGATGGCTTTCAGACAGAAACAGACAGAAGCTATTAATAAGACAGTTCCTAAAAAAATACTGGAAAACTTGTTAGAACGAAGTAAGCTAGCAAATGCAATCAATATAGCAGAACCAGGTTTATTCAAGTACGATGTCTCTTTCTTCTGCCTACAAGTCATAGCATGCCGCAAGCTACCCTGTTTTGAGCATAAGGAGTAAATGACACCTGTGCCCAATTATTTAAATAGCCTGAAACCAGACAAGACAATTAATAAAACGAGGTAGTTGAACACAATCCCTCCCATAGAAAAAGGAGTGAATTCAAAACTGTTGCATTGTGCAGATAAATAGGAGAAGCACTTAAATGCTTATTTCAGTATAAACAAAACATTTAATATGTAGTAGATGCTGGAATTATCTCATCAAGGTTTCATTAGCTTTCCACAATAAGCCTACTTATTAGAAGCTTGTGTCCTTAAATGCCTGCTCCCATCTGTACTGTTGAAAGACAACCAGGTCTCAGGACTTTGCTTCTAACTATGCTTGACCACATCTCAAATGCTGGTAAAGGCATTGATCTACCCTAATAAAAAGGAGTCAAGGTTAATGTCCATTTTAGCCACGGAAGCTTACTGAGTATCTTTATGTCTGTGGTTATCAGCCATATCTATCACACATAATATTGGTAGTGAAAATGGCACTGTGTGTGATGGCACCGTACTTATATATTAAATTCTAAAAGAAAACAGGTTTAAGTCTTGCTGGATCATAAATAGGCAAATATAAAATAAATTAAGAGTAAATAAATGAAATCAGAGTCTTATATCCACAAAGATTATTTTAGAATTATTCTTTTCTTGTGTTCAATACCTGCCTTACTCAATTTCATTGAGGGCTGCATCAGGGTTGTGTTTGACCTCAAGGGGCTGAGATGGATGTGGCTGGGGTGGGCATGGCCAGCTCAATGTCACTCGTGTCTGGGAGAGTGCCTGTGGAGGCCCAAATGCTCAGCCAGTGAAAAGGGGCACCCAAGTCTGTTTCCGGCTGCAATGCCCTCCGGAAACCCTCTGCCAGTAAAAACGGAGCCCCTGTTCTACACTTATCTACCAAGCTTCCTGATACCAATTCGTGTGATGTCTTTTCTAAGACTTCAGATGAAAATCCCTTGCCTAATGGAATCTTTTGCATTTAAGCTTTAATAATTTATTTATAAATGCTAAAAAAAAAAGTGTGAATGCTGCTACATTCTTATAAAAAACCAAGCAAACAAAATGTTCATTCATCTGACCAACCCAATCTCAAAACATACAACTATTCCCAGCAGTAAAAGGAACTATGCTGTTCCTCTCTACATATAACTGCACAAGTTCAGTGTTGGTCAATAAAAAAGATAGCAACGTTAATTCAACCCTGCAAATATACACGATACACAAAATCCATCTCACTTGGAGAAATGAAATGTATCAGCTTTGATTTCTTCTATATTTAAATATTGAAGGCTTTCAGTATTTACTGTTCCATTTATGAATAAATATGAAAATGTTACTAAAAACCATGTTAAATTAAAAAAGACTCATCTTTACTCTTTCCCTAGTTGAACATCATGTTTGTGTATTGTGTTATGATTTGCTTTTAAATTTCTCCTAAATTTAAGAAACAAGTATTGCAATGAATAGAAAGCTCTAAATCAGTGGTTCCCAATGTGGGGCCCACACCCCACAGGAGGCAATTTGATTTTTAATGGAGGCAATTTGAACCTTGTTTAAACCAAGTTAATGGCCTTTTAGTCTTCCTCACTTTTTGAGTAAAGTCAAAATTATATGTGGGGGGCGGGGCGGTGATCAGGATTTTAAAGATACTTGGGTGGGGCAGGACCAAAAAACCTACTGCTTGGGAACTACTGCTCTAAAGTCCCAAAGCTGCCTTGGCCATATGAAAGCAGCAGCACCATTCTTTAGATTCTGACCCCCAAAAATGATGAAGAAGTAGAAATTGCCTGAATATTTATATTCACAAAGTAGAAACCTCCACGCTTCTCTTGTATTTTTGTAAAGAGAAAAAAAATTAAGAACCCCAAGCAGAAAACTCATTTCCCCCCCCCTCTATGTATAATAATGGCAGAAGAATGATCAACATAATGACCAGCAGAAAAAATATCAAGTTACAGTGGCAACAAATACAATTAGAAGACGTGAAAAATCATGTTAGGTACATAGAAGAAAATCTATGTGGTTGCTATGACGGTTGCATTAGGAGTTTTTTGACAAAAAAGTTGCAAAAAATAAACAATCACATAACGTAATGGAGCCAAATTGTTGAAGGTATATTCACCTTGTATTGTTTTGATGCTAACTCTGCTCAAGTTCGCAATTGCTGCTTCACCTTTACTGACCTTGTCCTCGTTCTCCTTCACTACCATTTAATCAAATGTTGTTGGTAAATCCATCATATCATTAAATCAGACACAGCATCATAATGGCATCAACAAAATCAGTGATTCATCATAACCAACAGGGCTTAAATCGTAGTCAAGCACCTGTGGCTGCAGACAGTGATGTCAAAACAGAAAAATTAAATTGCTGCTGAATGTATTCATTAGAACTAAAAGCAAACCTTCTAAACTAGAATTTCAGCCCCATTCTACTCAACCCTCTTTTTTAAAGACTTTTCTTTTATTTCTCTTTAGAAGAGAGCAGTACCAATTTGCTAAGGAACAATTATCCCCAGGTCTTTTTTTTTATCATGATGATCTTTTGAGTACATGTAATTGATCGACTTGTCCTACATGGAAACATTCAGTAACAATTTCAGTGATTACAGTATTTTCTGAAAGTGTATAAAACTGACCATGGAACCTGTTGCTTACATGTTTAGAAACAGATTGATCATCCAGTTGTTTTTGTATTCATTCTCTTCTTTATTTCTAAGAGCTCAGAATAAAGAAAAGCCATAGTACATTTGGCCCAAATTTCCCCGTTTTCCTAAATTAATTAAATGAAACACATTTGAAAGGCAAACTCTTTTCCTTTGTCACTCTCATTCATCAATCATTCCAGATCTTACCACCAATAACAAAGTGATGATTACACAAGTCAGTTTGTTTTTCTAACTTCAGCTATTAGAAGTTGTTGATGGATATGTAGGTGAACTAGAGATAATGTTAGGGGTGAGATTAACACATTAATAGGGTCCATAGTATTCTGAATAGTTTTCACTCGTCTATCAAGCTCCCAAACCTTTGGATTATAGTTCCCATAAATCACTGGCAAAACAGCCATGCTAGATGGGCATTCTGGGATGTGAGATTCAACACACTGCAGGGCAAAAGGGTACATAATGCTAAGTTGCAGTTCTAACACATCTCTTTCTCTCTGTTGTTCATGCTGATGCATTTTTAGCTACTAATAGCTACTGATACTAAGCTATTTAATGTACAGACTACAAAACGGTGCATTGCTGATTTTATCTTATCCCAAACATGGCAAAAAGATCAGAACATATAACTTTTTTTTGTAGGGCACCAATCAATGCAAGAGGAAATTTGTAATGCTATCTAATGTTACTTAAACATGGCAAGGACAAACCCATTTTCAATATACACATTCATAAACGATTTCATCCACCTTATTTCCACGTTAACTTTAAACAGCTTTTCCATTGCATTTAAACCATAGCGCCCACAAATACTTGGGTGTACCCTCACCAGCCTCTTCAACAATTGTGACACCAAACTGTAATTTTTAATGTGACAGAAGGAGAAAATACATGGAAAGTAATGATGCATTTAATTAATATAATTTTCAAGAAATATAAATGTAAGTTAAATCAAATTAAATTAAATCAAGTTCAGTTTTACGCCAGGCTATGTCTATTTTTGGAAATATGCTCCCGGCATGCAGTCAGATTTAATGGTAGGCGTTAACCAGACAAAAGCTTCATGCTTTTGCTCTAAACATGATTATACTTAAGACTTATTAGGTATTTGCAGCTAATATCCAGCACACTTCAAGGTAGCCTCTCTGTTCAGCATGTATATTCTTGGGGGTTTCAGTGGAAGAGCCTCAAACATAAACATCTTCATAAATAATTCCCAGTTCACCAGAGGGTAGCACTTCAGGATAACCATATAGTACATCTATCATGAAAGTAGAGAGAATAGAATAATATTTATCAGGAAGAAAATGTTTTGAAAAGGTAGACAAGTTCCATTTCCATTTTGATATAGCCCTTATCAATCAGACTGGCAGCAAAGTCTCCTTTGAAAATAGTAAATAAGACCCTTATTCCCTTTCCTCCCAATATAATAATGAATGGACATCATCTTTCTGAATTTCTGCTTACATATATAGGTGAAACTCAAAAGATTAGAATATTGTGAAAAAGTTCATTTATTTCAGTAATGCAACTTAAAAGATGAAACTAATACATGAGATAGACTCATCACATGCAAAGCAAGATAGCTCAAGCCATGATTTGTCATAATTGTGATGATTATGACTTACAGCTCATGAAAATCTCAAATCCACAACCTCAGAAAATTAGAATATTACATGCAATCAATAAAAACAAGGATTGCACATAGAACAATATCAGACCTCTGAAAAGTATAAGCATGCATATGTACTCAGTACTTGGTTTGAGCCCCTTTTGCAGCAATTATTGCCTCAATGTGGCATGGCATGGAAGCTATCAGCCTGTGGCACTGCTGAGGTGTTAAAAGCGGGGGAGGGGGGAGCTCCCAACAATCCCATGGCTCAGAGCTGAGCCACGCGATCCTCAGAAACTTTTTTTTTTAACTACCGGTTCACAGAACCAACAGCAATTGTCCCTACTGGTTCGGCCGAACCAGGAGAATTTCACCCCTGCCCTGATCCCTCTGTACATCTGTATTCCTTATCTGTTGTAAAATAATTATTTGTCATTCGTCAGACGTATGCTGATCTTTGATCTCTGTAATCATACACAAGATCTTTGTTGACAATTTTCTGGTTCTCCTTGACGGAGACCAATGGGTTTTTGTAGTTTTAAACAAACAATTGTTGGATCCCCTTTAATTGTTGCTGTGTTCTTAGATGAGTTTTTTCCGCCACAGTTTGGCATAATCAAAAAGATAGGAAGATCTGGTATGCCCCTGGGGGCACATTCACAGATCTTTCCCTTGACTAAGGAATCTTTTTTTTAGGATTCATTTGGAGATATCTGGAGTAGTAAACAAAATAGTTAGATGCATGCAGTTCACACATTGTAGACTCTGCAGTAAAAACTCACCCAAACCATGAAAACTACCTCAGGCTGGGAGAACTGCATACATCCACCTATTCTATTTAATAATCTAATACATGACAAGGTTCTGGCTGGGAAGAAAAATTGTGGTTCCTCGTGGTTTCTGCAAAGCGGAGCTTTGCACCAGTTGGCCTACTGTTGGACAATACAGGATGTACTTAAACTAAAACACAAAGGGTGGCATTAATCTTTGTCTTTGTGACTTCACTGAGTGTGTATACAGTATGTCTCACCAGGTTACCGAGATCAGTGAATAAGAGGGCCATAGCCTTTCAAAAACAGAACAGAGAAACTCAAGTCTTTATCCCTACAGTTTCCCAGTGGAGAAGATACTATTTAACCATAGGGAACAAATGATAGAATAAATGGAACTAATGGAAGAACAGACCCCCAAACACCTGTGGATTGTGGACTTGTCTTTTGCAGCACAATTCATTCTAAACTCTCTTTGTTAAGTGAGCAGCTTAGAGTGAAAGAGCCATACTCTATACAATTAACACCTCTTGCCCATTGACTGTGAGGCTGCCTGCAGTAGTTTCCTTTCCCTGGATTTTAACATTGGTACTGTTAAACACTAGTGTGCTTTTATCTAGAATAAAGTAGCAGAATGGGGGAGGTTGAGGTGGCATGTCCTGAACCTAAATGGCAGCTTTATCTCATTCCATGTACAAAATTGAGTAAATACAATGAAATACACCAAAACTGCCCAGACTATCCAATGGATCATATTTTAATAGGTATTATGGGATAACATTTTTGAAGGCAGCAAGCAACAACATATTTATTTATTATTTATTTATTTATTTATTTATTTAATTTGTATACTGCCCTCTCTCCCGTAGGGACTCAGGGCGGTGCACAGGGATAATAAAGGATGAAATACATATAAATACAGTCAACAGATAAATTTAAAATTAAATTAAATAAATTTAACCTGTGTTAAAATAATAAGAAACCCTATTAAAATGATAGTAAAACACACTATGCCAGGCCGGCCACATGAAAAAAGTAAGTCTTTAATGTTCGCCGGAAGAGGCGAAGGTCTGCGATGGTACGAAGGTCAGGGGCAGGTCATTCCAGAGGGCTGGGCCCGCCACAGAGAAGGCCCTTCCCCTGGGAGCTGCTAGCTGGCATTGTCCAGCAGACGGCACTCTGAGGAGGCCCTCCCCCTGGGAGCGGACAGGTCGGATGGAGGAATGTGGCAGGAGGTGGTTCTGCAAATAACCAGGACCCATGCCATGGAGTGCTTTGAAGATGGTCACCAAAACCTTGAAGTGCACCCGGAAGGCCACAGGCAGCCAGTGCAGCTCGCGCAGAAGAGGTGTTATGTGGGAGTGTCTTGGTGCTCCCAAGATCCCCCGTGTGGCCACATTCTGCACTAACTGGAGTCTCCGGGCGAACCTCAAGGGAAGCCCCATGTAGAGAGCATTGCAGTAGTCTAGGCGGGAAATGACAAGAGCTTGTGTGACTGTGCGCAGGGCGTCACGATCTAGAAAGGGGTGCAACTGGCGTATCAGGTAAACCTGATAAAAGGCCCCCATGGCTATGGCCACCACATGGTCATCCAAGGACAGCCAAGAGTCCAGGAGGACGCCCAAGTTGCGAACCCTTTCTGCGGGGGCTAATGACTCGCCCCCGATAGCCAGGGATGGAACTAACTGGTTATGTCGTGGCGCCAAAAGCCACAGCCACTCGGTCTTGGACGGGTTGAGTCGTAGCCCGTTCCTCCCCATTCATTGTATTTTATCCCCCATCCAGAAACGTACACAGACCCCACTCCAAAGTAAAGCTGCCTGGGGGGTTGAGAATGAAGCACAGAGACCTGTCAATCTCGCCTTGTATCATCATGGTAGTAGCAGCATTAAGCAAAATAATGCTTTTCTTATGTGCCTCTAAGCCACTAAGCAGTTTTTCTTTCTATCTATCTATCTATCTATCTATCTATCTATCTATCTATCTATCTATCTATCTATCTATCCATCCATCCATCCATCCATCCATCCATCCATCCATCCATCCATCCATCCATCTATCTCTATACAATGTCACATGGGAATCACAATGAGGTGTCAATGTCTAATATACAAAGGTTAAGACATATCTCAAAGAGCCAGTTCAATGGGAAAAACAAGATCAATACCATCAACATGTATGCCCTGTCAGTCATCAGATATTCTGCCATGTAATAAGTTGGCCAAAGGAGTACATGGAGAGTGCCAATGTGAGGACCCAGAAGCTCTCACCATTTAAAGAGTTTTTTACCTAAACATCAAAGTCAGAAAGAGGGCAGGCAGTGTCTGATGAGTGTCAAAGCTACTGTCCTGGTTGAATACGTCAGTAACAGGTCACCCAAAGATGAATTGCCCACCCGAGGGAATGCCTAAGGCAGCAACAGAGATGGGGAAAAGATCAAGCAGAGGATGTGCTATGGCAAAACATAAATCTGCACAGGATGCGATGGCATGGGATACTGTATGGACTAAACCTGCCCAAGTTGAGATAGGAGATGCCACAGAAGGTCATGGAGAATAATAGGACTATGACCTATGACATTTCCAAATCAAGAAGGATAGGAAGATACTGGCCAATCAACAGACATTGTTGTTGTAGTAGTAGACAAGGACCAAAAGACAGCAGGGGTAATAGATGCAGCAATATCAGGTGACAGCAACGTCAAGAAAAAGTATGAGAAGCTGCAGATGTACTAGGACCTGAAAGAGGAACTAGAGAAGATGTACAATCCTTTGGGTCTTCTCATTTATATCTCAGCTAAATTCAATTCCACTTCTAAGTGTAATACAGAAATTAAGAACAAAACACAACTAACATCCTAATTCTGCTCCCTCCACTTTTTACTTTTTCTCTCCCTTTCCCTACCCATAACTGCTCCATTTGTAAACTGTCTAGCTTGTACCCATAGATGAATGGCAAAGGAATCACTGAAGCCCAACGTGCTAGAGCAAGATGTTGAAGACTAGCCTATTTTAATCAGGCAGAGCAATGGCTTCTGTTTCAGCTTGTCAACACACTTCAGCTTTTGTGTGCCTGTTCTGTTCTTGGCTTCTTTCCAGTTCCCTCAGCGTCTGGCAAGGTCTTTTGTAAGATTTAGATGAACCAAATGTCAGAGAAAACAAGCTATGCAAAATCAGAAGCAAGGCTTTTCAAGTATCTTAAATAATATTATAGTGATAGCCTAACTTTGGGTTTGCTTTGGTAACAACTTCATCCAGGCAGTACCAAAGTTGCTGAGAAGAAGGCAGGAAAATTGTTTTATGACACTGGTAGGAACCCATGAAACACCTATCAAGAGTGACAAGCCATGATATTTTGGGTGACACACCAGCATTCATCAACATCCGACAACAACTATTCTCTAAAGCACAGCCCATTCTCACATGTCTTTCAGAGAATGAGATGAGTTATCACACAGCCTCCAGACCCTCCAGAAGTAGCACATGAGGTCCATGGTCTCATGCAGCCTCTGAAAAATTGCATAATAATGGGATAATAATAAAGCTGCTTCATAATAAAGCTGCTTCAAGAAGGAAGGCCTGCCCTGGGCAGGCCGCAGAGGCCTTTCTCAGAAAGAGAAAACTACCTGAAGCATGTGACAGTCCCTGGGAAGTGGGTCCCAGGACATGGGCCCAATTGTACCATTCCCCAAGGCTCACACACCTTGGGAAACAGCACGTTGCAGCCTTTTTGGGTTGCAGGGGTGATGCTAGGACTGAAATTAAAGCCAGGGCTCTATTTCAGGCTCAGCCTTGGTACTGCTGAGTGTCACAGTTCAGAGTATATAAATGGGGTGGGATAGAATTCTCTATCTCCCTCCATTTAGATAGCCCGAACAGTTTAGGTGGGGGTGACATGCCGGCAGAGGCAAGTTAGGCATTTCCCAATTTTTTGACACACTAAACCCAAAAGGTTTGTCATCGCTGCTTTATGATATAGGCATGCACGGGGAAAGGGCAGAAGCCCTTTTTATTCAATCCAAATATTTCATAACACCGAATGGGTTTGAAAATAAAGAAAATGGAAGAGCGCTTTAAGAAAATGAGAAAAAACCCTCCACTGAAGACTATTCTCAGTCATCCAGGTCATGGTTGTCCCAAAGCAGTGGTGGGTTTCAATTTTTTTAGAACCTACTCTGTAGGTGTGGCCTATTTTGTTGGCGTGGCTTGGCAGTCATGTGACAGGGTGGGAGTGGCCACCTTTTAAAATGTGGTGAAACTCATTTAACAACGCTCTTGCTTAGCAACCAAAATTTTGGACTCAATTGTGATGATAAATTCTTTCTTTCTTTCTTTCTTTCTTTCTTTCTTTCTTTCTTTCTTTTTCTTCCTTCCTTCCTTCCTTCCTTCCGAGTAGGTGCGAGCCTGCAGAAACCCACCACTGTCCCAAAGGTGCTTTTTCAAGAGGCAACTAGACTTTCTAGTTGTTCTTTGAAGATGTTTTGATTCTCATCCAAGAAGCTTCTTCCGAAACATCTTCAAAGAAAAAAACGGAAAGTCCAGTTGGCTCTTTAAAAAGCACCTTTGGGACTTAAAGAGATATTCTATGTGTGACAAAGAGGTCGCTTTTAGGCAGCTGAAGTGTTATTAAAGTCCTCCTTAACATTTCCTGATGGAAAAAGTGAAGACAATGCAGTCTTCAACTAAGACTATCTATCTCAAGAGGCTTCAATGACTCCTTATGGTCGAGATTTTTTTCTCGGCAATCCGGCAGTTGATACCTTCCAGAATTGACAAGATGACAAACATCTCTCTGTGCAGAAAATTGTCCTGCTTCTGCAGTGCTGGGAGGAAACACAACTTCAGTTGAAAAAGAAATCAGCCTCTTCCAGGATAGTTTGTAAATAAATAAATAATCCAACTTCTTCATTTTCTGATTGGGGAACTGCTTAGTACAGGAGTTGAGATGTAAGGGTCACAGTAAACACAATATAAATTTCGTCATCACTGCTCAGCTGATGAAGGTTTGCCTGTCTGAATGGCTTTGTAAACTTCCTGGCTGTGGGCATTTTGGTTGTTAAAAGAATGACCATTAAGTTAAAGACTATAGTTTCTTAATGTCTCTACTTCTGTTCTTTGGTCTTCTTCACCTTGCCAATGTTGAGTTTCCATTCACTAATCAGAATTGTTCTCAAAACTTCAGACAATCCTCTCTTCTGACCAGTAGTCTATCACTCCACTTTTTCTATTTTTCACATTCTCCTTTTTACTTTCCTCTCCTCTTTTGACTTCTGTCAAGGGCTACCATTAGAGGCTGGGGGGGAAATCTAGACAGTCACTAGATGCCACATTGTACCCTGAATTTTGTATACATGCATATCCTTTCCTTTATTTTGAGAATTATATATACAGTTCAAACTTCTGCCAACATCTTTCTGCTTCCTGCAAAACATTTAAAATTGTTAAGTTCTAAAATATGATACAAGTTTTGACTAGTTTTATCTTTCTGATTTCTCTCTCTCTTTTCTATACCGACAGCAGGGGGAGTGGTAAGACAACTGGAGATTTAGGACTGAAGAACATGACAGAAGGTTGGTGTTCACTAAGAATTTATAACCAAAGAAATAATTTCTGTAATTAATTTTTAAATACATTTATAAACAAATTCAAAATATAAAAGAATGGAAAGTCTGCCCATTTAGACATTACGTATGTTGTTAATAACATTTAAGAGAGAACCAAAACTCATCTAAATCCAAAGATACTAAGTGTGAATCACTGCAAAATGTAGGTTTTATACAAGCATTCAGCTCTAGATACAGTGACAGAACTCAAAATTACTTCATACATGAATTAGGGGAGAGGATGACCTATGCTACAAAAGTATGGAAGAGCATAACCCAGGCTTGGAGAAAGAAGAAGAAGAAGACATTCAGTAAGATTATTTTCAATGTTAGCTACAAGATCTATGAGAGACAATCCAATTCTTTAATGTTTGTTGCTGGGCAGATGTTCCAACAACATTAGTCTAGCTCAAGATTCTCTAATGCTTTTCAGATATGCTTGGCCTGTAACTTTAATGTCAGTTGGGGATATATGAGATAGTAGCCTGATCCATTGGAAATGTGTCAGTTTCCTCTGCCTCCATCTCAGTGGTGGGATTCAAAAAATGTTATTACCAGTTCTGAGGATGTTGCTTTGTGGGCGTGGCAGGGGAATGATACCGTAGAATCCCCATTTCCTCCAGATCAGCTGGGACTCAGGAGGCAGAGAATAGATGGGGGTGGGGCCAGTCAGAGGTGGTATTTATTGGTTCTCCGAACTACTTAAAATTTCCACTACTGATTCTCCAGAACTGGTCAGAACCTGCTGAATATCATACACCACCTCTGACTCATAGAAGTTCATCAATTTTTTCACTTGAAGAAACGTAAGATTTTATTAGAAACTAGCTGATAACCTGGTGCTGCCTGCATATTTATTTATCCCAACCCTGCTTCTATGAGTGTCGCCACAATTTTTCATGTTGGATTTTTACTAGAGGGAGCCCCCTTGTGGAGTTCTGTGAAGCTGTTACCATGGCAACTCCATAGCACTGTACAGTAGAAGCCATTTAAGGCAGAACAGTAGAAGCCATTTTAAGGCACAAGAGGCTGTATCCTAACAGAACAAACACCCCCCCCCCCGAGAGGTGTGTGTTCTGTTATTTATTTCCAGAGAGTAAGTAATCTGTGTATGAAATATGGTTGAAATCACTCGAAGTGTTCCAGAGTTATGCCGGAACACACACACACACACAGCCAGAGGAGGAGGAGGAGGAGGAGGAGGAGGAGATGATGATGATGATGATGATGATGATGATGATGATGATGATGATGATGATTATTATTATTCAGTATGGTCAGAAGATAGAGCAAGAAAGCCAAACAATAAACCAGGAAAGTACCTGCATATACAACCCAGGGTATCTATAATAATAATAATAATGTTGAATTTATTGACCGCTCCCTCTCCCCACAGGGACTCGGGGCGGTGCACAGGGAAAATAAAAGCAATAAATATACAAAATACATACAAATTTAAAACAAATTAAACTTATTCCTGTGCTAAAATCCCTTAACTAAAAATCCTCACTAAATATAAATATACATTTAAATATATACATTTATTTGGAGATCAATCTTTCTAGCCAGATCAAGACTCAATAATTCATTAAATGAAGTGCCGTTGCATTCCAAACAAGGGAAAGAAACCAATATTTAGGATTTTGCACATCAGTAGTTTTTTTTTGTTAATACTGCTAATGCTGAAATGTTTGATATGATTAATTAATTAATTCTAAGAGCAGTGCTTGTTGGTTTTTCAGTCTTTTTTTGGAGAGTTTTAGCTCATTGACTTTGAGATTATTAGGTTTATAATCTTTCTGCACACCTTCATGCCCAATACAAAAAGTTCTACATTGGTGTCAGGTACATGGAAACATTGCCAAAAGTGTTTATAGACTCATTCAGGATATACTTACTTCTTGCATATGGAACTTAAATGCCTGTAAAATGCTAATCTACATAAGACAATAGCCTAACATCTGAATCTGAGCATCTCTTGACAGGATGTCTGTACAATCTATACTGCAGTGATATTCTATAAAGAAAATTATGTTGCGTAGTGTGTTTTGCACATCTTTAGCAGCAATAACTAAAAGTTACCCTTTCCCTTGTTCCTTTTTCAGAATAAAGAAATAAGATGATCTTACAAGATCTCTATCCAGAAACAAGCTACTCGAAACAGAGTTGCCAAAGCTGCCCAGAAGGAAAGGGAGATAAAAAGCAGAATTTCAAGAGAATGAAGTCAAAGATACGAGAAGATATGAAGCAACAAGAAAACTGGTATTAGTATTTAGAAATATGAGTCTTTAGAACAGTGTTTGTCAATCTCAACTGCTTTAAGAAGTGTGGATTCCAACTCTCAGAATTACCCATCACTGGTGGGTCCACATACCATATTTTTCGGAGTATAAGACGCACCCAGGTTTTGAAGAGGCAAATTTAAAAAAAAAGTTTTTTTGCCCTCCTTGGCCCCCAAGAGCATTCTGCAGGCATCCCAAACCATCTGCACACCTCATTTTTTGTGAAAAATGAGGCATGCTGAGAGTTTAATAATAATAATAATAATAATTTAATTTTATATCCCGCTCTCTCTCCCCAAGGGGACTCGAGGCGGGGCACAGGCAATTAAAAATACAAAAAACCACAGACAAATACAAAATACAAAGTTAAAAATAGATTAAATTGATCCTGCGCTAAAACCCATGAACTAAACTAAAAATTACCCCTAAAAACCCCTAACCTAAAAAGAGACTACCCAAGGCCGGCCAGACGAAAAAAGTGTGTCTTTAATTTTAAGCGGAAGGAGCGGAGGTCCGTGGTTGTCCTGATATCGGGGGGAAGGTCATTCCAGAGGGCTGGGCCCGCCACAGAGAAGGCCCTTCCCCTGGGCGTCGCCCGCTGACAAAGTCTAGTGGACGGCACCCGGAGAAGTCCCTCTCTGTGGGAGCGAATCGGCCGTGAGGATGTATGGGGCAGGATCCGATCCCGCAGGTAGCTAGGTCCCGAGCCATGGAGCGCTTTGAAGATGGTAATTAACACCTTGAAGCGCACCCGGAAGACGACAGGTAGCCAGTGCAGCTCACGCAAGAGCGGTGTTACGTGGGCAAACCTAGAGGTGCCCATAATTGCTCGCGCGGCTGCATTCTGGACCAACTGAAGCCTCCGGGTACACCTCAAGGGGAGCCCCATGTAGAGAGAGTTGCAATAATCCAGTCGGGATGTCACGAGAGCATGAGTGACTGTGCGAAGGGCGTCCCGATCCAATAGGGGGCGCAACTGGCGTACCAGGCGAACCTGGTAAAACGCCCTCCTGGCCACGGCTGTCACTTGATCTTCCATGGACAGCCGGGTATCCAGGAGGACACCCAAGTTGCGCGCCCCATCCACAGGGGCAAGATGTTCGCCCCCTATGGCCAGCGTTGGAGAGAGCTGGTTGAATCGGGCAGCTGGAAACCACAGCCACTCGGTCTTGGTCGGGTTGAGCCTAAGTCCGTTACTTCCCATCCAGATCCGCACGGCTTCCAGGCACTGGCACATCACCGCTACGGCATCGTTGGGGTGGTTTGGGGTAGATATGTACAGCTGGGTGTCATCAGCGTACAGGTGGTACTCTACCCCAAAACCACGGATGATCTCGCCCAGCGGCTTCATGTATGCGTTAAACAGGAGAGGCGAGAGGACCGACCCCTGAGGCACCCCGCATGTGAGGGGTCTCGGGGTCGACCTCTGCTCTCCTGCCCGCACAAATTGCGATCGGCCAGAGAGGTAGTAGGAGAACCACCGTAAAACGGTGCCTCCCACCCCCAACCCCCCCAGCCGATGCAATAGGATACCATGGTCGATGGTATCGAAAGCCGCCGAGAGGTCTAATAGGACCAGGATGGAGGAACATCCCCCATCTCTGGCCCTCCAGAGATCATCTACCAACGCGACCAATGCCGTCTCGGTGCTATGCCCGGGCCGAAAGCCGGACTGGCGCGGATCTAGATAGTCAACTTCCTCCAGGTGACGGGGAAACTGTTGTGCCACCACACTCTCAACAACCTTCGCCAAGAAGGGAAGGTTGGAGACTGGACGGTAGTTGTTCAAAAGAGCTGGGTCCAAAGAGGGCTTCTTGAGGAGGGGCCTCACCATGGCCTCTTTTAGGGAGGCAGGCAAGGAACCCTCACTCAAGGATGCGTTGACAACCTCTTGGAGCCAGCCTCGTGTCACCTCCCAGGATGCCAGTACAAGCCAGGAGGGGCACGGGTCCAATAAACATGTGGTGGCTCGCAGTCGCCCACGTAGCCTGTCCATATCCTCGGAAGTAACGGAGTCAAACTCCTCCCAAACAAGATCTCTCTCGTGGCATCCCACTGGGCCATGAATGGGGGTTAGCTCACTCTGTATCTGGGCGGTTTTCTCCTGCAGAAAAATCACAAATTCCTCTGCTCTACCCTGTAGCGGGGCTTCCCGTTCCCTCTGTTGAAGGAGGGCGCGGGTCACCCTAAACAGGGCGGCAGGGCGGTTTTCTGCGGATGCTATGAGAGTGGCACAATGATGACGTTTGGCCACCCTCAGCGCCACAATGTAAGTCCGTAAATGGGCTCTTACCTGTGTCCGGTCAGATTCAGAGCGGCTAGCCCTCCATCTTCTCTCTAGGCATCTCTTGCGGCGTTTCATCACCCGCAGCTCCTCAGTGAACCAAGGAGCCAGGGTGGTTCGCCGCCGCAAGAGAGGCCGCAAGGGCGCGACCCGATCTAAGGCTCCCACGGCCGCACTATTCCATGTGGCCGTGAGGTCCTCCATCGGGGCGCGGGTCAGGGATACAGGAAATGGCCCAAGCGCTGTCTGGAACCCATCCGGGTCCATCAAGCGCCTGGGGCGGTACCAGATTGGTGACTCTGGTTCCGCCTCCCCGCGGAGGGGAGCAGCGGTCGGAAAGTCGAGCCGGAGAAGTGAGTGGTCTGACCATGACAAGGGTGTGATGATTATATCCCCTGTACCCAGATCACTTTTCCATTGGCCCGAGATGAAGATGAGGTCCGGCGTATGTCCACCCTCGTGGGTGGGGCCCTGAATTACTTGGGTCAGGTCCATGGCCGTCATGGAAGCCATGAACTCCCGAGCTACCACGGATGATTCGCCCAACGATGGCAGGTTAAAGTCCCCCATGACTATAAGTCTGGGGGTCTCCACTGCCACCGTAGCGATCACCTCCAGGAGCTCGGGCAGGGCTGCTGCTACATAGCGGGGAGCCAGGTATACAACCAGCAAGCCCAACTGCCTCCCTAGGCCCCACTTCACGCAGAGGGACTCACAGCCGGAAGTCTGAGGCACAATGGACTCTCTCGGCTCAAGGCCTTCCTTAATAATGACCGCTACCCCACCACCCCTGCCTAGGGCCCGCGGCTGATGAAATGCGCGGTAGCCTGGTGGGCACATTTCAACGAGGGGATGTCCTCCCTCGTGGCCCAACCAGGTCTCCGCAATTCCTACCAGGTCCGGCTCCCCCTCTGACACAAGGTCACTAATGAGGCCTGCAAAGTGCTCCTGGGGGCCAAGGAGTGCAAAAATGTGACGTGTGGCGGCTTGATCTTTCTTAAAGAGTAAGGCTGTTATCGATCTCAAATCCACTTTTCTCTTCAGTGAGGAGGGAAAGACATGCAGGGGCTGCTGAATGGCTGCTGCTGTGCTTGGCTGAGAACGGCCCATTGGATGAGGAGGGGTGGGGATCCCTTCCATTTGGATTAATGGTTACTCGCGGCGCCCCATGAGCAGCAAAAGGGAAGCATAAAGGAAATGAGGCTGCTTAGTCTCTCTCTCTCTCTCACACACACACACACATACACACAAACATACACACACCAAATCCGCCCGGATCTGTCATGCAGCAAAGAGATACGGTAGCTGGGCTCAATAGCAGCAGTAGCAATAAGCACTGCATGACAGATCCAGAGAGATTGGGGGGGAGGGGAGCAAGGGAAGATGATAAATCTCCTCTGCATGAAGACTTTTCTCAGGACTCTAGATCTCCACTTTCTCTCTGGAAAAAGCTATTGGCATCATTGGATTTTGGCTAGCGAAAGAAGCGTGGGATGGAAAGGAAACTTCAAAATGCGATGCTCCTGTATAAAGTTCCCTTTCCCTTTCCATCCCGCACTTGTGCTATTAGCCAAAATCCCGATGATGCAAATAGCATTTTTCCAGAGAGAAAGTGAAGATCTAGGGTCCTGAGAAAAGCCTTCATGGAGATTGTTTCTCTTCCCTTCCTCCACCCACTCCCTGAAGCCACCCAGATCTGACATGCTGCGAAGAGATACGATAGCTGGGCGCAATAGCAGTAAGCAGATCCGGAGAGATTGGGGGGGTAAGGTGGGAGAGGAAGGGAAGGGAAGAGGAACAATCTCTCTACGAAGACTTTTATCAGGACACTAGATAGGCTTTGGCTCCTGAGACTGCAGCGCTGCCACCCAGAAATTCTATTACTGCGATCTCTGCTGCTTGGAACCACCCGAGAAGGGGCAGGTAAAGGGGGTGCTGCAGAGATTGTGGTACCAGCGTTTTGGTTGGTAACGCAGCAATCTCAGGAGCCAAAGCCTTTGAATCAAGTTTGATTGTACCCCATTTCAGGTTATTAACTTCCCAAACTAGTGTTCTGAAAAGCTTTCGTAAAAAGGAGATTGTTCCTCTTCCTTTCCCTTCTCTCTCCCACCCCATTTTCTCCAGATTCTCAGGAGCCAAAGCCTTTGAATCAAGCCTGATTGTCCCCATTTCAGGTTTTTTAACTTCTCAAACTAGCGTACTGAGAAATCTACCATCTCTGAGCACCTTCCATTTGCAGCAGGAGGAGGAGGGCAACTTAAAGCAGTGCCTCCTTAAACCAAATCCTCTGAGTAACGGTGAAGGAAAGGCGTGCTTTTCGGGTGGCAGATTCCGGCAGATTCCAAGCGCGGCTTTCTTTCCCAGTTACTCAAAGTCTTTGGTATACTCCACCCTCGCCCTCCTCATCATGCAAGTGAAAGGTGCCTCAGAGATTCGGTGGGCAGCTCAGGGCCACAGCTCAGGTCAATGGCCACAATGACTTCACTCCCCAGCAATGTGAGGAGCCACTGCCACAGTTCCCATCCCTAAGCCGTCCTGGGAGTCCCGAAAGCAAAACCTCTCTCCTTTCCAGCCATCACGATCTCTGCAGCGCCAGATGCACCTGCCCCTTTTTCAGATGACCCAGGCAGCTACATTCAGAGTATAAGACGCACCCAGATTTTCACCCTCTTTTCTGGAGTAAAAAGGTGCGTCTTATACTCCGAAAAATATGGTATTTTAAAATTGCTGAGGTTGAGAAACACTGTTTTAGAAAGCAAAGGAGGAGGCGGCATAACAAACCAGGGGAAGAATGGACAAAAAGTGATGTTTAATGGCCTGGAGTAGTTACTGAGATTAAGGGAAATTAAATTGATATAAAGACGAAAATAATTGGCTACAGACAATGGGATCACCATAAAGACTTTGAAATAGAATGCAATTTGCAGTTATAATGTAGCTATTACTGGATTCTTCTTAAGCAATTTTGCAAGAGCAGGGCTAGTCTTTTTTATTGAGTCTTGCCAAGCAATTGTTTCTGATTATTAGAATAAACAAATATTTCTGGAATTGGGATATTTAAATCATGGGGTATGGAGAAATTTCTGGAAAAAAGAGAAATTCCCTGAAGATGAGTTCCAGCATGAATCCAAACGCTTGAAAGAATAAACCTCTGGTCCGGTGATCGACTCAGATAGGATCCTGTTTGGAAGTGATTAATCTACCTCCCTCCCACCGTCAATTCCTCCTCCCATAACTTAAATACAGATAAGAAGCTTCCATACTTATGTTGTGGGCTCACAATAGTTGCATTACTCTTTCTTTCCATTTATAATAATTGCTCAGAAGAACCAGCAAGAAAGATCCCATCCATAGTAAAATCATAGGAAGCAAATACAATCATGCTTGCCTTTGGAGTCTCATACTTGGCTAAAGCCAAAATCTCTTGCATGAAAAAAATGCCAAATTCACTGAGTTATATATATAGCCCATTACTGATAGTCAAGAAGATTTTTAATAAGCTAAGTTTGGTGGAAAACCCCGTTTAAAAATAACAGGGTAACTGAAGAGCATTTTCTGTTCCCGTACCTTATATTTCCTTCGTTCTAGTCTTTATCTAATGCTTTCTAATAGGAATTCAGTTCTACTCCCATGCTGTTCTATGATTGAATTAGTTACTAACAGAAAACAATGTTTTTTTAAAAAAGAAAAAGAATTCTAATGAAAATCGGAAAAACACAGCAGTAAAAGGAAGCAAGCAGTAGGAACTGTGGATTTAATGTTATTTTGATAAGTAAGCTATTGTGAACATGAGAGCAAGTCAAAGAAAAAGAACTCTGGAACAATGCAAAGTTATTCAAGAGATTTATTGACTGATTTTATTTTATTTTATTTTATTTCTATAGCTGCCTATATCAACAAGTGACTCTGAGTGAGGTACAATATAAATGCATTTATTACTTCCCAACTGTGTATTAGTACAGCCATGTACACTAAGTCCTATAACATTCAAACTACCATGCAGTTTTACAAAGCTGGAATATGAGCATTACAATAACTTGTAAAAGTTCCATTAGAAGCGATCACTTAAGTGTGTTCTCATAGGCATTGTTGCTACCGAGTTCCCTACATATTTTATCCTGATTTGTTTGGATCTGGTGGAAGTAAAACAGAGTGTATAAGAGTAGAAACAGACCAGGAGGAGAAAGAGGACTAAATGATTTTCCTAAGGAATCAAATGTAACTTGATCAAGTATTGCTAATTGCTAATCAATTATGTTAATCAATTATATACAAAGAATTCCAAGTAATTCTTATACTCTGACATGCTCACATTTCTAAATATTTTTCTTAACAAGAACAAACCAAAAACGACTTCCCAACCTACTGCTCTCTAGGTATTTTCAACAACAGCTTCTATCATATCCTCTGATACATGAAACATATAAGCAGTACTTTTTTCATTTTGCAATACATGCCAAATATTGCAAACGCATGTTTAAATTACTTTGTATGTCTATTTAATTCCTAAAACTAGCCCTTTAGGTAGAAATGAATCATTTGGGCATTATTGATATGATATACAGTCATATCTACCTTCATTACTTGTATTTTGGCATAAGAATGGCCAACTAACTATACTACTAGATGCTATATTATATATCATAGTCTTCATTGTGTGGAATGGAATTTAACAGCAATTCCCAACTTTGCATTATTATAGAAAAGAAGGTCTTTTCTGGTATGTCTGTTTCACTACAATACCATCCTTCTTGTTGACTGAAGACTCATTTTGTCAATATCAATTAAACCATGACCAATGATACAAATGCTTTTTGCATATTATTTTTCAGTGTTGATAGTAGGGAGCTGTGGTAGCACAGTAGTTAGAATGCAATACTACAGGCTACTTCTGTCGGCTGCCAGAAGTTCAGCAGTTCAATTCTCACCAGTTCAAGGTTGATTCAGCCATCCATCCTTCTGAGGTCAGTAAAATGAGGACCCAGATTGTTGGAGAGATAGCTGTAAAGCACTGTGAAGAAGTATATAAGTCTAAGTGCTGGTGCTATTTCTGTTAATAGTAAAGAGTTCACTAACATTATTGCCTTTGCTCAGCGCTATCAAGTCAAGCATTTACTGGCAATAAAAGAGTCTTCTAGGAAGCTGTAATTTGAGGCTTCAAAAGCCTGTTGTCATCAGTTTTCTCTTAAAGCTACTTGTATTCATCTTGTTTCAGATTATGTGCTTCAACAAAATCAGAGATGAATATGATGAAACAAATTATTCTTCCATTGGTCATTCATACTATCCCAATTACTCATTTCAATCTGCCTTCAATAAACCCCTCTTTCTCACTCACTCAATACAAAGCCAATTCAAAATTGAGAGATGATTAATTTAATCTTTAGAATTAGCCCATACTTCCTTCCAGGAATTCAGAATTCCTTTTTGTTTGCAGAGTTCAAAGACTTAAGTAGAGATGTAGACAAACTCCAAACTTTTAGAATACACTTTAACAGCATATTAACATCCTTAAGCCTTAATTTCCCTGCAAGGATATGATTCATCGTAAGAAAGAACCCAAAGACTTCTTGTTGTGTTGAGCGAATTGGATTTTAAATAATACAGAACTATTGTTTAGTTTATGAGGTAAATTGTTTTAGGAAAATCTGTGAAGGTACTGAGGATTTAATAGCTGCCAGCTGATGAAAGGTTGTAAGCTGTAATCAGTAAGCTGATGCAATGTGGCTGATGCAATGAGGCTGATTCATTGCAGTTATGGTATAACCCTTTTAAGACTCTGATGGGAGCTCCACACAAGTTATATATATAGGTCAGTGATGGAGAACCTTTTCAGCGCCAAGTGCCCAAACTGGACCGTGTGTGCGTGCTGGAGTGCCAGAAACCCAAAGACCAGCTGTCTGGTGCATGCATGCTTGTTTTTCGGGGCATTTTCAGAACATTTTTCAGGCCTAGAAAATGCCCCCCAAAACAGCCTGAAAACAGCCCTAAAAAGGCCCCAAAACAGCCTGGAAAATGGCCATTATTGGACTGTTTTCAGGTCGTGAAGATCAGCTGACCAGCACGCATGAGGAGCAGCTGGCAATGGTGCACGTGCCCACAAAGAAGGCTCTGCGTGGCACCTCTGGCATGTGTGCCATAGGTTCGCCATCACAGATATAGGTGGTCATTAGAGGGCATTTCTTACATTTCTCTCCTTGTGTTTGTAGCTGGTAGGGGATTTATCTCTGCATGTATATGTTTGTATATATTTCTGTATACATAAACCACTATTAATTGTCTGAAGGCTCTGTGCACTGTGTTTTACTCCTGGGTTTATCTCATAATACTAGTCACACTGCCAAAACTCTTGACATAATCAGTAAGCGTAATATCAGATCAGACTAAATACCTCATGACTGCAAGGATGTGAACATACATTTTTCTTGACAATGATAAACAATGATATCCTTCTGTTGAGATTTTTTACCCCTATCTATCTTTCGTGCCCCAGAATTACCTGACGGGTACTCATTCAAGTCCTGAGAGTATCATCAAAGTATTAACCAATCGTGTTTAGCCTTTTGATATCAGCCCCCTTCTGGGGCAAAGGTGTGATTTCACTGCCAATCATTTCAAGCTCAAAACAGTAATTTTGGAGTCTCTGCTCAGATATCAAAGGGGTACTTTATAAAAGGTAAGCTCTCAAGTTTCCTCTTTCCGGTATATGTCGGGGGTGGGTGGGTTGCTGCCGGTGTTACTGCCGGTTCGCAACCTGTGCTGCATGCGAGTTCAGCGTACAGTGATCCCTCATTTTTCGCAGTTAATGGGGACCGGAACCTTCTGCAAAAACTGAAAAACCGCAAAGTAGGATTCACACCGGAAACTTGAGTTGGTGGACATCGTTTAAAGCAAGCACTAGGGGGCGCTTGCCTCCTACCGATGCATTTTTTTTCTAGTCTGTATTTTTGAAAAACCCGCGAAGCACTGAAGCCGCGAAACATGAAGCCGTGAAAAACGAGGGATCACTGTAAATTGTTCTGCACGCATGCACAGAATAAGTTACATGCAATCACTAAAATTCAAAATGGTGGCACCCAAGCAGCAGCGAGAGAACCGGCTCAGGGGCGTGACATTTCTGCGACCCACACTTGAATTCCAATACCAACTGCACCTCTGAGATGTATGTGTGTGTGGAGGGGGGGTGCAGGTATATCTTTATTTATGCATATAGCATGTGTATAGGGGCCTTATGTGTGTATTTGGGTAGATATACACTTGAGAGGAGGCAGCAATTTCATTTGTAACGTGGCCTGGTGTGCTTGCAGTGAAAAAATGACAATAAAGTTATTTTATCTATCTTATTTACTTAATCAGACAGAATGAAAATAGTTAGGAAGAATTACAAAATGAATAGTGTAATATCATTAATCATAACTATATGATAATAGATTCCCAAATTAGATCCCAGTGTACATCCTCAAGCATCAGCTTGATATTTGATTCTGTATTTGATAAATATCAGCTATACATTCATACGGTAATCTAAGTACTGTAGGAAATTATGTTTCCAATGATTATTTGTTTGAAAACTATTGTTTAAAAAAGGAGGCAAGTACTGAATATTGCTATTGGTCAACCCATCTTTCCTTCTACTTTAGAAAGTGCATTCTGCAACATTCATAGCACTTAGGATTTTTTTTATAACTTTGCTGATTTCACAGCAAAATATGTTGCTTTTATGTTTAATGTTAAATGACAGCAAGCACCATTTCTAATGGTGACAGCTTTTCTCTGAGCAATAGTAAGATAATAGCACTGGTGAATAAGTTATTTTTTCCTTCAATAGTGATTCAATTCTACCCATCAACCTGACTGACCAGCTTCTGCCAGGTTCCTGATCTTATCTGTTCTTTCCCCAATTAATTGATGCCCTCCACTTTTCTGAAGACAAGTTTAGCTCTTGGCAGAGGAAAAGCCAGGCTGTGCCTTAATTGCAGCCCATTTCTGTGCTACTAAATGGCTTTGAACTGTAGCATCATGCGGCATATCTGGACGTGATTTTTTGAAAGGTCACAAGACAACCTTATATAGCCCTACTAATCCAACTTTTGAAAGCCACAATAGCAGAAACAGTGACTTTGTATTTGACTTAAGAGTTTATATGTCCTCGTTAATGTGCCAGAAATTGTTCCAATTAACTTTGCCCCTATTCATCATGGAAAAAGACAAAATAAAAAGGTACCTTCAATCTCCTTCAATCTCTTAGGGCAGTGATGGCAAACCTTTTAAGCACCTAGTGCCCAAACTGGAATGTGTGCACATGTGCATGCACTGGAGCGCCAGAAACCCAAAGACCAGCTTCTTTCGGGCATGTGCATGCGCTCTGGCCAGCTGGTCTTCACATACACCGGAGCACCAGAAACCCGAAGACCCGCTGGCTGGTGCATGCATGCCTGTTTTTTGGCCATTTTCCAGCTGTTTTCTGGAGCTCCGGTGCCCGCAAACACCAGCTAGCATGGGAAACCAGAAGAGCAGCTGGCAATGGTGCATGTGCCCACAGAGAGGACTCTGTGTGACACCTCTGGCACGCGTGCCATAGGTTCGTCATCATTGTCCTGGGGCTTAAATTCCAAGTGAAATTCTGGATAAAGGAAAAAGAAAAAGCATCTATTTTGTTTTCTCTTATGAGCTCACAAAATCAGTAGAAGACCCTGAAGATTAGAGGTCTTCTAATCCAACATCTTGCATAGTGCAGGAATCTTCTTATCATCCCAGACAAATAGCTACCCATACTTTTCTAGAAAATCTCCAGTGAAGGAACAGCCACAACTTCAGGAGGCAGGAGTTCCACTGCTTAATGGTTTCATAGATCTTGAGGCCATGAAATACATCCTTATTTCAAAATTGGATCACCCTCTGTAAAGCAGCCATGGATTCATGGCGTGGCTTCAAGTGCTATGGAGAACAGCACTGTTCATTTTTAATGATGCAAATGAAGATGGAAGGTGAGGGATTTTGGTGGGGGAAGAGAGGCAAAGTAGGTTAGGTTAGGTTTATTGGACTTATATGCGGCCCTTCTCCCAAAGGACTCAGGGCGGCGTACAGCATAAAAACACATATTACAAAAGTTTTTTAAAAATATTAAATAGAATATCCAAAACCCAATTGACAATTTACAATTAAATTTAAACATTAAATTAAAATTAACAATTAAAATTAATAATTTATTTCATTCAGGCCAGACCAGCTTGCTGAAAAAGCCAACATTTAGGGTGCGCCAGAAGGATGGGAGGTCGGGAATTATGCGAAGCTCCAGGGGCAGCTCATTCCAAAGGGAAGGTGCTCCCACAGAGAAGGCTCTCCCACTGGTGGTCGCCAGCTGACATTGCCTGGCCGACGGCAACCTGAGGAGGCCAATTTTGTGGGACCGTACTGGAACTTGTGAAAATAATTCTTTCCATTCAAAATAGGTATAAAAACAATCCTGTCTTGGATAAAAGGGGAATAAAATCTGTCCTAAGCACCTGTTTTCTACACATCCAAACCCAGCTTTGGTATACTCAACCTTTGCTGTGTCAATGCCCCATATTACAATGAACCACAGAGCTATGAGGAAGGTCATTTAGCAGGGGTGAAATGCTACTGATTCAAAGTGGTAGTAAAAAAATGCTTAACAAAGAAAATAATTCCGATGATCAGCTGTACTGTGCGATAATAGGAACTTTTTTTTTACTTTTGTTTTAGCATTTGGGGTCCGTTTTTGTTCCCAGACTCCACTGAGGCCTGCTAGGCCAAAAATGGAGGAGTGGGAGATCATTTTTCCTCCCAGGAGGCTTTCCTGAGGCCTGCTAGGCCAAAAACGGGGAGTGAGGGTGGGAAAAAAAGAAAGAAAGAGAAAAATGAGAGGGAGGAAGGACCACAAACTAGATGCAGCTTCAGAGGATACCTTGGCACTAGACACAGCTTCAGAGGATACCTTGAAAGAGCACAGCCATCCAGGGCTGGAATGCACCTGGAGGTTATCTAGTCCAATCCCCTGTTTCCAGCAGGACATTTTCTCTTATGACCCCCCCCCAGTCACATGACTACATATCCACGTTTACCCAGTCACATGATCCCCCCCCCACCAAGCCACGACCACAGGACCAGTAGGAAACATTTTTAGATTTCAACACTGTCATTTAGTCCATAGGCAGGCCAGTAAATGACACAGCTGATCCCCATTCCCCAAGCCAATTCTGCTATCTGAAATTGTTTTGGCACTTGATACAGAAAATACCATAGAATTTTTGCCTTGCAGTAAAAATATAATAGTATTGCCCTCTTACAAAATACAAATTAATGGGAGGTCTACTCCTACAGATGGCTATCCATCTTCCTTGGAGAGCTAGAATGATGGCTTAAATGCCTTTCTGGCAATTCCGTTTTAATTACCTTCATTACATTTCATCCTAACCCATATGAGAAACACAAATGCCCTGTTCAAGTATTTAAAACCAAGAGATCCAGGCATAAAATTAATATGGCCACAGACACACGTGCCAACATCTCAACATGCCCCCTGCTGCAAATTTGATGACATCAATGTTTCTAGCTTAGAGGAAGTTTCTAAATGTGCTAATAATAGTAATAGCAATAGCACTTAGACTTACATACCACTTCACATTGCTTTACAGCCCTCTGTAAGTGGTTTACAGTCAGCATATTGCCCCCAACAATCTGGGTCCTCATTTTACCCACCTCCAAAGGCAGCCAACAGGCAGCAGAAGTAGCCTGCAATACTGCATTCTAACTACTGCGCCACCACGGCTTAATTGTAAGTGCTGCAAATTTCCAGACAGATAGTCATGTTAAATCCTGAGATAATAAAAATGGAGAAATAGGTATCAACCCTGACCCCATCCATATTGGTTTGGCTTTCATAAGGCCACACTAAGAAATAACCAATTTCGTTGTATTTAAGTACCATGACAATAAAGATTAGACTTATTAGGTAGCTAGACTGATGTCAGTTTAGTACGTTATGTGACTCATGGTTTAATCAACAGACTATGGTCAAATTTTATGTGGCTTAATACAATATGTGAACTCAGTTCACACATTTGGCTAAATATTTTGATAGGTCCTTCATTTAAATTGGACTGGGTGCTTCTCATCTCTCATATTATTTTTGATAGTGTGCAATGTGGATGTTATCTTGTATTAATTAAGTGGTTAGGCACATAATAGCGCAAGCAGGGTGAAATGATAATTATGACATTTGCTTTATTTTTTCGAGTCCCTTCGGGGGGAGAGAGCGGTTTACAAATTAAATTATTATTATTATTATTATTATTATTATTATTATTATTATTATTATTATTATTATTATTATTATTATTATTATTATTATTATTATTATTATTTTCACTGAAATCTGCTCAGCACCACAACTGTAGTCCACAACGTAGATGACAAAGCATTTTTAGCACTGGCACGAGCAAATACAAAGCATTGTCACTATTGATCCTAGTAACATACAGTAATTATGCTCTATTAGCAGAAACCTTGGGGTGGGGGGGGGTTCTTGTTTGCTTAAAAGTCTTTCTTCACTCAGCATTTTAAAATATCTTATCTATTCACTCATGCAATTCAGTAAGAAATCATATTTATTCCAAAAATCTTTTATACCTCGCCAACTATCACAATTATTATGGAATGAACTTTTGCACACTATAGCCCACTACACCTGATAAAGCAAATTGTTCCCTGAAAGCTAATGCTGTGATAAAATACCATAATTAGGGTACGAGGTGCAATAACAGTCTTAGCTTTTGCTAAGCAAAAGTTTAAATATTGAGTCTAATTGTTTGCAAATAAATCAGGCCTTTGAGATACTGAAAGAGGAGGAATGGTAGACAGTAACTTGATGCCATCCCTTTTATGGGGGCTGTCCTATTTTTGATTCATCTCAATCCTACCCTGTCCTTTTTTAAACAAGGCTCTGTAGCATGTGATCACCCTATTTGGCAAATAGTAAATCGATAAGTTGGGCTCTGTATCTCTAACCCTCATCTTTGGCAGACTTGCAGTACACGGATGCTGTGCATGTTCATATGGAGCCTGTTACATTCAACAGGGATGATTTAAAATGTTTTCTCCTCTTTCCCTATATGTCCATGTTTGGTTTAAGATGACATGCTTTTCACACCCTGCCAGTCTAGTGTATATGTAACATGTGTGAAATCTCCAGATGTACACATATGAGTATATATTTTTTAATAAAATGGATAACCAAATTAGTAAGCCAACCATAAGTAAGCCAACAAAACCAAATTAAAATGTAATTTCTCTCTTATATGACGAGAATTAATAATGACATTGGGTTTTGCAAATATGAAATTTTAGTCTGACAATAATGGGTATAAGTTATTATGTAACCAAAATGCCCCTTCTACACAGTACAGGTAGTCTTCATTTAGCAGTGTTCAGTGACTATTTGAACTTACAATGTCACAGAATAAGGGGGTCTTGTAAACAATCCTTACAGTTGCAGCTATCACAGTGCCCCCATGATCACAATTCAAGTACTCAACAGCCTCTCACAATTATGAAATTGCAGCAACCTGTGGTCATGTGATTGCCATTTGCAACCTTTAGTGCTGGTTTCCAACAAGCAAAGTCTATGGGGAAACCAGTAGGAGAATGCAAATAGCAAACATAAGACCAAGGGACACCGTGGTGACCATGCAGAATTCACCTAATGATGAATTCTGGACAGCTGGAACTGTCGGAAACATTATCAGAAGTTGGCAAAGTCACATAACATCACATTTTATAACCACATTGCTTAATGAGGGAGTTCTTTGTCCCAGTTACTATCAGCACATAAGCATTAACTACAGAAGCATTAACTACAGACTCTATAGAGAGTCTCACACTTTATAAAACTGAAAACAGACAAAATCTTTAAAAGGGAAAGGTATGACAGTGTGCAGTGGAAAGACTATGAATGTTCAGTCACCATGGAATTGCTAGCTATCTTTTTGTGGGGAGGAAAGAATGAAATGAAGAATGCTGGAAGATTGCAAGGGTAGCTAATACACAGTACATGTACATTTGGCACATGAACCAAGGAATTGGTTTTTCTCCTCCTCCTCCTTTTTCTCCTTTTCCACCATCTTCTTCTATAGATCTCTAAATATGAGCCTATACACAAAGTGTTCTAGTTGCAAATCTGCCAAGCAATAGTTGTAGCGAGAAAGCTATTGAGTACCAATGTAGATGGTAAGAATTGAAGCACTCCCTAGAAATCCATTTCATTCCCAGCTCCCTATAGGGCTACCAGTGCAAGATTTTGCTTCAGTATCCTCAACTGATGGATTTCCTTCTTAAAAGCTTCTATCCAAGAAGAGTTTATCACTTCCTGACTTGCTCATCATTTTCCCTATGTAGTGAAAATGAGTTCATTGGATAGTTTGGTTCCCTGCAATTTTTACCCACTGAATGTAGTCTGACGTTCTGGAACCATTCTAAGAACATCTTACGCACAATAGCCTCTCAGATATTTCAATATAGTCTCCCCTTTTCTCCCAGCCAAGGTTATTCTTTCATCCTGTTCTCACACAAATGGCCTTCTTCTAGGGGTGTGAAAGTCCTGATGAAGCCATATCACAGAAATGAGCCAATTGGCCTTTTCAAGCTGTTTCCTTTGCTTTGAGGTCTCATTTCACAATACCAGTAGCCACAAAAGGCTTCTATATATGTATTCTCCGTGTTAATAAGGGAGGAAAGCAGATTCTAATATTCATGTTTGTAATAAACAATTTGAAAGCAACTCCAATAATCATATTTTCAAAGGCCCTCAGTAATCTTCTGATTTTAAACTGCATTTTATTTTGTATGAAAATTGAAATATATAATGAAGTAATATTGATTATTCTGCTACTTTTGTAGAAGAGAAATACTGCTGATATGTAATAGAATTTTTTTTTTAAGATGCCTGTCTTATGATATGTTTTTCTCCATGGCATTGCTGTCTCCATGGCGGGAGGTCACAAAGGGATGATTGCTGTTGCAGCAGTCCCAAGTAAACAAACATGTTGTGATGGAAGTACCATAGAATATTTCTTTGTTTCTTCTGTACAAGACAACGCGTGGCATCAAAGAACATTGGAGACAGATTCTAGGAAGGAACATTGCTGAAACCTCCTTGATTCAATTGGACAATCCACAGTAGTCAAAGCAATCTAGTCTGTGGCAAAAGTCAAACTGGGAATGGGTAGATCAAGATTAGAGCCTGTCAGTCTCAATGAGGCAAACCAGATAGGAAACACAACCAGATGAGATAATCCTACTTTATTGTAAAGTTACACCAACAGAATCTTATCCGTCTGAAAGCACATTTTTTTCCCTCACCTCCATTACAGCCCAAGAAATTAGGGAGGTCTTTTGCTATGCCACTATCTAGCTGTGGGCTATGTTGTCTTTTACCTGCCCATTCCCTTAGCAACATCTCTTTGCCCGGTCTTCCAGATTCTTTCCACATGCCATTATGTTTTCCCTAACTTTTGGTATGTACCTCTCTTACCTTTTGCATGGGTAGGAAGCAGACCCTCTCCACTTGTTGATAAAAAAAATGGGAAGAATCATAAGGTGCCACATTACATAGGACTGGTAAAATTCATTTTTTTTTATTATTGGTTAGGTGGGCATGGCTTGGTGGGTGTGGCAGGGTTAGGATACTGCAAAATCCCCATCCCCACCCCACTCCAGGGGAAGGATACTGTAAAATCCCCACACCTGTGGAAAGGATATTGCAAAATCTCCATTCCCACTCCACTCTGGAGCCAGTCAGAGGTGGTATTTACCAGTTCTCCAAGCTACTCAAATTTTCCACTACCGGTTCTCCAGAACCTGTTAGAACCTGCTGAATTTCACCCCTGACTTTAACCAGCACAATAAACTGCAAATAAGTATAATTGTGAAATAGAAGGTTTCATTCACCAACAGTCTGGCTGACACATTCTATAGCAGCTGGAGATTTTGAGTCATTTTCAAAATCAACCCTACAAGGAGAAATTGCAGTAGCTCAATTATACTGGTAGGGGACTTCCTTGTCTGGGGAGGGTCATAACCAGCACATAAATGCAACTATCTCAAACACCTTTTACCAACCACCAACAAAATGGAACTTCCTGCCAAAATTATCAGAAACCCTAAAACATCTTTAAAAGTATTTGTTTCCCTTCTATATCTGAAACAGACCATTTTAATAAATTCCACTCTCTCAAAGAGTTTCAGGCAGTTCATGATTTGTAATGTGACTGAAAAGTGTCTTGACCACAATAGATGATAGAGGTCAACATCCTCCATATTTATGCCATGTCTCATCTGTTTCAGACTAAATCTAGTATACTTTTGTGAGTCTGGGCTGATACTGAGACAAACCCATAAACCTTCTAAGCAGATCCAATTATGACCCTCTAAGCATGGAGGTTCATGTCCTGCAGAACCCAAAATCTTTGGAGTTTCTTATACCAGCAGCGCCATGATGAAGTCTAGCAGGCCATGAGGCAGTGAAATGCTCTGTTCTTATACATTTTCCATAACTTGTCTGGCCCACCTTCATATATAAGCATTCATATCCAGTCACTACCAAAACTGTACAATTGTTCACGCTACATTCTCTCAAGTGATTGCATGTTCTTGGTATTGTGTCTGATGCTGAATCTGAAACCCAGAGGGCAAATCTCCAACATGATAACATTTCTGTCAGTGTCTATCGCGGTCACAGTCATAAAGTGTTTACTCTTCCAACATGGATGGAAATGGTCTTATTGCATACAGGCCTGACATGTATTACCTGCTGTCATGGGTAGCTCAGAGTTGGAAGATGAAGAGCTTCATCAGCTTGAGGGGATGCAAGTGAAAGAATTTTTTAGTAATCAGGAAAGAAAGCTATTGCTGGTCTCAGAAGACAAAGAGGAGATGCTAACACTCACCCCCCCCCCCAATGCAAGGGCTCACCATGACAGGAGAGTTGAACAAAGGCACTTAAACAAGACTATTGACCAGAAAGAACCCTGCCCCATCAAAGGAACAAATCCAGGTCACACCATCCCCATATACAGTATATAAGGGCACAATATATCATACAGGTCCTTGGGTTACAATTCTGTTTATCTCACTGTAGCTGCCTTCTTGTTTATCCATAATTTTTGCTATCAGTATTCTATGTAAAAACCCTTTTAGCAAACTTGGTGCCTGTGAATTCCATGGACCTGCAATCTGAATCCAAAGCACCCAAACACTTGTTTAATCCCTACAATGCCAATTGCATTTTCTTTATTCTAGGACAATAGTAATGTTAACATAAATCAGTTTGCAACACAATTCAAGAATGGGAATATAATGAATAGTCAGTATTATATTTTAATTACGGTTAGGAGAAGAATTTTCAATATCTTATATGTCAGGAGCTTGCCCTTTTTATGAGGAAATGAATGGGGAAAAATACATTAGTCCCTGAAAAGAAAATCACACAATCAAATACTCAACTGATATGCTAACATCACAGATGACAAAGTTACCAATCTCTGTCCTTCATATATTATAATCTACTTTGATGTATCTCTCATTTAATATATTTTTATGCTTCCCAGCAAGCTTCATATCCTCCATCTGAATCTGAAAAAAATTGATTGATCAGATTTTAATTTTGTTATAGCTGACAACAGTCTTCTGAAGGAAGGAAGAAGAGAATCAATTATAATTGGTCCCCCTGGCTTCTAATGCTCCCTGTAGAAACCTGAGCATCAGTTCTAATGAATCTGTCATGATTGCAGGGCTTAACAGTGAAAATCAGGATTTCATCTTCAGCCCACTGAGAGACTAGACTATTGTGAGATAAAGTTATCCTATTATAATCCATGATAATGTAATTATGTACAGGAAATCCTCAAGTTACAATAGCAACGGAGTCTGTCCATCACTGTTCTAATTTGTGGTGGTCAAAAAATGAGTTAATCAGGTGACCAGCTTGATTTTATGACCCTTTTTTGCAGCAGCTGTTAAGCAGATGCAGTCATAAAATGGAAACCGTGATTGTTAAGTGAACCTATGACCAAAAGCTGGAAGTAAATGCTGATTTTTCACCAAACCCATCATAAAGCATGTTCATGTGACTGTGGGACTCTGCAAATGGCTGTAAATAAGAATAAGAATAAGAATAATCTTTATTGTCATTGTAATAAAATAAAATAAAATTACAATGAAATTGATTTGAGCGTTGTGCTAACATTTGCATCAGGGGGAATACAGACAGCAGTGACAACCATAACAGAAATCTCTCCAGGTAGTTAAAATGGCCAACAAATGACAGTTGGAAATTCCACGTCTGCAGAACAGTGCGCACAAGCAACTCCACCACTAGTACACCAGTTATCATGGGTGTAAATACACAGTCCTCCACCCTTGCTTCCACCAAAGTTGTTCTGTCAAAGCGGTGTGTGGTGCGGCTAGTTAGCTCCACAGACGCATCCGGTACAAGTGGATGAAGCCAGGTCTCTGTGATGATCATCACACAGCAGTCACGAATGAGCCCATTCGCTGCCATCCATAGCTCCAGTTCATCGGTTTTGTGGACAAAGGATCCAGAGTTGGTTAAGAAATGCTTGGCAATGCTGGTCTGTGAGACTGCTTCCATAATCGAACTAGCAAACCTGCTCTGCATCCCCGCCTCCGCTCCGGCTCCCTTCGCTGCCTCCTAGGCCAAACAATGATCCATGGAGAGCCTGGCAGTCTTACTGTGTCACTCGGTATGTTATGAGACTGCTGGAAGTCGCTGGTGATATCGAGTCGACTAGAAGATCTTTATCTTTAATAATAAGTTAATAATGACTTAATAACTCCCTGTGGGTATAGACTAGTTTTTGTCTAACTCTGCTGTGACACCAGGAGCTCAAAGCCGCTGCGCCTAAGCGCGCCGCCATCTTGAAGCTATACATTATAATACATTATAAATGTAAATACAAATGGCTGTAAATACAATATTTTTATCTTTTTCCTTACACTGCTAACCCTCACTTCTCATAACACTCTTATAAACAGCCATTTTTGCTTCTTATAGAAAACATTTCTTCCTCACAATAGACTACGGTCTACCACTTTTACTTGCATTTACATTTTGTAATTCATTCATCCATTTTCCCATCTTTACTAAATACTCTACCAAAGTACACAATTCTTTTAATTCTTCTAATTTTTGTCCACTATTTATGTACAGTATAGCCTGCAATCATTTATTTTATTTTTCTTAAATGTAATGAAATTTAGTGTTTGATATATTAAATTTTAGCTCCCTATTACTTGTTCAATCATACAATCTAACATTCATTGTAGATCATTTGATGTTTCAGCTTACAAAAAAAGAGAAATCCTATATTTATATCTCCAACATCACTACAAGCATTTCTTACACATGTATTCAAAAATTTATTAAATTAAAGAGAATATATTCTTCTCTCATGTTGACAATGTTGAGCCTTTCCACTATGCATGCCATTAATTATCTTCCATGCTGTATATTCCCATCATATTTCTTTCTTACTGTATTAACTGCCAACTCCATGTTCATGCAAAATATTTCTTAATTCAAGCGCATTCATTTTATCATAAACTTTAAGTCAATAAATGTGTGATAAAGTTTCTTTCTCTTGCTTATATCTTTCACAGTGACCTGCTAAAGTGCAAACAACTGTGTGTACCCTCTGATTGGCATAAAGATACATTAGACTTCTCAAATCTTGCTCATTGTCACTGCTCATAGTACTTTGATGAGAATTCTGCCAAATATCTTCCAGACACACTTAACCAATGAAGTATCCTGCAGCTTTTGTATTCATTAGCTTTCTCCCCTTTGTGTGGGAGAACAAGAACGACATTTTTCCAACTATCAAACACAGCTGCACTTTTTCACATACTTGTTAATCAGGTTACACAGCTACTCCGATTGAGTCCTACCAGATCTAGAGAATAGCAATGAGGGGTCAGTTTACTTTAAATACAGACTTACATATCCCATATTTAGATGTGATAGATTTTACAATGGAGCAAATATCCCTTTGCATTGTGTTTTGATTAATTACACACATCAAGGCAAAATTCACCTACTTTTATGGTTGAAATGTCACTATGCTTTGAGACTAAAGGCATGCTATTAAAATGTAGATAAATATTTACTATATTAGACTAATAATAACTGGCCATTCTACTTTCTTGACAAAGAGGAGCCATATGCTGGTGATAATTGCTTTATTGCAGCAAAAAAGAACGGCAGTGGTGGTCATTAAGCCTTCTTCCCACACTTTTTTTCCCTTCCGTGAAAACAACTTGCCTCAATGTCTACAAAAAAGACTTTCAAAGGAAAAAAGCAAATATCTGAAGGCAAATTCCATTTGGAAACTGTGCGGGGGTGAGTTCTTTTAGGCTAAGAGATGTAATCAATCCTAAATATGCTATTTTAAGCATACTATTAACAATAGAACTGGGACTTTGAAAGCATGTAAAGGGCACCCTCATAAATTGGCTGATCTAATGAGTGTGGATAACCACAAAACAAGGCAGAAAAGTGGTCTCCCCACCACTGGGGTAGAAGGCTCACTGGAGGTCTTTCACACTAACCCAGAGTTCCCCAACTTTTCTGGCTTTGCAGTCTGTCTGGAGGGAGAAGAGGAGAGAATTCCATGTGAGTGGTGGGCACACGCACATGCACCCACAGCTCCATTAGTGCAAGTGACAGGCACGCATGCATCAGTAGTGGGTTCCGGATCCCGTTCCAACTGGTATGGGCCGGGGTCGTGCACATGGATGTGCGCGGCACGCGCGCACATGCATCATACCTGCCAGTGACGCTTCCGCAAGCCTCCGCGACACTCCAGCTGCTCAGCAGAGCGTCATGCAGCTGCTTTATGCGCCATGCACATGTGTGGAAGCACCAAGGCTTTAAAGGACAGGTAAGGAGCTTGGGCGGGCGGTGCGCCATCATACCGGAACGGTACCCGTGCTCCGGGAAGGCTCCGGTACCGCCTGCAACCTACCACTGGCATGCACCAACCTCTGTTTCCACAAATGGCAGCCCCATGCATCCACTGCTCGCACAAATGGGGATGTGCATCTGAGCTTGCCCACCACTTCCATAACTCAACTCTAAAGGGTTCAAGGCCAGGTAGCAGGCTGCAGAGCTGAAAGGCCCTGCTCTAACCCCTCAGATGATCCCAGCCTTTAACTGAAAATCCCTAGCATCCAACCAATTAATAACTTTCAAGGTTAAGGAATTCATCCTTATTTCAAGTTTGGATCACTGGTTTTGTACTGCTCATTTTCTCTATGATGGCTTTTCAAGTACTGGAAGACTGCTATCAAGTCTCCCCTTTTCCTTTTCTTCTTTAGTAAAACATATCTAGTTCTTCATAGAGTTTAGCCTCCCAGCCTCTCAACTTCTTTGCACTCTTTCCAGTTGCTTGGTATCATTCTTCTACTGTGGTAACAAAACTGGACGCTGTATTCCTGATTTGACCAGAGCTGAACTATCAATTCCTGTCATCTCAACATTATAATTTTGTTGCTGAAATCCGAGATTATATTGGCTCTTTTGGCAACTGCAATATATTGTTAGCTCATGTTTAATATATGGTCCACCAGTACATCCTGATCCTTCTCATAAGTATTAATATGCCAAGCCAGGTGCTTTCCCTTTTGGAGTTGTGCATTGAGCTTTTCATAGAGAACATCCAGGATACTCTCTCTCTTAGCTTCCTGTTTGTTTGCTTGCTTGCTTGTTTTTGGGAACAGAAGCTGCACATAAGCCTTACAGGTAGTCTTGATTTATGACTGGTTGCTTAACAACCATTTTAAATTATGGATTTAAAAAAATGTTATTTATGAGTGACTGCTCATAAGTTATGACTGCTGCACTACCTCATGGTCCAGTGGTGAGTTCCAGATCCCGTTGCAACCGGTACGGTGCAACGGGGCCCAGCGTCTTCCACACGCACGTGCGCAGCACGCGCATGCATCCTTACCTCCGCAACACCTCCGCAATGCTCCAGCTGCTTGGCAGAGCATCGCCGAAGAGCTCAAACACAGGTAAGGAGCTCGGGCGGACAGGTGGGCCCTCCGGAGCACTGCACCGGAACGGTACCCGGTGCTCCAAGCAGGCACTGGTACACCTGTGCCAGGGCGTACCGTCTGCAACCCACCTTCATGGTCGCATGAACACATTGTGTGTGCTTGGTAACTAGCTCTCATTTATGTCTGGCTGCAGCATGCCATAGTCCCATAATCACATTTTGTGATGTTGTTTGCCATTTTACAACCCAAAAAGCCCATTTGATAATATTAACCATGTGATTCACTTGACAACTAGAGTGACTTGCTTAACAACCATAAAAAAAGTGTAAAATCAGGTCCGGTCACATGGGACCTTGACTTACAACCGTAATAACTTATGATCACAATTCCAGTCCTAATTATGATTGTAATCAGTGCTTTAAATAGTGGTGCTTTGTTAATGCTAGCGTGCTTGGAAGAGGGCATTCTTCAATATTTTTCTCCAGCTTTAAAAGGAACAGAATAAAATTTAGAACTCAATGCTTGCGCCAATGTTTAGCGCCCCCACTATATACTTCATATCCAATATGCAAAAATATGATTTGGATAGACCTACTGAAGCAGCAGAAGGGAAAATAATTAGCTTCTACAACCCTTTCTCTGTGTTAATCTCTTCTCATAATTGTCACTATTGCATTTTGTTGCAAACTCTTTAAGACAGAAGCTTTGTAATTTGCTTTTCTTTGAATTAAGTTACCAAGTAAAACAATTAATGAGAGTGGGCAATTATAATTCTCTGAAATATGGCCTTTCATCACCCATAGTCTTCAAGCCGTTACTTACTTTCACATATCCAGAAATTACAGCTTCAATATTAATTATTATTTGAATAATTAATAATTTAATATTTCCTTTTTTCATGCTGACTTTTGAGTGAGGCAGCACTGATATTTTCTGCAGAAGGGAGCATCCCTGGGAGAAAATATTTAATTTAAATATTTAAAGTCTGAAAGAGGACAGGGAGTTTGACTCATTACCACAATCCAAATCATGAAAACTATGCTTAAATAATGCAAGCTTCATTGACTATGAAGCAACGTAAATTATCCGGTTCTGTGCCATTATGCTCCCCTCATGAGGAAAAATCTTTCTAGATTACTTCATTCTCTATATGGAATGAGTTGTATGAATATGCTGAGATCTGTTCGTTCAATTTCAAGTTCTATCCACTCCAGTTTTTGTTCCCAAAAAACATTCTTTTATCTGAAAGAACTGTGGGTTTTCCCATAGTATTTTTCCTTCAGCATTTGCGTCTGACAAGTGATCAACATCTTGGCTCTAATATTATGGAGGCATCTTGAGAGCTCTGACTCATATGTTGAAAGAGATGTGATTGTTTTCGTTTTCAAAGGAAGACCAAGCAAAGGTAAAACCTCACAATAGACCAAGATTGACCTGTGAGAATATACATAGCAAAAGGATACTTCAACTCTTTATTTTCTTTCTCTTCAGATTCTTCAGATTTTTAGGTTTCTTTAAGTTCTTTCTTCTCTCCCTCACATTGCAACTAATTTTTTTATTTAGCCTATTTCCTATATCTGCCCACCCAAACATTCTAATCCTGGTGTCTTCCAGATATGTTAAAATATTTTATCCTCCACCCAACGGAACGTTTGTTAGATTTTATGTTAATATTTTATATTTTATGTTAATATATTAATATTTGCATGCTGTGTTATTTAGTTACACCATTGGTTATTAAATAAGCCAAAAGTTGCTAGATTGATACAACATGTTAAGCTACAACTATGGTTTATAAATTGTCATGGATGGTTTGGATTGATACAGCATGTATATTATAAAACATAACTTATAAAGTATAATGGCCGAGTCCAGAAACATATATAATCAATATGATCCCAGTAGTTGAACTCATATGTAATTTTAGAACTATAATGTTAGACAAGAAGCAGGGAGTCAATTAGTCTAATCTGCTGCTCATGTAGGATCTGGACAGACAGACAGACCATCTTTCTTGTGATTTTTTACAGTGAGCCCACATTAAAAATGAAATTATGTTGCCTGCTCTCAAAAGAAAGTATACATCTACATCTCTCTGTGAGTGTGTGTGTGTGTGTTGCATTTGTGGTTTCCTGCCTGGAAGGCTCCTAAGGTGGAGCTGAAAGGCAAAATGGGTAGCAGTATGCTCCCTCCCACCTCCCAGGTGCTTTGACATAAACACACACACACACACACATATATATATCACATATACATGACACACACGCACACATCTATACCCATACTTGTATATACATATAAATATTAAAACATTCTTTTTGAATACATAGCAGAAAGAGGAAACCTGAAGAGGTCACAAGGTTGATGATAAATGGATCAACTGATTGACTGAATCTGGATGTTCTGCTTCAGAAACCTCCCAAAAGGTAACAAGGAAAACAGGTCCTGAAGAGGATGAGTAGCCTCCCAGACAATCCTGCGGACCCTGCTCAAGCAACGCTTATGTGTTATGTCCTGGATAGAAGGGAGTGAATTGCTCATAATTTTTCCTGCCATCCTCACCACTCTCTGCACTGCCTTCCTGTCTGAAGCAGTAACGCACACAAACCAAACAGTAATTCAATATGACAGGATGCTCTTGATCGTCTCTCCACAGAAAGTGATAAGGACAGAGGAAGGAAGATGCACTTTTCTCATGCGATGTAGAAAATGCGGGCACACTCACCAGTGTCTCCCTGTTGAGTGACAAAGGTAGCCTACTCATTAGCTGTACACCAAGGATATTGCTAACCACCTCCTCCGGAGAATCATTAACACGCAGAGGTGTGTGCCTATGCCTACCATTTTTTTGACATATGTCTATTTTCTATTTACGTAACTCCTATAAAGTGATCACTTCTGATAAAACTTTTCTTGCTGGTGAAAAGTTCGCATAGGAATTTTATTCTAATGTTTCACCAAGATCTGGTATTTTAGTTTTAATGCTACTTCATCTTCTGCAAGTTAAACGTGTAGATACAGATAGTCCTCAACTTACAACAATTCATTTAGTGACCGTTCAAAGTTACAAAACTACTGAAAAAAAAGTGCCTTATGACCATTTTTCACACTTATGAGCATTGCAGCATCCCGGTGGTCACGTGATCAAAATTTGGATGCTTGGCAACTGGTTCACATTTGTGATAGTTGCAGTGTCAGGTGATCACATTTTGCAACCTCCTGACAAGCAAAGTCAATGGGGAAGCCAGATTTCCTTAACAATTGTGTTACTAACTTAGCAACTGCAATGATTCACTTAACAACTGTAGCTAGAAAGGTTGTAAAATGGGGCAAAACTCACTTAACAAATGTTTCACTTAACAACATACATTTTGAGCTCAATTGTGGTCATATGTTGAGGATTACCTGTATTATTTTCTTTTAACTCCTACAAATGCATAACCATTCTTTTAACAGTTCGTGGTGTTTGATGGTACTTGATCAAGCCCGTTGTTTCTTTTCTGCTCTTCCTTCAAGTTATCCTGACTTCCTGACATAATTGGTTATCACCAAACTGTCAAAATAAGGTCTGCCTTTGTTCTTCAAAGCAGAATTGCTAATCAGAGTTAATCACCTGCTCCACCAAACCATTTTATTTTAAATCAGGTAAATATCTCTTTGGCTGAATCTGTCATTCCTTCAAAATAATCCACAATTTTTTCAGTCTACACTGCACTGGTTGCTAAGGCATACAATGACTAATAAATTATTTCATGTTTTTATTATGTCTCACTTTTATGATTGTGGCAGGTTATACGGGGCTTTGATTGCACGGAAGGGCAACCTATTGCTGTTTCCACAGAATATATTAAGCTAAAATGTAGTTTACTTGTTTGTTGCTTTGTTAGAAATGCAGCCAATATACTTTATAAACCATAAACCACATTTAACAAATTAAGTTGTTTATCCAGCCATTACTTAAGTGTAGTGTGCAAACAGTCTTGTATATTTTAAGTAAATACAAATATCATCAAGTGTTCTGATTTAGGTTTCCCAAGAGCATGAAGCAACTCCTTGTCCCAACAAAAAACCCTTTTATTAATGTACTATGAATTCTTCTCATTCACATCCAGTAAAGTCTATCAAAGGAGGATTTACAGTCACAGACATTATCAGGCATGGAGAGCTGACAGGCCAATATTTCCTGCAAACTCCATTCCCATTTTGTTCCTCTTTTATTTCCTCTGGGAGGGCCATTCATTGTCCACCTTTGGTCTTACTCTCAAGTCGACCCCTGTTCTTTAGCTTTCCCTTTGTCTAGCAACTCTGTGTATGTGCACACAGAGAACAGGCTCCAGCTGTTCATCTGCCTCACTGATGTCTGACTCTGAAGGAAGCTGATAACTGGCATACAGCTCTGGTCCCCTCTCTGCCTTTGACACAGAGCCCTCATCTGAGCCTTTCCCAGATTCCAGGACTGGCCCATGTTCTTCCCCACCCTCCTCACTGCCTGAATCTGCTGCCAGCTGAGGCCACAATACCAAGTTGAAGAAGCTTCATTCTTATTATTTGAGGCATAAAACAACTCAGTTTATTCCTTACTGCTGACTTAACTCTCTTTCTCTGAAGCTAACTACATTGCAAAGCAAGAATACATAACATGATGTGATTTGAACTACAGTTCCACATAAATCCTTGCCATTGGACAATTAGCTAGAGGTGATTGGAGCTGTATGTCATGCAATTACAATAGAAGATACCAGATTGTCCGTTTAAAAGCTTTCCGTTCCCCTCAGAATATGGAAAATGAAGGATAGATGAAAATAAATGTTTGTCGATGTGTAAAGTCCAATCCCTAACATACATAATTAATATTCCAAGTCAGGAAAAGCTTCTGCATGTGACCTTGTAAAATCTCTGGCAGTTGTTAAGAGCAACTACTGACACATGGTCAAAAACATAAGAAGTGCATTATGAGAAAAAAGGGCAAATGTTTGCATAAAGCAGACATGTGATCATCTATATGTCAGAGTTCTTTGGCTAGGAAAAACTGATTTTCAGGATCATTCAAAGAAAATTATTGCCATGGGCGAAGATTTTACAGTGGAAGAAAAAAAATATCGTCGCCACGATGTAGAAAAGACGTGAAGACTCTGGAAAGAGTGCAGAGAAGAGCAACCAAGATGATTAGGGAACTGGAGACTAAAACATATGAAGAACGGTTGCAGGAGCTGGGTATGTCTAGTTTGATGAAGAGAAGGACCAGGGGAGACATGATAGCAGTGTTCCGATATCTCAGAGGGTGCCACAAAGAAGAGGGAGTCAAACTATTCTCCAAGGCACCTGGGAGCAGGACAAGAAGCAACGGGTGGAAACTAATCAAGGAGAGAAGCAACTTAGAACTAAGGAGAAATTTCCTGACAGTTAGAACAATTAACCTCTGGAACAGCTTGCCTCCAGAAGTTGTGAATGCCCCAACCCTGGAAGTCTTTAAAAAGATGTTAGATAGCCATTTGTCTGAAATGGTATAAGGTTCCTGCCCACGCAGGGGGTTGGACTAGAAGACCTACAAGGTCCCTTCCAACTCTTCTATTGTATTGTATTGTATTGTATATCAGAAGGCAAATGGGGGAGATAGATCCATTGCTTCCACGTTGCTCCTCAAAATATTTTTCATTTTTACAGGCAGGTACATACATGGAATAAAAGGGATGTGGTGGCTCAGTGACTAAGACACTGAGCTTGTTGATCAGAAGGTCAGCAGTTCGGCGGTTCAAATCCCTAGCACCGTGTAATCGAGTGAGCTCCTGTTACTTATCCCATGCAAGTAGAATAATAGGAACCACCTTTGGTGGGAAGGTAACAGCGTTCCAAGCTCCTTCGGCATTTAGTCATGCCAGCCACATGACTATGGAGACATCTTCGGGCATCGCTAGCTCTTCGGATTTGAAATGGAGATGAGCATCGCCCCCTAGAGTCAGGAACAACTAGCACATACTTTTAGATTTACATACATTGAAAGCAGCCACTAGGCTGAAGACACTCATCTTGTTTATTTTCTAAGCATGCCAATGAAGCTTATATGAAATTTAAAGAACTGAATGGGAATGAAAATAATTTCATGAAAGCAAATTGCATAGTTTGCTACATGCCACTTCTTCTTTTTTTCCGTTCTATTTAAATTAACCTTTAAATATGTTAAAATGTAGAAGAGATCATGGGAGCAGGCGAGGCCAAAGGGAAGGAGGTGCCTATGAACACCCCCTTGGGACTCCCAGGAATAGATACATTTTTAGAAATAAATGCAGCAATTTAAATAAGCATAGGTAGAGAGAGTGGCAATGTGACCTGGTGGTGAAGACATTCACCTCCTACTCAGAAGGTTGAAAGTTCAATCCTAGGTAGCGGTAGATATTTCTCTCCCAGGATGCAAAAAATAAAGATAATATTCTGCAAACTCCACACAGGTGTCAGGAAGAGTCTATGACAATTCGCCACAGCTAACTCACCATGGCCAACTCACTGCAGCATAACTTGCTACAGCCATTCTGCCACAGGCCAATTTGCCGTGGGACAAGAATTAGACTAATATCAAAGAAAAGGTGAAGCAGAATCATTAAAGAAAGGATGCAAAAGGAGGGACAAAATGAAATGTGAATGGCAAAAATTAAAATAATTTTTATTTTAAATAATTAAATAGAATTGTTAAAATTATCCCGTAGCAACTTGTCCATAATGAGTTGGCTATAGCGCAGGGATGTCCAAACTTGGGAACTTTAAGACTTGTGGACTTCAACTCCCAGAATTCCCCAGCCAGCTATGCTGGCCAGCTATGCTGGCTGGGGAATTCTGGGAGTTGAAGTCCACAAGTCTTAAAGTTCCCAAGTTTGGACATCCCTGCTATAGCGAGTTAACCGCAGCAAGTTGGCTGTGGCAAGTTGTCCCATTCTTGTCAGGAAGGCATCCATCCAGTCACCCCAACTCTACTCTGAATAGGGGCTAGAGGGTTGTAAAAGGAAGCTTTTAAATAAAAATACAGTGTATTGTATTGCAGAAGGAAAGGCTGATTAGATAACCTAGGCCTGCCTGCTTAGCTGTTGCTGCCAGAGGTTAAACTACCTGTGGGCAGCTTTAAGGCCTCTATGCCCTTTCAGCTTCTGAGCTGCCTTATCTCTGGAACAGCCTTGAGTTGGGCAAACTCTTGAAAAACAACTTCAAATAGAATACACCAACTCCTTTAAAATAGGGCAGATGTTGAATTAGATACAGTCTTGCTCTCTAATAGTAGACCCTTGCTCTGTCTCATTATGCAAGTCCTCAACTATTCTATAAATAGTACAGCTTTACACCTCCCTTTTGACAATACCATAGTTTAGCTCTAGCCATCATCACCTGCAGTTTTTCCTTTATCTTCATTAACAAGCCCTCAAGAGAAGTGACTGTTTTGATATTTTTAGCAACAAATGCTCACTGTCCCTCTGCCCCCACTGCAATCCTCCTTATTAACCAGTTTTACTAGTATAGCAAGCCTGAAAAGACACTGTTGGTCAATGAAGCCTATGCAGTGGCTCTTACAGGATATCTGAGACGAGCTGAGAAATGACATTAGAGAGAAGAAAAATGTGGGAAAACCCAACTGAAAGCAGGAGTTATGTAGGTAAAAAGTAGAAATAAAAATTATATGTGAAACAATATTGGTCTGAACTTGGACTTCCAGCATTCCAAACTGTTTTCTTTTTTGGGGAAGGAAGCTTCTGTTTTACTATCTCATCTTTAGATTAGGAGGTTATTTATTGAGTTAGTCACTCATGTACACGACAACAGGGATAAGAATAAACATGAATGGGTACAAATAAATGGAGACAGTACGACAGGGATGTTAGGCACACTGGTGTGCTTATGGCAGGACAGTAACGCAACAATGGATGCAAGATCTCCCATCTCTAAGGTTTTCTTTGCGTTGGAAAATGAGAGATGCCTGTTGCCCGGTTCAATCGAAGATTATTATTCTTCATTAAAGTAGATAACCTTGGAAAAGCTGTAGGAAGTTAGCACCCACCCCTCTCCTAGAAAAATGAAATGTCCTGGGAAATATGAAAAAAGGCAGATTATTATATTTTCCTGGATTAGAAATGGGCAGGAAACAGACTCACTCTTAATAGCCCCCACCTTTGTCAATGGGCCATTAAAATGCCTGAGTCAGTCTATTCTACATAACAAAGATCCCCCTTCAGCTCCACGGTGATGGGATTAAGGCATGATAGTATTAGCCCTTTACCCATCTCACCACAGAGCACCTGGGAAGAAGCAATGCTCATCCAAACTTGGGACTCAAAACACAGCGTAGAGCTGCCCCTGCATGGCCCCATAGGAGTCTGACAACCATACATTTCTTACACAGGAACAGGAAACAGAGAGTATAAAAACCCAGGAACTCTCAGCAAACCCTTCTTTTTCTCTTTGCTTCTTCACTCAACATTTTGAAGCAGGTGATCACCCTTTTCCTCGGGAACTCAAGCCATGTGGTCCTGTCTACCGTTAAACCATCTTTCCAAACAGCCTCCATGTTTCCAGAGTCTTTTTCCCCACTTGGAGGTGAACCCAGAAGCACATTTCTTCCAACAAGCCCTTGGAAAAACCTAACCGGCTTGTTTTAAAAACCAAAAACAAATAAATTCTACAGGAGCCCAGGGGGAGGATCAAGTTACCTACTGTTACTTTAAAATATGTCCAGCGCTATGTCAAAGTAGCACTGGGCATATTTAAAAGTGACATGTCAGCCCTAAAAACCAACATTGTCCTTATTCATTTTCCTAGGGACTCTTCCTCCTCTTCCTGCCTTCCTTCTCCCTTCGCTCTCTTCTAAAGAGAAGAATCTCATCTTAGCCCCCCCCAATTAGCAAGCTGGAGTATTTATAATGCCAGCAAGAACCTTCTCCTGGAAGGTTCTCTCCAGAAGAGAGGTGATTTTTTGAGCATATTTCATTGAGTGCAATGCTAACCTTCTAGTACCATGCAAACTCCCTGGTTGTCACTGCTTGCTAATCTGAAAACGTTTCATGAGAAAAATGGCTTTATTGTGAGATTAGGTTGACTTGTGTTAAATGTGAGAAGCCACAGAGGTAATGGATAAATAATTGAATATTGCTCAATAAAAGATGAGACCTTGGTAAATAATTTGGCCTGCTCAGAACTAAATTATTGTAAATAGAATCCTCTTGTTAGATGTGACAATTTTGCTGCGCAATGTACAATTACATTTTCACCAAATTAACTTCTCTTTAATGCAGAATGTTGGGGAATGTTCCTTAGTTGGAGAAAGTAGATAAAGACTCACCTACCTACCTAAAACTGCAAAATATTCATAAATTCCAGCAATGAATCACCACATTTGTTGGGATGATAGGATTTATATCAAATACATCGCCAGGGCACTGGAGGAGATTAGAGGAGGTTAATTTACAGTTTTATATTTAAAGTCCACATCTGTTATGCAACATTTAAAAACAATACCAGAGCAACACAAATTAACAAACCCACGTTTCCTAGAATGTAGGGCAGGGATGTCCAAACTTGGGAACTTTAAGACTTGTGGACTTCAACTCCCAGAATTCCCCAGCCAGCATAGCTGGCTGGGGAATTCTGGGAGTTGAAGTCCACAAGTCTTGAAGTTCCCAAGTTTGGACATCCCTGATGTAGGGGGAATATACAGTATATTTATCTTACAGAGGGATAACATGAAATCTAAAAGATAACCCACACATAGTTATGAATAAACAACATCTGTTTCCTCCATGCCCTGCTTTTGAACTTCCTTTTCTTCAGCCACTATGAAAAGCATCATTATCGGGCCACATTCTCCTTCTTTAGCATAAAAGTGTTCGGTACCAAATCCAATAAATGTCCATCCAAACCCAATAACTGGCCATTAATTGCACTGATTGTATTTTCAGGTCAGCTTCTTGGCAATTCATAAAAATTCTTATCTCTATGGTTTTGCATTGGAATCACTAACACAATATTAATATTGAAAACATTTTATATTGTCCAGTTTTGCTAAGGTAATGTATGTTCCTGGCATATTTTTAAAAAAAGGTTTCAGGAGTTTTAAGACAAACTTGAAATCTCTGTGTAAATATCAGGGTTCATATGGGATAAGAGAAGAGGAGGTTGAAGTACGTCAATAGGTACACAACCAGCTTCTAAGTTAATAAACATTAGAATATCGGAAGAAAAGCAAAAGATCCATTACAAGGTTTGCTGTCAATATAAAAAACACATATAAAAGCTATTCAGATGTCAGAAAAAAATAAAATAATTTGCCAGTATATTATATTAAATTTGTTAAGTTTAATTAATATTTAATTAATAGACATATAATAGTCTATACCTTGAGTTTTCAGGAAAGTATAGTTTACTATTACAAGAGCCCAGAGGAAAATCTAGGGCATATTAACAAAGTCTGAATATTTATTACATTTATAATATATATTTTTAATGTTAACAATAATCCAAACTATTGTATCTCACTTATGGGTAGCTGGATATTAAATATAGCAGCCAAGTATGGTATAATGTTTTCCAGTTTCCATAACACTACATATCAGTTGGTGAATATGAAAAGGCGAAATAACATTTTATTATTAATTCTACTGTGGCAGGCATCTAATTAATGACTCTGAGAAACAAGCACTTAATGCAATTTTGCTCAATATGAACTACTTCTGTACACAATAAAAAGCATTATAGCTTCTAATCCATTCTTAAAATTCTGCACATCTAGATAAAAAGTTGAAAAGAGAGCTACTGGAACAGGCTAGCAGTCTGTTTTTCTCTGAGATGCCCCTGGGAAGCTCAAGCAGATATCAAGATAATTACCACCTTCCCATTGTTGCTCCTCAGTGACTGGTACTCAGACAAATAACACTTCTGAACTAGATGCACCATATAACATTATGGCTAATAGCATTTAGGTAGTCAATCATCACATTTTATGGTACCAAATTTCATGCATATATATTTCGAAGTGTGTAAAAATATACTTTCTTTGTCCTAATGTCTTCTGTGTTTGAAACATCAATTAAAAGTTTTTGGCGGGGGTGGGGAGTATAGGATCCAGCCTCACCATGAGCAATTTTTGAATAAAGATTTAAATGAAAGTTATTTGGCTTTCAATAGAAGGCAAATATTTCACATACAGTTATAAGGATGGTGTGTGTCTTTCAGCAACTCCACGGTTTATTACACAACAGTGGATTTATTTTATTTCTTTCCATATCTAAGTAATCAAGTGGAAAGTATAATTTGAAAAGCAGTAAGGAAAATAAAGTTTCATTTCCATATGTAGAATTGTAAGGTTTACTGTTAATATTTTAGAGGTTACTGTATTATTCTTTTTTTGAGAGGGGTTGCACAGAACCTCTTTGGAAAATGAAGCAGTTTCTTATTCCTATGCTATTTAACAGCTCTTTAAACAATTTCTCCCTCTTCTCTTATTGATGGAAAAGGATTCTTATAACCTCCTTTAATCAGAGATAACTCTATCTTTCATGAAATTATATGTAGAAATATAATCAAAGTCTCTTGGCACAAGAATGTCTTTTCAACAATAAATATCAATGTCACTAATGCAAATTATAAAGAGCAGAGCACAGCTGATTTTGAGTCACAAACAATGTGGATCACACACAAGTTCCATCATAAGCATTTTCAGATTACTTGGCCTTGAAAAAGAGCAATGAAAACCACTGCAATCTCTCACTTAAATAATAAAATTCTAATCAACTATGAATTAATCATTCTTGCTCTAGTTTTGGACTTGATGCATTATGCATCATGGTCCCTACCTAACACCCACTTTCTCTAAACATTCTTGTACTTTAGTCATTATGCATGAAATTGCCATAGCTGTGACCAGTGGATTCCAGACTAGAGAGCATTGTTACGTCAGCTAATCTTAGCTGCTTTCTAGGACGTAGATGACAATGGAAAAGTATGCATTAATTCAGAAAGGAGGGCGGAAAAGCCAAGACTTTAAAACAGAGTGCTGTTATTTATATATGTGCTGACTGTCATATGCTGCAAAAGGCAGATTTTTTTTGTTGCAGTTGGCTTCCTTCTTGTCTACCCAAATATGTGGAAATATGTATCAGCACTCTATCATTCCTGTCTTTCTGCAGACTCAGAATGATTCTGAAATGCAACAATTTCTTGTAGATTTTGCCACCACAGGAAACTTCACTGGACCCTGCATCATTTAAGACAGCAGGCCCCTTGGGGAGAGAGAGCGGGATAGAAATTAAATTATTATTATTATTAGGCATCAACTGGTGGTCTGTGGACCATTGGTGGTCTGCAAGAATTTGCATTTTTATATTGCACTCTGGGGTCTTCAAACTACACCCCCTGGCATGGATACCTGCAAAGAACATTTGTGTTGCTGCAGAGTCTCCCCTTTCAGGGTCTTTTAGTGCGGGTCAGAGGGAGCAGAAATTCTGACATGGGGTCTGCTTCAGCCTCCTAGTGCGGGGCTTTGGGCAAAGGCTGGAGGAAAGTGCTGTGGTAGCAAAGAGCCAAAGGATCTTGTTCCAGTGGGACTGTATCATGGCCTGGCTGACCATCTCAGCCCACTGAGCCTCCAGGTATCAGTACTTGGTCTTGAACTCCCGCAGGTATCCCCTCAGCTTGGAAAGCCTATGCTCATTGTCCTCCGTGAGGTACTTCTACTGAGCCTCTCCTTCTTGGTCAGATCCAATTTGAACTGAGCTGTTTTGCCAATTCTTTCTCATGGTGGCTCCTTAGCTCCAACAACTGCTTCTTGTTGGGGCCCTAAGGACCCTGGGTGGGGAGACAAGGAGTGGCTGGGAGAGGAGCGGTGAGTAGAAGCTGGCGAGGTGCCCCTCGATGTGAGTGACATCAAGTTGGCCATGCCCACCTAGTCCCATGACCACCTAGCCACACCCACTCAGCCGGTCATTAGGCAGATCATATTAGTGGTCTCCAGGATTTAAAATTATGAATTCAGTGGTCCATGAAGTCCAAAAGGTTGGTGACTCCTGCTTTAAGATACCCTTAACAAGTACATATCATTTCCTGTTGATTGAGTACTGATGTCTATTCATTATGGTCAAAACGTACTGCAGGAAGTCACTGAAACTTTCCTACTCACTATCAGTTATCATCAGGGGGGGTCATTTAACCTTGAGCTTCAGACTTATCACTTTTTACCAAGGTATCACATTGGAATTCAGACTCATAGCTTGTAGGGCCTCAAATTTCCACCTCTTGCCACCACTCAGGAAGAAAGCCATTTTAATTCACCTGTCAATTATCCAGAGAATGCCACAGTCCTATCTGTGCCACAATACAATCCTATTGTATTTGTACAATAGGAAGCATTCTATTTCTCCAGTGAAACATCCATATTTGCTGAATCATGTCCAAGAGCTCAATAAACATATTCTAGAATGAGGATATTGAGAATCTAGAGACAAGATTTACAATTGCCCTGAGCTGAAGTGTGACATTACAGGTAACACAATTACTGTTAAAGAAAACAAATATTAGTAGTGCCATAACACCATTCATTATACCAACCTTCTGCAATGAGATTCTGTCTAGATATTTTGGGCTTCAGTTTTATGAACTGCAAGTCAGGCCTTTGGCTGGAAATAAAAGAAACTGCAATTCCACGCAACAGGAGAATTTGAGAATGAAAAAAGCAGTACTATATCGTAATTATGGTTTCCTCACTAAAACAGTTGGGTGTGCTTCCAGACTATGTTTAAAAGTTGCCAGCAAACTGTAATTATCTTGATAGAATGAGGAAATGATTAAAAGCATGGCTGCATTAATTAGCTGCATTAATTTTAATTTAATTAAACGTACTTTTTGTTTTGGTTTTACCCATGTCTTTGTCCTGGCCTTACCCTGATGATGCAGTACAACCCCAGGTGTTATTCAAAGCAGCCTTTGCTCAAAAAGGTTTGCAAAGCTTAATTATACATATATAAATACAAAGCATTATCCATTTGTTATTGTTTTTAGGGTGCCAATTATTATTATTAATGCAATCTTGTGAAATTATATGCTATACCTACATGCTATACTTTCTATCAGGAACTCAGATTCTTACATGGTAACAGTAAATTCATGCTCTATGTAGGGAATATTTATGGCCAACCATCCTTTCCAAACTGCACTAGCAGATAGTTTGCCAAAGCAGAAGAAACTGTTCAGAAGAAAAATCTGAAGGCAGAAATAGATTGACAATGTAGTCCAATGGATACTGAGTATACTTAGTGACCACAGTATACAAGTCTATGTTTGGAGAAGAAAAGTAGAAAATGGGAGCTAGAAAAGAATAAAGTTCTTTTATTTTGGGAGACTGGTTCCCTTTAAAATAGTCGTGGTCAGCTACAGCTTTCATTTTGTGGCTTTTGCAAAAAACCCAAATTACACTCTTGAAATTTGGCAGCAAAGTGGTCAATTTTTGGTGGCATGATTTTTTTACTGACATAAAGATCTAAATGGCTGTGTTAATGTCCCTAGGGATCCATTTTGTTTTCTAAAACTTCTTATCCCAATCTTTTTTTTTAAATGAAATCCATGGGTCAAAAAATTGCCTTTGATTTAAGCAATGTTCTACTTTGCAATTTCCTACTTTAAAAAAAAAATAGAGATGTAAACGCCTGACTACATAAGAATATGCACCATTTTTTCATGTTGAACAAACCACTGACCTGGAGAGAACTTCATACAAAGGATCCATAGCTGCAGCTGATAATAATTAGGCTATTATTTCAGTTTAGTGAAACTGAGTAAATTCTTCTTTTAAAATGACCTACAGTATTTTTAAAATTTACTTCAACTTCAGATTCATTTTTAGCAAGCACATCAAGAAAAATTTTCTTTGATATTCAGCTTTAAGGCTTACAATATGTCAAAGAAAATCTTGAATGTAGCCCAAACTTTGGGTTAGGTAATAACAACAAATATTGTTGGATTTTTTTAAAAAAAATTCTCTTTCAATGGCTACATGCAAACTTTTTGTAAAGGGGCATAAATCAAATAACTAAACCTGGCCTGCATTCAATTTCTAAGAGCACAAAACTCTGATTTAAAGAGATAAGGACTGAATGATATGGACCCCTCTCCATACTCAGGGATAATAACTTGTACAACAATATTACATGCCTTTCTTCCACCTTGTTAATTCTGATGGAACCTTGCGATATTGTAGCCCTGGGGTTTAGAAATGCACAACAGACCTGGCAATCATATGGCTCCACTGGGTAGATTCAGGAGTTCTAGAAATTAAGCAAGGCTGTTCTTAAGCAGAACAAACATAGGACTGAAATTTCCAAAGCTTTTGTTAGTCTTTTGGGATTAGGAGAGGTATAGACATAAGAGTCTAATTAAACGTCAGATATTTTGTAAACAGAGCAGTTAGATTTTAACTGAGCTGGTTAAGCATCTTTATGAACACAGTCAGAAAGTACATTTATTAAAAAATTGATACAGTTCATCACAGCATGATAGGACAAAGAGAGGAGGCTATGTAGTTTACTGAGTACGATGATCCGTCTTCTAATCACAATTAATGACTCTATCAGGACTCTTTAATCATAGTGTTTGGAGGTAAAATGCTGGTGTCATAAGATACTAAAGTTCAGTATTCTTTGTTAATGCTGTTTCCCTAAAAAACAAACTACTGAAAGAATATTTTGCAAACTGAGTGGGGCTAACACTTTACATTTGCTTGCTTGGAAAATTCCAGATCTTCTGACCCCACTATGATTGCACTTTTGTGACTGAAATGTTAAGGAGTGGAATACAAAGATACCTTGAGCTACACATTCATCTTAACTCCTATTGATGTATGGCCATTTTTATTGATTCTACCAAAAAAGCTTCACAGAAGATTTAAACAGAACAAACATCCCAGGGGCACAGGAAGACAAGAGGAGCATTCAATTTGAAGAATCCCTATGCACATTTCTTTTGAAATGCAACATGATCTATAAGTTGTTTTTATAACAATTGTCTACAGAAAAGCACAGGATAAGTACATCCTCTTTTGAAAATGCCTCCCCCAAAACAAAGACCATTCTTCTGAAAACAAACAACTAAATTATTCTCATGGGATTTCACAGACTTGATTCCTTCAAAGAAACAACATAATTCCATTAAGAAATTTTGAAATATATCAGCATTACTGCCCCCCCCCCACCTTTTTTTCCTCCTCAAAATATTAAGGCAGCTAACCCAGTCAACCAATCATATTGTCTGGAATTTCATACACTTCCATCTCTCAGATCAAAATGCAATTCCTCAACATTCTATCCATTTCAGGTTACAAAAATGTTTTAACCATTTGTGTTTATCCATTGCAAATCAAAAGATTTGGATTCCTGAACTGAGATTCAGGTCTGGGCCCTGAGCTCAACTGTGGAGTCTCCAAATTCTCTGAACAGAAGCGTATTGCTCAAATTTGCTCGATCAGATTCCAAACCGAATGGTGTCATATACGCATATCTATCATTTTTCATAGCACAATCCTATACTCAAAGTAGCAAGCAGAATTAATTAAAAAAGAATTACTTCCAAGTAAATGGATGTAAAATTCAGCCTTTGTTTTTAGTGTAGGCAGTTCAGAAGAAACTTTCATGTAATGTGACCTTTTTTTTTTAATAGGACTGTTGTTCAGTAGCAATGCAGACAAATCATCCCTCGTCCTTCCTTTGCCATTATTGTAAAAAGTAGAAAAGATTTATATCTGAAATCTGGGGAAAGTTGTGCCAGTAAGTAAAGACAATGGATGAATGCATTATTCAGAATTGGGATAGAGGAAGCTTTTAAAAGATAATTTAATATATTTCCATATGCAAGAAAGAAAGAAAAAGAAGCTCCAGTTCTATTTTCACCATTCTACTTTATGACCCATTACCATTTGAAGTATAATAGAATGGATGAGTCAGGACAGGTCTTTTCTATCATGATAGCAAGATCTTTTTCAAAGAAATGCATTTGACTCTTTGAGGATTATTTTCTAATGGCAAAGGATATTTATTTCAGATACCTTTGAGGCCTCCTGAGCTATTTGATTCTATGTAAGTGGGTTTTTATATTTTGCTTTTCATAACAACTACCATATTTTTCGGAGTATAAGATGCACCTTTTTTCCTCTAAAAAGAGGCTGAAAATCTGGGTGCGTCTTATACATCGAATACAGCACTTTTTGCCTCCTGGAACCCTGTCCCCTTCACCAAAATGGCCGTGCATAGCCTTATGGAGGCTTCCAAAGAGTTCCTGCGGGCTGGGGAGGGCAGAAATTAGCCTAAATCGGTCGTCCCATCCCGTCCCCCGTAGCACTCTATAAGCTTTTGTAGGGCTATGCATGCAATTTATTTGATACAAAAATGGCCCGTTTTCGCGATAAATGGGCCGGCTTTTTGCTTATTTTTGACAACCCCCAGGAGCACTCTGCAAGCCCCCCCCCCCAAGGCTATTCATGCTTTTATTTGAAAGAAAATGACCCCGTTTTCAAAGAGAAATGGGCCATTTTGGGGAGGTTTGCAGAGTGCAAAGAACCTTTTGGAAAGCTCTTTAACTGTTTCTGTGTCAGCAGATATAAAGTCCTAAGGTTTGTCAGCAATTTCCTTCTCCAGGACATGGATAAATACACCTGGAAACATCAACCTACCTACCTACTCTCTCTCTCTATACCTACCTACTGTATTTCTCTCTGTCTCTTTCTATTTCTCTCTCTATCCTTCTACCTACCTACCTATCTACCTACACAAACTCTCTCCCTACCTACCTACTGTATTTCTCTATCTCTCTCTATTTCTCTCTCTCTATTCCTCTACCTACCTACCTACCTACCTACCTACCTACTGTATTTCTCTTTCTTTCTCTCCCTCTCTATCCCTACTACTCTACCTACCTACTTTTTTTTTTAATTTGCCTCTTCAAAACCTTGGTGCGTCTTATACTCCGGTGTGTCTTATACTCCGAAAAATACGGTACATATGATTTTTTTTAAAAAAAATATTCCTATATACTGCACTTACTGTATGTCCAGATGCCATTCGTGCACAGACAGTTGTCTCAAATTCCTTAAGAAAAATGACTACTGTGGAGTAGTTTCTCAATTTCATAGGTTTAAGCATGGGAGATCATATTTTCTTTGTTTTCCTCCCCTAGTAGCCTTCAGTGAAAGTGAAACCTATGAAGTACTGGGGGACTTGTCATGGAAATGTTGCTAAATTACATCTTTCAGGAGCTTTCTTTCTTTCCTTCTTTCTCCTTCCTTCCATCCATCCATCTATGACAGAGGTCTCCAATCTGGACAACTTTAAGACTTGTGGACTTTAACTCCCAGATTTCCCCATGCTGACTGGGGAATTTTGGGAGTTGAAGTCTACCAGTCTTAAAATTTCCAAGGTTGGAGATCCCTAATCAAACTTGGAGACTGCCCATTTCTCTCATAGAGAGACATTCTGAGAAGGGTATTTTCTTCAAATAATTTTGAAGATCCACTTGTCAATTAAGACATTTAATTGACAATTAATTGCAATTTAGTGTTTGGAGGAAACTGAGGGCCACACTGAATTACTGCATAAAAAGTGAGTCACAAAAGACAAACAAAAACCATTCATCAAAAATTAATATAGAAAAGCCCTAGTTAAAGAGAGAGGTATAACAATGGCCAACTAAGTGCCTTACAAATTTTAGCAGCAAGAACATTCTAGAATTCAAATCCTATGCAGACATGTGTCTATGAGTAGCCACAAATCACTTAGAGACCAAAAGTCTACACAGAGCAATTATAATAATCTAAGCAAAAAGTTAGCATTATGTGAGCAACAATATCTAGATCATTCTGACCAAGTGAAACAGGGGTATCAAACTGATGGTCCGTGGGCCAGATACATCACACGCAGGCCATACCCCCCCCAGCTCAGCAAAGGCAAAAGATCACATGATGCGTCATGATACATCATGTGACATAATTGAGTTTGACTCCTGTGCTGTAAGGGATGAGATTATATTTTTCAGGGATTTACCAAAAAAAATATGGGAATCACAAACCAATTTCTGTGGACTTTGCTGTTGAAAATTTGCAGCATGGTGGAGAGAACTCCAATTTGGAAGTCATGGACCTCATGTTGTCCAGGTCCAGAGGTGGTTTTCAGCAGGTTCTGACCAGTTCTGGAGAACTGATAGCGGAAATTTTCAGTCGTTCAGAGAACCAATAAATGCCACTTCTGACTTGCCCCACCTCCATCTATTCTCTGCCTCCCGAGTCCCAGCTGATCGGGAGAGAATTAGGATTTTGCAGTAACCTTCCCATTGAGTAGGGTGAGAATGGAGATTTTATAGTATCCTTCCCCTGCCACGCCCACCAAGCCACGCCCACCAAGCCATGCCACACCCACCAAGCTACACCCACAGAACCGGTAGTAAAAAATTTTGAATCCCACCACTGTCCAGAACCTCTTGTGGATAACATGAGGTCCAGGACTTCCAAATTGGAGTTAAAACAATTAAAGCACTGTGTGTTTATATCCAAAACTTAATCCTATTAAGTTCCATGAGAAGTCAATCTCAACTCTTAGTGACATTCATGTAGTTTATAAAAAATATAGAAGTATTTCTATATTATCTTCAGTTGATATTTTTTCCAACTTTCTAAACTTCCTTAGAAGCTCTGGATTTCATTATAGTCTCCAAACAAAATATGAAAGTTCACACAACTTAGCTCTTTGAGAGCAATTATTGCTTATTGGTGCTGCCATTCACCTAAGTCAGGGATGTCCAAACTTGGGAACTTTAAGAGTTGTGGACTTCAACTCCCAGAATTCCCCAGCCAGCTATGCTGGCTGGGGAATTCTGGGAGTTGAAGTCCACAAGTCTTAAAGTTCCCAAGTTTAGACATCCCTGACCTAAGTTCAAGGGTGGGGGTATATATTTAGTCTTAGGTTGCTATCTTCTAGTCTCAGTTTTAAGGGAGGATACTGCAGCTTCAATCATATCAAGGCATGCCTTTTTTTTGTCCAAACCTAATGCCACCCTTTTTCTTAATTTCTAGATGCATGTAAAGCTGTAGAGAAAGTGACAATTTCCTAGGAAATTTGTAATACTTTTATATTATATTTTATGTTTAGTTTTATTCCCCAGTTGCAAATGTCATAAATAGGTATTTGCACACATATCTTCCACTGCCTTTAGCAAAAAGTGTGACTTATACGTACAATGTGGCAATAAATAAAAGCTCCTGGAAAGAAATTGTGCTACACTTTTGGGATCAGCAAACAGGAATGATGTTTATCCAGCAGCAGTTGACTCATAAGATTAAGTTGTTGAATTGTTGGTGATTTAGACACATACTTGTTTTCTGAATAAAATGAAAAAAATCACTGCGTTATTTTTTTTTCTTTTCTTTTCTTTCCATGCAGTTGTTGAATGCTAAACCTTTTGGCCTTTGGCTAATGTTAAAAAGATTAGATATTTGGATAAAAAGGAACAAAAAATTGTCTTCAAACCCCTGATATTGATATGGATTTCAGTACATGCAGAAAAGGTCTAAATATATTGGGGCAGTGACCTTCATAAACACTGCTTGAAGCATATTAAGATTTCCGTTCAGCCTTGGGATTATATCTATTTCCCAATTCTCAACTGAAAAAATCTGCATGCAAATATTTATAACTAATTTTTATTTGATCTTGCTGAATCATGGTGAGCATGTTTTATGATGGCCTAGGCCAGGGGTCTGAAAAGTTGGCTCTTTTAAGACTGGTGGACTTCAACTCCCAGAATTCCCCAGCCAGCCATGTCCACCAGTCTTAAAAGAGCCAACTTTGCAGACCCCTGGCCTAGGTCAGAATTCAATAAACTGTTGGTTACTTTTACTTCCTACAGACTTATTTCTGTGAATTCAAGTAGCCTTCAGCTAATGACCATCGGGGTCAAGAGGAAGGGGGAAATGATGTCACACTGATGACATCATTCAATTAACATAAATAACATACAATCGTTATTAGCATTATGATATTATGATGCAGCTGATATAAGGATCTGGATGAGAAAAATCAGCTTCAACTTAACCTTGGCAAGATGGAGTGGCTGTGAGATTTTGGCTCCCAAGCCCAGATGATACTTCATCTTTGACTCAGAGTAGAGTGACCCTTTCCATGAGTGAACTGATGCAAAATTTGGGGAATCCTCTTAGATTCATGGCTCTTGCTCAAGGAGCAGATGACAGCCATTGCTGGAGTTGCAGGTTTGCAGATTTAACTAATGCACCAATTGCACACTTTCCTGAACCCAAAGACCTTGCTCACAGCCACTCATACCTGCCTTGGTCAACTTCCATTTGGATTACTTCAATGCATTCTACATAGGACTGTCCTTGAAGAGCACTAGGAATCTTCAACTGGCCGACAATACAGCAGCACACACATTAACGGTGGCTCCTAGGTTTAGCCATCTAACACCTTTGTTATGCTCTCTATACTGGCTTCCAGTTTCTTACTGGGTGCAATCTAAGATGCTGGACATCACCTTTAAAGCCCTAGATGGCATAGGGCTATGTTATTTGCAGGACCCCCTTTCCTTAAAAACATCAACGTGTCTTAATCAGATAGGGTAGGTATGTGCTTCACTGTGTTATTTTTGGACTGCAAAAATCACAAACAGACCAAACCTCATCAAAAATATCAGTTGAAGCCAAGATTGCCCAACAGTCATATTTCAGTCATATCATGCAAGCTGACTCACTCAAAAAATCAATCATGCTGGGAGTGATCAGCAGAAAAAGGAGAAGGGGCCACCCTAGTACCCATTGGCTGGACACTATAAAGGATGACCCCAGAATGACCATGGCTTATCTGAAGGAGGTGGTGTGAGATACAGGGGCATGGAGAGTGCTGATCCAGTGGCCCGAGGGTACTGAATGGCTGATGATGATATCTCTCTATCAATCACTAACAAGATACATCTCAAATCAGAATTTTTAGACAGCATCAAACATTCCTTCTTTATCATCTTTAATATTATATGTGACACTTTAATTTGAGCAACAGGTTACCTAAACCACTTTAGTCCTTATTCTGACTGTTCCTCAGTCCTTATTTGATATCTTCTATTCCATCCTGAGTTTTGCCCATGCTGTGACCCTTGAAATACTGCCACACAAAATCTGATGCAAATTGCAATAATGTTCTTTCAGCTAATCCACTTTCAGTGTTAGCATCTACATATAAAGTACATGTATGAAAGACAGGAACAGAAGTCTTCCTTTCGGGTTAAATTCAACACACAATCGCCCATTGAGTCATGGAATAACATTTTCCAGAATACATATCGTTTACTTATTTATAATAGACACTAGAACCATTTGAATATTCAGTCCTGAGGTTTCATTTTATTTGAAAGTAGTTTAGTCAGATTTCTTAACTGAGTTTCCATTGTGAAGCAACTATTCTATCCAAACTGGGCTTGCTTTCCGCAGGTTAGTAGCTGCTCCATAACACAGGTATATTATACAATTATCACTGGTTCATTAAAATAGATGTTTTAATCCTGCTTTTGCACTAAAAGGAAGGTTCAAAGCCAACACTGAATAAAAACACACACTCAACTTTGGCATCTTCAAGTTTGTCAAGGATCTTGACAAACTTGAACATTGGGCACTGTCTAATAAAATGAAATTCAATTGTGAAAAAAGTAAGGTTCTACATTTAGGCAAGAAAAACAAAATGCACAGGTACAGTATAGGTGGTACCTTGCTCAATAGTAGCAACTGTGAGAGGGATCTTGGAATCCTAGTGGACAACCATTTAAATATGAGCCAGCAGTGTGCAGCAGCTGCCAAAAAAGCCAACACAGTTCTAGGCTGCATAAACAGAGGGATAGAATCTAGATCACGTGAAGTGTTAATGCCACTGTATAGTGCCTTGGTAAGGCCACACTTGGAATACTGCATACAGTTTTGGTCGCCACGATGTAGAAAAGACATGGAGACTCTGGAAAGAGTGCAGAGAAGAGCAACAAAGATGATTAGGGGACTGGAGGCTAAAACATATGAAGAACGGTTGCAGGAACTGGGTATGTCTAGTTTGAAGAGAAGGACCAGGGGAGACATGATAGCAGTGTTCCGATATCTCAGAGGGTGCCACAAAGAAGAGGGAGTCAAACTATTCTCCAAGGCACCTGGGGGCAGGACAAGAAGCAATGGATGGAAACTAATCAAGGAGAGAAGCAACTAAAAACTAAGGAGAAATTTCCTGACAGTTAGAACAATTAACCTCTGGAACAGCTTGCCTCCAGAAGTTGTGAATGCCCCAACCCTGGAAGTCTTTAAGAAGATGTTAGATAGCCATTTGTCTGAAATGGTATAAGGTTCCTGCCCACGCAGGGGGTTGGACTAGAAGACCTACAAGGTCCCTTCCAACTCTGCTATTGTATTGTATTGTATTGTATAATCAGCCTGAAACTTTCACACATCTATTAGGAATAAAACAGTTCCTTCTCACAATCTAATCTATAAAACTTAAATTGACTATTCCAAAGCAGATATAATGACTAGTTGCAAAGGAAATTGGAATGATCACCGTCATAGTTACAGGTGAACAGGATTTCAGCCTGTTGTCTGGAGTGAGAAATTCCTTCTTCTACAGTATCAACTGTTCAGAATCACACAGAAGCTCATCCTGTGCACAGGTGGCAGCTCAGCTTTCCAGTCTATTAGATTACTCTTCAAATTAATTTGCTAAGTTATTAAGATACTGTAATGGCTGTGTTGACATCACATATTTACCAAAGTGATGGGTAACTTAGAGACGGTTTACAAAATTGACAATTTTGTCAGATTGCACAACACAGTAAACCACAAAATAATCACACAGGTTGGCTCTGCACAAGCTCTAGGCCAAAATGTGGCTGATAAATTGGTGGCTTTCTTCTTGAAGATTGCAGTTAACTAGATAAAAGACCTACTGGTATATGAAGATGACAGTAAATATACATCTATCCAAAAAGGAATTTGTCAGTTACAGGGCAACAGAGTGACACAACTTTTTCTTCAACATCTCTACAGAAGGAAACTCTCCAATATGTCTTCTATTCAACAAGACAATTGTTTTGACAATCATTGTGTTTCTCTTCTAGTTGTTCTTTGAAACCTGCTGTATTTTATTTTATTGTCTGTAACAGTTCTCTTAGGTTTCACAGCAGATTGTGCTCTTTTAACATAATGCTTAGCTGTGCCAAGGCTGGACAAAGTAGTCTTTTCCTATTCTCATTCTTGGGCACTATACCTTTTTTTTTTCCTTTGGTGCTAATTATACAGTTTCTCTCCTATTCTGACTCATTGCTGACTCATATTCAATTCGATTACTATCCCCTATGTTTTATTTTTCTGTCTCTCTCCATTAGTTTAAATATTAATTCTATTTTAGATTCTTGTTTATTTTCTTGCACAATGTGTGTCATAAGTGGTGTTTAATAGTACTGGATTTTAAGTTGTGTAGACTACACAGTCACATTATCACAAAACACCCGAGGAACTTGAAGCAAAAGCAATATGTTAACCTTCCCATGCATCAAGCATCTTTTTCAGCTATGAAGAAATATGTAGAACTACATCAAGAGTAAATATTTGAAGGGTTAGGGTTTCCCACTTGTTGTCTATAATTTCAAATGTTCCTCAATCAACCTCATCTTTATAGAACAGGGCTGTACTAATATTTCTATAAAGGCAAATACCGAGTGAAACACTCTCAAATATATTGTCAACAATACCTAACAATAGACTAATTCACCCATGTATTCCTTCACTGGTACTGGGTCTCTCTTCTCTGCAAGCTGGCTGTATTCAATACATGTCAACATCAGCATATTTTAAAGCAAGCAACATTTTATGCAGAGGTTGCTCACAGTATTAAGGACTTCGGATGCTGCTTTCAAGGAAAAGAGAGATGCTAATACTGCGCATATTCTGTGCAGCCCAAGAGCCACAGTAGGCTTTCCACAACATAAAGGATAACCCCAATGCAGGCAGGGGTAAGATCTGTGTTTGGAGGCTCCAGGGCTTTAATAGTTGAAATAGCACCCATTATATTTTTCAACTTGCCTCATACTAACACACATAGACACATATACCTCACTTTGGCAAGAAGTTGGGGGACCATATTTCCTCCAGCATCACAGTTTATACCCGTGGCCTAAAGGGAGACCAGCAAATAATCACCTCAGTACAGAAGGCTTGGTTCCCAGCATCTATACCTAGCCATGTGCATTCCGAGGTCTCGTATTGCTACCAGACTTCAGGATTGATGTCACATATTCCTATTCCACTCTGGGACAAAGAAGATCTTTGGGAACTAAACGTCATCCTCTTTAACTTATCTGGTTAGATCCAAAGAGCTAATTCACACAACTATCTTTTCTAGTTAATATAAGGTATGAATGCTTCTGTCTTCCATAATGTTTGCTCTAGACATGAATCGAAATATTAATTTGTCCCTGCTCCTTGTTCTGTTCCAGTAGTCGTCTTTTCCCCTTCTCCTTTCAACAGCCTACACTGGAGATATGGAACTAGCATTTCCTCTAGAACAAGTGGTAACTAACCTTTTTGGCACCGAGTGCTGACAGGAGCATGTGCGCCTTAGCGTGCATGTGCCTTAGCACACACATGCCGGACCACCAAAACACAGAAAAGAGAAGCTGGCCAGTGCACATGCACTCATGGCCAGCCGCTCTCTTCCGGGTTCTGGTGTGTGCATGTGTGCTGGCCAGCTGTTCTTCATGAATACGCACAATGGAACCCTGAAGAGCAACTGGCCACGCAACGCATCCACACAAGACCACGTAATGGAACCCGGAAGTGCAGCTAGCAACTGCCCGTGTGCCCACAGAGAGGGCTCTGCATGCCACCTCTGATACACATGTCATAGGTTCACCATCATGGCTCTAGAATCTTTTTTCTAAAGCAGCCTCTTCCTGTTGTTTCATGATAAGGTCATCCATGATCACTTAATTCCTTTTGAGTATGCCAATGGTTTGTGCCAATACATTTATCCAAAAATCTCTAGACTGCTTTATGACCAGCCTATAAGAAAATCGGTTTAGGATACAGGTAGCCATTTTCATAATGTGCAACGTCTACAAGATAGTTTTTCTCATGAAAATCAACTTGTTTAAAATTTCATCACTTTCATTTATCTCTCCTCACCTACTTTTCATAACCAACATAGTAAAGAGGGGAAAAATTAACTTTATAATATGATTGTCAATATGACTTGGTCATTGATCATATATGCTTCCTTTAAATGAAAAAAAATGAAATTTTAATTGAAAAATATACGGATAAAGAAGAAATTGCATATAGATAAGTGTAGATGTCACTGATTAGGAAAAGAAAATTTGACTTCCTACAATTTTGAGATATTTATGCTGCCCTCCGAATGGTTATAACGTCTGGCTTTGGAACAGACGAAAACCATAGTTAGTACAAGAAACATGAATTAGTAAAGTCTAAATCCCTTATCAATTGGGTCATTTGAAGAATATAAACATACAGTTTATTTTCCTTTTATTTCATCGTTTTAGAAACGGTTATAGGAAAGCAATGCAGAGCCCTTTCTTTCCTAAGTTTCAAATATATACATGAAATCTTGGTATGATACTTAAAGAAAAACAAAATGTTGCTTTTGTTGTTCTTTTTGAGAAAGATGCAAGAAGTCCATAGAGAAAGGTCCTAGTATTATTTTATGGTGTAGAAACACAAATTGACAAATCTCTATAGCATGCTATTTAGTACTGTAAATGGTACAAACAAATCCTATCATTATATAAGAATTATACAGGAAAACAGAAAAGAAAAACAGAATTTCTCAGCCACAAATGCTTCTTTTCTTAATTATTCTTACAGAGCAGATTTTTTTTTTAAACAATAAAAGTATGCAACTTGTCCAAAGTGCTCATTCTTAATCTTTCAGTAATATTACATATTTTAAAAAAGAGGACATGTAGAGGATTTCTTAGAGAAATCTTCATTCATATTCTGGTGCATTTTCTAGCAAAAAGGGGGTGGGGCAGGGAGAGGGGGGAAGGGAGGAAAAGGCATACATCCAATTGCTTATGAGCTAAGCAGCCCTTTCAGTGTAACACCTCTATAGGAAGAGACTCAAATGGCAAACCCCTGAAAAGTTATATACCTGTACAGATAAAATGTACCAAATTCAGGCAGAATGACATTATAGGTTTATATAAAATTTGATTTATATCACATGCATTTTAGTTCCATCTGGCTTACCATTCCAAACTGATTCATTTTTATTCAAGGTGTTAAATAATCCATTGCCATATTGTTTAGCTAATAAATCAGGGACTTCCTCCCATATTTGTTAGATTCCTGCATTCTCAAATCAATAGGGCCAAATCTGACTGGGGTTTACAGCAATCATAGTCAAGATCTTGTTTAGTGGGACTTAGATGGAAAAAGATGGCTCTTTGCTGAAGCATGCAGCAATTACTCACCATATCCATGAATGCCTCCTGAATGGGAAATTGTTTACATGCATCACATTCATAGTTCTGTCAGCATCAGTCTTTATCAATCCAAAACTTTTATCTCTTGTGGTATTCATAGGTACACTCCACAGCAACAATAGCATCAGCTAGTGTAATGGACTATTGCAATTGTTTTCAATATATATGTTTATATATACATATATATATCATATTCCATGTGTTTCTGGAGCTCCAGCATAGAGAACAGAATTTTCCTAAAATTTTCTAGCACCTGAAGACCAAATCTGGACTCAGAAGCTAAGCATTGTTGGGCCTGGTTGGCACATGAATGAGAGACCTTCTGTATGCAAGATTGGGAAGTCCAAAATTATATATATATCCTGGAAAAATGCAGTTGCAAATGACTTCTGTATTGTCCCCTAGAAAACTGCAGGGATGTGTCCGGGTAGCCACTGGGAGTTGAACTGAAGTTGAAGAATTTATTTTTTTCTAACTCTAGGTCCATCCATTAATGCCATTTGCTTGCGTAAGAAAAAAATCACAAAAAAAATACAGCTTTAGGTAGCTGATCCTAAATAAAGGCAGTAATTCCCCTTGATAAATCCCAAGTATAAATTAAAGTGTCTTCATGTGCAGCATTTTAGACAGTAGGAAAATGTGAGTCAAAAGTGAGTTTCTTGCCATCTGTGTTAGATCAGTTTTTAAGAGGAAAAGCAAAACTTCACACTGTTTTGCCATGCTGTCCTTTAGAAACAGATATTGCTTTTTCTTTCGTCTTAAATACATATTCAGCATTCCTTATTTCTTTTGGCAAGAAAGAAGGGACAAAACACGACGAATAACCGCACACAAAACAAACTTTTCCTCTAGAAATAAAGCTCCTTGACTCACTTCAGAGAAGAGGGTCCTAGGCAGTGCTATTTTCTTGCTCCGTGGGAAGAGAAGAGGATGTCGACACACCATTGTGAACCAAAGGTGTTCCCAGGATGCTATTTAACGCCATTACAAAGCTGCCCTTTCAACTGTAAGGAAGATGACAATTCCATGACACTAAGGGTGAACAGGGGGTAAGTCTCACCCAAAAAAAAATCACAGGGCTTACTTCTGAGAAAACACACCTAGAATCCTGCTGTTAAAATATAGATTTCTTTGCTGCAGTGTCCAGCTTTAGGGTTGTGGCTTTTAAGTCAATGCTATATTTTGTAGAAGTAATAAAATAAAAACCCAACCATGTGTCCTGCCCAATGACTACAATGTAAAATCCTGCATCCTTTAAACATTCTTCCCTGTAAACTCTCTTTTTTCCCCTTTAATTAGGTTCCCTCAAGGAATCGGGTCCGAGATGTTGTTTACTGTTACTCCGGAGTGTCTGGTAACATCCCTGGATAGAGAGACGTGATACACGCGGGAGGGGAGAGGAGCCAAAAACCCACCCGACCCAAAGTCCGCTCTGCAGGTGGAAGAACCTGCATTCCTTCCTTCCTTCCGCCTAGAAGCACGATTTGCAACACTGACCTTCGAAAACCATTTGTCTTCCTTTCTTCCCGGGAGCTTGGGACACTTGCAGGGTAGCCTCGGCCACTATCATTGTGCAGCAGAATTAGCCCCCGGGCTGCAGTGAGGATGTGCTAGCGTCAAGGGGGCCCCTCTAGGTGGGTTCTCCATCCTGCCACGGCTGGTCCTCCGCTGCTTCTCCGGCAGACACCCACCCAGGGAGGGAAGCGGCTGTTCGACAGAAGGGGAAAGGGGGGAGGGGGGAGGAGAAGAAGAAAAACCCCCGAGGGAGCCCAAGGCTCCGATTTCAAAGAAATAAAAGCCTGCTTTGGGAATCTTCTTTCACTCTGAAACTGAGGGCTTAATGCCGCCTCCAGTAAGATCAATGCAAATGCACATATATAACACCGGTGGGGTGGAGGAAGCCCCGCAAGGAAAAATGACGGTTTAAAAACAAAAACAAAAAGGCAAAAAATAACCGTCGCGTCTGTTCAACTTTCCTATATATATATAATATATATATATATATTAATACCCGGCGGGGGGAAAGCAGCCGGAGGACAAAAACATTCCCGGTTGCAATCAGGTTCCAAACGAATTGTGAACCCTCCGGGCAGGAAATCCTGTACCTGAAACCGAGAGTTTCACAAGAAAACAGCCATGTCATAAAGCCCCGCGCCAGATCCAGAGGCGTGAGGAAGGAGCGCTCCCAAGCCGGACCATTGCCCACCCCGAGCACGTTGCGTTATTACTTCTCGGCACTTCCTGTTTCCTTTAAGGATGGCCCTGGCGGCCGCTGCCTCCTACAAATCCTCCGCTGAGCCCCCCAACCCTGTTGTTGCCATTCTGCAGGGAGGAATCCGAGGCTCAACTCGCGGAGACTCATAGGATCATACTGGGGACCCGAAGACGCCTTTTGTTAGAAGCGCTCTTAAAGAAAGAAGCCGCGGCTCCTTGGCATACGCAGACCGAGGCGCGTGAGGGGAGGGGGGGGGGGCTGCGAAATTCACCTGCTTTACATTTCTACAAAAAAAAAGAAAAAAAGACCCCACCTCCCATCGCCTCTCACTCTCTCTCTCTCTCTCTCTGTCACACACACACACACACACACACACACACACACAAACACCGACAACCGTTGAGACCAGGATGCCATAAAGGAAAAGGGGTGTGGCAACACGGTTATTGCCTGTAAATCCTGCTGGTTGAAGTTTTTCCCTCTCTCCTGCGTGCCACATCAAATATATCACAGAGAAAACGGCACGTCCCGTTTGGCCACTGAGAAAAGGCTTTAAAATGTAAGAAAGCGCTTCTTCCCCCCCCCTCCCCGTCCCCCAAATTCAGGCACATTATTGTGACACGCCAAAGATTCGCGACTACTGTACTTCAGGACTGGCAAAGCCTCTCTTCAGCGGAGGCTCCCAAGTTCCCGGAAAAGAAAAGACAAATGGGGATAAAGACGAAACCGAAAAGCGCTCCAGGGCTGCCTTTGCCTCTTTCCATTTCCATTCGCTGCCCGCATTACCTCCCGGTGCTATTGGTAAAGGCTATGACTCATCTTGCTGTAGAGGATCTTGTACGCTATGCATGCGACAAAGCCTCATTCTCTTCCCCAAATGCTGAGAAATCATTTGTGTGCTAAGCTTTGGACAAGAAGTTTGACAGACACACACACGCACACATGTCCATTGTAATAACATACGTGCAACATACATAACTTACAATGAGGCCAAACCTGGCCTCTGTAATGGTGCTAATGGTTTCTGAAATCAGTCACAACCTTCTGGAGGTGAATACCGCAGATTGATCCATAAAATGGTTTTGCACTCAATGCCTGGATTTAAACAATGAGATAAGCCAACACAAAACAAATTATGGCTCAGCAGAAGGTATAAATCAAGTGACACCTCTGGCTTTCGCACACTGTCTTCTCCTTCCGGCGAAACACTTCTTTCCCTTTCAGTTTAGAAAATATGCTACATTTTCTATGCCATGTGAATGCTATATGCTCTCTTTTACTACAACTCCCATCTTGCCTAGCCAGCATCCATAAGCACTCACTGTATGGGCCTCCAGTTCAGTGGTGCAATTCAGCTAGTTCTATCCGGTTCAGGCGAACTGGTAGTGGTGGCAGCAGGAGGCTCCACCCACCCACCGGGATGTCATCACATCCCTTTTGTTAATGTTCTGCGCATGCGTGGAGGTGGCGCTTAAGAGCAAAACGAGCACACCTGCATTTGCAAAGGTAACTAGATTTCATCCCTGCTCCAGTTGTTACCACTAGCCGCAAATACAGCTACGGTATACGGAGACCCACCAAGCACTTCCAAGACAGCATTTCACATTTTCAGCTAAAATTAATTTGAAACTGATATCCACATCTTATTACATCTCTTACCATATAAGAGAACAAATAGATAAGTATGCATGAGATAAAGGGGTGAAATGTACCAGGGGTGAAATTCAGCAGGTTCTGACAGGTTCTGGAGAACCGGTAGCAGAAATTTTGAGTAATTTGAAGAACCGGCAAATACCACCTCTGGCTGGCCCCAGAGTGGGATGGGAAAGGAGATTTTGCAGTATCCTTCCCCTGGAGTGGGGTGGGGAATGAGATTTTGCAGTATCCTTCCCCTGGAGTGGGGTGGGGAATGAGATTTTGCAGTATCCTTCTCCTGGAGTGGGGTGGGAATGGAGATGTTGCAGTATCCTTCCCCTGGAGTGGGGTGGGAATGGAGATGTTGCAGTATCCTTCCCCTGGAGTGGGGTGGGAAAGGAGATGTTGCAATATCCTTCTCCTGGAGTGGGATGGGGAATGAGATTTTGCAGTATCCTTCCCCTGGAGTGGGGTGGGAATGGAGATGTTGCAGTATCCTTCCCTTGGAGTGGGGTGGGAATGGAGATTTTGCAGTATCCTTCCCCTGGAGTGGGATGGGAAAGGAGATTTTGCAGTATCCTTCCCTTGGAGTGGGGTGGGAAATGAGATTTTGCAATATCCTTTCCTTGGAGTGGGGTGGGAAATGAGATTTTGCAGTATCCTTCCCTTGGAGTGGGGTGGGAAATGAGATTTTGCAGTAACCTTCCCTTGGAGTGGGGTGGGAAATGAGATTTTGCAGTATCCTTCCCTTGGAGTGGGGTGGGAAATGAGATTTTGCAGTATCCTTCCCCTGAAGTGGGATGGGAATGGAGATTTTGCAGTATCCTTCCCTTGGAGTGGGGTGGGAAATGAGATTTTGCAGTATCCTTCCCTTGGAATGGGGTGGGAAATGAGATTTTGCAGTATCCTTCCCCTGGAGTGGGATGGGAAATGAGATTTTGCAGTATCCTTCCCTTGGAGTGGGACTCTTCCACTGTAGAAGGCTAAGAATGTGGGGTGGACCTCAACTCAAATGGGAGAATATTCCAAATGGTGGGGGATGGGCTTCTCCTGGACCCCACCAGCTGAAATTATTTGTCCCATGGGATCCAAAGGAGACCCTTTCTGCCGGAACAAATGGGGCATAGTCCCATTGGGGTGAGATGGTTCTTCAGTGTTCCAATGGCATGCCCTTCATTCCATACCACTACTGAGACAGACTAGTTGTAGTGGTGTTAAAGTGGCATTTTCCTACTTAGTCCTACATATTTCAAAGGCAGCCTCATGATGTAGACAATTGGTTAGGCTTTGCAGAGAGAAGCCTGGGGGCAGGAGCAAATTAAATAGAGGCAGGAAAGAAAAAAGGAATGGATACAGCAAATTTCATGCCAGTAGCAGCTTTCTACAAGCTCAAGGCATTCCAGCGTAGTAATGGGGAAAAGCCCATTTAGAGGAGTCATTCATTATCAGTTTGCAAGCTTAAAATGTGCCGTTTAAAGTTTCTCAAGTGGTATCCATTTATGCAACCCAAATAACAAAAGGAGCATGGCACCTCAACAGCTAACACTTTTATTATTCTCCTTCAGGGACAACAGTCCATTTTATTAGATACATTTACACCCATAAAAGTTTATGATTTGAGGTCAGTAAAATGAGGAGCCAGATTGTTGGGGGCAATATGCTGACTCTGTAAAGAGCTTAGAGAGGGCTGTAAAGCACTCTGAAGTGGTATATAAGTCTAAGTGTTATTGCTATTTAGTGAATTTGCTTACTGCTCCTCCAGAGGGGATTGAGTTCTCAAGGCCAAATCACAATAAAGAGAAAAATCTCAGGCCAATTTATAAAGAACTAGCCAATAACCCAGCATTGCCCGGGTATTTATTTATAGGGGAAAACCCTAACCCAAACGTAATTTCTAATGTTGGATTTTCCTCCTTACCAGAGGGAGCCCCCTTGTGCATTACTGTGAAGTCATTATGATGGCAATTCCACTGCATTGTACAGTAGAAGCAATTTTACAGCAGTACAGTAGAAGCCATTTAAAGGCACAACAGGCTGCATCTTAACAGAACAACACACACACACACACACACACACACACACACACACACACACACGAGATATCTTACCCCCACAGTATTTTTCTCCAGACAGTAAATCATGTGTGTGATACCAAGTTTGGTTGAAATTGCTTGAGGCATTCCAGAGTTATGCTGGAACACACACACACACACACACGACAATACCACACATGAACCTATTTTACATTGCATCAGATTATCAATCTAACTCAGAACTAGGATGCATGATTTACATCCAGTCTTTTCTAATCTGGTGGACTCTCAGAATTCCAAATTGGGATTTGTAATCCAATACTTCTTAAGGCCATCAGCAACTGGAGAAGAGTAGTCTGACCACTGACCAGAAGTAATAAACCTCAAAGCAATTAGTACTGTAATGATATACAAATCAATAAGAAACTACACTGATGTATATCAATAATATATTTTAATATGATAATTTGCACTATGATTCATTCGAATGAAAACAAGCTCTTACACTTTTTATTATAAGTCAGGAAACTCTTGATTCTGGGGCAACAGAATACAAATGTTCCTTGATAAACAAATGAATAAAATCTACCATCTCAGTTGCACAGTTCTAATGCAAATTTATCATCTCCATGTGAACTAAACCTCTGAGCTCATTGGCATGTCACATATTTGAATGACAAATAATAAATCCAAGTAGGATAAAACTCCTGCTTGGGTTTATGACCACATAAATACCTTATGTGTGAAGATAACAGATCAAGAGACATAGCTTACTTAGTTATCTATAGAAATATTTAAAGCAGTAAACCTTTCAGGGGATAAAAGGACAAGGTGCATTTATTTAATTCTGCAAACTTTGATGTACAGAAACATCAAAGGAAAACAGCTATGGTACAGTAAGGGCAAATATAATGCAACTGCTAATACTAGCAAGCTCCTTGGGTAATTACATATTTATTTATGTATGTATTTATTTATGTATGTATGTATGTATTTATTTATGTATGTATTTATTTATTAGAATTTGTCAAACAAAAATGAGAACAAGAATAAAAGGGGGAAAATACAATGACAGGAACAATAGGCACATTAGTGCATTTATGCATGCCTCCCTCCACTGACCACATAAGTATGAAGTAAGGTCCACGGAAGTCAATTTGTGACTGTGAAAATTTGTAGCTGAGATAACTGGATCAGGTAGAACTTTTCAGACTTTGACAACTGTATTACAGAAATCATATTTTTTATAGTCAAGTTTAGAACGATTTCCAATGTGTTTAAAAGCAGTTGTATTATTGTGATTAAAACAGAAAATGTCATTTACAGGTAAAGCCTTACTACGTATAATTTTGTATGCAATACCTAGGTTTGACCGCAAGCGACACAACTCTAAGTTATCCAAACCAAGAATTTTGAGCCTAGTAGCATAGGGAATTCTATTGTGTACAGAAAAATGCAAAACCTTTCTTGGAAAATACTTCTGAACCCGTTTAGTTGTGCTGATGTCAGATCAGGAGTGAAATTCAGCAGGTTCTGACAGGTTCTGGAGAACTAGTAGCGGAAATTTTGAGTAGTTCCGAGAACCAGCAAGTACCACCTCTGGCTGGCCCCAGAATGGGGCGGGAATGAAAATTTTGCAATATCCTTCCCCTGGAGTGGGGTGGGAATAGAGATTTTGCAGTATCCTACCTCTGCCATGCCCACCAAGCCACGCCCACAGAACCAGTAGTAAAAAAAATTGAATTTCACCACTGTATCAGATATATATATTCCTATGGCTTTTTCTCTATTAACTTAAGAAATCCCTCAAAGGAGAAAGTTCTTTGCTTGCTGCAGAAGGTCAGAAATATTAAGGCTAATCAAACTGGCCTCAACCCCTGATTTCATGACAGTGAGAAACTCTAGGCAAATATTCTTAAGATGTTGTGTGGGTCGGCTGATTCTAAAGGAAGGAGAAAATCTTCAATTTGAATCCTTTGAAGATTTCAGGTGGTCTTTAAAGATGACCCCATAAGGAGTGAATTGCAGAAATCTAGCATGGTGGAAAGTAATAATACAATAATAGTACAATACAATAATAATACAATACAATAGCAGAGTTGGAAGGGACCTTGGAGGTCATCTAGTCCAACCCCCTGCCTAGGCAGGAAACCCTATACTGTTTCAGACAAATGGCTATCCAACAACTTCTTAAAGACGTGCAGTGTTGGGGCATTCACAACATCTGGAGGCAAGCTGTTCCACTGATTAATTGTTCTGTCAGGAAATTTCTCCTCAGTTCTAAGTTGCTTCTCTCCTTGATTAGTTTCCACCCATTGCTTCTTGTGCTACCCTCAGATGCCTTGGAAAATAGCTTGACTCCCTCTTCTTTGTGGCAACCCTTGAGATATTGGAACACTGCTATCATGTCTCTTCCTAATCCTTCTTTTTATTAAACTAGACATACCCAGTTCCTGCAACCGTTCTTCATATGTTTTAGTCTCAAGTCCCCTAATCAGTAGGCATAAATGTAAGGTACAGGAGAAAGAGCTGCAACCAAGACCTATCAGACAATAGAAAGCTGAATCTAGAGCAGAAGTATGTCTTAGACATTATCCTCTTTAGTTCTTATAGCTGATGACCTGGCATTGCCCGGTTATTTATAGACATTGACGTGTTAGTCTGACAGGGGCCTTTCTTCCCCCTACTCCCATGCCTGTCCTCTCCCTTCCCCCTCCCATGAGCTCCTCTTTCCTGGCCTGTCTACAATCCTGGCACTTTGCCCCGAAGCATTTTTCTGACAGGGAGTCATTGAGAGGGACCTTTCTTCCCCCTACTCCCATGCCCATCATCCCTGTCCTCTCCCTTCCCCTTCCCATGAGCTCCTCTTTCCTGCCCTGGCACTTTGCCCCAAATTCATCAGGTGCTTGACCATTGGTCCACTGGAGGGTGAATGTCACGACTGGCTTTCCAGAGGAAGCAGCGAAGGAACTGACATCACAAACAGTGACTGCTCTAGGATGCCACACTCACTTTCCTTAATGGTCCAGGCTCTCCCTTCTCCCTCCCATGAGATCAGAAAAAATTGCCGCTCTAGGATGCTACAGCCGCTCTCCTTAATGGGCCAGGCATTCCAATGTTATGCTGGAACACACACACACACACACACATACCCCAGGGGTGTCTTACCCCTCCCCCAGTATTTGTTTCCAAAGGGAAAGTCATCTGTGTACCAAGTTTGGTTGAAATTGCTCGAGGCATTCCAGAGTTATGCTGGAACATGCATACGTACAAACATACAGCCTTTTTAATATAGATGAAGATAAACAGATGGAAGGGGGAATTGCATTCAAACTTTCAGGATTCTGCTCCTGTAATCTTATAATAAAAGTAAAATTAGCATTCATAACTCTTGTTTCCTAATCTGATCTACGTTGAAGATCTGGGATGCGTGATGTAAGTATGAGTCACTATCACAATGTTCCCCTGCTTCCAAAGTAATCCGGGCTCTACCTGAAGTTGGAGAACAGTCCTTTAGGCCCCAGCTTCATCTGCCCATCGAGCTGCAGCAATGAGTCCAACTTTCAGACCAAGTCCCTCTGGAATAATGTTAACATTCTGAAGAAATAACACGAGGAGCAACAGAGAACGTCATTGAATTAACAGCTGCTCCATTCTGCTTGGATTCAATTGCTGTAGGTTTTGTCCCATCCCAACCCTAACAGCCTCTAGGCATCAGGATAAGTCTTGGACTTCATTGCTGGAGCAGCCCATGGAGAGTGACAATATACTGTTGATACTTGACAACATATTGATGATACCACACACTGAACAAATGATAGTGTCTCTCAGTGGCTTCCTGTAGATATTAAGGAAAATGAGAAAATTGAGCCTCATAGCATTTTACGGGAAGACCCCCATTCAACTTAATGGAGTTGAATCGTCCATTAAGATAGAAAAAGAACCACCAGAGGATACATGTCACAATTCCTAACCCCTGAAAATAGTCCAGAACAATACAATTGTCAATGGTATGGAAAGGAGACTAAAGTAAGACCAGAAGAATCAAATTCCCCACAATTAGAAAATGACAAAAAATCAACAACCATCACGACCAATACAGCATTGTCTCATGCCCAAGTGATAAAATGAGGATTAAAACTTCCAACATACTTCCCCAAAATGCTGGAAATGTGAATCAATACATGGAACATACTACCACCTATGGTGGACCTGTAAGGAGACTAAAAAAAATTGGAAAAGGATCAAAAATTGCCTGGAGGCAATAACAGGAGTCAAAATAGAATGGAAACATGAAGTCTTCCTATTAGGAATAGTGTCTGTGAAATACAAAAAGAAGAGTAAAAGAAATTCCAGTTAAACTAGACAGACTTTGCTATCATCTTCATCATAGAATCCAGTGGATATTTGGTGAATCTGAGGAATTTTCCCAGCAAAATATTGTAGAGAGTAGTCATATCTGTGATGTCTCAGGATATGCAGTGTCAAATAGTTGCCCTTTGCAACAATCCTCCTACTGGAACTTGGCACTCTCAGAGGAAATCAGCACTCTGAGACAAGATACTTCATTACAGAATTAAGCAATTACTGAAAGAGAAGAGCAGTTTCTAACCAGTAGGAATCCAGTAGTATTTCTATTTGTGCTGCAAGATTTAAATGATGAGCTATTTTCTCCTGCTCTTTTCTGATAGGTTACTTTGCAGAACTTTTCTCACACCTGGGTTTTGTTTACAAAATGGATCTTTCCATTCCCAAGCCTCTCATTTCCTGGCTCTATGGCTCCAATTCTCAAATGCAACAAAGATTCACTTTTTTTTTTTTAATAACACAAGAATGAGAAATCAGCAGCTGTTTCTGGGCTTAAGCTTCTGGTAGCCTCAGGCAAAATGGCCGAGGTAAAGAATGATTGGAATGGTTACATTTGCTTACATCTGGAAAACATGTTTTGGCCCCTGCTGTGGAGAACTAACTAGATAGGACTTTCCCTTAGAACTGGGTCACCCAAACGTTAGTCTTGAGCACCAAGCTGAAGAAATATCTGTAGGCTGTAAGTGTGTGTGTCTGTCTGTGTGTGTCTGTCTGTGTGTGTGTGTGTGTTTTGTATAATATATAATATAATATACAATAGTATATTAAAACTTCCTTTCCCAAATCCTCTAAGTGGCTTGAATACAAGGTACAAAATTAACTCTCGGCAATTCACTCTAAGCTATTTTTAAAAAAAATTTCTATGCCGCTGAGCTAAAGTGGCGACATGGTTAGAATTCAGTACTGCAGGCTACTTCTGCTGATCACCGACTGCCAGCAGTTTGGCAGCTCGAATCTTACCAGGCTCAAGGTTGATTCAGCCTTCCTTCCTTCCCAGGTCAGTAAAATGAGGACCCAGATTGTTGAGGGCAATATGCAGACTCTGTAAACCACTTAGAGAGGGCTGTAAAAGCACTATAAGTCTAAGTGCTTTTGCTATACTGATTCAATGTTATAAATCAGAACAGGTCATAATTGAATTTACTACATACTATACATCACAAAGCTAGTAATGCCAACTACTGTAAGCATTGTTGATTGTTAAAGAATGTCTATCGTTTACAGGAAAATTGAGTGATGCACTTGTTCATTTTTAGTCAGGTCTGCTGTCACAGAAGAATAGGTAGCACACATTATTCTGCCTGGAGTGAAGACCAAAATACAATTTCATTGACTAAATTCGTTCATATTTTACCTTCTTTTTCCTCTCTCCTGTAGAATCAAAAAAGTGGGAGAAAGTGCAGAAATGGTTGTACTGTACACTGAGAAAGGCCACAGACACTTGTGTGCCTAAGAAAGCAATTGTACTGTTGACACCACTCAAGGACTTGTCTCTGTTATAGAAGAAAAGAGTCATCTTCCTCTCCTCTGAATCCATCATTTGGATACTATGGTGGTCCAGGTAAAGCCACATTTGCCTTATACAACCAAAGACATTTGAGGATGAAAAGAAATCCATTGCACGTTGCTTCACATGCATCATAACCATGACCAAAGTAAGCAGAGACAGAGAGTTGAACACTATTTTAAAAATGATGGGACAGAGGGAAACAAGTTAGCTCAGAGTTAGGCCCTGCTGTGTGGCACAGACTGAATAAAGTGTTCTTCCTACCTCAGCTTCTGTCACCCAAGAACTTAAAGCACAAAGTAAGAAATGTAGTAGAAAACACAATGGCCAGTGTTAATAACTGAAGAACCAGATTTAAATCTGTACTCAGCATAATTCATGGCATAAAAAAATCATATTTTCACTTTTATACATACCACCCAAAATAATTGGGTGAATTCTATGTGGATGGAGAATTGTGTCCCTTGTATCCTTGGAGGAAAATATATCAATGTAACAAATAAATAATATTCTTAGTAAGCAGACTCATAGCTAATGATGGTAAGTGAATCCCCCCCTCCAACTGTGACTATTTATCTCATGCTTCTATTGGAAAATCTGGTTTGATTCAGCCATTTCACCTGATTTATTAGGAAAGCAAACACTAAGAATGTCTTTTAATTCATTTAACTTTGCCAGTTTGAGAACTCTAATATCACTTTCAAAACACAGTTTGTGTTTTACACACTTTGTGTGTTATTTCCAACCAGGAGGATAGAATTGGCACAAGTGATCTATTACTGGCTTTTCCAAGACACTTTTTACCTTAAGGCAGGAGTGTAGAATTAAAATATTTTTTCTGAAATATATGCACCAGAGCAAAGCCAAATCCTAGAATTATGGGGCCACCCCTTTTCAGCCCTTATTCTTCCCAACACTCCTAACATTCATAAAAGAAGGGGGTGGGAGTCATCTGAAGTCCTGGAATCATCCTTCAGCCACAGATGCTGCAAACTGATAGCATGGTCACCCTTTGAGATAGGAAACGGACAAAAACCAAAGCTTTTTAAAAACATAAAGAAAAAAAGAAGAAGCCCCAAAACAAATAAGTAGAAATACCCAGGCCCAGAGGTGGTATTCAGTTGGTTTTCTCCGGTTCGGGCGAACCGGTGTTGGCGGCTGCGGGAACTGCGTGCGTGCGCTCCTTATGCGAGCTGGTAGGAAAGGTAAATGAATTCCACTGCTGCCAAGGCCTGTCATGTATGTCACATAGCTAGACCCATGTTGTAGCAGTGTTCCCCACAATGTGCCCCCCCTTTAATGCCCCCAAATGTGGGCTCCCACAGGTACAGAAAACTGCAATTTAGACTCCAGTCATAGTCATGGATATTTTTCTGTTGCGCTATTTTTTTCCCTAAAGAATACACATATATTTATGCCTTGGAAAAGAATATGCTGAATATGCTGCAAATCCTTTCTCTCTCTGGCAAATGGTCTCCTGGTTCTGGCAAACCGTAACTAGAAAAATCTGCTGCCTGGGCTCTGAAGCCAGTACAAAACATTTCATTTACATAATGCATCCAAAACAAAGCTTAGAGAGACAAAATACTATTTCCATACCCTATAATGTTATTTTCCATTTTAAATTGCCATCATCTTAGACTTCTATTAATGAAAAAAATGAGCAGGCTGTGACATTTGCACTGTTTCTTCCATTTTTCCACTGTGGAACTTTTAGGAGCTTTGGATGTTGCAAGCAATATTCTTGGGCAGCAGGCATGAAGAGAAGCAAGATCTCCAGCACTGAGTGAGCCAGTTCAGCCTCCCTCACATCGTCTCTCTTTCATGCCGTCATCTCAGAAGCATAAAAGCAACTCCTCTCTCTCTGACACACAAAAGATCTTGGTGCATCAGTTGTCAACCTTTAAGGCTCAGAAGCACAAAGAGAGAGTGAAAAAAGGGCAGAAGCAGGAAAGCAAGCAGCTTCTGTAATGAACCGTATCTAGAAAGATTTTTCATTAAAGCATCGTGGCCTGAAATTATGCTGGTACCTGTTTAAAATGCTCTTTTGTCTGTTTCATAGTGAGCCGGTTTCATTTCTCTTCAGAGATTGACTTCCCATGTGTATTTATTAATTATTAAGGCTATCTATATTTTCAACTATATGCAGAAGTTTAGGCATCCCTGGGGAATGCTGTTTCAATGAAACTCCAGCTTACAGCATCTCTACAGGGATGAAGTTAGAATAGAATAGAATAGAATAGACTATAATAGAATTGAATTGAATTGAATTGAATTGAATTCTTTATTGGCCAAGTGTGATTGGACACACAAGGAATTTGTCTTTGGTGCATAAGCTCTCAGCCTACATAAAAGTTGTAAGTGATAAATCAAAGTCATCATAAATACATTCATCATGAATCATAAGATGCAATACTTAGTGCTAGTCATAGGATAGTAAATAAACAATCAAAATCATACTAGGAAACCATATAAAACCATATAAATCATAAAGATACAAGCAACAAAGTTATAATCATAAGTAGAAAAGGAGATAGGTAACAGGAAGGGTGAGAAGAATAATAGTAATACAGTCTTAGTAAATAATTTTGCAGATTTGAACATTTACAGGTGTTTACATGGGCAAGGTGCTATAAAACACAAAAGATGTGATGATTATGGTCTTAAAGTGTAAATATATATTGACCTACCCAAAAGGGAGCATGTTAGGAATATAATCCTAGTGTTGGGTTGGCAATATATATATATATATATAAGCCATGATTGAAAATAGTATCTGTAACTTTAAATGCTACAGTGAAATGTAATTGGCTGCTGCTTCCTCAACTCAGCCATAAGAGGAAGCCAGAATCACTGTTAGATTACTGATCATTTTTGAATGGAGACTCTGGATGTCGGGTTAGATCAGTGAAAGGCGAAGAAGCAAGGAGGATCGTGGATTGAACAACTGTAAGCCAACTGTTTGAGTTATAGACTGTATTTTGATTCAAGACTAACTATCACTGTTTGTGAAGAAGTAGTTTATTTTTCACCGCAAGTAAAAGTCTACTTGTTTTTACCATCAGTGTCTGTGACTATTCGTGTGAATATCTAGCAACATATCTCTTGCTGCAAATTCCGTTGCACAACTCTCTGTCTCCTAACGGAGATATCCTCAACAGGTTACAAGTTCAAAATAAGAAAATTGTGTTTATTAAAAGATCCTTCCAGTCAATAGTTTATTAATATCTTCTTTGGTAGTAATAAGAGTTTCTGAACATTTCTCAAAGGCAGCTAAGAATAATTGATTTTGGAGTATTTTCCCACTCATCCCTAGGGAAGATTTTTTTTAAAAAAAACTCAGAAATACTTTTTAGGTCTTCTTGTACATACCACATGCTTGAGATCTGCCTTAAGATTTTCTATAATATTCAAGACTGGGCATTCAGTCTAGAATATTATACTTTTTCATTCTGTGAATTCTTCATTAGGAAGATTATTTGGGGCCTTTCTTTCTGACAGTTCTCCCATACAGACCACTGTTCTATAAGCAATTTTGTACAGTGAACCTACTCCAGTATCAGCCAAACTTTTTATTATGTTATTTGCAATGATCAGTAGATTCTTTGTGATCCAAAGTAAAAGAAGCAAACTGGGATTTTGACAGAGTTTTGTTGTTTGCTTTATTTAGATTTTATCCAAATAATGTTTCGTAAATCTGATGTGGAATGAAATGTTGATACCATGTAGAATATAATATTTATATTATACTGTACATTAATACATGCCTTTTGATTATGTAACAACTCCAATTTTCTGTAATATTAGAAGTTAATCTCAAAGAAATGAAAGTCTCTCACATCCTAATATTTAAGTTATTATTAGAAACAAACTTTGCATTCTCAATGATACCTTGACATTAGTTGGCACAATAACTAGTTAACGAGGCAGACACTTCCTTAGCTGGCAGATTCAGAATATACTTTCTCAAATTGAAAATCGAAACTAAGATAATCTTTGGGGTCCTGTGTGGCTAAAGTTTCAGAGTTTAGTAAGGGTCAGTGTAGGCCAATAAGGAAAACGCAGAACAAAATCAAAAGCCTGTGGTATAACGCAATATACAAATGAGCCCTGGCTCTAGTTTTAAAGGTTGGACTTGGTTAAATGTCTGCAAAAGGCTTTAATGTCACTAACAAGATGAAACCATATTCCAAGGATCCAAATTCTGCACCTGCAGCCACTAGTATTGATCTGACTAGCCATCACAGCTGTCACAGTGAAAGCCAAAGCGTAGACAGAAGGCAGTATGGCAGGTTTTGTGAAGAGGCGTCTTGTCAATTATAGAGGTATTATTCATGAATACTTCTAGTAGCGAGCAAAACTCAGATGAAATTTGGCAACTTGTAGCATAACATTAGAAGTAGCATAATATTAGAAGTTACACAGAAGTTACACCTTGTTCACCTCTGAGCCTGATTTGAAAGGTGCACCTGACACTGTAGAAATCTCTGAATGAAAATGCGTACTGTTTTGCTTATTGAATTCAACTATTTTTAATTGTTCATTTAGAATCTTGGCTTAGATTGGATCTGAGGACTGCCTATCAATTTCACTGTTAGTGCCTTTATTGATTTGAATTCCAAATAGTTGACAAATCTGTTTAAAATGTTTAGGTAAAACTTAATTCAGGCTTCCTTTAACGGAGCTTGTTTTTTAATAGGAACTAGTGAGGTGTATGTTTGTCAAGATACTGACAGCTGGGACCTGCACAACACATCTTGTCATGAATAAAGGTGCATGCAATATTTTTTCTGTCCAATAACTATATTTAAAACTTCTCAGCTATTTTAGAGGCTACATTCTAAAGAATATGGATAAGGGAGAGTAAAAGATGATGTTCTGAGTGAAACTAAATGTGATTTCATTTAGATATACATTTAATTAAAGTCATGTTGTGTCAATTAAATACAATGAATATGGTTACTCGCAATATATTTAATAATTTCCCACTTCATTCCTATCAAAAACTGAAATTTACTGGTAAATGTTTGAGAGGATTTGTGGCCTTACTCAAAACTTTGGGACACTAGTTATCACTCCTACCCTAAATAATCACCAAGATGTTTTCACCTGTTCTACAAGTGACAAAAACTTGTAGTTTGCTTATATTTTTATTCACTTTTCAATTTGAATTTCAAGCCAATTAATGGTTTTGACATTACAAGAAACAAATAAAATTACTTATTTCTACATAATGGTGTGAGTACAGTTATATATTATTATTCTTGCTAATGAAAAAAATTATCAGCAAAATGTTTTTGAAAGTGATTCTTTTAATATATAATCTATTGATCATATCTTAGAAAATGTACTAATAGATATTATTTTTTTTAAACCACTTTTTCTTTCAGTTAAAATTTTATAGAACTATATAGTGTTTTCTCGTAACTTTTAAACAGAATTATGTATTTTTTATTTTATTATTCCAGCAAAATTGTGGTTAAATGTTTACTAAATACAAAGCAATAATCACGATATGTTACCTTAAATTTAGATAAGAGCCAATATGTATAATCATATAATTTGGCTTAGCTTGCGAAATTAAATCCACTCCCCAACAGCATGAATTAAAAAATAACAATAAGGCAACCTTCCTTTAATAAACTATGAATAGCTACATTATCCCTAACAAAGGTTAGTGTAGGAATAAACTCATGGAGCACACTTGCAAAATCATATGGTAGTAAGGCTAAGAATGTTATCTGAAACTGGAGTATAATCAAGATTTACAACTATCTTAAGAAGAAACTATGGATGTCTCAGATATACACACCTGAAACAAATATTTCATGCAATCTCGTATCATCTAAATCAGATTAATTTTCCTTGCCAGCTGTCAGAACAAAGTTGTGGACAAGTTATACACATCACTAATCAAGTAAAGAGCTTTCAGCTTCATTTATACAATATGTCAAGCTTATTTGTTTTAAGCTTGATTGGTGTACTAGGTCTGTGTCCCTTAAGCTATTGCAGATTCAGCTAGTTATATTTGCATGTGTTCTGCATGGTACATTCAATAACCAGGTTAAATAAGCATAATGTACAAACATAATAGGATTTGTCTTGTATCACATGTAAATGGGTCACTAGAAGAGCTAATGTGTAGTGGGAACTTCAAGAAAGAACTTTCATTAAATACGTCACCTAATCCCAAGCATTTAGTACCAAACGAGTTAAGCATAGGGGGAAGATGCAAAAGCAACTGCTCACTGTGGAGTTTATTACTTTTACTTCTCTTGAATACGCTACACAGAGATGTACTGAAAATCAGAGTCCAGCATTACTCTCTGTAGCAATTTGATTTCTAACCCTCCCCCCTCCCAGAGGTAACAGCCTTTCAATTTCCTTTCCATTGGCTGGTGGACTACAATAGTGAACTTTTCAAGATAGAACTCCTGATAAGCTTCTAGCACAGTGGTAGTCAACCTGGTCCCTAGTGCCCACTAGTGGGCGTTCCAGCTTTCATGGTGGGCGGTAGGGGTTTTGTCCGGTATTGAAGCACTTTCCTTTTTTTAATTTAATTGACTTCCCTACTTTATAAATCACCATTACTGTGGAACCAGTGGGCGATTAGAAGATTTTACTACTAATAGTGTTCCAAAAGTGGGTGGTAGGCATAAAAAGGTTGATTACCCCTGTTCTAGCATGTGATGCCAAACTTACTGGGAGAAGGAAAGTCTAAGTTATTTATGTCATAGCAACAGGCCCAATGAGAGCAATAATTGTGAACTTGCTGCAGTGCAGTTGTTGTTTTAGTTTTGTTAGTGTGGTGTGGGCTTTTTCTAAAATGAAAGTGATATAGTTAGCCCTTCCCCAGCTGCAGCCTGTGATTCTTATAACAACTGCAACATCATGTCCTGTGTTTTTGTTTTTCCTTTTTCTAAAGCAAGCAGAAATAATGCCAGTCCAGATCCTATGAAACTGACTGAAATACAAGCAGGGAAGAAAGGAAATAGCAAACCATTGATTTTTTTGTTTTGTCTGGCCGTGTACCATGGATAAAACTCTTAGTCTTAATACTTGAAGGATATGTGCCAAGCATTTCCATTTCAAACAATGGTTTATAGTCTGGCTGCAGGCAGCCCTTAACAGTCATAACAAGAACAGTTCCTGGTTACGTGTTAAGCTTGCATAAAGCCAAATTTACTATGAACATCAAGCACCTTATCTGCTATTATTTTTCATTTTTGAAATTTAAAAATGAAGTAAAATATGCAGGGATGCTATACATGTAAAAAAGGGACTTTGATCATACAGTTGCAGCTGTCATCTTAGCTTTTTTTTAAAGATGACTCTTAAACTATGCGCAAAGATTATCCAGGCTCATAAGAGAATCATAAATTATATTAGTACTTGGATTATTGCGCATTTTCCCCCCCAACGGTTCTGTGGGTGTAGATTGGTGGGTGTGGTAGGGGAACGATACTGCAAAATCCCCATTCCCTCCACACTCCTGGGGCCAGCCAGAGGTGGTATTTGCCAGTTCTCTGAACTACTCAAAATTTCTGCTACCGTTTTTCCAGAACCTGTCAAAACCTGCTGAATTTCACCAGTAGACTATTATGTTCAGAATAGTTTGTAATTGTCTGAAATTCTTACTTGGCCAATTAGTCAATAATCTCTTGTTCCCATACCATTTAATCAAGTAAGTAAAAAATAAGAGTAGCATATTTGGAATCTTTCATATTGCTGATTTTTTTTCATACCTATATACTTAGATACATTTATTGGATTCCAGTTTGTTCTAACTACACTAAAAATATTTCCCATTTGAAAGGCAGGCAAAGATAATAGATATGTTGTACTAAATTATTTGATTAGTTCTGAAATTCTACCATTTCTTTCCTTGTGTCATTTATTCTGAAATAAATCCTATTAAACTCAGTGAGGGAGTTACCTCTTGAAAAAAATGTTTAAGATGTTAGCTTAATCCTACATTTGCTTTTCTGAATGTAAGCTCTCCTGAATAGAGTGGAAGTTAATTCTGAATAAAAAGCATGAAATTGGGCATCATATTTTCATCATCTTTATATACTAACGTCTACTTTGTAAATGTTGTCAATAATGTTTTTAATTGCTGTATCATAAAACATTAGACGTCAGATTAGGCACAGTTATACAATTAGGTCCTTCCAGAAATTCAACCTTGCAATCAAGATCTAGATAACAACTGGAACTCTAAGGACTCAATACTCTTAGATAAGTTACTTTTATTGCAGACAAGAAAGGAATCATACACGTATAGGGACTCAATTTGTCTGCTGCAGGACACAGAAATCAAACTGTAGCTCTCAGAGTTTCAACGTTAAGCCTTTTCCTCCATTCTTTTGAGCCAATAGACTTTTGGCTCTTCTGCCCCCAGCTTTGAGACTGAAATCCACCTGTTCCATATTTACACAATGCCTCTGCCAGGGTTCCAAGTAACACCCCCAACAGAATCAAAACTCTGAGGCAGGCACATTCCTCAAAGTATATATATATATATATTAGGCATGTCATATTGGCACATCTGGGGAAACCCGACTGTGATCCCCCTCGGGTTTCCCCCTTAATTAAAAGTATATTTTTCCTCCCCCTGCCTAAGCATCCCATCACATGGTCCAATCAGGTCACAGTTCAAAGTTCAGCTGGTCTCGTATCCTGCCTCCTGGTGGAAAGGTCCTTGGTTCTCAGAGAGAAGGTTTTTATTTTGGCTACAATCCCCTCACTATCTCTACCTTCCCTATCCCATTCCCTCAGCTCGATGGCCTTCGCTTTGCCAACTCTGAAGGGGCCAGGGAAAATGGCTCCAGGGCTGAGAGTATCTATCAACAATATTGGTTCTGGTCTTAAAAATTCAGAACTTACATAAAGGGAAAAATAGACACATTGCATTTATCAAGTTTTCTGACCTTTTAATACAGAATAGTCTGGATATAATCATATTTCTTTATAAGATATGATAAATGTTGAATTCATAGAAGGAAAAAAAAATCCGAAAATCCACATAGTAATGCTTATTTTATCAAGGATTTTTTAACTGAAGTTCCTGAATTGAAAACTGGACTGATTGATAGAATTTATTCTATCTATGTATTATTTTGATCAGAATCATTTCATGAAGTAAAATAAGGTAGGTGCTTTTTTTTTTTTTAATGTGGTGCCCTTTGAAGTCAGCAATGCCCTTATTATTCAGAAAACTATTGAAGACTTTGCTGGGTTTTTTTCAGACCGTGGGGACATGGTAATTGTAAAACTCCCTTTTATCCTTTTGCCTGATTTTATTTCCATTTCATTTGGTTTTAATTTTGAATGTTTTGCTGTTCTGGTCAGTGATACCTTGTATGTGCTTTTTATATTCACACATACACTTACCCTATAAACCAGAGGTGGGTTTCTGCCAGTTCGGCCCAGATCGGGCAAACTGGTAGTGGTGGTGATGGGAGGCTCCATCCACCTTCCCGGACACTTCTGCACATACGCAAAAGTGTTGCGCATGCAGGCATGAGAAAACCAGTAGTAAAAAAAATGGAAACCCATTGCTATAAACTCATGGAATCAGTGAATTTTTAACCAAAATATCATGAAAAATGTGCTTTCCATAATTAAGCCAAACCCATTTTGGTGTGTGTGTGTGTGTATTTTGGGGTCTAAAATTCTCAGCCTATCAACAAGGATATACAGGAGCTTTATAGCTGTAAGCCAGCCAGTCATTTGGGAATTGGTTGACCTATTAAATAAACACAATACAGTAAAATTGGAAGGGGTACGGAAGAGAACAAAACAATTTTCCTACTAAACAGAAATCTATCAAAAATACTATCAATTTACTTTTACAGATTATAAGCAAAATGAAGACTCTGATAGCACCTTGTTTCACTTCTGATAACAGTATTATTGTGATGCAATGTGGTACAGAGTGGCAGGAAGGAAGGGTTGTTGTTGGTTTTCCTCAAGGAGCTAAGAGGCAGATTAGCCTGGAATACAGGAAGACAGCCAGGACAGATCCTTCCTAATTATTCACAGGGTATTATCTATTAGGTATGCAGATTTGTGCTTTAGTCTGGCAAATTTCCGGTCTATAGGTGAGCAAGCAATAAAGCTACTACTCTGTAAAACTCCTCTTGTCATTCTTGAACATTGGGCACTATCTAACGAAATGAAATTCAATGGTAAAAAGAGTAAGGTTCTACATTTAAGCAAGAAAAACAAAATGCACAGGTACAGTATAGGTGGTACCTTGCTCAATAATAGCAACTATGAGAGGGATCTTTGAATCCTAGTGGACAACCATTTAAATATGAGCCAGCAGTGTGCAGCAGCTGCCAAAAAAACCAACACAGTTCTAGGTTACATAAACAGAGGGATAGAATCAAGATCACATGAAGTATTAATACCAATTTATAATGCCTTGGTAAGGCCACACTTGGAATACTGTATCCAGTTTTGGTCGTCATGATGTAAAACAGATGTGGAGATTCTAGAAAGAGTGCAGAGAAGAGCAACAAAGATGATTAGGGGACTGGAGGCTAAACATATGAGGAACGGTTACAGGAACTGGGTATGTCTAGTTTAATGAAAAGAAGGACTAGGGGAGACATGATAGTAGTGTTCCAATATCTCAGGGGCTGCCACAAAGAAGAGGGAGTCAAACTATTCTCCAAATAGGACAGGTAGGGTAGGACAAAAAGCAATGGGTGGAAACTAATCAAGGAGAGAAGCAACTTAGAACTGAGGAGAAATTTCCTGACTGTTAGAACAATTAATCAGTGGAACAGCTTGCCTCCAGAAGTTGTGAATGCCCCAACATTGGAAGTCTTTAAGAAGATGTTGGATAGCCATTTGTCTGAAATGGTATAGGGTTTCCTGCCTAGGCAGGGGGTTGGACTAGAAGACCTCCAAGGTCCCTTCCAACTGTGCTATTGTATTGTATCGTATCGTATCGTATCGTATCGTATCGTATCGTATCGTATCGTATCGTACTGTATATTCTTGCTTCTTGCACCTGACAACTACGGAAGAAGTATTTGGGTTAAATAATACTAGACAAACACTAATGGTTTCAGTTTGTGTTTTGCTATGTTTTTTTGGGTTGGAAGGATTATAGTGCTTCGTTTACTTGAAGGGAAGGGTGTCAAACATGTAGATTATTCTGGGTTGGTATGGGGTTGGACTCTTAATTATAACTAAAGCCCACTCCAGTTTTTCCAGTTACAGAATCTATGACTATACCTTCATATGCAGTTATATGAACTGTACTGAGAAGGAAATTGAAAAAGATGAACTATCAAATGTATGGACATTGTTTAATGAGTTGCCTAATACATGATTTGCAGAAAAGTTTTAATTAAAGACAAAGAAAAACTGACATGGAGAGGATCATTCACCTACTACGTGGCTTGCAAAATAATTTTGGTTGAACATAAAATAGAAGCTGTTTTCTGAAGAAAAGAAAAAACTCCATAATCTAAAATTGCTAGAAGAAAAAAACTGTCAAAAGCAGTGACAAGATTTAAAGTGTTTTGCAACCAGTTTTAAATATTTCAACTTTATCATAAGTATTGGGCAATCAAATTATTTTGTAAATACCCTTATGCCCAAGGTGTTAGATCTCATGTCCTAACCTTCGCAATTATGACAGACTAATATGTAAATTACATTTATAGATAGCATAAAATTCCAAAAACATATGCAATTGTTATCATGGCTACAAATGTTCATCAAAATATTTATTTGGTGTAAGAGGCAGCTTTTGAATGCATATTTGCAGATCAGTAGATTTTTGTGGCCCTCAGCATGCTGGCTGGGGAATTCTGGGAGTTGAAGTCCACCTATCTTAAAGCTGCGAAGTTTGAAAAACACTGGGCTAAAATATGGAGAATTTAAGAAGTAATTATTATTCCAAGAATTTGAGCTGCATGGGGCAAAAAGCATTTCCCCATACCCATGATTAAATTAAAATAACTTTGTACTGCTTCTGTAATTTTGGACCTGTTTGAATGGTTTAGCTGTTTAAACTATTTTCTTTCTGGCTTAGCTATAATGGATTCAGAATTGCATAAAGGCAGCCTTTGCATTTCTAATGTAGAAGCTCTGCAACAGTATCTCTTAACCAAGCTTGCACAGGAATTCTCATAATTTCAAAGCTATAAAAATCTTGTGAGTTTAGTATAGAGATGAAGGTTGTGTTAATATGATATACTTCTTACAAAGTAGAGTACTGTATATGTAAACTATAACAACAAATTATTTCCTGTTAACCATATTCATTCAGTACTGCTCCCATCTACATTTTCAATTATTTTTTACTCCATTTTCATGTACATTTGTAATCTCAAATCAGCTTTCCAATACAAGAGCTTGTTACACAACAGGAAGATAAAAAGGTAAACTGACAGACCTCTAGTAACAATACGCAACACAACTGTCACTTTGAAAGTTGCAGAGTGAGTTAGAATTTAAGGCTCCTTGCAAATAGTTGCTGCTGAAATTATGATGGGGGCATTTGGATGCTAAAACTCTCACACAGATTATGTGTACAGTTTTCCCCACATGTAATTATGCTCATTCATGTTGAATGCCTGAGGGGAAACCACCTTCACTATTACAATTGTGGAACATCAGTACGGTATTATCTAGATTCACAGTACCCAAATAGGATTACAATCCTGAGCTATTTAGAGAATGTGGTATAGAGCATAATGATATGAAAAGAAAAAAGCATATTTAGAAAGTTTCTATAACCAAAAAGCTGTGGAATACTCGAATATAGATTAGTTTGAAAATGTGTTTGTGCTGAGTATTTGTGCAAACCTTTTTCAAAATCTCAAGCTAAATACACACGGATCAATAAAACAGTCAGCAGTGCTGAGCACATAGGGATATTGGGTCTGGGGGTTGCTAGTGCACTTTATTACCTCATTGAATTTGGTTACTTTTTTGAATCGAGGGGGAATATCTGCAGAGTTATCTAAAATCAGCACTAAGGAAATGCCATGGGGATTGGTACGACATCAGCTACAATATTATCAACCAATGTAAACATACTTCCTTATTTGAATGTTTTGGAGTTCTAGTCTCACACTGGCAAATAATAGCAAATAATAGAAATACGTGCCAAAGGCAAGAAATGCAAAAAGAAAAGAAAAGGTGAAAATAGACAATTGTCCACATATATGCAGACCATGTTTAGAGAGCTACATCCACCTTACCATTGAAACAATTGTTGCGGTGAGCTGTTTCTATATCTTTTGGGATACAAACATTCTTTCAAAAGTATTTATAAATAAAATGACAAGCATACATTTTCATAGAAGGAAAATTTGAGGTGTGGGGGGATCCTAGGCTTGGAAGGGACTTTAGAGATCTTTTAGTCCATCCCTCTGCCCAGTGCAGGAATCCTCATATCCCCTTTTCTTTTTTAGCAGTCAGTTTTCCACTGTTTTCAAGTTGCTGTTTCCTATGATTAGCCTGTGAGAAACCAAACCAATCTATCAAACAAACAACCCACCAGCACAGATGATATTCTTCCCTAGCTTTCCAGGAATGCAGCCAAATATACCACTGGAAGCTAAACTACCTTTTCTTGTTCTTTCTTAGATACTAGGTAACTTGAATTGATGAATTCAAAGATGCTGCTCGGTGGTCGTGCTTCACACAGGTAGAAATAAATGAGGCAGAGATCAGAGATAATTTTAAATTGTATTCTCATTTTCTAGGACATCCTAATCCCCGTTATTTTCTTTTTTATGGAGAAAATTAAATAGACTCAGAAAGCAGCTAGAAAGATAGGTAATCCATTGTCCCTTTGTATAGATAAGCAGAGAATATCTTGTCCTCGTCTTGTCATTCTGTTCCAATTCCACAACCACACACAGACAAAGACATACACACATCACTTTGGCATCTTCGTATAATTATGTACTGTATGCATTTATAATAATAAAGAATAATACCCCATTTCCCCGACAATAAGCCCTCTCCAGATAATAAGCCCAATTGGGCTTTTCAGTGCATGCGCTAAAATAATCTCTCCCCTGAAAATAAACCCTCCTCAAAAATATTGCAACACAAAAGCAGCCATGAGGTGACCATGCTCACTGCCTCCTGCACCTCAAAAATAATAAGACCTCCCCGAAAATAAGGCCAAGCACTTATTTTGGGGGCCAAAAGAAAATAAGACCCTGTCTTATTTTGGGGGAAACACGTTATATAAATATGCAATTATTACATGCACTATATGAACAGGAGATACAGGGAGAGATGAATGGTAAAGGCAGAATGAAAAAGACACCATCCTTGGCCCAAGGGTTTTAGGTTCCTGCAAACCTAAAACAGGAAGGAGGAAGAAATACCAGGCTGGTCATATAGGAAAGCTGAGTAATATCCTTTCAACACACTTAGAATTGCAAACAAATAATGGGTTTATTGTTAAATCCTTAATGAGATTTATTAAATGAATGTGAGTTAAATATTCCCCAATCTACAAAGCACTTATTGCTTTCCTTTTAATCTACAGCAGTCTGGCCAGAATGAGCATGTGACTATAATAATATGCTGTTTTTTTGCAATGGAAGAGCAAGCTAACTTAATGATCTTTCATATAAAAGGTGTGTTTAAAAGAGCAGGGGGGGGGGGATGCCACATTAAGTGGCATCCCCTGAAATTGTTGCTTGGTTCGTGGACTTTTTAGAAAGAATGGCTGTGCTCACATTTGACAGAAATATATTGTTATATGTTTTGAGTTAGTACAATGAATGAGCCACGCCACCGTTTATGGCTTAGCATTTCTTAATGAATCAAATTATTGTGGCTTTCCTGTTCATAACATTTGGGGGTGGGGGGGAAATGAAGCATGGCTTTTCATGGGGTGGGTTTTTCATGACTGCTTGAGTACAAGCAAGATCTCTCACATGAAGATGGAGGCCCTTCCTCAAAACTGTTTCCATGAGCTGTGAAATGTGCCACACGTTCACAGCCTGCTTATTTTAGAAACGAGTGAGCCTTGGGATTTTATTGATCTGTATCAAGGCAAGCCATTTTATTCCTGGGAACCTCATAAAAATGGAATAGCTTGCATTTATTTGATTTATTGAATTCTCTTTACAGCCTTTTTCAATGTAAGATCAGGTACAAATTACTGTTCCCATAAATTGCTCTGTAAAGCCCCTTATTCCATAAAGCCCCTTGAATCAAAACCCTGGAGAATAACTGTTTTAATATTGTTCCTATACAATAAAGTGGCTCCATTTCTTACCTAGTTACCCATACTTTGTACAGCAGAGCTAAAGAGTCCATACAGAAAAAGAAAATCCCACTATTGTAAGCTGCCTGAGTGTCTGTCTCATTCTGCCTGTGCCATTGCATATTAGCTAGAGGCTATGTTGGGCCCAAGACACCATTCTGCTACAGCTATCTAGTTGTGTAATTGAAGTGGCAAAGAAGCATAATTAATAAATAAATATCAAGCAAAGACAATGACTCCCTCAAGCTTCTCTAGGCTTTATAAACACATCTATTTTTCTAGGTAACAATATGAAAGTGCTGTGTTACTGTGTTTTCCAAGATATTTTAAAACTTGGCATAGAGCAGAATATTTTGGTGTTTTATCAACCAAATATAGCACCATCTAGTCTTGTCTTTATCAGTATTTCGTGTAAACATTATATTATGTAGGAATTTTCTAAACTTTTAAAAATCACTTTTCTTATAAACTTGTTTATTTTATCTATTTGTTGTTAGTATTCTAGGAATCTCTTAAAGAGAACTTAAATAATTTAAAAAATCAAATGAATAACAATATATTAGTTGCATTGAATAGAAACATCTTCCCATTGAAGTTGATAGTAGACATGGGGTTGGGGAAATAGGGGAAAAACAATGCAGGGAGAAATAGCATTGGGATCTCTGAATTATAAGGCTGCTAAGCATTGCAACTTTTTATATTTATTGCACAAAACAAAAAAGTTTGCGGCATAATAAACTAAATGCATTAATAAATCAAACACCTTTTAATCCATAATCTGACAAAAACCAAGTGGCATTTGTGCATAATATTAATTGCATGATGAATTGAATAGCACAAGGGGATTTTCTTAATGCTAAAATGAAAAAAAGAAGAATTTGGTAAAACCCTGCATAGAAACTGGCATTGCCTTATTTAAAAAGAAGGAAATACATTCATGATTTCAATACCATCCACCATAGTATATTTCTGGATCAGTTTTGGGGTTTGTGGCTTGATGCTATCCTGCCTTCTTCTGTGGCTGCTCTCAGTCGGTAGTTAATATGAAGCGAGAGGTCCAATCCTTGTCCACTGCTTTGCAGGGTCCTGCAGGACTCGGTACCTTTCCCGCTTCTATCTAACATCTTCATGAAACTGTGAGATTATCAGTCACCATGGACTGAGATATCATCAATATGCTGATGATAGCTGTATATCTCAGCCCGTGGTGAGTTAAGTGCAGTAGTGCAATTCAGCTGGTTCTATCTGGTTCACGTGAACTGGTAGCAGTGGAAGACTCTGCCCACCCGCCTGGATGTCATCATGTTCCATTTTTGACGCTCTGCGCATGCGCGGAAGGTAAGTTGATTTCACCCCGGTTAAGGGATTCTGTGACTTCCCTCTGCAGTGTCTGAAGGCTATTAGGAGTTGGATGGGGAGCAATGTGTTGAAACTGAATCCTGGCAAGACCAAGGGGCTCCGGGTTTGGGGTTCTTTGTTCCATGCAGAATTGCCACCTTTGCTCTTGGATGGGGTGGCACTGCACCAAACACATCTAGTACATAATCTGGGGTTTCTCCTGGACTTGTGACTCCTGCTTGAATAGCAGGTGTCAGCCGTGGCCAAGAGGACCTTTGTGCAACTACAGGGTGTGTCAGATATGCCCTTTTCTGGATCAACAATTCCTATTCATGGTCATTCCTGCCCTAGTTACTTCCCATCTTGACTATTGCAATGTGCTCTACGTGGGGCTGCCCTTGAAAAGCATATGGACACTTCAGTTGATTCAAAATGCAGCAGTCCACATGGTTTTGTGCAGACCTCAGTGTGCATATGTGTTACCTCTCCTGTGGGAGCTGCATTGGTTGCTGATTTGCTTTCAGGTGCTAATTATCATCTTCAAAGCGCTCCATGGCACGGGACCTAGCTATCTGCGAGATCGGATCCTGCCCCATACATCCTCACGACCGATTCGCTCCCACAGAGAGGGACTTCTCCGGGTGCCGTCCACTAGACTTTGTCAGCGGGCGACGCCCAGGGGAAGGGCTCTCTCTGTGGCGGGCCCAGCCCTCTGGAACGACCTTCCCCCTGACATCAGAACGACCACTGACCTCCGCTCCTTCCGTACGAAATTGAAGACCTATTTCTTTCGACTGGCCGGCCTTGAATAATTCTCTCTGTCTATTGATTCCAAATGCATTTTAATGGGTTCTTAATCATTTTTAGCACGGGTAACATTGTTTAATTATGTTTTAAAGTATGTATTTTGTATTTATTGTATATTGTTTTTAGTTTCTCCTGTGCACCGCCCCGGGTCCCTGTGGGGAGAGGGTGCGGTCAATAAATCCGAATTTGATTGATTTGATTGAAGATGCTGGTTATCACCTTTAAAACCCTTCATGGCTTGGGACCAGATTATCTGGGGACTGTTTCTTGCCGGTCATATTGACCTGACCCACTAGAGCGGGGAGGCAAGGAATGTTGTGGGCTCCATCTCCTATGGAGGTACATCTGCCAGGACCCAGAAGAAGGCCCTTCTCTGTAGTGGCTCCTTCCCTCTGGGATATTATCTCTCCAGAAATTAGACTGGCTCCCACTTTGACAATCTTTTGTAAGGACATGAAGACGTGGTTTTGCCAGCAGGTTAGGGAACCCAGAACAGGGTGGAGCTCATTAAATGGCTGTTTTGAGTGTATTGTCGCTGAGAGGGGTGGGGGTGTTATTTTTTTATTATTTATTATTTATATTTTTTCTACCTTTATTTTCATTGTCTGTAAGCCACCTAGAGTCGCTATGAGTGAGTAGGCGGCTATATAAATTCTCTAAAATACATAAGTAAAATAAATAAAATGATTGTTTATCTTCTGAAGTCAATAATAAAGCAACACTGCAGTTAAAAGAAATTCAAAATACTTGTCATGGAATTTTGTGATGAACTCTAGTTATGCAATCTTACATATAACATATTAAATCTATACTTCTTTAACACATATGAGCAAATAACAGTATATCTTTCTACACATCAATCTATACCATCCAGAGTAAGGAAGATACTCAGAAATGATTCACACCCTGGTCAGAGTCTCTTTGCACTTCTACCATTGGGCAGAAGACATCAAAACATAGCCAGCTGAACAAATAGGTTTAAAAATAGTTTCTATCCTTGGGCTGTCGGGCACAATCATTTCACGCAGAAACATATGACTAGTTTTTCTTTTTCTTTCTTTCTTTCTTTTTCTTTTCCCCTAATTACTTGCATTGGAATTATTCTTTATACTATTTATGTTGTTTGTATTTGTTATCATGGATTGCACCAGTGAGGCTAAAACTAATTTCATTGTATTTATTTTGTACAATGACAATAAAGGCTATACTATATTATACCGCCTCCATGAAAAATTGGATGGTGAAATCAAGATCTCTCACTCTGTACCAATCTATGAGTGTTGTACATGGATGTTTAGTCAAGAAGATAGCAACATAAATATCCATCCCAAAAGAGAAAATACATAGCTAGCAAAGTAGGGTTAGGGCAGGGGTCTGCAAAATCGGCTCTTTTAAGACTGGTGGACTTCAACTCCCAGAGTTCCCCAGCCAGCATAGCTGGCTGGGGAACTCTGGGAGTTGAAGTCCACCAGTCTTAAAAGAGCCGACTTTGCAGACCCCTGGGCTAGGGGATCAAGGCATGAGTAGTTATTGTCACAGCATACAGCTTCAACTAGTGAAATAACCGACACACCACACCCAGAGTGTGACTTCTACTTGCTGTTCTAGTGTTTCATGCAAATGCACATTGAGAGTGACTACTGGAACCAATGATAGGAGACCTTGTTCATAGGAGATCTTGTATTGTGCTGAACACTAATTTTACTTTAGGATTTCTATAGCATCTCTGCACCAGGCCAGAGAAGGACATATGGCCAACTGACAACTTCTTCCATGGTTTCTGTGTAGATGCTATTTGGAAATAATGGCTGTAACTTAAAATGAAACAGAGTTCATCTCACCATAAATAGAGATATCGGTACTCAGCAACTTCTATTGCATTACTAATCTTCCCTTTTGAGGAAGGTGTGGTGAAGGTGGTTACATTGCAGTTCCAGAGAACTGTTGGAGAAATAGATTCTTTGGACTCTCTTCAGTCAGATTTCAGGCCTGGGCATAGAACCAAAACAGCATTGATCCCATTTGTCAATGACTTCTGAATTGGGGTAAGAGGGAAGCAGCCATGCTTCACTTCTTCACTTCATGGTGGCTTTCAATCCCATTGATCATGGTATCCTTCTAGGTTGATTCTGGGGATTGAAAGAAGGCCAATCCTGTTGATCAGGGGCAAAGCCCTTGGCTCCTGCATTGTGGAGGGAATAAATGGGGAACTCATCAAATTTGCAGACGACACCAATCTGGCAGGAATAGCCAACACTCCAGAAGATAGGCTAGAAGATAGGCTCCAGAAGATACAGAAGGATCTTGACAAACTTGAACATTGGGCACTATCTAATAAAATGAAATTCAATGGCGAAAAGAGTAAGGTTCTACATTTAGGCAACAAAAATGAAATGCACAGGTACAGTATAGGTGGTACCTTGCTCAATAGCACTAACTGTGAAAGGGATCTTGGAGTCCTAGTAGACAACCATTTAAATATGAGCCAGCAGTGTGCAGCAGCTGCCAAAAAAGCCAACACAATTCTAGGCTGCATAAACAGAGGGATAGAATCAAGATCACGCGACGTGTAAATACCATTTTATAATGCCTTGGTAAGGCCACACTTGGAATACTGCATTCAGTTTTGGTCACCACGATGTAGAAAAGATGTGGAGACTCTAGAAAGAGTGCAGAGAAGAGCAACAAAGATGATTAGGGGACTGGAGACTAAAACATATGAAGAACGGTTGCAGGAACTGGGTATGTCTAGTTTAATGAAAAGAAGGACCAGGGGAGACATGATAGCAGTGTTCCAATATCTCAGAGGTTGCCATAAAGAAGAGGGAGTCAAACTATTCTCCAAAGCAGAACAAGAAGCAATGGGTGGAAACTAATCAAGGAAAGAAGCAACTTAGAACTGAGGAGAAATTTCCTGACAGAACAATTAATCAGTGGAACAGCTTGCTTCCAGAAGTTGTGAATGTCCCAACACTGCAAGTCTTGAAGAAGATGTTGGATAGCCATTTGTCTGAAATGGTATAGGGCTTCCTGCCTAGGCAGGGAGTTGGACTAGATGACCTCCAAGGTCCCTTCCAACTCTGCTATTGTATTGTATTATTATTGTATTGTACTATTATTGTATTATTACTTTCCACCATGCTAGATTTCTGCAATTCACTCCTTATGGGGTCATCTTTAAAGACCACCTGAAATCTTCAAATGATTCAAATTGAAGATTTTCTCCTTCCTTTAGAATCAGTTGTACACCTACATGAAGTCGCTGGATCAAGCCAGCTGATAACATGGTATGAGGTATTATCAGTAAGATGATGATACCAGCTTTACATCTCCACCCTTGGCTGCATGTGTGATGCTATGAAGGTTCTATCATAGAGACTGGAGGCTATGGAAGTTTGGATGAGGAATAACAGGTTTCAGTTGAATCCCAGCAAGACTGACAGGCTTTGGGTATAGAGTCCTCTGGCTCTGGAATTTTCCATCTTTAGTTCTCAATGGGACTGTTCTATCCCAAACCGAACCAATCCACAATTTAGGGGTTCTCCTGGAGTCACAGCTCCTGTTTGAAAAACAGGTAGTAGTTATGTTAAGGAGGGTCCTTGCCCAGCTTCATGTTGTGCACTATTTGTGCCCTTTCCTGGACCACGAGGCTCTGTTCATGGCCACTCATCCTTTACTCTCCCCTCAAATGGGCTACTGCAATGCATTTTACATGGGACTATTCTTGAAACTACAGTGTGGCAGCGGGAATAGTAGTTATGTGCACTTCTCGATCAGCACAGGTTACAGCTCTGCTCCTAAGCTGCCAGCATGCTTCCAGGTGCAAACAAAGGTGCTGGTTGTAACCTATAAAGAGGAAGGAAGGAAGGAAGGAAGGAAGGAAGGAAGGAAGGAAGGAAGGAAGGAAGGAAGGAAGGAAGGAAGGCTACCCCTAATCTACCCATTCCTTTATATCTGGCAAAAGAGGCATGCTCTGGTCCTGCTTATTAGGGAGTCCAATTTGGTGAGGCCCAGGGAGACAACTTTTTCTATCTTGATGACTGAGCTCTGGAATATTATTCCCCCCAAACACCTGACTTGCACTGACTCTGTTGGTTTTTATAAGGCTTTCAAAATGGGTGGACATATAAAATGAATGAATGAGATGCTAAATATTTCTGTGAACTCCTAGTGACTTTAAATAACAACGTTAACTGTTAACACAACTGTGTTCTTCAACTATGAGCCTTTATTCCACTATTTCACAGCAGTCAATAAAAATCTGCAGGAGCACTTAATGAATTGACTTGTTAATCACCCGGCTTTTGGGGGGGAAATACCCTGATGCTTATATTACTCAGCAATTCTATTGCCAGCCACTATTCTTACAGCCATTGTAATTTATGTTAACAGAAGGTTTTCTATGCTACAACTAATTCTTATAGATCCTTATTAAGCTTGATAAGCAGATATAGTGGGAAGAAAGCTGCAGCAAAAACATCATCCAGAATATTATAATCATGATTTTTAGAACAAGAACAGCCAATAACTATTCATTTCATTTGAACTACTTGGTCTATTTTTGGATCAATATCAACCTACTTGATAATTTCTTGGATCACCAAGTGCCAAACTTATTTTTCAAAAACTTTAGCAAGAATTTAATTTTTACTGTAACTTGTTTTCATTCAGAATCCTCACATTTAACGTCTCCTTCCTACCTACCTACCTACCTACCTACCTACCTACCTACCTACATTCAGAAATCTTTCTTCCTCCCTTACATATTTCATTTATTCATTTACAATATATATAATATTGATTCACCCCAAATTAACAAGGACTCTGGGCAGTAAAACCATAAATTTAAAAAGGAAAAACATATTTATTAAAAGTGCCAATAAACTGACAAATGCTTCAAATGCAACCCGTAGTTTATTCTACCTAAGGCCAAATAGCCATTAAAATACCATTGTTTCATCTAGTTTAGAAAATGCCCATAGATTACAAGCCACTTTTACCTACAAGCAGAAGAGATGGTTCCAAAAATAGCCTAACTAAAAAACTAATCTTATGTTACTCAGAAATTAGCAACTGGTGCCAGTTTATTTAATTCCATTAGGCATTATGAAACATAGAATTCTGCAAGAGCTATAACATTTGTATGGTTTATATTACATAACGCTTGTATAATTTGTGATATGAAATGTTGTATCTATCTTAAAAGGTATGCAACTTAATACCATTCAGTTATTTCAGATAACTTCTACATTGGCCATGTTCTATGTGTTATTTTATTTTTTTTATTCCTTGTTAGCCATGTCTTAAGATGAGTTTAAGCAGGATGCATCAGCACTCACATGCAAAAAAAAAAACCCCATGCTACCATTATTCCATAAAACAAAATTAAAACCCCATAATCTCTCTGTAGTATTCTCAAATACATTGCATCTGGCCTTCTCCAAAGGTAGTATGCATCTATTAAATTGGAACTTCAACTTTTAAACTGCTTGGATATTCAGAAAGGTGTAGTCCCGGCAAATGTAGAAAACCGTACTTTCGGAGAAGGTCACACTATATGTGAAATATAGTTTTACATTTTCAAACATAAATGTGCAGACCGCTTTTATGTCAAAATTTCTAGAACTGTTTTCAGCCCTAATTTAAAGCAGAAGCGAAATTACTGATATAAAAACAGAAATTAAACCAAAGCTTTCAGGCACCAGATTCAATTGAATCAATGAAGAAATGGCAGGATGTTAGCTAAGCCAAATTTCTTAAATAATAAGCCACTAAAATATGATGTTATAGCATTCTTCTTATGATAGCCTTACAAGGAAAGCTCTAAGCAGAGTCAGCCCACGGAAAGCTGCGGGACCAGACAATACTCCTGGCAGAGTGATCAGAGGAGGTGCAGAACAACTGGCAAATGTTTTCACTGACATCTTCAACATCTCTCGGAGTTCCACTGTTGTCCCAAAGTCCTTCAAGACAACGACCATTGTCCCGGTGCCAAAGAAACCATCAGTGTCCTGCCTCAATGACTACTGTCCCACTGCACGTACTCCCATCATCATGAAGTGCTTCAAGAGGTTTGTCATGAGGCACATAAAGACTCTGCTGCCCGCAACATTGGATCCACTGCAGTTTGCATACCGCCCGAATCGCTCCACCGACGATGCCATCTCCACTACACTCCATTTAGCCCTCACTCACCTAGAAAACAAAAGCTCTTATATACGAATGCTGTTCATAGACTTTAGTTCAGCATTCAACACTATCATTCTTCAACATCTGATGGGGAAGCTGACATTGTTGTGCCTGAACACCTCCCTCTGCAAGTGGATCCTAGACTTTTTGACTGGAAGACTTCAGACAGTAAGGATCGCGAATAACACTTCTAACCCCATCATACTGAGCACTGGAGTCCCTCAGGGCTATGCTCAGTTCCCTGCTGTTCACCCTGCTGACACACGACTGTGTAGCAATGCACAGTTCGAATCACATCATAAAGTTCGCTGACGAGACGACCGTGGTGGGTCTTATCAGCAAGAACGATGAGACAGCATACGGAGAGGAGGTGGAGAAGTTAACGAACTGGTGTAAATCCAACAACCTGTTTCTGAATGTAGATAAAGCAAAAGAGATGTTTTTTGACTTCAGGAGGACACAATATGATCGCTCTCCGCTAAAGATCAAAGGCTCCTCTGTAGAGATCGTAGAGAGAACCAAATTTCTTGGTGTTTATCTGGCGGAGAATCTCACCTGATCCCTCAACACCAGTTCTATAACAAGGAAGGCTCAGCACCATCTTTACTTTCTTAGGAAACTGAAGAAGGCATAGCTTCCACCACACGTCCTTACAACTTTCTACAGAGGGACCATCGAGAGCACCCTGAGAAGCTGTATCACCACCTGGTTTGGAAATTGTACCATTTCAGATCGCAAGACCCTACAGCAAATAGTGACGATGGCAGAGAAGATCATCAGGGTTGTTCTTCCCTCTGTCATGGACATATACACTACACGCTGCATTCGTAAAGCCAGAAACATTGTGACTGACCACACACATCCCTCATACACGCTCTTTACTCTCCTGTAATCTGGAAAAGGGTACAGAAGCATTCGGGCCCGCACAAATAGACTGTCTAACAGTTTCTTTCTACAAGCCATTAGACTCCTCAACACTCTCTAAGTTCTTAGATTTAGAGCTTTATGTAATTCTGTGCCCTGCTCTTTTTCTTTTTTATTTATGTTGTATGATGTAGTACTTTGGTCCTGGGGAAACGTTATTTCGTTCCACTGTGTACTGTACTGTATATTGTTGAAATGACAATAAAACTTACTTGACTTGACTTGATGTGACAAGGTTCATTGATTATCATGATAAGAACAATTTATAATAAAAGAAGTTTGATTTTTTTTTATATTTAAAAAATAAAATTGCCTTTAAGACATGCTTGACACTTACATGGACATATCTATCCAATTATCTTGACATGGTACCAAAGTGTTTTTGCTGAGTTATAGTTTAGCCTGTAGCTTTGGGTATCTCAGATGGCACATCCCAGATGGTCTACCTTATAATAGGTGTAGGTTAATAGGTTATCAGTCTTCAAAGTGACTGAAGACTGAATGTAGAATAAAATGTAGAGTAAATACATTTTAGACAAGTTGATTGCTAAATTGAAAAGATGACAATGAAGTACTGATTTGGTTAAATAATTCCCAATTTGTCTTTTGCTTTACAAATTCACAATGGTCCAAGAATCCATGCTAATTTTGTTTAAATATCTTCTCCTGGAACAGTTCTGGTTTGCAAACACCTCTGCAATGTTAAAATCATGCTGCTTCTTCTTCTTTTTTGGAGTCTATTGCTGCACAGTCAATTAAGCATTTTTAAAAATTAAAGCCAATTCAGCTCCATTAAGTCTACTAGATTAAATAGAATTAAATCCAAATTAAAATGACCTATGTAAATAAACCATATAACTTCTTAATTTAACTATGTAATGGCACAGCAGGACAGGCAGAAGTGGTACTCATAATTTCCTTCAGGAAGGACTGTCTGGTGTAAAATCCTGGCAACCTCTATCGCTTTCACTCAATACATTTTACATACACTATCTGCCCCTTTAAACAGAATTAGTTAGGGTTACTGGATTTTAACTGCAAAAACACAGATTACCAATAGATGGCAGCAAAGAGATATAGAAAAATCTGATCATCTGTATTTCTGCAGCTCAAAATGGCATCTATAGTATTTCATTTTTCTTCTTTTTCTTCTTCTTAAAGATAGGACTATATTTACTCCTCAAGTCCCCTGGCATGTTATGAGGACTTCTCAAAGGTAACACATAAGGGGTCAGCCAGACTAGTAGCAAATACCAGTCAATTCCATTCATCAAGACTTCAGCATTTAATCTGAAAGTAATTAGCATTTTCTGATCATGAAATCTATTTGTCTTAAACTATCATTCTGTTCCTTCATTATATTTTTCACAATTATCTGGTGAAGCAGGTAAATTATAGTTGGAGAAGACTGAACCAAAGCAAAAATTAGGTAGCCTTCCCTAGTTGGAAGGCTACTTTGCATGCATTTGACTTAATCTGAAGAATTATTTCCCAAATCCCATTACTTCTACTTTGTCTATTAACTTTTTTCTACTTGCTAGGATTAAATGAAAGAGTTCATCTCCTTAGATCTTCTACCTTGAAGAAATTTATCACCAGGAGAAAAATAAATATTTCTTTCAGAGCGGATGTTGGGAAAATTAAATATTTCCTTCACATTAATCTTTTTGTCTTTGTGGAAAGATTTGCAAGTAGCTTTGAAAAGCAACAAAACTACCTACTTGGTGGGGGGAGGGGAGACCTCATAGTCTCTATGGCAGGGATGTCCAAACTTGGGAACTTTAAGACTTGTGGACTTCAACTCCCAGAATACCCCAGCCAGCTATGACTAAGACCGAGTGGCTGTGGTTTCCGGCTGCCCGATTCAACCAGCTCACTCCATCGCTGGCCATAGGGGGCGAACATCTTGCCCCTTTGGATGGGGCGCGCAATTTGGGTGTCCTCCTGGATACCCGGCTGTCAATGGAAGATCAGGTGACAGCCGTGGCCAGGAGGGCGTTTTACCAGGTTCGCCTGGTACGCCAATTGCGCCCCCTATTGGATCGGGACGCCCTTCGCACAGTCACTCATGCCCTCGTGACATCCCGACTGGACTATTGCAACTCTCTCTACATGGGGCTTCCCTTGAGGTGCACCCAGAGACTTCAGCTGGTCCAGAATGGAGCCGCGCGAGCAATTATGGGTACCACAAGGTACACCCATGTAACACCGCTCTTGCGCGAGCTGCACTGGCTGCCTGTCGTCTTCCGGGTGCGCTTCAAGGTATTAATTATCATCTTTAAAGCGCTCCATGGCTCGGGACCTAGCTACTTGCGGGATCGGATCCTGCCTCATACATCCTCATGACCGATTCGCTCCCACAGAGAGGGACTTCTCCGGGTGCCGTCCACTAGACTTTGTCAGCGGGCGACACCCAGGGGAAGGGCTCTCTCTGTGGCGGGCCCAGCCCTCTGGAACGACCTCCCCCCCGACATTAGGACCACCACGGACCTCCGCTCCTTCCGTCTTAAACTAAAAACACACTTCTTCTGCCTTGCCGGCCTGGGATAGTTATTCCTCTGTTTTTGGGTTTATTGGGGAATTTTTAGTCTAGTTAGTTTTAACGGGTATTTTAGCACAGGTACTGTTTAATCTATTTTTAATATGAAATGTTGTATATAGTCATTGTTTTTATTCTTCCTGTGCACCGCCCCGAGTCCCTGTGGGAAGAGGGTGCGGTCTATAAGTATTAAATTATTATTATTATTATTATTATTATTATTATTATTATTATTATTATTATTATTATTATTGTTGTTGTTGTTGTTGTTGTTGTTGTTGTTATTGTTATTATTATTATTTCTTCAAGGCTAGCTTCGTAACCCTCTGCGCTCCTTCATACTTTTTTCCTTTTCCCATCCTTTTGCTTTTATTAGAGCGCTAATACCTCCCAGGCCTTCAGATTCTTTTGTTTCTCTCCTAAATATTCAGTCTATTGCAAAGGCTTTTTTTTTGTTAGATCTCACTATCCTGCTTCCCTGAAAACAAGACCTTCCTGAATAATAAGCTCAACTGGCCTTTTGAGCACATGCGCTAAAATAAGCCGTCCCTGAAAATATTGCAACACAGCCGCACCCATGAGATGACCATGCTCACCGCCTCCTGAACCTCAAAAATAATAAGACCTCCCCGAAAATAAGGCCAAATGCTTATTTCAGGGGTCAGAAGAAAATAAGACCCTGTCTTAATTTTGGGAAAATATAGTATTCATTGAGTAAATTTGCTCCCTTAAAACTGCTTTATCTTCTTCACTATAGGTTTCCACAAGTCTCAGCCTGCTCAGCAGGAAATTGTCACCCAATCACCCATAAAGGACAATCAATAGGTAAATGTTTCTCTGCCCAATTGTGTCTGATTCTAGAGTGCAGTGGTCATCTCTGTTTCTTGGCCAAAGGAACCAGCATTGTCTGATGACATTTTCCATGGTCATGTGGCTGGCATGAATATATGCCAAAGGTGCATTGTTACCTTCCTACCAAAGTAATACCTATTTATGTACTCTCGCTTCCATTCTTTCAAACTGCTAAGTGAGAAGAAACTGGAGTAGGAAAGAGAACTTACCCCATTGTGCGGTGCTTGGGTCTCAAACCCAGGCTGTCAGTTTTCTAGTTGACAAGCTCAGTTTCTTTAAATGCTGAGCCATCACATCCCCTCAGACCATCAGTAGCTTTTATTATACCACCCTAGCAATAAGAAATCACTTAGCGAATGATTTCACAACTCAAGAGGACAGACCCTCAATACAAGCTTTTATAGAGATTCCTCACTGGGGTTGAACTCCACGAATAAACTCCTCTTAATGCTAGAGATACTTTAGACTACAAGTTACACTCTGATCATGCTAGCTGGATTTATAGATTTTATAAATCCAAGTATTGATAGGTACCAGATTACTTTTCTCGCTGAAAAAAAAAGCATGTTTTTGGTCTTTTAATAATTCTTTTCTAAGAGCCACTGGTACCTTATTCCACATATTAAGTAAATCTGAGATCTCAAGCCCAGATCAACACAGTGCAAAAATCAATATCTTGGGCTGATCTTGAGGGTGGCCTTATAAAAAGGCCATGCTTTTTCTGCTGCAAGTCAATGTTTAAAATATTTATTACTTGCTTTCCAGTACTTTTGATCCTTTGTTGCTTCTTATCTGGAACTATAACGGCAAAAGAATCAAAAATAAAGTGTGAAGAAAAATATATCATTAAAAATCAAGTACAAGGCTACTTAAGGTTCAAGTCTGGGGGAAAAAAAGAAATAGAATAAATTCTCTAAAACTAAACTTGTTTTTGCTGAGTTTTCTAAATTATATGTATAAAGTAAGAACGGTTTAATGTAGCAGTTTAATGGCACCAAGCTAAAAACTGGGAGAATATTAGTTTTAATGCTGGTTTGGACACAAAGCTAGCTGGGTGATCTTGGGTCAGTCACTCTCTCTCAGCCTTAGGAAGCAGGGAAAGGAAAGCCACTTCTAGAAAATGTTGGCAAGTAAATTGCAGGAGATTGTCCAGGCACTTATCAGAAGTCAATAATAACTGAAAAGCACAAATAGTAAAACATGGCTCCTAAACCAGTTGAGATGTTAAGTTCTTGTAAGTAAAGAATCAAGGTTTCATAACATGTTATCACTTATTGTGATACACTTGGCATTGTTACCTTTCACAAGTAGTTATTTGGAACAGCATGGCATTGATTGAATGTGGCTTAGCATGTCATGTAAATCTGGCTCAAATGATTCAATGTATTGTGAAAACTCAGAATGAGTTAATTCAGACACTAGGTAAAGTTTTGGAAGGCAGCTTTATAATAGCCATTTTAAATCTCAGGGTAAATCATTTAAATGTAGATTTTTTTTAAAAAAATATCTTCATTATTTTTTATAAATAACTCAAGGTGGTGAATGTCCCTACTACTCCTTCCTTTTGCCTCTCATTTTTCTCACAACACTGTAATTGGGCTAGAACTCAGCATCCTAGAGCAGCAGTAACCAATGGAGATCCATGGACCACTGGTGGTCCATGAGAACATTTTGGTGGTCTGCAGAAAAATTACTTGCATTTTTTATATTGCACTAAATCAGGGGTCCTCAAACTATGGCCCCTGGGCCAGATACATGCAATGAGCTCTTGTATTGCTGCAGAGACTCTCCCCCTTTGGGGTCTTTTTGTTTGGGTTAGAGGGGGTCAGAAATTCTGACTTGGGGGTCTGCTTCAGTCTCCTGGTGGGGGGCTTTGGGTGAAGACTGGAGGGAAATGCTGCTGATGGCAAAGACCTGGAACAGGCTGGCCATCTCAGCCCACTCCAGACACCAGTACCTGACCTTGCACTCCCACAGGTGTTCCCTCTGCTTGGAAAGCTTATGCTCGTAATCCTCAGTGATGTGCTTCTACTGAGACTCCTTCTCGGTCAGATCCAATTTGAACTGAGCCAGGTATTTTGCCAGCTTTTTCTTGTGGTGGATGCTTAGCTCCAACAACTGTTTCCTATTGGGACCCTAAGTAGCCTGGGCAGGCAGGCGAGCAGTGGCTGGGAGGGGAGGGGCGAGTAGAGACCGGCGAGGCACCCCTCGATGTGAGTGACATCAAGTTGACCACGTCTACTCAGTCACAGGACCGCCTAGCCATGCCCGCCTACCCAGTCATTAGGCAGATAATATTAGTGGTCTATGGGATTTAAAATTATGAATTTAGTGGTCCCTGAGGTCCAAAAGGTTGGGGTGCCCTGTCCCAGAGTCTAGGCTAACGCCTTTGATGATAAAAATACAAATAATATGACTTCCCCATCACAAGATCTTCACCTGATTTGACCCTTCCATCACAAGACCTATGGACCACACAAAGCCCTTATAAGCATTATAAGAACACCCTGAAGATGTTAACCTAGCCTGATAACGAAACATTTGGAAACCCCAATCCACAAGCATGGAGAATGAACGTCCACTCTCATGCTACACCCAACCTACAGACATTTGCCACTATTGCAAACAAACAATCCTTTATTATATTATACATTTTATAATTATATAATCTAATTATGATGTCATAATCTAATCATTTTTATTTTATTTTCCCTTCCCATTCTTTTTCTTTTTATGTCACTATTTTTAAATTATAAAGTTGGGGACAAGTTTCTTTTTACTGATCCACTCTGGGAACCTCTCTGATTAGACAATAAGAATAAAATGCTTCAAATAAGTAGAGCTAATTTGCAATCTGATATAACCTCCATTGTATAAAACAAAGGATATCTCGAATTCACATATGACTGAGACTACAAAGCCATGCTTTCATTATAAACACATTAACTGATTTGCTATTGGGGAGTTACTGAAATTAAATTAATCTAATTATCAAATTATAGATGTCATCTACAAACAATTCATGACTGTTGTTTTCAAAAGGATTTATAAAAGGCAAAGTCCTGGACTTTGGGAACAAGGGAATAAAAAGAAATTTGGGGTAACCTTTGCTTAAATAAAAATAAATGGATTAATAAATCACATGCTCATTTCTTCTCTCAAAATTTCTTATACTTGTCTTATATCCCCAGGACTGGAGAAGAATAGCAAAGGAACAATTCTCTTTATGTTCAGATTAGTAATATTTATTGGGAAAATAGATATTTGCTTGTTTGTTTATAGAATTTAAGCGACCAGCTATCTCAGTCAAGGCAAAACATTAAATAAGCAATAATAATACAGCATTATAAGAAAGCTGTGGGGAAATTCAATTAAACTGGATATTTATTGGATCTACTAATAGCCTGGCCCCAGTGCCTCTGAGGAAAAAGCCATCTCTTCAAGATTTTTCAGAAGGCTGAGGGGGGCCTGGCTGACAGGATCTGGAGGGCATGTGTGTGTTTATGTCTATGTGTCTCTGTGCTGTTCCATAAGACAGATGCTGTAATGCATAAGACACACCACCGGGGGCCATTAGATGGCACTGTTACAGAGAAGGGATCATCAGGTTAAAATGAGAGGAGAATAATGTGAAACCTATTTATAGACAACTCAAAGCTCTTAAATTCTGGCTTTCTTCTTCTGTGGTTTCTGTCTTAATAGAAAGAGTGTCATTTTCCTCAGAGAAGAAAGGCCTGTCTGTACTTGGGCTTTGTAGTTAGAACAGTGAGGGATGAACAGTACAACCACCAGAAGAATTTGAGGTTGACTAACCAACCGCACTCAGTGTGTAGTCCTCAATGGATCTACATCTACATGGAGGGAAAGCATGCAGTGAAGGAAAACTCATCAAATTTGCAGATGAGACCAAGTTGGAGGGAATCGCTGCCTCTTTGGAAGACAGGCTCAAAATCCAGAAGGATTTTGACAGATTTGAGCATTGGGCCCTAGTTAACAAGATGCTGTGGTGGTGAGAAAAGTAAGGTCCTTTGCATCCCTGAGATCAGAAGGCATATAGCACTTGGAAGAACTGCAATGTCTGATGTGAATAACATCTGGGACAGGAAAGATATTAGCCTCCCAACCAAATGCTAATTAATCAGGGCAATATTTTTCCAGTTTCTACTTATGGCTGCGAAACGTGGACTCTGAAAAAAGCAGATAGCAGAAGGATGCTTTGAATTGTGGTGCTGGATATGACTATTACACATCCCATGGACTGCAAAAGTCACAAACAAAGAAGTCCTGACAGAGCCTCACCAAACATATCGCTCGAAGGCAGGATCACCAAACAAAGGCTAGCATGCTTTGGCCATGTCATGCAAGTTTGACTCACTCAAAAAGTCAATCAAGCTTGTAGTGATCAGCAAAAAAAGGAGAAGGGGCAATGCTAGTACCCATTGGCTGGACACTATACAGGATGACACCAGGATGATCATGGCAGATCTGAAGGAGGAGATACAAGACAGAGAGGCAGGAAGAGTACTGATTCATAGAGTAGCCAAGTGTCAAACACGACTGAATGGTTGACAACAATGGCAGAGATAAATTAATTGTAGCCGAAGGGGATAAAGGATTGGACCTTTATAACTGACCAAATTATTTAAACCTTTTTTGGGGCGTGGGGGGTGATCACATTTACACTATATCTATTTATCCTGTTTGGAAGCTGAAGGCTTCTTGTACTCTTTGGTTTGAAATGTTTCACTGTAGCTTCTTCAATTCAGAAGATAATCAGTGAAACATTTCAAACCAAATAGAAAAAGAAGTCCAGTTTCTATGATTCAACTACTAGAAACCTCTACTTGGATAACTGAGAATCTTCATCAATCCAAGTAGAATTCATCAGTTCTAAAGAACTCCAAGTAGTATTGCAATGTTCCATCAAATTTGGGAAATGGGTTAAGCTGAGCGATGATTTGTCAAGGCTTTCCTGGAAGGGTAAAGTCTGCAGCTTGATGGGTGCTGAGGCATACTTTATCCTTTCCAAACCTCTCACATGTAGTTCTATTCTAATTGCTGTAGTTCTTGCCTAAAGACATATTATTTCCAAAGGGTCAGAAGTTATATTGTGGAAAAGTTGACATCTAGTGTCCAGAGAAGAAATCACACTTGTGTATTTTGGGGAGAATTTAATAGGGAGAATTGAACTGCATCATATGCTTCCTTATCTGCCCTGAAATTATGGAAATAAAAAGGGGAAATTATGAATGGTCCTGGAACTCTCAATCTTAGCCAAATCATGTTACCTTAGCTAAAGTAAAATGACTAGGCTCTCCTTCCCCTGCTGCGCTAGTCATTCCTGAATCTAGGGGGTGGTGCTCATCTCTGTTTCAAAGCTGAAGAGACAATGCTGTCTGAAGACGTCTCCATGGTCATGTGGCCAGCATGACTAAATGCCGAAGGCGCACGGAACACTGTTACCTTCCCACCAAAGGTGGTCCCTATTTTTTCTACTTGCATTTTGTACCTGCTTTCGAACTGCTAGGTTGGCAGAAGCTAGGACAAGTAATGGGAGCTCACTTGGTTATGCGGTGCTAGGGATTTGAACCGCCGAACTGCCGACCTTTCTGATCGATAAGCTCAGCTTCTTAGCCACTGAGCCACGTGAGCCACAGATACAAGAATATAAAAAGCAGACTTCATTGAGTCACTTTATTTTATAAGTCTAAAAAGGAACGTTTTTCCCATTGGTTTTTCCTCAGAAGAAACTGTTTTCAAAAAGCAAGGGAGAAATCTCAAGGACAAAGTGGAAGATTATTAGTTTGTTTTGCAACAGCTAAAATGGAGAGCACAGCTTGTTTTAATTATTAGTTGAATAAACCATACTAGCCTGTTCTAGGCCATTAACCATGTGTTACAAACTGTAGTAGCTGTGTACATTTTACTCTGCTAACCTCTAACGAACAATATTTTATGCATTAAGTGTGAACCGAACCACTAGAATGGGGGTCCAAGATCCTGAGTAAAGTAAAATAAAATAAAGAATGTGAACTGATCAAGCTAGATTATCCAGTGTAAGATTATTTGGAAAAGTGTCCAAACTAGTTTATTTTTATGTCTTGGTATATACAGACTATATATTCAGACAACATGTGATCGTAAAATAGATTTAATAATAATAAAAATACTTAGAAAATATGTACATCAACACAATTTACACCTGTCAATTACAAAAGGCCATATACACCACAACTAACATAGAAATCATTTTTAAGAATAGGTAATACAATATTATAAGTGATAAATAAGGTGAAATTTGCTGTATTTCCAGTAAAATACAGCAAATTTCTGAAATGAGATCAATATGGGTAAGGATGCATCTATTATCAGAGCTAATAAGCACTCAATCTTTTGTGGGGAAGAGGTTGCATTAGAAGAGACCCTATGAATTTCAAAACCAAGGATTCTTCAAAGAGAATGAAGTTACTAACTATAGCTTAATCGGGTATGTATAATTAGAGATCAGCTTATCCACAGTTGCAAATTTCAGTCTTTTCTAAAATCTGGCTATTCATACAGCATAATGTTACGTCACCCAGATAAATAGCAATCATGCAGATGGTTCTCTAAAAAATCCTAATTATATAAAGAAATTTCAAGCTCTTTCAATAAGAGCACATAAAAGGGCTGAAGAAAAAAAGAAAAAACAACTTCTATCATTCAGGCATTCTCAAGGCGGAAGACAGGGTTAAGATGAAAAACATTCAAACGTAATCCAAGCTACATCTTAATATATTTACTTGGTTATATTTACCCAACTATGTTGTTGAATATTTATCATTTTGAACTTACTTTTGGACTAATCATGACCAGTAATTTTCACATGAAGAAGCAATTGGAATATTCAATTTGTAGAATGGTTGCCCACCAGATAAATCTACTTCGTTTGATACACTTACCCCCAAATCTCTTGTTCAAAATGGTACTTACCTGAAAAAGAAAAAGAAAACAAAGTATGTAAGTAAGCAAAATAAATAAATACCTTTAAGTTGACTGTTTGCCCCTTAGATGAAACTGTAATAATTATGAAGAAGTTTTTTTTTAATTTTTCAAATGTAAAGTCTGACATATTGGATTGGCACTAATGTAGTTAGGCATACATTCCATTGAATTCAATGGAGTTTACTCCCAATAAATATGCATATATAATTGCAATAAAACTGTGGTAATTAACTTTCAAAATAATGTTTTATCTTTTATAACAGGAAACAAAGCAAAGTTTTCACTATGCTTCAAACTTTATCCATTGATCTTTCATCTACAGCAGTGCTTCTCAATTATTTTCTGTCATGCCCCCCCTAGGAAGAAGAAAACATTTCGCGCCCCCTGCGCGACTGTAAATAGTATCATTTGTCTATAAAATTGTTATAAGTACACCTCTGCATAACACTGTATCCTTATTAACGTATAAGAGAATAAAAAAAGAAAAATGTGGATCAATTTACAACAAAGAATAGCTTTATTAACTGTAGCAGAAAAGATTTAAAGTGCATTAGAAATTTTTAAAAAATTAAATCCTTTGCCGAGGTCAAACGCGCCCCCCTTTACGGAGCCTCGCACCCCCCCTGGGGGGCCCGCCCCACTATTTGAGAAGCACTGATCTACAGATACATCCACTATAACTGTAATTCAGATTCAATTTCAATTGGAAACATCTGCTATTTTCATTGGCAAGAGAACTCCAATTGGAGCAACTAAAATCTATTGCAAAGAACAAACCCACTCAGTCTGGATGAAATCTGTAAAAGATTAAAGTTACTGGACTGCCAACATCCCTGCAACCATTACATATCAGTTATAGGTAAAGCAAAGCAGTTATCTATTGCCAAACTTAATAATAAAGAGTTAGTCGTAGAATGCAAAACAAACCCAATGTTTTATTTTATTTATTATATCTCTTTCTTTTTTCCTCTGGGAATTTGAGCAGCATATAAGAGACTCCCTCATATAATTCTTATAACAACTATCCTACAAAATTCATATCCTTGGCTGTAAAAGCCAGCTAGGTGACTTTGGATCAGTCAATTTCTCTCAGCCAAACTCACTTCAATTGTTGTTGTGGGGAAAATAGGAGAAAGATGTGTTGGTTATGTTTGCCACCTTGAGTTATTTGTGAAAATAATAAAGGCAGGGTAGAAATTTAAAAGATTACATTGAATGTAAGTGATAGGCTTAACTCATCCAGCACTCACTTGGGAAGCCTAAGACTTCTTGGCAAATACAACAGAATATAACATCAGATCAATCCCTGAATAAAAAGAACTTCTGCAAACTCTTGGTCTCCAAGCAAATTAATATACTGGGTTGAAAACTCAAAGACATAAGAAAACGAACATACCCAAAAAAATAAATAAATCAACTAAGTAGTTCTAGAAACAAAAAGCTGGGCTACAAGAATCAGTAAATAAAGGTAAGGAAATTTTGGATATAAATGCATATGTGGTTAGAAAAAAATGACCAGACAACATATAGAGTTTAATAATAATAATAAATAATAAATTTTATTTTTATACTGCCTCCTCTCCCCAAAGGGACTCGGAGCGGTGCACAGGGAATAAAAACCAATATAAAATACATAGAAAGATAAATAGTTAAAATACGAATTAAACCGAAATTGTCCCTGCGCTAAAATCCCCTAAATTTAAATTACACTAAAAAAAACCTAAAACCCTATCGAAAGACGGAAGACTAACCTAGGCCGGCCAAGCAGAAAAAGTGTGTTTTCAATTTTTGACGGAAGGAGCGGAGGTCCGTGGTTGTTCTTATTTCGGGGGGAAGGTCATTCCAGAGGGCTGGGCCCGCCACAGAGAAGGCCCTTCCACTGGGCGTCGCCCGCTGGCATAGCCTAGTGGACGGCACCCGGAGAAGCCCCTCTCTGTGGGAGCAAATCGGCCGCAAGGATGTATGGGGCAGGATCCGATCCCGCAGATAACTAGGTCCCGAGCCATGGAGCACTTTAAAGTTGGTAACTAACACCATAATTATTTTTACTAGGTATTATATCAGATGGTTATGATAAAGGGACAATATACCTAATATTACACATCTTGACAACATCAAGAATTGTGTATACGCAGCAGGGGAAGAGCGAAAACACCCCTTCAGAGGAGATGATAAGGAAGATACTGTTTCTGTGCGGAAACGGACAGACTAACGCTAAAATTAAAAATAAAGGAGATACAGAATACTATGCTATATGGGATAGTTTCTATCAATGGTTAGAAACACAAGGTAGAAGTGGGAATGTGAAAGAATCAGGTTAGGTGAACATGGAAAGAGACATTATGTATGTATTTGAATGTAGGGATTAGAATGATAGATAAGTTGATACATTAGAACACGATGGTGAGAAATTACTGTACAATGCAAACACTGTTTAAAATAGTATATATGTTATTTTGTTTTTATCTTTGTTTCATGGAAAGTGGAATGCCAGAACAATTACACTCTATTCAATATATTTATATGTAAATAATAAAAATATTTTTTTTAAAAAAAGAATCAGTAAACCTAGTTCATTCTATAGTTCATATTAGCATACTAATATGTTCCAGTCTGAAAAGTTATTCTGTTTTCATCCTTAAACAGGTGCATTTCCATTACATATAATTTTTACTAGGCATTTTTGTGATCTATTATGAACTATTATGAAATTTATTTATTTATTTATTTATTTATTTGAATTTATACCCCGCCCTTCTCCTTGTTAGGACCCAGGGCGGCGCACAGGCATTATTTAAAACCATAAGACCTTCCCCCCGACATTAGGATGACCACGGACCTCCGCTCCTTCCGTCTTAAATTAAAAACACATCTTTTCTGTCTGGCCGGCCTAGGATAGTCTCTCTGTCTCTGGGGTTTTATTGGGAAGTTTTTTAGTATAGCTTAGTTTTAATGGGGAATTTTAGCACAGGTTTAGGTTTAATTTGTTTTTTAAAGAAATGTTTGTATATGTTTATTGTTTTTTATTCTTCCTGTGCACCGCCCCGAGTCCCTATGGGGAGAGGGAGCGGTTTACAAATATTAAATTGAAATTGAAATTGAATTGAAATACAATATACATCATTAAAATATATTAAATTATTTAAACCCGTGCTAAAACCCACATTAAAACCCTACCAAAATTATAATTTATATATAAAAAGTCAGAAACGGGGGGCTATCCTAGGCCGGTTTGATGGAATAAATGTGTCTTAAGACGTTGGCGGAAGAGGCGGAGGTCCGAGGTAGTGCGAAGGTCGGGGGGTAGGTCGTTCCAGAGGGCCGGGCCCGCCACAGAGAAGGCCCTTCCCCTGGGAAGGGGAAATATTGAAATACTGCTGTTTTCTTTTCAGGTAAGGTTTTTTTTAAAAAAAAAATTTTTGCAGATCTATGTAAGAAAGTCTATTTTCCATGATTTTTATCAAATGCCATCAGGTAATCAAGGTCATGAAAGGAAGAATAAAAGATTGAGAGGAGTTTGAAATGAGGAGAGCTTTAAATCAGTAGTCCTATGTGATTTCCCTACCCCATCCATTTATTAGAGTTCCTTTCAGAACTGTAGATGACAAAGGCTCAGAAGATGAGTGGGATAAGAATTAAAGATCCATTCTGACTGGGAACGCATCAACACATACCCGGCATATGAAAATCCATTCTTCTTTTCAAACCTTCTATTGCTATCATGGCTGCTATTGTCAATAGCCAAGAATAGCTGCTTTCCCCCTCTGTTTACCATATTGCCTTCCCCTCTGTTTACTGTCCCTTGAAAACAGAGGATGGCAGGTTCAATTGTATACACAAAAGCCCCCCCCCCAATGCATCTGGCTCATATAACTTCAATTCACTCTCAGTGAACTGGCAGACATTAAGCCAAGCTGACAACAAGCTCTAAACTGCCAATGTGCATTGCTAGTGTATAAAGGTGCCAAAAGTCCTTTGTTAGATGCAACAATGTGTTTACATTCTGTGATTACAGCATAAGCTGACACCAGCACATTCAATTCTAGTTGTCAATGGACCACCCGTTTCCCCTCCTCTATAGATGGTCTTTTGTAGGGTGCCTTTTCAGGTTCAGACATTGTACTCATTGTGCCTCTGTTGTTAGGCCAAAGAGGACCCTATCATTTTCTACCTATTACATATAAACAAAGATCAAACTGAAGGATTTAATATCTGGTATGTAAATATACTGCTTTTTATATAGAGAATGAGTTGGGTGATCATATAAATTTTCTGAAATAAATAAATTAATTCTGGATCTCTGTTTTTCCCCCCAATTATTCTTTACTTTCAGAAAGTTTGTTAGTTCTCCAATCCCATTCTTTTTAGAAGTCTTTATTTCTTTTAATAAATATTTTGTTGTTGTTTATTTCTAGCTACACATACCTCCATTCTTCCATGCTCCCAACTGTGATTGGCTGCATTTCTGAACCCAAAAAAGCTTTGGGAAAAGAGTTCCCATGTTCTACTTTCCCTCGGGACTTAACTGAAGTTTGAGAAGCCAGGAAGACTGAGAATCTTTGAAGACATGACCGTCCTCTCAGTTCCCTTTTAAGTACATCAGGATAAAAATTGTAAATTCCAACCATAAAAATAGTGCGGAAATTAATATATAGTACAATTGAAACAATAGATGAGTTCTTAATCATCGGACCTCAATGACACTAGCTGACACCCCCCCCCCCCACACACACACACACAAAAGGTAGAAATAAGGTTTGGCATACCATTTATTATTTTTGAATTTACGCTTAACCATATATCTGTAAATTAAATGTGCAAATCTAGCACAAATATAATGTTCCAATTCCCCTTGCACATGTGCTAGTCGTTCCCAACACTAGGGGGCGGTGCTCATCTCTGTTTCAAAGCCGAAGACCAAGCACTGTCTGAAGATGTCTCCGTGGCCATGTGGTTGGCATGCCTGAACACTGACGGTGCATGGAACGCTGTTACCTTCCCACCAAAGGTGGGTCCCTATTTTTCTACTTGCATTTTTACATGCTTTTAAACTGCTAGGTTGGCAGAACTTTCACTTTTATTAGATTTCTATCCCGCCCTATCTCCCAAAAGGGACTCAGGGCGGCGCACAGGGACTTAAAATCCACAAATACAAACAATACAAATACTGCAAAAATTAAAACTACAATTAAATAATTTAACCTGTGTTAAAAAAGGAGGAAATTAATTTAAAACCCAACTCTAAAATAACATGATTGTAGCAGCTATGCCAGGCCTGCCATATGGAAAAAGTATGTTTTTAGAGTCCGGCGGAAGAGGCGAAGGTCGGTGATAGTACGGAGGTATGGGGGGAGGTCATTCCAGAAGGCAAGGCCTGCCACAGAGAAGGCTCTTCTCCTGGGCGTCGCCAGCCGGCATTGTCCAGCGGACGGCACCCTAAGGAGGCCCTCCCTGTGGGAGCGGACAGGTCTAGTGGAGGTATGTGGTAGTAGGCGGTCCTGCAGGTAACCAGGCCCACTGCCATGGAGCGCTTTAAAGATGGTCCCTAAAACCTTAAAACGCACCCGGAAGGTACCGGCAGCCAGTGCAGCTCGCGCAGGAGAGGTGTCACATGGGAATATTTTGAAACTCCCAAGATCCCCTGCGCGGCCGCATTCTGTACCAACTGGAGCTGGGACAAGTAACAGGAGCATTATACGGCATTAGGAATTCGAACCGCCAAACTGCCAACCTTTGTGATGGACAAGCTCAGCATCTTAGCCACTGAGCCACCGTGTCCCTGTTCCCATTTTACCACATTCCCATTTTAGGGTAATGCATATTCCATTTTTAAAATCAGTGAGCAAACTGCCATCTCGAGCTAAACCAGCATTCTAAGTGATGCCGGGTGGTTTACAAAGATTAAAAACTATATATAAGCAATAAAATAGCAATACCCCCCCCCCCCGGACAACAATCAAATAAGCCACTTGATGGTTTCATCCCACCCTGGGATTCCCAGGTCCATTGGCAAAACCAGATTTTCAGGTCACTGTAAAAGAGGCATATCTAAACTTGCCAATTAACCATCGCCGTATATAGGTTGACGTGTCCTTAAACAACTGAAGAAAATTCTGTCCAGAATATAACATGCAAGGTATTCACTTTGGACAACAAGCAACCATGTCTTTTCATTGGACAATTTCCCCCACTGATGTAAACTCCCACCATTCTCTTCCTGGAATGTAGTTGCCAATTACTTAACTTCCTGTATTTTATGGACACACACGAGAGGGAGAGGGGGGGAGGGGGAGAGAGATAGATATATGAATAGATAGATGATAAATGGAGGGAGGAAGAGAGAGAAAGGGGTGTGCGTGTGCCTGTTGGGGAGAGGAACACAAGCTCGTTAAAAACAATCCTTTCTTAATGCCCTATTTCTTTCTAATGTTTTTTTTAGAACTATGTGTTAACCATATATGCTATTAACAGCATCTTGGTTAAAGCACTTACTTTGTAAATAAAAGTTTGCATGTTCAAAATTCAGCAATAATATTTTTAATTATTATTTCTCTTTCTCCAAGCCTAATTTTACAAGTCATTTAAAAAAATACTTCACACATAGAATAGAAAAAGATGATCATGAAAATAAAACAAGTAATGCGGAAGAGGTTTTGATGGGTTTTGAACCTGCTCTTTTCTAATTACAAACCAGGTGTTTTATAATCTTTGGGCTATTAATAGCAGTTGGTAAGCTGTGACCTGGCTGAGGAAGTGTTTCTGCCTCTTTTAAATAGCCAATGAATTGTGCAACAAAGTGAAATACACTGTCTGACATGGATAACAGCCCTTGAGGAGACACACTGTGGAAAAGGCTAGTTTGGAAATGGAGCAGGAAGACACAATCCTGAGGGTCCCTTGATGATGACTGGGGAATTAATAAAGGACCACATAATCCTTTTTTTATTGTAGCCAAATGGCTGTTAACCTGTTCTGGCAAGAGTCTAACTAGGGAGTATAGACAAACCCACAGATTAACCAACCTCTTCCTTGTCTTTCTATTTAAAACAAATAAATTATTTTAGATCAGTCAACTGTTTATAACAGGGGCTCCCAAACCCCAGTCTGTAACCTGGTGCCAGGCCACAGCCTTTTGAGAACTGTGTCACACAAGCTGCAGGCAATCACGCATGTGCGAGGCAGCATTTATGCAAGTGGTGCTGCGCATGCGAAACCATTTCCTCCCCCCCCATTGCTGCCACCGGCCCAGAAATACAGTAGCTGGAAAGGTTGGAGACCACTATTGTATAATATTCACGTTGTGGTCTGTCGGCCTCTCCAACAGCCGAATCAGAGGAGGAAGAGGCATGGGAGTCAGGGTCAGAATCAAGGCAGCCTGAGAGGGGGAAGAGGGAATAGAGCTGGTGGAGAGAGACAGAGGTGGAGCCTGGGCCATCCATCAGCCCTCAAATGGAGAGTCAACACCCCTCAGGTGTGGAGGTGGCTGATGAGGAAGAGGAGGAACAGCTGGGTCCAGTGTCAGGCACGCAGGCACGCAGAACGCAGAGGAGAAGAGAGCAATGGAAATCTGTGGGCCGATCCTTGGGAGGCCCACCCTAGCTCTGGGGATAAAAGGCAGGGGGCAAAAATGAATAGATGTGGCAGGCAACTATTCATCTCCCTGCCGGATAGACTTGTTAGCCTGCAGTGAGAAAGAAACTTTTTGCCAGGGCTGGTGGCACTCCTAATAGCGGAATCATTGGATTCAGAAGGTTTGTCGTGTTTGGGGAGCTGGGTCAGAACAATTCATGAGTATTTTGTGTTTACGCATTTTTTTACACTGTTCTAGACAAAAATCATTAAAACCGAAGAAAAACAGATGGCAGAACAAACTATTTTTGTAGCCATGTCTGTATCAATTACATTTGTCAATGAACATGAGGAGAGGAGTCTCAAGACAGATAAACCGGGTGTTTCTTTCTACCTTTGCTTGGTTGCAAGCAATGTTAAATCAACATTCAAGCTCAAAATGTGTAATTGTATTGTTTAAGCCTCCTATTTTTATGAATGCTAATTCCAGCAGTCAATGTCCTGTTTCTGTTTCCATCCTAAGCAAGGTACACAAATCCATCATCCCCTGGAAAATACAACAGAAATTAACTAAACGGCCTTTATATTTATAAAACATGACATAATTTAAAGTTTTAGCTAGGTATCAATTAATAAGAATTAATCCAAATTAATGTATTTACCCTCAAATAGCCATCATAGCAAAGTTGATTTTAAGGAGCTTTTTCAGTTTTGTTGAATTGAAAAATCTGGTAGTCTCCAAACTACAAAACGCAATGACTGCCATATTGGCCACGGAAACTATTTGCCAAATAAACAATATCTGTATAAGTCCATTAGCTATTTAGTTCAACAAAGAGCTTTAAAAAACTTGCAACTATTGAAACATTTATATTAACCTAATTTTTCTCTAAAGAGCCTCGCATTTTAAATTCTTTTAATGTGGTCAACTTGGCAGGCCATGTTTATTTACATTATATTTGACATTGCAGTCCTATGCATTCCAGTAAAAAGACATTTTATGTTCAAGAGCTTTTACTCTCAAGTTTATAGTAGAAGTTTATGGTGGTGGTGGTGGTGGGAATCAAAATAGTTAATTGTCCACAGAGAATGGCAGATTCAATTCACTGACTGGTAACCTCTACCAAACTTCCACAGGCACTTTTTGTGCCTCTGTGAATGTCCTCCGATGAACATTAGCTGTGCTCTTTCACTGGCAGATCAGTTCATTCGAGCAATTCAGTTGACAGCCTGCCAGCATTTTTCCATTTTACTAGCCAAAAAAACATTATGGTTCTTCATAGCAACCAGAGGACTAAGATGTTTCCCAAGTGCTTTAGTAGCAGCTGCTCAACTATGCCTAACGTTGTCTGCTATTATAAAAGAGAGAGAGAGAGGGAAAGAGAAAGAAGAGAGATCGGATTTTTCATTCTATCCATGCAATACTGTAAAATACAATTGTTTTGAATGTTCTATAGTCCAGAAGCATTGCCCCACGGATCTCATATTATTTAAATGGGGGCGGGGGGGGGAGTATGAAATTTTAGTTGGCATTCTATCTAGTGCCTAAAAAATAATGCACAGCTTGGTACATGAAATCATAAAGAAACAGGTTGACAATTCCTCAGAAAGTCAACACGTTCAGTTTAAGTAAAGCATTTAGTTTTTTTGCAATGTATTTTATAATGTATTATGTTGCATGAGTATTTTGTACAGGTAGTATTTTAACTCTCTTCAGGCCTCTCCTATTCAGAAATTCTATTAAATCCAAGAGCTATGAATAGATATATTATACATGAAACTACATACGTTATTGAAATTCTCAATACGCATGAATTTTGCAGAATGTTCGCAATTGCATATATAGGAAAAAAGAAGTTTACAGCAATTTCCGGCACTGAAATTAGCTCATACAAATATATCTAATTAACTACTCTGGTACCTATGAAATACTTAGCAACCATCGTGCGTCATTTCACTTACCCCTGACCTAACAACACATTTTAACAGCGTCAAAATGGAATATGAGAAGGAAAAGTAGCCATTAATGGAAGGAGCTTTTGCTCCTTCCATTAAATGATGATGATGATGATCACAATAATTTGAGGACGTCTGACGGAGCTTTTTTTCAACCTTTTTCTTTTCAATTAATAGCAAAAAGGTAATATGACATTTTCTCTGATTGTTAATTTACACATTTAATTATGCATTCTAATCTGTCTCCCTTGCCAGAATGTAGCTTTATAAATCTTTTTTTTTTGCTTTCAAATTTGTTTATATGCTGTATATCAATGTTACAATTCCAATTAACTATTTTCTCTTCAAAAAAGCTATTTAACATTTGAATAATAATTCTAAAGAAATTAGGACATATCCCTTTGCTGTTTTAAATTATGCTATGTATAATAATTTTTAGAAGTGTAGTTACCCACTTCATAACATATACAATTGTTTAAATGTACGGTAATTCTGATGGAGCAAAGCAGTTAAGTTCTACTATTGTGTTTCCCAACAAAATATTTTCTTCGATAAGATTAAATGTGGTGAGAAATACATTCAGAAATGTGTCTGAAATAAAAATATTAAGTATGACAGAGTGGCTAATATTTAATATTTTAACTGAAGTTAAATGATAACACCATGATAGAAACCTAACTGCATTTGTCTAGCCTTTACAAAGGCAATAATTATCTAAACCTTTTCAAACATTGCCCAATGTATAATAATTAATTACTAAATATTAAGTAGATTTATTTGAAAGCACCATTACTCTGGATTTCTATATTAATAGCTTGTATTAGTTAACATTCTTTGCAGTTCAAAGTGTGAATCATATCCTGAGGTTTGAATATTTTTGATTAAGAAAACGTAGCAAATTAGGGCTTGCTATCCTCCCGACTTTAATACGTATTTGATTTAGAATAAAACTGAATTATAGATTTCAATGCAAATTCAGCCAACCCAAATATTAGATAGTACTGCTATAGTGGCAGGTACTATAGAGATTTGAGGGACTGAATTGTGTCACAGAGCCCATCTCACTCATTCAGTTAGCTTGTGGTCATTAAATAGTGGGAAATGAGGGAATGGCAAAAAAAAACCTTCTGAAAAAAACCTTGCCAAGAAAACTGCAGAAATTTATCCAGATAGTCTCTGTGAATTGGACACAATTGAACTGAAGGGGAAAAAGAATCAGTGGAGGAAACAATTCCATTGTACGCATTGAGAAGGATTTGAGGTTCTTCCCATTGGCTTCTGCATATAGACAGGAAGGAAAACAACCTTGGTTTTCACCACAGGCATAAACTGACTTGGGCTGAATTCAATAGCTAAATTAATTCTGAGAGAAAAATTATCTTGGAATAAAAGGAACCCCATGAAATTATCCAGGTGAAGGTTTTGCCCAATGATTTATCCTAATCTGAAGAAGTTTCTAGTTTGGATTAGATTTCCCATCAAGGCTCCAAATTGACCCTCAACAGTTGTCTAGTGCAAGGGTCTTCAACCTTTGCAACTTTAAGTCTGAAGGACTTCAGCTCCCAGACTTCTCCAGCCAGCTTTGCTGGTCTAGTGGGTGTGAGGACTTTACAGTCAGGCATTTCTGCTATGGCAACTTCTTTGAACAATAATTAGAAGACTTACATAAATAAATAATTAGGTTTTCTTTCCCAGCTGCCTATTAAAAATCACCTTTTCTTGGCAGCCTTTCAACCTGCTGCTTTTGAAGAGTTTTTTAGAATTAAAATGTAACTTTAGGACATATATGAAGCTAATCCTACAAGAATGAAAGACCATTCATGTCTTGATAAACTACCTTGGCTTACTGTCTTGTGACATGTAATGCATTCATTTCATTGAAACATGAATCAATACATGATTTAATATACATATTGTAAATCAAATGGCCTAAATTTGTAAAAATGAGAAAAAAGTCCTACAGAATTCCAAGAGTATAAACTCTGAAAAGGAGACTATAATCCTCGTGCCGAATAGTTTTTTGGCAAAATAATGCCTCCACGAATATTTTAACAGTAATAAACAGATGTGTCTAAAACTATTTTCACAATTCTTGCTAAACCAGAAACTGCAGACTACATAAATTATTAAATGCTATTGAGGGACTACTTATTTTGTAAATATTTTAGACAAGATAGAGAATAGGCATGTAACCTTAAGTAGTATCATTTTTTAAAGAAGGACAAGGAGATTCATACTATTTGCAGTCTCTTACATCCAAAATGTTGAAAAGACTTGAAAAAATCATATGGCTACTTGTTACCAGTTGGACCCATCTAATTCAAAATACATTAACTCAACAAACTTTTCATGTATGAAACAACAAAAAAGGGCCAAATAAGAAATGTTGAATACAGTAGAAGCAAATGCATTTGGGAATCATAATTAAATCAATGTTTTCATGAAACATCTGTAATGATCCATAACATAGCAATATATGTGCACCATCACAGAATAATGTTGGGCACAATCCAAAAGAAAATATATAGGCATTATTTTGCCATTATTTATCAGTACTGTACATGTATTTGAGGAGACTTAAGAATAGTTCACAATGAAACATTTCCACAGGGCATTTCTAATAGCTGTCACTTCAAAAGAAATTGTTCATTAAAATTTGAAATCTATTGAATCATAAAGGATAAAGTCTCACTGAGTCATATTCAGCTCTTGGTGGACAAGCTGTGTCAAGGTACCTGGGCAACAGTACAGAAGATGTCCACTGTCTTCTTTTGAGATATGTTCTAATTTCTAAGCTTAAAGCTTAATTGGCAAGAGGCTTCTCTTTTGATCCTATGTTCCTGTTGAGGTTCTTGAAAACTTTAAAGGAAAGAAAAGGGAAACTCTGTGCAATGGGCAACAACACAATAAATGTAATGAAATAATGCTGTAAAAATGTGGCCATATACTATATTTTTCAGACTATAAGACTCACCGGAGTATAAGACACACCATGATTTTGAAGAGGTAAATTAAAAAAAAAAATTTTTGCACTCTGCAAGCCTCTCAAGCACTCTGTAGGCCTCATTTTTTTGCAAAAAAAAAAAGGGGGGGGGGAGGTATGTAGAGCTTTGGGAGGCTTGTAGAGTGCTCCTGGGGGCTGGGGGCAAATGAGCAAAACAATATCCCATTTTTGGGATCTGGCCAGTACAGAATAAAATGGAAATATTACTTTCTATGAATTTGAATGTAATCCTTCAGACTTCTGACTGCACAGGTCTTTTAAGTGCCATCGTGTTTAACTTATATTCAAGGCTTATTTGTGTACTCTGTTAATTATTAATTTTTCCAGTGGAAATCTGCAAGTAATGGTATATGGTCATCCTAGTATCCCAGTGGAAGTCTATAAGAAATAGCGTCAGATTTAAGAATGGGAAAGATGGTTGTTCCCACTGATTGAGGCTGTTGGAGTTTAACTTCAGCAACATTTAAATGGCCACCAACCAACTTTAGCCTGAAGAGTCCATTCTCAGCGTTTCCTTCTTTTGAGATTTATCAAAAGAGCTTTTTCTGAAGTAGCATTCCAGTGGTGGAATGTCTTCTATATTTCCATATCTGACATGCCTACAATCTTACTTCTTCAGTGCTAGACAAGGCATTTTTATTCTTTGCATCATGTAGTTGAGTGTTATAAGGCAGGGGTCTCCAACCTTGGCAACTTTATGAATTGTGAACTTCAATTCCCAGAATTCTGGGAGTTATATGTCCACAAATTGTAAAGTCACCAAGCTTGAAGACCCCTGATATAAGGCATTTTATTGGTGCTGTGTTACTAGATTATTTCAACGTGTTATTATGATTCTTCCTTTGTTGCTCAGTTCTTCTTTTAAGGTGATTTATTGCATTGATGTTTATATTATTTCCTTTCACTTCCAAGGAGAATGAAGATAAATATTTGTCTTCATAATCAAAAAACCAAAAGGGTTCTTATTCAGCAAAAAATATCCCCCCCCCCCCCCCACGCACACACACATTACTGAAAATTTTTATTTTTGTAAGTGGCATAAAATATGCAACAGGATTTAAAAGGCACATAAAAACTCAAGGAAATAAAAAAAATGATTAGGCAAAATTGCCATGAAAGATGAGCAAAAGAAAAAAGTTTAAAAAAATATATGTGAAAATAAGTACTAAGGAAGAAAAAGAACAAATTGGAGAAGCCAAACATTTAGCATATAGTCTTCTGAACAAACTCCTAATTACAACTCCCCTCCAGTGATTAATCTAATGTTTACATCATGTTTGCATTGTATAATTGAATGAGTAATGCCTGGTGTAAATCTAGTACTGGTAACAGGATACTGCAGTGTACCTCCTACCCATGGTAGAGTCTTTTAGCGCCAACATATGCCAGAATGTGAATGGGGGGAGGGTATCAATTGTTTGCTCAGCTGTGAAAATGAGAATCTGCTCAACACAAATTAATGTTATTATCAGACTAAACCTATTGGAACAGAACATAGTGATGGAACACTAATCTAGAATGGTTCAATTCACAATTGGGTGTGAAATTATCAAATTCACACATTGTAAATAGATATCAGAACCAATAAGAACAGTAATTTTATATTCTTGGTAATGCATTTTAAAACAAAGAAACAAACCCACTTCTATAAAAAAGAACATATTAAACAAAATTGAATGAAATATCACACACTATATTAGTAATGAATAAAAGATAGAAATCTGGAATGCATTTTAGGGTTCAAATCTGATATTTCAGGAGTTCAAGTACTCAAGCCACTGAGACAAAATTAAGAAATTTAGAGCTGTTGCTTCTGAATTATCATATTATTTTTTCTCTACTTCTAGATAAATATTTAACACAATTTGACCTTGATCTAGAGGAATTTTAAAATAAACAAACCCAAAAGATTTATTTCTAGAAGAAGAGTAGGTAAAGATAAAATAAATACTCATGTATCTGCTAAGTATGAATTTAATCTTTTATTGTTATTACAAGGCACTAATCATTTACATTTGAAAAGAGATCTTCATATTTGCAGCACTTTTGGAAAAACCATTCCACATGGTATTGAAATTCAAAGCAACTAGGAGAAAAAATACTGAAATGTCATATATTTTGGACTTCAGGATGGCAGAGCTTACTGAATTTAGATGAACACTGGGCAAGTATGACCTGAAATTCTAAGAGGGATTCAAGTCAATGGTGTTGTAAAAATCCTAAGAATGCAGCAACCACTAGTAATCCATGTGAGAAAGAAAAAAAAGAAAAGCCAAATAGTTATATAGTCAAATAGGGATTAATAAACAAAGAAGCAAAAGGAAGTTGTACCAGAAATCCAAACAGAAACGGATAACCAAGAAGGAGTTAGCTGAGCCTGTAGGAATGGAATGAGGAAGGATAAAGCTCAGCTGGCAAAATGCAGTAAGAAGCATTTTTAGAGCATTTCAAAATAAAAAGAAGTGTCAAGGAAGATGATGATGTGTGGAGAAAGTGAAGAGGTAATTATGGGAAATAGCAAATAAATAAATAAAAATTATAATCTTTCAAGGATAAAGAGAGCCTTTCCTAGCATGACTAAGAAAAGGGAGATAAGCAAATTAGGATTGGTAAAGACATAAGAATATTTCTTTCTACTTTAAATAAATTCAGAATCAGGGCCAGATAATTATATCTCAAAGTATTCAAGGTATTGGAGAAGTGATTTCAAAACCACTGACTATAATCTTTGAAATCTCTCAAAAAGATAGTAAGATGCCAGAAAACAATTAAACAGTCCTAAATTTCAAATATAGGAAAGAACAGGATGCATAAAGCTGTTGACCAGTTAAACATCTATATTGGGTAACGTAGCACAGCAAACTATTAAACAGCATATTTGTAACCACTTGGGAAACACTGCCATGCCACCATTTGTAGAATTCATCATGTCAAAAATAAATAATTATATCCTTGTGGGCAAGATGAATAATTGCAAATATAAAGTACTGTGGTCTAATACAGGGGTCTCCAACCTTTGCAACTTTAAGTCTGAAGGACTTCAGCTCCCAGAATTCTCCAGCCAGTTTTGCTGGCTGGAGAATTCTGGGAACTGAAGTCCTTCAGACTTAAAGTTGCAAAGGTTGGAGACCCCTGGTCTAATAGACTGGTCACTGGTTGTACAAGCACACCCAAAGAGTTTTCCTAAAAGGTTGTGCATTAACCTGGAGGGTTTATCAATGTTCTAATCTAAAGCAATAGGGTCACAATAGGGTGAGTGTTAAAATCAGTAAGTTGATGGACTGAATGCCACAATGCAAACCCTGCCCCTTTTGAACATGCATGTAATATCAATGCACATGCAACATTCCAACTACCAGCTTATTGGTCTCTCAAAACATTGCTTATCTAAATGATGGATTGAAAGAATGCTGATCAGATTCACTGATGACTGCAAATAGAGTATTGGATAAAACTTCAGGAGGGGGGGGGGATCAAAATTTTAAATAACCTCCACAGGACTGCTAATTGGCCAAATCATGCAGGATAACATTTATAATATTTTCCAGCAACTGGATAGGAAATGTCAAGACCATAGGTACAGGACTGATGAGACTTAGCTTACAAGCAATGCATGTGGACAAATTTACTAGTAGCATATCACTGAGCATCAGCAAGCAATGTGATGCAGAAGCTAGAAAGGCCAATACAATGTTGACCTGTAAACGCATTGTGTCCAGATCATGGGTGAATATAATTCTATTGTATCTTGCACTGGTTAGATGCAGTATAGGATGTCACATATTTAACGGGACTAGTATAGGTTGGAATGAGTTCACAGAATAATTAGCAAGATTTACAAATGAAGCCTCACAAGGATCATCTAGTTTAGCTAGCAAAAGTGAAGATTAAGAGAAGCTAAGATTGTAGTCTACAATTACCCCATATGCAATAGAGCAGTGATGGCGAACCTATGGCACGGGTGCCACAGGTGGCACGCTGAACCATTTCTTAGGGCGCGCGAGGTGTTGTTCTGTCAGCTCCAGTGCCCTTGTGTGTGCTGGGCAGCTGATTTAGGCCTTCTTTTGAGGCCATTTTTCGCCCTCTGGAGACTTCAGGGAAGCTCCGGAAGCCTCTGGAGGTGGGGGAAGAAGCTGTTTTCACCCTCCCCAGGCTCCTAGAAAGCCTCTGAAGCTTGGGAAGGGTGAAAAAAGTGCACCAAAAGCAGGGGGTCGCACACATATCATTATGGGTGTGGCACGCCCATGCACAACCCCCCTGCGTGCCCCCCGCTTTTGGCACGCGAGCCAAAAAAGGTTAGCCATCACTGCAATAGAGGGTGGATTATTATTATTATTTGAAACAGAGAGCACACTAAGGACCAACAGATTTAAATTAAAGGAAGAAAATTCAAACTGAATATTAAGATAATTCTCCTGACAGTAATATTAAGTTGTGGAACAATCTGCCTAGAAGTGTTGGAGATTTTTCGTCTAAGTGGTGATCAGAGATTGTTTAGTGTATTCCTGTGCCAGCAGGGAGTTGGACTAGATGAGCTGTAAATCACTTCCACTTTGTGTCTCCTATAATTCTATAATCACACTCTCCTAATGCTGTTGCTTGATGTGGACAAGTCATATTCATTCGCTTTGCTTTAACTTCAAAACAAGTGTTGAGAACATATGTATCTTGCTTTGATCTCAGGCAGGTGTTGTTTTGCTCAAAATGTTTCAAACGCAAATCATTTTGCACAACTGTATTTTAAAGCACTGACAGTGATATCACAACTCCTCAAATTTTCTAAACCTTTTCTTTCTCTTGCAAGAGACACATCATATTTCCTGCTTGGTTCCCAGATACTGAGATGATGCTGTAGTGCTTCTATCTATGATTCAATATTGACTTAAAGGCACAAACCAAAGCGTAACTCAGAACATTATAATTTTATTTATTTATTTAATTACCTGGTTTTATTTACTTTGATTATTTTACATGCATTCTAACTGTTGGAAGTCACTATGAAATGGAGAAGCAGACAAGAACGACTGAGAGAGAAAATCCTCGCAGGTTTTAAACCCCCCTATTCAATTCTGGAGCTGACCGGAAGTCCCACCATAGAGTCTCCTCCTTTTTCCTCTGACGACTGGAAGTCCGGTTCCCCCACCATAGAGTCTCTTCCTAGCGTGGCGTCTTTTTTCCTCTACCTGTCATAACCAAAAGCCATATCAATTGTGGAGCCGTCCGGCGACAGGGAACCTCCGCAGAGGGATGAAAGAGCCACTTGCGGCTCTAGAGCCGTGGGTTGCTGTCCCCTGTTCCAAAGCCACCCAGCTATTTTCTTTTCCAGATCTAATAAAAGCCTCAGGGAGAATGTCTTTGGTGGGATTTAACTGAAGTACAAAAAACTGGAGAAATGTATGTTATTGATGCAATGATTGTAATATACATTTTAATTCACTGTCCTACACTGAGTCTTGTACTCTCTTTTGAAAAAGGAAATACAACCGCAAATTCTTTTTTTATCAAAGAGAATAAGAGATGTTAGTAAAACATTTTTGGCACAAAACAATTTTAAAAATGCCACTGAGCCCTTGATCTGTTTGGGGCATCAACTGAAACCCAGTGATACCATATGTTCCCTTTGCTTATGCTTCATTAAGCAATCTGTTGTTTAGTCCCAGCTGCATCTTTATACAATAATATTTCTGACCTTCTGTTGTTCAATAATAACTATAGATTTAAACATATAGTCTGAATGCTGCTATGTTATTGTATAAGCTATATATTTCTTCTAATATAGAGTTCACGATTCAAAGGAGAGATTCATTCTGAAATATTTCTGGAACAGAAAGCAGGTGTACAGAGACGTCATATCCAACTAAATATTTTTGAATCTGATGGTGAACAGCAGTTTCTGTATCTTTATTTACAACTAAAAATAAACCATATGCACAGACCATGTTGTGTAGTCATCAAAACATATACATTAACAGCTATAAAGGTTATCAAGACAGCTACATTCCTTTGTATGAAAGAAACACCCAGCCAGCTGCATTTTCCCTTTTAGCAGGTACTTATCACCTTGAGTAAAGACAAGAATATTTACAATGGGTGGGAATGTAGATTAATATTAGAATGTAAAGTGTAATAGCATACTGAAGCTGAATACCTGAGCACATTCTTCCACATTATTGTTTGCAATAATGTTTTGTACCTTTCCTCCCAAAGTACAAAAATGTAGATTGCCTTTCTATGTGCATGGGTTCAAACATTATGGCTATATCACTGAATTACAATATACCAGATGCACTAGTGACTAGCCAGAATGACACATGTTGGAAACTATAGTTCAGTAATAATTGGAGAGTTATTGGTCCCCACTGATGGTAATTAGATTAGGAATGCATTGTGTTACATTCAAACATTTTACTTAGATTAACTACAGTATACTATGTCTTTGGATAAATAGAATACTGCAATATTCACCTTAAAATAACCCATAAAAATGAATTATGGTACTATTCACTGTAGTGTTTTCTTGGTTGTGGCACTCTCTTTTTCAAACTCTGTCCTTGCTCCTTTGGACTTTACTATAAATGCCTGGTGTTACTTGAAGATTTATGTTTATCCAGACATTGACTGAATCTGGGCTGATATACTTACTAATTTTGTTTGTTGTCTTACTCCTAGTATTTCAGGCTGCTAGGTTTTATCTCACCTTATTTTAATGATGAAAAACTGGTGACAATTTTTTAAATCAAATCGAATAGTAGGCTGCTGGGCACATTTGACATTTTTAAGAAAGCAGAGGACATTACAGCTATAATATTTCTGCTAAAGAATCACAATGTTTTGGGAATTCTGTATGTCCTTGAAAGGAAGATGAACTGTAATTTATGACAACTTTTACCATAAACACAGAGTAGATAGTGAGAGGGTGGGGTGAGAACCAGAGACAAAGAATTCTTCCACTTATCAGCTCTGGCTGATATGAATACTAGAGATTACACACACACACTACTTCCATCCTTAATAATCATGAAGTTATACAACATAGCATATGTATCTGGCAGAAATTGGGCAGGGGCAGAAGAAAATGAGCAGGTAATGAATTGATAATTTTTGATTAAAGTTAACTTTGTACAAAATGGAGAATCTTCATTTATACAAACAACTAGGTATTCTTTTTCAAATAAACATCAATGTCACACACAGATATATGCATGCATCCCACCTCCCACTTTCCTGCAGAAACAGCAAAACAGAACCACTGCTCAAAAAAAACACATGATAAGTAACCTAAGACCAAAAATAGTCTTAACATAAAATTTTAAACAGAAGTAAAGCATTTTGTGAAACTGGGAATGCAGGCAATCCTGACTTATTCATATGACTCTGCCCATTTTTCATCATTGTCCCACTTACTTTGATCTGTGCCCACCCCCAAAGATTGGTCTCTGTCTTACAAGAAAGGAAAGTTATCACTTTATAAGCTCTAGAGGAAACTTCCTCTGTCTTTCCTACTCTTCACTGAAGTTGCAGCCATATTTCTTTATTTGATCATGTCTAATTTCATTTGAATGCTGGCATTTTTTCTCTTTTTGCTCCGTTTTAATTGTAAAAGCAAGAAAGGCAAACAAAAATCTTGCAAGTTGACTTTTTATTCAATGGAGTGAAAAAGAACAAGTTCTTAAAATGTATTTGAAAGAAGAGAATGTTGTAGAACTGCATAGGGATAGAGTACAATCTTTTTGCACTTAGTCAAATTAAAAATGTTAACTAGGTGGCGGCTAAGAAATGTGTGAGAAGATGTTGGCTTCTATTGCCCAATCACTCTTTTGGTGTTTGTGTTTTAAATGGTTTTTAATGGGGAAACCATATTCTCCCCCCCCCCCCAAATGTCCTACAAAGGTAGGTAAGTTGAGTGACCAAAATTAAACGAGCATTTACAGGGCCATTCACCACTCACAAGAATAAATCTATCTAATCTCAAGAAATGGAAAGAAAGAGAAAGGAAGTTCCTGATTAAAGAGATTTTAGAATTGACATTTACCCAGAATCAATGGGATGTCCTCTGCTGTCAGACCTTCAGGCCATCTATGTTGTTATTTTTCAGTCTTGATTATGTATCTTTAGGAAATATAAACTATGTCAATGACAGTTACGTTTTAAGGGAACATAAATATGTTCCTCCTGAACATACTTTTCCTATTCTTTTCCTATTCTTTTCCTTATTTATGCATTCTACATTTCCCCCCACCTCTTTCACTTCAATTTCAATTGTTTATAAAAATATTTGTGAAGTGCCAAGTAAACAAAATGCCCTCTTCTCATACTTTCTGGAACAGGACGGGGAGGGCCTTAAAGTTGTACATCAAATGAAAGAGTGGAAATTCTTAGTAGAAAACACTATTTTTTTCTAGGAGCTTATTAAGGCCCATGATCATAGATTTGTACTGATTCTGTTTTGTTGCTTTTATGCAATATTGATTTTATTAGCTATTACCAAAATACCATCAGAAAATGCAGGCCATAAATTTGACATAGAAAGGAGAGAAGTGATAGCTGATCATTGGAACTTTGAAGAAACAAATCTGAAGAAAAACAGCCTTAGGGCTGATCCTCCAGTTCCTCTAACAAAAGTGCAAACATACTCTGGTTTCTGATTTGGTATGAGAAGTCCTCATGAGTTTGATTTTATCCTGACAGTCTATAGTTGAGGCATCTTAAAGTTGCCTTTAGTTACTTCAGTTTTAAAAGAACGCTTTCCTTCTTTTCCTAACACAGTTTTTATGGTGAACATGAATTAGTGCTCCCCATCAACAAAGTGGTTGATGATGTGATCAAGGGCTTGAACATGTCAGTCCTATTGACTACTTAGGTTGCTGTGATTACATCCCTCTAGTTACAGGGCCATTTGGGCTTAAGCTGGAGAAGACATGGAATATTTGCAGAGGTGGTATTCAGCTGGTCTGACTGGTTCTAGTGAACTGATAGCAGAAATTTTGAGTAGGTTGGGGAACTGGCAAATATCACTTCTGGCTGGCCCTGCCCCCATCTATTCGCTTCCTCCCAAGTTCCAGCAGATCAGCTGAGTTTTCTTTTGTTGCCTTGAATAGGAGAAAGAGCTGGAAAGCAGGTTAGTGGGGTGGGAATGGGGATTTTGCAGTATCCTTCCCCTGCCAAGCAATGCCATGCCCACCAAGCAACAGGTTCAGAACTGGTAGTAAAAATTTTTTAATCCCGCCATTGAATATCTGGCTTGTACAAAGGGATCTACCTATATAATATTTGATCAACATATTACATGAGCAGATGCTAGATCTGGTTTCACAAACAAGACTCTCTTCCTGGAAGAACATCAATCCTATGCTGTACAAAAAGTTGTTTTAAGCCAAGAAAACTTCCAGCCACTTTTATATTGTTGATTCTATTCCCAATCAATGCATTATAGGTTTTCCACTGTTTCTGCCAAGAAGGGCTTATACAACAAGAGACACAACACACTTTTGCCTTCATGTGTACCATTTTATCTACCCCATGATTGACTTCCAGGTGCTGCTGGCCATGGCTGATCACTGGCAGCACTTCCATTTCTTGAAGTACTAATTGAGAACAGAGCAACTCATTATCACTTACTGTTGTAAGTCTAATTTATGTAGTTCCATTAAATCTAATTAATTCTGTTATTGCTTTTATCTTTTGTTCTAAAATTAGGTTGCATTTATGCCTGGATTCTAATTGTTTCAGATCACAGCAATATAGTCTTCTCTTCTGCTTAGCTTTCTCTCCATTTGATGCCAGAGAAATAAACAAACCTGTCATGAAAGCTTTGCTAGCATCCTATACTGTAAACAAAGAGATATCAAAAGTTAAAATCATTTGGAATTAGCAACAATGGTAAATTCAGTGGAAGAAGAAAATCAAATTTACTCCTAGTTAGATTCAGAGAAAATTGATACAAGATTTTTTTATTGTTGGTATATTACTCCAGTTATGATATGCCAGATAATACCTGGTATGCCAGATAATACCTGGGAAGATTCGGTAGGAGGCTTGACCTGTAGTAGATGATGATGCATGGTTCTCTTCCATTGGCTCATATAAAAAGGGTGTTATTTCTATCCAGCAACTGTCCTTCTCTGTCCCCTATCTCTTTCAGATGTACAGTATGTAATGCCTGCAGCTGTTGTTCAAATTGCGCTTGTCATACCATATTTTTTTAATTGTCAACCAAGGCATTAGATCATATCCACAGGTAGACTTCCTAGGATGAGGGTCTGCTGAGTTTGTCAGCTGGAAAGCTGACAGCCAGGTTCAAGACCCAAGCACCACACGATGGGGTGAGTTCCTTTTACTTGCCCCAGTTCCTGCTCAACTAACAGTGTGAAAGCACGCCAATGTGAGTAAATAAATAGGTATAATCATGCTGGCCACATGACTACAGAAATGTCTTCAGACAATGCTGGCTCCCTCACCTAAGAAAAGGAGATGGTCACTGCCCTCCAGGGTTGGACACGACTGGACAGGGGAAACCTTTAGCATTTACCGAGAGGCCATGGCAGCAGGAGGATTCATAACCTTGTCCAATGGAGAGACTTCTACACCCAGTTTCTTCCACCTATTGATCATGACAGATGATCATGAGACAAACTACTGATGTGTGCTCACAAAACTTCAATCCACGGCTGGACAGCTGGAAATGTTACGCGGCTAGCCAGTAGTTAGGCAGTAGATAATATTCAACTCTCGGGTACAGAAACCAAAAGATTAACTGATTAAGTCTAATCAGTGAAATGGAAACTAAATATTTTCCTTGTCTCTGAAATAAATGGCTAAAACATTTGAATCCCAATTCCCCCTTCTTTACTCATTGTATATACAGTTGTTGTAGAAAAGATAGTCAAGAAGGAAAAATATGGTATGGAAAGTGAGGGTAGAAAGTTTTTCTCCCTCTGACATAATATATAAATTTCAGGCTTTTTATTGAAATAATTGTGGGAAGATTAGAACTTTACTTTAAGAAGATGTTGGATAGCCATTTGTCTGAAATGATATAGGGCTTCAAGCCTAGGCAGGGGGTTGGACTAGAAGACCTCCAAGGTCCCTTCCAACTCTGCTATTGTATTGTATTGTTACTTTTATCAGATGGTGATTCCCAGACATTAAAAGAATACACATATTAATGAAGTACCAGGCTATTAGCAACTATTAGTCTTAAGCTCTATATTATCTTCTGTATCATGTGCTCCTGTTATAAGTTGCAACAGTTAAACCCCACAACTACATTGTACAATAGGCGAAGTGTAACAACCATCTTCCTAAGAATCTATTGACATTTTAAGTAGGTCAAAATTACAAGTTTTGAAACATCTTTACTGAAGTGTATAGTTGATTTCAGTAGAAAGAATAAAATAGCGTAATTTGCAATATGGATAATCCATCAATGGGTTATATACAGCTGCCATCAGAACAAGCAATATTGGAGACAAAGGCATTGGCTGGAGGTTGGGGCAAGAAATGATGAAATGTGTACTATTCACAGTGAAATGAACCTTTTCATTTACGTACATGGATCTGATGTCAGGATGCAAATATGTAATAGTGAAGTTTAAGGATGATGCCACCATGCATAGGACATCATTCTGCTGTAGCTTTGCCACTTAGATCTCTCTCTGTGTGCAGCCCAAACCAGTTCAGAAAGGTTGAAATAGCCTCCGAAGCAGATGTGGGCTTACAAGGGGAGTAGCAATAGTGCTTAGACTCATATACCTCCCCATGGTGCTTTAGGGTGCACTCTCTAGGTGGTTTACAATGTCAGCATATTGCCCCCAACAATCTGAGCCAACTTTGAAGCCTGCCAGGATCAAACTCCATACTACACTCTAACTACTGCGCTACTAGGACACTGTATGTAGAGGATAGGACAAAGGAAACACTGGACAAGTGAATGGGATTCTATTGATGCAACTTTGAATGTAGCCAGATATTATGTGTTCTGATGTCCCAAAAGCTTCACAAAATTTTTAACAGAAAAAGCACTGAGATGATGATACAGTTACCGTATGTTAAACTTTTCAACACTAATCATCTAGAAGACCTAGTGCCTTTCCCACAGAAGAAAATTTGAAAAATACTTAGCTTGCCATATGTTAAGTCCCTTGTAAATTAGTCATAAATGATATACTGATTATTTTGAGTTTCTTTAAAGTTATGACATAGATTAAAAAAAATAAAAGGAAAAATGAACCAATAGGAACTGCTGGATTTAACATAAAATGTTTCAAAATAATATTTTGTGAGGTGGCTTAGAAATGCTCTATCTATCTATCTATCTATCTATCTATCTATCTATCTATCTATCTATCTATCTATCTATCTATCTGTTATATGTTCAAATTATTATGAGTATTCCAATCTGTGATAATTCTGCTACCTGTGAGAACAATTACAATACAGAGTGAACCTATCTAGGTGTTCTACAGAGAGTATTATTGTGTATAACTTTACCATTTTGAGTTTTAGATACAGTCCTTTGTGTCATATTTTAAGAATAGTTTTGTTAGTAATCACTAAGACCTCTCATTTGCCACACAGTAGTCACCAGCAAAAATAAATCCAAATTTGTGTGAAATTGGGTTCCCACAAATTTGAGAATCAGAGGCTTCTAGTAAATCTGAATATCTAGTAGCTGGGAATTATTTGATAGGGATTAGTATATACATCTAGATCAGAGGTTCCCAGACTTGGCAACTTTAAGACTTATGGACTTCAACTCCCAGAATTCTCCAGCCAGCAGAGCTGGAGAATTCTGGGAGTTGAAGTCCACAAGTCTTAAAGTTGCCAAGTTTGGGAACCTCTGATCTAGATGTTTCTACTTTAATAAAACTCCTCAAGTATGTCTTTCTTGCCTCATCAGTGAATGCAATTTCATGCAAAACTGTCAACCTTTCCTGGTAAACCTGAAAGGAAACACAATGAGATGAGCTAATTCTACTTGTAAGTGACATTAAAAAAATCTTGCAAGTCTGAAGGTATAAACCTTTCGCTGTCATTTTTATTTATTTATTTTATTTTCATGTATTTCTATACCACCCTCTCTCCCTGACGGGACTCAGGGCGGTGCACAGGGATAATAAAAATAATAAAATAATAAATACAATCAAAATAATTAAAAATGAATTAAATCGAATTTTGTAAACCTGTGATAAAAGACATAATTAAAACCCAGACTAAGATCAGCCATAACAGCTATGCTAGGCCGGCCGCATGAAAAAAGTATGTTTTAAATGCCCGACGAAAGAGGCAAAGATCCGTGATTGTATGGAGGTCGGGGGGCAGGTCATTCCAGAGGGCGGGGCCTGCCAGAGAGAAAGCTCTTCCTCTGGGAGTCACCAGCAGGCATTGTCCGGTGGACGGCACCCTAAGGAGGCCCTCCCTGTGGGAGCAGACAGGTCGACTGGAGGTGTGTGGTAGGAGGCGGTCCTGCAAGTAAACAGGTCCCATGCCATGGAGCGCTTTGAAGATGGTCACTAGTACCTTGAAGCGCACCCAGAAGGCCACAGGCAGCCAGTGCAGCTCACGCAGGAGAAGTGTTACATGGGAGTATCTTGAGGCTCCCAGAATCCCCCACGCGGCCGCATTCTATACTAACTGGAGCCTCCGGGTGCATCTCAAGGGCAGCCCCATGTAGAGAGCATTACAGTAGTCCAGGCGGGAGATGACGAGGGCTTGAGTGACCGTGCGTAGGGCGTCATGATCCAGAAAGGGGCGCAACTGGCCTATCAGGTGAACCTGATAAAAAGCCCCCCTGGCTACGGCTGTCAAATGGTCATCCAAAGACAGCCGAGAGTCCAGGAGGACGCCCAAGTTGCGGGCCCTCTCTGCAGGAGCTAATGACTCACCCCCAATAGCCAGAGATGGAACCAACTGGCTATGTTGTGACGCCGGGAACCACAGCCACTCGGTCTTGGACGGGTTGAGTCGGAGCCTGTTCCTCCCCATCCAGACAGGTCATTCCAGAGAGCGGGCCTGATTTTTAAGGGTCTGATCAATTAGGTCAAGTCCTTCCTAAGGTTTCTCCTCTGATGTTAAGCTCTTGAGGGCTCTTCCCTCTTCTCTCTGATTGTTTTGAAAGCAGCATCTCTTCCCCTTTTCCCGCAAGCTCATTTCCATATATTATCGAAGGACAGATCACTTAACCCAGAGTTTTACTAAAATGAACAAATGTAACTTTCCTCATCTGTTGAAATATAAGACATACAGAAAAAGTTTGACTCACTATCTAAATAGAAGTCATATCGTCATTGCACAGGTTGTAGCTTGAAAAGTTTATTCAACGTACATTATGTTGCTTTTCAATGAACATTGGGTGGTGCTAGAATGCCAGCCAGTGCATGATAAAAAACGAATCTGGTGGGTCAGAAATGATCCCTCTGTGACACTTCAGGAATAGAACAGTTAACAGAAGCAGCCTAATCCTAACCTGCGTGCTAAACTTAGCGGGCTTCAGTATTGTACAAACCCAGTCTGCAGGTTCTACCCTGTTTCTCTGAAAATAAGACCTTCCTGGATAATAAGCCCAAATAGGCTTTTGATTGAATGCACTAAAATAAGCCCTCCTCTCACCCCAAATAAGCCCTCCCTGAAAATATTGCAACACAGCAGCAGCCATAAGGTGACAAGGCTCGCTGCCTCCTGCATCTCAAAAATAGGCCAAGCGCTTATTTCAGGGGTCAAAAGAAAATAAGACCCTGTCTTATTTTGGGGAAAACATGGTAGTTAATAATACATTATTGTATAAGCCCAGAAATTTTATTAATTCAATATTATTTGGACACAGCCAGCATTTTGCTGAACTCAATTCTCAGTCATTTCAGATGGAATGACCAATAGTAACAGATAATGGGGCTATAGGGCTTTCTTTTCTTTCTTGTAATCGCTATGCAGAATAAAAAGGCAGCATACTACAAAAATACAAGTGATTAAAGATAAAAGATTATGAAGACAAAGCAGAGAGTAAAGTGATAGAAAATCAAGAATTTAAAGTCATCCAAAATATATGAATGCAAATAATAAAATATTAAAGAAAATTGAAATTGCTAAATCATTAAATCCCTAACAAGCTAGATTACTAACATATCAATTTATTAAAATAACAGAATAATGAAATAATAGATAAGATAGTGATAGAGATGGGGAAGGGGGAGGGAGAGGAGGAGGAGAAAGAGGGGGAGAGGGAGGGAGAGAGACAGACAGAGAGAGAGAGATATCAAATACTATTACTGTCCTGCAGTCTTGAAGCATTCATTTTGATTTCCTCATAACTGTTCAAGATATATCATGTGCCTTATCTGCTCATCACAATTTTGTTACTACCAATGCCTTTCATTTAACCTAAATATATATCATGTGCAAGGGTGGGTTCTGGCAGGCACTACTGCTGGTTCGCTCATGGGTGCGAGTAAAAATTGTTCTGTGCATGCGCAGAAGCAAAACACAAGATGGCGGGGCCTATGGCACCACCTGGAGAACCATTTGGGGAGCGTGGCAGGGCTGGGTCGCTGCCAGTTCCAGTGACCCAGGCCACTAAACCACTACCAGTTCAGCTGAACCAGTCTGAACCAGTAGGAAACCATCACTGACTATATGTCCTAATATTTCCTAGCATTTAATCCAGTCTTAACAAAACATATTTGAATACAGAATATTTCTGCTTCTCTGCTGACCTTGAAGACTGTTGGAGTCCTCAAAACAGGCCTTCATAATATGTCATAGAGTTTTCACCATTGACTAGTTTTCAATAAAAGTCCCATCTCGACTGCATATATTAAAAAAGCTTGGAAAGCTTGTTATATTAGCACAGAGTTCCTCAACCTTGGCAACTTTCAGATGTTTTTTGCTGGGTAGGGAATTCTGGGAATTGAAGTCCATACATCTTAAAGTTGCCAAGGTTGAGAAAAACTGTATTAGCAATAACTACCCTGACCATCTTGAATGAAATGTCTGACCTCTGCTTATGCTGCAACTTGAAAGACACTCACAGCAATAAATTCCACCCCTCTGGAAAGAGTGTTAGAGGTGGTGTAAGATAATCACTATCTAATCTACTTTCAGTTCTAAAACTAGAATTGCATAAATTGCAAAATATTATGGACATTAGCGACCTAATCTGTAGAAGAACTCATAAATTCATTTGCCCCAAACTGAATTTTCCTAGATAATTCCTATTAGTGGATCCATTTAAAATAATCAGATCCAGTCTGCTGAATGTCTGTACAAAGCACAGTCTAGCATAATTAGATTTTATGTCTTTACAATGGCTGACTATGAAAAGAAGAGATTCTTCTAAATTAGCAGAATAATGCTTTAGTTTGAGAGATGGCTTGACATCACTTGCCCTCTTCTGGTATTGAAATTGCTACCTGCTATCAAAAATTCTTTTGGAATAATCATTAACACATTATCTGTATCACACTAACCTTCACCAAAGATGATTAGTTTACAGAGAGGTTATCAAGGGAGGAAAGTACATATACACTTAATATTAGATTGAGTTTAACTAATGCTGCAATGATAGTCTGTGTCTGATTCTGGAAACTGTCTGGGCAACTCCTTGCAATTTTCTTGGCAAGGTTTTGGGGGAGTGGTTTGCCATTACCTCCTTCTTAGGGCTGAATGAGAGTGATTGGCCCAAGGTCACACAGCCAATTTTGTGCCTAAAGCAAGACTAGAATTCACTATCTCCCAGTTAGCCATGACACCCAACTGGCTCTCAATAGTTAATATATAGCAATAGCACTTAGACTTATATACTGCTTCATAGTGCTTTTACATCCCTCTCTAAGCAGTTTATAGAGTCAGCATATTGTCCCCAACAATCTGGGTCCTCATTTTACTCACCTCGGAAGGATGGAAGTCTGAGTCAACCTTGAGCTGGTGAGATTTGAACTGCGGAACTGCAGCTAGCAGTCAGCTGAAGTAGCCTGCAGTAGTGCACTCTAACCACTATGCCACCTCGGCTCAATAGAATAGACTAGACTAGACTAGACTAGACTAGACTAGACTAGACTAGACTAGACTACACTAGAATAGAATAGAATAGAATAGTTGGAAGGGACCAACCCTCTGTTTAGCCAGGAAACCCTACACCACTTCAGACAAAAGCACAACCTCAGGTGCTTTGGAGAATAGCTTGACTCCCAGCCTCTGAGACTGGGAGACTAGTCTTGCCTTAGGCATGAAGTCAACTGGCTGACCTTGGGCCAATCCCTGTCTCTCAGTACTAGGAAGGAGGCAAGGGCAAACCACCCAAAAAAACGTGCCAAGAAAACTGTGGGGACTTGCCAGGAGTCAAAATTGAAGGCACACCCACAAAAATGTCGTCATTGTAAGTCTCGCCAGTGACACAAATTCCTAGGAACTGTAATTCAGCAACTCATGAATTCCTACAGATTGCCCACCTATGTTGAATAAATATATTCTGTGTAACTATAGATGCATAATGGAGATGCATAATGGAAATGCAATTATGGATGCATAAACCTGGAGATGCATGGCAAGGTCTACAATCAGGCACAATGAAATGATTTCCACAGACTGTAAAGCAGGCTGGCCTATGATTTTTATAATTCTAAAACTATGTCTATGCTAAATTATATTATAATTATATTTCCAACATATCTGGAACGCACTTCATTAATGAAGGCTGTTGTAAATGCAAATTGAGCAGGAACCAGCAAATAGGACAGCATTGTACTTGAGGCAAAACTGTGTTGTGTATCTTCTTTGTAACTGCTTTTTACTACTAACATTTGATATAATGGAATACAGTTATCTTTCTTCAGCTTTGGAGAAAGATTCAACTGCAAGTGCAGTTGATTTTTGCTGACTGTATGGAAGAACACTCTTTGTCCTCCACCATAGCAACCCTGGGCAACTGGATAGTTGTATGAACAATAGAATATAAATAATAATAATAATAATAATAATAATTTATTTCTTATAAACCGCACCCTCTCCCCACAGGGACTCGGGGCGGTGCACAGGAGAAATAAGAACAATGGCTATATACATATTTCATTAAAAATAAATTAAATTAATTAACCTGTGCTAAAATACCCATTAAAACTATCTAACTAAAAATCCCCAAAAGACCCTAAAAACAGAGGAGTAGCTATCCCAGGCCGGCAAGGCAGAAAAAGTGTGTTTTCAATTTAAGACGGAAGGAGCGGAGGTCCGTGGTGGTCCTAATATCGGGGGGGAGGTCGTTCCAGAGGGCTGGGCCCGCCACAGAGAGAGCCCTTCCCCTGGGTGTCGCCCGCTGACAAAGTCTAGTGGACGGCACCCGGAGAAGTCCCTCTCTGTGGGAGCGAATCGGTCGTGAGGTTCATATTGTTCTATTGATACATTCCCCATACCGTGGGACCTTGGTATTCAACTGCTTTGAAACTCATCAAATTTTGTACTCCACACATTTTGATGTGCACATTCTCCTCCCGTCCCGGTACTCATAGTTTGTTTGGTACTCAACACACAAGCTAGAATTTGTCAGTATCAGCTGCCTTGTGACTCACTACATTAATCCTTACGGGAAAAAATGGTTTGGTACTCATCAATTTTGGTATTCATCACACCTCCCGGAACCAATTAACAATGCATACCAAGGTACCACTGTAAATAATGGGAGTAGCACACTTATGATGGAAAAGACTGAACTTAGCCCAAAGATCAAATTGAGTAGAGTGCCCAAATTTTTCCTTGTCAGTGATATTCCTTTTACTGCGACATCCAAATTTATACTATCCCTCTTGGTATCAGCTGCCTTGTGACTCACTACATTAATCCTTACGGGGGGAAATGGTTTGGTACTCATCAATTTTGGTATTCATCACACCTCCCGGAACCAATTAACAATACATACCAAGGTACCACTGTACAATAATGGGAGTAGCACACTTATGATAGAAAAGACTGAACTTAGCCCAAGGATCAAATTGAGTAGAGTGCCCAACTTTTTCCTTGTCAGTGATATTCCTTTTACTGCGACATCCAAATTTATACTATCCCTCTTGGTTTTTTTCCTGACTCCTTCTTCTTGTTGCAAGGGAAGGAACATACATCTCTGCATATTCTGGTGTTAATAGTTATTAATAAGGTCTAATGACAACAAATTGACTACCTCTGATTCATTCCAAAGGTGAATTTGAGCTCCAAAAATAGATCTTTTTCTGGATTTTTTTAAAACACACATTGAAAAAGAGGAAATATTTACAAGGAAGTCCCCAAGATTTATGAATATATAAAGTAACGTTCATTACAAATCTAAGGGAGGCAGACATTTCTGAATAAATAATTAAAAGCTTTTTAAAAAACCTATATTCCCAAAAAGCTTGCAGCATTGTGGCTTAAGGTAAAAGCCTTCAAAATATTCTGTATATCTAACATTCTAATTAAATGTAAACTCTGTGATGAAAAATTCCCACACATAGCCTGTGACTCATTAGTAACACCTACAACATCACTAATCAAAACACCTTAGAAAATGCAGCCCTATATTGAAAGGACTTTGAAGAACAGCTATTTGTTTTATTATAACCTCTTAACAATCTGAGTATTTTTTTTCAATCTTAAAAGAACAAAATACTAACCAAGTTTTATTGTTACCATTCATTTTCAAATATACATTCTTTCTTCAGATTCAGAGATCAACTAACCTGACAGTATCAACTGCAACACATTAGAAATTTGTATCACCCTTTCCCCAACATCTTTTAAACAATGGTTGAGCATGTGAGATGAAGAAAGAGAAAGAAAGAGAGGGAAGGTGCAGAAAATAAAGCCTAGTACAGTGATGGCGAACCTGTGGCACACGTGCCAGAGGTGGCACACAGCGTCCTCTCTGATGGCACATGAGCTGCTCTGCTACACCCCAGTTCTGATCTACTACGCATGCGCGCACGCCACCTGCCAGCCAGATGGCCTTCGGGTCTCTGCTGTGCATGCATGGGGACGGGGCGCATGCAGGGGCAAGTGCGCATATGCATAGAGGGCAAGGTGCATGCAGGTGGTGAGGCACAGGTGAGCGCACATTTCATTTGGAGGGGTTGAGCACTCGGTCCAGAAAAGGTTAGCTATCACTGGCCTAATATAGCAAAAAAAATACTTCCAAGAAAAGATTCTTGAAGTGAGATCCCAGACCAGTGTTGGCAAATCTTTTTGACACCGAATGTCAAAAAAGGGGCGTGCATGCATGGGGTGGGGGTGGGGGGACAGAACGCTGGAAACCGGAAGAGCAGTTCCCCTGCGTACACGAGCACCGGAAACAGGAAGCTCCCTTCCAGTTTCTGGTGCACATGCGTGCATGAACACCAGCTAGTCGGTGCACATGAACATGCCAGAAAACGGAAGCTCAGCTGTGCACGCAGGGGAGCTGCTCTTCTGATTTTTAGTATCCAGTGTGCACGAAAACCAGCTGGCCAGCATGCATCTGCATGCCAGAACCCAGAAGAGCAACGGGCGACAACTGGCATGCCCAGAGAAATGGCTGTGTGTGCCAATTCCGGCACGCGTGCTATATGTTTTGCCATCACAGTCCCAGATCATATTGAATTTTTTTACTGTAGGTATATTACCCAATATACTCAGTTCCTAATAAACAACTCTTGTGATTCTGGTAGATATATTTCATTGAGAAGCCACTGAATGTCATATGATCACATTTATAATGTCATTATAATTTAAAAAAACATAACTTATCTACAGGAACATTGGACAACATTGGAATATCATCTTTCTCCCTAACACTTCATAAGTTGTTTTTGAAAATCAATTTACTTTCATCATTGGACCGCCATGCAGAATGCAAAAAATGGAGCAATTAGGAAATAGAAACCCACAGAAAATGAAAGCCCACAAACAACAGCTCTACAACTGTAATTTCTTCCAGAAATTAGCTTGGAACTGTTTTCCTCTTTTTTAGAGATGAGTAATATAATCAAGAACGTCTAAACAGCCTTCCTCCAGCTGGGTGTCCTTCAAATGCTTTAGGACCAAACATTTTCCCACTGCCACACAGCTGGGAATTCTCAGAGATGTGGTTCCAGGATATCTAGAGAACACCAGGGCAGAAAAAGCTGCTCCTGAGAAAGAGAAAATAAATAAAAAATATCTAATGACAATGAAAAACTTTAAAACTGACCTTCATACGGTGCCATGGGCAAAGAATGATGGTTTAGGCATTATTGTTTTAATAGAAATTTGGAGTTTCCTATATAAATAGCTCAAAATAAGATGCTAATCTTTCCTTATAAATATCTTCTAACACTGAACCAGAATTTTAAACAGATTTTAGACTTCAAGATAAACAGTTTGAATGGAATGCTGAACTTGAAAGAGAAGTTGTATAATATAGTATGTTGGGAATAGAAGTAATCAAGTCTTCAGATTACCAACGGGGAGCTTGAATGCTCTTTTCCAACCAGAGCCTTTCAGATGTAGAGAATTTAATGCGCATTCTTTCCAGCTGGCATGACCGCCAATAGTTTTGAAGGGTACTAGTTTGAAGAAAGCTGAGATATGGCTTTTCAGTGTGAAATCTTCATATAAGCCTTAACTGAGCAGGCTTGTGTACAAGTGAAATTATTATTAGCAATAGGTTCCAGTCACATGCTCTGAAGTTAGTAAATATCGCCATCAAAAATTCCTTTTGACATGTGTACCACAAGATTATTAGGATCTAGAAACCTTGATCATTCTACAATTAAATCCAATACATTTATGTATGAATGTTACGTCTCAACATGTATTGAGTGTCTTAAGGAGGCACTGGCTTTTGTTACTCCTTATAGCAAGGAGAGGCAACCTGCATTCCCAGCTCCACATTCATGCTAAACCATAGTGTACTTTGTGTGATTTAAGCTTTGCGTGTTGCAGGAACCCAGCTACTGTACTTTGTAAGCCAAGGTTGTTGCTCAACGTCCCCTGCAAACCAACGATTGGTTGGTTTGGGTGACAGACAGTATGTAATCTGTTGGTAACCAACCCTTTTTAGCCAAGACTGTAGAGTTTTGTCTTTTTATCTCTTTTTAGGACCAGATGGTGGCAATATGTGACAATTACTTGAAATGATGGATCAAATTCTACAGCTATTTTATTGTGTTTTTTTTTGTGGATTTTGGGAGCACTGAAATTATCAAAGGCTTGACACACCTCTTTAGGCATTGTTTTCTTTTAGAAGATCCCCACAAAAGTAGCATTAAAAAAGGCTAAAAATGTGTCACACATTGTAGGCGCACAGTTGAGAGTTGTAAAGGACTGCAAAAACAAGATGGGGACACAAGCTGTCTGTTGGTCACACCTGCTGTAGACTAAAGCAGAGGTCTCCAACCTTTGCAACTTTAAGTCTGAAGGACTTCAGCTCCCAGACTTCTCCAGCCAGCTTTGCTGGCTGGAGAATTCTGGGAGCTGAAGTCCTTCAGACTTAAAGTTGCAAAGGTTGGAGACCCCTGGACTAAAGCATTCTTCCTCACTGCAACAATATTTATTTTATTTTATTTATTTTATTCAATTTATATCCCGCCCTTCTCCAAAAGGACCCATATTTATGAATATTAAAGTGAAAAAGTAATGTTCTGTGAAGAGCATACAGACATTACTCCATTCCTATTGCAATACCACTTTCAGCTTCACATTTCTTTTAGTCGGTCCAGGAAACAATCCAGCCAACAAAATTCAAAGCATGCAGAATTATAAAAAGCTATCTTTGCCAATAAGTGATTCTGAGAGTTACAGCTAAAGAATGGGTTTCTTTAGCAATCAGCACCCAGGTCAGCACAGATTAACACCAAGATTAACACCAGACCAACAATCAAATAAGCAATACCTCGATTAAGAAACTGCCAAAAAAGTCAACAGTAAACAGCTCAACCAAAGAATCTCTAAGACCGCCCCCACCAACACTGACAGGGCAAGACACCAGAATGTCAAACAACCCTCTGTACTAGAACTGATGATGTTACCTAGTTTGAATAATGAAATGCCTGCAAGAAAACTAGCAAGCTCGGAGAGCATCAAGAACCCCTCAGAACAGATTTTACTTGAAAAGAAATAAATGCAATAATCTAGCAGTCAGTTCAACAACTGAAAAATTCATCTATACATACGAATCACACCGATTCTGTCCAGTTCATAATTACAATGCAGTTAATAAATTTTTCTATTGAAAAAGCAGGGGTCTCCGCCCCCCCTTTCATAGCAGTTATCTGAAAACAAGCTGCCTGGAATTCATGTTTGCTCTACATCTCTTCCTCCATCTATATTTGATGGAGAGGCAGATCTAATAATATCCTCTTTAAGAGATTTTGCAATTGCAATATGAGACACTGTTTCTCTATGCCCACCTAACATGGTAGAGGGGAAGAGAAGGATGTTATCATTTCATCGTTTAAGAGTAAGTCAGATAAATATTCTTTTCCCCCCTCCATGCTCTTCACATAAATTAAATCTTCCACAGAGCCCACAAAGGGAACAAAGTGTCCTTTGAAAGCGACAAAAAAAGTGAATGCAGTTTTGGCAGCCCTAGTGCTTTTCCTTCCTGTTTCCTGGAGCAGCATTCGCTTCAGTCAATTTAATATCAGAAGTAGTTTGACTGCAATGGAAGAAGATTTCATGTCTAATTGCTATTGCAATTGCTATTAAGGGTATCAAATCTGGTCTTTATCTCTAGGAATTTGAGAGAAAGGGTTAGGAACCTTGGATTACAAAACTGCAACGTTACTCCAAAAAAATCGAAAAGGGTGAGGGGAGGGAGGGTACAATTCAGATCTTACCAGGTATGTGCCACAGTGAACCGGCGCTGTTTTGGTATGTTGCTACTCAAAAGCATCCTGCGCAACAGCCTTGGTGAATTTCTGGGAGAAATGATGGGCGACAACTTCGGCGAAATTGATGAAGATTTCTGGGATATCTTGAGCTTTTCATGCTGCAACAGGTTTTCCCTCAGGGTCTTCACAAGATCCTCGTTAAGCCATGGATTTTGACAGTGTGTATTGTCAACTTCAGGCACAATCAAGGTGTCTGGGCTTGCTGTTTGCTGAGCCATGTTTCCAAAGCAACTTATATTAACGAAATATCTACAAATGCAACGTGATATTTGTTTTGGCTGCTTTGGAAAGGGGGAAAAAAAAACCTTAGCTCATTCAGTCTTGAGGAACTGTGCCAAGCTGCACCTCTGATTCAGCGTGCTCAGCCTGTAACATGGTGCTGCCTGCTTTCAATATTGAATTGCAAAGAAGAGGAAGGGAAGAAGAAAAACAAGCAAACTCCTCCACCGAACCTATCAGGCATTGCTTCTCCATGACAAGTTCATGCTGCCAAAACAGCCTTCACTCTTGCTGGCTAGGTAAGTGAACACGGAGCGAAGGGACAATGCACCGAGTCGCAGTCCTGTGGCAGCGCCTGTCAAAACTACTGGAACTAATATGCTGCAGCTGCTTGAGTGACTCCTGAATATGTATACAAAAAAGTGCCAGGAGGAGGGCTAAAATCTTGGCATGATTTCCTGATTGGGCTCTCTTTTCCAATCTGTGAGTTTCTCGTTCTGAAGAAGGGAGGGGAGCTGATGTCAGGCATGTCCTTCCCCCTTCTCTTTCTCTATGAACTACTGCCCCCGCTGCAAGAAGAGCACCTAACCTTGTATTACATATTTTGAACAAATAGATCTTAATACATGTAGCACAGGATTGCTGTTATTTCTGGGTTGTTGTGAATTCTTGGATTAGAATTGCAGTCTTTCTCGCACTCTTTCTAAATGTACAATGCAGGGTGTTTTGTGTTCAATGAGTTGGGAAGTAGATTGGTGTGGGGGGGATAGTTGGGGGGGGGGCTGGGGGAAATCAGGAACTACAGTATCATTATCTTCTGTGATATGCCAAACATGATGTACTTTAGGAACCTTTTAAAAACCTTTTTCAAAATGTCTTGGTCTTCCCTAATGATTACATCCCCTAACATTTTCTTTTATGGATTGGCTTAATTCTGTTATGGTTGGGATTTTAAAGCAAAGAACCAATATAAAAACATAATATACAGAGAGAGGGAATGAGAGAGAGGGGGCGGAGGGGGAAGAGCAGAATGAAAATGGAAAATGGAAAAAAAATTCAAAAATAAAGCAATCAAAATGTTCCAGATATTACAGCAATTTCTGCCCACCTCCCAGGATTTAGTTATGTGAATGAATTGCTAGCTTGTAAGTTATCCTCTGTCCTTTCACACAGCCACAAACTGCTTGCAGGAGTATTATGCTTATGCTCAAACTCAAACTGCAGTTTGTCTTAACTATGGCTTAAAAGAGGAGCACACATCCTGAGCGCCAAGAAGTAATGTTAATTTATTTTCAGACAAACTGTCAAATTCTGCATACTTTGCAAAATTCCCCTATTTTATTTTCAGATTTGTTTTAGCTACTTTCACTCCTGGCTGCAGATAAGTTTTAATCAGAATCATTCAACTTTCAACAGGAGAAAAGATTAAGGAAACATAGCACGTTCAAATTGTGATTTCTAAACTATCTTGTTTTCATAAACCATAGTTAATATTAAGCACAGATCTATGCGTGAGCATACAGATTGCTGTACAGTTAGCTTAAAATGGAACTGAAAAACACTGATCCTTTTCTTGTGATTAGCAGAAAAAAAGAGATGGAGGTGGAGTACGTAAGCTTTAGTTTAGAATTACAATAAAATTAAGTCAGAGATAATTATAGGATTATTCCGAGGATAGAGAAAATGGACTGGGTGACCATGGGCCTCTCTATCCTAAGTAAAAGGCAGTGTCAAATCATTTCTGAAATCACACCAACAAAACTGCAGGGGCTACTCAAGGCAACTGCCAGGACTGACACTGACTTGAACCCCCCCCCCCAGCCCACTCCCACACAAACTCTCCTCTCTTTCTCCTGTGATATTAGCATTCAAGGTTAGAACAATTTAATTGATTAGGACTGGATTCAAGCCATTCAAAACAAAATAGTGTTCAATTTGTAGAATTTCCTATACTGTCTTAATAAAATTGCCAGAGGATATTAACCATGTAGCTGCACGAATCTCCATTTTAAAAGAAATGGATCAGAAGAATGTTCAGAAACTCTGCTGGCTTTCTAAAAGCTTCTGTGCAACTCTTGAAAGCTAAGATGCTGGATAAGATCAATGTCTCCCTTGTTCTAGCACAGCTTTGCTTATATTTTTCACCCAAGTCATTAGATAAAAGTACGTGCGCACGCATTGCCTTTGAGTCAGTACTGACTCCTTGCAACTGCCTGAACAAGTCCTTACAGTTTTCTTGACAAGATTCCAGAAGTGGCTTGCTGCTGCCTGCTTCCCAAAGCGGAGATAGTAACTGGCCCAAGGTCACCCAGGTGACTTCGTGCCTAAGGCAGGACTAGAATTCCTGGTCTCCCACAGTTCTAGCCTGCTTCCCTAACCACTCACCAAACTGGTTCTGGATACAATTTAATGAGATATTTTAGTATTAAAATAAAAGGAAATTAGGCAAAAGCAAAACAGCTTTTCCAACTCATGCAGTTAAATATTGTGGGAAAGGTTTTGACATACCAGACATGATACCATCTTTAAAGCGCTCCATGGCTCGGGGCCTAGTTATATGCGAGACCGCCTCCTGCCCCATACATCCCTCAGACCGATACGCTCCCACAGAGGGGGCCTCCTCAGGGTGCCGTCGGCTGGACAATGCTGACTGGCGACACCCAGGGGGAGAGCCTTCTCTGTGGCGGGCCCAGCCCTCTGGAACGACTTACCCCCTGAACTCCGCACCATCTCTGACCTCCGCCTCTTCCGCAAGTGTCTGAAGACACACCTATTTCATCTAGCCGGCCTAGCATAGTCTCTAATACTGACTATTAGATAGTTTTTAAACTTGGGATTTTAATTCGGTTTTTAGCGCAGGGCTTATTTATTAGAATAAGTATTTTAAATTTCATATATTTTATATATTTTGTATGTATTTTAACATCCCTGTCCGCCGCCCTGGGTCCTAACAAGGAGAAGGGCGGGGTATAAATTTAATTTAAAAAAAATGATATTGACAAAGACTCATAATCAGGAGGATAGTAATTGCTTCCATGCAGTTGGGCAACAAGGAGCAGCAGAGTTGGATATCACTAACATATTGACGTAGACTCAATCAGCAGTATTCCAGCAACACTTTCATGACATGTCATGAGCAGTGGTGGGATTCAAAATTTTTACTACCTGTTCTGTGGGCGTGGCCTGGTGGGTGTGGCTTGACGGGCATGGCAGAGGAAGTATACTTTAAAATCTCCATTCCTTCCCCACTCCAGGGGAAGGTTACTGAAAAATCCCCATTTCCTCCCAATCAGCTGGGACTCAGGAGGCAGACAATAGATGTGGGCAGGGCCAGTCAAAGATGGCATTTACCGGTTCTCCAAACTAGTCAAAATTTCTGCTACCAGTTCTGCAGAGCTGGTCAGAACCTGCTGAATACCACTTCTGGTCGTGATTGAAATAATCAAAAGTACTGCAAAAGACTGCACTCAAACCTCAATTGCATCAAATAGTCCAGAAAGTCCCTTGGTCATTTCTATTTTTTTTAAACTATCTATTTTGTGGCATAATACAAACAACCAAATCATTCTCAATATCACATTCTGGGAAAAGTCTAACTGAAATGAGGTGCAGATAATCAGTCTAGCATTGTTGTCAAACTGAGATGTATATGATCAATTTTATCTGCAAAGATTTATGAAAATTGCTTATAGATTCTTGTTGTTTGACTTTCTTCGCCCAATATTTGGATGGGGAGGATGCCACATAAAACACTTCTCTTCTGTTCTGTACAGATACAATTCATTGTAACCAAGTAGGATTAGTATTAGTAGCAGCAACAATTGTAGCAGTACAGTCAGTCCCAGAGGAAATGGTAGGAAGGCCACTCAAATTGTAAACTCAGTTATAAGTGGCCTGAAGCAGTACGTCTTAATATTAGGCTAATATTCAGTATCAGAGGCTGTGTTCATAAAACACAATTATCCAGGTCAGTTGAAAATCTAGTGACTGCCCATGCTGAAGCTACTTATTATTAATCTTAGTTAGGATTATTGTTAATCTTAGGATTTTTGTGGCTCAACACATTGTATGAACTCAACTTATTTTGTTAGTTTACAATTCAGTAAATTATACAAATATATACAAATTGAAACCAGGTTAAACATATTGTATAGAAAGGCATTGCAATATATTTGCTATGGAACTCAATTTTATTTATCCTCCAAATCAGGATAAGAGGAATGTGTGTATCTACAATAACAGGAAATAGGTTTGTTTTAAAAGTAGACAGAGGAAACTGAAATTTGTTTTTGGATCTGTAGGAAAACGAAAGCACTAAGAATTCTCTTAGGGATCTGATAAAAACAGTAGCTTGTTGGGATGCCTCTTCTTGAAACTGTCTCTTATGCAACGATAGTACACTCCATGCAATTAAACCTTATGTTACAGTGACTCTGAGCACTACTAAGAGTTCTCCAAGAATACTGCTACCATCCCATAGTTTCTTAATGACCCCAATTTTGGCTTTATTCAGCTGGCATACACCAGAGGAATTTGCTAATTATTTCATCCATATGCTATGGTTCTTCTTAATCCTCCCACACTAAATTCCCCATACCCATGAATAGTTCACACATATTGTCTCAAGCTCAACTGAACCATCAAGTCACATTATATTATAATTGACGCATGTCTGCTTAGAAGTAAACACAACTTAATTCAGTAACGTTTACTATCAGGTAAAATATGACAGCCTTCATCTTGTCTATATTGATATAATACAAAAGCTATTATTTGTAACAATAAAATCCAAATCACTGCATAATGTATTTATCTTCCAAAGCAGAAAATTATCTTAGCATACAAAACTATTCAAATAAATATTACATAAAATGTAGAGTATTAAATAGTAGCGCTAAATAACAAACAAAGAGAAAATAATAATGTCAGAGAAACTGACATCCTGTTAACTGACAGGTAAAACCTTGTTTTATTTCTTTAAAATATTTACAGTTAGCACATCTTCCTGAAATTATTTGGTTTGGTGAGAAGTGAGTCATAGCAACCTTGTTTATAGACCATAAAGCCAATGGCATGGAAGTCAACATAAGAGATCAGTAATCTAATTCTGTGATCTACCTGAATCTGGCAATTCCCACACTATTGGATGGAAGCATCAACCTTTCATCACCTTCCCCAAATGTCTTTGGGAGGAAATTGGATCTCATTTGACTCATTCACAAAAGAAACCATGATTTTTCCAGGAACTTATAAAACACTAAGACCTGCAATTCACAAGATCAAAGGAAACCTTGAACGGTTGGAACAAGTTGTCAGAAAATCAAATTTCAACTGGACAAATGCAAAGTCCTTAATTGGGGTAGGAAAAAAAATAAAAATATAGGATGGAGAAAACCAACACATTAGAAAAAGGGTTTAGGTATCTTTGTGTAATATAAGATGAAGCTGAACCTACAGAACAGGGCTGTCAAACTCCTGGTCTGTGGGCTGGATGTGTCCCACGCTGGCTACACCCACGCCTGGTTTAGCAAAGGGGGGAAAAGCCCCAATATGTCACATGACACCACCATGAGGACTTGAGTTTGACACCCGTGCTACAGAACAAAAAAGGCAGGCAGGCAGATAGAAAAAAAAAATAAGAAAGGAAGAAAGTAAATGCAGGCCTAGATTGCACTTGTTTAAGTATAACATTGTTATACTTAATTGTTCCTCTCTGTTCTGCAATGGTAAAATTATGCCTAGAATATCACCTTCAGGGCGTCACATTTTAGGAAGGATGTTTACAAATTAGAACCTATGCAGAGAAGAATAACTAATATGATAAGAAGCTTGGAATGAAAAGTTGAAGAATTGTGTGATGATTGGATACGTGTTTAGCCTAGAGGAGAGAACAATGCAGAGAGATAGTTGCTTTCAAGTATCTGAAGGGCTGTTACATAGAAAGTGGGACAAAATTGTTCTGAATTGCTCCAGAAGAAAGAACAAGGATAGTTTAAGTAATGAGAATGTCAATTTGGATTGTACTCAGAAAATTCTCCTAATGGTAAGAGCTGCCCCTGGAAGTGGAGACTTTAGTGAAGTGGTCTCCTTCACTAAAGACTGCAGTTAAGAATATATACTAGTGGATTCCTACATTGAATAGAGGTTGTACCTAGACCACACAAGCAGCAACAACAGCAATATATAAAGGTGTTTGTGTAAATTTTAACAATTGCGACAAAGTACACTAGTGATTATATAGTAAGTCATGTGCATATATTATGATTAAAATAAACATTAAAAAGAATAAAAAAGAAAAAATAAGATAAATGTAGTTTGAATATAAAATTAATTGAACCCCTATATTTAGCATTACATTTAGACCATATAAAAACTTGCTTTTTAGCTTCATTTTTTTCTAGAATATTATGACATTACAAAAACTGGTGAAAAACATGTATCTTGAATGTATTATTCAACTTCAGGAAGAATTGGAAGTTTCTATTTTTGCAGAAGTATCCTTGCTGTTGAGCCCAGGTTTGATAAAGCAAAAACTCTCCATAAAATGATGAATAACAGAAATATAATTTAATATCACATTTATATCTTTTAACTGTTGTATTTTATGCCAGAACTAAAGTAACATATACTGTACTATGATTTAAAATCACAAAAAGTTCTGACTGGGTAGGATCATGTGAATTTCACATTTCTTACAATTCTGTATAGTTAATAATAACAAAAATTGAGACAATTATGGGGTGAAGCTAAAAAAACCAACATGATTTAGAAAGTGATTTTTGTCTTTTTGATGTTTTTGTCTATAATTGAGAATTGGAGATGTCAACCTTTCACTATCATTAATGAGTACCTGTTTATGTATATATTTAAGGAACTTTAAAACCTAATGAATATGTAAACCAATGTGAACAGCAAAAACATTATAACACACCATTAAACACCAAGCTAAGTTTTTTTAGGATGGCATTGAAATGATGAACAGGTTATTCACAACAAAGATATACAAGCTAATTCCACTGCAAAGGAAGTGAAAGTTTAACTTGATTTTCAAGTAGTGCTAATATTGCACAATAATAATCCAGAACTTAAACATAAAATATTTACATTACAACCTGGAGGAAACAAACATTGAATGGAATTTGCGTAGGCTACTTTTGCTTATTCTCCTGTCTTTAAAAGCCAAATATTGTATACAGTACCAAAACTCATTTTTCAAATAGATAAAAAAATCATGGTATACAAAGCTACATGCAGTTCAACCCATCCCTCTTTTAAGACCATAAAAAGAGAATCAGATAGTTATAACTATTAATGGCAATTTCATATCCATTCAGTTCGCTCAGTTTTAAGTTGTAGATGTTAATTTCTAATTATAAGCTCTTTTCCTTTACATGCTCATTTGGAAATGCTGTGCTATTTCCAAGTTGGGGAGGCTTTGAATAAGATGTCCTCTGCAGGATCTACTCTACTGGATGCTACAACCTCCCAATTTATCTTTTTTTTTCTTCTTTTTTCTCTTACTTCTTTACAGGTTATAAAGGTCTCTTCATCTTCCTTATCCCTACTTCCCTACTTCCACCAGACAGCAGATTTAGTATGTTTTGCCATTGTGTTTTCCTTACATTTTTAACATAAATTTTCCCAGCCTTCCCAAAATAGTTGTGACAAAATGCATGATAAAAGGATTTCTCTTTTACAAAGTTTTGCCATAGAAAAAAGGAACAATTACAACTCATACATTTACCAGAATACTATATCACATGTGGTAAAATCCAGTCATTCATTAACTTTTCCAATAGTTAGATCTTAGTAATGATTCTGGCAGCACTGTTGAACTAACTGGGTGAAAAGTCACCATCAGAATAAGAACTACATCCACATTGTCCTAGAATGCCTAATATCACACAACCTGTTCTGACAGGCTATTCATTACAACATCTGTGAGAATGGGGGGAGCAGGGAAAGTCCATGAAATTCTGCTTGTTTTTTAGGCGGATGTCCTGTGTGGCATATATAAAAAAGAGCAAGGCTTTGATTGCATGGTTATGGCTGCTGTTGTTCAGATGTTCCTGTTCCACCATTGGCTAGAGGCAGACATAGATGCAGCTTGGGCACTGCAGTCAACAGACCTGGAAGCCATCTTTTACATTGGGCTTTCAGGCCTGCCACATTTTCTACTGTGCAAAAATGTGAGGGGGGATTGTAAGTAGAGGAATAGGGGTGATATATAGTCAAAATAACATTCCTTTCTCAGAGAGTCAAGAACACCTTGCCATGCTGCTGTGATGGTGTGACTGGGAGGTATCTCCAGTTTTGGGTGATGTGTGATTGGATCATGTGATGGACATGGAGGTGCTGGGCATGGACTTGAACTTTCCTTTGGGTGGGAAAAACCTGGAAGTTTTCATATTCGAATTTTCACAGATGTGCCAATATGACATCTCTAATAAAATAGAACTTTGAGGAAACTCAAGCTTTGGAGTCTTCTTTCATTGAGGGTGTTACTTGGAACACTGACATTATCCCGAATCTCTTTTAAAAACTACCAGCTCCCCCAAAATTCAGGGTGCTGTCCGGGGTCCTGAGCCCCTTGCTTTGGAGGTATGTTCTGGGGTGCCAGATCTTGCCAGTTCTGTAAAGGAGAACTTTTGTCTTATGACTGGGCACGGTTTGAAATACATCACAGACTAGCTATATCACAGACTGAGTAGAGGATCTGTGAAAGCCTTGGGAAAGATATTCAGATGCTGTGATGTAACTATAGTTACAAAAATTGAAGAAGTAGGATAGGAAGAATATTGATGCTTTTGAACTTATATGTTGAAGAAGACTCCTAAAAACACTGTGGACTGCCAATAAAACAAACAACTGGATCACTAAACAAATCAATCTACAATTCTCACTCAAAGCCCAAATGGCCAGACTCAAATTATCCTACTGCAGACATATTATGTGAATATCTAGGTCTCTAGCCAAATCTATAAAGTTGAAAGACATGGAAGGGAAGAGAGGAGACGGATAACCAACAGGCAAGTGGATGAGTTCAGTTACATCAACAGGCACATAAACAATTTACACACCATTCAAAAGAGACAATGAAAAAGCTAAAAATGAAATAAAACCCAGAACACTTCCTTGCCAACAAACAAAACTCAACTAAGCAGAGATAAAAACAGGATCAAGCTATAAACCAGAGGTTCCCAAACCTGGCAACTTTAAGACTTGTGGACTTCAACTCCCAGAAATCTGGGAGTTGAAGTCCACAAGTCTTAAAGTTGCCAGGTTTGGGAACCTCTGCTATAAACAATACCCCAATCAAGGAACAACCAACTCATACAAACAATCAATCAAACAAACAAACAAACAAACAAACAGTAAACAACAGCCTATTCAAGCCTATTTTTCTTCTTCTGCCAAGAAGAAAGCAACACTTCCACCAACACTGACAGGCTGAGCCTCTGCATACAAACAGAGAGCAAACCCTTCTCTTTTGTAGCACTGATGTTACCTAGTTGGGTAATGTAGCATTTGTAAGGAACTCAAGCTCAGGGAGCATCAGGAACTCCTCTGTTACAATAATGTTGACACCCATCCCCCAAAGGAAGACCTGAAAAACCATGTTAGAGACAGGCCATCATGATGAAAATTATGTAGCCGGTCCCAATTAACACCAACTTTATGGCATTTAATCAGTCAGTCAGTTGCATTTTCAGAATCTGGTTGACTAATACTTTAACCAAAACCAAACATGAGACAGCTTCTGATTCAAATTAACTTTTTTCTTATCTGATATTGACTGATTTAAGGTAAGGCTCAACATACCAACATTAACACCATTAAGAATTATGGGGAAGAATTATAATCTGAAACACCCCAACCCCGGGTTACCTTTATGCTTGTTACAAGTAAGTTGATATAAAGTTCTAGAATACAACCACCAATTGGTTTTATTTCCTCATAATGCTTGAAAATCCAATTGTTGAGAAATGGCAGAATAATTTATGGAAATAATACAATGATAGACATGATTTTTTTGTGTGCCATCAAGTTAGTTTTAAATCCTGGCAACTCTATGGACTAGTCTCCATAGTTTTCTTGGCAAGATTTTGGAAGCAGATTGCCATTGTCTACTTCCTAGGGCTGAGGGAGAGTGACTGGGCCAAAGCCAACCTGATCACTTCACTTCCCCTAAGATGGGACAAGAAGTCATGGTCTCCCCATTTCTAGCCTGATGCTTAACTAATTCACCAAACATGACTACCATAGACATCACTACAGAACAGAAAGATTGAACAAAATGATTTTATTCTTTAAAAGGCTATTTCATCTAGTTCTAATGGTACCATCAATGGAAAATGTGACTTTACACTTTAAATGTGTAAAAATACATCCAGTAAAGTGTGTAAAAATACATCCAGTAAAAAGTTACTGGAAATTGTTATTTTACTGGGGCTAGCAACAGATTGGGAATATAAACACTTAAAACTAGACTGAATTTTCATGTAAATACAAGATTTTTCATACTTCTCAATTCAGGCTTTAATTGTTTTCTGTACAAAATTCCAAGACATTAAAGCATATCAACATGACAATTTGTACAACAGCTTATAGTCCTGAACCTTAGCAGAGTCACATGATCCATATGCAGGTCTGACTGCATCTCATGTGCCTAAGTCTGACTGCATTATAAGCCAACATCAATTTGTCATAACAAATGTTCTTGGATACATGTACACATTGACTCATTCTTACATCTCCCTCCACAGACTCCATAGAGCAGTGATGGCTAACCTTTTTTGGCTCGCGTGCCAAAAGCAGGGGGAGCGCAGGGGGGTTGTGGGTGAGCGTGCCACACCCATAATGCTATGTGCATGACCCCTGCTTTTGGTGCACTTTTTTCGCCCTCCCCAGGCTCCAGAGGCCTTCTAGGAGCCTGGGGAGGGTGAAAACAATTTCCCTGAAGCCTCCAGAGGGCGAAAAACGGCCTCAAAAAAAGGCCTAAATCAACTGGCTAGTGCACACATGCGCGCTGGAGCTGACTGGGCAACGCCTCGCGTGCCCTAAGAAATGATTCCGCGTGCCACTTATGGCACCCGTGCCATAGGTTCGCCATCACTGCCATAGAGAGTAATTTCCATTATTCATTAGCATGCAGTCTTAATTTTCAAATCCAGTCACAAAATCTATACATGGATCAAGCAGATTAATTGCAAACATAAAAACTTGGGCAACATACTTTCATGAGATATAGTTAGTACACCACTCTATACAAAAACAAATGAAAATTTTGTGTGCATTTCATATGCACACAAAGTATTACTAATTATTCTGGGAGCACAGTAATCAATTATAGATAATATGCAAGATATGCAAAACCATTTGTCTGAGAGAAACATGACCTCTCTCACATAAACGCAGAATATTTGAACTTGATAAATCAAGTCCACTTGATTTTCACTTGAATATACACTGAAACAAAGAATTCAGATTTCAATCTGTTTGTTGCCATCTACTTGATCACCAAAAAGGTTCTTCAGCTGCTGATCTTATACTGAACTGATATCACAACATAAAGCAGGAATCAGTTCTCAGCATCTAGAATTCAAAGGTAAGCGAATGTTACTTTCTGTTACTTTCTTTTCCGGGTTTTCAAAATATTGATATAGTGACTCACTCCAGCAATTATAAAATAGGTAGAAATGACTCATTTAATGGACAAACACCAATCAGAAACACATACAACAATAATTCAGCTGCAATATATATCCTATAGTTTACTTTTAATGATATCAAAATTGGAACGAAGTTTTTAAAAAACAACATGAAAACAATTAAAATCTAATCCATAATGTATGGATGAGAAATAAAAGCTACATGATTTAGAACAGGTGTGAGTAACTTATGTTTCAAGACTGCAAAGATCCAAATTTGTATCTATATATGATTTGATTTTTTAAAAAATTAAGCAGTAATGCTCTATCCTAAAGGTACTCCAAAATTAGGGACATAACATTCCAATTAGCATTTTCATATTTGTATAAAACTTGTTACTATATTTTAGGTTCCCAGGACTGGGTTACATGGAAATCAGTCAATTATCCAGCTGATAACTACTGCAAAGTACTATAGCCAGATAGTATATTTAATGTCAAAGTAGCTTACTAAATGTTAGCATCATAGATAGGTTCTGTAAAGATAAAAGAAAGATTTATGCATGATGAATAGGGAAATTCTTTTTAGCATGTAATTGTCAAATTAAATCCATGTTTATTATCATACCTGCATTTATATACTTTGAAATGCCCAAAGTGATAATCATTCTGGTAACAACTCTGTATACCTATCACTGAGGAGTTTCCCCCCCCCCCACTATACCTTTTTATTGAGATCATGGCAGTGAGTGTCAGATTTGTTTGACACCTGTCTCCCCCAGCTGGTGCTTTGCTGGAGTGTTTTGCTACAGCCATCAGCATTCTCAGTTAGCAGGGCAACAGGTTGATGGCTCAAAATGATGGAAGTTGTCATCCAACACTTCTGGAAGACAGCAATTAGGGTCAGGCAGGATTACCATATGCTAGCTCTTCAATTAAAAGAATATAACGATTCACCAATTTAGCTGGAGTTGCATATTCTGGTATTTATCGGTCATGTTGATAGACAATACTATTTTTAGATTTGACATTTCGCAGCCACTGCTTGGAAAGAGTATTAGCATGAAGGTTCCATTTCTTTCAGACTTCTCTCAGGCTTTCCTTTTCTTTCCCAGATAAAAGGCCTCAGTGTGTCATATGCATATTTGGCATTTATGGGTCATAAATATGCATCAGCTAATTTCTAGATGACAAGTCCAAAGTACATTATTTGTAGAAAAAAAACAGGTTCCCTAATCTGAGTTCTTAACTAAAACAAGAGAAAGAGCAGAAACACTAATGAATAACATTGCTGCCTGATTGCAAAAGACTGAATGCTAGTAAGACATGTGAGCAGCGGATTCCTGAAATAAGGATGAGGTATGGGTTCTATTTTTTTATGTGAAAAGAAGCAGAATTTGTGAGGAGGGAAAAAAACCCCTCTGTCTGTGAATCTTCCTCACTATATGGCTTTGAATAATTCTTTTGCACTCTGGTTCCAGCTTTAGAATAGTCCCTGTTTATGGAAAGGAGGTATAGTGTAGAAAGGATAGGATAAAGATAGGATAAAGAAAGGATTCCTTTTCTTTAACTATGTACTCCTACCAATACAAAAAAAGAAACTAATCCCATACAAACATATTGAATCAGTGAGTTCTAAAAGAATCAAAAGTGATTTAAGAACTTTCATCTTTCATCTTTCTACTCATCTTTCTGTTAGTTTTCCTATTCCTTCAAATTTCTATCTTTTCTTATGTATAGATGGTATCATTTTAGGCTACACAAGGAACTATTCTTCAAGAATGAACTTAACATTAGCACAATGTAGCTTTTTGTCTCCCTGAGTGTATCTGTCCATACACTTCAAGTCCTTCTATTGAACAATGTCTTTGGGTGGGACCTTGGTAGCATGCCTTAACCATAGCAGCCCTGCCCTATGAACAGCCATAGCTTTTCCACCGAGATCTAGAGGCCTTACCCTTTTCGCCTTTTTAATATTGTTTCCTTTAGTAGAAAAGTTCATGACTTCTGAGTAACAGGTTCATTCAGAAATAGGATGTAGTGCCATTAGTAATAAATTAAGACATGACAATTCCAAACAAAAAGTTGTTAACTCAATTAACTGGGCATGTTGGATCTCATAATAAGAAAGTGGACTCCTGAAATATTGTGGAAAAGTGATCTCAGCTACTTGAGATTTAAGACTGGGAGTAGATAGTCAATTACCTCACGCCTTTTGTTGGATAAATACTTTTATTTCAAAGGAAGAAAACTCACTTTATTGTGTGCTCCAAACCAAATAAACAATACATTTCCCATGGCTGAACACATGGACATAAAAAAAACTTCAAAAGCATCATCAACATAATGCATTTTCCTGTCACAAGGAGACAAGTCAAAAGCTCTCCGCCTTCCTCACGGTTTTCTTCATGCAATGATTGGTAAATCCCACCTCAAATGATCTAAAAATTCTATGAGAAACTCACAACTTGAAGGAAGGGATGGTGACCAAAATAAACTACAGTGGCACAGAGAGTAAGAAATGGTAAATCAGACTCAAGATCTGCTTAGTGCAATATCCTATTCTTCAAAGTAGCCTAATACGTATTCCCAGGGAATCTACACAAAAGTTGATGAAAAAGGCTCTCATGAATAATGGGAGGGTGAAATGCGTAAACCTTAGTGAACTTCTTAAAGTTAGCAAAGAGGAGCCTGAAGACTATGTACTGGCAGCGACGGGACAAGCAAGTTGAAGCATGTCAAAACACAAACAGCATGGAGCATATGACATTAATTCTCTTCCTTTCAGAATGAAGATTCTTCTACCTTAGCCTCAGGCTGCCTGAACATTTCATCCAGTTTTCTCATAATACTGACTTTGAGATGACTGTCTTGTTGGAATTTTTTTTTTTTTATGATTTTCCTGTTATACTTCAGCGCTGATCTGAAATCTCTTAGTGACCCATACTTCATACTTAAATAATAATAATAATAATAATAATAATAATAATAATAATAATAATAATAATAATAATCTTTATTGTCATTGTAAAAATTACAATGAAATTGGTTTTAACTTCACTGGTGCAAAATTATAATAGAAACAAAAAAAAGAGAGAAAAGAAAAAAGAAAAAACTAGCATGTGCAGGGAGTGATTGCGGTTGAATTTAAAAGTCTCACAGCCCAAGGATAGAAGCTATTAAATATTAAATATTAAATATTCCAATAAAGAGAATTCTATTGTGATGTTTTTCTGTGGTTTTATTTAAGCAGCTCACTGTAAAAGGAAAGACAAAAGATTTGATTCACATATATACCCCTTATCAATTTATAAATAAATAAGTGCCCTTCACTCTTACGAGAATTTCACCAAAAACTTTACCAACTTTGAAGATAAGGAAATGCTCTTCCATTATATTGAATGGAAACTTGTGGAGAAAGAAGTTTGTTTTTCCTCTACCATATCAGAAAAAAACCCAAAGATATAACTTGACTTGAAATTTGACTCCCTGAGAACACTAGAATAATATGTTGGCTAAAACCAAACCAGACAAGATATGTACTGTAAAATAAATTGGAAAGTTATAGTAGAAAGTGTTACTATTTAATATTAATTAATTTTTTGATTCAGCAGAACTCTGTTTCTGATTTTGTTGGTGGATGTTCCTGATTCATATTTAGATTTAGCTAAGGTTGTTTGTGCTGATATATTCCCAACTGATATCAGCACTTGTTATTAATAAAAAAATAAAATGTCTCATAGGTAAAGAAATTTCTTGGCTCACTCCGCCGTTCCTACATTTACTGTTGGAAATTTAGCTGGGGATTATTGGAAATGCAGATTCTCTGGTTATAGTACCCCCCGCTTTCAATGACCTAGATTTGAATTTCTTTTCAAATGTCAGATATGGACCATGTTGTTTGCACCGGTCTTTTAACATCACTCTATTGCCGTGATGGTGAACCTATGACACACGTGCCACAGGTTGCATGCAGAGCCCTCTCTGTAAGCACGCAAGCCGTTGCCCAGTTCCACTGCGCATGTATGTGTGCCTCCTGCTGGCCAGCTGATTTTTGGGTCTCTAGCACGCATGCAGGAGATGCCCACGCATGCGTGGGAAGCAGGGGATCACGTGTGTATGCACAGAGGTCACACACGCATGCATGGGGACAGGGGTCGCACGTGGGGGGAGGTGCAGCACACACCCCTGTGCTCCATTTTTGGTCCCAGGAGTCTCCATGCGGCTGCCTCCAAAGCTTGCGGAAAGCGAAAAACAGGCCTCCAGGAAGTTCCAGATGTCCAGAAATGGGCCTGTTTCCTGCCTCTGGAGCAGTGGTGGGTTTCTGCAGGCTCGCACCTACTCGGGAGAGCCGGTTGGTGAAATTTAGAGAACCGGTGAGAGGGGGTTCCACCGGCGTACCTGCAAGTAAATCTGGCTCGCCGCTGCCAGTGACCCAATGGGAAGGAAAGGAAAGGAAAGGGAGGAAGAAAGGAAGGAAGGAAGGAAGGAAGGAAGGAAGGAAGGAAGGAAGGAAATAAATAAATAAATAAATAAATAAATAAATAAATAAATAAATAAATAAATAAATAAATAAATAAATAAATAAATAAATAAATAAATAAATAATTTATCATCACAATTGAGTCCAAAATTTTGGTTGCTAAGCAAGAGCGTTGTTAAATGAGTTTCACCACATTTTAAAAGGTGGCTACTCCCACCCTATCACATGACTGCCAAGCCACGCCCACAAAATAGGCCACACCTACAGAGTAGGTTCTAAAAAAATTGAAACCCACCACTGCTCTGGAGGGCCTACAGAGCCTGGGAGAGGCCATTTTTGCCCTCCCGGAGGCTCGAAAAAAGCCTACAGAGCCTGGGGAGGGGAAAAAATGGGCCTCCTGGAAGTTCCAGAAGTCTGGAAATAGGCCTGTTTCTGGCCTCTGGAGAGCTTCCAGAGGCAGGGGATGACTTTTCCGTCCTCCTAGAGACTTGAGGGAAGCCTCTGGAGCCTGGAGAGGGGGAAAACACCCCCCATAGTGCAGAAGGCCAAGTAGGCCACACCCACCATGGCCATGCCCACTGAGCAACCAGGCAAAGAACCTGTTGCTAAAATTTTGGAGCCGGGGGGGGGGGGAGATGGGCGAATTGCATTATGGGTGTATTCCAGCAAATTGGGTGAGTCAGCAGTTAAAGTAAGGGGTGATGATGACAAGAGAGAGGATAAAACAAGGTTAGCAACTGCCACATCTCCAACCATGTTATACCTGGAATACCTTTTCTTAGGAAATCTCTCTGCTTAGAATGACATTTGAGTGACCATTTGAGAAAAAATGAGCAGATGCACCATTAAGATGGTAGACACAAGTCTGCATAAGGTGCAAATGTACTAATTTATACATATCATGCAGAGAAATAATTTAACTAAAATACATCTCACCATGGTGGGTTAAGGTTGTGACAGAGTAATCTTCCACATTAGTGGGATGCTCAGGAGTGGTTTCAAGGGCACTTAGTCCCTTCTTTCTCATTGTCTTTACCTTTAAACTGGAGTTGGATCAATAGCCTTTCAAAAATAGATGACTTCTAAGAAAGCCACATTTTCTAATAAAGACCCTGGGCTCTGCAACATTGGATACAAAACTGAATTAAATTATTGTGACCACACAACTCTGATAGTGCACTATTAAACAGTCATACGGCATTTTACAGAAGGTAGAGTCAAAAGACTTTCAAAAGTTAGGGTGGATATGTGAATATCCACCCTATATGCGAATAGCTGAAGCCTTCAGTTCATGTTGTAGTGCTAACCAAAAAGTAAACAGTTTTACAAGTCTCATGTAATTCAAGGTTTCCCTCTAGTGGTTATTTAGGAGGAAAATAACTTTCATCTGTTTCAAGCAATGGTATTATTTCTGAGGAATAAGAGGCACACACATGTAAACTCACTTATTACGAGAAACAGGAACACAGAGACATCCTAAAAATATTTGAAGTAAAATAAATTATTTGGAGTATGTCTTGTTCTTCAAACATTAGAATTATATTGCCCTGAATCCCAGAAGTTACTCCAGACCTGCACTGTTTGCAAGAGAATTTGGAGACCCAAACTTTATTTATCTGGACAGCACCCAGGATGGTGAAAACTGAATTAAAGTGAACTGGTGTTGCACCAACTGTCCCTGAATTGTCCACAGCCAGAATATGTTCAATCACACTGAAGCTGAGAGGTATTTTTCAATACCTCTCTATGTATATAGTCTTCAATTTTTGGAACAGGAACTGTGAAGGTTTTGGGTAACCAAGAGAGGAGCGGATAAAGAGGAAGCATATTGGATTAAAGATACTGTTCTCAAAGTTTATATAAAGCTGGCTGGAGAAGTCTGGGAGCTGACGTCCTTCAGACTTAAAGTTGCAAAGGTTGGAGACCCCTATCCTAAAGTACTACACTGATCGCTTCCAATTTTTTACACAACATTCCTTTGAAATACAGCACCAATGATATATATAGATTGTGTAGATGTCACACCTGTGCCAGGTACATGCAATGGAAATGTAATTTAAAAAAAAATTAGGTAGATGGATACAGAGAGAGCAGTGGGCCACAGGTATTATGTCATCCTTTATGACATAAAATACTCTGTCCATAGAGATAGAGAGAGGGAGGGAGAAATGCAATAGGTAGGGAGGGAGGGAGAGGGATAGAGAAGGAGAAATACAGTGGATAGGTAGGTAGGTATTGACGCACCAGAGTATAAGACGCACCATGATTTTGAAGAGGTACATTAAAAAAAAAAGGGTTCTGCCCTCCCTGGCTCTCAGGAGCACTCTGCAGGTATCCCAAACCATCTGCACACCACATTTTTTGTGAAAACCATCTGCAAAATCGGGAAAATGTGAAAAATGGGGTGTGCAGAGAGTTTTGGATGCCTGCAAAATGCTCCTGGAAGCCAGGGAGGGCAAAAATGTGAAGTGTGGGAGCTTGATCTTCTTAAAGAGTAAGGCTTTTATTGATCTCAAATTAACTTTTCTCTTCAGCGAGGAGGGAAAGACATGTGGGGGCTGCTGAATGGATGCTGCTGTGCTTGGCTGGGAACAGCTCATTGAATGAGGAGAGCTGGGGATCCCTTCTAGGGATCCCTTCCTTGAGCGGCAAAAGGGAAGCATAAAGGAAACGAGGCTGCTTTCTCTCTCACACACACACCCCAAATCTGCCCGGATCTGTCATGCAGCAAAGAAATAGGTAGCTGGGCTCAATAGCAGCTGTAGCAATAAGCACTGCATGACAAATCCAGAGAAATTGGGGTTGGGGGGAAGCAAGGGAAGAGGACAAATCTCCTCTGTACGAAGACTTTTCTCAGGACCCTAGATCTCCACTTTATCTCCAGAAAAAGCTTTTGGCATCGTTGGGATTTTGGCTGGTGAAAGAAGCGCTGGATGGAAAGGAAACCTCGCAATGCGGCAGCTGCCAGGCTCCAGGAATACGATGCTCCTGTATTCCGAAGTTTCCTTTCCATCCCGTGCTTGTTACATTAGCCAAAATCCTGATGATGCAAATAGCATTTTTCCGGAGAGAAAATGGAAATCTAGGTGCTGAGAAAAGCCTTCGTGGAGGCTTTTCTCCCCGAAGTTGCCCAGATCTATCATGCTGTGAAGAGATAAGATAGACCCGGGACAGATTGGGGAGGAGGCAGGGGTGGAGAGGAAGGGAAGAGGAACAATCTACAAAGACTTTTATCAGAACACTAGACTTCTTCCCCCCCCCCCCCCAATCTCTCCAGATTCTCAGCAGCCAAAACCCTTTGATTCAAGCTTGATTGTCCCCGTTTCAGGTTTTTAACTTCTCAAACTAGCATTCCGAGAAATCTACCATCTCTGAGCACCTTTTGTTTGCAGCAGCAGGAGGAGGAGGAGGGCAACTTAAATCAGTGCCTCTTTAAACCAAAGCCTCTGAATAACTGGGAAAGAAAGGCGTGCTTTTTGGGCGGCAGTTTCCGGCAGATTCCAAGCGCAGCTTCCTTTCCCAGTTACTTTGGTATACTCCGCCCTCGCCCTCCTCCTCCTCCTGCAAGCGAAAGGTGCCTCAGAGATTCAGCGAGCCGCTCAGGGGAGATAATGGCCACAATTTCATTCCCCAGCAATGTGATGAGCTGCTGCCACCGCCACCACCCCGTAAGCCCTCCTGGGAGTTGAGCCGAGCTGGAGTCCGGAAAGCGAATCCTCTCTCCTTTCCAGCCATCACGATCTCTGCAGCGCCAGATTCACCTGCCCCTTTTTCAGACCACCCACCCAGCTACATTCGGAGTATAAGACGCACCCAGATTTTTACCCTCTTTTCTGGAGTAAAAAGGTGTGTCTTTGAAAAATACGGTAGGTAGGTAGGTTGGGGGTTATATGGTGGTTGTGTGTATGTGTTTGTGTGTGCAGATGTAGATCTACACACAGATTGGTTGGCCATTTAACCAGACTGGGCCATAGCAACGCGTGGCCGGGAACGGCTAGTCTCTAATAAAATGGAACTTTAAGGAAAAGCATGCCTCGGAGTTTTCTTTGTTTGGGGTGTTTCTTGGAACCCTGACATTAGGTTTTTCTCCTGCTTTTTTATATATAACCCAAGGTAATGAACATATATAATTCTCATGCCTCCTATTTTTCCTACAACGTCAACAACCTCATGAGGTGGGATGGGCTGAAAGAGAAGGGTTACCCAAAGTCACCCAGCTGACTTTCATGCCTAAGGGAGGGATCTAGAATTCAGAGTCGCCTGGTTTTCTTACTTTAATCATGACACCAACCAGCTTCTGTAAAGTTTTAAGGAAAACCACATGGCAGTGTTTAAGGAATCACCAGGGATCAAGCTTAGCTCAATGAAGTATTTACTTTTACTTAAACACAACAGAATGAAGTTATGGTACTCATTAGATTAAACGTTGTCAGTTTGAATGTTATTTTTAAAATAAAATTTCAGTCCTAATCTCTAGGAGGATATTCCTGCAGGCACTAGATTCTACAGATCTTATCCTCCATGGATGAAGATAAAATTAATCAGTGAAAGTATTTTTAGAATGGCAGTAAAACATTTTATTACTGTAGCTGCCCTTTTGGTGGTATAGTTCAGATGGTACACGTTGCTAAAAAATCTAGAATATTATTCCCCCCATAGCCATGTCCATAGAGGAATAAGAAACAGGACTAGATCAAGAGATAACATAATAACTCCCCTCCACCAGCAATAATAGAAGAGGAAACAAACAAACAGAACAACACAGATACCTTTCGATTGATTTCAAGATTTTAGGAATAGTGATGTTCTAGTTTGTATTTTCAACTCTCCACCCCAACCATACAAACGCCAATAAAACAGTTTTATTGATACTGTTAATAACTGTCAGAGCACCGATAAACTCTGGAAACAGGCAGCTCTTAAGAATGCCTATTTATGGCCATAGAAAATGTTGATTTTTCTCAAACTTTACTGACTATCAAACTTTGAAAGCAAAGCATTGTTCAAAAGCTTTAACGGTCATTTACATAGGTTTTGACCTGAAAATTTTCAACCAGATTTTTGGAACTATTACACCTTGTCTAAAAAAAAATAGAGAAGCAAACGTTCCCACTCTTACCTTCAATAAGCCCTGAAGGTTCAGCTTATTTGTACAATATTTCCCCTCCCAAATGTATTTCCTTTTTACTAACTGGATATTAATCAGCCTAGAATATATGTTTCAGGGTAATTAAGCAAAACTGTTCAATGAAGCACGCTAAAGTGTTATTTTTTTAAGTGTGCTACTTTGCATTATTCCCATCAGACAAAAGTTTTATATGAAATTGCTGAGAGTGAAGAAACAAGCAGTTTGGACTGAAAGTGAGAAAGATAGTGTTAATTCAGTGATATAACACGATCCAATTCATCATTTAGCTCAGAGTAGGAAATACACTATATTGCTGACTTGCTTTTCTAGTGTGAGTTTGAAAAAATCAATCTTCTTTCTGTATATCTATCTACTTTAATTCATTCTGTTGATAGATGGGTCAATTTTATACTTTCATAAAAGACTCCTTTGCTTTTAATGCAGTATTTCTTTTATTCAAGTTTATTTCCTTTTTTCCCCCCGTGATGATTTTTTTCTCCAAAACCTACCAAAACTAGGCCACACCCAAACTCCCTTTTGTTTCCTTCACTTAGTCTCTCAATCTTTTTTCTGCAAACAATTCAAGGAATCATGTTTCTAGTTTTATAGTCATTACTGTGCTGTGAGCATGCATAGGCAGACTTAGATTTAATTCATACATCTGAAACACAAACATCATTTTCATGTCAGTATTTTATGTGCTGAATGTGTTTGCAGTCTTGAATTAATGGTAAAAATAATAAGGGTGTCATATTTCTCTTTCATTTCATAAATGGCCCACATCTTTCTGTATTTCCTCATCCTCTTGTCAATTTTCCATTCATGTCAACTGAATGAATATCTTTTCCCCTAGATTATTTTCATTGAGAATGCTACAAAATTTTCCCCAAAATGTTGTTATATGAAATAGAAAATTGGTTACTTCATAATAAACATAAAAATAATTTTAATGATTACTTAAGATATGTGTTATAAAACAAGAAGCGTTGGAGTCAAGAATAAATGCAGGCCCAAAAAAATGGGGGGGGGGAAATATTAAGCTGCTTAGACAGACCATGTAGGGAGAATAACCACTTTAGATTTTATTCTACTTTGAATCTCCTTGTGAATACTAAACTGATACCTGTTACCAGTTTCGTAAACCAATTTAGAAATTAATTTTAAAGCCAGCGGGTATCTCCACATGAAAATATCCTATGTACTTTGGAGACAATCACTTCTCTTTTTTTGGTGGGAAAGTGACATTAAAAAAAATTGGCACTTTTCCTTTGATTGGCAAGAGATCTTCTTTATTCTACTATTCCATAATTTATCACTTACTTTCTGCTTCAATCAAATAATTAATTACCAGTGGTGGGATTCAAATTTAACAACCGGTTCTCTGCCCTAATGACCAGCTGGGTAGGTCATGTGAGGGTAGGTCATGTGATGTGGCCAACTCAACATGGTCAATGGGTGCTTTGCCTTAGCTGTTACAATGTAATAAAGGTTAACCAGAGAGGCAGTTTCTGTAACCAGGGCAATAAAGATTAGGCTAGAAACAACACCAGAATGTTTCCTTCCTGCCTTCCTTACAGGATTAGCCTTGTAAAATGAAAAACAAAACAAAAGGGGATTTCTTCCAACAATCAGTTCTGCGAACTGCTTAGAAAGTTAACAACTGGTTCTCATGAATAGGTGCGAACTGGCTGAATCCCACCATTGCACAGATATGTTAAACCACAAGCTAGTAGACCGTATTTGAATTTAGTGGTAAAAATAGTTGCGTTTGACAGTGAAAATGGAGTGGAAAATTGCTAGTTATACATTTTTTTTCAAGATGGCGGCGCGCTTAGGCGCAGCGGCTTTGAGCTCCTGGTGTCACAGCAGAGTTAGACAAGGATTAGTCTATACCCACAGGGAGTTATTAAGTCATTATTAACTTATTATTAAAGGTAAAGATCTTCTGGTTGACTTGATATTGCCAGCGACTTCCAGCAGTCTCATAATATACCGAGTGACACAGTAAGACTGCCAGGCTCTCCATGGGTCGTTGTTTGGCCTAGGAGGCAGCGAAGAGAGCCGAAGCAGAAGCGGGGATGCAGAGCAGGTTTGCTGGTTCAATTGCGGAGGCAGCCTCACAGACCAGCATTCCCAAACATTTCCCAACCAACTCTGGATCCTTTGTCCACAAAACCGATGAACTGGAGCTATGGATGGCAGCGAATAAGCTCATTCGTGACTGCTGTGTGATGATCATCACAGAGACCTGGCTTCATCCACTTGTACCGGATGTGTCTGTGGAGCTAACTAACTGCACCACACACCGCTTTGACAGAAACAACAACTCTGGAAAAAGCAAGGGTGGAGGACTGTGTATTTACACCCATAATAACTGGTGTACTAACAGTGGAGTTGCTTACACACACTGTTCTTCAGACTTGAAATTCTCAACTGTCATTTGTCGGCCCTTTTAAATGCCTGGAGAGATTTCTGTTATGGTTGTCACTGCTGTCTGTATTCCACCTGATGCAAACGCTCAAACCAATTTCATTGTAATTTTATTTTATTACAATGACAATAAAGGTTGTTGTTGTTGTTGTTGTTGTTGTTGTTGTTGTTATTATTATTATTATTATTATTATTATTATTATTATTATTATTATTATTATTATTATTATTATTATTATTATTATTATTATTATTATATAAATAGTGAAAAGTTAGATCGAGTAGTAAATGGGTATTCCTTAACAGACTTTTTCTAAACTGGGAAAATACTTTGAGAAGGTCTAAGACATGCCAATACTGGTAGAAAAAAATCAGGAAACTTGAAACTTAGCCAGCCAGGTGACTTGGTCCATTTATTTATTAAGCCTAAATTTATTTAACCTCTCTCATACAAGGTGACTCTTGTACAGGTACTCTTCAACTTACAACCACAATTGACTCCCACATTTATGTTGCTAATCGATACATTTCTTAACTAGTTCTGCCCCATTTGACAACTTTTCTGGACACAGTTCTTAAGTGAATCACTGCAGTTTTTAAGTTAGTATCACAGTTGTTAAGTTAATGTGGCTTCCCCATTGACTTTGCTTGTCAGAAGGTCATAAAAGGAGATCCCCCAGGACAGGGGTTTGTAAAGTTGAGTCTTTTAAGACTGGTGGACTTCAACTCCCAGAATTCCCAGCCAGCCTGACTGGCTGGGGAATTCTGGGAGTTGAAGTCCACCAGTCCTAAAGAGCCAACTTTGCAGACCCTTGTAGGACATTGCAGCCATCATAAATATGAGTCAGTTGTCAAGCATCTGAATTTTGATCACATGACCATGGAAATGCGGCAATTGTTGTAAGTGTGAAACTGATCATAAGCCACTTTTTTCGGTGCCATTGTAACTTCAAACAATCACTAAATAAGGTGTTATGTGTCAAGGACTATCTATGGTTTCTCTCAACTCTAGGAAGAAGACAACAATAGGCCACTTCAAAAGAAATTGCCAAGAAAACTGCAAGGAATTCTCCAGGCAATTACTAAGAGTCTATACATATTTGAAGGTGTTTGCACACACATGCACTCACACGCACAAAGAGAGGAGGGGGGAGTGTAATGTAAGATAAATTTTAGACATTTTACAGCTATTTTGACACAACTTTGTTGTACAAATCCAGGGTGGTTGTTCGCCTGTGTCATATCTGAAATAATATCATTCAGTCTGAGTTCTACAAAGAGAGCTCAATTCCAAGAAGCTAGAATGATTTTTGGTAAATTGCTGGAACAAGAAATCTGCATCTTCCAATTGCAGAATAATGCATTATATCATGAGGGGGCATTTAGGATGACTACAGCTTACAATCTCAAAGATGTTCAAGTTGTCTCCAAATTCTAATGTTTAATGTGATAATGGGATCATTCTTAGCAATAAAATCAGATTAATTATGTTTTATTTGTAATATTGTATGTTCTTGACCCACCCACTAAATTTTGGAACACAGCCCTCAGTACATAAAGGTAAAGGTTCCCCTCGCACATATGTGCTAGTCGTTCCTGACTCTAGGGGGCGGTGCTCATCTCCATTTCAAAGCCAAAGAGCCAGCGCTGTCCGAAGATGTCTCCATAGTCTTGTGGCCGGCATGACTAAATGCCAAAGGCGCACGGAACGCTGTTATCTTCCCAGGTAGTCCCTGTTTTTCTACTTGCATTTTTACATGCTTTTGAACTGTTAGGTTGGCAGAAGCTGGGACAAGTAACAGGAGCTTACTCTATTATGCGGTGCTAGGGATTCGAACCGCTAAACTGCCAACCTTTCTGATCGGCAATCTCAGCATCTTAGCACTGAGCCACCGCATCCCTCGGTAGATACAGGAACTCAAAAAATCAAATGTGGTCTTTGGTCAAAAGGAAAAAAAACACCACTTTCCTAATTAAGCTTAGCATAGGAAATTAACTCAACCAGCTGTAATTTATTTAATGAACCATGGGTCAACCCCATACATGAACCAACTTTAGCCCATCCTGTTGCCTGTTCAACAATGTTCTCCTGTCCTTAAGGTATCCAAAAATGCAAAGAATTCATCATCATTAATAGTAATAAAAAACCAATGGTCTGAAGAAACATGGGGAAAATGCAGATGAAAAGTTTCAGAGACGGTTACGAGTTCCACTGTTTGCATAATAGTTGCTTGGTCCTGACTGGTTTGGGAAATTTGATCAAGTTTATATTTGGGAAGCAATGAGCAAGTCTTCCTAAAAGATGATCAGAGGCAAGATGATCAGAAGTGGTACTTCTCTAAAGAAAATATGAGATGGTTTTAATAACAGGGATATGGAACAAGTGAGCCTCTACAGCTGTACTATCAGTTTTCATTAATTGCTGGGGTAAGAGCAGAGAGAACTGGATGCAATATTAGAGGTGGGATTCACTCACCTTCCCTACCGGTTTGCAAATGTGAGCATGATCGTGCATGGACTTGCTTCACTCACATGCACCTCATCTGCGCATGTGCACACCTTCTGTGCATGCGCAGTGCTCGAGCATTACATGGGGGACGGAGCCTCCCACAGCCACTGCTACCGGTTCACTCGAATCAGAGAGAACCAGCTGAATATCACCTGTGGTAGATATGTGTCAAAGACGCCTCCCTGAACATAAGAGACATCCCATCTCTGGAACTCAGGAACTATCCTCTGAAAAGGATATGAGTAGACTTGCTAGATGTATGTTCTATAGTCCTAGGGAAAGAAATATCTGAAAGGTTTCTAAAGAGTGCTACATGTTATTCTAAAACAATTTTTAAAAACTCTAAAATCATTGATGGTGACTAAAGAATATTGCAGGACAAGGGAAAAGAAACACCCCTTCTGGTTATATGGATAACCCTTGACTTGTGACCACAATTGAGTCCAAAATTTCTGTTGCAAAGTGAGACATTTGTCAATTGAGTTTTGTCCCATTGTACAACCTTTATTGCCACAGTTGTTAAGTGAATCTGGCTTCTTCATTGGCTTTGCTTGTCAGAAGGTTGCAAAAGATGATCACATAACCCCATAAATATAGAATCAGTTGCCAAGCATCTCAATTTTGCTCATATGAGCATGGGGATGCTGCTACGGTTGCTAGTGTAAAAATAGTCGTAAGTCGCTTTTTTTCAGTGCCAACTTTCAACCATCACTAAATGAACAGTTGTAAGTCAAGGACTACTTGTATTGTAAAAATGATAAAAATGTTAAAACAACATTCAAACCAACCTCTCTGGCCAAAACATTGAAAATCATCTGCCTTTGTATACAATGTTTATCAAGAGGCTTCTAACCGAGCAGCTGATAAAGCAGGTTTATTGCTTCACCTGTGTTTCCAAAATCAGTAAATATAAATATTGTAGTATTGAGTCTAGGCTACTTAGACTCAAGTGTCAATTATTTCAGGGCTTTAATAATTCACTGGTTTTCTGCCTCCAACCTAAATGCATGAAATGAGTTCATGAATTACTTACAAGGATGTTATAATTCAAGGGCTGGATTATAAATCAGATTGAACGATATTACAACAGCTAAAGGCTCTGCAACCAAGCAGGCCAGACGTGTTTCTTTGGTGTTTTTATTGTAATGGTTCCCAAAAATGAGGCTGCAGCTGCTTCTCTCACTCTTGCTCTGAAGAATTTTGCTTACTAAAATGCACTTTGCTCCCTAAAAGCACTACAGTATATACAATAATAATAATAATAATAATAATAATAATAATAATAATAATAATAATAATAATAATAATAATAATAATAATAATAATAATAATAATAATAATAATAATGGAGAATAAGAAGGCTATCCCCATCATTAAATTATTACCATCAAGATTCCTGGAATGGCTCTAATGTATTATAACTATCTTCGTTTTCTGAGAAGCAATTAACCATTACATTTGAATGGTTGTATTACTATTGTATCCTATATTTGTTTGCTTTTCAATGATTCAGTGGATGGCAAAAGATTAACCAGCCTGATTTAAAGTGAAGAAAGGCCCAAGAGCTTGTATTTTAAATGCCATGATGATAGATAGATAGATAGATAGATAGATAGATAGATAGATAGATAGATAGATAGATAGATAGATAGATAGATAGATAACCTTTATTGCCATTTTTACTGTGGACACACTGGCACACATTAAAAATGAAATTCAGTTACCTTCTCTCAAAAGTGTACACATACCAGTGGTGGGTTGCAGGTGGTACGCCCTGGTACAGGCGTACCGGTGCCTTCACAGAGCACTGGGTACCGTTCCGGTACGGTGCTCCAGAGGGCCCACCCACCTGCCCGTGCTCCTTACCTGTCTTTAAACTCTTTGGTGTTTCTGCGCATGGTGCGTACAGCGCCTAGGCGATGCTCCGATGAGCAGCTGGAGAGTCGCAGAGGCATTGCTAGAGGGTAAGATTCATGCACACACACTGTGCACGTCGATGTGGACAATGCCAGGCCCCGTTGCAACCATACTGGTTTGAATGGGATCTGGACCCCACCACTGACACATACATAACACACATACACACATGCTACACACACACGAGATTATACACACACAAACACGCACATAGACACATATATATGTTGCCTTTTATTAGTCAATTTGATTGGGTTATCCTTCAAAAGGTTAATAAATGCTGCTCACATGATTTTTAGCTGCTAAGATGAATGCTTGGTTGATGGTGTTAGTAAGCAAAGACAACAAATAATCAACTGACAACACATTTGCACAGTGCTATTAATTGAAGCATAGTTGTTTCCTTCAAAACCTGATCAAACTATCTATTCCTATCCACAAATTAGGTAAAAATGAGGAACTTTATTTTGCAATACATGCTCATCTGCCATTAGCTTTGGAATCTGAAGGAGCAAGTATGGTGGAATCATTGTATTACATTAAGCAAGAGCAAATATCAACCAACCATTTTATAGGCTCTAGCACAACCTTTTCTAATCTGTATTCAGATACTGAATGGACAACTATGGCAAACAAGCCTTCCCCTTCCCTGGTTATTCCCACTTCACAGAAACCTGAATATCATATCCTTCCAACTCCACGACTACCAATTTATTGAAAGAGTGGAAAGGAAATATAACAAATAATAGCATTTACTCTTAACTAACAGCAGAGGGGGCTCCCTACTCCCAAAATGGCAAAGCTGTGCTACTTTGGGCAAATTTAATGCCAGCCTGTAAGGAGAGCAGGGGGGAAATCATTACCATCTCCAATCTGCATCTCAGATGACAGGAGTTTATAGATACAAGACAGAGGCCATTTGCAAGTAATTTATGCATACAACAAATTGAGTGAGCAAATGTGTTGAAAACTGACTGCTTCAGATTCAGCCCTAATAGCTTGAACTCAGAGAAGCATGCATCCATAATAATACCCATAGGGATCTCTACTGAGGATGCTTCAGAAACGTATTTTTATTTCACACTTTTATTAACTAATATTTAAAATAATAATAATAATAATAATCATCATCATCATCATCATCCTTATTGTCATTGTAAAAAAGATAAGCTTCTCCAATCTAGTGCCTTCCAGATGTGCGGGAACTGTAATTAATATAATTTCCTGCCAATGATACTGTTGGCTATGGTGGGTAAGCATTCCAGAAGGATACCAACCCACCAAGAAGGCACCAGATTGGAGAAGGGTGATTTGCATATCACTCTTCAATGTAAAGAGAAGACCCTCCTAGTATGCAACACAGTGATTAAAAATACACTATGGCTCAGTGGCTAAGTGCCGCGTAATGAAGTTTAGCCATTGTACCCCTGTCATGGTCTGATCACTCTCTCCTCCGGCTTGAGTTCCCAACCGCTACATCCCACCGCGGGGAGGCGGAGCCTGAGATATCAAGATGGTTCCGCCCCAGGTGCCTGATGGACCCAGAGAGGTTCCAGACGGAGCTTGGGCCACCAACTGCGACCTTGACCCACTACTCGACTGAGGTCCTAGTGGCCACATGGAATAGTGCGGCCATGGGGGCCTTGGACCGGGTCACGCCCTTGCGGCCTCTCACGCGGTGCCGATCCACCCTAGCCCCTTGGTTCTCTGAGGAGCTGAGGGTGATGAAACGCTGCAAGAGATGCCTAGAGAGCATTTGGTGATCCACACGGTCCGAATCTGACCAAACACAGGTAAGATCCCATTTAAGGACGTACCTAGTGGTGATAAGAGTGCCCCTCACCCCCAACCCCTCCAGTCGATGCAATAGGATACCATGGTCGATGGTATCAAAAGCCGCCGAGAGGTCTAATAGGACCAGGATGGAGGAGCAACCCCCATCTCTGGCCCTCCAGAGATCATCCACCAACGCGACCAATGCTGTCTCGGTGCTGTGACCGGGCTGGAAGCCGGACTGGTGCGGGTCCAGATAATCAATTTCCTCCAGATGGCGTGGAAACTGTTGTGCCACCACACTCTCTACAACTTTCGCCAGGAAGTGAAGGTTGGAGACCGGACGGTAATTTACTAACAATGCTGGGTCCAGGGAAGGCTTCTTGAGGAGAAGCCTCACCACCGCCTCTTTCAAGATGGTAGGCAAGAACCCCTCACTCAAAGAAGCATTCACTGTTTCCTGGAGCCAGCCTCGTGAAACCTCCCAGGATGCCAGTACAAGCCAGGAGGGACACGGGTCCAATAAACATGTGGTAGCCCTCAGTCTCCTACGCAACCTGTCCATATCATCGGAAGTAACAGTCAAACTCCTCCCAGAATGGTATCTCAAGACCCGCTTCCGACGCCTCCTCCGGACCACTTTCGGTGGAGACCAACTCGCTCCGAATCTGAGCGATTTTGTCCTGCAGATATTCTCCAAATTCCTCTGCTCTGCCCTGTAGAGGTGCTTCCCGCGGCCTATGGTGAAGGAGGGAGCAGGTCACCCCAAATAGGGCGGCAGGGCGGTTATCTGCGGACGCGATAAGAGTGGCACAATACCGACGTTTGGCCACTCTTATCGCCAGGTTGATTAGATAGTAATTTAGCCTGCCACACCCCAAACCGGTTCTATTGGCAGCGCAGTAGGTGCTGCCATCTTGGTTTTTGCTTCTGTGTATGCGCAGAAGCATTTTTAAATTATAATCATTTGTTTACAGAATAATGCCCTATTAGAATGCAGACTTTTTTTGAAGATATACTAATATTGTCAACCTGTTCTCCTTTTAATTTCTCTCCAGTAATGTATTTGACATAACAAATTTATATATTTGGGGTGAAAGATACCCTTTGCCAGTGGAACTGCCAACAAGCTAGTGTACATATGAAATAAAAGTCCAGAAGTAGCCTAAGACTCTAATATGATACCATATACAATAACACAACACCTTGTTCTTGTGTTCTTCCTTGTTCTCACCTGATCATTTTTTTAAGTATTAGCTGGATTCAAGAAACTGAACTTATGCAACAGTGCAATCTTTTAATTACCCAGCTCCCCCTCACAAAAGAAAGATTGTTGAAGAAGCATACACTGAATCAATTTTGGCAAAAGGCCCTTATATGCCAACCATATATTTTATGTACGTCAAAGAGGAAAAATATTGTTAAGCTCTAGCTCTTATTTCATCAGCCAGCATAGCCAATGGTGAGGAGGCAGGCAAATTACCGTCCAAAAACAGCTGGATGGCCACAAATTGTTCAATTCTGCTTTACACCATACAAGGATTGGCAGCATGTGTTGGCTCAGGGAAGGCCACTTCCCTTCCCAACTAGCCGAAACCTTTTGGAGGGAATGAGGTGATTCAATTCCAGCCTTTTACATTTGGATCTTGGAGCTGGGGAATTTTTAATATGAGAGTCATTCACATTTGCACTTCCATTCCTTCCTTATTTTCATGATTTGGACCTGGAAAAATTACTATACAACAGAAGTTTTTATTTTGAGTTAAAGGATTTCTTTTAACCTTTTGAGGTGCACATATCAGTTCCTGGTAATGAACCAAGCCTGGAGAAAATATGTGTGGCACCATCAAGTCCCCTTTCTTCTGATATTTTTGACTCCATTTTTTTTCTTTTTCTGATGACCTTTTCTCTCTACCTTTCTTATCTTTCCTTCACAGGTGGCTTCTAAAGAAAGGTCAGATGGGTTTTTAAAAAGGTCTGATTTGATTGCACACTTGAATGAAAAACTCTAAGTCACCATCCTGATTTTGAATCAGTTTTTAGATGTCTTTATATCATTATATTTTATGTTATACTTTCAGCCCATCTGATCAAGACATGCGAAATGCAGAATTTATCAAAATATTTGTTCAACTGTCATTTTGTCTTTGCATTTGGGATTTCCTGTTGCTTTTTTCCTGTTGCTTTCTCCTAAATTGCTTTTATTTTTATTTTTTTTCTACTCAACCCATGGATCTTCAAAAAAACCTGATCAAATGTATATTTGTATAAAGTTATATATTTAACATCCCAAACTAACTGTTGTAGGATTTTTATCACATGTAAGATATATCGGCCACAAAAAGGGGCCTCATTGGAGAATTAAAATTATAATATTAAAGAAAGAGAATCATACACAAAAAAGAAATATCTAAAAGAAGGGAAAACACTGCCTATAGCAGGGGTCCCTAACCAGTCTGCAGCATGCCAGAAACCAGGCAGCAAAAACAAAGTTTTTGGGATGCAGGCAGCACACAAAAACATGTGCCTTCCAGTCTGCGGAAAAACCTTTTCCCACGAAACTGGACGGACCCTGGTGCCCAAAAGGTTGGGGGCCACTGGCCTATAGCATAGAGCTGCGATGGGGAACCTGTGGCATGCATAACCATTTGTTAGGGTATGCGAGGCATTGCCCTGTCAGCTCCAGCGTGCATACGTGTGCTGGCCAACTGACTTTAGCCTTCATTTTCAGCCATTTCAGGGAAGCCTCCTGAAGCCTCCAGAGGGCGAAAAATGATCCTACCAGCAAACTGGAAGTCTGTTCCCGAACTTCCAGGTTGCCCGTAGTGCCATTTTTCGCCCTCTGGAGGCTTCAGGGGGGCTTCTGGGAGGACGGGAAAGGGCATTTTCACCCTCCCCAGGCTTTCAGAAAGCCTCTGGAGCCTGGGGAAGGCAGGGGTCACATGTGTATGCGTGCGGATGGGGGGGGGGTGTCGCATGCATAGAATTATGGGTGTGGGCATGCCCATGCATGACCTCCCCATGCATTCCCCCCTGCTTTTGGCACCCGATGGGAAAAAGGTTAGCCATCACTGGCATAGAGCATTTACCATATATGTGGTTTTTCAAAGTAATATTTCCATAAGCAGATGTGTAGACTTTCATTCCCAAAATTCCTAGCAATGACCATATTGGCTGGGGCATTCTGGGAATTGAAGTCTTCACTTCTAGTTTAGCAGATTGGGTAATATCAATTTAAAACAGACAAGTAGTCCTCAATGTACGACCACAATTGAGGTGATCGTGTGTCTCCCGCGACACTGCAGCTGTCATAACTGAGTCAGTTGTCAAGCTTCTGAATTTTGACTACTTGACCATGCGGATGCTGCAATAGTTGTAAGTGTTAAAAATGATCATAAGTCAATTTTCAATGTCCTTGTAACTTTGAACAGTCACTAAATGAACTCTTGCACGTCAAGGACTACCTGTATAGCCAAGGAAGCAGGTATGTACCTGTTGGCCCAATCCCAAGCATCCACATCTCCTTGAGAAGCTCTGAACTCATCTAACAAATATACAAGTTTGTATTAGTATATTAGATATTTATATGCAAGTACAGATAAAATAAAACTCCACAGCTTTTCAGGAGTATTTGAAAGTTAAGAGGCAAACCCAAGTGAAGTTAATGTTCGATTTATGACCAGTCATGCAACAACGATTCGAAGTTATGATGCCCTTGGAAAGCATGTTTTGCGGTCTATAAAGCACGCCCCCTAATTCTCCAGGTCAAAATCTAATTTCAAGGACTTGTCAACAGGCTTTCATTTATGAATGGTTGCAGTATCTCACAGTCACATGACCATGATTTTCAAGGTTGGTGTTTTGGTTTTTTTTTGCTGGTTTTGCTGCAGTTTTTGTTTATTTATTTATATACTAGCTATACCCGGCCACGCGTTGCTGTGGCCCAGTCTGGTTAAATGGCCAACCAATCTGTGTGTAGATCTACACCTGCACACATACACCCAACCACCATATAAGCCCCAACATACCTACCTACTGTATTTTTCTCTCTCTCTCTCTCTATCTATCTATCCCTCTACCTACCTACCTACTGTATTTCTTTCTTTCTCCCTCTACCTACCTACCTACCTACCTACCTACCTACCTACCTACCTATTGTATTTCCCCCTCTCTATCCCTCTACCTACCTACCTTCCTACATACCTACCTACTATATTTCTCCCTCTCTATCTATCCCCCTATCTACATACCTGCCTACCTACTGTATTTCTCCCTCTCTGTCTATCCCTCTACCTACCTACCTACCTACTGTATTTCTCTTTTTCCCTCTATCTACCTACCTACCTACTGTATTTCCCCCTCTATCGCTCTACCTACCTACCTACTGTATTTCTCCCTCTCTCTATACCTCTACCTACCTACCTACTGTATTTCTTTCTTTTTCCCTCTATCTACCTACCTACCTACTGTATTTCCCCCCCTCTATCCCTCTACCTACCTACCTACCGTATTTCTCGCTATCTATACACCTACCTACCTACCGTATTTCTCCCTCTCTGTCTATCCCTCTACTTACCTACCTATTGTATTTCTTGCTTTCTCCCTCCACCTACCTACCTACTGTATTTCTCCCTATCTATCCCCCTATCCACCTACCTGCCTACCTACTGTATTTCTCCCTCTCTGTCTATCCCTCTACCTACCTATCTACTGTATTTCTCCCTATCTATCTATCTATCCATCCCCCTACCTATGTACCTACCTACCTACCTACCTACCTACTATATTTCTCCCTTTCTCCCTCTACCTACCTACCTACCTACCTACCTACCTACCTACCTACCTACCTACTGTCTCTTTCTTTCTTTCTTTCTTTCTTTCTTTCTTTCTTTCTTTCTTTCTTTCTTTCTTTCTTTCTTTCTTTCTTTCTTTCTTTGTATCTATCTATCTATCTATCTATCTATCTATCTATCTATCTATCTATCTATCTATCCATCTATCCATCTATCCACCTATCCACCTACCTACCTACATACCTACCTACATACCTACCTTATTTCTGCCTCTCTATCTATCCCTTGGGGGTCATCTAGTCCAACTCCCTGCTAGGCAGGAAGCCCTATACCCATGATGGCGAACCTATGGCACGGGTGCCACAGGTGGCACATGGAACCATTTCTTAGGCCACTCGAGGCATTGCCCTGTCAGCTTCAGTTTGTATGTGTGCCCTGGCCAGCTGATTTAGGCCTTCTTTTGAGGCCATTTTTTGTCCTCTGGAGGTGGGGGAAGGCTGTTTTCACCCTCCCCAGGCTCCTATAAACCCTCTGGAGCCTGGGGATGACGTAAAAAGCATGCCAAATGCAGGTAGTCATGCACATAGCATTATGGATGTGACACACCTGTGCACATCACCCCTGCACTCCCCCTGCTATTGGCACGTGAGCCAAAAAAGGTTAGCCATCACTGCCCTATACCATTTCAGACTAATGGCTATCCAACATCTTCTTGAAGACTTCCAGTGTTGGGGCATTCACAACTTCTGGAGGCAAGTTGTTCCACTGATTAATTGTTCTAACTGCCAGGAAATTTCTCCTCAGTTCTAAGTTGCTACTCTCCTTGATTAGTTTCCACCCATTGCTTCTTGTCCTGCCCTCAGGTGCCTTGGAAAATAGCTTGACTCCCTCTTCTTTGTGGCAACCCCTGAGATATTGGAAGGCTGCTATCCTGTCTCCCCTAGTCCCTCTTTTATTAAACTGTATTTCTCCCTGTCTCTCTATTCCCCTATCTACCTACCTACTGTAATACAATAATACAATAGCAGAGTTGGAAGAGACCTTGGAGGTCATCTAGTCCAACCCCACTGCTCAAGCAGGAGACCCTATGCTGTTTCAGACAAATGGTTTTCCAGTCTCTTCTCTCTTCAGTGTTGGGGCATCCATAACTTCTGGTTCCACTGGTTAATAGTTCTCACTGCCAGGAAATTTGCCCTCAGTTCTAGGTTGCTTCTCTCCTTGATTAGTTTCCACCCATTGCTTCTTGTTCTGCCCTCAGGTGCCTTGGTGAATAGCTTGACTCCCTCTTCTTTGGGGCAACCCCTGAGATATTGGAAGGCTGCTATCATGTCTTCCCTAGTCCCTCTTTTATTAAACTGTATTTCTCCCTGTCTCTCTATTCCCCTATCTACTGTAATACAATAATACAATAGCAGAGTTGGAAGGGACCTTGGAGGTCATCTAGTCCAACCCCGCTGCTCAAGCAGGAGACCCTATGCCGTTTCAGACAAATGGTTTTCCAGTCTCTTCTTAAAAACACATCCAGTGTTGGGGCATCCATAACTTCTGGTGGCAAGATGTTCCACTGGTTAATAGTTCTCACTGCCAGGAAATTTGCCCTCAGTTCTAGGTTGCTTCTCTCCTTGATTAGTTTCCACCCATTGCTTCTTGTTCTGCCCTCAGGTGCCTTGGTGAATAGCTTGACTCCCTCTTCTTTGGGGCACCCTCTGAGATATTGGAAGGCTGCTATCATGTCTTCCCTAGTCCCTCTTTTATTAAACTGTATTTGCTGTCAGATGGGTGATTCTTTGTTACAGTTTGGTTCAGTCCGTATTAAACAGTTTAAAGTAGCTGCCTGCCTCCGTTTTTTTTTTACCTCAGAGAACAGTCCTGAGCAGAATTTCTCCCCCCCCCTCTATGGGCCACCTGGGAGTTTGCTATCCTCTGTGCCTTTTTGGCCCCAAGAGGCCGCCGTATGAGGCCTTTTCCAACACTCACAGTTGAAAAGCAGTTTGATGGGCGTGGCTACAGGCATGTTAAATCACATTTCAGTGAGTACATTTTTTTGTGTGTAATTTGGACACAACACACGTGTGCTAGGCACAAAATGATTTGGTATTCTACTATCCGAAGTGCTTCGCTACATTGTGTGAAAGTTTGGTTTAAATCGGTCCGGTACTTTTTGAGATTAGTGGATTCGTACAAACTATTTTACATTTTTATTTATATAGATTAAATTTGGAGACCATCCATTTCTCTCACCGAGAGATTATGGGAGGTGTACAATTAATTTTTTCCCAGTTTGTGGCATAAAACACCCACTACGAAGAATGGATTTGCTTAATAGTGGCTTGCATGGTTCACTTTACAACCATGTTATTCAGACTTACAGCAATGTGATTCTCTTAATGATCACTGTAAAAATTGTCCAAAAAATGGGTCCACGTGGGCTCTGTGACATACAGTTACAACAACCTACAACCAAAATACCAGTCCCAATTGTGATTTTAAGTCCAGGACTACTTGTAGTCTCCATCTCACACATTGTTATAGCTACAGACATAGGTTGGGTATCTAGGTTACTAAGTCAAAATGGCAAAAATCAGTTACAGTATTTTTCTTTTTTTTAAAATATTTTTTTATTTATTTCCAGTTAAAATATCCCTCCAGGACAAAACAAAGACAAAAAAATAAAAATAAAATATGAAACATATTTTATAACTATATAACTTTTATAACTATAAATAACTCATATTAAATGAGTTGTTTTTCAATAGTGTCTCTCTGAGGAAAAGGAAGCATTGCTATAATATTTAAGCATGCATATTTCTTCATACTGAGTTAATTTTTAACAGACATTTCCCTCCTCAATATGCTTTTAATGACTTGTGTATGAAAAAAAAAAAGATGTCTACCAAATCAACGTCAGATCTGCCCTGTTAAGCACTGAGATGTGATTAAAGGAAATCTTTCTATGGAAAGGTCACATTAATTTTCAGAATGATGTATTTTTTTCTCTTCCACCCCTTTCAAGAGCTGCTTCTTTAATAAAGTGGCTGTTTTGGGAAACTCAGAATTCTACCTAATTTTCTGAAATATGGGATTATTTAGTTAATCCTTGTATTTCTCTGACTACTGTGGAAGATGATAGGATGATCAATTTAATGTAAAAGTGAATCAGATTAAGAGCTGCTCAAAACATATTACTCTGAAGAGGGAAAATTAAAAAAAGAATCTTGAAAACAATGCAGTAATTACTAGGAGGCATCATGGATTTATCTAGCTAGACTAACTTTATCTCTTAGTCTATTTAAGGGATTTGCTTAGGAGATTGTGGGAATTCTGCAGGCATAGCTTGATAACAGTCCTGAGTTCCTCATTCTCTATCATTTTTATAAGACACCTGGATTAAGAGGTAGAGGGAATGTGTATAACATTTGCACATAATTCAAAATCAAATCTGTAGCTGAAAGAGATAAATATACAACTCAAAATGGTCTGAGTTTAACAGAACAAATAGGCACATGCATACACAGCTGGGAAAGAAATTGAAATATAGGCTATGAAATACCTCACTTGATAACAGTATTTATCATTTTAAAAAATTGACATAGTTAATTGCAAACTAAATATAAGTTGGAAACATGACATACTATAGCTGCAAATAGCCTAAATGTCCCTTTTCAACTCTTTGATTCTACGATCTGTTCAGCTCAACAACCATTCTACTGGGTCAATATTCCTTGAGGAACACTTGCTACCCATGCACTTTTCAAATACAAGCTGAAGTGCTTCAGGCTTAATAAGCTGCCACCTGGCCAATAAGCTTCAGCTCATGCTGGATAAAAAGACATCCCTAACCCACCAGGAGAAGATGTGTTTGATCTTCTGAACCGCCTCTACAATTGCCTTCATGTAGGAATCAAAATGAAGATATTCTGATTGCTCCATTTCTGTTACACAAAGACAGTCCCTGTTTGACTTCTAACCTGTGGCCTTTAAATTTCCTATTGCTAAACGTATTCAACCACAGTGCTAACAAACCCTGTTGGAATGTACTTCAGAATCTCAGTCTCTTTGATTGAATAAAGAAGCTCGGAATCTTTGTGTGCAGGAAAAGGGTGAAGGTAGATCCACCTAGCAGTTTCAGAGTATATCTAATAGTTATGTAGATAAGTGCTGTAGTTGGGCAAGATTTCTCTCTGTAGGTGAGCAACAATAAATAAATTACTCAAGTAATTCCTTCTGTCCTTCTTTGTTCATTAGGCCAACGTGAAACATAAAAGTGACAACCCCATCCCCCCAAAAAACAAAAATTGGTACCTGCATACCAGCTCTTTGTTATTAATCTCCCTCCAACCACTTCTTTTAAAAATGCCCCAGAATCAAATGTACATTAAATCCATCTAACACTCCTTTCAAGGTAAGTAGATATTAAGGTACTTTTTCACCCAGAGGATCACTGGTCTATGGAACTCCCTGCCAGAAGAAGTGGTGACAGCTGTCAGCCTCAACACCTTTAAGAAAGGATTAGACGAGTTCATGGAGAACAAGGGTATCAATGGCTATCATTATGGATGCCTAAGGACACCCTCTGGGATGGAGAGATAGGCAGGATATTTCTCAATGCCATTTGCAGGGAATCATAAGCAGGTGAAGACATCTGCTTGGGAATACCCTGAAGCAAATGGTGAGCCACTGTGTGAGACAGAATGCTGGACTGGATGGGCTGTGGCCTGTTCCAGAAAGGCTGTTCTTATGTTCTTAAGGTAGCCTTATCTATATTTCAGCAGCTGTCCACTTGCCTGTATCCATCCAGCCAGGCAGGGTCACTTTCTTTAAAAGATTCAGGCAATGTACTTACTTGAATTTATAACCCATTTAACTTTTCCGACTGCAAGTAATTAACAAAGTAATATATAAAACCGGTTAGAAGGATAAACCCCGCCACTTCCTTTTCCTACTAGAATTGAAAATGGATGATTAATGGTCTCTTATGGGAAAGGCACTTTGGCTGAGCAATCCTACATCGCTATATTTTTCTCTTTCTCTTTTGCAGGTTATAGAGCTGTCATCAAGGATCCCATTGAATCAGAAGCTCTTAAATTAGTCCCATTTATGTCACAGATCTCACATTACCTTTTGCTTATTTAACAGCATGCAGAGGATGACTGAGATATAAGATTTCAGGACTAAGGAACATCTCTTTAGACTTCAGAGAAAAAACAGAATCTAGAATGGAACATTTTGTCCCAATGGGATAAACTGTCTCTGGAACAATCTGGAGCTATCCAAGGTTCTGCATCTCCTAGACACACAACTGTCATAATCTGTGAGTCACTAAAGATTGGAATGTGGCACAAAGATCCTAGATACCTATGGTGCAAAGTGAGGTCTCTGTCTCAAGATTGGAGAGGGGAAGGATGTTCTGCTAGCTACAAATTTTGTATATAATAATTTTATTAAAGTTATAATTAAAAAACTAAAAACTAATACAAGCTAACAATAATAAAGGAATATAAAGAAAAAATAGAAAGTGCAGAAGAGGAAAAAATTAATAGAAGAGATAAGAACATTATAAAGAAAAGAAATATATAAAGAAGCGACTTCCCCCTTTATCACAAGTATAAACAATTTTAATAACTTATCACCACATCTTAAAAGACAACAAAATGTCCTTCTCCTCATATTCCATTTCTTATCTATTAAAAAAAATTTCTTGAATAGTTCAGTCCTGATCAGCAAACATTCATACGGGTTATCAGAGAAAGCAACATAATCTATTTTAACTTTGATTAAATCAATCGTATTTTTCTTCCATAACAACCATCAATTCTGAAGTAATTGTCATAGTAAGTAATGTAATGATGCTTTACAACTACAGTATTTAACAATTGAATTCAAATCCAAATTTGAATAAATTGAGGACTATTTCATATGAAGTAAACCCTGAGTTGGATTAAAACTTTCTCTGAAGGATTCTATACTCCTAATATTTTACAGCTAGTTCATGCAATTTTTCACCTAAATACCTAAACCGCTTCAGTTGTCTACACTGTCTAACATAAAGAGAAACACTGCAGCTGTGACAAGGGACCAGGAGTTACTCTTGACTGTTAACCACCAATTATGGCCAAAACAGCTATTCTGTATTTGACAGATATGTTGCCAGTCCATAACTAAGTTCCGTAGTGGAGAAGGCTATTTTTTCAGCTAAATTCTTTTCTAGATTTTTTCCTTGGAGAGTAAGTATGCAAGACAAATTAAAATTCCTACAGCACAAATTATTGGGTATATTAATTTAATTCTGTGCATGTTTGGGTCCGTTTAAGTTAAACTGAATTCTCTGAGGTTTAGCTAAATAGGCAAACTTATTAGTTATTGTTGTTCCCAATAGATTTTAACCCCTCTAATTAACTTATTTTGAAAACAGGCCCTTTGCTTTTTTTAGAATATTTTCAATTTTATATTTTGTTTTATTAGCTAAGAAGCAACATTGGCTCTTGTTATAATTAATAATTAATTATTGGCAATCAAAACAAGGTGATTTTATATTCAGTCTGCCTAATATTTTCTGAATAATCATCACTCTCCCACTTTTATATCTCATGAAGTAGAAACATAGGGCAAAGTTTTGCTATTATAACAATGGTCTTCAGAAAACGTCTTACTTTTTCACTCCTATTAAGAAAAAAAAGTTTGATGGTTCTATCATATTTTTTATAGAAAAAGACATTTAGGAGTTATGACTCTTCCATCATTCTCAATCCCCCCTCGCTCTCTCTGAAAGGCAAAAATAGACAAAATATAGAAATGGTGATTAAATCTTTAGAAACCCATTTCTATTCAAGCACCTAGGAAAGGAGAAGATAATGTGACTTGGTATTTCATGATTGCTTTACAATTTCCTTGAATTAAATGATCTCTTATAAAGTGGCTACTCCTATAGAGGAGAAAATAATTTAATAAACCTGTCCTTTTATGTGGTTTCAATGGTTACAATAAAAATTAAGGAAACAATGCAGAGAAAAAGATTTAACTTTTCCCTCCATCTAGTCCAACACTGTTAAAAATCACTCTCCATTATGCAGAGAAAGAGATCAAATTATGCCTCTCTCACATTAGCTATATTTGTACAGTATTACCTAAGTATCTCAGTTAAAGATTTAACAGCTGCATTTGCACAACATGAAAACATGATTAATTTGGAACATGATAGGATTTGTAGTGGCTTAATTAAGGTGACCAGACCTCCTGATTCTGGAGGGACAGTCCTGGTTCACCAGCAGATAGATAGATAGATAGATAGATTTTATTTTTCTATACCGCGTCCTCTCCCCAGGGGTACTCGGAGCGGTGCACAGGGAAAATTAAAACAACATAAAATATATACATAAATAAATACAATAAAAACAAATTAAATCAACTGTCCCTGCACTAAAATCCCCATTTTAAAATTAACATTCCCTAACCCCTGAGGTAGAGACTAACCTAGGCCGGCCAAGCAGAAAAAGTGAGTTTTTAATTTCTGACGGAAGGAGCGGAGGTCCGTAGTTGTTCTAATGTCGGGGGGAAGGTCGTTCCAGAGGGCTGGGCCCGCCACAGAGAAGGCCCTTCCCCTGGGCATCGCCTGCTGACAAAGTCTAGTGGACGGCACCCGGAGAAGTCCCTCTCTGTGGGAGCGAATCGGCCGGGAAGATGTATGGGGCAGAATCCGATCCCGCAGATAGCTAGGTCCCGAGCCATGGAGCGCTTTAAAGATGAGAACTAACATCTTGAAGCGCACCCGAAAGACGACAGGTAGCCAGTGCAGCTCGCGCAAGAGCAGTGTTACATGGGTATACCTTACGGTCCCCATTATTGCTCGCGCGGCTGCATTCTGGACCAGCTGAAGTCTTCGGGTGCACCTCAAGGGGAGCCCCATGTAGAGAGAGTTACAATAGTCCAGTCGGGATGTCACGAGAGCATGAGTGACTGTGCGAAGGGCGCCCCGATCCAATAGGGGGCGCAACTGGCGAACCAGGCGAACCTGGTAAAACGCCCTCCTGGCCACGGCTGTCACTTGATCTTCCATGGACAGCCGGGCATCCAGGAGGACACCCAAGTTGCGCACCCCATCCACAGGGGCAAGATGTTCGCCCCCTATGGCCAGCGATGGAATCAGCTGGTTGAATCGGGCAGCCGGAAACCACAGCCACTCGGTCTTGGTCGGGTTGAGTCTGAGTCCGTTACTTCCCACCCGCCGCCTTCTCTTCAAAATGTCCCGCTTTTTGCGGGCAGGTGGTGGGCGCAGATAGCTGAGAGCGCCGGCTTGGGCGGGGAGGGCATCGGGGCTGATGAGCTCCCACCCGCCCCCGCGGGGCCCTCTTTAAAGGTGGCGGTGGCGGCCTGCCCCAGCAGTGCTGAGAGCCACTGGCTCAGGCGGGAAGAGGGAAGGCGGCCCGATTTGCCGCTTTCAGCTCAGCCCATCACACTAGCCCCTTTCCCCCTCCCCACTCCAGCTGGCGGCTCTCAGCGCCGCCGTGCTGGGCCGCCACGGCTGCCTTTAAAGAGGGCACCGCGGGGGTGGGTGGGAGCGCGCCCCTCCCTGATGCCCTCTGGGCAGGCGCGTGCCACGCCAGAGCGTGTCCCCCCCATCGACGGTGTCCCGCTTTGGGAGTTTGAAAATCTGGTCACCTTAGGCTTAATGTATTCCTGAACCTACGCTGGTTACCTTAAAAATCAGTGTATTAAAATTCAGTAATTAATTTAAGAATGCTGCCCAAACTTAGCCAGTACTATTATTTCCAATATATCTTTTGCTTGAGACAAATTTGCACTAGATGAACAGTAATTAAGTCCAAATGAAATCCAGTAATGGTGGACAGAGAATCTCATAAGGAAGTGATTTCTCTAGATCAGTTTCCAACCTGTATAGGTTCTACATGTATAGACTTCAACTCTCATAATTCCCCAGCCAGGGCCATTTCTGAGAATTGTAGAAATTGAAGACTATGCATTGGAAGCCAGTTAAATTGGGAAATACTATTTTATTTATTATCGGTCAAAGAGACTTCTCATGATGTGATGAAGCAATACAAAATCTAAGGTATTGCTTTTGCACTTACTAAAACTGAAAAAAAATGATGCAACCAAATTTCTCTACTGAATCTATACAACGGATTTGAGAATTTGGTTGATGTTGCTCAGTGTCTTTTTATTGAAGATTTGGATTCTGGAAGATCAGTAAGTTTGGAGAAAAGTTGCCTGCTTGCCTGGGCGTCTTACCTAGTTTAAAGAGCTAATTATCTAATGTCATGGTATTTTTAGAGAAAAGGGAGAAAAATAGAAAATTGAGCATCTTGGTAAACTGAAAGACAGCAACTGACTAAGGTTGAGTGACTAAGCATTCTGTTCAAGTGCTGAAAAGGATGAGTTTTCTTTGAAGTATCAACTTTTTCACGTTGCCAGAGAGAGAACTATTTAACTCATTTTTTGCATCTGTCACAAAGGGATAAAACAGTCCAACCAATCAAAAACAGCACCACAAAAATCAGATTAGGAACACAAGTTGAAATAGGGAAGAAAATGGTAAGCGAGCATCTGTCTGCCCTGGACGAGTTCAAATCACCAGGACCGGATGGATTACATCCCAGAGTTCTGAAGGAACTGTCAGACGAGATCTCAGAACCACTGAACTATATCTTTCAGAGATCCTGGAGCACCGGGGAACTGCCAGAAGACTGGAAAAGAGCTGATGTGGTTCCCATCTTTAAAAAAGGAAAGAAAATAGATCCAGGAAACTATAGACCCATCAGCCTGACCTCAATATCAGGGAAGATTCTGGAAAAGATAATTAAGCAACAAATAAGTGAATACCTAGAAGCAAACAAAGTAATAGCCAAAAGCCAACATGGGTTTGTCAAAAACAGATCATGCCAGACTAATCTTATTGCATTCTTTGACAAAGTGACAAAATTAGTGGACCAGAGGAATGCTGTCGATATAATTTACTTGGACTTCAGTAAGGCATTTGACAAGGTAGACCATAACCTACTATTAGATAAAGTAGAAAAATGTGGGTTAGACAGCATCACCACCAGATGGATTCGCAACTGGCTGACCAACCGCTCAACGTGTAGTCCTCAATGGAACGGCATCTACATGGAGGGAAGTATGCAGTGGAGTACCCCAAGGCTCTGTTTTAGGCCCAGTACTCTTCAACATCTTCATTAATGTTTTGGATGAGGGGATTAATGGGGAACTCATCAAATTTGCAGATGACACCAAGCTGGCAGGAATAGCCAACACTCCAGAAGATAGGCTTAAGATACAGAAGGATCTTGACAAACTTGAACATTGGGCACTATCTAACAAAATGAAATTCAATTGTGAAAAAAGTAAGGTTCTACATTTAGGCAAGAAAAACAAAATGCACAGGTACAGTATAAGTGGTACCTTGCTCAATAGTAGCAACTGTGAGAGGGATCTTGGAATCCTAGTGGACAACCATTTAAATATGAGCCAGCAGTGTGCAGCAGCTGCCAAAAAAGCCAACACAGTTCTAGGCTGCATAAACAGAGGGATAGAATCAAGATCACATGAAGTGTTAATACCACTTTATAATGCCTTGGTAAGGCCACACCTGGAATACCGCATTCAGTTTTGGTCACCACGATGTAGAAAAGACATGGAGACGCTGGAAAGAATGCAGAGAAGAGCAACCAAGATGATTAGGGGACTGGAGGCTAAAACATATGAAGAACGGTTGCAGGAACTGGGTATGTCTAGTTTAATGAAAAGAAGGACCAGGGGAGACATGATAGTAGTGTTCCGATATCTTAAAGGGTGCCACAAAGAAGAGGGAGTCAAACTATTCTCCAAGGCACTTGGGGGCAGGACAAGAAACAATGGGTGGAAACTAATCAAGGAGAGAAGCAACTTAGAACTAAGGAGATATTTCCTGACAGTAAGAACAATTAACCAGTGGAACAGCTTGCCTCCAGAAGTTATGAATGCCCCAACCCTGGAAGTCTTTAAGAAGATGTTGGCTAGCCATTTGTCTGAAATGGTATAAGCTTCCTGCCTATGCAGGGGGTTGGACTAGAAGACCTACAAGGTCCCTTCCAACTCTGCTATTGTATTGTATTATTGTAAATAACTGTGCTACAGTCTTCTGAAGTCTGCCATAAGTGGTTGAGATGTTTTGGGACCTAAGCCCTACCACTCTAACATTATTATCAGTTTGAAGATTCCCAGATTAGAGGAAATGTCTTGATTTTTTTTATCCTGCCTCTTCCCTTTCAGATTAGAAAGAGTATTATGGATTCTATTCCACATTCTCTTCCACAAGACTTTCAAACTGGGAAGCTAGCACTGACCTTATGCATTATTTTTTGAAACTTGAAACTCCAACACATTATTCTTTAAGGTAGAGTTTGCCTAAGAAAGCAAAGCTAGATGTACCATCAGAACTGGACTAGAGTTAAAAGATGCTTTAACTGGAAGGAAGGCAACAAAGAAGATATGGGTAGAAAGAAAACAATAAGAAAGTTTATCCATGATATTTAGTGACATACATTTTATTAATTCTGTAATTAAATACTGAACTTTGCTGAGAATCTTATTTTTTACTTGGTAGCCCTTAAATAATCGAAAGAAAAAGCAAACACAGGCAGCATTCTCGTGACATAGATTTAGCTGATCTAAATTTCCTAAATAGTGTTGACTCAAAAAAAAGATGAGATATTTTATGATCGTTTTTCCTCTCCTAATAGCAATCCTTCCCTCCCTGCATTTCCCTATGAAAATGTTCACAATAAGCCAGGTGTTATAAGAAAGGCAAAAGTATTTCTATTGCTGAAATAGCAGCATGTGGTGCTATTTTCCACACAAAATGCATTCCATTTGGAAGCATGTGGATTTTTAGAGAAGCATGTTTGAATATAAGTGTTGTCACTATGTCCCACTTTAATTCCAACAGGACAATCATCAAATCCAAGAATCATTTCTTTGCATTACATTATTTTGTACAGTAGCATTTACCCCACTTGATGTCTTTCAAATATAATAGACTTCAATGGTCAGAATTCTCAACCAGCTTTATATACACAGTTTCAGTTCACATATCTGCTGATAGGAATTCATGCTTTAAACCCTGCAGGGCTACCACCAGCCATTATCAACATTGGATTACCAAGACAACTGTTATAATTTGGTTTATAGCAGCAATGTTGTTCTTGTGGTCAGCAAAACTAGATTTTATCTATCCTTGTTTAGGAGGATGTGCATTTTTAGGCAGAGTACCGACAGCCTTAACTTAAAAATAAATCCAGAAAATTACTATTTAATTGCACATTCATAGCCGTTTCTGTGATGTGTGTTGACTGACATATGGTCCAATTTAATATAGCATGAAGAATATCAACTAATTTTCTTTCTTTACAGAAGGATTAAAAAATAAGCACACCACACATATATAAAATAACCCACTTTAGCTATTAGAATTTCTCAAATGTATTCACAGTGTCATTGTTCTCTTTTTTATTTTGATGTAATGAGGTCCTGAGTGTATACTTAAATAATAGACATTCCCATCTTTTTAATGGCCTATCCACCATGATTTGGAGCATAATAACCTTCTTGAGATAAACTAATGTAGTGTAAAGAATCAGGGCAGGCAGGGGAGGGAAACAACAAGGAATCTTACAGCTCCAAGGAAGTCATTGATGCATCATCAAACAAGAGTATAAAGCACGACCGCTGTTTGAATGAAGCACATAACAGCTAATTAATGTATATAGATTAGGTTTGTGCAATGATCCATATCTGAAGAATAACATGTGATTTAGAGCATGCGAGAATGTACATCTAATACCTTAAAGCAGCTGTGGCATCATTCGGTTTAACATGTTCCTTATAAATGGACCTCAACACAATCAATCATATTTTTGCACTTCATACCTCGACCATCACATAGTTCTAATATAGACATCTAGAACTATAATTGCAAATTTACTTTACATCTCACTCTACTAAGAGATAACTGTTATCATCAAATAAAGAAGACAATGGAAGACACGGATTGCAACAGAAGAAATGTAGTATGTGGATGCGAGGTTTTGATATAATTACTATAATTTCAAAATAAACATAGCATTTTTGGCCTACATTGTTTCTACTTAGACTACCACCAAAGGACCATTACAGGGATGGGAAACTTGTGCCCCAACTTAGTTCAACCAGACATTTCAGGACTAAAAGCCATTTTGGGAGGTTTGGGGGTTGAAGGGATGAGTTTGATTCCCAGTGGCATTCTGCTGCCATTATCATTTTAACCTCCTCCTCCCCAAATAAAACCCTGAAAATGAACTATAACAAGGGTATCAACCTCAAAGTCTGGGGAACAGATTCAGCCCATGGGGTGCTTAGATCTGGCCTGATAGTCTGCCCTGGAAACAGTGAAGGACTGACCTGTGGTGCCTCTGTCAGCGAAAACAGGCTCCTGAACTCTGTTTTCGGCTGTGACAGTCTCCTGCAACCCTCTACCAGTGCCATGCCAACCCTGATCACCCCCCTCCCCACAAGGTCAAATACATGATGTGACCCTCAATGAAATCGAGTTTGACACCCCTGAGCTGCAACATTTCTACCAACCTTTTCAGTGATATTGGAAACAATATAGTGGTCCTCAACTTTCACCCTCAGACACTCTCAGTCATCTCCATCAAAACCTCAAAAATGCCAGCAACAGAAATTCAAAAAGAAATGCTCATGTCTCCTGAGAATAGAATCCAAAATAGCCTCTTTCAATGTAGGGAGAAACCATTTGAAAAACTGCAGGCATATTTCACCATGATATTATTTTCAAAAGCAATTTCAGGATGTGTCATGGGGGAAGGCAACATCTGGTTGTAAATACAGTAAGCACATTATGAGGAAGATGTACTGGTGTTACCAAGAAAAAGCAACTGTGCATGCATGCATAAAGCTATTAACTAAATCCGTTTTTAAGAAAGAGAACTTAAAGCTTTTTAAATTGTTTTCTGGAGACTAGAGGAACAAATTTTATTTTAGAATTAAGTGGAAGAAAATAATAATAACTCTCTATTTCTCTCCCTCCACTTTTCTCTTCCAGGTTCTCTTGCAGAGAGGGCTCAGAGACAATTTAACACAGAATTTCAGGGTTAAGGATTTCAGGGTTAAGATCCAACAAGGAACACTGAATGGCACAACCAAAGGCCTGTTATTACCATATTTTTTGGAGTATAAGATGCACCTTTTTTCCCTCAAAAAAGAGGCTGCAAATCTGGGTGCGTCTTATACCCTGAATACAGCATTTTTGTGTCTCCCCCAAACCCCGCCCCTTCACCAAAATGGCCATGCAGAACCTTTAGGAGGCTTTCAGAGTGCTCCTGGGGACTGGGAAGGGAAGAAATGAGTGAAAAACAGGGTATTTTTTGCTCAATTTCTCCCCCACTTCCAGCCTCCAGGAGTACTCTACAAGCCTCTTAACGGCTATTCATCCCCCCCTTTTGGGGGGGGGAAAGGGGGATGAATACCCTTCATCCCCCTTTTTGGGATCTCTTTTTGGGAGATCTGCAGAGTGCAAAAACTTTTTTTTTAATTTGCCTCTTCAAAATCTTGGTGCATCTTATACTCCGGTACGTCTTATACTCTGAAAAATATAGTATATACAGGAAATCTGCACCATGAATGGATTTGACACTCCCAAATTCAGCTGGGAGATTCCACAGAAGGTCATTTAGAATAAACAGGGATAAGATCCTGTCAAACTTCCATATCCAGACAGATAGGCAGGTACCGTTCATTCAAACATTCAAACAAGACATAGTGGAAGTAGACTAAAAGACTGCAGTGGTAATAAATATAGAGGTGCCAAGTGATAGCAACATTAGGAACAAGGAATATGAGAAGCTGAAGGAGTTAACAGGACCTGGTACTTCTTCATACTGGTAGACAAAACATCATACTAAATCATACATTAGGTGCTCTGTTCAGCAGAATCTTTCACTACGTAGTTATGGTTCATAACCAAGAGATGTGCAGAGAAGCTATAGGTGGCAAACTATCAACTATATTAATTTGATTTGGTTTGGTTTTTATCCCACCTTTGGGATAGCCATTTATATTGCAATATTATCCTGATATCTATCACACTGCTAGAATAATAATCCAACCTGTATAATTCTTATATTAATACACATTATTGAAATATAGTCATAAAATATTATTTTCCTCTATTTTCCCTTATCCTTCATCTCTTACCCACTTCCAAACCTTTAATCTTATTTTCTTTTTAGTTTCCCTCCCATATTTGTCTTTTATTCCCTCTATTTGACTATGCAATCTAACTTTTCCTCCCAACTCTACCCTTTCCCACTGTCTAATTCGAGAATGATCCCTTCCACCACATATATCTTTTCCCTAATTCTCTTCCTGTTTCTCCCATTCCCTTTTTAATTTTTTTTAGATCATTTCCTTCCTTTATTACTTCTTTAATCACTATTCGTTTTAGCAACATCTCATTATGTTCTTCTTGCTGGTTTCTCTTCACTTTCCCCTCTGTTTCTTCTGATAGCTCCATTCTTTCTTCCTTGTCCTGATCATAGTCCATTATTCTTTGCATTAAATTTCCCAATTTTTGGTCTATACAATCAAATATTTTCTCAATGCTTTGAAAAAGTTCCATTCTGTTTAAATTCTCCTCACTTCCATCTTATGTTGTGTATGAGTTTAATCAATCTCTTTTTTAGTCCACTGTCCAGAGTTCATTAATTCAAAAAGCCAAACTTCCAAGTTACAATTTTAAATGTCTCATCAATAGTCAGTTCAAACAGTTTGAATTCACCAGGAGGTTATCCACGCACCCTTCAAATTACATTATATGTTCAATAATATTCAGTGGCTCTTAACTGAAGTCCTTAGTTAATAATCAGGTCTCTAGTTTAACATTTATATAATTTCCAGTTTAACATTTCCAGTTTTTTTGAATAGTTATTTCCAAGTTTGCATATTTCCTTTTTCATCAGCAGATAGCGCTCTTGTTTCTGTCTGCTTCAACCTCTCTGCAATAGTGTTAAGGGTTCCAATTTCAATTATTTTTTCAAATATTCAAATTATTCTTAAATTATAAATCCAATAATTGAGCAATGTTTGTAAAGATAAATTTTGGACTTTAATTCCAGCATTTTAAAATGCTCTCAATACCATGACTTTTAGCTTTGAAGAACCAAGTTTCTATTTAGTATTTAATAAGTATTTTTTTTTCCTTCTTCAATTCTCTGGTATTTTTCCTATGTGTCCATTCGCAGTTTCAAGAAATAGCTTTAAAGTTGCGTCCCTCTTGGATTTATGGAGTCAACTTCCAATACAAAGTATTTTCTCACCCACCTCACACACACTCCATTCACTTTCTCCTCTCCAGCACAATCTTGGATATTCAGGCTGTCCCCAGCTTCATGGCAGCCATTTTGGATGCTGCTGCTCCTCGTCTTCAGATGCGGCTTTTCCAGTCAGGGAGGAAAGGTGTGGCTGTCCTCGACTTGCCAGGTGATCCCACCTTACTTCATCCCCCCTTCGGGGGGAGGGGGAAGAAATTGAATCCTCCAACAGGGAGAGATCGGAGCTGACTGCAGAGCTTGCAGATCAGACTTCCAAGCGGGCCGGAAGTACAACCGGAAGTCCAGAAGTAAGCTATTGTTTTCTCTGTTTATACTACTCAGTGGATTTTATACAGCAATTATATGGCTTTTTCTTTTCTTATTAACAGATTTGATTTTTTAAATAACTCAGCATGATTTTTAGAGCTATTGCTTTGACAATGAAATTATAATTTTATTTCAACAAAGAAGTACAACAGAATTAAGAATACTTTCAAGTGATTTTCTTTTTTTATTACACATGTGGAAACAAAGATAGAGGAGGGAGAGACTAGCTTTTTCTGTTAATATTTTGAATCACACCTTTGTCATGAAATTAATAAGTGAATCAAAGAATTCTTTGCTAATATTTGCTAATCATTAAATACAGGTAAATGCCATTCAATTATTAACATATGATAAACTAACTAATAAAATATTAACATGAAATAATAAACTAGCTAATTTTAAGAAATGGGATGAAATGTTTTTGTTCCACCCATTGATGAATGGTAGCTATTAACCGAGCAGCTTTACTTTGAATCAGTCCATTAGTTTGTCTAGCTCAATATTTTCTACACTGATGAGCAATTGTCCTAGAGCCTAGATTGTAAGGTTTCAGCCAGACATTTTGCTAGCAGGTCCAGACAGTATTACAGAAGGTATCTGGAATTTCAATAAGCCAAACAAGTAGCCCACACTGACCTGAAAAAAATACTGTACTTCTGTAGGGAAAATATTCTTCTAGAAGAGACAATAAAGGATTTTAAAAAAATCATTTCAAGGACAACTGAGATCAGAACAGGGTTCTGGTGCAGAACAAAGACAATGTATAGGTAGTCTTCAACTTGAAACCACAATTGAGACCAAAATTTCTGTAGTCAAGTGAGACATCTGTTGAGACATCTGCCCCATTTTACAATTTTCCTGCCACAAATTTTAAGTGAATCAGTGCAGTTGATAAGTTAGTAACCCAGTTGTTAAGTGAATTTGGCGTTCTCATTGACATTGCTTGTGAGAAGGTTGGAAAATGTGATCACATGACCTTGGGACATAGCAATGTGTCCATGGAGGTTATTGCAACGATCATAACTATAAAAAAACAGCCATAAGTCACATTTTTCAGTGTTGTTATAATTTGAAATGGTCACTAAATGAACTGTTGTAAGTCGAGGACTATCTGTATAGCTGTGAAAGATGGACAGTGAGAAAGAGATGGCTATTTGTTGGATTCTCTCTCTCCGATTAACTTTGATAATGCAACCTGATCCGACCAGGTGGTCATACTTAAGATCCCATCACTCAAATAACGTTGCCTGATAGGATGCAGAAGATGTACCTTGTCTAATGCCACACCTGCCTTATTTAATTAGCAACCCCCTAAAATTAGAATGGCCCCAACTCTTCTGAAAGACTCCAAGGACCTGACTTTTCCTTCAGGCATGGTGTTTCTTTTGGTGTATTGATCCTGTTTGATTTTTCTATTTGTTTGATTACATCTGTGCAACATATTTTAATATATGTTATTTTGCTGGCTGTTGATTATTGCCTTTTTACATAGGATGTGTATGTTATCCTGTGTAAAATGTCACCTTTAAAATGTCACACACACCTATGTGTGTGTTTGGGGGTGTGCCTTTGACTCCTGGTAAATGGAGAAGTCCTTGCAGAATTTTTGGAAGTGGCCAGCCTGGTCTTCTTCCTAAGGTTGAGAAAGAGAGTGACTGGCCAAAGGCCAATCTGCTAGTTGTGTGCCTAGGGTGGGACTAGAAATCTTGGCTTCCCAATTTCTAGCCTTAACCACTACATCAAACTGGCTCCCTCAAATGTCAACTGGTCAGACCAGAGGTGGGTTCCTACTGGTTCTGACTGGTTCAGCCGAGTAGGTAGTAACTTGGCCGGCCATGCACCTGAACCAGTTCTATCGGTGGCGCTATAGGCACTGCCATCTTGTTTTTTTACTTTTGCGCATGGGCATGTAGTGTGCGCGCATGCCTGTAAGCACATCCCTGAGCGAACCAGCAGTAAAAGAAGCTGGAACCCACCTCTGGGTCAGACATGTAAACTGAACTGATATAAAGAATATATTCTTTACAAATAAAGGCAAAAAGGCACGGTGCAGGAATTGCCAGTCAAAGAGAGTGGTGATAGAGGACTACTACAACTAGTAGGTTAGCAGAATCAGTTTCACTTTCCCCACATGTTGTCTTTGCCCTCAGAATAATATGCAATGAAAGATTCTTTACTGAACAGCAAAGATATAGATAATGCAAATATTTTTGGTAGTTATTTCATTATAGAGAAGCCAATTGCTCAGTCCATTGGGACCAACTTAAAATAATATATTCTCATCCTTCCTTTCCACAAAAATGAAAATTAATTCCTCTTGTGCTGCAGATAAAACTGTGACCAACCATGAGCAAAATTAACAAAATAGGTAGGGCATGACAATACCGAATGTGGTTATGCTTCAAAAACAAACAAACACCAGCAAGCTATTCCCAAATAAAGCATAGAGACTGCACTAAAAGTTACTCTCCAAGGCTTGGCTCTGTTGTGGATGGGTCTCCAGCTGTGAAAGTTAATGCTTATTCTTAAGAGATAAACAAATCTAGGTATGGGGAAAAAACCCCACATGAGTTCCCTGGAGGTATTGAAGGGTCTTTCCTATATGAACAGCCTTATGTTGATTAGTTTTAAGGCAGGAGGAAGAGATAACAAGAAAAGCTTGCCTGTTACATTTGGAAAAGATGTAAGTTAAATACATCTGATGAAATATAATATATAGCCATAATCCTGGCTCTGGCAATGGGGAAGTGATGAATGAGCCATTAAAAGGAATGGGTTCAGAAAAGATTACTCAATCCTATGAAAGAAAAAACCATAAGAAATAAACTCAAAGTAACCCCATCTCTATTTTTTGGGGTGTAAAATACAGCAAGGGAAAAAAACCCAGACACTTTGAAACAATAAAGGGTATTTCTGAAATTGCTGCTCCTCCTAATTCTTGATCTTGCCTGTTTCAGAGGGATGATCCTACAGCAGAGTTGCTAAGGATTTTGTGGCATCTCTTCATGTTGGCATGGTGTCCCTTTTTCCCTGTAGATTTGTACTGTATTCTGACATTTGCCTTGAGGATACTGGGAGACAAAGAAGCCCACGAGAAAGTATTCAAATTGTGAAATGGAAAAGGCACGAAAAGATTCTTCAGATGCTTCCCACAAAATATGAGACTGAATATTTTCAGACTATGCTAACGTGAACATTTGAGGGGGGAAACACACTAATATTTCATTTCTTGACACTTGCTTATTTTGCCATTCTTATTAGTATCTGATTGTTGTCATGCCACCATGATTAGTAGAGTGAATGCTGGCATACAGCAATCAACATTCAAAAGCTCCTATTAACCCTGTCAGATCTGGAGTGTATTGTCTGACAGGAAAAGAACGGGAAGTTTTGCACATGATCGTAGCATCCCTGAGGTTGCCAGGTTTAAATGGTCTTATACAACACACTAAACTACAAACTATAGTTAAGACGATTCAGTGATTGTTTCTGCACAATATACTAAGCTGAAATAAAACAAGACATGGCCTCGATCACTCAGTTGTTGCTAGTTGCGAAGTCATGTCTGACCCATCGCGACCCCATGGACAACATTCCTCCAGGCCTAACTGTCCTCTACCATCCTCTGGAGTCCATTTAAGCTCACACCTACTGCTTCAGTGACTCCATTCAGCCATCTCATTCTCTGTTGTCCCATTCTTCTTTTGCCTTCAATCGTTCCCAGCATTCGGCTCTTCTCCAGTGAGTCCTTCCTTCTCATTAGGGGGCCAAAGTATTTGACTTTCATCTTCAGGATCTGGCCTTCTATCACCTTGCAATCCAAGGGACTTGCAGGAGTCTTCTCCAGCACCAGATTTCAAAGGGCTCAATTCTTTGGTGTTCAGCTTTCCTTATGGTGAAAATTTCACAGCCATACATTGCAACTGGAAAAACCATAGCCTTCACTATACACACTTTTGTTGGCAGGATGATGTCTCTGCTTTTTAGTATGCTGTCTAGATTTGCCATAACTTTCCTCCCCAGGAGCAAGCATCTTTTAATTTCTTGGTTGCAGTCCCCATCTGGAATGATCTTGGAGCCCACTCAGTACATTGAGAAATAAGATGCTTTCTTAGTTTTGGCTTAGCTGACATAAAAAAAAGGTGGGACAGAAATATAATTATAATAAATATTATTACTACTTGTTGGTTCAACCTATTTTGAAAATACTAACTGCTCCAATTACATCAATCATGCAAATTCAATCTTTAACCTCTAAGCACACACACACACACAAGCCTGTCCAGGAGTGTGGATTAGATACTTAGAGCAATTCCCAATGCTCCAAACATCAGCCGAGCTACTTTTTAATTAACTTTTATAGCTTAGCATATAGTTCAGTTTGAGCAGTGCAAAGTAATGATTCAAGCCAATACCCTGATTATCCATAAGGCAACCCACCAAACAATTCTTTGCAAGAGTTATTGTGAGAAATTTGAACGAAAGCTCAACTTTTCAGTTATTAAAATGTTACACTTGGCTCCTGCTGACAAGAACACGAGCTTTCACCAAGGCTGAAAAACCTCACATTTATCATGTATCCAACCCAGATGCAGCTTCTTTTTCATCAGTACACTTGGACAGTTTGGGTGGTAATAGATTTGGAATGGTTTCTGTGATGTAATCTGCATTCCTACAGTCACTGCGTTTTTCTTGATTGCTTTCGTCCATGGCTAGAAAAGGACAATTGGCCTCAATACTTGGTGCTTTCCATTCATGGTAAATTGATAACTGTCTTGGAAAACATGGTTACATCTGTTGAATGCAGCATAATTGCCAGATATTCTAGCATGCCTTATTGTTCATATGATGCATTTTTTCTTGTTGTTGCCTGCATTATAATTCTGACATTTGATTTGAAGTAGCATGGGTCCTAACACGGATGCTAATATTAATTCTTCTGCAGTATCAATAGTCATTTTACAAGGCTTCCCACCCCCATAAACATTTGGGGTACTTGAATGTTATTTATTTGGCCAGTATGTAATAAGTTTCTGCATAACATAAGAACAAAATTAAGTATTTTAATATTGATTCTTTGCAATAATTTTTGCTCTGTTTAAATACTCAGCTATTGATTGCATAAGTTTACATACAATATAAATTAAGTATATTTAAATAATAATAATTTATAACAATATAAATTAATAACCCATAATAATTTATCTTCCATCTTTCTATACAAACTTGTGCTTTTTTCTCTATTCATGTATAAATAATTAATGTCAAAGTTTACATTTAGAATTGCAGCTTTCTGGAAGATTTCTTTTCATGGACTCTAATCTATAAAATACTTTGACAACTTTTCTGTTTCAGAGTTCCCAGGTAATAATTTAAGTTAACTAGGAAGACAGGCACTTTATCTGAAGTACTAAATGATAGAAACCAAAGAATGTGGATGGCAATTTCACAGAATAAATAGTATGAATAATCAGAGTGTTCAGAGAGCTCCCAATCCATTGTGAAAGCTTAATCTGCAGTTCTGGAAATAGATGCATCTGGTTTGAATAATTCAGATCAGACAGCCTGATCTGACATCATGACCAGATTTAGAAGAAGACTTGGATAATGTAAAGTTACCGTAGTTATTTATGGGGAAAGAGTTCTATCTTTTTTCTTTTTCTGAAAGATGGATGGATGGATGAAATTGGCAGGTAAATAAATGTCATAAATGTGATTTAGCAGTATGGTGAGTAACTTGGTACATGATGTTGAATGATTGCCTCAGAAATCCACAAATATTTATATGCAAAACATGGTGTATGCAAAATTCATGCTGCATAGAAATGAACTGTTTTGTGACTGTTGATTATTTATAGGTAACTACAATGTCTGAGTATCCTTTTCTCATCTATTCCTCCATGAGACTTTGCTTCTGCACATCTCAATATTTTAATTATATATTTAGATTTTATCAATCACCCGTGGCCTGTTGGATTAGACCATCATAACAAATCAGCGAACCAACTAATCCATCCATCTGCTGGACTTGGCCATTAAACATTTTATCATAACAGATAAAAGGTCTATTCTTGTTTTTTCTATAACAAACGACTCACTCAGGAAACCAACTCAGTCATTGTGTCTACTCTATGTGGTACATCTGCAGACTAGGATTTACAACTGAATAGAGGGAAACTATTAATACCAGATGTTTGAGTTGGTAATCCACACATGCCAGCTTTGTATTGGATGTAACTGGTTTATAACAGTTCATGGGAGCTAATTTTAAAATGTAACTTCTAAATGTATATAAAGTATTGCTAGCTTTTAAAGATTAGTATTAAAGTAAACTGCTGTTTTGACACAATGCATAATTTAAAGTCCCTGTTTATGAAGGACTCTAACAAAGTCATTGAAAGTTTCATCATAAAGTAAGCCTGTTTTGACAGTGAAGTTATTTTCCTTATCATTTAATTAATTGCTGAAGTCTTAATCAGTAAGGCCAATAATGTGATATTCAACTATATTTAGATAAGTAGTTTGCAAGATATTTGGAGCAATATATGAGGATTTACATGCTATTCAGTGTCTACAAAACTCAATCAATCATATTAAATGAGATCCAGCTAGTGCATACGCAGAGACCCTATGCACAACGAATCTTCTCTGACTCAAGAAATATGCAAATACATTTTTGATGCAGTTCACATGATTGATGAAAGGATACTAGAAGCTCCAATATTTGCCAAAAAGATGAGCCCCTTCCACTGAATATAATATGATAAGCAATATCAGTATTAATAATATGAGAGGCAAATTCTGCAGTTTGAAGAAGGCTGTCAGGGAGCTGGCTATATGGGTGAGAAAGAGAATATGCACAGAAGCAATACTGAACTACCAGCAGTTAAATAAAAGCAGTTAAGAAAAGCTAAACCTCTTTGAACTCAAGTTTTAGAAATAACCATGAATTCCCAGTCCATAGACTACTAGACTGAGAGGTAAGTGACAATTCTGTCCCATATCATTGCCTAGAACCGTGATGGCGAACCTATGGCACACGTGCCACAAGTGGCACACCAAGCCATATCTGCTGGCACCCGAGCCATCAGCTCCAATGCAGATGTGCGTGCCAGCCAGTTGATTTTCGGCCTTCCAGAGGGACAGGAGAGGCCTTTTTCCCCCTCCCTAGGCTTCAGGAAAGCCTCTGGAGCCTGGGGAGAGCGAAAACACCTACCAGAAGTTCGTTTCTGAAGGCTTTTCTGGAGCCTGAGGAGGGTGAAAATGGCCTCCCGCAGGCCCCTGGAGGAAATACCAAGCTCAGCTTGGAGGCGAGCAGTGTGGCATGCATGGGGAGTGTGTGGGAGGTTGTTCACACATGTGCATGCAGGGCGGGGGCTCTTTGCATTATGAGCGCTGGCACGCACGCACCCTGTTACGCATGTGCCCTTGAATTTTTGGCACCCAACAACAAAAAGGTTCACCATCACTGGCCTAGAAAATTACATGGAAATGGACCATGACTCAAATAGCAGTCCATCATAGACGCTGATCTTAAGCTTATCTAAAAGTCTCTAAAAATCTCAGGTCCCTGGGTCACTTAGCTCAGTGCTACTGGATTTTGTTTGTGCATTTTTCATTTGTAGAGAGAGAAAAAGACAGAGAAAACACTAGTGAAGTTATCTTCTATTTTTCTGGATAGAGGTCTTTCCATTTGCTAATTCGTTGAATGTTTTATATGGAGATGCCAAGGAGTAAACTGCAGAAAATTGAGTTCTGCTTCAAGTTTTAATTCTCACTGTATTTATCATTGTAAGGATCTATCTTCTTTGCCTCTCAAAGTGATGATTTATTATGTCAGAAAAAATACTCCCCCCCAAAAAATACTGCTGCTCATTTAAATGAACATGATTGTACTCTAATGGATATCCGAGGATTATATTTCTCATATGTTTTTAAATCAAACATCTCTGTGCAAATTACTTTTAGATTACTCAAAGCTGACTGAACCTGTTTACTGGATTTTTCTTCTGTTAGAACACTATTACATAAATACATACATGCATACATATTCATCGAGGTGGGCATTCTTATGCACAGCACAGAAAATAAAGAAGAAATAGAAGCCAAAGAAAGCAAGAAAAAGAAAGGAAATAACAGATAAATCTAGTTTTAGCAGAGAGCCAGTTAGTATAGGGAATAATGGATCCAAAATCCATAACCTCTTTCACGTCATAATTCCACTAAAGATATGTTTCAAAGTTCCCATTAGCATAACCCAACACACAGCCAAGGCACGCCATTACACAATTCCTGTCACTTGGAGCTAAAATGCACATTTTGAAATGCTGTCATTGAGACTCTTATTCTATTATCATTTGCTCTCATCTAGTTTGGCTTGGCAAAATGTGTAAATGGGAATTAGATTCAAGCACAAAAATGTAATAACTTCTGTGTATTGAACACAGTATATTCAATTAAATTACTTTGAAGTTTTAGATGCTATTTTATTGGAATAAAAAACTTGTTCTTTCAATGTACATTGCTTCTAACATTAGTAATGGGTCACACAAATCTCATGACTGATAACCTTTTCAACCTAATACCCTCCAGATATTCAGACACAAAGAAATGGATTGGAAACAATTATCCGAAGAGTTGGTGGGCTTCACTTCGCCGCCCTGGGTCCTAACAAGGAGAAGGGCGGGGTATAAATTTAATAAAATAAATAAATAAATGCAGTGTGTTGAAAGCAGAAACTGGACACCCATTTGTTGTTAGTGGTTTACTTTAGATGTTGGACATTATGGTACAAATTTCTCCTCAAAATTTGTCTTGAAGATTCTATGAAGTGTTTTGATCTGAGTTCCTATCATCATTGGAATTCCATGAGCTGTTGTATGAAATATCTGCAGAACATGACTAGACAAAAGCTGAATTAAACAAATTAAGTCTAGATTTATGAATTTCACTTGTGACTCATTTAGCGCATTTATGTGGTTAGAATCACTAAGTGAAAATGATAAATGATACTAAATTATTCTTGAGTAGATAATAGCTTAAGATATTAGTCCACGGTCTTCTTTTTCCCCATCACTTGAAAAAGTTTCCACTATCTTGACTCTCCATCTTGAGTATTTAAGGGAAGAAAGGGGAAGCATTCCATAGATGGAAATTCTGAATGGAAAATCAATTCAGGAGGACTGGGAAATTCTGGGGGAGGGGGTGAGATGATTAAGTCCCAAACACAAAAAGAAAGGAAAATGGCCAGTGCCTGATGAGACCAGCCTGGTTATATAAAGGACTCTTTGATAAATTGATCAATAAAAAGAACAAGTTTTAAAAAATGGAAAAAGGGATATGCAACAGAAGCAGAATACCAAGAAATAATCAAAATTCAAGTCTTTCAATCAACACACACACAAAATAACAAAAAAGCATTATTTGAATATGTTGGAAAGGAAGAGTTGTTCTACCAGTGGAAGAAGATGACAATATGGTGATGGACAACAGGAAGAAGTTGAATTGCTGATTTTCCTTCTATTTGTTGACAAAAGAAAAACTGACCCAACCTCTCAGAAGATTCACCCAAGGTGTAGAAGAGAAATGAAGGTCAAAATAGGCAACACAGTAGTGAGACAACACAGAATTCAATTAATTCAAGCTGCTGAGGCCATATAAACTGAATTGGAGGGTACTATGTACTAGTTGATATATTGTCTGACTTACTAGCTACAATCACCTAGAATATAAGGTTAGTTCAATGTCAGAAGATGACATTGTTCCATTTTTTTAAAAAGGAAAGAAAATCAGACCTGAGAAATTACAGATCCATGAGCCTGACATCAATACCTATGAGAATCCTATAAAATATAATCCATGTTTTAGAAAGGAGGAAGATTATTAACAGGCTTTGCTAAAAGTAGATTATGCCATATATTTTTATAAAAGTAAATAGAATAGTAAATCAAAAAATGTCACAGATCTAATATTCCTATTAAGGCATTTGATAAAGTGATCTGTTTAATAAACTGGACCAATATCAAATAGATGGTCCCATTACCAGATGGATTTACAGTTGGTTGAACAATCTACCTATCTAACACATGTTTCTTAATGAGTTTATGTCCACAGGGAGGGAGTTATATAATAGGCTTCATCAGTAGTCCATCCTGGGCCTAGAAGTCTTTAATATCTTTGTAAGTGATTTAGAAAAAGAAATAGAAGAGATACTCAGCAAATCTTCAGATGATACAAAGCTACAGGGACTGTCAAGATCTCAGAAAATAGGCTCAAGTTTCCAAAGGATTTTGATGAACATTGAGCTCCTTCCAATAAAATGTAACTCAATGCACAATTCTGCACTTAGGTAGGTAAAATCAGGTAAACAGATACATGTGAACAGATATGTTATGCTTAGCTTAAATAGTGCTTGTGAGAAGCAGGTGGGTATCTCAGTAGACCACAGAATAAGCATGAGCCAGTAGTCTACTACAGTTGCCAAAGCAATCTTTAAGTCACAGAATGTGATAGTCCTGCTTTATGTTGCACTAGTCAAATTGTACCAGAAATATCCACTTTTAGTTACCATAATAAGAAAGGATACTAAAGAGGTGAAAAGAATGAAGAGAAGAGTGACAAAGATAAGGGCCTTGGAGACTAAATCCTATGAATAATAGTTAAAAGAAGGATAATGAGAGATTTGACAGCTTCACTCAATATATGAAACATGAAAAATAGTGTGCATTTATTCTCTATAGAGGCTAAAGATAGACAAGAATCAATTGGTGGAACGTTATAGAACACCAAACTCAAAATAGGGGAATTTTCCTCGCCATGAGAACTATTAAGCCAGGGGTGTCCAAACTTGGGAACTTTAAGACTTGTGGACTTAGATTTGACAGATGAAATTGGTAATATCAGAACACGGGCAGATTTAGAGTTAAGGGGTTGGAAAATAGACTGGTGGTCCTACACGCAAGCAGTATCTAAATTTAATGATAAAAAACAATTTGGAATTTACTCATCAAAACAAGATATTGATAAGATCTTATGGGATTCACCGATTAAATTCATTTCTAAAGCATATAAATTGCTTTTACAAGGATACATTGGTGAGGAAATAATCAAAGGTGCTATGATTGCCTGGGGGAGGAATATAGGAAGGAACATCACTCTCGACGAATGGCAATCAATTTGGGGCAAATCTATTAAAATGACCCTGGCCTCCTCATTCAAGGAGAACTTATACAAAATGCTATATAGGTGGTATTTACCACCATCCCGAATAGCATACATGTTTCCAAATACTTCCGACAGATGTTGGAAATGCAAAACGGCCAGGGGTACGTTCTTTCACCAATGGTGGACTTGTCCAAAAATTAACCAACTTTGGAAGAAAATACAAATCTGGCTGATGGAAATAGTAGATATCAACTTCCCTCTTAAGCCTGAATCTTATTTACTTGGCATTAAACCAAACCAAACTCAGAACCAAGACTGGTACCTTTTTATACACATTACAACAGCAACAAGGATGGCCATTGCGCAACAATGGAAGGATAGTAATGTACCAACAGACCACCTCGTCATATCCAAAATTTTCAACTGTGCTGAATCCGATAGGCTAACATATATCTTAAAAGATAAAACAGAGTCGATTTATGCTCAAACCTGGGAAAAATGGTACATATGGTACGACAAGAGAACAAAAGGATACTAAAGTGAACAACCAAATAGTATAAACGTGGAATAAATACAAGGAAAAAAGTGAGAAGACAATGAACTTAAGATAATTATAGAGATACATAGGCAGATAGTTAAGTTAAAATGTATATAAGAATGAATAGAACAGACTGGGACAAACAAAAACTTTTGAATTTGGGGAATAATTATATCCCCGGTATGTCCACCCTTTTCTTTTCTTTCTTCTATCTCCCTTCTCCCCTCTTCCCCTACCTTCCTTTCTGCCTTAATAATGTATGTCGATTTTTCTTTATATTTGTTAAATGTTACTTTTATATTTATATTAATAAGGATTATTTTTCAAAAAAAAAAAAAGACTTGTGGACTTCAACTCCCAGAATTCCCCAGCCAGCCATATATTAAGCAGCTACAGAGCCTGCCTGCCTTCTGAACTGCTGTTTGATCAGTGCAGCTTTTCAAACAAATGTGGACAGCCTTTTTCTGGAAATCTGGAATTCTGTCTCTAGGCAGGGGATGATATTCAACATAGACTGCAATACAGACAATTATATAAGGAATAAATTATAATAGCTTTTTCGTGACTATTAGAACTTGATGGAATCAGTAGATTTCGAAGCACCTACTCTGGGATAGAACTAAAACGGATTCCAATTCAGTAATAGAACGGATGTTTATATTGTATTAAGTCACAATATGATTGCTTTGTTTTGGCTTAATGTGTTACATAAGTCCAGCTTCTGTGGTTTGAAGATTGTGGTTTATGTCTTAAAATGTTTTATGCAGTTAGCTAGCTATAATTTATTGAGCACACCTTAGTAAACCAAATGTTTAGAACTATTGTACCAGTCACAGAGTAAAATCTGGGCAGATTTAGTTAGTACCCATCTCCTCAAGTTGAGTCATGTCCTGAATCTTCATATTAAAATTGTGCATAATATTTGGTAAGGCATTCTTACTGAAGAGTGCCAAATTGCATATTCGCAATGATCATACTCCCAGTAAATTCTCCTTGGTCATGGCCTTTTATTTCCACAGCCCTTTTCTTACTCAGGGACATGTAAGAATATCTGGAGAACACAGCCTTCCCATATGTCACTGCAGGCAGTGTTAACATTTGGAAAAGCTACAATTTGTACAACCATGTGCAGATGTAAAAGAATTGTTCCATGAAGTCCACTGGAATTGAATTTCATTATTCTGTCCCCACTGGAATTAGTCTGTTAATAAATTTGTTAGCATTTGTCTTTCTACAAAAAGCCTATTAGCATCTTCTTACTTCCAAAAAGAAAAGCATTTGAAAAAGGCATGCCACTGAGGATTGTATGCAGTATGTATAATGACAAAGAGGTTCTTTTGACATAGAACTTACCTTGCCTTTAATAGCCTACATCGGGTTATCTGAAGAACTGCCTCTCCCCCATTACATCTAACTGGCACACCAGGAAGGGAAAGCAGGGTATGTTGTAGGTCCCATATATTAGGAATGTACATCTGGTAGGATCACAAAAAGAGCTTTCTCGCTTGGGGGTCCTTGTCTATAGAACATCATATCCCCGGAGGTACGATTGTACCTCCCTCACCTTGTTACTTTTCTGGAGGACCCTGTAGGCATGTCAGTGGATCTGGGGACCAAAAATGGAGATGGAGCTAATTAAATGGTTTATCTGATGCCATAGAGCTGGGGTGTCAAACTCAATCACACATAGCCAGTTTAACAGGCCTGCCATAGAGTAAATGACAAAGAACAATTTGAAATTTGTGTTGTTTTGTATCATTGCAGCAAATCCCTTCAAAATGTTTTTGCACCTGAGACAAAGATCCTCCCCCCATTAATCTTCTGACAAAAGCAGGTGAGATATGATTTTGATTTCTGTTTCATTGCTGAAAATGGGGAAAAATATGATTCAGTTCAATCGAAGGCAATAAGTTACTAGCTTAAGAGGAACAAAGCAAGTCAGATGGCATATAATTCCACATCGGCTCATTATTACTCATTGTTCCTTAGCACCTGGCATCTAAGGGTAGAGCTGACCTTATGTCATGGAAAAGGAAGAAGTGGAGGAGAAGAAACAAGTGACAGAGCCTTGCAATTATTATATTTATGTAGGAAATAAAGTTTTTAGGCTGGATTGCTGTGAAAAGAAAAGGAAGGAAGTCTCCCCTTGTCAAATTTAAATTTGAGTTATGGGATTTCAACCTTACAGTCATGTGATTACCATCCAAAATTACAACATATTTCCCTAAAGAAGGAATCAGCAACTGGAGCCTCATGTGGCCCCTTCATTCCTCTGCTGCAGTTCCCTGTCATTGGTTGGCTCCATAATTGATAGAGCTTTCGGTTAGGACAGGTAGAGTAAAAAGGATGCCAAGCTAGGAGAAGATTCTATGATGGGGAAAATGGATGTCTAGTTGAATGGGTGTGTGGGTGCTCCATTTAGGACCTTTCTGGCTCTTTGAGTGTTTAAGGTTGCCAACCCGTCCTAAAGTGACATAAAACACAATTTCAAAGTTACAACAGCCACACACATCCCCATGATCGCATGATCACATTTTGGGAAAATTGGCACCCAGCTTACCTTTATGGCTATTTGCCTCACCCTGTGCTCATGTGTCTGTGATTTTTAACATTTTTTGCTGATTTTTGGCATTTATTTCCAGTCTCTGACAAAAAAAATGCCCATTGCATAAAATGGATTTACTTACTAATCATGGCATCACTTCATGACCATCACAATTTCCATTAAATTGGGTCTCATCATGTGATGCCTTGACTCACAACTGCAATGACTTATGACCATAATTAAATAATTATAATTGACTTTTCAATTCTAACAAATGACATTCTTGCCAGGTGCAAAAAAATTAGGAACCAGGTTTTTCAATGGAGTACAATTTTATTCCCTGCTACCTCTCTACAAAAATCTGAACTACTGGTAATCCTCAATGTATGACCACAGTTGAGTCCAAAATGTACGTTAAGTCAGACATTTGTTAAATGAGTTTTTCCCCACTTATGATTGTTCTTGCGGCAGTTGTTAAGTGAACTACCCTGTTTCCCCAAAAATAAGACCTTCCTGAATAATAAGCCCAATTGAGTTTTTGAAAAGTTTTTGATAATAAGCCCAATTGAGTTTTTGAAAAGGACCCAGGCCGCCCTGGGTCCTTTTTTAGGAGAAGGACGGGGTATAAATTTAATAAAATAAATAATAAAATAAATAATGCATGTACTAAAATAAGCCCTCCCCAAAAATATTGCAACATAGCAGCAGCCATGAGGTGACCACGCTCTCGCTGCCTCCTGCACCTCAAAAATGACAAGACCTCCTTCAAAATAAGGCTTATTTCGGGGGTCAAAAGAAAATAAGACCCTGTCTTCTGCAGTTGTAAAGTTAGCAATATAGCTGTTAAGTGAATATGGCTTCCCCATTGACTTTGCTTGTCAGACAGTCACAAAAGCTGTTCACATAATCTTGGGACACAGAAGAGTCATAAATATGAACCAGTTGTCAAGCATCTGAATTTTGGCCACATAATCATGGTATGACTGTAAGTGTGAAAAACGGTCATAAGTCACTTTTTTAGTGTTGTTGTAAGTGGAGGGGTACCTGTACTAATGGTCAAATCAAATTGATGGTAGATGAGAGTAAAAGAAATTCAAGAAGGACTTTGATCTCTTCTGGGCCTGAAGGGACACCAAACTTATGACATGCTTGACCCCACCCTCAGGCTCAACCTGGTCATCTCTGCAACTTTTTTAGAACTGACTATTAACAGTAAAAGAACCAACAATTATGAAATATGCTTCAGACTGCAATTGGTGCAATAGCAATAAAAAAAAACTTGGAAAACATGTTCAGCCATTGTGATGTGTTTATATAAACCAGGGATGTCCAAACTTGGGAACTTTAAGTCTTGGACATAGCTGGCTGGGGAATTCTGGGAGTTGAAGTCCACAAGTCTTCAAGTTCCCAAGTTTGGACACCCCTGACATAAACAAAGATGAAAGATGGTACAAGCAAAGGTTTTCCCTCTAACTGTCCACGGAGGTGAAAGTTGAACTTTATTTATTTATTTATTTTATTAAATTTATACCCCGCCCTTCTCCTTGTTAGGACCCAGGGCGGCGCACAGGCATCATTTAAAAACACAAAATACAATAAATATCAGTTAAAATGTATTAAATTAATAAACCCGTGCTAAAACCCAATATTAAAACCCTTACCAAATTATAAATTTTCTTAAAAAGTCAGAAACGGGGGGCTATCCTAGGCCGGCTTGTTGGAATAAATACGTTTTAAGACATTGGCGGAAGAGGCGGAGGTCCGAGATAGTACGAAGGTCGGGGGGTAGGTCATTCCAGAGGGCCGGGCCCGCCACAGAGAAGGCCCTTCCCCTGGGTGTCGCCAACCGGCATTGCCCCGCCGACTTGTTTCTTTGAAGAAACAAGATAGAAAGAGTATTGATGCTTTTGAATTCTGGTTTTGAAAATGATTCCTGAGAACATCATGGCTAGCTAAAAGAGCACACAACTGGATCATCAAACAAATTCAAGCAAAATTGAACATTTTCACTCCAGACTATGGTAGGTTCAAATTATCCTACTTTGAACACATTATGCGAAAACTCAGCTTTCTGGAGAAAGCTGGAAAGTGGAAGCAAAAGGCATTGGATGACCAGCAGCAAGGATAGACGCAGTACAGCATTGGAAGACCAGGTCAGGAACAAATTTTCAAGGAGAAAATCTATGCGGCTGTTGAAAGATGACACCAACTGGATGACATGTAACTGAACAATCAAACAAATAATCTCATTTTACATTTCAAGCAACATACGGTATATTGTACCTGCACCCAAAGGCTTTTATTTCTTAGCTAAATTGCAGTATCACTTAATGCAGGTGCTCTTAAAGATCTTTTAAAATATGTTTAATATTTTGCTTTCAATGACATAAACATTCATTTTTTAAAATCTATATTTACTATAATATAAACATATTTATATTTTTAAATCTATTTTATAAATATTATGCATATTTCAGCTGGAAGCTATAATACTTTTCTTAATAAAAAGACATTAAAGTCTACCATTTAATCACTGAAGATATTTTAATCTATAAATTTGTCCTGCTTGCATTAACGAGTTCAAGAAGCAGTTGTAATCCACTTGTGGTTTTTTTCTCACTATATTATGAGTGGATGCAAACTATATTTGTGCAGTGCAACTCTGATAAACACATACTTGTTTAGGGTAGATAACTACTGAACAATTTCAAAGGACGGATGTGCAAAGGAGGGGAAAAGTGATGATAGGTAAATACGGGGGGAGAGAGAGAGAGAGAGAGAGAGAGAGAGAGGTGGGATTCAGCCAGTTTGCACCACTTCAGGAGAACCTGAAGCATTTGGTGAACTGGTTGTTGGAAGAAATCATTATGGCACAGAACCGGTTGTTAAATTATTTGAATCCCACCACTGGATGGATGGATGGATGGATGGATGGATGGATGGATGGATGGATGGATGGATGGATGGATGGATAGATAGACAGACAGACAGACAGACATGTACCATTTTATTTAAATCTGTATTAACATTAATTTCATGTTACGTTTTATTTTAAAACCATACACCACTTTATAATGGCTAATTATATATTGAAAGAAGTCTTATAAGACTTCAGCCAGGAGGGTTTTAACCCCATGGCATGTCTTTTGGGAACACTGTATTTTCTATTGTAACCAACCCATCTGGAGGGAATCAGGCTAAGAAAGGCTTGTAGAAAGGTTGGCATCTGTACATATAATCCTCAAGTGAACAAGCCAGTTTTCACAACCCTCATCCCTTTATTAGTTTTGCTCTGGCACAGGAACACCAGTACACCTTAACATATCCTGAAATGCTGGTGAGCTACTCATTATGGAGAAAAATGCATATATTCTGACATAGGTTTAAGGTTAAATTTGAGAAATATTAAAGCTGTTTCTTGTTCCAAGTTAATGGAAATATATAAAAATACACAGCTGGTCTTATACACAGGTATGAGCAATAAAGCATCCATCACATTTCATCTAGAATGCAGCAGCTGTAACCTGGTAGGCTGAAGATAGAGGTTTTTTCTCTCTCTATTTCCGCTCATTAAGGGTTATGCTAATTGTCTCCATTCCTGAACAGGAACAACTGTGCATAGATTAGTAATCCCTCTCTTAGATTGTTGTAATGAGATCCCTGTGGGATTACTGTTGAGCTGAGATTGGAAGCTGCAACCGCTGAAGAATGCAACAGTCACGTTATTACATGGGGGTGCCTGGCTCTAATATACGTGTTATATTTTTGTCCAATCAATCAGCTACCAAGCCACATTCAAACCATATATAGTGGTACCTCGGATCACGAACGCCTCTCATCACGTCCAATTCGCTTCACGACCAAAAATTTCCCAAAAAAGGTGCCCCGGTTCACGAACACCGTTTCGCTGCACGAACGGAAAAGTTCGTAAAAAATGCTCCGCTGCACGAACTCCGCCTCACTTCACGAACTCTGCCTCGCATCACGAACTCCGCCCTCGCATCACGAACGGAAAAGTTCGTAAAAATGCCCGGATTCACGACCTCCGTTTCGCTTCACGAATCGGAGCCGCGGACATTTTAAAAACAAGGTCAGAACGGATTAACCGGATTTACATTGAACCCTATGGGAAACTGTGCCTCGCATCACAACCAAAAAACAAGGTCGGAACGGATTAATCGGATTTACATTGAACCCTATGGGAAATTGTGCCTCGCATCACAACCAAATCGGATCGCGACCAGAGTCATTTCACGAATTAAGTTCGTGATCCGAGGTACCACTGTACTTATTATGCTGAATACATATATGGGCAGCATCTGGAATATCTCCCTATCATTAGGCAGAGAGAGACCAAAAGAATGTTCTTGTGCAGAGGTATCAAACTCGCACCACCACGACAGCGTCACGTGACATATCACGACATTGTTTCCCCCTTCGCTAAACTGGGCATGGGTGTGGCCAGAGCGTGATGCATCCAGCCTGTAGGCCGCAGGTTTAACAGCCCAGCCGTGTAGTAGATGCTGCAAAATTTTATCATGATGGCAAAACCTTGGAATATAAAGTTATGGGTTCTGACTGCTGATTTTAGGATTCTGTAGAAGTCTTCGGGTGGTTGGGAGCTATTCCTTCACCAATGTCAAAAAAATTGACAGAGGAATTCAGCCAATTCCTCCAAATAAATATTTCTAAGAGACAGACATTGCTCAAAGTTTAGAAAGTAGAAACCTCTGAAAAAATGATGTTCTTAGTTTGCTGATTCCTGGGCTATGTGAATTAAAATTACGCTGAAGTAGCTGCGGTCGCCCATAATCTTTTCAGTGGCACTGAAAAGACAAGATCACAGCTATGGCCCTTCTATGTGCTACTGTAATGCCAAGTAGGTATCTGCACCGGTTGTAATATAACTTCTACCTTTCAATATCATTTATAGATATTGTCTACCGTTTTCAATCTAAAGGGTAGGATAAATGTTTTGAGTTCTCTTCTATCTCATTATTGGTTTCATTCAAGAGGGTATCCTTATGTATTTTACTTAAGAAATAAATTTGTGTTCTACTCTTCAGGACTTCCCATCACTTTCCCAAAAAAATTTTTTACAAGGCATTTAAAATAAAATAAAGAATAAAAACCAGACAATCCAAGTTACAAAGAGCAGCAGGTAAAGAAGAAACTGTACATCCAACATACAATCTACTTCACATTGAGTTAAAACATTTATTATGCCAACTCAAGGTTTTTATTTTCCAAGTGATACGTTCAATATTTTTCACAGCAAAAAAGTAGAAAACAGCAACCGGGATTATGAGTAGTGCTGTAAAGGTTCCTTCAATATTTGAAGGAACGCATAGAAAATATTGCATTCACTATACATTTGGAACAGCCCCAAAGATTACATTGGGATTTACTTCTGAATAAACATCCATATTGTTAGGCACAGATCTTATCTTGCCCATCAGAGAATCAAAGGATTTTCTGTTGATATAATATTTACTTTGTTAGACTTACGGCTACCAGCAAAAATATGCATAAGCAACAAAATGTATGCTCAGAATATTCTACTTTTAATCCTTGGGAATCCTTGGGCCTTTCAGTACAAAGTAAGAAAAAAAGGTAATCTCATTAACATTTCCACCTATTTTAATGTTCGTTGAAGTGAAAATTAAATGTTGAACTGAGTATATGATGCAAACAAAACTGTTTTTGGACCGTTCACAGAATGGAAAATGAATCATAATGATGAAAGAAAGCCAGCTGGCCAGTGAAAGAGACACGCTGAACTAATTTTTTTAAATGAAATTTTCAGTCCTTTTGCACACATCTTGGAAGTAAATGAGTCTACTTTTACATTAGCTCTGAGATCCCACACCATGGTTTCTAAATATAGTCCTCCCTCAATCTATGTTGATTTCAAAATAATAGCCCCTATAACCACAGATTAAACTAATAGCTGACATAATGAGAATTCCCTAATTTGTGGCCCGGAGTAATCCCATAGTAATTTTATTTTATTTATTGAATTTGTTTGCTGCCCATCTCGCTGCAAGGCAACTTGTAGTCTAGAAGACTATACCTTCTCTACAGAATCCAATTCTTTGGAAGACTTTTCATTCCAATAAAGGACTTGATTCTTTGCTTTTTTTCTGGATGTGTGCTTAATAATTTTGATTAATTATCATTATTCTTGTTTGCAGGATCAACTTTAGGCTAAGGCAAAGTAGACACTGCCCTAGGATTCCAAAACCCAAGGGTTACCAATGCCAATCCTTCTTCCAACCCATTCTAAAAATGCAACTCCTCATATCAGTGGGAGGTGGTAATATTAGTTAATGTGGCCTAAGGGTACCATATATCCTTGAGCTAGCACTGTTTGGTGCTTTATTATTGGTTTTTTGTTGTTGCTGTTAGATTTATATATTGTACCATGTTATTTCCAGAATCTCAAGGCAACATAATAACACTCTTACCTCCAAATTTTTCCATAACAACCAACCCATGTAACTGGATTGAAGCAATTTCTTTCTACACAAGATGCACACTGTTCAATGCCAGTTCTTTCAAAGTCTAAACTATATTGAAATATTTTTAAAGCAGTATGAAGCACTTTGCAGATTGATGTTCTAGGTCAGCCATTTATATTTTAAGTGAGAAAACAGAATGGAGAGATTAATCAGTACTTTCAAAGGGAATGTCAATAAAACAAAATAAAAAAACAGGTCTATGGTTATTTTATATGTATTGCAATTCCCACTTAACAATAGACTAGACTTTACTTCTTAGCACAGCTGCATTCTTGACTGCATTACAACTTCTAATTTTTAAATACCTGCCGTAAAGTTGTTAAGCTATGATGCATTTAGCACCCTCACTAAGATTAATGGATACTGTAAAAAGTTCATAAATTTAATATATTTCCTTCAGTGCAAATTTAACAAGTTTTAATATATGCAAATATGAATACAAACATATTTATATTAAGTTACTTTCAGAAACTTTCTCTCTACCAATTACTTTCCAACAAGAAATGATTTTGTGTAAATAAAATGAAGAACGTTTTGAACTCACCAAAAAGATATTAATTTGTATAATGAAAAGCCTGCTTCATACATTCCATAACATAAGTACTTTAAAATATTTTAATGATATTCATATAGCACTATATGATCATTAAGAATATATGAAGGGCTTACATTTGATTTCATTGTGCACAAACTGACATAATCAGTATTTGTACTGTGCATCCTAAAACGTTTGCATCATTTGAACATTAAGATCTTCTAAGCCTTTATTGAATGCTCATTCAATTTCATTGAATGCTCATAATAATTGAACTTTTAAAACTGATTTGAAATACATGTTGCAAATGTTTGAAAAGCTTATTCATAGAAACGTTTTAAAATACCCTGGCATTTTAAGAAGTTAATTTTTTATTAAATATTTACAATTTAGATTATATTAACTTGTAAAACAGTTCAAAATGAACTTTTTCTAGTTTAAATCTTGCCAAGTTGAAAATGCCCTGTTTCATATTACATTTGAGGTCTCTGAAGATGTCTATATTTTTAGAATGTTTTGATTATGCTCTGTAGAAATGTCTTGTGTTTCACAGACTGAAATGTCACATTAGATCATTTTTCTCCAAGAACAAAATATTTAGCAATTTAGCTCCTTTTTAAATAAAACAAGCATGATTATATAAATGCAACTAATGATCAAACCAGTAGGAAATATCAGTTAAATGGTGCATTGGTGAAACATGTTTATTTGTAGAAGGAACTGAGGTTGCAACCAAATTACTCATTCTTAAATTAGGTTCATTAATATTAATATGTCTATTGGTAGGTATGAATAAATCAGTATCACATTCTTATTACCAAGTTCTAATAAAGAAGACACAGCTAGAAAGAAGTTTTTTTTCTTTAAAAAAAAAAAAGAGTACCAGAATTTTTTTTTAAAAACCATTCAAATATATTGGACTTAAATTAGGCATGCATTATTAAGTGCCTTTGATTCAAGTGGGCTTTCTTTAAATATGACTAAATATGAATCCAAATTAAAGCTTTTTCATTTTTCAATTCCTCATCCTTTATAATCACCCACTGAAAACAGTACCAATATTTTGTTCAAAGCTTGAATTTGTAAGCTTATCATTTCTTTTTCATAAATTTCTACCATAGTACATATGAAATCTGCATATCCTATCCCAGTAAGTCCCAGTAGAATAAAGCGAACTGAAAAAGGGGCATGATTGCTAGTACAGTCTACCTTGGCATCTATGCTTCATAAGGTTACTTTCCCACTACATCTAGAGAACTTTCTACCATTATCCAGTTATTATTGGGGTCACATGAAGCCTGTTACTGACCAATTGGCATAACAGAAGACCCCATAAGTCACTAATGCTGGAAGCCCCACGTGAATTCTTTACCTTCTAGAAAAATAATTGTAGGAAAGTTTAAAACCACAGTTGTTCTAATGTGTAATTCCTGTTAAAGAGAAAGAAAAAATGACATTAATCTGTAGCATTTGCACTAAGTCATGGTTCATCTCCAAAATGATAATGAAAAATGTGGAAATATTCAACAATTGATCTTGGTCACTGCTCCTTCTTTTCAAGAACAGCACAATGACACCAGTGTGGACAATATTATTTGTAGTTAGACTGAGATGTGGCGCATAACAAAATCTGATATTTGTACGACAGTCCTTAGCTAGAGCACACTAACCCAGATTTTGAAGAATTTAGAGCAAATACTAAAGTGAGAATTCCCCGCCCCCATCATTTCTTTTTAACATACGTAAATGAAAATGAAATAGTTCTGCACACTTCAAGCAAAATTAGGTAATGTAAATGAAACTATTCTATCTTGCCACTAGCAGCTCTCTGCTAATTGCCAAAGGAAGTTTTCCTTAAAGAGTGATGTCACCCTCTGATCTATCAGTTACTATATTTCTGCAACAACTACAACCTCTGACTCACTTTCTCCGTGCCTTTTCCTCTAAATCAACTAACAGCATCCAAGAAAGACCAGCTGTGCACTTATCCATCAAACTGCAGTCACTTCATTTTGGTGGAGAGGGGTGTTATTTTAAAGCTTTAATTTCTAGAATGTTGATTAAAGCAAAGAAAGCAAATGATTATTGGATTTTTTTAAAAATAAAACAATATACTACATATACCAGGAAAGTAAGAAGAGGAGAGGAAGAATACAGAAAGCCCTTACTGCAGATTTGCTGCCAAGTGTGAGATTTTAATCCTGCCCTTTTCAATTTGGTGCCAATGGCTGTGGTTTCAGGGGAGGATGGACACTATAGCCTGCACATCTGGAAGGTAGCAGATTGAGGAAAGGCTTGTAAATGCTACCCTGGTAAGATATTCATAACATGAGTGATCTGGGGAGATGATTATTGTTTCACACTCAGATTCGGTTACTTATATCCAGTTTTTAAATACAGACATACACAAAGCACCCATGGATGCTATATGTAGTTTTGTTGTGTGTGTGCAGAGCAAAAGGAACAGTGTTCCCTTGCTTTTTTTCTCCTCTCATTTTCTCTTTTAAAGTCGGCCTGTTTTGGGCAAAAGAGAGAGAGAGAGAGAGAGAGAGATCAAGGCAGAACAGCTGCCTCCATATCACGTCCAGATGCCCAGCGCCTACAGCCGCTCTAACGATTCCACCCAGTTCCGGCACGTCTTCCGCGGGGTCTGGAATCCGCTTCTCCTTCAGCGCTCTGACCTCCCAGCGCCGCGGTTCCTGGCAAGCCTCCCTTGCCCGGGCTCTTCCGCACGGCTTCGTGCCCTTCCACCCCTTCTCCTCCCTCCCGGCGAAACCTTCTCCCTGACTTCGTCCCTCACCTGTCGGAAGGGAAAGGATGGCGGAGGGCAAGTGAAATGGCCCCGGCCGCCGCCGCCGCCGCGCAAAGCCCCCCTTTTCCTCCCCCTCGCCCTTCCCGCGTACCGTCTGAAGCCTTGGAAGGACGAGGGCCAGGACATCCTGGATTTCTTCAAACCGGGCCGGTGGCCGGTCTCCAGCGCGAAGGACGCGCGGTCCATGGCTCGGCAGTAGAGGTAGCGCTCCGTGTCCGAATAGCCGCGATGCCTCACCCTGCCGCCGCCGCCGCTGCTGCCGCCGCTGCCCCCGACGACGCGACCCCGCGAGGCTGGAGGGAGAGAAGCAGGGGGTGGCGAAGGTGGCGGCGGGAGAGGAGGAGGCGGCGGCGGCGCCGGCGGCTGGTTCTGGGGCGCCTGCGGCTGGTGCACGAGGAAGTGGTGCTGCTGCCGGAGCTGGTAGCGGCAGTGGTGCTCGTGGCGCCAAAGATGCTTGGGCGCCGGCAGTTTCTCGCTACCGCCGCCGCCGGGCGCCGGTTCGGTCAGGCTGGGGCGGTTCTCTTCAGCTTCCATGCTTCGGCGGTCGGGGACAAGGCACTGCTGCGGATGCCGCTCGGAGAGGCGGCGGCGGCGGCAGACTTCTTCCCCGGCAGCCGCGCTCGCCTTCCCTCAGCCGTTCCAGCCGTAGCCGCGACCCTTTTTCCTTTCCCCGCGCTCGGAGGGCGAGAGGAAAGGCAAAACTGCGCTGCTGAAAAGTTGGACAGTTCCCGCGTCGCGCTGTTGTCGAGTGGCGGCCGAGCAACGCCCCGCGCTTTCTCTCCAACCTTCCCCCCCCCCCGCCCCCCGCGCCCCTGGCCGCTAGGAGACGACGTCGCCCGGCTTCATGCCGCGAGGCGCACAAGGACAGGAGCCTCCGCCGGCCCGAGAAGCCAGGCGAGGCGAGGGAGTTCGCCACAAGCGGCTGCAACGTCCAAGCGAGAGTGTTGGAAGCGAGGTTCGCCAGCTCCTCCCCAACCTCAAAGGCCACCTTTTCGCCTCCCCGAGCTCGGCGTCTTCTTTTCTTTCCCGCTCAAACAGCCCCCTCCCTCTTTTCTGTTTTTTTTTTGGGGGGGGGGTTCCTCTTAAGCCGGGCTTGCTACGGATGGTCGCTTCTCCCCCTCCGTCTTCCTCGGGAAGCTGGTGATTCGGGGTCGGAAAGTTACCCGAAGTCGACGTCGCTTGCGAAACGGAGGGGCGGAGGGCAAGCGCTGCTGCCGCGGCTCTTTAGCTCCTCCTCGGGGTCTTCCTCGGCTTGTCTGGGGGGTGGCTTTCTTCCTCTTTGCAGGGGGTGGTGGTGGTGGGAAGGATTCCCCATTCAGCCTGGCAGAGCGTTCCCGCTTTGAAAGCTTCCTCCAAATGGAAAAACGCCAGGAGCGCGCAAACGCGCTCTTCTTTTCTCTCGTCCCTCCCCTCCTCCCCCCACCCCCCTCCCAAGCAGTCTTTCCTGGGAATCGAGCCTGCCAATGTTTTAATTATAACGATGTCTGTGCCCACTGCGAAGGGCGAAGATTGGGTGGAGCCCTTTCATCAGAAACCCGTCGTTTCTGAACTTTTTTCAGAGAGAGAGAGAGAGAGAATGAATTTTTTTTTTAAAGGTGCGGGGGGGGGGGGGAATGATTTCGGTTTAAATAGTTCTGCTGAAGAGCAAGTTCCGTTGCAAAGTCAGCTAGGTGAGAATAATTTCTTTAAAAAAAAAAGTCAGGCAAAGCAGATGTGTGATCCAGATGTGGGCTGGATCATTAGCTAATGAGGATTGTTTAACATGTTGTGTGAACCTTGGTTCCTCTTCCTTTAACTGTCTTTGAGCAAATAATTGCTTAGGACGATTATAGCAACTGAGAATACGCTTTGGAGTCATGATTAGTGCACCCATAAAGTAAACTCTGTAGAATGGAGCAGGGTGATGTTTGTGAAAATTAACTTATTAAATAGTAAATGGGATTGTTTAAACCCAAAACATATGTCTGCCTGTGAAAACACAGTTTAACTGATAGTAATGATAATGACTGTATTAAAAAAACACTTTGCTGTAGTGCAGTAACTTTTAACCAGCAGGTTTAAATTGTTAAATCTGATCCAAGTTAAATTATATTCAGAGAGATGCAACCAATCATTCCCACATATCATAACACTTTTTATTTTTTTAAATTCATCTTTGCCTTCACAGTAATGAAACACTACATTTTAAATCATTAGGATTTAAAATATTGTGACATAGAATGGAGGTGTTCACACAGGTACTGACAAACAGTACAAGTGAATCTGTAATGTTGCAGTCAATATGCTGTGTTTACCAAATAGACTTAACCCAATAAAGAACTAGCAGTTAAATCCAATCAACCTATTAGATTTTTGGACAATAAGAATTCCTTTCTTCTAATACTATTCTTGCTCATGTTTTCAATCAACCTGTTCAAGAAATCTTGTCATTCTCTTCAGGCCTAGCAGGGGAGATGTGAAGAGATTGAAAAGGAGTAAAGGAAAAACAGCTTTCATTTGATATTCATTAGAACATCCAGTCCTTAGCGACTCTACCACAGACAAAATCAAAGAAGCACTGAACAAGGCTGTACAATTCCATTTGCTCCCCAATGCTTGGGTTTGATTTCCAGGGACCCTTCAAAAGCTGCTATCAAATTGTAATTCATAACTGTAAACTTTAATGTGACGGTGTACGGTTCATTTATTCATCTATTTTTAATTAGTTCATGAAAACATTTCAGTTAGAAGTATAGAGGAATACAAGAAGCAGAATTAACTATATACTATAATAGTCACATTTCATGGAGTTATGGTATTACAGTTTTATTTGATTAAGTCATATTCATATTATGTTATAGGTGAAATTCTTTCACTGAATAATAAATACAAAGAGGTCTTAAGTGAATCATTATTTCATGCTATGAAAGAGGATATGTTTCTTTCTCAGTCCCAAAGCATATAAAGCTTTCTGTCTCCAGCAGCATTTTGAACTGCATCCAGATGCCATTGTGTAGTAGTGAAGTTATTTTAATAAGGAAGTCGTAAGCTCCCTATAATCAGTCTGCAACTGTCCAACTCTCTACCCATTTAGAGTTTAAATTCATTTGCAGTGAAGGGAACTCTATTGTGTACTCAGGTGAAAGCTTAGGAAATTTTACCTACAGTTATAGAATGTGTCCATTGTTTCCTATCCGATATTCTGGGAAAATAACACTTTCCATCTCACCGTTTCCAAAATGTTTCCAAAATGAAATTGAAGGTTCTGAATACTTTGCAAAAGAGGTTGTGATAGAATGAGGGTGTCAAATTTGATTTCATTGAGGGCCGCATCAGGTTGTGTTTGGCTTGGAGGGCCAGGAGGGCGTGGCCAGAGGGCATGGCTAGCTTGGCATCACTCTTGTCGGGGATGCCGATGGTGGCCCAGGCACTCTTGTCAGTGAAAACGGGCTCCTGAGCTCCATTTTCAGCTGCAACGGCTTCCTGCAACCCTCTGCCAGCAAAAATGGAGGTTGAGAGGGCCGCAGGTGGTCCTCCTGAGGTCTGTTTTCTCTGGCAGCAAGGGCTGGTCCTTTGCTGTTTCCAGGGCAGCCCTGCAGGTGATATCTAAGCATGTCGCAGGCCGGATTCAGGCCCCAAGCCTTGAGTTTGACACCCCTGTGATAGAGCATATAACACTTATGCAGACAGAATAGCACTATTAATGGGTATTGGCCATGAGCATCCTCAGGCTAGCCATTCTTCTGAATATCAAGAACAATGTCACATACAAGGAAACCATTACATAATGATTGATTGCTGAGAAAAGCAAGAAACCTATTTATTCTATTCCATGTCAGATCAAAACTACCTGGTATGGAGGTTGACTAGAGATTGACACTCCCGGATTTTGCAAAAATGTGGCTACATGCAGGAACTTGGTCTTTCCTTTCTCCACAGTTCCTTAGTGCATCCTTTTCCTGATGCATTTGAAGGGAAAGGTTGTGTTTTTATAAGTGTATATGCAAACATACGTTTGTGAATTTGCCTGGAGATTTATAGAAGACATACATTGACTTTTCCAAAAGAAAGGCATCTATGACTAAGTATGCGATAAATTTTTCAGAGTTTTGAACTTCAAATTCTGAGAAAATGTTCTTCTTAATGTCAAAAATCTTATTTTCTACTTCAAAAAGTCAGTTGTCTTGCACCTGATTGTTATATTTAGGATTCACAACATATATTTCCAACAGAAAATAATATGTGCTATAAATAATAAATATATTTCAAATAATTTGAATGGAAGAGTAATTTAGTCTAAGCATAGTACAGATCAAAGTTAATTATGTTATACTGTATCATAAGGCAAAATCCAATCAGCTAAGAATTTCAAGAACTTATGCAAAGTTACTGATAAACAATTGTCCTTTTGTTTCTTATAGCAGCCAAAACCATTTCATTTCATAACACATTTACTTTTGATTTTTTTCCATTATGAGGAAATGTATTGGTCCTCCAAAGATGGAAGACATGTTAGAAAAAGGTTGGTGGCATGTGGTCTGCTTTTCTATTTGGTGCATCTGTTCCCAACCATTATGGGTATTTTTTCATATAGTTATTTCACACACCACAGGAGAAGCATAAGAGGAGAAGAAAACTAAATAGAAAAACCAAGTTGCTGCTTCAAGTTCCCTGAGCTAAGTCATTGGCACACTCACTCTACGTTTCATGCATGTTATTTGTGGTGCTGGTATTTATTACAATTACGGTTTTTGCTGATTGTTTCTCTTATTTTGTATCATAGTCTTGGGACTGAGAGCAAATTCCTTAATTAATTGACCACACAACTTTGCATGCTTACACAAAAATAAGTGTCATTAGGTTTGATCTACTGTTGACCATATTTTGATGGATCCAATGAAATCAATGGCATTTATATTCGAAACGTCATTAATTTTTATGGGCTTCCAAATTGAATGCCATTTACGTTCCGCTAAATATGAATAAAATTGCAACATAAATCAGAAAGACTGGCATCTTTCTCAGAAACATGCCATTTTATAAAATAATGAAGTTCTCGATAGTAAGACAGGGCAGGCAATTTGGTAGCCTCAAAAGTTTTGGATTACAATTTATTGTCATCAGTCATGCTGAAGTATTGAAGGCCAAATAAACTGAAGGACATCAAATTCTCTGACCTCAGATTAAAGCCAGAGTCATCCATAACCCGGCAATATACTGCTTTCCTAAGACATATTCCTGTGCCTAAACTATCAGTATCACAATGGATACTGTTGGAATGAAAGGATGTCATGGAAAGATTCAAAACTGCAGCACCTATGCTTGAAATAAATGTTACATCACCCTTCTGAAGTTATTTTGTCTGCATTCCCATGTTGCTATCACGAGAACTAGGAGAACTAGGAGAACTAGTGAGTAATAACAGTGATTGCAGTATTGGACTATGACAGAAGAAACCCAGGTTCAAGTTCTCTTACAACCTTGGAGCTCACTGGGGCATTCGTGTCTCTCATCCCAACCAGTTTCAGGGAATTGCTGTTAGGAGATAAAATCATATGTTGCCTTGAACTCCAGTAAAAGGGCAAGATACAAATGTAATTTGAAAACAACAACATAACGTCAAAGGCATATTCAATTTCTTTATATAAGCCTTCCACCCCTTAGTCTCTGTCAATTGTTAGTCTTTATTTCCCTTGATTCATTTATCCCCTTAACCACTTATAGGACTATAGAGCTATCTTATATTAAATTATATTAAAATACACACTTTTTTTGAGACCTGGACATTTTTCATGGCAAATAGCAGTCCCTAAGGTAACCTGCCCCCCCCCCCCCGCTCTCTCTTTTTAAAAAAAAAGCTAAGTTTGATCTTATTATTTGTGTTGGAGACAATCAAGAAATTTCAGGGCTTTAGGCCAGGGGTCTGCAAAGTTGGCTCTTTTAAGACTGGTGGACTACAACTCCCAGAGTTGAACTCTGGGAGTTGAAGTCCACTAGTCTTAAAAGAGCCAACTTTGCAGACCCCTGCTTTAGGCCATTTGAAAAGTTGAAAAGGCATACTAGAAGGTTGGGAGAAAACTTCATTACCATTGCTAAGAATATTACATACTGTAGAGCAGAGGTTCCCAAACTTGTCAGCTTTAAGACTTGTGGACTTCAAGTCCCAGAATTCTCCAGCCAGCTCTGCTGTAGAGTCACCTATTTAGCGTCAAGCTCTTCTTAAAGGAGTATTTACCACATTATAACATTTATTATAACATTTATTACTTAAGTAACTAATGTATATTCAGGAATTTGGTAGTTGTGAAAGGACTTATACATCCCAATGACCCCCAAAAGAATCACTCATGACAAGAAAGTCAGACAAGAAATCAGGTTCTATGGATTACATTGAGAAAAGAAATGGCAAGGCACTTCAGGAATCTTCAGGAAAACAAAATAAATATTCAGGAATCTTCAGGAAAACAAAATAAATATTCTCAACCAATTCATACTGGAAGAAATATCCAATAAGCTGCTGTAGAAGTGTAGAAGACATTTATGAAGGGTTAAAGTGTCTATCATTGGCCGGATTAAAGCCGAAAAGGATATTAACAGCTGCTGTGTCCAGAAAAAATTAGTACCGTAATGATACGAGACCCACTGCTACTAGAATGTCAGAACTATGAACTAAGGAGATTGTTAGAGCAGAAATGTCAAGAGGGAATATTGACATACTGGGAAAATCCTGACAGATCTTTTACTGAAGACAAGAAAATCGTAGAGGAAAAAGTGTAGTTATATTATTAATAGAAAATCGTCAAAGGCAGATATTGGGTAAAACTCCTCAGAATGATACAATGATATATGTTTGAGCTCAAGACAAGCCAATTAATATTACAGTGATCCTAGTCTTTCCTCATCCGCAGATGCATAGGAAGCAGAAATTGAAAGATTTTACGACAATCTTCAGCTTGTCAATACAATAAGAATATAAAAAAGATATAGGTGTTTAGAATTCTGCACCTGAAAAATTTAAGAAGAACCCTGGTGTCTGAAACAAAGCAGGAAACATAGTTTTGCCAAGAAAATTCAATATTTATAGCAAATACTTTTTTCCAACAATCTAAAAGGTGACCCTACATATGGACATCACCAAAGGACTACATCAAAATCAAATAGATTATATACTCTGTAAGTGAAGATGAAGAAGCTATTTTCAGTCACAGAAAAGACTTCTTGTTGATTTCAAATCTTGAACTGCTTCTTCCAAAATAAAAACTTAAGCTAAAGAAAACAAAATCATCGAATACAATTTCAGAAATATTCCATACAAATATGTTATGACAATGAAAAAAGATTATGTATTAATTCCTGAATAAATGATGATATCCTTAATACAAAGTGCAAAAATAGGTGAAATAACATTTTACTCACAGCAGAAAAAGGAAAGGAGGGAGCGACAGAAGAACCCAAGTAAATCTGACTTTGAATTCCAGAAATAAGAATATAAGAACAGCCTTGCTGGAACAGGCCACAGCCCATCCAGTCCAGCATTCTATCTCACACAGTGGCTCACCATTTGCTTCAGGGTATTCCCAAGCAGATGTCTTCACCTGCTTGTGATTCCCTGCAAATGGCATTGAGATATATCCTGCCTATCTTTTCAACCTGGAGGGTGTCCTTAGGCATCCATAATGATAGCCATTGATACCCTTGTTCTCCATGAACTTGTCTAATCCTTTCTTAAAGGTGTCGAGGCTGTCACCACTTCTTCTGGCAGGGAGTTCCATAGACCAGTGATCCTCTGGGTGAAAAAGTACTTCCTCTTATTTGTTTGAGGTCTAGCTTCCAAAAGTTTCATGGAGTGCCCCCTAGTTCTAGTGTTGTGTAATAGGGAAAACAGTTTTTTCCCCTTTTCTACTTTGTCCACACCGTGCATGATTTTATAGACTTCAATGAGGTCACCTCTTAGGAGCTGTCATTGAAGAGTGAAGAGGCCCAGCCGTTGCAGCCTCAGATGGTAAGGAAGGTGTTCCAGCCCCCTAATCATTCTGGTTGCCCTCCTTTGTACCTTTTCCATTTCCATAATATCCTTCTATAGGTATGGTGACCAGAACTGTACACAATACTCCAGATGGGGCCTCACCATAGATTTATAAAGAGGCAGAATGACACTTGCTGACTTGTTTTCTATACCCTTCCTAATGATTCCTAGCATTGTTTTTTTCACTGCTGCAGCACACTGGGTTGACATCTTCATTGAGCTGTCCAGCAGGCCACCAAGGTCCCTTTCATGGTTTGTTGCAAATGAGTAAGAAGGGACAAGGAACTATATCTAAGCAAGCACTGTGGAGAAATAGAGGATAAAATGAAACAACAAAATTCTATTGCTCTGTATTTTATAAAATGAGAGAACACAAGGGAAACTTGATAAAAGACAAGAAGTTTAAGATTTAATAGTGAGAATAGACATAAAGAAGAGGTGGTTTATATTGAAGAGCTCTATAGAGAATGTTCCAAACCAGTGATATATAGGTATAAAAGGTTGATTACTTAATAATATTCAGACATTTTAGATAGTGAATTTAAATGGGATTAAGGAACTATTGCTGATACCAAAATCATAGGAACTGATAATACCTGCTGAACTGTTTAAAAGAATAAAAGATGATACAATTGACGTATACCTGCAGTTTGTGAGTGGATACACAATTCACAGTAGTAGTCCAGAGAAGAGAAGATTGGTTTATATTCTAATACCAAGGCAGGGCAGGGCTAAAGAATGCCCAAACTAATGAAAAATTATATTTAGCTCACATGGTAGTATGAATGCCCAAGATTGTGCAAGTTAGACTTCAAAAATATATGCAGCTATGACCCAGACATCTAAATCACATTGTGAACACCCAGTGGATAAATAAAAAGGCCAGAAAGTTGCAGAAAAGATTCCTGTTTTTGCTTGGCTGATCTTGAAGGTGACATACAGCATTGAAAAGTGTGGCTTTTTAGTATTAAGGATTTATTGCATTGCTGTAGCCCTGGTGGATTAGATGCATTTCTGTCTTTATTATACTTTTCTTTTATGGCTGAATTTTATGTATGGAGTCTGGTTTAAGACCATAATAAAGTAAAATAAAAGAAAAAAGGTTATTTATTATACTAAGACATTCGATAAGAGTTAGCTATCTTAGACTAACTAACATGCTAACTTTTATAAACTGGCCACTTCACCGATCTATCAAAGAGTGTGTTTGATAACTAAGAAGCAATAATTAGACGGCAACAGGGAACAAGGGAAGTAAACATTTGTAAGTTGGGGAAAGTGTACACTGAGGAGTGTGTATATTGCCATCTCAAATAGGAATTATATTAGCAGAGGGGAGAAACATCAATAATTCCAAATTGATAGCTTAGCTTTATCTACTGCCAGTCAGACTCTGGGCAGTTGGAAGTGACAAAGACTTGAGGGATGCTTTGTTGAAGATGAAGGACTGGAAATGAAAAGCTGATCTGCTATTCCATATCTTAAAATGTTAAGGTCATGACAAGAGGCGATGCCAACCCAATGCAAATCGGTGGAGAAGAACTTCAAGTAATAATGGATTTGATCCTCCTAGGCTCAAACGTTCATAAATATTATGATTATAGCCATGAAACAAAAACACAACTGCTGCTTGAAAGAAAGATTACAACGAATTTAACAAAATGCTAGTGAACAGATATAAAAACATAAATATGTCAAGGCTATGATTTTTTCACTTGTAATAATGACAAAAGCTAAACCACCAGAACAGATTACTGAAAATAAATTGGCGGCTTTGGATTGTTGTGCTGGGAAAAATGATCAAGAGTACCTTGAAAAAGCGGACAAAGAACTCATTAAATGCTTTGGATACCTAATATAAACGTAGGAAGAAGACCTTATGTTTGGAAACATCAGAGACAATCAAAGAAGCAGAGGATAATAGAAAGAAAGCAGCTAGCGTTGGGATACCAAAAAAAAAAAAAAAATGAGCCGAAAATAATTCAAAGAAACATGGCAATCTTGACAAAGTGAAATCCACATCTGATTAATATATAAAACCTGTCCTAGAGGATGAAACTTAGGCAATTTCATGTGCCAAATCGTTCCCGGCCAGACAGTTTTTATGGCTTGGAAATAAAGATAGAAATAAGTATTGTTTAGTAATCTGTAATGAAACTTTGTAAGTGCCCTTTGGAGGGAGCCTATCTAGTCTCAGAGAACTAAATGTAGTAGTTTAGGAAAAAGGCTCTTTCACACCCTGCTTTTTAAACAATACGAATGTCTGTATCTTTTCCTCTTAAAAAGAAAAGATAATTGGATTATATTTGTAAACAAGGACTCAACATTTCTCCCAAGGTATTGGATTGGGGAGCAGAGGCGTAGCGTGGGGGGTGCAGGGGGTGCCGGCCGCACCGGGCGCAACATCTGGGGGGGCGCGCTCCAGAGACCCGACTCGGAAGCTCTCCTCCGCGGGTCTCTGGAGTTGGCGGCGGCGGCGCCTGGGCGCTCCTGGGCCGGCGAGAGTCGGGGAGCGAACAGCGGCCAGTAGGGGCCAAACCCTCCCGGGCCATCCCCCGGCTGAGGCCAGCGCCGGCTCCTCGCACCCGCCAGCGCCACCCGAGGGGGCCAGGCGAGACTTAAAGGCGCAGGTCTTTCGAAGCAACGGCCGTGCGGAGACCCTGGAAGACTCCTCCGTTCCGAGCCAGCCAGAGGAGCGGCGACCTGGGCCCTGCGGCGGCCCGGGAAGACCCTCTTGCCCCGGCTTTTGGGCCGTCGCCCTCCGTAGAAAGGAGCGTCGGGTGTCCCAGGCTCGCACCACGCAAAGGGCGCCCGCTTCTCCCCAAGGCGAGGCAACGAATGTCGGACCCGGATGGCCGAGCCCTTTGGGCAGCGGCTGCCCGCCGGATCCTCGCGGGAGGTGCGTGGGCTCGACACCACAAGAAGAGCTGCCTCCCCCGTGTGCTAAAATCCACGGGTTAGGGGGCGCAAATTACTTGCCTTGCCCCAGGTGCTGACAACCCACGCTACGCCACTGTTGGGGAGCCAGATGAATCATATGTGATTTAAGAGTAGCTCTGTTAGCAATGTAACTGCATTCAGTTCCTTTTCCCTGCTTCTTTGCATTCTGAAAAAAGTAAAAGCTTAAGTAGTGAGTTTTAAGAGATGACCACATCGAGATTGCTGATTTAATATGCTGTTCTCCAGTCCATGAAGTGATGCAAAGTATGCCAGCATTTATTGGTTGCCCCCATGGACCAACACTTTTCCACCTCATTAATGAAGGCATTGAATGGTGCTATCGTAACAATTTACTGCAAGGTTTACCTGCCAGTGGGAAAAATATCCACTAATCATTCTTTTTAGCTTGGGGTAGGACTGAGAGCAAAAGCGATTTTAAGCATCAGCTGGAGTGGTTGGTTTAGCCATCTTTTAGAAGCTAGTCTGTAAGGATGAGGGGTGGGGCAGAAGACACTGCTCCTGCTTTGCAAGGACAGTCCTACTCTTCTTGTGGATCACCTGCCAATCCATAAAACTAGGATTATAAAACCTGTCTAGCCATACAGTCCCTCTCATTCTACATCCATAGATAAGGCATGAGAGTTTCCCTTCCACCTTTATCATTCTGTGGAGCAACTTGATCCATTACATGGGGTTCCTGAATTCATTGTGAGTGATCAAGGTTCCCATTTGAGGATAGGATGGTGAGAAAGAATCCTGAATCTCTTTTGCTTCAACCAGTACTACACCTTTAGTGGAACCTACCAACATGCATGTGGAGAAGGATCTTTACAATCCTAAACTCCTTTCTCAGATATCTTCATAACCTACTGAAGCACCAAGTGAGAAATGTGAGAGATGTGACTCTCTTCTCCTTTCAGATCCTCTAACTAAGGAATGTCAAACTCAAGGCCCAGGGCCCAAATCCGGCCTGCTTAGATCTGGCCCACAGGGCCACCCTGGAAACAGCAAAGGACTGGCCTGCGGTGCTTCTGCCTGTGAAAATGGAGTTCGGAGCTCCATTTTTGCTGGCAGAATGCTGGGGCCAGCACAAGCACCCTCAACACAAGTGATGTCGAGTTGGCCACACCCATCCTGGCCATGCCCAGTCCCTCCTGAGGTCAAACACAACCCTCAATGAAATCAAGTTTCACAACCCTACTCTAGCGCTGGTACATTTCATAAAGAATAAAGAACGTTTCTGAAATGAAGAGATCTCTCCCACTGAACTTGCCAAAACACCACATGGGAGATTTATGAGGGGACAGTAAATACGACTTCTAAAATATGACTTCATATTTTCCCAACCAACATGTGACCTGCCAACCAATCAGTACTCATTGCAGGCAACCAAAGTAGAGAGGGACATGCTTGCAGTAGCTGAATTGGGAATTCTGGAAGTTGAAGTCCACACACCCTAAAATTGCCAAGTATGAAAAACATTGACTTACACAATTTTGTTTACCATCAAATATTCATTAAAATTTAACTTTTCTTATTGGTATTTTTCTGAGAAACTCCAGAAGTCACTTTTTGAATCTTAAATAGCTTTCATTTATAGCTATTCAGCATTTATTAGAAATAAAGGACAACTATATATTATATGGAATGGCAACTATAATTGAACATAAGATACATTTTGAGTGGCAGTACATCTGTCTGATCTCTAAAATCCCTCTACCCTTAAACTATAGTTTAAACAATATCTTCCCAACTGAGAAAAATCATTTCAGTTTAAAAATTGCAGTAATCTGGCACAGGAAACTAAACAAATCAATCCATTTTTAAATCATGAAGATTAGCTTGGAGAAAAATAATTACACAATGCCTTAAAATAGTCCCAATTCAGTTAGTTCCAGCAAAAGCCCTGTAGTATTATTTCATCTTGCATGGTTAGAAAGCCTGCTAGACTAGATTCCTGCTGCAATGGAAAAATCAATCAATGGTGACAAATTAGATTCTTCCTTTGGGACTGTACTAAGGCAACAATATTTGTATTATATTTGCATTGTTATTGGACAATAAGTATTCTTTAAGCCTATGTCATTCCATAATCTATTAGCAAAACTAAATTTAGAATGCTCAGTCACTTCGAATGTTCTAATATGATCTGGAGATGTCTTAGATTAAAATGTGAAACAATGTGATGCATCATTAAAGACAAACAATAACCTGATAAAAGTGAACAAATGTATCAGAAATGATATAATCTGATAAAGTGATTCTTAACCAAGCCAGAATTTAAAAAGCAGACTATAACCAACGTTCAGAACATCTAATAAAAAAAACTGAATTCCACTATAAATAAACCAAATTTGAAAACACTGCTCTGTGTTATACAAATTTATATACAATAGGCATAATTTCTTGTTTTGAATAATTTATATAGCAAATGTATGTTCTGATTCTTATGGAACTTAGTTCCAATATGCATTTAATATGCATATATGGACTTAAGCATGTATATGCATTTAATCATCTTTTATTACAAGAAATCCTATAAGCAAAACCCTACATTTCATAGTAAAGTGAGTTCAGGAACAAATATTATCTTCTGCATATTTCTGAGTTCCCATAGAGCTATGCTAATCAAACAGCTTAGCGATATCCTATTCGTAAGTTGATACTTCTTTGAATAAATTACTAATTGAAATTCATAAATGGGAAATTTTACTTTAGTTATTTGCAGTGCATTCAGTACAATACTTTGCTAAGAACTGTTTAGTTTCCTGTATCAGACAGCTAGGACAAAAAGAAGAAAACATTCTCCCCTCCCCCATGTCAAAGCTTCCTACATTGATTTCACAGAATACTCTCTTTTTTTTCCCTACACTGTATTTTTTAATTAAATTCTATAGCTAAGTAAATGGAAGTATAGATGAGGAAGCCCAAAATATTGAAAAAACCATGAGACTGAAACTAATTTGCCCAATTCTTCCTGTCCTAAAGATAGGAGGCCCATTCACCAAGTATTTTCCTACCTTCTCTTCTACCAAAAATAACTATGCAGTTCAAACCAGAGGTGGCATTCAGCAGATTCTGACCAGTTCTGGAGAACCAGTAGCAGAAATTTTGAATAGTTTGGAGAACCGGCAAATACCACCTCTGACTGGCCCATCTATTCTCTGCCTGCCAATTCCCAGCTGATTGGGAGGGAATGGGGATTTTGCAGGAATCTTTCCCTGGAGTGGGGAGGAAATGGGGATTTTGCAATAAACTTCCCCTGGAATGGGGTGGGAATGGAGATTTTACAGTATCCTTCCCCTGCCACACCCACCAAGCCACGCCACGCCCACCAAGCCATGCCACGCCCACCAAGCCACGCCCACAGAACCGGTAGTAAAAAAAATTGAATCATACCACTGGTTCAAACTGTAATGTACCACAATGAGAGACTAAAGTAACAAGAAGATTTTATCCATTTCAGATATCTGATGCAAGAAAACACACGCTAAAGGAAGAAAAATAAACAAGGCACTCATCTTAGAATAGTTGTTGATGCCCTGTGACTGAATATACAGTCTTCAAGACTTGTCTTTAATGTGACAGAAGGAGTTGTCTTAAGAAATTCAGAAAATAATCATTGGGGTGTAAAGATCTGATTCAAATCTGAGATTTGAGATTCAAAGACAACACAATCAAATTTAATCTGATTCGAAATGCTTGCAGCAGCTTCATTTTGAAATGAAGAAAGAAAGAATGGTAAACTGTTTTAGAGAACATTCAAATCTGAATAGTTTTTGGTTTTACAGCCTCAAAGGTTTCACTACAATAAAATGTTGAAATCTTCCCTCTATGCCTTCTGCCAAAATAGAAAGGGCAGTCTCTCAATTTATCCACCAAGGAACCTAGGGAAAAGTTCAAAACATTAAATTCTGATTTCACAAAAGATAAACAAAAGATACCCTACGTATCATTCCTATTCCCCAGCTGTTATCTTGACAGTCATATTTCAAAAACAGTAAACTTTCCAGCCAGGGCCTATTATTAAGTCTTCCCCATATTCTCAAAACTTATTGTTAGATTCATATTTCAAATCTTGGGAGAAGCATACATAAAAGGTAGTATTTCTGAGTATATTTGGCAGGGGTGGGTTCAAAAATTTAAGCAACGGGTTCTCTGCCTGGTTGCTGGGTGGGCGTGGCCATGATGGGCGTGGCCAAGCCAGCCTGCTGCACCACGGCGAGTAAGGGGGCATTTTTGCCTTCCTCAGGCTTTGGAGGCTTTCTTTGAACCACTGGGAAGGCGAAAACTGAAATTCCGGGAGGCCCATTTTCCCCCCTCCCCGAGCCTCCACGCCTACCTTGCATCCAAAACCAGCTGTGTAGAACTTCTGGGAGGGGTTGGAGGGGAGGGGAGGGGTGGTTCTCTGAACCAGCCATAACGTTAGCTATGGGTTCTCCCGAATCCAGGTGAATCCATAGCAGTTTACCCCTGATTTTTGTCATGGAGAACTTCATTTTATGTATGGCTTCTGTCTTGAGTTTGCTTGAGAGGCAGTCTAAGTGGAGAACTTAGTTTGGAAACTGAACAGGTGGTCTTCCTGTATTGTTAAATCATTTCTGCTGCTGCTCTCTATTCATTTTTGGACCGTTGGCTATCCATGTGTGATTCAGCTTCTGTGCCAGTATATCCAAGAAAAGGATCATGGAACTCAGCAGTAGTGGCATCAGGCATTGTTAGTTGTGTGGCACAAAAGAAACTGAATGCATTTTAATAGGCCAGAAATGAAGATAAGCAGCCAATCCTGGTGCTCTGGCCTTGCAGGCCACTTCACAAAATCATACCATGAAATCACAAGCTGCTTTCATTGCAGCATGAAAGGTAACAAGCTGTCATGGAGGCCTCCTGCAACACAAACTCTATTAGGATGTGATGACTTACTGGTATTCCACACCGTGATGTGTTTTGGCCAAGCACAAGTAGTCCATCAGGTAGGGAAGGCTGTTGTCAGTGGGTCATTCAGCAAGTATTAATGAGGCAACCTTCTCTTGGAAGGCTGCTAATCTTAAGACTGCCACATAGCTCTCCTCAAACAGGTCCTTTTTATTGGGCTACATTGCATTGTAATTCAAGGAAATTAATAGCCTTTTGGCTAATGTTCCAGGGCTGTGGAAGCCTCTGATCTCAGCTGTTCAGATAAGGTGGCTAAAAGGAGGTCGGGGACCTTTATTCATGGAGAAGACTTCTGTTTTGGCTGACATGTGCAATTCTTTCCTGAAGGGGAAGCATGCGTGGGAACAACATCTTGCTGCAACAATTAGAGACTAAATTGGTCAGAAAATACAGACTTGGCAGCAGATTAAGGTTTCAGTCTGTGTAGATTGCAGTCCTGCCAACAAATTTTCTTCAGTCAGGTCTCCTAGCAGCAGCCCATGGACTTTGCATCTGTTCAGCACAAATCTTGCAACCCTGGCTAGGTAGATGACATAGTATTTGCGTCAGGTTCAAAACACGCTCTCAGCTCAACTTTTTTACATTTGACCGCAAGGTTTAACTTAGAATTCTGTACTGTTTTTATGCTGCTAAAGATGCTGCTGGCATAGCAATAGAAGTTCAATTCAGCTGCCAACACTCTGGTAAGGAGTGATAGGCCTGGACCAATTGCTTTTCTGTTTCCTGCTTGTTTGACTCTAAAAAGTAAATGTATACACACAAACAGTTAACACAGAAGTTCGTTGTTTTTAAGAAGACAAATTCAAGTCTCTTGTCCCAAGCTTTTAAAGGAATAGCCATGTGGCTATTCATTTCCTGTCTTCAAATCAATTGTACAGGCAGTTCTTGGCTTACAACTGGTTATTTAACAACCATTTGACATTACAACAGACTTTTAAAAAGCGACTTAAAATGTCTCCTCAAAGTTACAACTGTCCCACTCAGTGAAGTGATCGCATTTTTGGTACTTGGCAACTGTCTCACATTTATGACCAGCTGTACTATGGCCATGTGACCACCATTTGTGATTTTTTTTTTTTTTGCCATTTTCCATCAGATACAACCATGATGACTCTCTTTACAATTGTAATAAAAACAGTTCTAAAATCAAGTCTGGTCATGTAGTGATCCACTTAACAACTACAACAGCTTAACAACTACAACAATAACAAAAATTCAGGGCCATATGGGGTTATAAGTCAAGTGCTATCTATATGTCCATTATTTTCTCTTGTGTGGGAATCAGATTTCTGCTTTGTAGTCCCAATCCTGATCCCATCTCTGAGTCACTCATACTATCACAATCATACCAGCACTACACAATCCATTTTTTAAAATTTCCACAAGCAAACTATATGCTCCTTGTGTATCATTTCTTTGAGGAAATGTGAGGTCTATATTATATGTATAATAGTTCAACAACACAGATAAAGTTTCAAAATTAAGAAAATTAATTCAGCATAAAGCATGACAACTGTACTACAAAGAAAAGAATAGGTTTTTGTTTGTTTTCTTTCGTTAAGGGTGGGAATGAGAATAAAAGGAAAGTCTGAAACAGCTGCAGACAGATTATATACAAAAGCTAATAGACACTATGTTACATTTAGGCAAGAAAAACAAAATGCACAGGTACAGTATAAGTGGTACTTTGCTCAATAGTAGCAACTGTGAGAGGGATCTTGGAATCCTAGTGGACAACCATTTAAATATGAGCCAGTAGTGTGCAGCAGTTGCCAAAAAAGCCAAAACAGTTCTAGGCTGCATAAACAGAGGGATAGAATCAAGATCATGTGAAGTGTTAATATCACTTTATAATGCCTTGTAAGGCCACACTTGGAATACGGCATCTAGTTTTGGTCACCACGATGTAGAAAAGACATGGAGACTCTGGAAAGAGTACAGAGAAGAGCAACCAAGATGATTAGGGGACTGGAGGCTAAAACATATGAAGAACGGTTGCAGGAACTGGGTATGTCTAGTTTAATGAAAAGAAGGACCAGGGGAGACATGATAGCAGTGTTCCAATATCTCAGAGGGTGCCACAAAGAAGAGGGAGTCAAACTATTCTCCAAGGCACCTGTGGGCAGGACAAGAAGCAATGGGTGGAAACTAATCAAGGAGAGAAGCAACTTAGAACTGAGGAGAAATTTCCTGACAGAACAATTAACCAGTGGAACAGCTTGCCTCCAGAAGTTGTGAATGCCCCAACCCTGGAAGTCTTTAAGAAGATGTTGGCTAGCCATTTGTCTGAAATGGTATAAGCTTCCAGCCTATGCAGGGGGTTGGACTAGAAGACCTACAAGGTCCCTTCCAACTCTGCGATTGTATTGTAAATTAGACAAATAAATTGGAAGTTAAAAAAAGGAAAAGAATAAGTAAGAGCTTGGAGAAAATCAAACAATCTAGATTTTAAAAGAACAGAATAATAAATCTAAATATCTGTCTCTCTCTCTCTCTCTCTCCCTCTTTCCTTCTCTCAAAAACCACCAATGTATATTCAAGCAGTAAGAGTGAGAAGAATATTTGGGAGTCACATCACCCAATGTTGGTTTAAATACATTTTATTAAATAACCACATTATTTGTACAATGTACTAAGCCAGTGGTGGGCAAACTCATTAGTCAACAGAGCCAAATATCAAAAATAACACGATTGAAATTTCTTTTGAGAGCCGGAAGGTGTGGCCTGTTTTGTGGGAGTGGCTCAGCAGTCATGTGACTGGGTGGGGGTGGCCAACTTGGAAAATGTGGTGAAACTCACTTAACGACGGTCTTGGTTAGCAACCAAACTTTTAGGCTCAATTGTGGTCATAAGTTCTTTCTTTCTCTCTCACTCTCTCTCTCTTTCTTCCTCTCTCTCTCTCTCTCCATTTCTCTCTCTCTTTCTCTCTTTCTTTCTCTCTCTCTTTCTTTCTCTCTCTTTCTCTCTCTTTCTCTCTTTCTTTCTCTCTTTCTTTCTTTCTCTCTTTCTTTCCCTCTTTCTCTCTTTCTTTCTCTCATTCTTTCTTTTTCTCTCTCTTTCTCTTCCTTTCTCTCTCTCTTTTTCTCTTTCTTTCTGTCTCTCTTTCTTTCTGTCTCTCTTTCTCTCTCTCTCTCTTTCTCTTTCTTTCTGTCTCTCTTTCTTTCTCTCTCTCTTTCTTTCTCTCTCTTTCTCTCTCTTTCTCTCTTTCTTTCTCTCTTTCTTTCTTTCTCTCTTTCTTTCTTTCCCTCTTTCTCTCTTTCTTTCTCTCATTCTTTCTTTCTCTCTCTCTCTCTCTTCCTTTCTCTCTTTCTTTTTCTCTTTCTTTCTGTCTCTCTTTCTTTCTGTCTCTCTTTCTTTCTGTCTCTCTCTTTTTCTCTTTCTGTCTCTCTTTCTTTCTCTCTCTGTCTCATTTTCTCTCTCTTTCTCTCTTTTTTCTCTCTTCTTTCTTTCCCTCTTTCTCTCTCTTTCTCTTTCTTTCTTTCTCTCATTCTTTCTTTCTCTCTCTCTTTCTCTTCCTTTCTCTCTCTCTTTTTCTCTTTCTTTCTCTCTCTCTTTCTTTCTCTCTCTCTTTCTCTCTCTTTCTTTCTCTTTCTCTCTTTCTTTCTCTCTCTCTCTCTTTCTTTCTCTTTCTTTCTTTCTCTATCTCTGTCTCTCTCTCCTTCGTCCGCCCATCTCTGTCACTCTGTGTGTGTCTGTCTGTCTCTCACTCACTTAATCAGTCTCTATCTATCTGTCTCTCCCTCCCTCTCTCTGTCTCTCCCTGTCTCTGTGTGTGTCACTCTCTCTGATTCTCTCCCTCCCTCTCTCTGTATGTCTGTCTCTCCCTCTTTCCCCCTGTCTGTCTCCGATTCAATCCCTCCCTGTGTCATTCTCTATCTGTGTCTCTCTCCGTCTCCCTCCCTCCCTCTCTTTCTCTCTGTCTCTGTCTGTCTCTCTGTCTTTCCCTCCCTCTCCCTCTGTCTCTCTCTGTGTCTGTCAGTCACTCCCTCTCTCCCCTCTCCTCCCCCCCCACCCCAAGAAGCAGCAGAAGGGCCGGCATGCCGGAGGTTACGGACGCCTCCTCCCGCAGCGGGTGAGGGAGCAGGCGGGGCGAGCACCCAAGGCTACCATCATCTTAAGCACCACCAAGGCTGTTGCCTGGCAGGTCGCCCGGCAGGGGCGTCAGGCAGAGAAGCCGGTCGCGTCTTCATCGCGTCTCCCTCTGGCAGGCACCACAGCGCACGTTCTGGGGCTGCGCGTCCATCTCCCTCCCAGCCACGCAGCCCCAGAACGTGTGCCATGGTGGCTGTCGGAGGGAGCTGGTAGAGATGCACCTGGCTTCCCTGCCCGACGCCCCTGCCGGGCGACCTGCCGGCCGATGCCTCCTCCCGCAGCGGGCAAGTGAGCAGGCGGGGCAAGCACCCAAGGAAGGGAGGGAATCAGAGAGGGACTGAAGAGCCACATGCAAGGGGCCAAAGAGCCGCATGCGGCTCGCGAGCCGCGGTTTGCCGACCACTGTACTAAGCCATAAATATTGGTTTACAAATCACCACAGATTTTACTAGCAGCCTTGTACTGATCCATCTGGAAAGCCAACCATCATATTAAGTTTTCTATAATGTTCTACAGAGCTCAAGGGGCTTTGTGAGTATTTAGAATAAGGCAACTGCTAAGGCTAAGCAAGACTGTTGGTAAAATGCCAAAGAGAAGACATACAAGCTATAGCAGTGATGGCGAACCTTTTCAGCACTGAGTGCCCAAACTGGAAGACGCATACATGTGCATGCATGCGTGCTGGAGTGCTGGGAACCCAAAGACCAGCTGGCCGGTGTGCATGCAAGGAATAATTAATTGTTCCAAATGTTAGAAATCTTAATGAAAGTAATTATGTCTGATATTACTGTTATATCAGATAAGATAGATGGTTTGTAGCAACATCTATATGATGTCAACTTGAGAAGAGGGAAATATCCTCATAATAGTTAGCTGTACTTAAATTAGAATATCAACATACTCTCGGTTTTCATGGTTTTTGCCTCTTGCCTTTCAAAGACTGATTTGGAAGTGTAAATTAATCCAACACAATTTTATATCCTGACTACAATTCAGAAGGACCACCACCTGAGATTCTACTTAGTCATCAAGGAAACTTAAACACCCTTTCTTTTCAGCTCTTGTTATTTCATTTCATTTCATTTCATTTATTCGACTTATTAACCTCCCCCTCTCCCCGAAGGGACTCTTCTTTATGACCCTTCAGATTGGGTACAATTCGGAGCATTGGGGGAGAGGCCAATCTTTCATTTGTTTTCTGACTATTTTTATTTTTTACTCTGACCAGTTCCCAGCCATATTTTTATATGTGCCTGAATATTTTCTCCCTTTCCTTCTTGGGACACAGCATGCAATACACATGAATTTATCTACTGTGTTAGAAGCAAATGCACAGCCACGGCACTGTCAGCTTTGTTTCATTAATTTTGGTGATAAATGACATCTGCATTTTATTTACAGATTTTGCACTTCAGAACATATTACAACACATTGTGCTGTAACTCCACCTAATGTGCTTTTCAGATTTGTTTTGTGCATTAAAAAAAAAAAAGAAAATCCATTTTCCAATAATAAAACATTTTTAGACTATGCCAGTAAACAGATAAAGAAGGATAGTTCCAGAATTGCTGGGAGAAAGTAGCAAGCTATAGCTCCATGATGGTGAACCTATGGCACGTGTGCCAGAGGTGGCACGCAGAGCCCTTTTTGTGGACACACGCGCCATTGCCAGCTGCTCTTTGTGGGTGCCTGAGTACTGGAAACCAGCCTGAAAAACAGCCAAAAAGAAGGTGCAGAGTGCAGAGAAGAGCAACCAAGATGATTAGAGGACTGGAGACTAAGACATATGAAGAACGGCTGCAAGAGCTGGGTATGTCTAGTTTGATGAAGAGAAGGACCAGGGGAGACATGATAGCAGTGTTCCGATATCTCAGAGGGTGCCACAAAGAAGAGGGAGTCAAACTATTCTCCAAGGCACCTGCGGGCAGGACAAGAAGCAATGGGTGGAAACTAACCAAGGAGAGAAGCAACTTAGAATTAAGGAGAAATTTCCTGACAGTAAGAACAATTAACCTCTGGAACAGCTTGCCTCCAGCAGTTGTGAATGCCCCAACCCTGGAAGTCTTTAAAAAGATGTTAGACAGCCATTTGTCTGAAATGGTATAAGGTTCCTGCCCATGCAGGGGGTTGGACTAGAAGACCTACAAGGTCCCTTCCAACTCTGCTATTGTATTATTGTATTAAGGCAGTTTTAGGCTGTTTTTTGGCTATTTTGGGGGCTGTTTTCAGACCAGTTTGGAGGCCTGTTTTTGGCCCAACAAATGGCCTGAAAAACACCCTGAAAATAGCCCCCAAAACTAGTCTGAAAACAGCCCCCAAAACGGCCAAAAAACCTGATGTGTACGCTAGCCAGCTGGTCTTCCAGTGCTCTGGCTCGTGCAAAGACCAGGTGCCTGGCATGCATGTACATCCGGTAACACTAGGATTTCCACTGGGGGGGTGGGGGTGGAGGAATATTATTACTGATGTTTTGTTTCTGTCTAGTATCAAAATTATTTTATGGAGTATAGAAATAATAAGCCAGCAGGGAGGATGGAAACCACAAGGCATTTCATTAACACAGATATTCTTTGTTTCACTGCGGTGGCTCAGTGGTTAGAGTGCAGTACTGCAGGCTACTTCTGCTGATCACTGGCTGCTAGCAGTTTGGCAGATCGAATCTCACCAGGCTCAAGGTTGACTCAGCCTTCCATCCTTCTGAAGTGGGTAAAATGAGGATCCAAATTGTTGGGGACAATATGCTGACTCTGTAAACCGCTTAGAGAGGGCTGTTAAAGCACTATGAAGTGGTATATACATCTAAGTGCTATTGCTATTCAGTTAAGACTGATGGAATGAAGTATTCCTCTTACCCTTGTATGGCTTTGTAGAGTTTCATACAGTTGAATATTGCATTCATGGGCCTCCATCCCACATTAATCAAGCAGATTTCTGGCCATTTAAAATCATGATTTCACTTTGCTTTCTTCCTCCCTATCACCTTACACCAGGGGGGGGGGGTGTCTCCCAATCTACCTCATTGGTGTAGGGCACATACCAACTGCAGGAAAAGAGAGAAAGAATTTTGCCAGCAAACTATATTTTAGCAGCAGATGGCACTATTAAATACAAGCTATGTTGCTCAGAAACGTTTATACTGTCCATCTGGGTAGATCCAACAAAATCTCTGTGAAAAAGAAGTGATAGTTTTACCACGAGGAAGATTATGGAAATATCTGTGCAAAAATTAAACAGCTAGACATCCCTCAAACAGAGGGCGTGGCATTATGGCTGAAATCAGAAGTCAGATGATGGGTCTTGGCCAATGAAATGTCTCCAGAAAAAAGAATTCATGGAACTGTCCATAAGTATCCTGGACAAGTGGCCTCATGAGTAGACCACTGGAACTGGGAGTTTTGAGATCAGCTGTGAATGAAGCAGCTGGAGTCAAGGGTTTCCAACCATGCTCACAGTTGTAATGAAGTTTATATAGATATAAGAGTTTGCAGAGCCTCATTTCTTAATGACTTTTAGAACTACCCATTTAATACTCTTCCTAATATTAAGAATCTTCAGAATGGCAAGTTTGATTGCATTCACTGAGTGAGTTTCCTTCAATCCACAACAAAAGTAGTTTTTAAATATACATTTAAAGATGTAGCAATCTTTTAAAATAAATGGCAGAAGAATGAGTAGAGTGTTGTTTTCGGTAAGTTATTAACAGACTAAATCCAGATGGACTTGAAATGGGATTTTGAAATTAATAAAAAGAATCTTTTTTGTGGACTACTATATTTAACACTGGGGGGAAATCAATATGATGGGATTTTGAGGTTTTAAGTATTTGTCTATAGATAAAAGATGTGATATTGGATGAAGAAATTATTCATTGCATTTTAGAAGAATATGATAAGTTCTTAAAATTGTTTATACTTGTGAGGAAAGAACTTTCTTCTTTATATTTTCTTTTTTGTATCCTATTTTTCTATTTGTATTGTTCTTTTTTGCTACACTTTCTATCTTTTCCAGCTTTTATTTTTATTTAGTTTATATTAGTTTTCATCTACTCAATAAAATTATTATTAAAAAAAGAAATTTACTTCATTTGGACCAAAAGCAGTGGCCCCTGAAAATTCAATGTACTATCCTCTGTAACTGCATCTTACGGTATCAGTGAACAAGAAAACAATTTCCTATGGCTTTCACTGAATGACTGAAAGACAAACTCAAAGGCAAACAATAGCTGATGAAAAGTTGTATTAAGCATTGAGCACGGCACATATGTAATGTGATTATACATTGGAAATCTTCTGTAATGAGAACATGTAGTAGCTCTAACTGAACTGACATAGCAAAGGCCAATTTGTTTCAAGCTCAATATGGCTCCAGACCATATGGGCTCACAGGCTGGATGCATCATGTGCTGGCCCCTCCCCTGTCGAGTTTAGTGAAGAGGGAAAAAGTCACATGACGCCGCCATAATGATGCGAGTTTGACACCTCTGCCCTAGACACACAACACGAGAAGATTCTTCCCTTTCATTTTTCCCTTTCTCAGAAGCACACAGCAAAAAACAAGCAAACAAAAAGCACTTTTGGACATCTCTAAAAGCATTTCTTCTAGATTTGAAATGGCAACTTTACAATTATTGCTTTGCTTGTAATAGGACTTCTATGATAATGCTTATGCATTTACTCAAGTACTCATTAAAGCATATTACGGTATTGTGCACTAATGGTCTAATGCTGTTCCTAGACAACCCTTTCGCTTCCTTGTACTTATATGTATAGTGTTCTGAAAGGATCCTATGTTACAATGTTTTCCTGGAAATGCTCTCAAATAATGCTAAATTTGAAAAGGCAATCTGCATAGAATATACACACCCATATCTTTATCTTTCTTTATCTTTAATCGGATTTTTATACCGCCCTATCTCCCAAAAGGGACTCAGGGCGGTGAACAGAAAGAATAAAAAGTAGTAAATACAACGATAATATAAAAGTTAAAAATACATTAAATACAATGGGTCTGTGCTAAAACTTATACTTAAAAACCATTAAAATTATTATAATTGGGACTATCATAAAAGCTATGCTAGGCCAGCGACATGGAATAGGTGTGTTTTTAAAGTTCGACGGAAGAGGAGAAGGTCCGTGATGGTGCGAAGATCAGGGGGGTGCAGGTCGTTCCAGAGGGCAGGACCTGCCACAGAGAAGTCTCTCCCCCTGGGGGTCGCCAGCCGGCATTGTCCGGCAGACGGTACCCTGAGGAGGCCCTCTCTGTGGGAGCGGACAGGTCGAAGGGAGGTATGTGGTAGGAGGCGGTCCCACAGATAATTAATTAAAGCAGAAAAAAGAAACATGCAAACAACAAGATTTAGATTTTAGATTTTATTAAACTTATATACCGCAGCCCTCTCCCATAAGGGACTCGGGGCGGTGAGCTCAGAGAACAAAGCTCAGAGAAGATCATGGGCTCAATAGTTCAACCCTGAGCTACAGATATTCTCTTCTATGGGGGTGGGGGGGAGAACTAAAAGGACACTTGTTATTTTATGACATATCAAAAGTAGTATCAAGCACTTTACCAAATCAGCACTTTAACTGGTTATCTTAACAGCATAGTCTTGTTGGCTTGAACTGAGAAGCTGCAATATCTCCATATCTACTTACTGTATTCAGGTACAGTGGGCAATACGTAACTTGGAATATAAAATGAAAGGATATCTACTGAGAATATAAAGAATTCTAAATCTTTGTTCATTTTCAGAGCTAAGTGAAGGTCAAACAGTTAGGAGACAACAATTTGAACTCATGTGTGTGTGTGTGTCCCACATACTAACATAAAGATTCAAAGAATGAGAATAGAATATATTTGATCAATCTTTCTCGAAAACAGGAAGACACAAACTGCAATAGAAATCCTGCTGAATGGACAATAAGTGGAATATCAGTTCTATTGTCATATTTATTTCTCACTATCCAGGTAAAATTCAGCTTTCATTGAGGCCACCAACACTTTACATATGAAATATCCAAATCAGAACAAAAATATAAATGGCACTAAATTAAAAACACAAAACTAAACAACCGGGAACAAGCTGGCTGGAGAAGTCTGGGAGCTGAAGTCCTTCAGACTTAAAGTTGCAAAGGTTGGAGACCCCTGTTTTACAAGATACATAATATCTATCCATAAAATTTCCCAATTTAATGCATTCCTATTTATTATTTTATGTTCATATGCCTGGCTTTCCTTGGATTTTTGTGATTGCGTTTATGATGGATGACTTAATTGTCATCATATCATCTATTTGTAAACTGCAAAAAAACCAATTATTTGGTAGTCTTTGATTATACTCCTCCTGTTTACTGATTGTTAAATTAGACTGTGGCCATGCCTTTGACTTATGAGTCACTTAGAGCAAAATATGAATTATTGCCCATAATCCATTAATAAATGAAATCACTTAATAAAAATTTATTTTTATTGTTTTCAATTATTTTAGTAATCTACAGATATAGATGATGTTCACAAATAACAGTCAAAGTTAATAGGAAATAACAAAGGAAATAACAGATTTCCAAATAACAGTCAAAGTTATCTCTTTACAGTGCTTATCCTGTAACAAACATCTAAAAACAAATTAAGGATTTGTTTTAGGTAAATTGTCCAAACATACTTTAAATAAGCCACTCTTCCCTTTTTTCCTAAAGAAGAAAATTTTGAGGAACCCCTCAAAATGTTGCAGATTTTAAATACATTGATTCTAGCCTCAATATCAGTTGGATAAATTTAATTAGTACACCATATCTCATTTTAAAATGTATCATTTGAAATTCAGATTCATTGTAATTCAGTTCCAATAGACTCTGATATTGTACGAATCAAGAGATTTGATATGAATCTCTCATAGAGCTCTTCTCAACAGCTACTAGCTTATAGTACTAGTCTAAGTGCCCCAAATGGGGATGCAGTGGCTCAGTGGCTAAGACGATTAGCTTGTCGATCAGAAGGTCAGTAATTCAGCAGTTCAAATCCTTAGTGCTGCGCAACGGAGTGAGCTACCATTACTTGCCCCAGCTTCTGCCAATCTCAGAGTTGGAAAAATGCAAGTAGAAAAATAGGGATTACCTTTGGTAGGAAGGTAACAGCGTTCCATGTGCCTTTGGCGTTTAGTCATGCCGGCCACATGACCACAGAAATGTCTTCGGACAGTGCTGGCTCTTTGGCTTAGAAACGGATATGAGCACCACCCCCTAGAGTCGGGAACCACAAGCACGTATGTGTGAGGGGGACTTTTACCTTTACCTAAGTTCCCTAAATAGATCAGCTATAAATCAATTTTATGTTGATGGAAACACTACTAATTTCTAGGTGAACAAAGAAACACAAAATGGAGCAATTAAAATCTTTTTAATATTCCGTTGTGCCTACATGTTAAAGATATGAAAATACTATTCTCTATGTAAACTTTGTGTCAACATTCTTCCTCCTCTTCCTTGGAACCTCTAATGGGATAATGAGGCCAACAAGCAGTTCTGCTTGAATGGCACACTTCCACAACTCACTTTCAGCACTTTCAGCAAAGTCAAAATCTTTGCTGCAGGAATAAGCAAAAGGAAATTCCTGCTAGCAGAGATTACTTGAGACTCACCATACTCCCTTCCAGAGGTGGACAGCACATGAATTAACAACCAGTTCACAGAGCACTGAAAATGTGAGTGCGTACCATCGGTGCATGCGCCTGGCCTTCCACACAATCGTGCAGCATCAAAAACAAGGCTAAATAGGACAGCATAGCACCAGGGTGGACCCAGGCCCACCTGCAGGTCACAACTACCCGTTTGCTTGAACCGGTCCAAACCAGCAGCAGCCCAACACTGCCCCCTTCCATCGGTAGCAGCACTCAGCCAAGCTTTAAAAAGTTTAACATATTTGAATCTAGTTAATGTTTGGATGAAAGTATCAAAAAATGCCAGATGAGAGACTAGATTTGGAAGTGTTTTCTTTTTAAATCTAGGCAGCAGGCAATGGCGAACCCCTTCTAAATTGTTGCCAAGAAACTGACATGGTTTTATGTAATCACCAGGATCTGCACTTGACTCCAGGGAGACTTTATATTTTATTCTCTTTCCTCCTCTAAGTTACGATTACTCTGTTAGAATCTGAAACTTCCTGAGGGACCTGAGTTGAAATTTAGAAAATGGAATCTCTAAATGCCCAATGAGCTTGTCAAAAAAAAGAATTTTCTGGGATGACACTTGTGAGCAGAAGATTAAAGGCAAAATAACTCAATCGGGTCATAAATTTTGTTTATAGAGTTATGAAGGCGCAGGTTTGGGGGCAATCACAACTATTAGATGCACCTGTTCCTACCTGCTTTTTGAAATTCCAATTGATATTGCCTCCTCCTTTGCATAATTGAGAATAATGTGTTTCCAAGCATGCAAAGGGATTTGTGGCTGCAAGAACTCTGATTAAGCAGAAATACATAGGGACCACTTAAACAAAACTGATATCTGTTTAGGAAGAAGAGGAAATAAATTACAAGCATGGAACTATATCAAGCAAACAGAAAATTACATTCACTAAAACACTTCATTAGATTATATTTAATTGTTCAAGCAATGATACACGCTCTGAGGCTTATCCCTCCCGCAAGTATGCATTGCTTTTTCAACCAGCAAACAGTGAGAGAGAGAAAAGACAAGATCTACTCATCTTCATTAAACCCTATACAGCCTCCACTATTTGTGTAGATTCAAGGATTAGTACAGCTACTTAAACAGCATCCCAAATAAGGAACTATATTAATCACCTCAATAAAGAGGACATCAGTTTGCGGTAAAAATTGCATTTTCATGTGTTAATATTTGTATACATTAGATGCATATTTACTATTTAAATTGTAATAATAACTACAATTTAAGTGGAAATATAGTAGATCTCCGAAGGAGTGAGTATTGGGACCAATGTTGCGCTTCAATGGTTAAATGGCCTAGATATTGGTATTTGAACAATTTTAACATTTATATTTTATTGTATTTTATTAATCTAGATGAAATGTTAAAATATATTGCTAGTCCATGCATGATATAAAGGTAAAGGTAAAGGTTCCCCTTGCACATATGTGCTAGTCATTCCCAACTCTAGGGGGCGGTGCCCACAGCACTGTCATGTGGCTGGCATAACTAAATGCCGAAGGCGCACAGAAGGTTGTTACCTTCCCACCAAAGGTGGTTCCTGTTTTTTCTACTTGCACTTTTACATGCTTTCGAACTGCTAGGTTGCTAGAATCTGGGACAAGTAACAGGAACTCATTCCTATACATGGCACTAAGGATTGAAACCGCTGAACTGTCGACCTTTCTGATCAACAAGCTCAGCGTCTTAGCCACTGACCCACTGTGTCCCATGTATGATATGCCATATGCTAAAAAATAAATAATCAAAAACGTATTACCAATCATAACCCACACAGAGATTTTGAGTTCATGCTAGCCACACCAAAATGTGCTGCTTGAAACAAAAAACGATTTGAAGAGCTCACACACAACATCACAAACAAGTTATTATGTGGTAACATAACCCAGAAGCTGGAGATGGTCGCAGAATAATGGATTAATCAGAAAAAGAAAACCAATGGGGTGGAAAGTTGTAGCTAAGCCTTTATAATTTCATATTTCTAGAGCTTCTTAAACAAAGTACATTAAGCTTTAAGCTATTTTGAAAAGTTCATTGATGTGAACAATATACAAGGATTCTCGGCTTTCTTGGGACTAGGCTGCAAGTCCTTACTTTATTCTCCTTCAGTGTTTGATTTCAAGTTTATCCCTTGATACTATTAATTGAAACCATTTCCTAAATTCTATTCTGTCAAAGATACATTCTCTGACTTGTTCTTTTGTCTCCTCTGCATTATAGTAAGTAAACAAAAACAGAATTTCCCTGTAATAAAAACCTGTCAATTAATTAAAAGAAATCTGACATCAAATGAACCTTTAAAAAAAATTAAGACTCGGCACACAAGTTAATCCACTTAATTGAATATGTCAGTCAAGATCTCTTTTACATTCCCTTGCAGGATTTCTATGGAGGGAACAGGGAAAAAATTGTCCTACGTGGGGCAGAAAAATGAGTCTGTCCTGAGACAGGGACAAGTTACAAAACCTTGTTTGTGGTTGCTAAAAATATTCAACAATAGCACAGGGTTGTATCCCTGGGATCAGAAAAAAAAATCAGTTTATTATAGGAAGTGATACTTACATCCTGATATCTTTTTTCCCCTTCTTACAAAAACTCCCCCATCATGCAAACATCATCTTCACAAGAAGAAAGCAATCAAAGCCTCAAACTCTGTTGATCCATCTGTAGCTGATGGCGTCCTCATTTTACAGGATTTATTAGCACCATTAAGCAGCTGCACGGCTTAAGTGCTGTTTTCTCAAACATTCAAATTAACCGTGGTCAAATTGAGTTAGTATGTTTATCTAAAGAAAGCCATAGACAGACAGTTTAATAATCAGAATGGGTTTGTGACATTTCCTATCTTCCCTCTTTCAAATCAACCAGGTGCTTATGGGCTAGATTCTGTCAGCATGCTTTTTCCAATCCAACAATTCTAGATGATATGATGAATGGTTTGTGGACATAAGTTCTGGGTTTGTAAGTGTCAAATGCACGTTTACAAGCACTAATAGCTCTCAAGAAGTATGAAGAACTGATTTATAAAGAAATGTGGACCTCAAATCAATGAGTTTAAAAAGAATTGGAAGCATCTTTTCCAACACCAGATCATAATAAGTTGCTTTATTTGCCTCCATTCCTTTTGATAATATTCTGAATATAATAAGAAATGAATATAAGAAACAGAGAGACAATCTTGGCTCACACATTAGATGAACAAATTATTGGGAGCCTTATACTAAAACAACATATTTCATGTGAGGTCAGAACACATCTTAAACACCATCCTTATTTGACTAAAATAGTACAGTTGTGATCTGCATACATGGGTCTGATTGGGGTAATTTGTGGGAGTGATTCAGAACATGATATTGTATTCCTTATTTTATTCTTTTCATTTAATCCTTTTTTTCTGTATTCCACTTTTACATATGGTTTTACGTTTCATTCCATATTTCAAGAATAAATAAAAATGGTAATATTCTGGGATAACTAATTTGTGTTTAAAGGCTTTCCAATATCTTGTACTACACATTTTAAATGAATAGCTATCTTTCTATCTATCTATCTCTCTATCTCCATATTTATAGATGATAGACAGATGGACGGATATTTTACCTATCATCCATCCATCCATCCATTTATAATTTAGATAGAGGTAATTTATGTTCTTGTACTTAAATACACTCAGAAAACAGAACAATCCCTATGTTAATTCAGGGAGATGGCAATTTGCATTCCTCCTTTCCGTTTCAGTGGGAAAGCTTTTGCATCACAACACTTTTTAGAGTTCTTCCTTCTCCATCTTAAGTTACAAACACCTTAAGAATTAATACAATACAATACAATAGCAGAGTTGGAAGAGACCTTGTAGGTCTTCTAGTCCAACCCCCTGCGTGGGCAGGAACCTTATACCATTTCAGACAAATGGCTATCTAACATCTAACACAAAAGCAATTGTGTTGCTTTTGTACATTACTCTCCTACTTCTCAGTTCTTTATGCCTCCTCCTCCTTTGTTTTTTTATTTATTTAAATGCCAGCCATTCATTACTGTGTCCTACACCATGAATCTACTCCTGGCTTTGCTCATTATCCTTCACTTCTACCATTGTAACTGTAAAATAATATAGCATCATTTGATGTTCTGTACAGAACAGAACAAGCCTCATTTCAGCATTGTGCTATGTTACATCATCCAAATTAAAGCTGTGTGCAGTGATGAACTTGATCTTTACATTCCTGATCAGAGGTAGAAAGAAGATGATTCAAAAATCTCAATCAGAAGAATTAAATCAAATCTTCTGAAAATGTCTAATGTCTGGTATTTCTCATCATCAAGGTGATAAAATTGTCTTAATGACTGAATTCCTAAATGTACCACATATGGTAAAGAGCATTATATGGAATCTACATGGTTACAACCAGAAATGGGGGGGGGGGGGGAAATATGTTAGGTTTACATTAGAATGCAAATATATTTAAATTTGCATTTTCAAACTGATATGAAAAAGGAACTTAACTATTTATTATTTTTTGCCAATTATATTAGAAATATGTGGGCTTCCGGTTCCGGCTCCGGCGGCGACGGGCGAACTTAGGGTTCGCTCGCCGCTTTGATCCTTTTCCTGCCCCCCCACGGGGGCGAGAAGCCCCTTGTTTGGGGCTTCTCGCGTAAAGCCGGCTCGACGGGGAAGCCCCCCCCCCGCGGCAGTGGGGAGAGCGACCCTGCTCCTCGGCTTAGGTGGAGGAGGACATGCTGCGGGGGGTCTTCCCTTCGCCAAAGGTTGGCGGCACCATTTAATTCTATGAAGAGAGAAGATCGGAAGAGTCGGGAGGCTTTTCGGGACCTCAGCTGCGAGCGGAGAGTGAGCGTTTAAAACTTTTCTTTTTGTGCACTGTCAGCCGGGCTGAAAGGGACTGGAGGGGGGCGTTTGTTCCTAAAAAACCCCCCTTGGACTAAAAGCGGCACTCGGAAATGCCTCGTTGCGAGGAATCGGAAACTTTAAATCTGGATGGTCTCTAACAAGGGAAAGTACTTTGTGGCTTGTTTGCAATTATGTCTCGAGGTCTGGCTGAAACAGTTTCTTTTTTGCTTTTTAACCGCTTTCTCCCTCGGGCTCTGAGTTTGGGCGGAAAATGGCTTCTCTTTGTCCCCGACTGACTATGACCTATGGAAAATTACCAGTGTCTCTTTGCGATTTGGACTTCCTCTAATTATTGATGAAGAATTTTCTTTTTTTGGATTTGTGTTTTCCTTTCTGGATTGCCTTCGTTATTATACCTACGGAGTTGGAAAAGTGTTTCTCTGTTGGCTTCTGAATTTTGCAGCTGTACAACTTTGAGAACTTTGGACTCCTGATCTGCCTTACCAGCCCCACCCTAAAAACGCCATTTTACTGGCACGGATTTTAACAGCTAAATATGGCACAAGAAGCAACGCTCGCAAGCCTTGAACAAAGAATGACTGCCCTTGAAACTGTTATACAAAATTTGGTATCAGAAATTAAGGCTCAGAGGGCAGAAAATGTCAACTTTTTGACAAGGGGAAGGGCTCTCTCTGTGGCGGGCCCTGCCCTCTGGAATGACCTTCCCCCCGACATTAGAACGACCACGGACCTCCGCTCCTTCCGTCTGAAATTAAAAACATATTTTTTCTGCTTGGCCGGTCTGGGATAGTCTCTCTCTATGGGGTTTTAGTGTATAGTGGGAATTTTAGTTTAGATTGGGTATTTTAGCACAGGTACTATTTAATTTGTTTTTAAGATGTTCTTGATTGTATATTTATGGTTTTTAGTTTCCCTGTGCACCGCTCCGAGTCCCTGTGGGGAGAGGAGCGGTCAAGAAATTAAACTATTATTATTATTATTAACTTTAAAAAGGAACTATTGGACACTCGAAAACAAGTGCTTGAGAATACACAGAAGAATGAAGAATTGAAAGGGGGGCTGGAGGGGGCTAAGGGAGAGATTAAAAATGTTTCTAATGAGGTTGTGGAAATAAATGCGCATGTGACTAGGATTGATTTGGAAAGGATGACATATTTTTTGAGATTCCAGAATGTTTCTGAGATGGATGGTGAATGTCTCCCTGATCTTATGAGTACAATTATTGCAGACTATTTACATAAACCCAAAGATGAGATCAGAGGGGACATTGACCTAGTCTACAGAATAAATTCTGCATATGCTAGGATGAATGAAGTACCCAGAGAGATACATGTAAAATTTGTTAGAAGGTCAACCAGAGAGGAAATCTTGAAGGCGCAAAGAGGGAGTCCTATGATTTACCAACAAAAGGAGATTACCATCTTGAAGCAGATTCCAAGAAAAATTAGAGAAGCCAGAAGGAAATTTTCCTTCTTGTCTAAAACATTGTTTGATCATGGGATCTGGTTCAAGTGGGTGATACCCGAAGGGATGCTGGTGTTCTGGGAAGGAGGTAGAGTAAAGATTAAAACAGTTGCTGAGGCGGAAGCCTTTCTTAAAAAACATTCCTCTGTCCTGGGAGAAGATCCAGGGGGGGCAGGGGGAGCCATGGCCCCGCCCGCTGGGGGCCCGGGGGAGAAGGGGGAAGATACAATTGCCAAGAGACTTAGATCTAAAAAATAACTTTGCCCTGGTTTTTCTTTTGAGTAATATTGTATGATATTTGTAATCTGGATTTTTGCAATTGACTGACAGTATATAACTGAAAAATTTAGGAATATGTACTTGCTCCCAGCTTGTAGTGTTATGTGAAATGTTTCTTTTTTTTCTTTTTAATAATGTAATTTGAGGTTCCGGAGGAGCCGACGACTTTGACGTGACCACTCTCAAAATTTCTATGTAACCCTTACCCTACCCCACAAAAAATGTAAACTCAATAAAACTTTTTCAATATAAAAAAAAGAAATATGTAAACATTTTGCATAAATATCCACGTATTCATAAAAGCAAATATATTCTGCTATAGAAACTTTTGAAAGTTTCTGAGCTTATTAGTTAACGTCGTCTAAAGGCTTACACCAGAGAAAGGTATCATTTTCAATGTTTGAACTTTAAAAAACACTTCCAATATCAAACTTGAAAGGTTCACAGAAATGAAAAACTTAAGAAAAATAGAGCTTTAGGGATTTACAAAATGATAAAAATATGATAAAAGCAATGCATTTGTCCACTTCAATTTTGATGCAAACCTGACTCTATTGTAGAGAAAGGGAGAAAAGAAGTCTTGTCATAACTGGGAAGAATAAAGACTTCAAGAAATACCTAGCTTCCATAACTTTCTGATAACACCATAAATAGCTGAAATACTCATTTTCTTCTGAAGCTGTAGTGTCTTTCACATTTTCACTGCCTCTTTGAGCAGAGCTGTCTGAGAAATACAACTAACAGGGGTGCCTGAATACTATGAACAACTGAATACAATTCAAAACTGTTATTATCCAAGTGTGTGGAAAAGCTTTCAAACTTTATACTAATTTCATTTTATAGCCTCCAATAGGCACACTCAGAAGAAGGAGCACTTCCAGAAGAAATGGAAAACTAAAGATGCTTTGCTATGAATATACCATCTCTTTGAAATTACTCTCTGGATAAAGATATGGTTTGGGATTACCCACAAGTGCTCCAGACAATGAGGTCTCAGAAGCCAGATGACCACTGTCTCCAGAGCTCTGGGGCTCAACAGAACACTATCTCCATCCAAAACATGGCTGAAACCTTTTATGGGCACTGTGTTTCCGCTTCTAAACACTTTTGAAAATTGCTTGTTAAATTTTTTCAGATACTAGGAATCTTTGAAGAGATGGACATTTTACAACACTTGGAGAGTTTCCTTCAATTCTTAGGCACAGAGGTTTTTAATACAGGTTTCAGGACTTAAATTCAATTTGTTTTAACAAACAGGAATAGGGTAATTAACAAATTGATTTTAGAAAATTAAAAATGAACTAAAAATCCAGATGAAGTTGAAATAATATTTTTTTATTAATTATAATAACCATTCGTGTGGGAAAATGCTATTGTTTTCAAGTTTTAAAAAAGATATAGGATTGAATTTTGAAGGTAGGACATTAGAGGGAATCAGAAGAAAATAAATATTAGAGCTAAAGGAGAAGAACCCATTTGCAGATTAGAACAAAATACATTCATATTGGAAGATATTTGTGAACAATGGATCCAGAAATTAATTTTAAGAGTGAGACAGGTATGAAAGTGAATTTTAAAATGACATGGTATACAAATAATATGGAAAAAGATGCTACACAGGACAAACAAATGAACATGCCTGATGTTTTAACAATTTAAATGGATATATAAATAACAAAAAATAATAATGGCCTGGATAACTTCCCATGCTGAATTTACTAGAGGCTTATTACAGTTTTGAAGAATTTTTTTAGAAAATACAAAGACAAAATGAAATTTTAGGCTTCATTTGAAGGGATAAGGACTACAATTGTTAAAAGTAAAAGGAATATAAAGGTGATTTATCTGATTAAGGTTAAAATAGTTGTTATCTCTGGTAATTCTTAATGGTCTTTTGCTGACCAGGACTGACTGATGAGGTTTTAAAGATTTCTTTATAAAGATGGGATATTGGAAGCAAAGAACATTTGTTGGATTTTGAGAATAGGTTGAAGGTGCTAAAATTGTTTATACTTGTTGAGATGAAGGAGGAAGTAATTTCTTTATTTATTTCTTTTTCTTTACTTCCTTGTTAGTACTTTTCTATTTTTTTTTCTCTGTATCTTTTTCTTACTCTTTTAGGCTTTTTCATAATCGTAGTTAGCGTAACATTATAACTGTGATGTGTAATATAATTACTATTAAAAAGAATTAAGTAGGGGAACAAATATTGACAATGGCAGTGTTGGCTTTCTTGTTAATAACACTCTCAGTTGCATTCCACCATGCCCTGAAGTACATTAAGTATTCGCCACACCTTTCCTGAAGCCACACCCACAAAACCACTAATGAAGAAGAGAAAGAAATCTCAGAAGCTCAACATCTCAATGTGCTCTCAGCTTTCTGGAATTTGAACTTCAGAATGTAGCTAGCCTTGCCCACTTCAATCACAGACATGTTTATCAGAAGCTGAATCTATTTCAGTGTCAAAATAAGATTCTCCATTCCTATTTTAAGGAATAGAAGAGAGAATCCCAGAAGAATGCTAAGCCATTAAAATCATATTGAATGATCAAAATTAGTCAGAGCTATTATAATGATGTTATTTTTGGTAGCAATTAGAGTGCTAAAGAACCACACAGTTATCTCTATACATTCAATAGGGATTTGGGCTTATTTTTCCTGCGCAGCAGGACTTCCAACAGAGCTTGTCAGATTACTTTTGAAATTCTGTAGTCCTGGAAGCAATTTCTTGTTATTACAAGTGGTGTTAAATCTGGGGAAGGGGGAGACAAAAGTCCATAGTTTGCCCAGAGATTAGATCAAGTAGCTACTTGGGTTGTAGCCAGATGGATACAGTTTTCTTCTATAACCAAGACGTCAGCTTTCCTTCAACTCATGTCTTCCAGATAACGGTAGCTGCAGAATTTTCAATTAGCATTCAATTAAAACAACTAAACTGAATGAAATTCTCACCAATAGAAATGCATGATGTCCGAAGCCAACAAATTATCTTATTTCAGAAGGAAATAAGAGTGTGGCACATCTGCTGGTGAACATCAGCATAGCCATTAATTAATAGTCGAGAATGTAAACGAAGGGTAATTTTATTCTATGAATATTGCAACAGTGCATATGAAAAATACACTTAATAAATAGGATATAGCCAGACTGAAGACATGATATATTGCATTGCTCAGAACGTTGGTGCTGAATATTCATAGGTAGCTAACCCAAAACAAAGACTTCAGCAGCAATTAGTGGCAGAATTTGGGATAAAAGGGACATCTGCTGCTTTTGGAATCAAACTATGCATATTTCTCCCATTCCTTCTGCAGTTCAAGTCCACCTTTGGGGGGGAAATATTAAATTTCTTCTTTTGATTAAAAAAAAACCCCTCTTGGCAATCAGGAAGCATGTTTACATGTGCTAAGAAGAAACTTTCTTAAGAAGTCAGAATTAAAAAAAATAAAATCAGGGATTGAATAAATTAGAAATATGCTATTACTTAGCAAAGTTGATAAAACTAAAATAAAAAATAAAAAAAAATGTTCCCAATAAACCATTTGATATTTTCTATACTGTCTATATATTTTTTTAAAATCTTGCCATTAGTGGAATGCAAATTAATTTCAAAAATAATATCAATGTTATACAGTTTTCTACCTAAACAAAATAGCACAGAATTCAGCACTCTTGTGGAAATAAAATTAGTGATGCAAAGTGTGCTTAACTTTGCATTGGACTGTAACATTTGTCTTTTGGAGTCATGATTTATACATTATGATTTCAAAATGTTACAGCCAACGATGGTTCTAACCTTTCTATAACAGTTAAGGATAAAACAGCCTGTTACTTAGAACTGCCAAAGGCTTAATACCACAATGTCGTATCTAGAGCAGGCATGGACAGCTTTAGTCTATTAAAAACAAGGGTATGCTATGAGACATTAAAATTGGGGATCAAATTGAATTTTGCAATGTTTCCTTGAACTAATAAGCAGATTAGGAAACTGACTATATAACACTCTATTTGAAAGATTCACCTTAGTAAAGGGTGGCTATTCAATAAACTTTGATTTGGTTCTATAATTTAAAAAATTGAGTATAGGCATTTCTTGTCCTTCAAAAATATCCTTCCATGTTACGGAATTGTTTTGAACTTTGGAAAACAAACATATCACCAGACAAACCTACTCAAAGTTTTCCCTTGAGGCACAAATAACCAGGTTCAAATTGCTTTACATCGGGCTCATTATTTGAAGATTGAGTTCTCTAAATGTCTATAGAGATTCTTAGTAATCCAGGTCATAGTTGCCCCAAAGGTGCTTTTTCAAGGGGCAACTTGACTTTCTGGAAAAAAAACTGTCCAGAAATCCAGTTGCCTCTTGAAAAAACACCTTTGGGACCACCATGACCTAGATGACTGAGAATCTCTATAAACATATAGCTATATGATTTGGGATGAACACCCTTCAAATGGTGAGGGAATATGAAGAGATTTCCAGAAAAAGTACAGGCTACAGGAATCATTCGCACTTCAGTTTGAGATGGAGACAGGACAGACTTATCCCCAACAGCCTGAGCCTGTGCTCAACAGGGAAGGGACACATAGAAAACATCCTGCAGAAAATACAGTTCCAACTCCTCAATGATCCAGAAAGTCCAGTTGCCTCTTGAAAAGGCGCCTTTGGTATTGAGTTTATTTTATTTATTTATTTTATTCAATTTATATCCCGCCCTTCTCCAAAAAGGACCCAGGGCGGCGCACAGGAATTTAAAACAATATACAAAATAATACAAAACATATAATTTAAAATCTATTAAATAATGAAACCTGTGCTAAAACCAATTAAAATCCCCCAATTAAAACTATCTAAAATTAGTCGCAGCAGAGGCTATGCAAGGCCGGCTTGATGGAATAAGTGTGTTTTTAAACACTGGCGGAAGAGGCGGAGGTCGGTGATCGTGCGGAGTTCAGGGGGTAGGTCGTTCCACAGGGTAGGGCCCGCCACAGAGAAGGCCCTTCCCCTGGGTGTCGCCAGCCGGCATTGTCCGGCCGACGGCACCCTGAGAAGGCCCTCTCTGTGGGAGCGTATCGGTCTAAGGGATGTATGGGGCAGAAGACGATCTCGCATATAACTAGGTCCCGAGCCATGGAGCGCTTTGAAGATGGTCGTCAGGACCTTGAAGTGCACCCGAAAGACCACAGGAAGCCAGTGCAGCTCGCGCAGGATCGGTGTTATGTGGGAGCATCTAGGGGCTCCCGTAATCACCCGCGCGGCTGCGTTCTGCACTAACAGTAGCTTTCGAGTGCACCTCAAGGGAAGCCCCATGTAGAGAGCATTGCAGTAGTCCAGTCGAGTTCTCTAGAGAAGGCTTGTAATCCTGGTAAAGATGGAAGGAGAGAGAAGAAAAGGACTAGATAAGATGGTGTACTCAATTACAGAGGCAATGAGTGCACTGTTGGAAGACTGAAGGATGAGATTGGGAGAGATCATCATGGAGAAAATGCATGTAGCTGCTAAGAGTTGACAATGACTTGATGGCACATAATCAATCAAATGACAGTTTGATTATTTAGAAAGTTTAAATCATTCTAGAGATTAGTTTAAACTTACAATTTGCATTTTTGTTTAAACTAATTGTGTCAAAAGACAGAGGGGTCATAAAGAAGAGACAATCAGGGAATTTGAATTGGCTATATTTCAGTTTGGCTTTTGAGCCATTTAGAAGATGGTTTATTGTAGATAAAGGAAAATTGAAACCACGATATCTACAAGATATATTGAAATTTGTTTCTACAAAACAAGAGCAGGAACCAATTTAATATCATCTAAAGCTTGTAAAGCCCAATTCTTACTGAAGATATACCCCATTTTAACAACCAGATTTATTAATCTGTTAATTAAATGGGAGGGTTGGCCTTTTGTAATAGCATTAATGGAGGCCAGCAAAAATTATAAGCAAGTATGAACATTTGCAAAGTCACACTGCTCAGACATAATCAGTCCCACTGAACACATCTGAGACCAACTGCTTACACCAAAAATAATGCCATGAGAAAGAAAGGAATTGCCGTTTACAAAATGGCTGCTGTAACAGGTATTTCCAAACTGTTAAAAGCTCCTCCTTCCAACCTCTTTAGCCCCAACAATGCTCTATATAATTTAAAGCAATGTTTTATCGTCTTTTCTCCAGATACATATCAAAAACAAGCACTGGCTTGCTAAACCCATTGGTTGGTTTTTTTTAAATCTTCCCCCCTCATCCCTCCCATTCTAATGCATTTAAATCCACATCACTCCATATATCTGATGAACTGTGCTGTAGCTTATGCCTTAGATAAAATTGTGGGTTTCAAAAGATGCTGCCAGACACCTTGTGAATGTTGTAAAGTACGAAGTTGCAGGACAATACAGTGAATACGGAACAAGGAAAAATAAATGGAGATGCATGGTCACAATAAAGAGTCCTAATAACAGGAAGGCATCACCACTGCTTTGGAATTTGGAATGATAGTAGGAATTGATCTGGCTCCATGATAAATCTATGAGACAATGGGATACAGAAAGTCCTTGAGATACAACCAAAACTGGGACCAGAATTTTCATTGCTTAATAAGGGGTTGTTAAATGAGCCATGCCTGATTTTACAATTTTTTTGCTAAACAAACTGCTCCAGTTATTAAATGAATCATATAGTTGTTAAGCAAATTCAGCTTTCCCCATTGATTTTGCTCATCAGATGCAGACTGAGGAAGTCACAAATGGTGACTGAGGAAGTCACAAATGGCAGCCACATTACCCTGGAATATTATAATTGTTTTAAATGCCTGTCGGTTGCCAAGCACCCACATTTTGACCACATGACTGGGAATGTTGTGAGAGTTGTGGGAGGACCAGTCACAACTCATTTTTTTTCAGTGCCGTTGTAACATCGAACAGTCACTAAATGAATAATTGCAAGTTGAAGACTACTTGGTTCAACATAAAATCAAATTAAAGTTATTTCAAAGTTTTTTTAGCACCGTTGGAGAGTCCTGAGGTTGAGAATAAAACAAAATGGCACACTAGAAATTGATCTACTTGGGGCGTATTACTGTTTCATCACTAAAGAGCTAGGGCAATTTTCATTAACCACCCCCCCCTCCTATTAAGTGCACCTTTTTGTAATTTAATTCAGCAATAAATTCCAAATTTAATCAACCCAATTCCACATTAATATGGGCTGCCGGACAAATCATTTCCCATCATACGAGTTAATCTGGGAATAAATCAGGAAATTATCAAGGCCTGTGCTTCTAGCAAGAACTCATCTCTTATTGCTAAGCAGTTAGTGGCATTGCTTGCAGGAATAATAGCTAGAGAGACAAATGCCATCACCTCTACAAAGCATCTTCAGAAACATTAATTGCCATCAGATTTTTCTCAGCAGTCCAATTTCCTTAATTAAGTTCCACTGGGATGGCAAACTCTAGAATTTCACTTATATGCCCTAGCCCATGAAGGAGTGGCAAATCTCTTGTGGCCAGATAAGTCAAGATGGCAATGCACAAATAGCATCCTTCCTCTTCTTTTGTGAGGGATTAGGTGTTAGAAGGAGCTAAGTGCTTTGAAAACACTTCAGTCCCAATACAAAGTTGAAATGATTGAGACATTAGGGGCTTCCCAAACCCCAAAAAACATAATAGCATGGTATGCATGATTAAGGATTGCTACAGCTGTCCTTCCCACTTTTGACTGCAGTTACATTAAGAGGAAAGCTACCTTAACTCTTCCACATTTTGCTTTAGACAGATCATTCTATTTGTCAGGCTTTTAATATTATTTTGCTACTCTTTAATTATGCTCTCAATGTTAATGCATTTTTTAAAAAAAAAAATCTTGTTTCTTTGTATCTTGTTTTAATGTGGAGCCAAAGGGACTAGTACCCAGATGGTGTGGTATGCAGCTAATAAATATATAAAAATCCACTGTTGAGAATGATGGAGCTTCACTCAATAGTACAGTCTGCATTTGCCAACCCATTTAAGAGTATGTAAATAAACAAATATATAACAACATGAATTATACATGCAATAGTTTCCTTGTATGATCAAGCAAAAAAGGAAATGAGGAACATGGGAAACTTCTCATCTGATATCCTTTTGGCAAAAAACTGCCAAAGTAACTGAGATTAGTAATCTGTATAAATATATATGGGAGCTTCATAAACCTTCACTCAGTGGTTTCTCCAGAATCAAGGGATAAGAAAGTGCTGTTGAATATTGATGACTTCTTAGACCCCAAAACCTAAGGACTTCAAGGCAGCTCTTTTCCTTTGAGAAGCAGCAATTGCATCTTTACTTCTGTTTTTTCTAAACAGGATGACAGCAGTGCAAAATGATCAGCAAAATAAACTATTCCTCAGCTTCTACCTTGGGAGGAAGTACAGTATATATGGCTACCTAGAGGAAGATGGATTGGATTCAATAAATTAAAATTATTGCATCTCAGACAAATTAACTATAGCTTATAATTTATTTTCCCTATGACTATAATTAAGTGTTGTACCTTATGATTTGTGACAAATGTATCTTTTGTACACTGAGAGTATATGCACCAAAGACAAATTCCTTGTGTGTCCAATCACACTTGGCCAAGAAAGAATTGTATTGTATTGTATTGTATTGTATTGTATTGTATTCTATTCTATTCTATTCTATTCTATTCTATTCCATCTTCATGAGAGTATACACCACTCTGTAATCAGTCTGCAGATGTTTTTGCCCTGGTCTTACACAGAATTTTTGGAAATAATATGCTGCCCAGAATCACATTGTGTATGATGGACAGCCATATAAATATGATCATAAATAAATTAAATAAAGCCTCTGGAACACTATTCAGATGCAAAGTATGACATTTAGTTTAATAGAAAACACAGTGTTCAATCTGTGAGAATGTTTTTATTTAAAAGATCTATCCTAGAAAATATTTCAGACTCTTAAATATTATATGATGACTAAGATATATGGAAGACAAAGAGCTAATTCTAAACTAATACTTAACATTCTGCTTCTAGTATAAAAATGGTAATATAGCTGGATAAGAAATTATTACATATTCAGCAAGGGGAAAATGTAAACATAGTAAGCATAATGTATATTTTTGGATGTTCCAAAACAGTCTTTTTTAGTCAGATAACTCTAGTTCCCTATGCACAAAAACTATGTTAGCTAGGAATTCCAATAAAGAATTCTATCTTAGATTGCTCCATCAATCCAACTTCATCACAAAACATAAAGAAATTATTTAAAGCTATTTAAAGCTTCTCTTAGATGGGAAGCAGACATCAGTGGAAAAGCCTTGCAGTGGTCAGGCAGAAAGAACATTTTATTCAATCTGGGGATAGAAACTGGGCCTGTGGGAATAGGATACCGTTCCAGTACGGTGCTCTGGAGGGTCCACCCACCCACCCCCGCTCCGCTCCTTACCTGTGCTTTAAGCTTTTGGAGCTTCCGCGCACATGCATGGTGCATACAGCACCTGCACAATGCTCCACCGAGCAGCTGGAGCATCAAGGAGGCTTGCGGAAGTGTCACAGGTAGGTACAACACATCTGCGCACTGTGCACGCCCATGTGGGTGATGCCGGGTCTGTTCCAATCGTACCGGTTGGAATGGGATCCCGAACCCACCACTGATTCGAGAACAGCAATTAAAAAGAATTTAACCCTCAACTAGCATATAATGTTCAATGATATGTGTGAATCTGTATTTACCAAGTTAATTATAAAACAGAAGAGGGTTTACAACAGTAGTGTTTCCTATTACTCAAAGAGGTTGTCCCTGCAATGTTAATGACCTTGAAACAGGAACATATTTTATTGTCTTGAGAGGGTGAGGGAGAGAGAAATACAGTAGGTAGGTAGGTAGGTAGGGAGAGAGAGAGTGTGTGTAGGTAGGTAGGTAGAAGGATAGAGAAAGAGACATAGAGAGAGAAATACAGTAGGGAGGGAGGGAGGGAGAGAGAGAGAGAGAGAGAGAGAGAGAGAGAGAGAGAGAGAGAGAGAGAGAGATAAGGTAGGTAGGTAGGTAGGTAGGTAGGTAGGTAGGTAGGTAGGTAGGTTGATGTTTCCAGGTGCATTCATCCATGTCCTGGAGAAGGAAATAGCTGACAAACCTTAAGACTTTGTTTCTCCTGGCACAGAAACAGTTAAAGAGCCTTCCGAAAGAGCTTTCTGAAAGTGTTTTTGCACTCTGCAAACCTCCCCCAAACTGCCCATTTCTTTGTGAAAACAGGGCCATTTTTCTTCAAATAAAAAGCATGGCTAGCCTTGGGGGGGCTTGCAGAGTGCTAGGGGGGGAGTGTAAAATGAGAAAAAATCCACCCCATTTATCGTGAAAACAGGGCATTTTTGTGTCAAATAAATTGCATGCATAGCCCTATGGAGGCTTATAGAGTGCTGCTGGGGGCCGGGGGGGCAGAAAACGGCCCGATTTAGGCTAATTTCTGCCCTCTCTAGCCCCCAGGAGCTCTCTGGAAGCCTCCATAAGGCTAGGCACAGCCATTTTGGTGAAGGGGATGGGGTTTCGGGGAAAATGCTGTATTCGATGTATAAGACACATCCAGATTTTCAGCCTCTTTTTAGAGGAAAAAAGGTGTGTCTTATATGCCGAAAAATACGGTATGTTAAAATATTTATTAATGCAGGATAAGAATCCTAAAATAGCAGGGGGGAACAACCAATATTTTAACTGTGGCTATTAAAAAATGGTCCTTATCAATCCATCGCTATTTGAATTTTAGATGTTTTATGTAACATTATCAAAAGTATTATTCATTAACTTGCTTTGTCTAATGCCACATAGTAGATTGTTTGTGTGCTTTGCTATTTGTGTGTAGAATACAACTATGCATACATATATCTATATCTACATCTCTCTGTAAAGCTATAGTATCTGGCCTACAGAACTCCAGATGAATACTAGACAGTAATAACTGTAGTTCTGGATTGCTGCAACCCATATCCAGTATCTGTAAATCAGTATCACTACTGCTGATAAACAATGGTATCCTCTCATTTTTCCGAACGGCTCAGGATGATATCCTAAATCAGGAATCCCCAAACCTTGCAACTTTAAGACTTGTGGACTTCACCTCGCAGAATTCTGCAGCCAGCATAGCTGGCTGGAGAATTCTGGAAGTTGAAATCCACAAGTCTTAAAGTTGCCAAGTTTGAAGACCTCTGTCCTAAATAATAACTCTCAATTATAGGCTTCCAGAAAAAAGGAATTTATTTCTATGCAGCTGTGGGCTCTCCCCGCACCTTATTTGATGTTCCCTAGGCAGCATCTCTTCCTCTCACCTCCCAGGTCATTCCACATGCCAATACACTTGAATTAATAAAGAGAGGTGAGGCATTTGCCTTGAGCAAGTTCCAAATATCTTCTTCCAAATGATTTTAAAATGAGGCACAGCCCTATTGAATAATACATCAAGCACTAGGTTGAACTTTTGGGCTTCGGCTATGTCCCTAAAAAGCTGTAGGACGTTCAGCTAATAATTTACTGTAAGGGGGTCCAGACAGAGGAAACTAGTGGAAAAATAATCAAAAAGCCTTAGTATACCTACATATTTCAGGGGTCATGAAAGGAGCCTCCCCAAAGAATGTGTGCTAACACATTCTGGCATCCCCTGGATAATAGCTTATAGCTCGCTATTCCTTTCAATCCAGAAGCATCAGTGGTGGCTTCCTACTGGTTCAGACCGGTTCGGCTGAACTGGTAGTGGTTTGGTGGCCTGGGTTGCTAGAATCGGCAGCAACCCAGGTCTGCCATGTCCCCAAACTGGTTCTCCTGTCGCTGCCATTGTTGCCGCCATCTTATCTTTCAGTTCTGCACATGCGCAGAACAATTTCAATTGCACTGCGCATGCACGGGCAGTGTGCATCGCTTGCGCACACGAGTGAACTGGCAGTAGTGCTGGCCAGAACCCACCCCTGAGAAGCATCCAAATCATGCTGAGGTGCTAATTTCCACCGGTAACATTACGTGTATCCAAAAAAAGAACCTTTTCACCTCCATAGATGACTATTATTTCACTAATATTTCAGGCAAAGGCAAGCAATAAACGTTGGTAATTAACATTAAAATGATAACCCAAAACAATATAGCCAATATAGTACAAACATACAGGAAATGCAAATACAGTGGTACCTCGGTTCATGAACTTAATTCGTGAACTGACTCTGTTCGCGATCCGAATTGGTCGTGAAGCGAGGCACAGTTTCCCATAGGGTTCAATGTAAATCCGGTTAATCCGTTCTGAACTTGTTTTTTGGTCGTCCGCGGCTCCGGTTCGTGAAGCGAAACGGGGTTCGTGAATCCGAGCATTTTTACGAACTTTTCTGTTCATGAAGCGAGGGCGGAGTTCGTGAAGCGAGGCGGAGTTCGTGAAGCGAGGCGGAGTTCGTGAAGCGGAGCATATTTTTACGAACTTTTCCGTTCGTGAACCGAAACGGTGTTCGTGAACCGGAGCACATTTTTTGGGAAATTTTTGGTCGTAATCCGAATTGGTCGTGAACAGAGGCGTTCGTGAACCGAGGTACCACTGTATTTCAATTATTATTTGAAGATGCTGCCTGATGCCTTAGGAATCACCTACATTAGTCATTCTCACTTTTTCTTATTTCACTTCAAAAGAGAAATATAAGGTTGTATCTTAGGATAAAGCTCAGAAATGCAGTTTATAGCCTTTGAAGAATGATACCTGAAATGAAATAGTTTATTCCAGATGATTTTGCACTGGTGGTCTTGCACAACTAATTTTCCTCTTATCACAGTAAATTTGAGAGGCATCCACAGGACAAAACAAGAATCACAATATCCCAAAATTGTTTTTTTCAAAAGGCAGCTGGACTTCATTTTTTCCTTGAAGACATTTTGCCTCTGGATGAGAAGCGAAACATCTTCAGGGAAAAACAAAGAAAGTCCAGTTGCCTTTTGGAAAAAAAAACATTTTTGGGACAATCATGACCTGGATGATTGAGAATCTCCATAGACAAGGATCACATCAGCATGCAAGCTTTTTGGACAGGTAGTGTATCATCATGCAGACATACAAAAGGGATAAAATTTGCAACATGATAATATGAAGTTCTTTTTGACAAAATTGTCAGATTTGGAGGATACCTCCAAAATATCATTTTGCCTTTATACAAATATGCAGATTAGTTCAGTTCAAGTAACTCTAGCAGTTAGACTTATATACCCCTTCACTAGTGCTTTACAGTCCTCTCTAAGCAATTTCTAGAGTCAGAGAATTGCCCCCAACAATCTGGGTCCTCATTTTACCCACCTCGGAAGGATGGGAGGCTGAGTCAACCTTGAGCCAGTGAGAATCGAACTGCTGACAGTCGGCAGTCAGCAGGATTAGCCTACCACTGCGCAAGCCCAGTAATTCTAGTTACCTATCATACTTTAATATTTTTAATATCCAAACAGAAATATTTGTTTCAATTTTCAAATACTTTCTCAACAAATCAAAACTAAAAGAGAAAGCATTCAACCTTAAAATGCCACACGAGACACCATAAAAGTGGACAGAGTTGGAAGCTATCATCTGTGATGTGTAAGTCACAAACAGATGCACACAATCTTGTTAAATACTTGTTCATGGGTTTGATTATAAAGCAGAAGAGCTTCTATTACTATTACTACCACCGCCAAAGGATTTAATTCACTCATTGCCCCAATTAACTCAAAATAATGAAATGTAGTGAAGGGGGCCTAAGGGATGCTTTCTAAAAGTAAAATTAAACTTTGCTAAATGAAATGGTCCTTTATAGTTTAGAGCTGACATTTAGGAAATATGTGATTTGCCTATGTACATGCTACCATGAACTAGCCTTTTTCCTTGAACATTATGAGAATGATCAGAATTAGAGTAATTTTGAGTAGTTTAAAAAATGATTGTATATCCTTACTGGAAATCAGTGTCAATAATACAAGGTATTATTCTGATATCTGATATCACTTCTCCTCCCTTTTTTTGTGCCACTGTTTACTTTTTAAACCTTTTTAAACTTCTTGTTTAAATAAGAAAATAGCAACAGAAGAAATCATAGAAAGAAAGGAAAGAAAGAAAGAGAGAGAGAGAGAGAGAGAGAGAGAGAGAAAGAAAGAAAGAAAGAAAGAAAGAAAGAAAGAAAGAAAGAAAGAAAATAAATTTGCAACTCAGGTTCAGTTGAAATTAACTTTTCCCTAACTGTAAATAAGATAAGAATGGTTCAAAGTAAACACATTTCCAAGATATATATAGGTAGATCCCTGCCTCAACAGCTTTGGAAATGAAAAAAGTTGTTGCTCTTCTGGATCTCATTATTGGTTTCCCTGTAGTTTAACTGAAATCTGCCTTCTGTAACTGAAGTTCAACAAATCTAAAGCTTAGAGGATTCCAACTATTTTAACATAAGGAAAATAAAGAACACTTAACACCAAAAAAACACCAAAGTAGATGCACTCTGCTTGTAAATAATAGCAGTATCAATAGCATTTATTCTTATATATCAACCCATAGTGATTTATAGCACTCTATGGGCACAATGTAGAATCATTTTCTGCATATTGCCCCCAACAATCTGAGTCCTCATTTTACTGACCTCAGAAGACGAAAGCCTGAATCAACCTTGAGCTCATCAGGATTCAACTTCAAGCTGTGGGCAGAGTTTGCCTGCAATACTTCCCTTTAATCACTGCATCAGCAGGGCTCAATAATAATAATAATATATAAGGTTTATATGTTAATACAACCGTTCTGACTATTTCCCCCCCATTTGACAGGGTTGAATACTGTAGTGGTATTTTTGTGTGCCAACATTAATCTACTCTATATGCACAGTGGATTCACGATCATTTTGCACATTCCATTTTGTGCATTGTGTAAGAAATGGACTACAATCACTCAGTGTTTTCCTACCTTTGCTACTCATTTACAAAATATCCTTGAAAAAGGCTTTTTACCTCCAGGGGACTAAGTTTTCCACCTACAAAGATTTTAATCTATACGATGGAGTCACCAATGATAGAGGACTTAGCCCACACTGGCAATGTTATTCTTAAACAGAAATAGTAGCAAACATTCCCAGGGATCGTTGTATTGCTATGAAGCTGTATTCCTTCTTCCTTACTATTTGGTGAGTCATGATGCACAATCACTGCCAAGAGAAAGGAAGGGAGCCAACCTGCATGAAGCTGTTGGACTAAGATGAGATATAAGTCCCTACAAAAGCCATTGGTGTATCAGATGGCTAGTCCCCTTGATCTCAATTATATTCATCTTCATTCTCATTTATTTTCAGTACAGATGCTATCCTGCTGAGCCGCAAAAAACATAACCCAGAGAAAAACTTTCTCTCTGAATTCATTTTCAGTACATTCTGTTACCAAACCATGCTTTCTGAATCTCTGCATTTCTATTACTTTGAATAATGCAACCTCAAGCTAAGTGGAGGAACAGAAGCCACATATTAAGGATACTGAGGCAAGCCCACAAAAGTAAATCTTATGCTTCCTATATTTTCAACTTATGTAGTACATGCAGCAAAATTTCCTTTGAAGAATTCTTGTACAAAGAATCATAGGCAGAAGATAGGATATATTTCATGGGGACTGGGGAAAAGCTGCTTTGCAAAGGACCACAATGTACTCACTAGCTTGTATTTGCGGAAGCAATTAAAAAAAAACAGATGAGAACTGTCAAAAAAATTGTAGCATTCCTAGAGTCTGGAGAGAGTGATGATTCTTCTTTATAATATGCTTGTCAAACCTGAAATTGACATATGTGTAGCCATTATATTAAGCTCTCTATTATACTCATGTATTCCTTTTCTTTCTTTTTACTATGTAAGGGTGGATTTTCGGGCTCTCCACATTCTTAAGGTGGGAGGAGCAGATAGATAGTGAGGATTGTTTTGGCTAGGTGACCGTCTTTCCCGTGGGAACAGAGGCTGTCTTTGCTGAGAACTGGAGGTGGAGTTGAAGACACTGGGTGATGATGATTCTTGCTTTTATTGGGGAATGTGACTTTTGTGGGATGTTTCTAATTTTCAATATTATGTGGTGTGATTCCAGTTTGTGTCAGATCTGGAATTACAACAAACTTTGCTAATTTGATGACTACCTAAATAAAAAGAAATTTGTTTTGGAAGATGGACTTTGCATATATTTTTTGAATGGGTTTCATCACTTCGAAACCTGACAATGCTTATCCTTCAGATTACCTGAAAAGAGTGGCATTTCTGTTTGAGTATCTCAAGATATTCAACAAATAGATTTTAATTCTGCTTCATTTCCCAGCAATGAGATGGTAAGAGAAGCAAGAGTTCTCCATAAAAGACTTTGATGATGGTGCCATTTGCAGGGGGGGGGGGGGAGTATGCAATAAGCATTCATTTTAATCATTGTTGCTCCAAATGTTAGATTGTTCATGTTTAGCAAAGGTATGGCAAACTTGATGAAGGATTCAAGCAAAATCCTATAGAGGTTGGAAACAAAAATTAAAAGAAAACACCACAGAGAGACATTTGAGTGCTGTATCAGAAATCCAGCAAGTTACGGTAGTTTTTGTAAGCCTCACAATAAAATGGCAATAAAACTCCACAATAAAGCAATAGCAAAGTATTGGAACCTAATACCCAAGGCTTTTACTGCCTATATGCTCATGAACAAGTAAATGAAACAAACAAGATATGCATAACTATTAGTTCAGAAATGTAAACACAATATATCAAATGATTAGAATATAGCAATTGCCTCATTTGTTTTGACTTAAAATGATAAGAAACTCAAAAAATAATGCAAGTAGCACAATATACAAGAAATTTATAAAGCTGCAAAGAAAGTCAACGTTGCAATCCTGTTGAGAGAATGTGTATAAAAACAAAAGTGGACAAATATCAAAAGCAATCGTGAGTAAACTGTGTTATGTCAGCTTCCCAAGAACTCACAATATTAGGAATGAGGTACATTTTAATTTATTTTTTCCATGCCAAAAGCTACATTGAGCCAAATTGTATTAAAGAAATTCTGGTTCCAATATTCCTAAGTGATTTCAATTTCTGGGAAGGTTCATGCAAATTATTTTAAAACTGTACACCCATTCTCAGGCTTAAAACAATAAAGTAACCTCTTTAAGTGACAGGAAACTGTGCTGCTGATTTTTGGCATTCTGGCACTAAATTTCAGTGGTTGAACCAGCACAGCAGGATCTGAAAAAAGTGGGCTATGTTTTTCTGAAATATAATTTTGGAAATGAGAGTTACTATGAACTATACAACCTGTTAGGTCACGTTATAAAAGACAGTGCAGTCTGGTGTGATCTCATTATGTTTGGTGTCATCTGTTTTAACCATGACATGACCCCTCCTCTCTATCCACATGGTGTAACAAGGTTTACAATATATTTTAACTACAATTCTGGATGGCGTTACCATCACTTTAAAAGAGTAACTACTCACATGACACGGATACTGAAACATCCAGAACTTTGTAAATAAATACTGGCGAACATCACAGTAGTAATGGGTTGGAGTTTTATGGATTCTTTAAGTTAACTGATTTGACCTACCTTGATTCAAAAAGTGTTCCGGTATAATGCACCATTTGGGCTAATTAGAGGGAGTACAGACTTATATCTGTTTCACAGTGCTGTATAGGTCTCTCTAAGTGGTTTACAAAGTCAGCATATTGCCCTCCACAATATGGATCCTCATTTTACCGACCTTTGAGTTTGATCTTGACCAGCTCAAGGTTGATTCAGCCTTCCATTCTTCTGAGGTCAGTAAAAAGAGGAGCCAGATTGTTGGGGGAAATATGCTGACTCTGTAAAATTTATTTATTTATTTATTTATTTTATCCAATTTATATCCCGCCCTTCTCCAAAAGGACCCAGGGCGGCGCACAGGAATTTAAAAAACAGCATACAAAGATAATACAAAACATATAAATTTAAAAATCTATTAAATGGTAACCTGCGCTAAAACCAATTAAAATCCCCCAATTAAAACTATCTAAAATTCGTCACAGTAGAGGCTATCCTCGGCCGGCTTGGTGAAATAAGTGTGTTTTTAAACACTGGCGGAAGAGGCGGAGGTCGGTGATGCTTAGCATCTAAAATGCTTAGAGAGGGCTATAAAGCACTGTGAAGCGGTATATAAGTCTAAGTGCTATTGCTATTAATTGTAGGGAAAATAAAAACTATTATTACAACATATTTTACTTCAATATAATTTTACTTTCTCCTCCACCCACTTTTTAGCAAATCTTTAAAATTACTTTTATGCTGAAATTAAAATGTATTATATCAAACACATCATTTGCTGTACTGTAGAGTTATCTGTGTCTGACAAATAATCATTGTGTAATGACAAAAGAGCAGTAGAATTGGTAACAGAAAATTATCATTAGAATAAATAGAGTATAGGTAATGAGGAGAAATGTTGCAAGAGTTAAAAAGAATTTTACTCTGGTAAATATGTCTTTTGCTTGGCAGTTTCTATGATTTTCACTTCCTACATTTGCTTTAACAGGATTTGCAATTAAGAAAAAAAAACTTATTTCAGTGTTGACCTACATCACCATCGCAGAAAATTTATTACCCAACAAAAGCATCACTTTTTAAAAAGTCATATTTGCTATGAAACATATAATTCTGGGACTTACTGTTATTCAGTCTGGCTGGAAGGAAGAAATATTTTACCTCCTTCTGATTTAATCTATAGAAGAATATAAATATATATTCTTTTTACCACTATGGGGGGATAAAAGGGGAAGAATTGAGATTTTTACTACTTGACCTACTTTTCCTAAACTGCATATTCCAGTTAAAACATTTGATGTACACTGAGAAATCCAAGTTTATATTTCCACCAACCAAACAAACTTATTGTATAACCTTGGATTAATATTAGCACTTAGTGGGACAATAACTTATCTCTGTGAACTGCAGTAATGATAATTTGGTGAAGGTGGGGAAAGGAAATATTGCTTAATGATTCATTTTTTTGTTTTCTTATTGATGATTCTTCGTCTTTGCGTAGACTGCAACATGCATAAAACATTCAAGGTGGCATTAATAGCATATCCTCTTCCAATTCTCCCACAGAGCAATAACTTTCAGTAGATTTTGCTGAGAGATTTCCTCCTTGGCTGTGAATGAACGCCTTGAATCATTAGATCCCAATGGGTCAGAGACTGAAGTACACAAACTATGCTAATCCCATATAGTAGTTTGATTTTTAAATAGTCTTTAGGTAGCAATAAAACACAGAAACATGATTCCCAGACCCTTCCTGAGGGTTTATAAAAGAGTTTTGAAAGAGTCACACAGAATAGAGAAGCTCATGGTGTAAGCAGAGCAATTCCCTCCAAAGAAGGCATGTAAACCATGTGAAGCTTCATGACCAAAGTGGTCAAGTGAGTTGATGCAGGGATCAGCTGCAACCAAGCAAACAGGAGCAAATGTAAACACATTGTGTAGATCAGATGCTTCTTAAAATGCAAGCTTTACACATGAGCAAAGGGTGATCTACAGGTTTGTGTATGAGTTAGGTAACAAAAACATGGGCCAAACCATGGATATACATGTAGGTCTTGTGACACACATTGTCCCATCCACCAAATTGTTACCTCCATGGTCCAGAAGACATGAGGGATCAACTTGTCATCTCTATTTTGCTGCTATTATGAACATCAAAGGCTTACTGTAGGAACAACCAAAGGCTATTTCCTTTAGGCCTGTCCATGTTCATTACCCATAGCACTGTTTCTAGCAGTTCTGAAATGTCCTGTACCTTTTGATTCAGCTTTATAGGTAATGTAAATGTTTAACTATTCATGCTTGTCCCTCTCTCCCTGCATGTGTCGTGTCTTGTTTTTGCCAGTTAACTGTTTTTGATATTTATTGAGAAATAAACATCAAACTATATTTTGTTAGCTCTGAACTCAGTGACATATATGCTTGCTCTGATCTGGATATAGGAAGTGATTGGGGTGTGTGCTGGGTACAAACCAACCTGGATATTAGCCACAGTAACATTCCAACCCAGCTTTAGGCATAACTAATGACAGGCATCCACAGTCATAATTGCTGTTGACAATTCAGCAGCACTAGCCCTGCTCCTTATCAGCTCAAAATGCTTAAAGAATATCTGAAGATCGAAATGGGTGAAAAATACTGTCAGTTCATCACATAAGAATACACAGATATAGTTTCAATTTATAGAAATTATGTCAGACAAGCCAAAACTCAGAATGTAGAAGTCAGTGAAAGATACCAAGAGTAAACAACACAGGCTTATTGAAAAGTATGCAAAATTTAGAAAAACAAATCACTCAACCAGCCCAATAAGGAAGATAAAAAGAAGAGCTAATTAATACTCAAATGTTATTTTAGTTCAGTTTTGTCCAATAAAAAAGTATGTGAAGTATTAGCAATTGTGAAGTGTAGGATGAAATGATAGAATTAAGAGATTTATGTAAACATGATTCAGAAACACGTTTTTGTTTTTAAATGTTTAAATCCCCAAGGCCAGAACAATGGCATTCTAGAGAATTGAAAGAACTTGTAATAGTGCAGGCAATTCTTTATATATTATATCTGAGAAATCCCAAAGAAAGAGTAAGGTGATCATATGAAATGTTGCTAATTTCCAAAAGAAGAGAACAAGTTGGTTCCAATGAAATAGAGTGGTCAATCTAACTTGGATACCTACAGTAGGAATATTTTAAAGCAGACTATAATGTAACTGAGGTGTAACTGATATTTTAAGCAGACTATATATTTTTAAGTAGACTATAATGTAACTGAGGGATATGGTGGCTCAGTGGCTAAGACGCTGAGTTTGTCAATCAGAAAGGTTGGTAGTTTGGCGATTCGAATCCCTAGTGCCATGGAATGGAGTGACCTCCTGTTACTTGTCCCAGCTTCTGCCAACCTTTCCGTTTGAAAGCACGGAAAAATACACGTAGAAAAATAGGAACCATCTTTGGTGGGAAGGGAACATGATCCGTGCGCCTTCAGCATTTAGTCATGCCAGTCACATGACCACAAAGACATCTTCAGACAGCGCTGGCTCTTTGGCTTTGAAACAGAGATGAGCACCACTCCCTAGAGTCGGGAACGACTAGCACATATGTGCGAGGGGAACCTTTATCTTTACCTTTAATGTAACTGATCTATGAGTACCTTGAAAACAATGCAGCAATCACTAGAATTGAGCATGGATTTAAAAATAAGCCAAACTGACATATGTCATTTTGATCAAATAACCTTTGTTATTATGAAAGTCAATTATGAAACTGCAGTAGATGTAAATATCTACTTTGACAAAGTATCATGTGAAATTCTGATCAGTAAGATAACTAACAGTGGGCTAGGTAGGTACCCTAAGAATTAACTGGATACAGAATTAGTTCAAAAAATATATTCAGATTGCTCATTAACAGCTCCTCATTAAATTCGAGGGAGCTATTAAATGGATGCCCCAATGTCCTAGGCCCTTCAACATTTTCCTTAATGACATGGATGAAAAGATGGAGGGACTAATTATAAATTTTACAGATAACATAAAATTACAAAGAACAGTTCATATTCCCAACTGCAGAAATAAAATTCAAGGTAATTACTTCATAAAAAGGAGATGAAAATAACAGCATGAAATTTAACAGACACAAATGCAAAATTATTAACTTGAGAAACAATATGGAATGAGAAATGGTCATAATGCTGATAGGGTTAGACATGAGCAATAATCTGGGAATGAGAAATTGCTTTGGTGAGGAAAGATTGAAATATTTGCAAATGCTTAACAATGAGAAGTCACCTTTGATGAGAGACACAGCACAATAGCTTTAAATTAAAGGAAGGCAAATTCTGGGTGTTTTTAAAAAAAATGTTTTTAACAATAGTAGAAAAATGACAGTAGAAGATGGTAGATATATCCCTTCAGGATGTGTTCAAGCTGAGACCAGATTACTATCTGTCACAGACAGTGAAATTTTGATCCCTGAAAAGCAGCGGCCTTCTGAATTTTTCTGACTCTTGTCATTCTCTAATCACAGTGACTGAGCCCACTTGAAATATAAAATAATAACACCTTTGCTACCCTCTTCTGATCCTGGAGACAGCAGCTGCCTTGAAACTAATTTCACAGGATCAATTAGCTTTGCTGGAGACACAAGGGATTTCTTCCTATGGAATCACTGCTTTATTTATAAATGTACACGCTGGGAAAGAACTGTATGGGGAATACAAAGAAATGCAGGTTCAAGGGAACCACTGTTCCAAACTTGCTCTAGTGATAAAGTTCCTAGCCAATCATTCATTTAAAAAAAAATTGGAAATGAGCCTATGGCTGCACTCCAGATCACGGGCAATCAAAACTGATTGAAAGGGATTCTGTGAGGACAGAATTTTCACGTTAATCAACGAAGGCTGCTGCCTGCTCTTTAGAGAAAGAATGCACAGCCCCACTTTTAAGGGGAAAAGACTGGCTGCCTAGCTGAGTGCACTGTATTTTGAATTAGGAGGGATATTGTAGTTTTCATGCAAATCATTACAGCTGCTATAAATGAATTTCTAACAAGGCTTCTGCTTCTTAAGAAAACAATCAGAGCATGCTCCACTATTGGAGAAGTAAAATCTATATAAAAGGCAAATACCACTCACTCATCATGAAATCTCCAGAACCGTAAAGCCTACAAACTTGAAATTTGGCACGTATGTTCCCCTTGGCTATTAGGTCCTCGCTAAAAAGGATTTTTCAAAATGACCATCAAATCCTTAGTATTTATTATACAGTAATTAACACACTCTGATGCTAAGGAATTATACTCCCCCTCCCCACCTGAAAAGAACTCTGTTCCAACTGCCAGTTGCCTCACATTCCGTTACCTCAGTTCAAACTGACAGACATTACACTCCTTCACTCAGGAGCAGTCTGGGGCTCCTTACAGTACTAAATATCAGTACCTCACCAAAATGTCTACACCTTCCACCTGTGGAACTGCTTCCAGACTCAAGGTGGCAGGAGCGATATTCCCTTATGTGTTTCAATCACCGACCACCAGTGAGCCAATTCCTCCTGCATAGCCTGATCACATGGTTTTGTTGCGAAGCATGGGTCTGCAGCTACTATTGCATATTTCACTTACCTTGTTCAAATCAAAAACTCTTCTTAAAATCAAAATGCCCAAAATATGTAGACAAGTACCGATAGTCTGACTTAACAATCACAGCCAAGGACAAATTTTTCATCGCTAAGCAAGGTAGTTTTGCTCCAGTTTGTGATCTTTTTGCCACAGTTCTTATGTGAATCACAGTCATTAAGTGAATCCAGCTTCCCCCATGTATTTTACTTGTTGGGCACTGGCTGGTCAAGTTACAAATGGTGATCATGTGCACTGGGACAGTGGATAACAGTCATAAATACATTCTACTTGCTAAGCAATAGGATTTAAACATGTGACAGTCGTAAGTGTGAAAAACGATCATAAGTCATTTTCCATTGTAACTTCAAATGGTCACTAAATAAATGGGTGTCCTTTGAGGACTACCTGCAAGCTACAAGTATAACTCCGGTGACTAATTTGCAACTGAATGGGGATATGTAGGCCTTTTGAAGACTTGAAAATGGGTAAATTCAATGGGTGGAGCCAAAAAAAAAAACCAACCCCGCATTCACACTGGTTTTATTTAAATTTAAATATAAGTGCCCCTTGTATTTTGGCACATTAAACATTTTAGTACATTTACTAAATGTACTAAACATACTTTGGAAGCATCTATGAAGATATTGTTTTTAATGTTTAAAAGCATTTTTGTTTTTAAAAATGTACTTTGACTCTACTTATGGATATACAGAAAGGAGTGGTGCAGTGGCCTAGAGGTGGAGCTCTCGCCTCATAATAATGTGAGTAGGTAGAGGCAGATATTTCTTTCTCTGGTCACAATGAGAATATATCTACTGATCAAAACTCCCCATGGGCGACAGGAAAGGCATGCAGCCAGTAAACACTCAGCTCCATTTAGTTGCCCAGACTCCACCCCACATGGGATTATGGGGGTCATTAAAAGATGATGATGATGATAACTGTGGTAACAGAATGTACAGTAACTGCATTTCTCTCTCTCCCTCTTATATTCCATGGCATTTGAGCTACTGTGAGTTTCTTCCTTATATTTCTTTTGTTTTCCAAGGTTCAGCTTCACACAGTTTCTCCAAGGTCATTTCTGAAACCCTCTACAATCTGCACCCCTGTTCAAAATATAGAAGCGTTTAGAAAAGTGATTTCTCTACCTCCTACTTGTTTTAACTTCCCCCAATAATGCATTGTCGTAGCATTTCACATCAATTCTTACTGCAATGCCAAGAGTAAGTGGAACTGAGTTTCAGCTACAGCAGTAACAGCACCGATTTATAAACTGCATTTTAAATGGAGTGAAAGCATGAGGATTGTGCTAAGGTAGCTTCCCACTCATGTTTACCAAATAATAATAAATATAAAAGATAATAGTTGCCATTGGATAAGAAAGAGAGATGAATAGGAGAATGGATCCCTTTCTTTTCTTTTCTTTTCTTTTTTCTTTTCTTTTCTTTCAAGTCCTATATGATTTATGAATAAATGACACTCTTCTTTCCTAAGGGGTTAAAGAGTTTTGATCCATGCATATGCCACTTGTTCTTCACATATACGGTATGTAGTTTTTAGCTTTAGCTTCCCTCAAAAGATGTTTCTGATTTCCCTTCAAAACTGCTTGGAAATCACAAATAGAATCACAAATAGAATAACAGAGTTGGAAGGGACCTTGGAGGTCTTTAAGTCCAACTCCCTGCTTAGGAAGGAAACCCTACACCTCTTCAGACAAATGGTTCTCCAATCGCCTCTTAAAAACTTCCAGTGTTGGAGCATTCACCACCACTGAAGGCAAGTTGTTCCACTGATTAATTGTTCTAACTGTCAGGAAATTTTTCCTTACTTCTAGGTTGCTCATTGGAAACTAATTAACTAACTAATCTTGTTCTGCCCTCAGGTGCTTTGGAGAATAGTTTGACTCCTTCTTTGTGACAGCCCCTGAGATATTGGAACATTGCTATCATGTCTCCCCTAGTCCTTCTTTTCCTTAAACTAGAAATACCCAGTTCCAGCAACTGTTCTTCATTTGTTTTAGCCTCCAGTACCCTAGTCATCTTTTTTGCTCTTCTCTGCACTCTTTCTAGAGTCTCCACATCTTTTTTATATCAAACCGAATGCAGTATTCCAAGTGTGGCCTTAACAAGGCATTATAAAGTGGTATTAACACTTCATGTGATTTTCATTCTATCCCTCTGTTTATGCAGCCTAGAACTGTGTTGGCTTTTTTGGTAGCTGCAACTCACTGCTGGCTCATATTTAAATGGTTGTCCACTATGACTCCAAGATCCCTTTGACAGTTACTACTAATGAGTGAGGTACCACCTATACTGTACCTGTACATTTGATTTTCCTTGCCTAAATATAGAACCTTTTTTCACCATTGAATTTCATTTTGCAAGATAGCGCCCAGTGTTCAAGTTTGTCAAGATCCTTCTGTATCTTAAGCCTATCTTCTGGAGTGTTGGCTTTTCCTGCTAGGAAATAAGGTAAGAACTTCCTGAATCAAACTCAAGTCCTGGTGATCACACAGGCATGTCTGTGTTGATTGCTTCAAAACAATAAAAATGTGGTTTGACATTCTTTAAGTTTGCTGACTTCCAAACCTAACCTATAGCCTAGAGCTAGCTTTTCTAATCAAATGACCTCTCAACTATACCCTAATCTTGGCTTTTTTCTAGAATCAGACTGCTATGTGCTATGTGCTGCCACCTGCTGGGACTCTTGGATACTGCATCTTATAACTGGGGGGAAAAAAAGGTTCAGCAATGAATCCATAATAGCAGTGCTTGAGATGCTGCATGGAAATCCAGCATGTACAGCAAAAAGGATTGTTTTTGTCTTTTAAAAATCTAAATATTTCAAATCCAATAGTCTGGACACTGTAGATATTTTAATTTGGATGCCCAAGCTCAGCAGATTTGGATGATGGCTTAAATGTTCCTTTCCAACTCCATAAATCTGTGATCTAAGGTAGTGTTTCCCAACCTTGGCAACTTGAAGACGTCGGGACTTCAACTCCCAGAATTCCCCAGCCAGCATTCGCTGGCTGGGGAATTCTGGGAGTTGAAGTCCCGACGTCTTCAAGTTGCCAAGGTTGGGAAACACTGATCTAAGGTACTAAATTCAGCCTGTGATAAAGTTGCTAATTGTTAGGAGCTCCAGAATCAACTCCTTATTATTATTATTTTTTGCTGGCCCATCCATTCAGAGCTACTGTTAGAGTACAGCGTGGAGATGAAAACTGTCCTCTAAGCTCTAACATCTGCATTTTCTGAAATAAAAGAGTAATTATTAATTTTACAATAGTTTTATATTGCCCAGCTCACTTTTGTCTACTGGAGTGTATGTAAAATATAAACACATAAAGAGTAAAGAGTAGAATGTAAAGGTAAAGGTTCCCCTCGCACATAAGTGCTAGTTGTTCCTGACTCCAGGGGGCGGTGCTCATCTCTGTTTCAAAGCCAAAGAGCCAGCGCTGTCTGAAGACGTCTCCGTGGCCATGTGGCCAGCATGACTAAACGCCAAAGGTGCATCGAGTGCTGATACCTTCCCACCAAAAATACTACTTGTATTTTTACATGCTTTCGAACCGCTAGATTGGCAGAAGCTGGGACAAATAACGGGAGCTCACTCCATTACACAGTTCTAGGGATTTGAACTGCCAAACTGCCAAACTTTCTGATTGACAAGCTCAGCATCTTAGCCTCTGAGCCACCACATCCCCTAAGAGTAGAATACTAGAGATCAAATACAGAAACCAAAGTTTTCATAAACTTGCAGAAGACTATATACACTGCTAGACAAATCCTGGGATTTGGATCTCAAAGCATGAGAAAACCATCAAGAATGACTTCCTCCAAGCAAAGTTCCCTGAATGGGATGGTTATAAGGATGCGTGGATCCCTGGACACATGCATAAAGTGGGAAGATTCTATCTAGAAGAGACCATCCCTAAGTACATTTGAAGTTTTAAATGGCATTAATACTGAACACTGAGAAGATGCCCTACAGTCTTTTAGTAACCAGTACAGTGCATTAAATATAGGTGCAACACTAACATAACAGCAATCTGCAGCCTAATCACGGCATTTTGCACCAACCAAAGGTTCCAAATTATTTTCGAAGGCAACGAGAAATGAAAATCCAGAAGGACCCCAGTTTATGGAATCAGTTCTTGAGCCCATCCATACCAAAAAAATGGTCCTGTGTTTTGGACAAACAGCATTCAATTAAGTCTGAGCTTGTTTCTCCCGATCCAGACCATTGTGACACTAAGACAGTAAGTTACATTCTTGCTCAGCAGCTTTAAAAAAAAGTTATAAATATGACAGAGACGGTTCTTTCAGCCTAGCACCAATATACTACAGAATATACGTAGATGTAGATTATTTTCTGACTTCAGATATAAACGCACTTTCAAAAAAACTCAAAACTAAATTAGGCACAGTGACTAAACACACAATTTATGTTATGCAGGAAGATGGACAGTGAGATTTTCTGTGACGTGTGACAAAGATCCACATGCTGTGAGACTCTTTGCATGCGTCACCTCTCCCAACACACCTGTGATAATCAGCATATCCCCTTTTAATTGTATCCTCTTTTGACTTCCTTGGAGGAACGTTCTAATTTTATATGTGCAATGCATTCCTTTTTTCAAAATGTGGTACTACTTTTTGTTCGCTCATCAGTTGTGTGCATATTTTTCTTGTTTCTTTGGCATTTTGCTAATTCTACTTATTGGCTGGAGTGATCCCATATGTAAAGTCACCAAGCCAAACTTCTTGGATGCATATTTTCATATTTAAGCTCCTTCGTCTGTAACTTGGTTTTAGGAATTCTGAAGTGTGTTAGATACATTTAATATTGTGTGCTGACGCTTCCTCTTTCTCCCACACCAAACATCAATAAGGGGTACTGATCTTAAGTAAAAGAGGATGTGGCTCTGTATCTTGGCCACAGCTATAAAAATTCCCATTTATCAGATCAATTCAACAATAGGACTCACAACTAGTCTTGTGGACAGGAATGGCAAAAATGGGTCGTTTCCACTACCCATCATCTGTCCAGTCATATGCATTTCACAGGCTATGTGATATTAGGTTATCTTCAACAGTACAGGTGAATGTACATGGCAGGTCTCCCTATGATGGATGATCTTGGTCATTCTCTCTCTCTCCCTCCCTCTCTCTCTCTCCCTCCCTCTCTCTCTCCCTCCCTCTCTCTCTCTCCCTCCCTCCTCTTTAAAACCCTGCATTTTTGTTTTTCTTTACTGCCCCTCTTGTCAGAATTACTACTTAAGACCATTGTTATATTAGCCTACAATATTTTGAAGCTGCCTTTCACTAGAGGCAAGCTCTCTTAATTTACTTCATGATTAAAAGTCAAACTTTTTTTATCACATGCAACCAGAAACCTAGCTGTTGAAACACTGTGCCTCAGCCGTCATAAGGAAGAAGAAGTAGGTTTCCATTTACCTGACAGTGTCCGCAGCAGTAATAGCAATGAGAGGAAGAGTTCTCAGTGGAAGGTTGGTGGGCCTCTGCACCATCTCTGGATCAGCCTTTTTCTCCCAGTCTAACTGCTCCAGCTGTCTAAATGCCAAAGGAGGAAGCTGGAGGTTACGACAGGACAACCGCCTAACACGATACTGGTCCGTTCCTTGGAGAACCATTTCTTCTTCATTTTGATGGTACAGCGTTTCTTCTGATGCCTACAATAACAAAGATTATTTGAATAAATCCCTGTCATGAAATTGTTCAAAATTCCACCATTACATGTAAATCATTATATTTTAGGTTTTTTAAAAAAAAAATCATATGAAAAAGGAAAAAGAAGAACCTTATTCTTTTCATCCTTGCTGTTCTCTGAACTTGGTTGTTTTCTTACAGAGGTTTCATTAACCAAACTAGGCAACATTATCAGAGCACCTCAGAGAGCACCGAGCACCCTTCATTTCAACCTGAGCTACAAATGCTCTTCCTTTATTTTTTCATGCATTTTGGCACTGCTGGAGAACTTACTGTAAGAATATATTTGCTTACATTAAGCAGATATATTAAGCACAGTGCACAGTCTGAAATGGTTCTCCAGAGCCTCCTTCAACCAAGCTCTGAAATTCAGCAACAGAGTACTAAGAATCAATAGCATGGTTTCCAGATTTAAGGGTAGCGCCAATGTTTTAAGCTTTAGACTTGGATTTAAAACCTTAAAATAACCTTGAATAATGCTAAAGGCTTGTGAAAAAAAGGAAGGGAGGGAATCTAATTTCCACACCACTCAACTTGTAAGATGCAATTTCATTGATTGTGCCTCTAGGGCATCAAAACAAGGAAGGCAGAATGTGGGTCCCAGCTATAGAAAAGTAGTTGGGTTACAGAAATGGTGCATTAAAGCTCAACGAGACTTTCATGGTAACATTTGGGTACTTCCCAACTTTTTTTGGGGGGGGGAAATCCAGTTTTGCTACAACTGGGGTGGCAGGCACAAACAACTTTTTAAGCATTACTACGTAGTGATGTTGGGATGCAATAGTTCATAGGTTCGTAATTGTTAATGGATTTTTTCTCTCGGTTTAATCCAAGTACTCCTTTTAGATCAAATAAAGGGTACAACCCATAATTTGGAAGTAACAAAGACTGACTGTTTAATTTAAAACACTCAAGCTCTTTTAACCTCACAGGCGTAAATTCTTAAAACTCATGAATAACAGGTCCTGCAAAGCAAAAACAAAAATCAGAAGGCAACTCATAGCAGCACCTTTGTTGGTTAACAAATCTTATTAAAAGGCAAAGACCTACCTGACAACAACAGCATGACTCTCCTGCTTTATCAGAATGTGACCTTCCCTCTATGCCAGAGGTATCAACTCAAGACCCAGGGGCCAGATCCACCCACGGGGTGCTTATATCTGGCCTGTGAGGACCAGCCCAGAGGACTGCCTCTGTTAGTGAAAACAGATCTCAGGAGGGCTACAGCCGGCCCTACTGAGCTCCGTTTTCATTGGCAGAGGGTTGCAGGAGGCTGTGGCAGCCGAAAATGGAATACAGGGGCCCACAGAATGCTTGGGCCACCACAGGCACGCCTGACACAAGTGAGGTTGATCTGGCCATGCCCACTCCAGCCCCCTGAAGTTAAACACAACCCCGATGAAGCCCTCAATGAAATCGAGTTTGACACCTCTGCTCTATGCTGTGAAATGGAAGGACTCATATATACCAATATTGGAAGAATGGGTGACAAAATTAACAGAGTCGGAGGAGATGGAGAAACTGACTTGCTTTCATTTCTACTTGGAAACCACCCTTGGATATATATTTTTTTGCTTGAAACTTAAAGAAATGAAATTTTAATCTTGGATTTTGATGACTAGACTGGCTTATGGTAGAAGTACTGTTTGTCATAGCTTATTCTAGCTCGAAGGGGAATTGACTCAGAGTTTTTTATCTGTACTGAAGAAAATTGGAAGTTACTTTTTTCTACAGCTTTTTGTCTGCATTCCTCAATTTTGCTTTTTCTCTACCTCACCTTTACTCTTTTCTTTTAAATTCTTTTTACTTTGCTCTTTTGTATTTTATACTTTTCTGAAATTTAATAAAAGTTTTATTTTTTTTAAAAAGAGAGAAACACTGTCCTACTTCCTCAGATGCATAGATTGGCTCAATTAATATACAATTTGAAAAGGGAGTTAGATGGGGAGACTGAGCAGAAAGAGATGTTATGCAAACACAGACTTTTGTCCCAGTTTTTTTAACGTACAACTCAAGGCAATGAACATACCTAATACCCCTTCCCCACAACAAGTGGTAAGTTGGGCTGAAACTGAATAACTAGGCCAAAGTCAGCCAGTTTTTTTTCAATATTACATATTTCAAGAATATAATAATATAGGATAGTATAGGATGGGATGCAGTGGTGGGTTTCAAATTTTTTAGAACCTACTCTGTAGGTGTGGCCTGTTTTGTGGGCGTGGCTTGGCAGTCATGTGACAGGGTGGGAGTGGCCACCTTTTAAAATGTGGTGAAACTTATTTAACAACGCTCTTGCTTAGCAACCAAAATTTTGGACTCAGTTGTGATGATAAATTCTTTCTTTCTTTCTTTCTTTCTTTCTTTCTTTCTTTCTTTCTTTCTTTCTTTCTTTCTTTCTTTCTTTCTTTCTTTCCTTCCTTCCTTCCTTTCTTCCTTTCCTTCCCGTTGGGTCACTGGCAGCGGCGGGCCAGATTTACTTCCAGGTATGCCAGTGGAACCCCCTCTCACCGGTTGTCTAAATTTCACCAACCGGCTCTCGCGAGTAGGTGCGAGCCTGCAGAAACCCACCACTGATGGGATGTGATGTGATGTGATGTGATGTGATGGGATGGGTAGGGTAGGGTAGGGAAGGGAAGGGAAAGGAAGGGAAGGGAAGAGAAGAGAAGAGAAGAGAAGAGAAGAGAAGAGAAGAGAAGAGAAGAGAAGAGAAGAGAAGAGAAGAGAAGAGAAGAGAAGATTGTCAGGTCCTTGTTTATCCAAGTCAGCACTAACTGACCACCACTTTGCAAGACAAAAGGAATAATTGTTAGAGCTAATGCTCTGTGCTCCCCACCACCTTATGAGTGGCTCCACCCATGCTCATGCTCTTCATCCTATGATCCGCCCCACCCATGTGCCATCCTCCATCACGACTGATGCTCCCACCCCCAGCTGTTAAATGTAAGCACTGCTTCCTGCATCCTATCATCAAATGCCCCCTATCCAGCTGATAACCACAGCTGCTGCAAGCTTCCAGGTTGGTGTCCTGGCTGGTTAGTGCTTGCCACGCCCCCTCTCCTTGGCAACCATGTGGAGCAGCTGCTTTAAGGTTCCTGCACCCTCTCCCCTGCTTCAATGTACAGCCGAGAGGAGAGATGGCTGGGAGCCTCTAATGCCAGCCACAGCCACAGAGAGACCCAACTTCTGGGAACAGGTGAGATGTGGTGTTTCAATGTGCAGCATGTTCCCATCAGAATGGCAGCCCCGGACAGGTGGGAAAACCGGGGCTGACAAATATAACGTATGATAATATATTATCTTACATTACATTATTGGGTGGTGTTATATTATTACATTATTGTATTACTACTGCAATAGTATAGTTTGCCAGTGTTGATGTCAGTCTTATCAGGTAGACAAGTCAGGAAACAGCTAAACTAATTCTACTTTATGGTAAAACCACAACAGAACCTTGCAAGTCTGCACATATAATTCTCTCACTATTACCTTTACTGCCCAAGAATGTAGGGAGGGCCCCTTCTGAGCCGAGCTGTTTGCTCACTATGCAGCTGCTGGTATGTGATTTATTAACTGACTACTTCCTAGGCAGCATCTGTTGGCTTCATCTCCCAATGTCTTTCCTATATACAGCTACCTTTGTATACCTCTGTATATTTCTAAGTGATAATTTGCTGACTGCAAATAATTTGAAATCTATTTTATCTTTCTGGAAAACAAATTAAAACAAATAATTGAAAATTTAGATTTCAGCAAAACTTGTAAAGTTATTCAACACCAGGGTTGTTTGGATAGTTAAAGCTAATGTATGAGGAAGAAAAGACTATACTAAAAGCCACCCCAACGATGCCATGGAAGTGTTGTCTCGGTGTCTGGAGGCTGTGCGGGTCTGGATGGGGAGGAACAAACTCAGACTCAACCCGTCCAAGACCGAGTGGCTGTGGTTTCTGGCATCTCGATATAGCCAGTTAAATCCATCGCTGGCTATCAGGGGAGAGTCATTAGCCCCCGCGGAAAGGGCTCACAACTTGGGCGTCCTCCTGGATTCGCGGCTGTCCTTGGACGACCATGTGACGGCCGTGGCCAGGGGGGCTTTTTATCAAGCTCACCTGATACGCCAGTTGCGCCCCTTTCTAGATCGGGATGCCCTACGCATGGTCACTCAAGCCCTCGTTATTTCCCGCCTGGACTACTGTAACGCTCTCTACATGGGGCTCCCCTTGAGGTGCACTTGGAGACTCCAGCTAGTGCAGAATGCGGCCGCGTGGGGGATTTTGGGAGTCTCTCGGTACTCCCATGTAACACCTCTCCTGCGCAAGCTGCACTGGCTGCCTGTGGTCTTCTGGGTGCACTTCAAGGTGCTAGTAACCATCTTTAAAGCGCTCCATGGCACGGGTCCTGGTTACTTGAAAAGCCTTCTGCCACATACCTCCCTTCGACCTGTCTGCTCCCACAGAGTGGGCCTCCTCAGGGTGCCGACAGCCGGTCAATGCCGGCTGGCAACTCCCAGGGGAAGGGCCTTCTCTGTGCGGGCCCGGCCCTCTGGAACGACCTGCCCCCCGATATCCATACTATCACGGACCTACGCCTCTTCCGTCGGATGTTAAAAGCACAATTTTTTCATCTAGCCGGCCTGACATAGACCAAGGATATAATTTTAAATTTTAATATTTATTGGTTTTAATCTTTTATAGTATTTAAATTTTAGCACAGTCAATAATTTAATTGTTTTTTATATTTTGTATGTGTTGTTGGGGTTTTTATCTTTCTGTGCACCGCCCTGAGTCCCCCCAGGGAAAATAGGGTGGTATATAAATCGAAATAATAAATAGATAGATAGATAGATAGATAGATAGATAGATAGATAGATAGATAGATAGATAGATAGATAGATAGATAGATAAAACATTTACTGTGAAAATCAGAACATTTCTGGTTTGTTTTTATTTTGCCTTTTTGCTAAATAAATCTATCCTTCAAAAAATTCTGCCAAACGTGTTATTTTTCAAATAAATGAATGACTTGGTCCCTTTGTTTTCTTCAGTATAAAAAGAGTCTAAAGAGATTCTGAAGAAGTTTAATTATAATCTAATTTGTCATCACAAGAAGTGGAGTAGATCAGAATAGTATAAAAATTTAAGTATGCTTTTTCCTACCATTCCTAATCAATATTTTTAAATTTCACTGTAAAATACAAACAGGTATAAAAACACATTTCAGGTTCTTAAGAAAACTGCAGACTTCCTTAAGAATACTAGGAAGAGTAATGATGCTTTTGAACTTTGGTGTTAGGAAAGTCTTTTGAGGACAACATGGACAGCCAAGAAAACAAACAAATGGATCATTAAACAAATCAATCCCAAGTTCTCACTAGAGGCCCACATGACCTTTACTCAAATTACAGTATCCTACTTTGGACATATGCCATGAAGACCCAAGTCTCTAGAAAAGGTTCTGTTAATGGAAAGATGGAAAGAAAGAGAAGAAAAGGATGACTAGCTAAGTGAGTAGAGTTATAGCAACAAGAAGTACACCATTTGAAAACCTGAGAACCAGATTAGGGACAAGTCTGTAGAGATTCTCAGTCATCCAGGGCATGGTTGTCCCAAAGGTGCTTTTTCAGGAGGCAACTGGACTTTCTTGGTTTTTCTTTGAAGATGTTTAGCTTCTCATCCAAGAAGCTTCTTCAGCACTGACAGGGTAGTGGAGGATGGAAGGATGTTAGTTGCAGCCAGCTGGTGATTTGCATCTTTTTAGATGGTCGTCGAAGCACTTGGAGGTTTATCTGTATCCTCAGGGTCACCTGAGTAGTGCTCCTGGTAGTCTGCAATTTTTTCCTCTGCAAATGCATTTCTACTCCCACAACATTCAAAGGGTGTTCATCGCAAATTGTATAGCTAAAAGTCTATAGTGATTCTCAGTCATCCAGGCCAAGTGTTTCAACAACCAGAGGTGGGTTCCTACCAGTTCAGACTGGTTCGGACAAGTAGGTAGTAACTTGGCCTGCTGCGCAAGCACTGTAGGCAGCGCCATTTTGTTTTTTTAGTACTGTGCATCAAGCGTGCACACGCAGCACATCCCTGAGCAAACCGGCAGTAGCAGCAGCTGGAACCCACCCAATCAACGATCCTCTAAAAAGAATGCAAATGATCAGCTGTCTGCAAGGAATATAAATCCTTCCATTTCCCACTATCCTGGCAGAGCTGAAGAAGCTTCTTGGATGAGAAGCGAAATATCTTCAAAAAATAATAAGAAAGTCCCGTTGCCTCCTGAAAAAGCACCTTTGGCACAGGTTAGGGATATATTGTCACAGAAAAAAATTATTGGTATTAAGAGTCAACAATGACTTGATGGTAGATAATCAATAGGAATCTTATATATAGTACTTGTTCAAATGCACCAAGCATTTGTAGTGCTGCATACTGAAAACATAACTGGGAGATAATTAATCTTTAAGGGACATCATTTGGGAGGCTTTTCTGGCATTCGTATGTTAATCAATATTAACATACAAATGCCAGAAAACCCTCCCAAATGATGTCCCTTAAAGATTAATTATCTCCCAGTTATGTTTTTAGTATGCAGCACGAATGAAAATAAATAAAATGATTCTCTAAGCACAGGTGTCAAACTCGCCACGTCATGTTGCTGTCGTGTGACATTTCATGATGTTTTCCCCATTCACGGAGCTGGGGTGGGCGTGGTATGCAGGTGGGCCGCCAATTTGACACCCCTACTCTAAAGGTATTAAATCTGGTCCCTTGAAGGTCACTTAGTCATAGAGGTTGCAAATGACAGCATGTGCTAGGCGCCACTCTTCTTTTTTACAATTACTAATTAAAACGTCTTTCTAAAATCATCAAAATGAGCTAATATACGAAAGAATTCACAGTAATAGATGGACATCCTTGGAGATTACTTTGACATGATTATTGTTCATATAGACGAGGTTTATTTTACCAGCAACCTGATGAATAAATGAGTCACAATCTGAAGCCCATACCAAGGCCCATGATGGCTAAATTAGATGACTCATTCTCCAGAAATAAAGCTGAAATAAGAGACTTTCCTCCGGCATAAGAAACTTCAACTACTGCACTGGGGAGTAAGGTAAACAAATCAGCATTTGAACCAAAATCATTTCCATACCGAAACACACTACAAGTAGACAGTGCAAGTAGAGGGAGTTTTTAGTCTGTGGTGGTTAAAAAAAACAACAATCATAAATCTGCTTGCGCTTTTTTGAAGCAATATATTTTATTAAAAGGCATAAACGCGTGGGGGGGGCAGAAAAATTACTCAAAATGGCAAATTTCCTTTTATACTATAATGCTGTTGTGTTAAAGGAACCATTCTTTCTTATGCCTTCTCCAGATTTATGATACAGTGATCCCTCGTTTTTCGCGGTTAATGGGGACCGGAACCTTCCGCGAAAACTGAAAAACCGCGAAGTAGGATTCGCACCGGAAACTTGAGTTGGTGGACATCGTTTAAAGCAAGCACTAGGGGGCGCTTGCCTCCTACCGATGCATTTTTTTTCTATTCTGTATTTTTGAAAAACCCGCGAAGCACTGAAGCCGCGAAACATGAAGCCGCGAAAAACGAGGGATCACTGTATTGATATTGATAAAATCAGAAGAATGCTGATGTACAGAATGCATCTCTCTCCCAATTAATAAGCACTAAGTATATCTTCTTCTACTGAAGTGAGCTTTAACTTTTAATTTCAACTTAAATTGAAATTGTTGGAATGCTCGCAGGAGGGAACAACCTACCACTTCTTCCTGCATCCGTAACACATTCTCAATTAGCATTCTCTACATAGAGTATAGTCTAGCACTGCAGAATATCTTTTTCCTCTGAATTAATGTTAGGCAAGGGAAAAGATGGAAATCACAATAGTTTGATAGATGAACTATCACATTTCATCAGTTTGAATGACGCAGCTGGCCCTATGTTTTGTGAATTGGTTTGTTGATAAGAGGCAATAAGTGGTTTTTGTTTACATAACTTCCCACCAAGACTTACTTTCTTTGTTTTACATTGCTCTTATATTCTATGATAACTGGAAAGTTGATCTTACTCAACCATTAAAATAAAATAAAAGTAAATCACAGCCATTCATTAATAACAAAGATAATTGTTTCCTATTCCTAATCCAAATCATCCCTTCAATATAAGATACCTGTTTCTTTTGAATCTTTTGTGAAAATATGAGATATCTGATTTATAGCTTGCAAGCTCTACTAATAGTTGGCTTTGTTCATGAGTCTATTTATATGTCCAGGTAATTATCCACCTTTTCAAGAAATTTAGCTAGACAGGCAATTCAATGAGATTAAAGATAATGGGTGTTGTTTGTGTATGTGTGTCTTTGTGTTTGTACTGTATGAGACAGTGTGTTTGTATTGCAGAGGGATCAACCAGAACAATTTATATAAAACCTGTTCACATGACCTTTGTTCTACATGGCTAAAGAAGGCATCTACTCTCCCTTAGATTTTGAATGCACCTTTTCTAATTAACCAGATAGTTCCGTCATTTCTATGCTTTCTTTGTTTTTTTTTAAAAACAGGCAGATCGTGTTTGCTTTTCAGTTGTTCAATCATCTCCAATTTTCATGCCTCAATGGTGATAATAGCTAACCTTCTTATCTCCTATTGGCATTTTTTCCAATTGCTTTGATTTTTAGACATATCAAGGTCTGCTCTAATGCCTCTTGCCTTCATATGGTATGCATAGAAAATACAGGTAGTCCTTGATTTATGACCACAACTGAGCCCAGAATTTATGTTGCTAAGTGAGAAGGTGATTAAATGAACTTTGTCCCATTTTACGACTATTCTTGCCACATTTGTTCAGTAAATCACTGCAGGTATTAATTAGTAACACGGTTGTTAAGTGAATCTGACTTCCCCATTGACTTTGTTTGTCAAAAGGTCACAAAAGATATTCATATGACCCCAGGACACTGCAATGTAAATCATGTGACCATGGTTGTAAGTATGAAAAATGGTCATAAGTCACTTTTTTCAGTGCCATTGCAACTTCGAACTGTGATTAAATGAACTGTTGTAAATTGAGGATTACATGTATTTTATTTAGTTTTATTATTGGTGGGTTTCAGTGGTGGGTTTCAAATAATGTAACAACCGGTTCTCTGCCCTAATGACCAGCAGGGTAGGCGTGGCTCAGTGGTCATGTGACTGGGTGGGCATGGCCAATGCAACATCACTCACGTCGATGGGTGCCTTGTATTAGGTGTTACAATGTCATAAGGGTTAACCAGAGAGGCAGTTTCTGTAAGCAGGGCAATAAAGATTAAGCTAGAAACAACACCAGAATGTTTCCTTCCTGCCTTCCTTACAGGATCCCCTGTAAAGAGGGGAAAAGACAAAAGGAGATTTCTTCCAATAATCGGTTCTCTGGACTGCTTAGGAAGTTAACAACCGGTTCCCCGAATAGGTGCGAACCTGCTGAATCCCACCACTAGTGTGTTTAATGAGAAGTTTGGTTTTACTTCATCTTCCATTGAATTATTTGTTCTTTTTGCCGCTCAAGGTATTCTCAGCAACTTACTCAAACACCACAATTCAAAATCATTACCATATTTTTGGAGTATAAGACGCACCTTTTTTCCTCTAAAAAGTGGCTGAAAATCTGGGTGCGTCTTATACATCGAATAGAGCAAAAAAAAATTGCCTCCTGAAACCCCGCCCCTTCACCAAAATGGCCATGCGCATACCCTTATGGAGGCTTCCAGAGAGCTCCTGGGGGTTGGGGAGGGCAGAAATGAGAAAAAAACAGGGCGTTTTTGCCCCCCCCAGCCCCCAGCAGCACTCTATAAACCTCCATAAGGCTATGCATGCTATTTTTTGACCCAAAAACGGTCTGTTTTCACGAAAAAAACCCAGGCCATTTTGCCTCGTTTTGCCCCCTCCAGGAGCACTCTGCAAGCCGCCCCCAAGGCTATTCATGCCTTTTATTTGAAAAAAAAAAGCCAATTTTCACGAAAAACGGGCTGTTTGGGGGAGGTTTGCACAGTGCAAAGGGGGGGGGTCCCTTTTGGAAAGCTGTTTAGTTAGAGTGATTGATGAGAATTACGTTGGTCAAGTGCTGTGCCTGCAGAAACAAAGATTTGTTCTAAAGGTGGTCAGTGATTTCCTTCTCCAGCACATGGGTAAATACACCTGGAAACATCTACCTACCTACCTTCCTACTCTCACTCTCTCTCTCCCTACCTACCTACTGTATTTCTCTCTCTCCCCTCTATCTACCTATCTACACACTCTCTCTCCCCCTTCTTATCTACTGTATTTCTCTCTCTCTATCCCTCTAACTACTTATCTATCTACACACACTCTGTCCCTACTTACCTATCTACTGTATTTCTCTCTCTATTTCTCTCTCTATTTTTATTTCTCTATCCCTCTACCTACCTACCTATCTACACACTCTCTTTCCCTACTTACCTACTGTATTTCTCTCTCTCCCCTCTATCTACCTATCTACACACACTCTCTCCCCCTTCTTATCTACTGTATTTCTCTCTCTCTATCCCTCTAACTTCTTATCTATCTACACACACACTCTCCCTAATTACCTACCTACTGTATTTCTCTCTCTCCCTCACTATCCCTTTATCTACCTACCTAACTACACACTCTGTCTCCCTACCTACCTACCTACTCTCTCTCTATCCCTACCTGCCTACTGTATTTCTCTCTCTTTCTCTCCCTCTCTATCCCTCTATCTACCTACCTACTTTTTTTAAAAAAAATTGCCTCTTCAAAACCTGGGTGTGTCTTATACTCCAGTGCGTCTTATACTCTGAAAAATACGGTATTTCTGTTCGTTAACTCTTGTCCAGCTTTCACAGACATGTTTGATGGTCTTAGGTGTGAAGTCATGTCTGACCCATCATGATCCCATGGACAATGTTCCTCCAGGCCTTCCTGTCCTCTACCATCCTTTGGAGTCCATTTAAGCTCACACCTACTGCTTCGGTGACTCCATCCAGCCACCTCATTCTCTGTCATTCCTTTCTTCTTTTGTCCTCAATCGTTCCCATCATTAGGCTCTTCTCCAGTGAGTCCTAACTTCTCATTAGGTGACCAGAGTATTTGATTTCCATCTTCAGGATATGGCCTTCTAAAGAGCAGTCAGGGTTGATCTCCTCTAGGACTGACCAGTTTGATCGCCTTGCAGTCCAAGGGACTCGCAGGAGTCTTCTCCAGCACTATAGTTCAAAGGCCTCAGTTCTCTGGAACTCAGCCTTTCTTAGGGTCCAACTTTCACAGCCATACATTGCAACAGGGAAAATCATAGCCTTGACTATACACACTTTTGTTGGAAGAGTGAGGTCTCTGCTTTTTTAGTATGCTGTCTAGATTTGCCATAGCTTTCCTCCCCAGGAGCAAGTGTCTTTTAATTTCTTGGCTGCAGTTCCGATCTGTAGTGATCGTGGAGCCTAGGAAAATAAAATCTGTCACTACCTCCATTTCTTCCCCATCTATTTGCCAGGAATTGAGAGGGCTGAATGCCATGACCTTGGTTTTCTTAATGTTGAGTTTTCAAGCTAACTTTTGCACTCTCCTTCAAGAGGCTCTTTAGTTCCTCTTCACTTTCTGCCATTAGAGTGACATCATCTGCATATCTGAGGTTGTTGATATTTCTCCTGGGAATCTTAATTCCAATTTTTGATCCATCGTGTTACAACTACATTAATGAGCCTGACAATATATATTTTTATTCATAGTAATGTCTTTGCACTTTAATATTTTGCCTAGATGTACCGTAATTTTTCTTACAAGTAACAAATGTTTTGTTTATTTCCTGACTACAGCTGTGAAATTCTGAGACAGGGAACATTATATCTGTCAACATTTTCTTTGCCTACTTGCATAGAATTGGCGCCATTTGTAGATGCAATCTTAAGGAGAGGGGGGTGTTGTTGCTTAGAAGGACTCTATATATAATTTCTTTTTCACCTTCAGCAAGAGTTCAGCAACATCTTTCTTGTTTCCAGTCATCAAAGTTGCATCCTCAGCATCTTTGTGAGGGGCAATTTGTGATGGGTGGATAGACATAATTTTAAAAGAAATGCAGGGATGTAACCTTATATCCTTGTATTCTGAAATTGCTTAAGAAGACATTTTCAAAGTATTCTTAATATGAAAGATTAAAAATTATTTTCAGACTGATAAAATTGAACAGAAACTAAAAACCAAAATGGCAGCGGCCCAGCAGTGGTGAGGGAACCAATTCGGGGGTGTGGCAGGCCTGGGTCGCTGCCGGTTCTGCCAGACCAAACCAGTAGCAACCCAGGTCTCGTTCTTACATTCTTTAGACCAGGGGTAGTCAACCTTTTTATACCTACCGCCAACTTTTGTATCTCTGTTAGGAGTAAAATTTTCTAACCACCCACCGGTTCCACAGTAATGGTGATTTATAACGTAGGGAAGTCAATTAAATTTTAAAAAGGAAAGTGCTTCAGTATCGGACAAAACCCCTACCGCCCACCATGAAAGCTGGAATGCTCACTAGTGGGCGGTAGGGACCAGGTTGACTACCACTGCTTTAGACCTTCCCCACCATACGTCTCCTGACATTCCTTTTGGTTTTTTTTAATGTTTCCAGAGATTTCTATGATTTTGTAAAGTGCTTCTATTAAAAAAATATCATTTCTAGTTCAATGTGAACCATATAATATAATTGTGCTTTACAATTATTTTTTGCTAGCTCAATATGTATTTATTTAGTGAAATGCAAGTGGGTCTTTCAGAACTAATACAGGATGAACTCTAAAATCTAAATCATGTACAACAGGGTTGTCAAACTCAATTTCATTTTTGACCTTTGGAGCCTGAGGGGCTGGGGGGCGAGGCATGGCCTGCTTGATGTCACTCGTGTCAAGGGCGCCTTTGGTGGACCGAGTGCTCTGCCAGTGAAAACAGGCTCCCGAGCTCCATTTCCAGCTGCTATGGCCTCCTGCAACCCAGTCAAGAAAAACCGAACCCAGAAGGGCTGCACACAGCCCTTGTGAGCTCCATTTCCAGCTACGACAGCCCCCTGTACCCTCTGCCAGGGAAAACAGAGCTCTGTTTTCCCTGGCAGAGGCACCATGGGCCAGTCCTTTGCTGTTTCCAGGACGACCCGATGGGCCAGATATAAGCATCCCATAGGCTGGCTCCCAGGCCTTGAGTTTGATATCCCTGATGTACAATATATTCTTATTTGTTTATTGATTAAATTTATATGCCACTCATCCCACTATCCAAAGAGGCCATACTTGTTGATTGGACTTCGTTAGTTATAATTAGCACTCCATTTATGTGATGCATAGTTATAAATAACGATATATATTAAATTTTGCATAATTATGCATAATTATGCAAAAAAGGAAAACAAGAAATTTAAATATAAAATTCCTGTAATTATGTTGATTCTCAAAAACAACCTAGCATCGCTCATACAATCATATAGGTATAACTCAGAAAGAAAACTGACATTCTCACATCACAGTTACATATCACATGTAAATTAGTCATGGCCCAGTGGTTAATAGCTTCTTAAAAGCACCTGGAATACTATATTATCTTCAGGGCCACTTGCTTAAATCACACAGTACATTAGCTGGCTTAAGCACTCATGCATTCCCAACTGCAGTGAAAAACAATTTCTTTAACAACTTCCTGCATGCTCGGTTACGTTTCTTAAAATAGGAAAATAAATAGAGATAGTCCTAGATGTTAAAAAAAGAAAAGCTAGCACACATATTGCATTTCTGAAGGCACTGGCAATTGGCATATGTATATACATGAACATAAAAATGTAACAGAAAGAGCATACAATTTCTTTCAAATTATCTTACTCTATTAACATGTTTTCTCTAAGAACTGTACTATTCACCTAGTCATTGAGAAGAGATGGGCAGTCTAGAAATATTAAAAATAAATAATAAACAAACAAACAAACAAATATAAAGATTAAAAATGAAGGGGAAACTTTATTATGAATTTATAGATTGTAACTACTAGCCATTTCATTCCTTTGGTGAAAAATCACCTCCATTACATACGCTAATTTTTTACTATAGTCTGTATTTTTAATGTATTTATTACCTTTATACAGCTGTCTCTCTCATAAGAAGTGACTCTAGACGGATAGGACTGAGGAATTTATAAGGGTACGGCTCTAACCATTACTGCCAGGGTTCCAAATAGCACCCAAGATTAAATCAGAGTCCAAGGGAAAGTATTGCTGAAAGTTCCAATTTATTAAGAGAGCCATGTTGGCACATCTGGGAAAACCCAAATCTGAAAGCTTCCTGGTTTACCCCATCCAATTGAAAGTTCATGATCTTGCCCCCATACCCATAAGTCCATCACATGATCCAATCTTCCACTGCCATGCTGGCACTTATACCCATCCAGTTCCAGTCAGGTACAGAGGTGCAGAGACAAAGGATGACCTTGGCTTTCTAGAAAGGAATTATATTTTGGCTACATAGCATCTAACGCCGTACAATCCCTCCCTCCCATTTTCACACAATAGAAACTAGAAAAAGCATAGCAGAATAATAGAAAATGTGGCAGGCCAAAGATCCAAAAGGAATATGGCTGCAGGCCTGACAATTACATTATTTCTAGTATTCTGCTTGAAATTACAGATATAAAAAAAAAACCCATAGATTTCAGTCAGTAGAAGATGTATTGCTTCCAAACATCTACAGTGGTTATGGAGGAAGTGTCTGTGGCTTCCAAGCAGTGTTTCTTCTTTTCAGTTAGTTGATGAAACTGATTTTAACCCTTGGAATAATATGCCTGAATGTCATGATCTGGTAAAACCAATGGAAGGTTTCATTAAATAATGCAAATTTTGTGTGCAATTTTGTGGGCCTCACAAGAATGCTACACAAACAGTATTCCCTACTCTCTTGAAATCCCTTCTCTCCAATCTTCCTGCTCTGGGTGTGGGGAGAACCAAGCAATGTCTGTATGCAATCTCTCCTGTGCCTCCCGCCCTTCACATAATTGCTATTTGATGTGCAATCCCCACTGTGTGCCTGCTTCATCTCTTGTAATCTGTACAAGAGGTGTGGGGAAAGGAGTCAGGTACAGGACAATGATTCCCGAATACAAAGGCAATCACGTAACTGAAGAAAGCAGTGAAGACATGAATGAGGACATTGGTCATAAAGTTATTTTTCAGAATCATTGTAACTTTGAATGGTTGCTGAAGGAGACAATTGTAAGTGAGAATTACATGCATAGGGAATGAGGTGCCAAATATACAGGCTGTATTCAGAAGAAGAAATGCCGGGGAACGGATTGCTAACATCTGATAGATAATGAAAAATGCACAAATAAAGGTAAATAATTTTTATTTATTTACTGATTACACACAAACTTTTGACCATGCTAACCACAACAAATTGTAGATAGCTGCTAAAAAGTATGTATGTATTGGGTTACCTCGTCTTCCTATTGAATAATTTGTGGGCTCATCAGCAAATTAATATAAAGAAATTAAATGATTCAATCCCTCTTCCTTATTTCTTTATGTTATCTCATCATGCTTCCGGGAGGGAAGTGGGAAAAATGTAGGGATTATATGACAACGGAATATAATTCCCATACAGTCACCTAAAGCGTGAAGGTCACCAGAATTGCCCAGCTAAAGCAAACAAGCACTTATATGGGATATAGTTAGATGCTGTGAAAGCAAATCATCATTTTAATTACAGAAAATAAAGTGTCATTTCGTACTGCATAGGAATAGGCAACAGTCAATCACTTGTGTATTTTACCAAGAAAATCACATGGATAAAAAAATATAAAGTGGTCACTAAGACTCAACATCAAGTTGTTGGCACTTAAATCAGTCAATCAATCAAATGATTCACTTCCTTGGAAAAAGAATGAGCAAAAGTTATATACCGTCACTGATTTAACATATACGCACAAAAACATTTGAGAAGTGCTGATCTGGCAGAAATAGAAATTGGAATTAAAACTCTTGAGAGAAAGATCAGCAATCTTGTATATGCTGATGATACTGTTTTTGATGACTGGAAGGTGTAAGAAGAGAATACCAAGCTGGCCTATAGCTCCATTATTGAAAATCCTTAATATTATATCCCCACCTAAGGTAACTCAATGTAAACAGCTACAGAAAATTTTTTGGACTTTAGCTTTCTAGGTTCAGAAGTTCACAGGGATGGCAACTATAGTGCACACTGCATATTAAGTGCATAGATATTATTGTCAACAAAGTTATGATTGTGCAAAGAAAAGGTTTCTAGTTTAATATATGGCTAAGGAAATTGGACCATCAGAAAGGGTGAATGAAAAACTATGGCAACTTTAAACTATGATGCTGGAGAGATATTATTTGCTAAACAATTTGCTAAATCTTAAATAATCCATGATTAGTGGGTTTACAATAAAATAATAAGCCATGAAATACTTTTTCAAATTACAATAGCTAGTATAGTATTTTTTTTAAAAAAAACTAATGTGGGTTGGTTAGCATGTTTGTGATCTTGTCTTATTGTTCAGTTACTGGGATTAACCATTAAAGTTGTAATTATGTAGATCTCACCAGAGTTGGTTCTTTTAAAGCAGCAAAACAAAGAAGAAAAGGGGAGAAAATTATTCTTGCCTTTTTGATGATCAATAAAAAAAAACCCTTTGGCTCAAACCATATTAAAGCAAAACCAGCCAAATCACATCAAACAGGATATCTTTATCAGTTCATTTAAAAATGGTTGCCAGTTCATTCCAGTAATCTAAATGGCATTGATTAAAAGCTCACCTCAGAGGTATGAAGTACTCATCTACAGATAATAAGCTCAAGGCAGATAAGAAAGCTAAAACTGACAAATAGTTTTCAAAAGTTTAATCCACAGGGCAAGAGGATTTGATTGAAAAACTGTCAAGTCCAGAGAACTGAGTCAATCAAGCACTGTGTGTATATTCAGCCTACTGAATACCTTAAACTCCATCATGCGTATATGTTATATGCTTAGTTCACTTTATCCTGATTTTGAAATTGCCCAGAGTGCTGTTAAGTTGCTCCTTTATTAAAACAAGTTAAAAGCTAAACTCTTTCCTTTTTAGATCTTGTTCGGTTTTACATACTTTGATCGTGTCCATGTAATTAGTACAAAACACAGATGAAACACAGTATGTCTTTTAAGCTTTCTTTCATATTCCAGATCACACAGGCCCTTCTACAAGATGCCGTAATAAGCTTCCTTTGATTTTTAACTACTTTTATTATCATTACAGAGGACAGCAAACTAGAAAGCACCCACTTATTTAAGTAGTAGGACATAGTATAAAATAATTCCCAAAACATCTGTTTGGCTTTTTTTTTAAAATAATGAGGTAGGTCTCAATAGAAATAGTCCTTTCCACTGTTTCTACTGAAACAATGTTAACCCTTTTAATTAAAGCTGCAGTGGCATTTTCTTACTCTTCCCAATTGTGTTGCTAGCACAGATTTGTTGTTTGACTCCATGCCAGATATTCAGCAAGCAAGCAGGCCTTTTTAAAGACACCCTCTAGAACAGGGGTGTCAAACTCAAGGCCGGTGCGCTGGATCCAGCCCGCAGGCTGTTTAGGCCCACCCTGGAAACAGTGACGGACCAGCCCACAGTGCCTCTGTCAGCGGAAAAGGAGCACAGGGGGACGCATAACCTCCCCGAGCTTCATTTTTGCTGGCAACGGCTGCAGGAGGCTGTCACAGCCAAAAACAGAGCCGGGGGCCTGCATGTGGGTCCCCAAGGTCTGTTTTCACTGGCAGAGGGTTGCAGGAGGCTGTTGTGGCCAAAAACGCACTCCGGGTGGGCCGCACTCCATTTTCACTGAAAGAGGGCTGTAGGAGGCTGTCATGGCCGAAAACAGAGCAATGAGTGACATCAAGTTGGCCATGCCCACCCTGACCACGCCACTCTGACCCCCCGATGTCAAACCCAACGATGATGCTCAACCTCAATGAAATTGAGCTTGACACCCCTATTCTAGAATCTGTTTTGCTAATGTTGAGCTAAAAGAGAAAACGATCTTTGCTTCAATTCAGACTTGGATTATAAGAGTATTTCCAATCAATCCTTTGTCAATACTGATGAATCCTTTTTCAGATCCCAGTAGAACAACTAAAGTTTAAAGGCATTTGGTCATATAAAAAAAAACCAGCTAGTAGTCAAAACTAAAACAAGGAAGCAAAAATAATGCTGTTTTCCCCTAAAAAAAGAGAGCCCACTGACTCCAGAACACACAATACTGAGCAGAGAAATAGTTTATTTTGCAAATCCTCATTCAAGTTTGATGAAAGAGAATTTGCTTTAGAATTTTTCCCAAAGAAGATGATAGATTCTTATTGATAAAGCATGGTATTTCAGTACTTACTTAGTTACAAGGTGGCCAAGCTGTACTTGTGTGGATGCCCTGTCTCCCATTGTACAATGATGCTTTCAATTATCTACAGCCTACTTGGTTGTACCATAGGTTTTTGTTTGTTTGCTTCCATTAAATTCAAAGACATCACTTCAAAATTCTTCAATTTTTTTTTCAGTAGCTGCAGTATCACCACTAAAATGCTTTAAATATTTTTATTGCGTGCAATTTATTAAAGTTTGAATGCTTCTAGCAAGCAAGGCGAGACCTACTATAGAGGAGAGAACACAAGCAATTCAGCGAAGTCATGATTTTCACCTACAATGTCCAGTGGCTCTAAATAAAGATCTATCTGAAGATTTTGTTCAGGAGGCACTCTGCAAGAAATATCGACAGAAATTACAAAGTGCTAGAAGACAAATTACCTGGGTTTCTACAGAAGCTCTCTTGTTAACTGGCTTGTAACACTTACACAAATTTATCAACCTGCTGATTGAACACGGATATCATCAAAATCCCATTGTGCTATGATATAAACTCGCACCAAACAGCAACCAAGTTGTTAAAATATAATGGCAACATTACTTAATTGAAAGGCAGGAATGGAAACAATTTTGCACCAGCAAGACTCGGCAAGTAGCATATGCAATAATAATTTTGTATGCCTTTCTTGGTTACAAGCCCAGAGTCCTAATGCTATCATATTTCATTTTGCCTTCCCATATCCCCATATATGGTTTGGTCATTAAGGCATTCTTTAGTCATTGAGTTGGTCTGACAAAGAATCAAAACAGTGGCTTTCATTATTATTATTATTATTATTATTATCATCATCATCATCATCATCATCATCATCATCATCATCATCATTATTATTATTATCATTATTATTATTATTATTATTTACTTTATTCATTAAACGTAAAACTCAGCCAACTGAACATTTAAAAATGCATTACAAATACCATTGACTGGTGCTAATGGTTGATACGGTTTGCTGCCAGCATCCTAGGTATCAACCAAATACCTTCTTAAAATATAAGATGTTCCGAGTAGCACAGTTTTTTGCAGTTCCACTGGTGTTATTGCAGGAAGCTACAATTTGTTGATGTATCTTGTAAAATTCTTGGACATGGTGCCAAGTGCCCCGATGACAATAGGTATCACTGTTACATGCTTTATCCATAGCCATGTAGTTTTGATGGCTAGGTCGCGATATTTCATTATTTTTTCTAGTTCTTTTTCTTTGACTCTGGCGTCTCCAGGAACAGCGATATCAATAAACTGTACACTTTGGTCCTCTACAACCGTGATATCTGGCGTGTTGTGCTCCAAATGACGATCCGTTTGTATTCAAAAGTCCCACAAAATCTTCACCTTCTCATTTTCGATAACTTTTTAGCACTCCCTCTGAGAGTCATTAGGGCCTCTTGGAGGTTTATCTGGGCCCTGGGGGGGTGTCACCTGAATCAGAGTGCAAATGGGTATGAAACCTTCCTGTAACTGCTGAAAGGATTCTGATTTAGGTGACCCTGGGGGCACAGATAAACTGCCATAGAAAGTGGGAGCTGGACTATAGAGATGTAGTGTCCTGATCCCAAAGACAAACTTTTATTCACAGGCTTCTTTGTTGTGATTCTTCTGCAAGACAATAAAATAATTTTATTCTGGCAGGTTTTTGAATTTCAGTATTGATATTCCTCTCCCATTTTAGTTTGGAGCTCTATCTTGCTGTTCCAGTTTGAATAATGAGGAGTTTTTCCTTGTTTTTGTTCTATGGCTGGCTGGAGAATTCTGGGAGTTGAAGTCCACAAGTCTTCAAGTTGCCAAGTTTGAGAAGCCCTGGATTAAAATAATTTTATTCTGGCAGGTTTTTGAATTTCAGTATTGATATTCCTCTCCCATTTTAGTTTGGAGCTCTATCTTGCTGTTCCAGTTTGAATAATGAGGAGTTTTTCCTTGTTTTTGTTCTATGGCTGGCTGGAGAATTCTGGGAGTTGAAGTCCACAAGTCTTCAAGTTGCCAAGTTTGAGAAGCCCTGGATTAAAACAACCTCTTTCCCTCCAAAGGTTCAGTACAGCTACTTCAAGGCTTCATCAACACCGCCCTGGGTCCTCTGTGGAGAAGGGCAGGATATAAATATAAATAAATAAATAAAACAATCTATACCAGGGCTGGAGAATTCTGGGGGTTGAAATCTACGCATCTTAAAGTTGCTCAAATTAAGAAATGTCTACACATTATCATTTGTGCATTATGCAGACTCTTCCACTGGAACTGCCAGAAAATCAAAAAATAAACACAAACATGTGCAATCATGAAACATGTTCAGAGGAGCCTCACCAAACATTTCAGAGGAAGCAGCTGCTTTAAATACCTTGAATATTTTACTCACACTTATCTTTTTTATAAAGTACCCTTTTCAAGTATTTTGCATGGTCCTACAAAATTGATGGATCTCAAGTCAGGGCTTTTTATGAAATGCTGCTGAAGCTATAGCAAATCCAAATTATTGGCTTTCTTGTTGATGAACTTTATAAAATTTATGTATGAGAAATGTATATATCATGAGCTTCACGCAAGCTAGTTCATGAATCCTGGGAGTTGAAGTCTATATAACTAACTGACTATATGACTTTAACTATAAAGTCTAAAAGTTGATGAAGTTGACTGACTTTGACACTGACTTTGAGGATAGACAAATGTATTTATTAAGCATATTTTGATTGCTGCCACAATCAAAACAGCTGAAATGAATATATATATATATATAATACAAAAATAAAAACACAACTGTAAACTGTTTACATAGGCATAATTCCCTCCAAAGCAAATCCTACTAAATTTAATGGAAGTTATGTGTGTATCACATAACTGTGATGAAATACGAAAGGCAACATTGCTAGTTTTTAAGTTTTTAAATAATAACCTGCCTTTGGATCAGTCATTTTCTCTCAGTCCAATTTGCCTCATAGAATTACAGTGGCCATAGTAAAACTAAGTCATCCCCTCTCCCAACACACAATGACTGTATATCAGTTTGAGTTATCAGAAAGGTTAAACACAGATTGGTACTTGAATAATCTTAGGAAAGTGGGTGATGTCAATGTGTTCAAAATCTTCTGTCTATTTGCATGTTAATCATGTCATGCATTTTCAATTTTCCCAAGTGCAATTTCCATTGATGCAAAATGCTAATATATAGATTCTCTTAAACTGAGATTTAATGGGTCAACAGCTGTGCAATTAAAAGGCTATTTCTTATTACCAATTTTTGAGGCTACAATATAAAGTACATACAACAATTTTAGAGGTCAGTGGAATATGCACACTAGCCTTGTATGCTCTTAAGAAAAAGTATTTGCCTTCAGATATTTTAAAACTATTTTACAGATTTGGAGGCTGAGACAGGATTTTTTTTTCTACATGGAGTTACTTTATTAAATGTTTACTGAAAGAATATGTTATCCAATAACAAAACTTCTCCAGATGATCTGTAAGTAAACACAGTATGAAAATGAAATCTAAAATACAATTATAGAAGCAACAAAGAATGAATCAAGCATTCATATCTGCTTTGATGAACCAGGTAAGTACTCCAATGTATTACTTCATTCCATCATATGAACAGGTTTGAATAACATGGTGATTCTTTCAGATATATAGAATTGGCAGTGATCAGATGCTCAGTCCTCTGTTTGTTTAACTAACATCTAAGCACAATTTTGAACTATATTATTTTCAGACCTCAGAACAGTGTTTCTCAACCATGGCCCCTTTAAGTTGTGTGGACTCAACTTCCAGAATTGTGGGAACTGGGATTTGTGGGAATTGAAGTCTTAAAGGAGCCAGGGTTGAGAAACACTGCTGCAGATGAATGGTGTTGCGTATTTTAGTATTTCCATACTAATAAATGATCTATCTCAGTAAACTGCTGAACCATCAAAGAGTACATAAATAGCTGCCAAGCCTTTACAATTTTCTGTTAAGGTCAGGGAAACTGAATGCTAAGGGGAAATGCAGGAGTTCAAGATATGATATTGAATGTTAGTTTGATTCTGAGGAACAGGATAAGCAGGAATAATGCAGTGTAAGTAAGAGTCACAAAATATGTGAAGTGTCTGAAGAGGGTTTCTTCTTTTCCTGAAATCAGTAATGCATAATATGAATTTTAGCACATTGATAGAAGTGGATTCAGGAGAGGAGACAAGGCAGAGTATTTGAGATGCCTTGCATTAATAGCACTTATAATGTGGCGGACCCAACTCTATGGAACGACCTACCCCCCGAGCTCAGAACAACCTCGGACCTCCGCTCCTTCCACCAAAAGCTTAAGACTCATTTCTTCCAGCAGGCCGGCCTGGCCTAATCTACCTTCCAGCCTTTAGTCTGAATATTCAAATTGTTTTAATTTGGTTTTTAAGGGGTTTAGTTTTTAAGGAGTTTAGGTTTTTAGCGCAGGGATATAGTTGTTTAATTTGATTTTATATATTTATAATGTTTTTATGTTTGTACACTTTTTAATCTCCTGTGCACCGCTCTGAGTCCCTTCTGGAAGAGGGAGCGGTCTACAAATTAAACTTGATTGATTGATTGATAATCTGAGAAATTTTTCCCCACTCTTTCCTTTTAATATTGTACAATATCAAAGCACTGCACTCTACCTCCTTGCAGTATTTCCATCAACTGTTGGTTAAAGTCCTTACTTATTAAATTTATATGCTGCCCATCTTCTCAATAAGGGTAAATTTGGGCAGCTTATAGATCATAAAAACATAAATAGAAAAGTAGTTTAAAAATTTAAAACTATGCAGACAACCAGAAATCAAGAGATGGAAGGTACAGAGATGTACCCTCAACCACCTCCAGCAATGAGCATCTCCCTCAGGGCCTCAAGTCAACTGGCAAAAAAAACAGTTTTAACAGCCTTCTGGAAGGCCAAATGGTGGGAGGAGTTCTCAGGTTGTACAATATTTCACACGGTTGTGCATCAGTGGTGGGATTCAAAAATATTTTACTACTGTGGGTGTGGTTTTGTGGGCATGGCGTGGCTTTATGGACGTGGCAGGGGAAGGTTACTGCAAAATCCCCATTCCCTCCCCATCTCACTAACCTCTTTTCCTGTTCCATTATCTTGTTCAGGGGAATAAAAGAAGATCAGATGGACGGCTGGGAGGCAGCGGAGATGGGGCCAACCTATTTTCTGGTTCTCCAAACTACTCAAAATTTCCACTACCGGTTGTCCAGAACCTGTCAGAACTGGCTGAATACTACCTGTTATGCATATAGTGAAAAACACACTTCCCGTTGACCCTGCCTCCCCAAATTCCTTAACAGATGGAGTCTGTGGGCATGAGTAGGATGGATAAGTTCCATTAGGGTGAAATGACTCTTCAGATACCCTGGACCCATGCAATATAGGCCTTTAAAGGTGATAATCAACATCTTGAATTGGACCTGGGAGCAAATTGGCAAACAATGCATCCTTATCCCAAATCTACCTACATATCTTATATTTAATCTGATGCCTTCCAATCTCTTTATTCACTATCAACATCTCTATGGGTTGCGGGCATATGATGTGTGCCTAGAATTGAGGCATAATAGTTCTGTCCTGTTCATAAATTTTTACTAGTTTCCATCCTCTTCACGAATTTCAGATAAGGTCAGTAAGCAAGGTAATATATTTCCATCATAGTCTTAAATGAGCTTTTTTGTGAATGATCAGCATCTTTTATAACCCACAACAGAACAATGGCATCATAAAGGCAGAATCACCACTGCAACTGCTCCACATGAAATGGATAATCCCCCATCCCTAAATAGGACAAAAGAAGAATTCACTTCCTGCAATCAAGGTTAAGGGCACAAATGGCCTTGAAGGCTGAAATTAGAAAATATTAGGATCCTGGAAATTGTATCATTTCTATTCCTGGCCTTAATTTATAAAGCAATATTATTTCATTCAATTCCCAACTTTTCAGCCTCAAAATAGCCTCAGATACCAGAATGATTTTTTTTTAGAATCTGTAATAAATATATTTCAGATTTAAACCAACATATTACAGTGGATGGATGGATGGATGGATGGATGGATGGATGGATGGATGGATGGATGGATGGATGGATGGATGGATGGATGGATGGATGGATAGATAGATAGATAGATAGATAGATAGATAGATAGATAGATAGATAGATAGATAAATAGATAGATAGATAGATAAATAGGTAGACAGACAGACATGCACATACACACACGCACACACACTCACTCAAAAATAGTTCTACTGGTATGGCTTGCATACAACAGCATGCTATAATGTGCTTTGTTTCTTTTTGGTTATACATGATATACTGAAAAACAAGTACATGACTTAGGGTAGGAAATGAAATTGGTCAAGTTGATTTGCTTGTGACTAAAAATATCCCCATTTAATGTAACAAATGAAAAAAACCCCAATCTATACCATTTTTGGCTCATTCCCTTTTTCTGAAAAATAATAGAAATTATAACTTGCATTAGTAAAGAAAGGGTATAGATGCACAGAAGATAGGAACTAAGCAAAAAAAATCTCAATTATGTTAACATTTTATTTTAAAAGGAAGTGATCAGAAGACTATTGCTTGTTTCACTAAATTTAATTTATTTACCTTTACCATGTGCACATACAGTATATACAATTTAGATATATTGTACATACAATTTAGATTGCATGTATCTTATAGGACTTATGGGCTATTCCAATCATAAACTGACTATGAATGGCATCTGTAGCTCAGATTAAAACAAAACCAAAGCGCACCGTATTCATAAAACAACATACAGTATATGAGAATCTAGGAATATACCACTATCCACTTTAAAACAGCTTCCATGCTATTGGGAAAATATTATTCAGCCCCCATATTCTTTGAAGTAACCATGTCTTTATAAAACATCAAAAGAGAAAAGTCTTTGAAATAGCCAGGAAGATGCAATTCCATCAGTCTGCTAAACACATAATTCCCACAGCACTGTCCATGCCTAATCATGTAGCAGGACTATATCACTATTATCCTTCTCATCTTTCTTATTACCTTCTCTTATTGGTATCTTATGACCATCATTTTGTTGGTTGTATCTTATGATTTATGATTGTATCTTATGACTAGCTATACCCGGCCACGCGTTGCTGTGGCCCAGTCTGGTTAAACGGCCAACCAACCTGTGTGTAGATCTATACCTGCACACATACACACCACCACCATATAACCCCCTACCTACCTACCTACCTACCTACCTACCTACCTACCGTATTTCTCCCTATCTATCCTTCTACCTACCTACCTACTGTATTTCTTTCTTTCTCCCTCTATCTACCTACCTACATACTTTATTTCTCCCTATCTATCCCTCTACCTATCTACCTACTGTATTTCTCCCTCTCTCTCAATTCCTCTACCTACCTACCTACCCACTGTATTTCTCCCTATCTATCCACCTACTTACCTACCTGCCTACCTACTGTATTTCTCCCTTTCTGTCTATCCCTCTACTTACCTACCTACTGTATTTCTTCCTTTCTCCCTCTACCTATCTACCTACCTACCTACCTACTGTATTTCTCCCTCTCTGTCTATCCCCCTATCTACCTAGTAGGTAGATAGGGGGATAGACAGAGAGGGAGAAATACAGTAGGTAGGTAGGTAGGTAGATAGAGGGAGAAAGGAAGAAATACAGTAGGTAGGTAAGTAGAGGGATAGACAGAGAGGGAGAAATACAGTAGGTAGGTAGTGGCAACTCCTGACATATTGGAAGGCTGCTATCATGTCTCCCCTAGTCCCTCTTTTATTAAACTGTATTTCTCCCCCTCTCTCTCTATAGGCCACCTGGGAGCTTGCTATCCTCTGTGTTTTGGCACTTTTAGGCTTTCATACAGTGCTGAGGAAATGACAGTTGAAAAGCAGCCTGGGCGGGGCTTCAGGGAGGTGAAAACATGATCAGTGGGTACATTTTACATTTGTGTACCTTGCACATGACACATGTGTGCTAGGCACAAAATGAGTACGTATTCTATTATCGGAAGTCCTTGGGAACATTGTGTCAAAATTTGGTGTAAATCGGTGCAGTAGTTTTTGAGATTAGCTGCTTCATACAAACTACTTTACATTTTTATTTATATAGATTTATCACTTTGTTGCTTGTATCTATACTGAAAGCTTATGCACGGGGGGCAAATTTCTTGTGTGTTCCAATCACACTTGGCCAATAAAGTATTCTTTTCCATTTCCAATTCCCATTCTATTTCTAAAGAAAACAGATTGACACAGTACCTGCAACTGAAGGGCCTATGGAGACAGCCCAACCTATTGGTTTTTATCAGGGATGGGAGATGTTACTGGAGGTGGTGATCCCACAAATAGTTACAGCCTGAACACGGAGAGCTTTGCAGGTGGCAGCATTTCCAGTTCTTGCACTCTCACAAAATCAATTTCTGAGAGGTAGAGAATCCTTGAGTACAGAACATCATTATGAACAAAGGTTACTATAGGTGTATGGAAGTCATTTTGTGAAGCAGGAATGCCCTTGGCTCACATAATGCTATCTTTGGATTTATAACTGAAAATAAAACTAGACCACATTTTATGTACATAAAGGCCAGAAAGAAAATAAATGGGAATATTTAATAGTTCAGCTTATGCAAGCTAAAAATATTTGACTCTCTTTTAACAAAAACAGTTCTGAAAGAGCTGTACTACAATATTGGGCATGGAAATGATAGAGTTTGAAAGGAAATTTGAAATTTTGTTACTGTATACATTGACAGTTGACATTTTAACCATTTTACATGGTGCTTTGTCATTTGTTGTTATGGGGGACAAAACTTTTTTTGAGAGAAAGAATAAAATTCAGGAACATAAACACTTCTCAAAATGAAAGCTTTAATTTCATTAAAAAATTAAAATGAGTTAGAGAACTTAATTAAAAATGGAAAATAGAATGAAAAAATGTTCTTTTACAAACTGCTTAAATATTGTGACATTTCCTATATTTTTTCAAATAGTAATGTTTCAATAAATATAGGTAAAATAAATATTTATATTGTAAGTAAATATAGATTTATCATGTTATTTTAGCAGGAATGATAAAACTTGTGATCCTCCAAATCATGTTGCATTTCAGTTGACCAAGTCAGCATGGCGAAGATATTGACAGTATATAATACAAAAAAGTTAGAGGCTTGGTAATTTCTGTGTAGTACAAATAACCTCTTCCATGAATTCTGGTGTGGTGGACATATACTGCAACACGTGGCTTTTGCAACCATATTTTTAGTGATTATTCATGTTCTTTCATTCATTTTTATTTTTTGCAATCTTTTCTTGCTAAAATTGGTGTACAAAGAGGAATACTTAAAATGTAGTAACTAGGTCCTGCTTTTTTGTCAGTTTTCTTCACACGGAGGTATAAAAGAATTAAAAGTGACACTTCCTAAAACATAGAGTACTTTATATAGAGCATTTTATAGATATTGTCTATTTTAACATAGAATGTTTTCAAAACATTTCTATACTTGGCCTCAAGCTCTGACCTAAAAATGTAATAAGTAAAAATGTTAAGCTTTCTTTTTGATTAGATTGCTTCAGGAGGTTGATATAAAATTTAAATTACATTGGTTATCTACCATCAGAAAAGAAAACATTTTAGAGCCAAACCAATTGGGAATCTACTTGATTTTAAATTTATTTGTGTACAGCTGCACACAAGTAGTCCTTGACTAAAGTTAGTAAGTGAGCCCACAATTTCATTCATAAATCCTGATGGTCATAAGGGTGTCACCACTTGACTGCACCTGATTTTACAACTTTTGTGGGGGTTGTTAAGCAAATGTGACAGTTGTTAAACAAAAATAGCATTGTTCACTATGGCAAAGTAAACGCTAGGAAATATTGTAAATCATGGTCATGTGACTATTCTATTGCAAATGGTCATAGAGGTTGGCCAGTTGCGGTCACATGATTATGGGGGAGTTTGCCATCAGAATTTGAAACTGGCTGGTAAGTCCTGTTTTTGGAGTCTATCGTAACTTTAATCTGTTACTAACCTGTTATAAGTGGAGAACTATTTGTATAACTCCAAATGGCAAACTGATTCTCTGCATTAGAGTTTGGATGTAATCCCAATGCTGCCAAAAGCAAACTTTTCCATGGCTAGACATCTTAATGCCAAAATCTAAATCATCTTTCATTTAGAAGACATAGTTGCATTAAGTCCAAATTAAGCTAAATAGCTGTCATTCACAACTTTTATGCTTGTTCTTATTATAACCATTAATCAAAATAGCAGATAACATACATTCTTTAATCATCATAATTTTGACTACAAAGTGATGTTTACCATGTGTTAAAGTAAGTAAGCAATCTGTTTTAAAGCATCTCATTAGAGAAAAACTTCCAGAAATTATTTAATATTTACTAGTGGTGAATTACCAGATGTTTAGCATTTGGTTGGAGCACTCAGAGATGTCATTATTAGATGTTGCATTCATTCTGTATTTATTCTACGTCAATTTTTGTTATTTTTTTCCTTTTTCAGTCTTCCAAATCTTTCAGCAATGACTCAAAGAGACAAGTTACATCTTCTGCTGTTGTTTTCCAGAGGTTCTCATTTCACCTGAAGTTAATTCTCATAGGCTTTAAAAGTATTTGTTTCTTTGGTGAAAACTAATCAGTGAGATAAATCATTGTTGGCTTAGTCATTAATGATATTCTTATTTTTTTCAACCATCACCTCTCATGAGGAAGAAATCAAAGCAAAAGCAATATCTTAGAAGCTACAATATTTTGATTCCCTTATATTCATTCATCCAGGTTTAATTTAAAAGCCCTTTGAAACTATGTTTAATTATTTCAGTTGACTTAGTAAAAGAGCCTAAAATCAAAATTGATATTCTAAGTAATTCCACTTCTAATGCTCCCAAAGTGCTTTTTAGAAAAATAAAACTGTTCGTCTTCAGGAATTATAATCTAGAGACATATGATTCAAAAGAATAATATGGATGAAAGATAATAACAACAAGAAACATCTAATCCAACTTGTTCTATTTTCCAAAATGACATGTTTGTAACTCTTTGGTTTCAATGTTTTAAAATACATCTTATTATCCATCTAATATCACATTCATCCTTCGGGACATTGTTATAATTAACTTAATTCACTTCTCTATATCTCTAACAGTGTACAAAACACTTTAAGGACTACAACATTATGGCAGTTTTTCTGCTTTAAAGGGAAAAGTCTTTCAAGGGACCAGTTCGATTTAAAATCCTTTTCTAATTTTCTTCATATAAGAACATAAGAACATAAGAATAGCCTTGCTGGAACAGGCCACAGCCCATCCAGTCCAGCATTCTGTCTCACACAGTGGCTCCCCATTTGCTTCAGGGTATTCCCAAGCACATGTGTTCGCCTCCTTATGATTCCCTGCAAATGGCATTAGGGCAGAGTTTCTGAAATAGTGGGGCGCGCCCCCCTAGGGGGGCGCGAGTCTCTGTAAGGGGGGGCGCGGAGCCGCACACCCGGAAAGACCGATACCACCGTTGCATTCTCCGCATGGCCCGAGCGCCTGTTCCTTAGCAGCTCCCAGCGCGCCGCCCGGCTTAGCAGCTCCCAGCGCGCCGCCCGACTTGCCCGCTCACGGCTCTTGCCCGCTGCCCGCCTGGACGCGGCCAGTCGAAAGCCGGGAGAGAGGCGACCCCCTTCCACGGCGTGGAAAAGCGGCCTCCCTCCCGGCTTTCGACTGGCTGCGTTGGGAGCGCTGGGAGCTGCTGAGACCATCGCAGTAAGGAACAGGCGCTCGGGCCATGCAGAGAAGGCAACGGCGGCACCAAGGAGAATAAATATCCTTGGCTCGGAAGGAGGCGAGGGAAAGAAGGGAGGGGGCAGCCCCGGGGCTGGGGGAGCGCTTTCCGGGGCTGGGAGGGGCGCTTTCCGGAGCTGGGGGGGCGCGAAATGTTTTCTTCTTCCTAGGGGGGGCCTGACAGAAAATAACTGAGAACCACTGCTTTAGGGACAGTGGTGGGCTTCAATTCGCATTACTAATGATTTGCTTCTGCATGCACGCATGTGAGAGAAGCTTCTGTGCATGTGAAGAAGCATCCAGGCGGAGCCTCCTGCTGCCGCCAATACCAGTTCACCCAATCTGGGCCAAACCAATAGAAATCCACCTCTGCTTAGAGGTATCTAGACCAGTGATTTATAACCTTGACAAACTAAAGGAGTGTGATCTCCACACATCTTCAAGTTGTCAAAAGATTGAGAAACACAGAGATGAACAGCCTTCATTTTACTCGTAAATTAGGACTAATTGTCCATATGCAAATTCCACTGAACCTATCGAGGAAGCTACTTATCCATATTTTTATTATTTTTCATTTAAGATAATAGCGCCGTTGCAATTATAAGGGGAAATAGTATATTTATAGGTAATTTCCTTTTAAGCATTATACTGATTGCCCTTCACTAGCTGAATCTGATAATGTACATATGTATCTTTAAAAAGGAAATTTCAAGCTGTTCAGTGTTAGTCAAAATGAGATTTTAATGAGTACAGAAGTATGCTAGATGATGTTGAAACACTCAAGGCAGTAATGGTTCAGGAAATTTTAAGCTTTCCATGGGGAAAAATATGGACTTGGTTGCTTTTATGATATTTAATTACATGCTTCTAAGCCATTCGTTCATAAGTTTTGTCTCTGTACATTCTAGATTTTTTTAAGGCTTGCTCCACCCTCTTCAAAATATCCTCAAAAAACAAGCAAACCACTTATGAAATTTTCATTGCTGATAGCTGATGATTCAGTGATACTATCCTGGGTGCTACATCTCAGATGCAAGCTAAAAGTGATAACCCTATATAATTTGGCATTGATGGCTGATAAAAATAATAATACAAGTCAGATTATGGCAGAATTTTAATGCTTTTTCTTGGCTGCATCCTTTAGCTGGGTTAAATAGATCCATTTCCCATCCAGCATACTTATCTGACAGTGAAAGCCACTGAATTCAATAGTAATTAATACATTTTAAACAAACAGGTGAGTCTGGAGTTCTGCAAATAGTCTAGTTTTCTGTGGGTGAACACACATGTGAGCCTTCATGCATGCGTGGAGAGATAGAGAGAGAGGGGGGGGGGAGACTAGTTTGGGAGAAAGAGAATGGCGGTGAACAAATGCAGAGAGAAATTCAATTAATCCTACAAATATCTTACTTTACAGCCAATTTAAAGTAGTGCAGTACTCATTAATAATTAATATTAATATTGCAGTACTCACAGATTTCCCTTGCTACAGTATATGTGAATTTCCTTTATGCAAATTCACGATTGACCACAAATAGCACTAGTAACTTATGCACTTGAACATTTTCATCCAGAAATTTGTTTTATGTGAAAAAGAATTACTGTTACACAATTTGTGCCAAAATCATCAATATGCCTCAAAGAACTGGAAACATGCCTAGATTTCCTCCACTAAAATCACGAAAACATTTTCCTGTCAAACTCTTTTGCATCTTCACTTATGAGTTGTACAGTGGTTCTAAATATAAAACTTGCCATGTACTTCTACGCCTGCCATAGCTATTGTTACTATGGGGTTAAATATGTAAAAGGAGACAACCTCTCTAACTCTAGGACTAAAGATGGACATAATACATCATGCCAAATCTGATGAAGAATCCTCAGTCCTCAGGAGTGCTTTTCACTTTGTATGTAACATGTCAAAGAATGCTAATGATTTTTAATGCCACGAGATGTTCTGTTTATTTCAATGCCATTATACCCATGCACACGAGAAATCCAGCTGTAGAGAAGATAGAGAAAATGCTTTAACTGTACATGGAAGGGTAGACAACAAAGAAAACATGTTTGAGCAATGTGATGCTTAAAAATAAGGCTTTAAAATGTATGTACATATTTGTCAATACATTTGGGGTGCAAAATTTGGCTCCATGTTTTGAAAAACCTTTTATACCATTTCTTCAGTATCTCACTTTGCTTTATGGAAGGATTTTGGACTTTTCTACAGATTTTAATGGATAGGTTCATCATTGAAGAAGCAGACATTTAAGTAGACAGGCCTTGAATTATTCCAGCTGTAAAGGTGAATACCTGTAAGTTCTTGCCTCTCCAATCTTCCCAAGAATACAGGACTCTTGAAATTGCAGTTGTTCCAAAATGAACTTTTATTGAAAGGTTTGTGATAACAAGACATCTAGGCAAGAACTGAAGCTTCTCACTTAAAACCAACTATTTAAAGCTATGCTAACCTCCAAATAAACAATAACCCAGACTTGGCTGTTGGCCACTGTTAATTAAGCAAGATAACCAGTCTTTTCGCTGAGAGCCCAGAACACTCACGGCACAAGCTTAGCTCCACAGCGACCTTTCACGCAGACATTCAAAACTCCTTCACAGAACAGGCACAGGCTTGAACTCACAGACAGACATTCATGGCTCTTTTCTGAACGGTTATTTCCTGCAAATGTCCCCTCCCATCGCCTCACCTATACGCTCTCTTGGGAGAGGCCAATCAACAACCACCTGGTGCTTAATCACCGTCTGTGAACCTGCCTAAGGAGTTGCTGCTTCCGCTTCTCAGCTCTTCTTACTCTAGCATCAGGGATAAACTGCCTTTGATCCTCCCCACTGCTCCATGACTCAGACACCTCCTGGGGGTCAACCAGCCTCTCTGGTCCCTGCTCTGACTCTTAACACCCCCCAGGGTCTTCCTCAACTTCCAGGGCAGACGCACATTGTTGATCACTATCAGAGTCCATCATCAGTTCAGCCGGTCCCTGCTGGGCCACAACAGCTAACAAACCCCTCCCACACAACGTCATTGCAGGGAAACAGATACTTCATATAGAGATCACTCCGTTCCTCCCTACTTCTCCCACCAAAATGCCAGTGTCCCTGTAAAAATATCTGGGATCTGACAATAGTACCATAATCTTACATTTTATCATTACAAGTAACATTTGGCAATGAGTTATGTCTTATAGTATACACATTTTTGTATCCTTGTATTTTATACAGAACTTCGCACTAGCATAATGTGAGAGAAATACAGACTTTTTAAACCTACCTCTGCCCATTTTGGAATGTAAGGTAAATGGAATTTACAATCACATGAACATTCGTGTACAATGCCAAATTCACAAGACTGCTTTTAGTCAGAAATAGAAACCTTGGCAAATAATGTCAAAAGTTGGGAACATGGTTTTTTACCTGTTCATCACCTTTTTTCTTATTTCTTTTGGGAGTGGGGGTGATCATTGCATTCAGGTCTCCCATACAAGCAAATATGGTGAGCAAATTATCAATGCTTTGGGGAGCCTTGAGTCAGTGTTTACTCTTGGCAACTGCCTAGATCAGTCCTTGCATTTTATTTTGTAGCATTTTCAGAATTGGTTTGCCATTGCCTTTTTCTCTAGTGATGAAAGATAGAGACTAGCCCAAGGTCACCCAACTGGCTTTGGCCTTAAGGCAGGACTAAAATTTACAGACTCCTGGTTTCTAACCTAGTGCATTAACCAGTACACCAAACTAGCTCCCCCAAATCATATTGATTTAATCTTTCATCAGAATACAGCTGGAAGGGACCTTGGATCAAGCAGGAGACCCTACACCGTTTCAGACAAGTGACTGTCCAGTCTCTTCTTAAAAACCTCCAGTGATGAAGCACCCACAACTTCTGAAGGCAAGCTCTTGCACTGGTTAATTTTCCTCACTGTTAGGAAGTTTCTCCTTAATTCCAGGTTGTTTCTCTCCTTGATTAGTTTCCATCCACTCTTTCTTGTCCTGTCCTCTGGTGCTTTGGAAAATAAATTGACTGCCTCCTCTTTGTGGCCGCCTCTCAAATACTGACCTACTGCTATTATGTTTCCTCTAGTCCTTCTTTTCTCTAATCTAGTCAAACTCAAATCCTGCAACCATTCTTCTTCCACACCCTTAATCATCTTATTTGCTCTTCTTTGCACTTTTTCCCAAAGTCTCAACATATTTTTTGTAATGTGGTGACCATAACTCGATGCAGTATGCCAGCTGTGATTTTACTAAGGCTTTATAAAGCGGTATTAATATTACATATGATTTTGATTCTATGACTTTGTTTGAACAAAATTTATAGATTTTATTAAGATGCCTTAAATTTGTAATCCACCCAACCTTAAAATTCAGTTAATCTTATTTCTTCATGAAGAATTTTAAAAATGCATCCTAAAAAAGCCTTTTCCCTAATACATGGATTTTTACTGCAGTTTTGCCTAATATATGTAACTTTTTGCAGCCATCTTTTCCATGCAAGACACGTTATTGAACTGTGTTTTATGGATTATATGTTTACAAATTCTCTTTTAACTGGATAATTGCATTACAAAATTTTGAGAAATGTTGAAAATAATGTATTGTTTCTCAGAAAAATGAAATTGGCCAAAATGGACATCCCTTAATTGACAAAATTAAAACATAATGCATCTTCACACTACAATCTGTTATTGTGTGCCCAATAATTAACAATAATTGGATATACAGTACATGGTATTTTGTTCTAGAACAAAAGCTAGCCTTTTAAACTAGAAAAAAACTATTCCGATTGTGATACATATTCTCTTTCAGCACTTTTATACACTAGAGATGTAAAACGTTTCGGCTCTAAATCTGATTTGAAATGTACATCCCAGAGAAATAAATAATGAATGGAACACTAACCATTTGTGGCGATTCCATGAAGCACCAAAGTAAAAAGCTTTCTGCAAAGAGTCTTACATACCAGTAGTTGTTATAATATTTATCATTTCAAAAGTTGGAAGATATTGGTAGTGATGCCTTAATTATTTTTTTAAAGTCTTATCCAGGCTGCTTGACAAGAGGCAGCAGAAAGAAGCACATTTTGAGTTTGTACAGATATGCATATATACCGATCTACCAATAGAGCTGTTACATTAAAGGATATTCTCTACTTTATTTTGGTTAATTATCATATTTCCTGACCAAGGAACAAAAAATAGGAAATATTTTCTATGAACCCAAAATGATATTTCCAATGATCTTTTTTTTTCCTTAACAGAACTCATAGCCATAGAGAAAACTGCTTTGAAATGTGACCTACAACATACAACTCATCTATTTAAAACAAAAAGTGAAAAATCCTGTTGGGTTTATAAGAACCTAATCAGCTTTCTATAGCTTATACAATTCACAATACTTGCAACTACAAAGTCAACTATTTCCCATCATTAAGAATAACTTTACAAGTATTTCATACTATACTTCAGAACATTTTCATAATAAGGCAATTATACACACTGTATATATGAGAGAAAATACCCCAGTGGTGGGTTGCAGGCAGTACACCCCAGTACAGGCATACAGGAGCCTGCCCGGGGTATCGGGTACCGTTCCAGTACAGTGCTCCAGAGGGCCCACCCGCCCACCCGAGCTCCTTACCTGTCCTTTAAAGCCTTTGCGCTTCCACACACACAACACCTGCACAACGCTCCGCCGAGCAGCTGGAGCATCGCGGAGGCTTGCAGAAGCGTCACTGGCAGGTACAATGCATGCGCGCACTGCACGCGTCCATGTGGGCGACGTCAGGCCTGAATCCGTAACCCACCAATGAAATACCCTATTATATTCAATCCTATTCAAACTAAAATAAAAAGGTAGAAATGAAAAAATACACAAGAGGAAAACTTTCTAGCTGTACAATTTGTCTATTTTAAAATAAATGTTTGCCCTCTCTATATATTCCAACAAGCCGGCCTAGCGTAGCCCCCCGTTTCTGACTATATTTATAAATTTTAAATTTTTAGGGTTTTAAAGGGTTTTAGCACGGGTTTTAGGTTAATTTAATATGCTTTTAAGAGTTTGTATTGTTTTTGTAATGGTTTTTAATGATGCCTGTGCGCCTCCCTGGGTCCTAACAAGGAGAAGGGCGGGGTATAAATTTGATAAAATAAAATAAATAAAATAAATATGGTTCATAAGAAGTTTATTCTCCTGATTTTTTAGGTCATCCGTTAATTTTAACCTCTGAAATTACTCTGGAAATCTTATTCAAGGAGACTACATGCAGTTCTATGACCAAAGGTTGTACCCTAAAATGGAAAGAAAATGGAAAGAAAAATCTTAAAGTACTTGATCAGAAAATAAGGCTCCTTTAATGAAAGGCAATGGAATGAAGTGAAGGCTGTCAAAGTTCATCCTGAGTTGTCATTGTTCCTGATTACGAAATGCTGTGCCTCAAAGTCTCCCACTGCTTCCATAGTGTTGAATGCATATGTATGAATGCATTATATCATTGCAATGACATTGGGCAAACCAGCTGGCTATATCAGGCATATTGTATGTATGCATACTATATGTATTAAGCCATTCCCTTGGAGAGCTTTATAACTCCTGTTCTAAGATCTTTCAAGAAGCTATTAAAAACTTAGTTCTTCTCACTGGCCTTAGGATGGAGTACTTGTGGAATCCCTACAGTTTTAGTTCATTTAGTGTTGACGTGGCCTTCCATCAGTTCTTTTTCCCTATTGTTATTTCTTGCTTTCTCTGTTTTAATTGAAAGTTGCCCAGAGTTGTTAAGTAGTTAGGCAACCTTGAAATCTAATGACAAAAATAAATGATACCCCACCTCACTTACTTCACCACTAGAGACTCAAGGAAGGGGCTGAATCCTGACACTTGAGCAGTTATATCATTTCAATAAGATGCTTTTCAAACGACAAATACATGGCACTGATATCATAGGGGTGGACTGTTGCGGGTTTTTTTTGCTTTGGATCCAAACTAGCACATTGTATGTGTTTAGCAAATAGAGCCTCTGAATATTTGCATTGTTTGAAAGGAGCAATGGAAGTTGCCTAATTGTGGAAGGATGATTTAGCCCATTTTTTTTGCAAGCCCATAGCAAGCAGTTATACCACATGTATTAAAAACTCCTCTGTGTGTGTATACATGTATACATAAATAAAATGATTTTTTTTTCATATGAGGAATGGAGATTTGCAAGTTCATTTATCTTTTTAGTATCTCATGGAACTGTAAAATTTGAAGCCCACTGGTTGTACATATCATGCAAATCCAATCAATTATCGTTTATTCAACAAATTATAATATATAACATGGTTTTTAATAAAATCTATAAAATAGAGCCAACTAAATTTTCTTTACATTGTAGAATGCATTTTCCAATAATATTGTTGAGGAAACTTGCAGTATGTAATTTTTGATGCCAATATAATTTCTTTTTATTATTATCTCAGGTAAACAAATTGACAAATCATATTTCCTAAGCAGGTAGTGGCAGCCAAAATTCAGATCCTACAAGAAAACTGAACAACCAGTCTCTAGTAACAGAAGTTCACAGCGTTTATGAAAACACTGTGAAAAAAATCCAAAGAATCTCAATACAAGCTCTCTAGAATAGCAAATTCTCTATTTGCTTTCATTTGTTCCTGGCATTGTGCATTTGCACATATCACCCATATTTTTGATGCCAAGGATGGCATAATTTATTTCTAATCTTTCTCACTGCAGACTTTACAATTTTAAGGAAGTGTTTTAGAATTACCATATTCTTTTGCATACAATAAAAACTTCATTCGGTCTAATGTTCACTACTAAACATTTTATCTTTTAGTCATTTTTTCTGGTTACTGAGAATTACACGGACATATTTATCTATAAATCGTACAATTTGGTAGGAGCGCAAACCATTCAAAACAACTGTGTAAACAAACAAACATGTTAGGGTTACGTAAGTGCTAGATATGAATAGAGGAAATCAGTGAGGAATGAATGAATGAATGAATGAATGATATTCAACCCGTATCAAACCACTCTGTATTTTTCTCTAGTTCACATACAATTCATAACAGACAGTTCCCAAATGGATACATATACAAAACAGCTTATCTAAAGAGTCAGTTGCAATCTTCTCCATCATCTGTGAAAAGACTTGTCTCCTCCTCAAATCACAGAAATCCTTTTTTTAAAGTATCTGCTCTAACATACTAAGAAATAAATTGGTTATAAATGGGAAAAGGTTCAGTCATTAAAATTATTGTAATCTTATTCTTTTCATCTGAATAATTCTTGACAAAGAAAACACTGTAAGAATATTTCACAGAAAGCATTAAAACCTAATAATTTGATAAGTTACTATTTTGTCTCTCTTACTTCAAATGTTTGTGCCAAGAAGGTGCTATCCAAATTGTCTGCCTTAGTAAGTCTGTATATCACCAATAAAAATATCTCTTATTATTTCTCCGGTATTCGTACCACATTTTCTTGACTGGATGCTTGTGTTTTAATTCCTGAGGCAAATTAAGCCATTATTAAGCAATCTCTAGCCAAGAAAACTACACGGTGACTTAGGAATACTTCAAATGAAAGTCAATACTATGAATATAATACATACATTTCTGTTTCCCAAGGGGTACAAGACTCATGCCTTCCTTGTTTCTTCCCAAACACAGTTCTTTCAGATGTTTTTTTAATTATATTTCTCATGATCAAATATTTGAAAGCAAAACTCAAGATGAGACTGCCTCTCCATATCCTTCTCCTCATCTCTAGAAATTATAATACAGCAAACATCAGAACCAGATACTATTCTATCCTTTCAACAGCAAAACAAATCAAATCTCTCTTATTTTAACAAGCTTTCATTGGAGACGCTTCAGTCACTGTGTTTCATGGATATTAGTTTGCCTGGGCAAATGAAAGTTTGTAATTTTGAGGCCAGCAGCCTTCAATTTTCCACTACTTCTTCTTTCCTAGATATTTGTTCACGATTTTCCTTTCAGTACCTGAGAGGTGTTAAAATAACACCATTAAACTATTTTTGTCCTGAAAGTCATTCTAAGCCTTCCGAATCTTTTATCTACCTCCTCTGCCTTACTTCTTTATATCCCTTTTTCATTTCTTATCAGAGAACAAATTGATACTGTCATCCTAACCTCTTTGCAAAAGAAGGAAGATTGCTTCACACAATGTAAAACAATCCTAAACAGAAAGAATAGGAATTTGTATGAAAATCGGTCCTTGGGTTGTCTCGCATCACATGTAAAGGGTTCAAATAATATACAATTTCAATCAAAGCTCCTTCCAACAAAATAAAGCCTATGCCAATTGCAAATTATTATTTTCATGCTGTCATGAAGCTGATTTTTTTTTTGTTTAAATAATGAAAAGATCTATTAAACAACCACAGGATAAGATGGTGATGATTTTGTGGAAGAGCAGCTCTGTCATTGTTCATTTTGTTTAACAAGCATTGTGTACACACCACATTGCATACTGTACAGCTATAATTTACTATATACAACAGTTCATTTAGTGACCATTCGAAGTTACAACGTCACTGAAAAAATGAGTTATGACCATTTTTCACACTTACGACCATTGCAGCATCCCAAGGTTCATGGGATTAAAATTCGGATGCTTGGCAACAAGTTCACATTTATGACCTTTGCTGTGTCCCAGGGTCATGGGATCGCCTTTTGCAAACTTCTGACAAGCAACGTCAACGGGGAAGTCAGATTCTCTTAACAACCGGGTTACTAACTTAACAATTGCAATGATTCACTTAACAATTATGGCAAGAAAAGTCATAAAATGGAGCAAAACTCACTTAACAAATATCTCAGCAACATAAATTTTGGGCTCAATTGCGGTTGTAAGTCAAAGATTACCTGTAATAATAGGATCTGAGTTGGGGTAATATGAGAAAGGTGAGCAAATATAATTTTCCTTCCCCATCCCCTCGACTTAGAAAAGGGAAAAGGGAGGGGGGGAGAAATCTATTTATGCCAGCAAAAATATCCAACATAGGAGAAACGTGGTATGTAATTTTCATATTGTTTTAATACAGTTAAAAGAAGAGCCCAAATTCCAGGGATCAAATGTCTAAAAAATAATAGGAACGTCGATTCTTCAGTTGTAAAGGGTTGCATCTGACTATTTCAAATGTATTACTTTTTTTAAAAATGCAATCAAAACAAGACACAACTTCCCAAAACTGAAAAATGACATGCATACTCATATATGCAATGGAGTAGAGCAACGATAAATGTATGGAGACACATTTATTTTAATTTCACTCCATCACAGCTAGAAAGCAAAGTTACATAGGAGAAAATAAAGGTTATAAAGAGAATATAAATCTTTCAATAACAGATCTATTATGATAAAATAAAAATCCCCAAGTCCCTGATATCTACAAAGTGAAAGCACTCCAATTCCGCCACAGATAAATAGCTTTTCCTAACAACCACACGGCTCCTTTATCAATGATCATACCAAATGATCTTAGATATCCTTCATATTAAAATAACATTTTTCTTACTTTTTTTTAAAGAAGAACTTATTAAGCTTTCAGTCAGTCTTGCCATGACTTGTACAGCTGAGAAATACTATGTATGCATTTTTCAGAAATGCAACTTGAAAATATGCAATCTGACACTTCCTCTGATGAAAAAAAGGGAATTTCTTTTCTTCACAAATAAAATTCAGCTTCGCTGACATTTGCATAAAACATATTAAAGTTATTCCCCATCATTTCATGAAAGAGAAACCAGCAGTATGCTGAACTTACAACTGCAAAGCTTCTATGTTAACGATCCAGTTCAATTCATTCTAAATTGTTCTAAGTGTGCGACATGTTGATATATTGGATATTTCAGGAAGCCCATTAAGTTGCTCTGCATTGCTAAAAAGAAATGTCAAAATATAAAGTTGCTACATGCTACAGATGTTCTAAATCAGGGGCATCAAACTTGATTTCATTGAGGGCCACATCAGGGTTGTGTTTGACCTTGGGGGACTGGGGGATGGGCGTGGCCAGGGTGGGTGTGGCCAGCTTGACATTACTCATGTTGGTGGTGCCTATGTTGGCCCAAATACTCTGTCAGTGAAAACAAGCTCCCGAGCTCTGTTTTCGGCTGCAATGATCTCCTGTAATTCTCTGCCAGTGAAAACGGCAGAGGATTGCAGGAGGTCATTACATTTTCACTGGCAGAGGCACCATGGGCCTGTCCTTGATTATTTCCAGGGCAGGCCCACGGGCCACATGTAAGCACCTGGTGGGCTGGATCTGGGCCCTGGGCCTTGAGTTTGACACCCCTGTTCTAAATTTATCAATATACAAATATTCATATGTGCCTTAGCCCAAATCTGCTCAGAGGACTGGCTACTTCTATTGAGTCCACCAGGATGGGCAGGACCTGCCTCATCAGTGGGACACTCTTTGTGACTTAAGATGTATGTGACACCAATTCTTAAAACTTTTTGCAATGGGCTCATGTTTATACACTTCTATTAAAAGCCACAATAATGTAGACACAAAATTCCTAATTTGTGCCATGACATCATTAAGTAAATGAGGAAAATTTCATAATTTGGTGCCATTTACATGACGTCATGTGTATGATGTCATTTGCCTTTGTTGCCTTCGTGCCTATCTCACAAATCAATTACCACAGTAAATGAAATATGCCCAAGTCTTATTAGAGTTAAAGTGGAGGCTTAAAACAGATTATTCACACAAACATTTTAAACTTAAGCATTTTAATGTTAAAAATACTTTGTAAAGTTTATAATGTTGAGATTTCTTGTTTATATTTATTATTGGTATATTGTTATTAATACACCAGTATTATTGGTGTCATTTTCTAAATTAAGCAAAAATAAATACATTTATATTAGCCTGTTCCACAAAACACTGCATTGCCTGAGACAGAGCAAGATGATAAAAATTGAACATATATAACATACATAAAATGTCAGCCCTAACACAATCAACCCTACTTTGCATCTTTCCTATTAAACAGAATATGTTTTATTTTATTCCAACCCACCACCCCACTTCCGGAGCCAGAACTATGATGAGATAAAAATATAATGAGATGCAAATTAATATAATATTCAGAGACTAAAGTATTTATCACAAGTTAATTAATGAATATTTCATTACCCCCCTTCCCCTTCTGTTTGTTTCTTTTTGCTACCTTTCACCCAGGCATCTGTGTTCGCAGTCTATAATTCCCTCATTTAGAGGCACAAGACAGGGTCTATTCACGAAGAATATACTCTATTTATTATTGTTTATAGTTTGCCTTTTTTCTTGAAGAACATAAAGCAGCAAATGGGATGGTGGAAGTCTCCACATCAGCAACTGTGGAGATAAGTTGGGCTGAGAGGTTAATCAGCCAAGCCACCCAGTGAGTTTCATGCTAAGTGAGGAGCAAATCTCTTACATACTACTTACTATTATCTAACCATCTTTCAAAAGGAGCTACCATTGCTACCACTTTTCAAACCTATTGTGGGAAGAAATATCCATCTGGTTCCGTTCCAAGCCGGGAGAAAGGCACTGGAGACAAAATGGAAGCTGGAGACTAATTGGAAAGAGGGTCATTTATTGATGAAGCAGAACCACAAGGGTGGTTCTGGGCAGCTGACCACATGGAGTTGAGAATGAGGGGTTTTTATACCTTCTCTTGGGCTTTGCACTTGAGCTTCCTGTTCTTGTGCAAGAACTTGTATTCTATTGGCTGTTGTCAGACTCCCATGGGGCCATGTAGGGGTTATGTAGGGGTCAAAGCTGGCTCTGTAGGCAAAGTACAAATCCGAGGTGTTTGTCTGAGCTAAGTTTGGTTGATGTTTGGTCTGCTCTGAGATGATGAAGGGATTATTCTAAAAGCTGTCCCAGCTCAATATCTGCTTGGGAGCAGGGAAATGGGGCTCTGAGTTTCTGTCTCCCTTAAGAATTTTTATTTCTCTTTTAGGGGAAATATTTTATTCTGGTTTTTTTTTTTAATTATTCCTCAAAGTATTTCATTCTTCTAAGAGGAGGAATGGTGGTGGCTTCCCACACTATGTTATCTAACACATCCACATGTTAAGATTAGCAGTAGTACCCTACCATCATTTTTCTGACTTTTCTGGACATTAACAGGCCTGGTAAGCAGCATTCAACAAAAGGAACATTTGGCTATTATTTTTACACACACAGTTTTCAAGGCTTCTATAGCAGGAAACATGGCAACTTTAAGATTTGTGGCTTTCAGGCCCAGAATTTCCCAGCCACGGTTTTGTAAACCCTCTGGGCATTGTGAATACAATATGGTGATTATACATCCTTTCTTATAAAGGACAGTACTTTATTTCAAGAAGCTGTCATTTAGCTTTATTTTTCCAAAATCTACTTTCGTTGGGTTTTTTAAAAATTATTTTTACCATACAAAAGTCATCCTTTGATGCAGTTTTTCACATTCATGTAAAAAATATAGAAATTAAATTGTCTTTTTAAAATAAATTTGCATATACGATTTCATTTTAGACTAAATTAGGCTATGTGTTTTTGTACAGCTTTCTCTTGGCTTTGGTCTAGAAATTTCCTTTGCAAACAAAGTTATTAAAAAATTAAAAATTTAAAAAACTTATCCTTTTTCAGATTTTTCTTTCGCCCTCCCCAGGCTAACTGCCTGATTAATTAGAGGGCAAAAACAGTCTCCTCTCCTCCCCAGGGGCCCTCCGAACAATTCAGGAGCTTCCCTGAAGCTTCCGAAGCGTGAAAAATTGGCCCTACGGGAAAACCAGAAATGACTTTCAGTTTGGCCATAGGGCTGTTTTTCGCCCTCCAGAGCCTTCAGGGAAGCCTCCTGAAGGTTCCGGAGGGTGAAAATGGCCCTAAGAGTAAACCAGAAGTCTGTTTCCGAACTTCTTGTTTGCCCATAGGGCTGGTTTTTCGTGCACCGGCAGGCGAAAAATGGCCTCAAAAGAAGGCTGAAGTCAGCTGGCACACTGGAGCTGACAGGGCAATGCCTCGCATGCCCTGACAAATGGCTCTGTATCCACCTGTGGCATGCATGCCACAGGTTCGCCATCACAGATCTAGCACTTATGTGAACCTAACCAATTCTGACTTTGTCTACAAATAATCACAGTTAAGCAAACCATGGTTTAATAGAATGTGAACCCAGTGGCTTCTGTGTAAAGCAGCAGTTCTCAACCTGTGGGTCGTGACTCCTTTGGGGGTTAAATGACCCTTTCACAGGGGTCACCTAAGACCATCAGAAAACACATATTTTCGATGGTCTTAGGAACTGAGACACCAATTTTATGGTTGCGGGTCACCACAATATGAGGAACAACAAAGGGTCACAGCATTGGGAAGGTTGAGAACCACTGGTGTAAAGCATGAATGTTTCCAGTAGTGTCCTCTGGTACCACCTAGTTAAATGATTCTGAACTGCCCTTCAGATGTCCCAGAATAAACTGCTCATTGGCAAGGAAGGCATAAAGAACCATGTTTCTGTAATGTGGGATTCATGTCTCATGATAGCCATGCTAAATATGATATACCAATTATTATTGCAAAGCCAATTTGACGTGGCTGTCAATGAGGTGCAAATACTTGTAACACAATCTGCAGCAGACATGTATAAACAAGTCAAAACAGAATGGTTTTAGTTTTAAAAGACACAAATTCTATTGCAATACTAGGTAAGCATATAGTCTTAACCTTAACATCACACTTGTAGAAGATATAGACAATACCAGTTAATGCCAAGTGCCTTTTGAATAATATAATTTAAGTAAGGTATCAATGAAAATGATTCATCATGACAACAGAGACATTGATTTAAGTGAGAAAACCAGGCATGAAATATCCTAATTTTAGCTGAATGAAAAAAAAGTTTAATCATTTAAATACAGATCCTTCTTCCTTAAATATCCTTTTTTTAAAAATAATAAATTGCTATTAAGTCCAAAACCATAAAATTCAAAACTTTTTCCCTGAATAAACAGAGAGGAAACATTGATATCAGTATTTATGATATTTAAATATCATAATACCTTTCCTGATTAAAAAACTGTTTTTTTTAAATATTAAAGTAATTGCAGTCATATTTAAATAGTCATTTATAACACTGTGGCAGGAAATCAGAGTAGGTTTGAAACCAACATGTAAAATCTGACACACACCGGATCCTATACCAGAATATACTAGAAACTCAAGACAAACATCTTTTAGTTACTTAATTTCTTTTCAAGACACAAAACAGCTATTTCCTAAAAAGTTATCACTTCAAATGTTGAAATGAACAAGTGTTATAGACAACTGAAAGATTATTTTAAAACCAATCTTCAAAAGGTGATACTAGAATACTTTGTCACTTCCTTTGGTAAAATTAAGGGAAATCTGAGTAAAAATACTTTATGATAAGGAAACCTGCAGGAAATAGGGGACAAATACAGGAATGAGATACTTCGCAGTTTAATAATCACTGCTTTTTTAAAAAAATCACGTGAACGGAATCCTTCCTAAATATAATTTCCAAAAAACATCCAAACAGTGACCGCCATTCAGAGGTTGTATTCAGCCAGTTCTGACAGGTTCTGGAGAACCGGTAGTGGAAATTTTAAGTCGTTCGGAGAATTGGCAAATAGGGTGGCTCCACCCCTGCTGCCTCCCAGCTGATCTTCGTTTGCTGCCCTGAACAGGAGACTGGAGCTGGAAAGCAGGTTACTGGGGTGGGGAGGGAATGGGGATTTTGCAATAACCTTCCCCCAGGAGGAATGGGGATTTTGCAGTATCCTTCCCCTGCCACACCCACAAAGCCACGCCCACAAAATCATGCCCACAGAACCGATAGTAAAAAAAATTGAATCCCACCACTGCTGCCATTACATGGTACAGCATGCTTGATCCTCCTTTTAATGACTGAAATCCATAGTCTCTGTTGGAATGTCTTCTTCCCGATCACATTCTACAACATGGAAGAAGTCCAGACCAAAAACATATTTAATGTACAACTCCTCCTCCAACCCTGTCCCATTTCCACCTAAGTCTGAAATATAACCAAGAATTTGGTTTCATCGCTTTTAATCACTGAACAATTTTGCCACCAGAATCAGGAGTTCAATCCTAGATAGAGACAGATATTTTTGTCCCTCTGCACAATGAGAATATATCTGCTGGGTGAAAAACTTCGCAATGGCAGACGGAAGGGCATCCGGCCAGTAACCACTCAGCACCATTCAGTTGTCCAGACTCCACCCCACAAGGGATTTTGATGTCATTACAAGAGGATATTGATGATTTCAGCCCTGGAAGTCCTAGGAGTTTTAAATAAAGCTATTTCAGCATGTTTATATTCTTTTTTAAAGAAAAAACTGGGGGGAAACTTGCAGAGTTCCCAGTCCATGTCTGCTCCATGAGAAATAAAATCAAAATATAGGTCTATGGAATATGCTATTTACATGGGGTATAGTTTAGGTTTTGGGTATGAGCTATGTCAAAGTAATGAGCTCGGGGAAAAATGACTTTTTTCAGTATGCAACCTTGATACAATAGGTTAGAAGGTTTGTGCCATGTAGACTTGCATCATGGTATGTTTAAAATAAGCCCCTGTATGCTTCTAGACAAAAATTGGGATTTAGTAGCGTTATTTAAATATGGGATTTAATACTTTAAATATGGGATTTTGTAGCATTACTTAAGCACTGGTATTGCATTTTTTTTCAGGATAGCAGCAATAATACGATCCGTGGGCTAGCCGATTCAAGCAATTTTATAAAATACTATAAAATAAGATTATCAATTTCTCTCTAGGAAATGTGATTCTGCTGTTCAAGGCAGACTTAATATTGCCTTGAAAGCCATTATTATTCATAAGTACCATAAAAATGTGAGACAGAAAAGCTATCATTGATAATGCCATCTTGTTTAAAAAGTATTTTTATAATAAAATTTCAGAAAGGAAGGGAAAATACCTTATGAAGGAAAAATATTAAGTTTCTTTAAAACACAGATGATTCTAATTAAGTTATAATTGATCCTATCTTATGTGGGATATGATTTTAATTTGTTCCACACCATAACCAAACGGAAATCTTCCAACAGAGGTTGGATGGTCATTTGTCATCATGGCGGTGTCTTGTGATGTATTGGGACTTTTCCTCCCTTCACTAAACCAAACTTGGGCGTGGCCAGCATATGACTCCTCCAGCCCACAGGCCATGAGTTTGACAGCCCTGCTCTAATGGATTCTGCACTGAAGAAGACTTTGGCGTAGACCAGGGGTCCCCAACCTTTGCAACTTTAAGTCTGAAGGACTTCAGCTCCCAGACTGCTGGCTGGAGAATTCTGGGAGCTGAAGTCCTTCAGACTTAAAGTTGCAAAGGTTGGGGACCCCTGGCATAGACGACTCCTAAGTTACTTCTCAACTCTATAATTCTATTACTCTAATAGAAAACAACATCAAACCACTTTTGGAAAGACACCGGTATTATGCTCTTGGATTAGATAAAGGCTGGTCTCAAGCATTCCATTAAACTAGTCATTTAACCATGGTATAAATGGGTTGGATTCACATTGCATGCTAGCCATAAAACTATGGCTTGCAAACCACAATAGATGGGTTCACACAAAACAGTGTTTCAAACCAATAACCTACTTAATGTTGCATGTAATTTTAGTCAGAATGTGCTCTTGATTCCAACAACTGCCAACTAGCAGATCTTGTGAACTCTATATGCCAGGGGTGTCAAACTCATGGCATCACGTGATATATCGTGACTTTTTCTCTCTTTTCTAAACTAGTCATGGGCGTGGCCAGCACGTGATGCATCTGATCCGCAGGCTGCAAGTTTGACAACCCTGCTATATACAGGAAGGAAAGTTAAGAACCATAATCAGAGGTCCTCAACTAGCCTAGTTATTTGATGTTGAGAAAAGTTGGCTGAATACCATTTCTGATTCATTCATATAGTTTATATGAATGAATCAGAAATGGTATTCAGCTGGTTCTGACAGGTTCTGGAGAACTGGTAGCAGAAATTTTGAGTAGTTCAGAGAACCGGCAAATAGGCTGGCCCCGCCCCCACTGCCTCCCAGCTGATCTTCTTTTGTTGACCTGAACAGGAGAATGAAGCTGGAAAGCAGGTTAGTGGAGTGGGGAGGGAATGGGGATTTTGCAGTATCCTTCCCCTGCCATGCCCACCAAGCAACATCATGCCCACAAAGTCATGCCCACACAACCGGTAGTAAAAAAATTTGAATCCCACCATTGGAATAAATGTACTAGTGGCCATCTCCCAGTCAATGTTACATTAATTAAATATTGGCTGCAACACCCTTTCTTTTTAAATTAATATAATAATTTGCAACTATACCAATTATAGAATATATTGCAATCCGGGAGCTCTCTTAAACAAAGCTGGGCAGTGCACAAACTTATAGTTGAGATGAGATTGCTTCTAAATGTCATGGTTGTTTTGCAATGTGAAGGAGAAAACTTTGGTCTGCCCCCGCACCCCAAAAGCTACCTTTCCTGTCATTAGGAAATTATATCTGCTCATCTCAAAACAGCAACTATTCATTTGCATCAGACTGCAATTTAGTTTGCAGTATTCAAAACAATCTCTCTCTCTTTTTTAGAAAATTGTCAGTTTATCATTTGATAACATTTCAAAAGATGAATATCCAATAGAATTTATGTACGTGCAATAAACATTTCATTTAAGAATCAGCTGTAACCTTCTCCCATTCCAGAAAAGTCAATTCCAGAGATTTTTAAAGTTATGGATTAATAGATCAGTCAAAATGACAACTAAAGCCAAAAACACACAGGCACCAAATGAAAATGTTTTCCTAGATGAGCCCCTGTGAGGATACAAGAATGCTTAATTTGATGCTACACTTTCCTTGAAAGTCCTGTAAGCAGCATCTCACAGTGTGAATGCTCTTGTGTATTTTTGCTCAAATGAATTTGTTAATGGAAAAAACAATAGTGACAGCTCTGTTTTGATTTAAAAAGTGCTCAAAAGGGCAACATGGGGCTTCAGTTTTATTATTTAGAAAGATTTCTGCTTCTTTGGTGTAACATAAATGACTATCCATCCCCACATACATGCACCATTGAGAAGGAAAGGTCTCCTTGATCCCACCGGAATTTGGGATTAATTATTCAAATATAAATTATCTCAGTCATTTAACATAGTTATAATAAAATGTTCATTGAAATGTCTCGCTTATTATTCCTATTCTACTATTTTCTTCCACAGATGTGTGTGTGTGTGTGTGTGAGAGAGAGGGGGGGGAGGGAGATTTATACATACAAAACAACGTAATCCAGAGATTTATCTGTACAATTGTGATGAACATTTTAGAAACAAAATTCAGTTCTACAGTATCAACCTTTGAAAAATAATTCTTAAATGTAGAATTGTCTTTCAAATAAAGAATTCATTGAAGAATGATTCCTTTGATCTGAGGAAGAATATGGGTTTTCAAATAACAATCATGTAGACTAAGTTTGTCTGAACTGCCTCAATGGGGCAATTAAACCTTCTAGAGCAGGGGTCCCCAACCTTTGTAACTTTAAGTCTGAAGGACTTCCGCTCCCAGACTTCTCCAGCCAGCTTTGCAAAGCTGGCTGGAGAAGTCTGGGAGCTGAAGTCCTTCAGACTTAAAGTTGCAAAGGTTGGGGACCCCTGTTCTAGAGGCATTTTTTTTTACTTCCTGGAAAAGTAAAGCAAGGTTAGTTCCATTTAGCGGTTAACATTTTGGCCTAGAACCAGGAGACTGTGAGTTCTAGTTCCACCCTATTCATGAAAGCCAGGTGGGTGACTTTAAGCTAATCACTCTCTCTCAGCCCAAATCACCTTGTAGACTGTTGGGGGGAAACAGGAGGAATATTACATATCTTTGCCACCTTGCATTACTTATAAAATAATAAAGGCAGAATAAAAAGAAACTTTTTAAAAAGGTACCGTTTGGAAGCAAGATACTTTACTTCAATAAAGGGTCAATGCAGGATTGACACCCCCCACCCCCAATGGTATGACTCACTTTGCAGACTGAGGCACAATGTGCATAACTTCCTGCTACTCAGAGAAGACCATAACTGTTTCACTCCACTAATTATAAGTGATCTGCCACTTTCCTGCAGAGCATTCCTTTAAATAATTGTTTCATTCAAAGCATAAGTGCCCCTGGAAAAATTTGTCAGCGCTATGAATAATGCCATTTCTTCCACTTATCCAAGAACAAAAATTCAATATATCATATGCAATTATGCAATGCTGTATGCCCTTATGCAACGAGAACACAATCCCAACTTGGTTTAATCAGACATTAGTATATCTAGATTGGATTGATTTGCTTTTTATTACATTTTCAACCAATGAACCACAAATCACATTTGAGTTTATGGCAACATATAAATCCAGCCAACAATGATGTAAACTATCTGATGACTGTCCAAGTCTTTTCCCCCCCTTTGTAATCAATTTAGATATGATTATCATTTGTTTCTCAAAAGAACTCTTTCTATTGAAAGAGGGTCCCATTATTTTTCTTATCATCTTCTTGCATTTACCATTATATCCATAGATACGGTTTTCTACCTATCATTTGCACTTCTTAAAATTGAGCTGGAATGAAGGAATAGCATTGTAATAAATCTGATTTAGTCAATTGAATTCAGTGTGTCTTTATAAAAGAGCTGTGAGGTTGAACCTATGGCATGCGTGTCACAGGTGGCACACAGAATCCTCTCTGCGGGCATCGTGCTGTCACTTCAGCTCAGCTCCACTGTGCGCGGCTCCCACTGGCCAGCTGATTTTCAGGGCTCTGCCATGCATGCACAGGGGTGGGGCACATGTAGGAGATGTGTGCGCATGCACGGGGGGCATATGCATATGTAGGGGAAAGGGTGTGTGTGGTACCCTCCCCTGCAGCCCATATTTGCTCCCAGGAGGCTGCAGGGAGGCCTACCAGCTGAAAACAGGGCGCAGAGAGGTCACACACACATGCATGGGGAGAAAGAGGAGTGCGGGGAGACGCATGCGCAGGCAGGCATGGGGGGGTCACAAGCACATTGCATTATGGGAGCTGGGCACCCACTGTCACACACGTGTGCACGCACTTTTGGCACATGAATGCAAAAAGGTTAGCCATCACTGTAATAGAGTATCAAACCTTCTGAAATTCAGCTGCATTATATACAGTAAGACTAAAGGAATGCTGTTAAACATACCTTAGCAAAGTATTTGGTCATGTCCTGTGTTGGATCTGACATGATATCCTTATAACTAAGGTGGAAAAATGTGGGATATGCTGTTTTGTAGCCCATAGTATTTGAAAATGATTAAACAAGCAACCTCAAAGATACCTATGAGTTATTTTCTATTGTATTAGAGGGAAGTATCAAGTAAGGATACTCCATGATTTTATTTTTAGCCTAGTGCTCTTTTATATCCCTAAAAATGATTGAGAGAATAGAATGGAAAGGTTACTTATCAAATTTGCTGATGACACTAGCTGACAGTAATCTGTAAATACGAAAAGACTATCATGTGCAAGAAGAGATAGATCTGTTCTTTGTTGACTATGAAAGCCAGATAAGGTTGAAATTAAATGAAAAGAAATGTGGTTGAATATTGCAACTTTTCCCCCAAACAGCTGTTGAACAATAGAACACTTTATCTAAAACAATAGTGGACCTCCACTATTTTTGAAATGGAGGTTGCACAGCCACCTGCAAGAGATGGTTTACTGAATCTCTATACTAAGAACCCCTCAAATTAATACATCATACATTCAGTGTGTTTTAAATTAACGATACTCTCTTAGTTGAATAATCACTAGTATTGCCATCTGGCCAATTTTGTCTCAGCTAAGAAGGACCTATTCGGTTATTGGGAAAACCAAAATAATAATAGTGGGGTTTTAAACTAGATTGAGAAGTTGATGAAAATATCCTAGAACAGGGGTCCCCAACCCCCGGGCCACGGACCGGTGCCGGTCCGTGGCTTGATAGGAACCGGGCCGCAGGGCCGGAGAGAAGGAGGAAGGAGGAGGGGGCAGCCCCCTGGGCAGAGCACGCGGGAGAGCGCAGGCGCGGCTGTTCGCACCGTTGGAATGCGGCTCCTCCTCCACCCTCATCAATGGTGGGACTCCTGGGCGCCGCCACAGCAGCCCTCCCTACCAGCCGCCGATTCCCTTCCTCCTTCCCCCCATGGAGCCTCCACAGCCGGCATGCCGGCCACTCATCATCTTCCAGGGGCTGCCGTTCCTTCCCCCCACACACACACGAAGCCTTCTCAGCTCCTGGAAGGAGCCTAAGCGAGCGAACGAGCAACCAAGCGTGGCGGCCGGGCAGACGGGGCAGGCTAAGGCGAGTGAGCGCGGCGGGCCGGGCTGAGGAGGCTCCACAGGGGGGAAGGAGGAAGGGAATCGGCGGCCGGTAGGGAGGGCTGCTGCGGCGGGGACGACGACAGACAGACAGAGAGAGGCACAGACACAGAGAGAGACAGGGAGGGAAGGGGGAATTAGAGAGTGACAGACACAGAGAGAGAGAGAGAGAGAGAGGGAGGGAGGGAGGGAGAGAAAGAGAGAGACACAGAATGAGTGATTAAGTGTGTGAATGCGAGACAGACAGACACACACACACACACACATAGAGTGACAGATGGGCAGACAAAGAAGAGAGAGACAAAGATAGAGAGAAAGAAAAAGAGAAAGAAAGAAAAAAAGTGGGAGAGAGAGAGGCAAAGAAAGAGAGAGAGAAAGAGAAAGAAAGAGAGAGAGACAGAAAGAAAAGAAAGAAAAAAGAGAGAAAGAAAAAAAGAGAGAGAGAAAGAGAGAGAGAGAAAGAGAGAAAGAAAAAGAGACAGAAAGAGAGAAAGAGAAAGAAAGAAAGAGAAAGAAAGAAAAAGAAAGAGGGAAAGAAAGAGACAGAGAAAGATAAATAAAGAGAGAGAAAGAAAGAGAGAAAGAGGGAAAGAAAGAGAAAGAAAGAGAGAAAGAGAGAGAGAAAGAGGGAAAGAAAGAGAGAAAGAAAGAAAGAGAAAGAAAGAAAGAGAAAGAAAGAAAGAGAGAGAGAAAGAGGGAAAGGAAGAGAAAGAGACAGAGAAAGAAAGAAAGAGAAAGAAAGAAGGAAGGAAGGAAGGAAGGAAGGAAGGAAGGAAGGAAGGAAAGAAAGAAAGAAAGAAAGAAAGAAAGAAAGAAAGAAAGAAAGAAAGAAAGAAAGAAACACAGAAAGAACTTATGACCACAATTGAGCCCAAAAGTTTGGTTGTTAACCAAGACCATTGTTAAGTGAGTTTCACATTTTCCAAGTTGGCCACGCCCACCCAGTCACATGACTGCTGAGCCACTCAGCCGGTCCGCAAAACTTTCTTGAAAATGAAACCGGTTCCTGGTGCAAAAAAGGTTGGGGACCCCTGTCCTAGAAGACAAACTATTTACATAATGTAAGCTAGAAAGTTAAATAAATACATTTGTTGATGTAGTCATTAGCAGTTAAGAAAAACTCAATGGGGATTTTACTCACTGAGTATGGTAGACTCAGCATGTGCTACATGAATCAATGGTGAGTCTTTCAAATTGGTTGAAGCTACTTGAAGCAACAGTTCTGGAACTGAAGAAAGTATCTGACAGACTAGGAATGTAAAGTTAGAAGTGGATTGTCAAAACTGCATGATCAAATTCAAGTTCTTCAAGACCCAGATCTCTAGAAAAATAGCACTTATTCCAACCTTATGGATTGATGGGCCCAATAGGACTAGAATTAAAATTATTAAAGCTTTTTTCGCCCTAGAAATAATTTCCAACTGAGAGTATTGAACATAATACTTTAACATGATTGTGACAATTAAGGCCATGAATCTTACAGCATAATTTTCCATATTTAGTTTTTGGTGCACTGAGGAGGAAACCCAAATCTAGACAAACACTGGTAATAAGTGTTCCTTCCTAGTTTCTGCCTCTGTACCTTTGATTTCTGCATCATAAATGGATAATTTTGCATTTTATTTCAGAGACTTGTGTCTTAATCTCTGCTTGCTAGGCTTCAAATAGCTGGTAATAGTCTGGTTCAAGTTTGCTGACACTTACAATAATCATCAATCCAGGCTGACTATTAATCAGAATACCATGAGATACTGAAATGTGCTCAAATCGGGACATTCTATTTATTTAGTTGCAATTTAGATTCCAACGTAAACAAAATAGGGCTCTGAATGGTTTTCAAATTAATATGAACAATGAATAGATAATGATGAAAGACTCCGAACAAGGATACGTAGCAAATAAACTAGGACATATATACTATGAAATTTATCTTTTTTTTAAATGACATTTTCCTGAGCTATCAACTTTCTTTTGGGACACATTGACTATGTGTAAGTATATTCCCAATCTTTAATCCAGTGCGTTATATAAGTATATCGATATGCCTCTCTCCCACTTACTTTGGTTGCAAATGATGAATACTCTTCCTTACTATTCAAGATTTTGTAACAAATGGAAGCTATTAAACTACATCCAGAGGGGCAGCCTTTTGTGGCTCAAATGACACTATAAATTAAAGTGGGCCTTTGGAGCTACTTGTTTATCTGTTTCCCTCTCTCACTGTTGATTGCTTTCACTAGTATGAAAATTAAAGTGACCATTTAACTGAAGACTTTTTGAGGGGGAAAGGGGCGGTCTGAAGGCTTTCTGACAGATAGATGACCTTTGGGGGATCCTTAGAATCTGTTCTGCAGGTCCCTTAAATCAGCAGAACATTTTTTTTCTTCCATTTAGGAAAGAAATTTCATTGACGTTTGGGGATAAACAATGGCAAAATCAATTACACTTTGTTTTAAACAAAGAACCTCACTTAAAAATCATAGAGGAAACACATTCCTAACTCAGAAGTCTCAAGCATGGCCTATATGTCTTATCTCCCCAACCTGTTCCCCAAGTAAATGTTGGTTTTACGATCAAAGGATTGTCCACGCTTGAAATAGAAGCGGAATCCATCTTTATTATTTTTCAATTATTTTTCTACATGTTATTGCATTGTACAACAACATTACTATAAAATCAGGAAACAGTATATAAGTCTAGAGTGGAAGTGCTACTTTAGCTATTGTCTTTTTTTTAACCAATAGGGGTTATAGAAAAATTGCAAGAGACAAATTGCTTCCTGTTACTTTTGGAACTATCACTCACTTTTAATTGTTGGGTTGCATTCATGTAAGCCAGGGCTGTCAAACTCATGGCCCACGGGCTGGTACATCACAAGCTGGTCACAACCACACCTGGTTTAGCAAAGGGGAGGGGAGTCCTAATACATCATGTGACGCCGCCATAACAACGTGAGTTTGACACCTGATGACTAGTGTGAACAGAGGTACTTTTTTAAAAATGTTTTTTTAAAATATCAATGCAATTGTACCATAAAAAATATGAGGCCACAGTCACTGAATTTTAGAACTCTGAATTCAAATGTGCAAATGAGAGATTCCCAACAACCTAAGCAGAAGAACCTGTGATGATGAATTTGGTCTGAAGTTCAATGTTTACACGTTGCCAAAAAAAAAAAAACCCACCTATTTTATTAAATGCGCTGATTACTATGGAATAGCCTATCTTCTCTATTTAAATACTAATCAGTGGCTCAGTTACACAGGTAATCCTCAGTTGCTGACTGTAATGGGGACTAGGAACTCTATCACTAAGTGACACAGTTGCAAGGTGTAACATCATGTGACTTGTGATGACAGTTCTGGCAGTCTCAGTTGACATCATTAGACAAATCCTTTGTGCTCGCAGCATGTCCCATGATTGCCATTGGTGACCCTCTGCTGGCTCCCCTATCGACTCTGCTTTTCGGAACCTGGCTGGAAAGTTGACAAATGGCAATTATGTGACTGCAAGACACTGCAACAGTGTAAATGTGAGCTGAGTCTCAAGCACCCAAGCTGTGGTCTCATGACCTTGTGGACATGTGAAGATCACAACTATGTGGCTATGTCATAAGTACCCCTTGTTCAGCGTTGTTGCTCAATACATAGATGTTAAATAAATCTGTAATGCATACATTTATCCGAAACAAAGATGGGAATGTTTCTGACTCACTCTCTCTCTCTCTCTCTCTCTCTCTCTCTCTCTCTCTCTCTCTCTCTCTCTCTCTCTCTCTCTCTCTCTCTCTCTCTCTCTCAGACACACTTTCACACTAGCTAATTTGCAGCACTGATTATTTTCACCATCCAGTCTTGCAAAAAATTAGAAGCTTTCACACATTTATTAGGTGTATATATCATGCTCAGCTATGGTTGATTTTACCTTTTACTTAGAATAATGTATCTGACTACTTTAAACTAAGATTTAAAGCTTAACACTATATATGAAAGAAGTTACAATTATAATAAATCTTTGTTTGCTATGTTGTACAAGGTCTTGTTATTTTTTTCACTGTTCTCTCGGTTGTTTTGTTTTCAGATGGGAACCTGATTCTAGAAGAACTTAGCATTAAACTCTAGGTAGTATATACCTACCCAGGAAAAATATTTCTAGGCCCAATTTCTCTATTCATCACAAATAAATCAATGAGTGAGATGTGCATGGAATTTCTGGGTTTAGTGAAATCTATGGTACTGTCACTTTCTGTATATAAAACTCTTACTTAACTCTGAACTTATGTTTCAGAGCAAATTGAGAGAATAAGAAGTAATTCTGTGCCTGTAGTGGTTTCGTTCCCACCAATACATTTAATTAATATGTTCTTTGAGTTCTGTAGAACTCTTCAGATGAAGAATTATATCAATGCCACAGTTCCCTGCCTCAACATCTAGCACACCACAGAAAGTCATCTGATATTGCCTTTTTGTTGTTTTTAGACACAGAACTTTATCCTCTTGTACCAGGATCTGGTACACTATAAGAATGACATACAAAGCTAGGCTTGTCGATACAGTGTTTTGTTTTGCGGAAAGTACTTAAGTTTGAAATGATGTAGAGATTCTATTTGTGATAAATGGAAGTTTTGTACAAGTTTAATGAATTTGTGAAAGTACAATGTGTATTTGACACCCTGATTAATAAGAAAAGATGGAAGACTTCTGTTTTATAGGGCTAGAGCTGGACTGAACTCTGTTGGATCGGAAGCTTCCTTCCTGGGGCAGAATTCTAAATGGGATTTGTAAGCAGCTCGACAGGTGAGGGTTGGGAGTGAGAAACCAGAGGAAAAAAACAAGGTGATCGCTTTTTAATTTAGTATTATATATTTGACTTAATGACCATGTTAAATGTTACGGAATGTTAAACAGAAAATGTAAAAACTCTGCAGCATCTGGAATACAATTGAATGAATGTGGGATAAGTCACTTTCATGGCCGCAACAAAATCAAATTTTATATTTTAGTACATGGTTTCAAGGTCTGTTAATCTTATATCATAAAAGGATAGCTGGGAACGACTAATCAGAAAGCTAAACTCCAATTATAAGAGACTATTAGGAAGAGCCAAACAACATAAAATGTCAGTCTGCAGATTACTTTTTTGCTCAATGCAAAAAGAAGAGCAAGTATGAATAGCGGCTTTTTCTTGCTAGTCCTACTTTTGTTTGCCTGGAAGATGGAATATTTGCCGCCTTCTTATTTTGTGTATAGTTTTCTGCTATACAAAACAGGTGAAAAATGCAAGTCAATTCCATTGCCTGTCTCAGGGGCTGCCACAAAAAGAGGGAGTCAAGCTATTCTCCAAAGCACCTGAGGGTAGGACAAGAAGTTTTTAAGAAGATGTTGGATAACCATTTGTCTGAAGTGGTGTAGGGTTTCCTGTAGGGCTTCCTGTCTAAGCAGGGGGTTGGACAAGAAGACCTCCAAGGTCCCTTCCAACTCTGTTATTCTATTTCATCTCTATCGTATGTCTACTGACAGAAAAATACATCTATTTTCCCACCACACTTGCTTCTGAAGTGATTTTCAATCTGGGGGAGAGGAATACCATTTTTTATATTGTTGTTTCTGAAAGGGATATACTTTCCTTAGGGTTTTTTTTTCTCCTTTTAAATATCAATATGTTATTTATAAATTCTAATCTTAACTGCACTGCATCTGTTACTGTAGACACACTGAGCATTTGTTGACTGGAAAAGAGTGCCCACAGGGAACGGAAGGAAAAAAAGAAGCAAGGGAAGATGTCTCTTCTTAAAATCAAAGGCAATGACTGCACAAGAATATATGTATTCACCTCTCCATCCCACATTTGTTTCATCATTTTATTGTTACGAATATATATCCCAGCCTTCTTGCTGTAGGACATCAATGTGCTAACTTGAGTCAGGGAAAAGTATAAACTAATCAGAAGCAGAAAGAGCACCAGTATAGATATTCCTGGACTTACAACCACAACTGAGACTGGAATGCAGTTGTAAATTGAGACCACCACACAATTTTTTGTTGTTGTTAGTTGAGAAGTTGTGTCTGACTCATCCTGACCCCCATGGACAATGTTCTTCCAGGCCTTCATGTCCTCAACCATCCTCTGGAGACTGAGTCCATTTAAGCTCACACCTACTGCTTCAGTGACTCCATCCAGCCACCTCATTCTCTGTCATTCCCTTCTTTTTTTGCCCTCAATCTGTCCCAGTATTAGGCTTTTCTCCAGTGAGTCCTTCCTTCTCATTAGGTGGCCAAAGTATTTAAGTTTCATCTTCAGGATCTGGCCTTCCAAAGAGCAGTCAGGGTTGATCTCCTCTAGGACTGACTAGTTTAATCACCTTGCAGTCCAAGGGACTCGCAGAAGTCTTCTCCAGCACCATAGTTCAAATGCCTCAATTCTTTGGCACTCAGCCTTTCTTATGGTCCAACTCTCACAGCCATACATTGCAACTGGGAAAACCATAGCCTTGACTATACGACTTTTGTTGGCCACCACACAATAGGAACCTATATTTCAACTGTTTTTACAGTGGCTGTTAACCAAATCACATGGCCTTTAAGCCAATCTACTGTCCCAAATGGGTGTTCTTTTCTGGAAACCAGTAACAATCATCCCATATTATGTCATAAAACAACAACACTCTGCAACCCATTATAAATTCAAACCAGTTTCTAAGCACCTGAATGCAGTCATGTGACAGAGAGAGAGAGAGAGAGGGAGGGGGGAGGGAGATCAGTGCAGTGCAACATTTTAGGATGAATGGAAGTGTTTTAATACAGACCTGTTAAATTGACAGCCCATGGTTTGGATGCATCACACAAAGGCCACACCCACCCCAGCTCCGCAAAGGCAAAAGATGTCACAGTATGTCCACATGACATGATCGAGTTTGACACCCGTGCTCTAAAGGATCCCTTCTCAGGCCATCATAACTTTGAATGGGTCGGAAGTCAAGAACTAACTGTAAGGGAAAGGATGCTATAGTTTATTTTGTACAAACGGACACCATCACTTCAGGGCAGGACACAATATCCATTTTAGGCTTAAACTGAAGGCTAACCGGATATATGTAAAGGAATTGTATGAGCAAGGCACCTAATCAAAAGAAAAGAGAAACTGGAAAAGGATGTTGATGAGAAACAAATCAAGTGAAAGACAATCTAATTAACTAGATGGGAAATTTGGAAACCATCTCATTAATAAATCCTCAGTGCATCTAATGATTTTTCTTTCTCGTCATTTTTATGGTTAGACAAAAATTCTCTGAGTGTACTTATTCCATCTCTTTTCTTAAATGCTGTATTAAATCTGGAGAAGATTTAAGAAGTTAGCCTTTTCTCACAATTTTCCTATTCCCACTATTACCAGAAAGCGAAATCATAGAATCCTTACTCTGGATTATGTGAAGTATTAAGTTGCTTTAACAGCATATAGACCTGTAGACAAAACATAAACTGAATTGAATGAATCTCAATTGATGTGTGAATCAGATAACATCCACTTTGATTTGCTTTTAAAATCAGACAAGATAGCTAGAATGTTACTAGACTTTTATTTTTTTTTATTCTGAAAACTTGCCAATTTTCGTTATCTGACTAGTGCCCAGTTTTGGCAGGAACATCCTATCCAAAAACTCATCCCATGAAATCCCAATATATATACAGGGGGAACAGAAGAAGACCAGTAGTGGTTTCCTCTGTTGCTACCTCCACTATCACCAAGATCCTACTACTGCAGCCATTTACCTTTGCTTGTTAAGTGCCTGCATTGAAGACCACAGCAATGGTCTAAATGTCTTTCTGTCTCCTTCTTTTTAATCACACTAACAGTCATAATAGTCATATTAAGTGGACAGCATGTGAAACTGTGGACCACAAGGCAGAAGAAGTTTGATATTCATTTGACTCTTTAGAAACCGAAAGAGAGGTGTTACATGGGCTTGCCTTGAGGCACCCATAACCACCCGCGCGGCCGCATTCTGCACTAACTGTAGCTTTCGAGTGCACCTCAAGGGGAGCCCCATGTAGACAGTGTTACAGTAATCCAGCCGAGATGTCACGAGTGCTTGAGTGACTGTGCGAAGGGCCCCCCGGTCTAGTAAGGGGTGCAACTGGCGTATCAGGCGAACCTGATAGAACGCCCCCCTGGCCACGGCCGCCACATGGTCCTCCATGGACAGCCGGGAATCCAGGAGGACGCCCAAGTTGCGCGCCCTCTCCACGGGGGCAAGATGTTCACCCCCAATGGCCAGTGTTGGACTTATCTGGCTAAACCGGGGTGCCGGAAACCACAGCCACTCGGTCTTGGACAGGTTGAGTTTGAGTTTGTTACTACCCATCCAGACCCGTACGGCCTCCAGACACCGGGACAGCACCTCGACGGCATTGTTGGGGTGGTTTGGGGTGGATATGTACAGCTGAGTGTCATCAGCGTACAGATGGTACTCCACCCCAAAACCACAGATGATCTCGCCCAGCGGCTTCATGTAGGTGTTGAACAGTAGTGGCAAGAGGACCGACCCCTGAGGAACCCCACATGTGAGGGGCCTCGGGGCCAACCTCTGCCCTCCTGCCAACACCCATTGCGACCGACCAGAGAGGTAGGACGAGAACCACCGTAAAACGGTGCCTCTGAGCCCCAACCCCCCCAATCGGTGCAATAAGATACCATGGTCGATGGTATCAAAAGCCGCTGAGAGGTCTAACAGGACCAGGATAGAGGAGCAACCTCTATCCTGAGCCCTCCAGAGATCATCCACCAACGCGACCAATGCCGTCTCGGTACTGTGACCGGGCCGGAAGATGGACTGGCGCGGGTCTAGATAATCAACTTTCTCCAGGTGTCGAGGGAACTGTTGGGCCACCACACTCTCAACAACCTTCACTAAAAAGTGAAGGTTGGAGACGGGACGATAGTTCTCTAATAAAGCCGGGTCCAGGGATGGCTTCTTGAGGAGGTGCCTCACCACCGCCTCTTTCAAGACGGTAGGCAAGAATCCCTCACTCAGAGATGAATTCACAATACCCTGGAGCCAGCCTCGTGTCACCTCCCAGGATGCCAGTACAAGCCAAGAGGGGCACGGGTCCAATAAACATGTGGTGGCTCTAAGGTTCCTCCGCAACCTGTCCATATCCTCGGTAGTGATAAAGTCAAACTTCTCCCAAGGTATGATCTCAAGACCAGCACCGGACACCTCGACTGGGTCACTTTCAGTGGAGGGCAACTCGTTCCGAATCTGAGTGATTTTGTCCTGCAGGAAAACTCCAAATTCCTCTGCTCGACCCTGCAAAGGGGCTTCCCGCGGCCTCAGATGAAGGAGGGAGCGGGTCACCCCAAACAGGGTGGCAGGGCGGTTTTCCGCGGATGCGATAAGGGTGGCACAATACTCACGTTTGGCCACTCTAAGTGCGAGCTGCACTGGCTGCCTGTGGCCTTTCGAGTGCGCTTCAAGGTGTTGACTACCATCTTTAAATCGCTCCATGGCTCGGGGCCTAGCTATATACAAGACCGCCTCCTGCCTCATACATCCCTTCGTCCGGTCCGCTCCCACAGAGCAGGCCTTCTCCAGGTGCCATCGGCTGGGCAATGCCGGCTGGCGACACCCAGGGGAAGAGCCTTCTCTGTGGCGGGCCCGGCCCTCTGGAATGACCTACCCCCCGACCTTCGCACTATCTCGGACCTCCGCCTCTTCCGCCAACGTCTTAAGATGTACTTATTCCAACAAGCCGGTCTAGGATAGGCCCCCGCTTCTGACTTTTTAAATATAAATTATAATTTGGTTACGGTTTTAATAACGGGTTTTAGCACGGGTGAATTAATTTAATATATTTTTAATTGATGTATATTGTATTTATGGTTTTATATAATGCCTGTGCGCCGTCCTGGGTCCTAACAAGGAGAAGGGCGGGGTATAAATTTAATTAAAAAAAAAAAAGAAACCCAGAAAATTTGGTCCAAGCTTAGAACACAGCCTTGTTGTTCCATCAGTGGTGGGATTCAAATTGTTTTAGTACAGGTTCTGTGGGTGTGGCTTGGTGGGCGTGGTGTGGTGTGGCTTGGTAGGTGTGGCAGAGGAAGGTTACTGCAAAATCTCCATTCCCTCCCAATCAGCTGGGACTCAGGGGCAGAGAATTGATGGGGGCAGGATCATTACAGGTGGTATTTACTAGTTCTCTGAACTACTCAAAATGTCCACCACCAGTTCTCCAGAACTGGTCAGAACCTGCTGAATACCACCTCCACATTCCATGAGTATGTCTCTTAAGTTGATAGAAGTTGTATATTCTTCTCTTAGGACAAATGTATATTAGAGAAAGCAAGGAAAAAACAAAAGAATATGCAAAGAGAGAGTTTGCATATTATATTATGTCCTTATTTTTGATCTTGCTCCTGGGTTGGTAGAATTCTACCCAGAATGAGAAAAGCTGCTTGAAGATTGCAGGGGCTGTTACAGCAAAGCAAACACTTTGTAGGAAGGCGGACATCCTCTCAGGCAAATAAAGGTAAGGTTGGAAGTTGACATTGTATTCTGCAGAATGCCATGTACCCTGCTATTTTTTAATTTAAACATTATTTTTTAAAAATGGTTGAAGTACTAAAAGAAAAAGAAAAGAAATTGAGTGTATTGTATTGCTGGTTTTGAGTGCCTTCCCATCCTTTTTTTATTTTTTTCTAGATCCAAGTTCCAATGGAAGCATTTGAAAGGCAGAATTACTAAAGGCGAGGCAGGGCAAATGGTGTTTACAATGGGAAAGTCCTGAAATGTCATTTCAACTAGCTCTAAAACTTGATAAAGACAAGATGCCCACAGAGAGGCTCGGTTTTCTTTTCTTTTTTTTATACACAGTTGTGAATGCCAAGAAAAATGCAGCAATTCATTTGTGTGGTTAACCCAGCAATATATAAACTACCACCACAGATCTTTCAAGATTGTTAGAGCTGCATTCCATGGGAGAACCTTGAGGCTTATCAGTTTCTTAGTAGTACTTTTATTTCAATAGATGCAAGACTAAGCACATCCTACTACCTTGTCAGCATCAAATCTTCACCAACTTTTTTTTCCAGTTTCTTTGCTTATTACAATTAATAGACCCACCTGTCTCATAGTAAAGGTAAAGGTAAAAGTTCCCGTCGATCATATGTGCTAGTCATTCAGACTCTAAGGGGCGGTGCTCATCTCCTTTTTCAAGCCAAAGAGCCAGCACTATCTGAAGACATTTCCATGGTCATGTGGCTGGCATGACTAAATGCCGAAGGCACATAGAACACTGTTACATACCCAGCACTGTTCTCTATTTTTCTACTTGCATTTTTGCATGCTTTCAAAGTGCTAGGTTGGCAGAAGCTGGGACAAGTAATGGGAACTCACTCTGTTATGTGGTGCTAAGGATTCGAACCACCAAACTGCCAACCTTTCTGATCAACAATATCAGCATCTTAGCCGCTGAGCCACTGCATCTCTATTATGTCAGCTGTAACCATTAGATAAAAGTAGAATCATGCTTATGGATAACTACTGTAGATAGTATTACCCTGTTTCCCCGAAAATAAGCCCTCCCAAAAATATTGCAACACAGCAACAGCCCTGAGGTGACCACACTAGCCGCCTCCTGCACTTCAAATATTATAAGATCTCCCCAAAATAAGGCAAAGCGCTTATTTTGGGAATCAAAATTAAATAAGACCCTGTATTATTTTCGGTGAATCACAGTAAAAGGACTTTCATAAAGAACATAATGCTAAGTTATGAGTATCAAAGTCTGTCCCAAAAAGGCAGTTCTTCTTACAATGTTTTTGGTCCAATGTGTCATAGGGCTGGTCCTGTCACCATCTAGAATATTCCCAAGCACAGATGGTATGGGTAAGGAATGCAGAGAGTTAGTGGCATTACTAGCATTAGTGGTTACGCAGCACTAGGGACTCGAACCACCAAACTGCCAACTTTTCTGATCAATGAGCTCAGCATCTTAGCCACTGAGCCACCGCATCCCACCTGCCTCATAGTATTGACTCTTAAATGGTCTTACCCAGTCTTGCACTCAATTGTTATGTAAAACACATCCTAAAATACTACATACTCTTTTACATTAAACTTGTAAAAGTGTGTATAAATGTACATCCCTAACTATTGAAATCTACTAGTCATCCTTACTGACATCTCAAAAGTTATACTTTAAGATCAGCTTTTAATACCATGCTTTATATTTGTCCTTGCAAAGAGAAACGTTCATTTTTCTATTTAAGGAAATAAATTCATGAAATAGAGTCTCCATTCATACACAAGGACATACCCAAGACAGAGCCTTGATTTTGTATGCTGCTCGTGGAATAAATGAAATAGGTAAATTGGACACTTAAATTAAAAATACCTTGGATCTTCAAATCCAAGGTTTATTGCATTAAAAGAGAATAAATGGTTGAATAAAACCAATTATGATTCTTTCTGCTACAGCCCACAAATAGAAAAGGAATAAAACATTTCTGAATAATTAGTAATGTTTTATTCAGTATTTTTAGGGACATCCAATGAATCTCTGAAAAGAAATAATGTTCACAATTTGAATGCTTAAGACTATTGTTTCATCCATTGCATTTTCAAGTGGAGCTGGGTAAAGTCCCTGTCTAACAGAAAAAGTACACAAGCTGAGTTAAGTGTCTCACCAAAGAACCTAAGTAGGTTGTGGTTGGCAATCTTTATATTATATATTATAAACCATGTCCCCACCAAAGAAAACCCCAACCAAAATCTCATAAGAATCACTTGAGATTGCTAACATGAAGAGTCATATTGTGAAATTTTAGCGGGGAAACAATATGGTACTCTGATGTAATTAGGAGGCAGGGATAACCCTGTAATTCAAGTCAAAGGTAACAAGGTGAAGCCCTATATAACTTGATAAAATGCAAGAATAGAGAGTCAGATTAAATTAGTATGAGTTACAACTGGTGGTGGTGTTCAAAAATTTTTACTACCGGTTCTGTGGCCATGGCTTGGTGGGTGTGGCTTGGCTTGGCGGACATGGCATCCGCTACCGGTTCTCCAGAACTGGTCAGAACCTGCTGAATACCACCTCTGGTTACAACAGATGGATACAAGAAAAAGACTTCCCAAAGAATTTACAGAATTCATTTTTAGCTGATTTGTACATAATCTGTATGAGGTATAAACAGTAATGTGATCTGACTGCTCAGAATTGTAACAGTGAAAAGATTGCAAATACAGGTAGTATGAACTTTACAACAGTTCATTTAGTGACCGTTCAAAGTTACAACAGAACTGAAAATAGTGACTTATAAGTGTTTTTCACAGTTACGACCTTTCCAGTATCTCCATAGTCGCAAGATCGAAATTCAGACGCTTGGCAACTGGTTCATATTTATGATCGTTGCTGTGTCCCACAGTCATGTGATCCCTTTTGCGACCTTCTGACAAGTAAAGTCAATGGGGAAACCAGATTCACTTAACAACCAGGTTATTAACTTATCAACTGCAGTGATTCACTTAACAACTGTGGCAAGAAAAGTCGTAAAATGTGGCAAAACCCACTTAACAAATGTCTCACTTAAGCACAGAAATTGTTGGCTCCATTGTGGTCATTAAGTCGAGGATTACCTGTATTCCTGCACCAATGCAGGTTGAAATAAAAAAGTAATCCTACCTTAAGAAGTGTGCACATTTTTTAAGAAGTGAAAATGACTCATTTATTCCACTTCCTCAGGGTTGCAAAACCTGGCACTTTTTAGTTTACAAAAAAAAAAGTTTATAAAACATATTGTTTACTAGCCATTCCCAGCCACGCGTTGTAAAAACGGGACAAAATTCAACTATCTCACTTAGCAACAAAAATTTTGGGCTCAAGGTTGAAGTTGTAAATCAAGGGCTACCTGTATTGGGTTGGGAGCCTGTTGTGACAAACAATTCTGGCCAATATAGGTCTTTCCCATGATTTAACAGGATTATTATTTCTCTCTCTGTGTGTGTGTGTTTCTGTGTCTCTCTCTTTCTCTCTGTCTCTCTCTCTGTTTCTCTGTGTATGTGTGTGAAAGAGAGAGCGAGAACTCCATCCCACTCAGTTTACAATTTAGCTGAAAGAAGGAGATTAACATGAAAGGGAGTGAAGCAAGACACAAGGCATGAAGAAAGACAAGCATTTACACACATAGAGACATCATTTCAGTTGGAAAGAGGCCTGGGAAGCTGTAAAAGATCAATCTGTTGTAGTCTGTTTAAAATCTTGCATGCTTGCAACAACAGATCCTGTTCCAATTAAAGCTGCCCATCTCTCCAATTGCTCTTATTTCTTAAGGGAACAACTTGGCTGCTGCAGACTTGGCATCTTTATTATCTCTACAGACTACTCCCTTTACTACTCCCTTTCATGAGGTGGCAGTAGTTGTGCCCTTCCTGGCTCGGATTTGAGAGGAGGGAACAGCTTATTTTGGCAAGGGAGAAGTGACAAATGATTCAAAAGTTATACTGCAGCCTTTGTTCTAGACGAAATCCTCCTTCCTTCCATAATATCTCCATATTCCAACTGCAGGTCCAATAAGGGCTTTAGGAGAAGGACAGATGGAAGAAATACTGTTACTACTACCATCTTAGCTGCTGCTCTCAAGACCGAATGACACATTTTAAAATATTAGTTTTGGAAGTAGCTTCTCTGAATATAATTCTTTTTTATTTACTAAACGGATCCCATAAATTAATGATAAATATTGTGAATTGATTATATTAGGTAACCATAAAAAGTAGTAATATTATTATAGGGGAGAGGGAAAACTCCCAGAGTTTCTCACATTATTGCTAATTTTACAACTTTCTGGCATGCCTTTTGTCTTAATGATCTTTGTTTAGTCAGCTAAAACGTTTGTAAAGCTTAGCTGTTACCTGTAGGGAAGATGCCTGTGACTTTGTAATTTGTCATCCATTTTTCCTGTACTTTTTCCTATTTAGCCTATTACAATCTTTTCAAATTAAGGGAACCAGTGTAGCCTATAGTATTTTGAATATAGATTAAGCACAGATATTATTACCAGTACTTACATGTGCTTATAGGCTCAGTGGCTAAGACACTGAGTTTATTGATCAGAAAGGTTGGCAGTTGGCAGTTCTAATCCCTAGTACCGTGTAATGGAGTGAGCTCCGGTTACTTGTCCCAGCTTCTGCCAACCTAGCAGTTCAAAAGCATGTAAAAATGCAAGTAGAAAAATAGGGACCACCTTTGGTGGGAAGGTAACAGCGTTCCGTGCACCTTTGGCATTTAGTCATGCTGGTCACATGACCATAGAGACATCTTCAGACAGTGCTGGCTTTGAAATGGAGATGAGCATCTCCCCCTAGAGTGGGGAATGACTAGCATGCATGTGCGGTGGAACCTTTACCTTTATCTTACAGATGTTTACAGTGAAACAGATGCAAACAACCTATTCTCTTTGCTGTATGTATTATGTGCCAAAAAATGAATTATATGCCATCAAATTGATGTTCCTTTCAACTGTGTTCTAATTGCCACTGTTACTGAGTCTATTCACCTTCCTGCCAGTCATCCTCATCTTCTCTTTTTTCCCATCTTCTCCAGCAATACATTTTTCTCCAGTAATTACTGTATATATTAGGACAGTAGTGTACCTACCATATGCTTCCTTTAAGCCTGGCCTGAATCTAGGTCCCTTTACCATAGGACCTCATTTCAGTTAATACTCTCTATTATTCTAAGAGTATTTGTAAATTGGAAATGGTATTAAATAAGAGATAATGATGTCTTTGTTACTTATTGCCATTTTTTTTAAATGACTTGAAGTTTAGGAACTACTCCTCTGCACTGATTTGCTTAAAGTTATAAAGATACAGAGATGATTTTTAGAGTCAGCCTAGCAAGATATTCTCAGTGTGGTAAGTCTACAGTAAGGCTACATAAAAACTCGTGATAGAACATATATTAGTTGGGGCATCTGGCTCTTATGTACCTCAAGAAAGATTGAAAGTAAGAGACAGTAATTTCTAATATGTTTGCTGTCTCCACTATTTTTGAGTCATCTGCAAATTTTATAATTGTATTTTCTGCATCTTCATCCAAGTACTTTATAAATAAGTTGAAGAGCACTGGGCCTAACGGAGCCCTGCAATATGCCACTTGACATTTCGCTCCAGCTTGACATGGAGCTATTGAAGGCTAATTGGAGATGTTTTTCAACCAACTATGTATTCATCAGATGGTAGAATGATCCAGCCCACATACTCTCATATTTTTTTAAAAAAGAAGGAAGACTTTGTCAAAAGCTTTTCTGGAAGGAAGATACACTATGTTCGCATTCTCATGGTCAAGTTAAATTGGTTGCTCTGTCAAGAATGGAAAGCAGGTTGGTTTGGCCTGACCTGTTCCTTATAAATCTATGCTGGTGCCCATCAAGCAATCCATTCTTCTATACATAGTCACAGATTGACATCTTAATCATCTATTCCATAATTTTGCCTAGTATTCTCTACACTAGGATATTGAAATTGGATATCCTGTGGTCAAGTACATATGCATGATTGTACTCAAATGTCCCTTCCGTGAAAACTCAAAGTTCCTCCCAAAAGTTCTGCTGCATTTACTTCTTCTACCAGCTATTCCCTTTAAATAGGATCAAATATAAGAGAACCTATCCTCTTAACTTTTCTTCAGTTTTTTGGGAAATGAACCAATCAGCAAGAACACTAAGAGAATTTGCTAGAGAATTTGCACTGTTTGCCAAGCTATTTTTCAAACAAATCTGGGCAAATGATGACAGACCAATTATTATTAAGTCTTTCATCTCTAAAAATTCTGGAATCCAGACCAAAATCTGGCATCTGGTATTAAAAATGTTTTTCTTTCTTTGTACTTGACTCCCATGCTCAAATTCTTGAGCCTGAATGTATTTGTCCACTCCCTTTATATATAATGTCCTGCTCTTCCTCTTTTGACTATTACAGTATATTCATTTTGTGAAGAATATATCCTTCAATCCGTATTTATTTCTCAAGATTGTGTATTCTATTCATAATCTTCATCCCACTTGTTTCAGTTATGCCTACTAAACTATACTGGCCTTTCTATTATAAGACTTCTAGTTCTTCCTGTTGTTCTCTATAACCTGTTTGTTTATTGTACAAGACTGTAGAATCCTTTGGTCATATAACTTCCTTATCCCTTTTTAAATTTACCATTTAATACTGAATGCTTTCCTGCCTTGCATATCCCTACCAACCAGACCCAGTACCACATTCTGGACTCTCTTCTCCTTCCCTCATAGAATTAAATTTAAAGATTTCTAGATCAGGTACTTTCTAAAACAATTCTTTCCCATTTATATGAGTTATAGCCTGCCTTTTATCAGGAATCACATTTCTGTTGGCCCCATCTGTACCAACAATACTGGCTGCTAACACATAATATTAATGTGAGTCTAGAGATGTAGGTTCTTTCCTTCACCTCAGAAATTCATTAGCCTCTGAAGTCACAAGGATGTTTATTTCTAAGGGCAACTGCTTGTTGAAAGAATTGTATCTCATACTATTAGGTGTGCCAGCTTGAGTTCTTGGAAACAGGCTTCAATGAAGTTAATACATTGACAGTCCTCCAAATTCTCCCAAACCAAAAGAAAAACATTATCCTGTTTTCCATCATTGTCCCTCCTGCGAATAAGCAATAGGAAAGCAGAATTTGCTTCTCAATCAGAATACCCAGACGGTCACATATAGCAAGGAAATATTAGCAATCAAAGTCAGGTAAGATTTGGGAAGAATCCCAGTTCTTGACAATTATCTTCTAAACCATGACATCTTGATAATTTTATACCTATTGGCCACCAACTTTCAAAACATAACAAACATACTTACTTGAAGAATATGCTATTAACATAGCCTATAAATATTAAGCTGGAAAAAATCTAGCATATAGCTGAATACACTTTATTTATCCTTGTACTTTTTTTTATTGCAGGAAATTTAGTCTGCAAGATCACTTTCTATTCATCAGCCTGCTGATATATGCATACAGTATAATATATAAGTACTACAGATAGGAGCAATTAAGTAAATGAGCAAGAAGTTCAAAAGACATATACTTTAAATCCAAATCCATCCAGTAGTGAAAAAATATGAATTATTTATTTCCTTTTAATAATGTGTTGTGGTTTGTACAAAGTCAGACACTATATAAATCAAGGTAAAGCTTGCCTAATTCTGCAAAAGCACCAGTCTTATAGTGCAAAAAAAATATACCCTACTTTGTCTTGCAGTACAAATGCTAATTATAGAACTAAAAACAAACTGAATCTCCTATTTCATTTTAATCATGCACCATGCTTGCATACATTATTGAATGCCTCTATATTTTATAGCATCCAGACAACCAGCAGATGCTTGAGTTTGCTAAAGTAGTAACATTATTTTGGTTGAAAGTACTGCTACACCGTCTGGGTAAGGTGACCAGATGTCCCGCTTTTGGCGGGCCAATCATGCTTTCAAAGAATTAGTCCCACCTCCACTTTTTGCGCCTGGGGCGGCAGCGAGCAGCAGGCAGGCGGCGGGCGCTCTGCACGCGCTCAGACAGAGGCACGGGGCGCGGGCAGGAAGCGGCGGGCTGGTGGGCAGGCAGATAGTAGATAGGTAGAGAAAGAGAGGGATTAGGTAGGTTTGTAGGTAGACGGAAAGAGAGAGAGAAAGAGAGAGAGAGAGAAATACAGTAGATAGGTAGGAGAGAGAGATTGAGTAGGTAGGAAGGAAGGTAGATAGAGGGAGGGGGGAGAGAGAGAAATACAGTAGGTAAGTAGGGAGAGAGAGAGTAGGTAGGTAGGTAGATGTTTCCAGGTGTATTTATGCATGTGGTGGAGAAGGAAATCGCTGACAATCTGCAGCACCTAAAACTTTGTTTCTGCTGGCACAGCACTTGATCAATGTAATTCTCATCAATCAGTTAAAGCAGGGGCCCCAACCCCCGGCCACGGACCAGTGCCGGTCCGTGACTTGATAGTAACTGGGCCAGAGTGAACAGCGGAGAGAGTAGCGCAACTCTTAGGAAAGTGTAGCGAACACTCCGCTATCCTGGCGGCAGGCTGGGGCGCTCACCGGGGGCAGGACGGGGACAACGGCCTGCATTGGGGGGTTCAGGGCACCACCCAGCCCTGCGTGGGGGGAAGGGGCTGCCAGGCCCTGCTGCCCAGGACGCAACCCGTCCTTCCCTGCCCCATCCGATGATCCTTCACCTGGGACCCTTGGCAGCTTTCCCGCCTGGTTGCACGTGACCGCTGAACGCGCGCCCGGCCCACTTGACTCGACTCACTCACTGGAGGCTCCCACCAGTCCATGGAATTTTTTTTTACATGAAACCAGTCCCTGGTGCCAAAAAGGTTGGGGACCCCTGAGTTAAAGAGTTTTCAGAAAGTGAAAAAAATGTTTTTGCACTCTGCAAATCTCCCCAACACAGCCCATTTTTCACGAAAATGGGCCCGTTTCCCCCCCCCAAAGGCATGAATAGCTTTGGGGGGCTTGCAGAGTACTCCTGGGAGGGGGTGCAAAAACAAGCAAAAAATGGGCCCATTTTTTGTTAAAAAATGCATAGCCTTATGGAGGCTTATAGAGTGCTCCTGGGGCTGGGGGGGGGGCAAAAATGAGCAAAAAATGTCCCGTGTTTTGCTCATTTCTGTCCTCCACAATCCCCAGGAGCTCTCTGAAAGCCTCCATAAGGCTATGCATGGCCATTTTGATGAAGGGATGGGGCTTCAGGAGGCAAAAATGCTGTATTCAGTATATAAGACGCACCCAAATTTTAAGCCTCTTTTTTGAGGAAAAAAGGTGTGTCTTATACTCCAAAAAATAAGGTACTATTCTTCTTCCATTCTATTCTATAAAAGAAACCACTGTTTTACATTATTGCTTCCCACTTTTTTCTTTCCCAAAACTATTTATCAGAAAGGCTTATCATATTTCAAGGACCGGTCATAAGTACCTCCCTACAACATCATATTAATTTCACTGAACCAAAAGTCATAATTCAAAGACTATCCATATTATAAAAACAATATCCCTGAATGATCTTTATTGCCACTTCAGTGTTACCTTTCATTATTTTATTGAATTTCATTTTATTAAGAAAACCATGGGAGATTTTTGAATACATTTTAATATATGCTCAATCATTCAATAAATCCATTTTAATGTTCCTGTTGTGATGGGTTAATAGATACCCAAAGAAAAATGACTTTTACCCAAGTTTGGGCAGCACTGCCTTACATAAACGTCAAGTCAGATTTTGCATGATTTTGCTAATCATTTCATTCAGTTTTGATCATACTTGCCTGTGCCATTTTAAAATAACGGAGTCTAGTGGCTTTTTGATCAATTTTGTGAAATATCCACAATTATATTCACAGCTATTACAGGAAGTGTGATATCTCTGTGTTAACTAAACCCTGTCCACATCTCCAACACTTTAATAAGTTGTTTTTTAATTTAATGATAGGTTTTAGTACCATGACAATTGCTTCTAAAATATAATACAGCATACTCCAACCTATTAAATACTGTATGAATTGTGAAATGTAATATGCTGGTGTTCTAGCAATTATATTGCCAACTTTTATATATGTATAAGACAGAGGGGAAATGCTACCGATTCTGCCCGGTTTGCTGAAACTGGTAGTAAAAAATGCTTTTAAAAAAGTAAAAAAAGATTCCCACCGTCACACAGCACAGCTGATGAACCTTTTTTTTACTTTTTTAAAAGCATTTTTACTACCTATTCGCCCAACTGGTAGTAGAAAAAAGCTTCAAAAAGTTTTTTAAAAAGCTTCCAACTCTTAGCTGTTTTGACAATCAGCTGTGCTGGGGGATTTGGGAACCTTTTTCCCTCTTTTTTTTTTTTTTGCCTTTTTAAAAGCATTTTTTACTACCTGTTACCTTAACCATGACTCTGTGAGGTTCCTGCTTGTGGCAGGGGCCATTTTGTGTGAAGTCCAGCTGCTTTTGCATTGTGTGTGAGTCAGTTGTGTGGCTTTTGTGTTGTTTGTGTGTGAAGTGTGAAAGTTGGTTTTTGAGCTCACCCGGTCACATGACCATGACCACCCAGTCACATGACCACCAAGCCATGCCCACAGAACCGGTAGGGAAATTTTTTAGATTTCACCACTGATATAGGATATGTTGTAGGTAACATATTTAAGCCTAAAAACCCGGCTGGTACTCCAAGAGCTTAAAGACTGTTATTTATGAACTGCACACACACACTTATTTGAAGTACAGCAGTTTATATTCTATATAGTCTCTCTGCCTGAGATTAAAATAAATACCAGTGGAAGCAGGACTTCACCACAATGACTCAAATGTCTGGGATTGATCATTTTCTTTTTAAATTACAAAAGAAATGGCAAATCCTCTTTTGCCAGACTAGTATTATTCAAATTGAATTACTAATTTACCCCAGTTCCCGTTTATATGTCAGCTGTGTTATAAATCATTGATGTATGTTTACTATTACAAACTCTACTTTGCTTTAAATTTGACTTTTAAGCACACCCCTTCCAACATTCAGATCAACTGAACAATGGATTCTTATCCTAGAAGTTATTTTAAAAGGTGCACACACAAACAGTACACTATGTTGTATTGCACACCAACAATGAACCAATACCAATTTCATAGCACTCTTTTTTCCTATTCCTATAACTTTTCTGTCCACTTTATGACTTATCTTCCAAGTTGTCCATTTCTTGCTCTCTGAATCCCTCTTCCCTTTCCCCCTCCCTCTTTCCTGTGTCCATTCTGTAAACTGTACACTCAGCTCTCAACAACTTCCAATGCAAAGCAAGTGACAACCACATTCAAATTAAGCTTTCTCTGTTCATCTCTATCTCTCCCACCCTCCCTCACTCCCTTTGTGTGTGAGAGAGAGAGGGGGGAGGGAGCATCAAAAGCATTCCCATCTTTATTTGCTTTGGATAAATGTATGCATTACAGATTTATTTAACATCTATGTATAGAGCAACAACAAGTTACAACAATGCTGAATGAGGGATACTTATGACAGATCCACATAGTTGTGATTTTCACAATGTCCGCAAGGTCATGAGACCACAGTTTGGGTGCTTGAGACTCAGCTCACAATTACACTCTGTTGCAGTGTCTTGCAGTCACATAATTGCCATTTGTGAACTTTCCGGCCAGGTTCCGAAAAGCAGAATCGATGGGGGAGCCAGCAGAGGGTCACCAATGGCAATCATGGGACATGCTGCGAGCACAAAGGATTTGTCTAATGATGTCAACTGAGACTGCCAGAACTGTCATTACAAGTCACATGATGTTGCAACTTGCAACTGTGTCACTTAGTGATAGAGTTCCTAGTCCCCATTACAGTCAGCAACTGAGGATTACTTGTGTAACTGAGCCACTGATTAGTACTTAAATAGAGAAGATAGGCCATTCCATAGTAATCAGCGCATTTAATAAAATAGGGAGGGAGGGAGAGGGAGGGAGAGAGAGAGCGCGCGAGTGCATGTGTCTCACACAAATGGAATATAAATTAACTCTCCTGGGCATCATTCTTTTACTACTTTTGCCTTGGAAATATGAGCAGTGAGGCAAAAACTAGATTCTCCTATGAAACTTGCTGCTGCTGCCATCTGCCCATGGAGACTGATTGTTCTGTCTCTCCTTTCAAGAGTTCCTGTAGCATAACACCCTCAATTTTTCACACCATTTGGCTCCCATTTAACAGCTTCCTCTAGAAACATGTTTACTAGCACCTGGAACACACAATCGATCTCCAATATCCACGACCATTCTCTTTAAGCCATAACTCTCTGAAAAAGCCTCTTTTTATTGCACTAGTCTGTTCCCTCATTTTTAAACACCTATTTCCATGCACTAATTTCTGTTATAAGCTCTCAGCACCAAAATGTTTTGTTTCTTCATTTCTCCCCCCCCCCCCCCCCCCCACACATAGACTGACCTAAGTTCATCACAGCCACCTCTCAAATGCATTTAAAATTCAGTTTTTATTTCACCGGTCCCTTATACTTTTTATATGCTTTTCCCTCAACGTTGCTCAAACAATTTTTTTAAAGTGAAAATTAAAAACTGTAGCTGAGTTGACAAATATTCACTTTTGCTCTGGGTCTTCCTTCCTTCCTTCCTTCCTTCCTTCCTTCCTTCCTTCCTTCCTTCCTTCCTTCCTTCCTTCCTTTCTTTTTTAGGCTTATATGAGGCAGTCTGGATTCAACACAAGGTGCTTTGCAACAAGGGTCTCTTGATGAGGCAAAGAAGCAACTTGCTTTAGGGTTGATAGCCTTGACTTATAATGCATGGGCCAATCCCAAATGTATCAATGAGTCACAGCAATTTTCTTAGCAATACTGTTGAAAATGGCTTCCCATTTCCTTCTTCTAGATCTGACAAAGAATGACTGACCCAAATCATTCAGCTAGCTTCATGCCTTAGGCAAGCATGGTCTTTCAGTTTGTGGTCCAGTGTCTTTAATCACTCCACCCATCTGGCTCTTACGTCCTGCTTAAGACTATGCAAAAGCCTCTCCCAGCAATTGCAAGTACTGGTAGAGGCCTACAAGAAGTAAATAATATATTACAAGGCTATCTGAGATTCTTTTCAACTTGTAAAGGTTAAGTAAGAGGATGGGATTCTTTCTTTTTGGTTGCCATTTGTGGCCTCATATATTCATACCTGGCCTACTAGGCCAGGAAAGATGTGCTCAACTGGATTTGAAAGGGAGCTAATATTTGCTTAAGGAGGGTGCTGTGCTTTCTACCTTGAAGGAGAAAGTGATGAAACTCTCTTGAAGACATCATATCTTGGATAGCTACTCTAGATACCCATCACATAATTTTTAGTCTTCCTCTCTAGGAGGCGTTTTTGGACAAAATGTAAGTTATTGTATCTTTATTATATTTCACCCTTAATTTTGTTTGTTTCTGTCTTTCTTTCTTTGTTTCTTTTTCTGTCTGTCTGTCTGTGGGTACACACCTGTGTGAAATGCTACCGGTTCGGGTCAGTTTGCCCGAACCGGTAGTAAAAAAAATGCTTTACAAAGTGAAAAAAAGTTCCAACGATCAGCTGTGCGACAATCAGCTGTGCCATGCAATCATTGGAACTTTTTTTTTAGCATGTTTTCTACCAATCAGCTGGGAGGCAATCAGCTTGCCTAATTGTCTATGAAGTTCCTGCTTGTTGTAGGGGCCATTTTGTGTGAAGTCCAGCTGCTTTTACATTGTGTGTCAGTCAGTTGTGCAGCCATGCTCACCCAGTCACATGCCCACCAAGCCATGCCCACCCTGTCACATGCCCACCAAGCCATGCCCACCCTGTCACATGCCCACGCCTACAGAACCGGCAGGGAAATTTTTTGAATTTCACCACTGGTGTGTGCCCTTTTTTCTAAGTTGTTTTTTAGTTCAGGCTACGCTGCTTCTGTTCCTATCTGTGGAATCATCATATATTGGTTTTCACAGATAAGCATTGGCAAAATCCTCTAAGAACTACTAGGGAAAATGTCATAAGTGTCAATTCCTCACAGATGAGTTGAATTGCAAAGAAACCCCAAGCCTGGAAAGCTCAAGAACAGAATTCTTAATAAATGTATAGATTTATGTATGTCACATATTTGTATAATTTTTCACTTCCATTAAGCTCTTGGTTTACTGGATCTCAGTTTAATAGATTTTGATATAATAGGCATATTTTATTCATATACTACAAGCATTTAATGTCTATGTTTTCCAAAGTAGTCCAGATTATTTATGTTATCTCCATCAGTTTTTGCATCAACTCATGGCATTTATCATGACACAATAATACAAATGATATTATTTGAATTATTCAAATTATGTAAAAGATGCAAATGATGTATTTCAAGGTTGAATAAGCATTCAGGAATAATTTAATGATCTCTGAAACTGAGGGTTTGATGTAGGTTGTCCTCAGCTTATAACCATTTGCTTAGTGATTATTCAAAGTTGCAATAGTGACTTATGACCATTTTTTGCAGTGTTCCTAGATCATGTGATCAACTTTTGCAATCTTCTGACAAGCAAAGTCAGTGAGGAAGCCAGATTCACTTAACAACCATGTTACTTACTTAACAACTGCAGCGATTCACTTGGCAAGAAAAGTCACAAAATGGGGCAAAATTCATTTAATAACTGTCTCACTTAGCAACAGAAACTTTGAGCTCAATTGTAGTGGTAAGTTGAACAGCACCTGTACTGTATTTCAAATCTTAGCTTTCAGTATATGGAGGAAAACCACAACAGAAGATATTAACAATCAACTTGGCTAATAACAGAGAAGGTAGTCTGCCAGATATTGTGACCTCAAGTTGTTTGGAGTCATATATATTTGAAGAACAGAATCTTGAATCTGGATCAATAGTCAGTTGACATCCAGAAATGTCATTAGCTTTGGGTGATGAAGCCCTTTAGGACTGAAGAAAACTGGCAGTTGTCCAGAGCTTCATTATCTGTAGAGACATTGCAGGAAGCCAAGATCATAGCTGGAGCTACAGTAAACTACAATTTATAGTATTTAAAATTTAAAAACAGTCTGTTTTTGGTTTGTTTTTGGAAATTCAAGAGATAAAAACAGGATGAGATAGGAAAATTTAAGATTGCCAGTTGCATTCAACTGATCTGGACGATGCATAAATGCAACAATAGCACCCACAGAAACAGCAAATATTGATTTTAAAAAGAGCAAAGGAAAGGAAGAGAATGAAATACGATACACAGGTGCTTCTAGGGTCTCTGTTATTTTTTTAAACTCCATGCACATCTGTTTGGCTTTCACTCTGACCATTTTTCCCCAAGTCCAATTTGACTGTTTCCTGCTCAGTGATTAATCATTTGGCAGTTGACAAAAGAGCTGGAGACTTTCTATCTCAGCAGAAGCATCTATCGATTTAATTTGCAAGTTTGCATTGTAGAGAAATGTAGTTTTCAGAACACTTTTTTCACAACATTTTTCCCACCCCGGTGTCTTTTCTACTAAGTCTTTTATTCTCAGTATCGAAACAATCATATGTGTGAAGTGCATTTTTAAAAAATTTATAGTTCCAGAATAGGTCAGATGAAGGAACTATAGGCAGACCGTTTGCTTGTTGCTGGAAAGGCCCCTCTTAATAACATCATGCCCCTTCTCATGCTGTTGTGACTTAGTAGAATTTGCTCAATCACTTGTGTCTATGGTTTATTTCTGTGTAAGTCAGAGGTCTTCAAACTTGGCAATTTTAAGACTTGTGGACTTCAACTGCCAGACTTCTCCAGTCAGCTATGCTGGTCCACAAATCTTAAAATTGCCAAGTTTGGGGACCTCTGGTATAAGTTGTAGTTGAATAAAAATAAATATTGGCTGTATATCACTTCTGATTCAGATTTAATATATAACAAATACAATTAATAATGATTAATTAATAGATTAATACCAAAAATATTTTTTTTAATGTACTGCATGCATTTTTTTTAACATTCCGGTTTGTTATTCTTAACTCATTGTGGTGTCAGAAATACATAAAGACATATTGGAAGAATATTGAGAGAATGTGGCCACAACATTTGGAGGAAATGTTTTCTAAACTTTTAAAAATGACAGCTCAGATTTTGCATGTTGATGAAGAAGTTACAATTTTATGAGGAAATTGATAAGAGAAATATTTGTGCATTATATGAAACATTTGAAAATAATTATGCACCTAGGAAAAATAAGCTATAGGCTTTCTGACAAGAAAACAAAGTGAAGGACAAAATATAAATTATTTGGTTTGAAACGTTTAGCACAGACTCATGTATTCAAAGTGTTATTATTAACTTTTCATCAAGATCTGTTGTGTGTGTGGAATAAGATGAGAGAGGATAAAAATAAGTTTATGGAAAAACATATGAGAACAAAGCTGATGCAAATAGAATTGACACAACGACTGAAAATTAAAGTCCAAGATTCAGGAAAAGGAACAAATTCTCAGTAAAAGTTATCTTTCTGAAGATTCCGCTACCCAAAAGAATAATCAAACAAATTACAATTGTTGAAACGTGGTATTATGATCAAAAGGGCTTGACTAAAATAATGAAAAATAAAGCAGAAAACGGAGAATATCTAATTATTTTCCGGTGATGTGCAGAGTAATTTTTTAAAGTTACAAATTCAAGATTTACATGTACTAAAGGAAGAACCTTTTATTGGAATGTTGTGTTCAGAATAAAATTAATGATTTTATTTGCTAATTAACTATTGTAAGCAATAAAAAAGATTCAGAACCATGATTTTTTCCTGATGGTAATATTTTACAGGCTGAATCTTTGAAAAACTAAAATGTTAAAACAGTTACTTATTGCAAGTTTTAGCGAAGTCTGTACTGGTTTGTAAATCTACTAACAAGTTAATGAAGTTAACAGTTCCAACACTGGAAGTCTTTAAGAAGATGTTGGATAACCATTTGTCTGAAGTGGTGTAGGGTTTCCTGCCTAAGCAGGGGGTTGACCTAGAACACCTCCAAGGTCCTTTCCAACTCTATTCTATTCTATCTCAATCCACAGGTATCTCCTGAAAATTATGTCCCTACAACGGTGCCAATTGCACTGAGAATAATATTTGCAAAAGATCTCAAATGAATGAAACAATGAGGATTAAACCAAAGGCATAAAATCTCATAGAATTAGTAAATTCTATAATAATAATAATGGGAAAATGGGAGCCAGTGTGTTGTTTTGCTTAAGGTACCAGGCTAGAAACTAGGAGAATGTGAGTTCTTAGGCACAAAGCTAGATGGATAACGTTAGGCCAGTCATTTACTCGCAATTGCAAATCACTTCTGAAAAGAAAACTGCAGGGATTTGTCTAGCCAGTTTTCAGAAATCAAAAACTGACTCAAGACAACACCCTATCCCCCCCAAAAAGAACAAATATGAATTTATCTGAGCAATTTTAATTAAATTGCCAATTATTGATAAAATTACAGTAGGAGAAGAAAAGGCAGAATCTGGGTGTGGAGTCAAGAGAGGAATCAGTCAGGAGTTGTTACATACCCACAAGTGCTCCAAGTCCCACTTCAACCCCAACCCCTACCCCCTCTACCCCCAATTGAATTCCGATAACTCTTATCTAGCACCAGTTTAGTGCCGACCATTAGTTGACTGGATTATTGTGTATATGCTTGAGCAATAAATGTTAACTGGAACTTAATGGGTGGTGCTGATTCTTTGCATCTGACAATTACTAGTAATTTCATGGCTAGAACTGGGAGCTAATTATGGATTTTGGCAGATTTGATTATATGAAAGTAATTAGAAGCATTTAAACTTTTATTTTGCAGCCACAGATTTATGCAATTATTGTTGGATATTTTTTCTACATTTGAAAAGAGGAATTTGTGTCAAGATGTGCTGATTTTACAGGACATATAATGATACTATTCAAGCTATATCTGATATAAAATTGAAGGATGTGAAATGTGTATTGTTGGGAGATAAAATTAGGCAGTGTATTGTTTTGGATAGAACCCTTGAGAGTGAGTCATAGAATAAATTGTAATTTCACCCAGAAATCTGCACCATGCACAACACTTGTCACAAATTATCAAGACCCTGCTTTCTCAAGAACCAAGCAAGGGACTACAAAGGTAAAAAGTTAAGAAAAATCCAGGTGTAGATAAAAGAAAGGAAATCAGTTACATCTCCATTCCCTGCTCTAAAGTTTATTAAAGTTCTCTTCTGATTTAAAAAAAAAATCACATCTGTAGTTGGTTTTCTTTTTTCTTTGTTCAGGGCCAGTCTAATGAAATTAGAAATGATAACTAGAGCAGTTTTTTCATGACCCATTTATAATTATTTAAAGACCAATAGTATTTTCAAATTTGCATGCTCCCTTCCATTTTACGATTACTGAAAATATCACACCAGGCTTAATGCCAGTTATGCTTCTGTCCTACTATTTATATCATTATGAATGTACCAAAAAAAGGGAGGTCATTTGTAAGTTAAATAAGCATTCTAGCTAGCATAGCTTCTATATTGGCCAATTTGTCAACAGACCTGCTTTCATAGCAAATCTTCTGCCTTTCAGACAAATCAGGTCACTGTTAAATCAAATGGTGCTGTTCCAATGACAGATTGTTCCTATTTTAGTTCACTGGCTAGCAAGACAGAGAATCAAAGTACAAGAAGTTCTGGATTTACAGCAATTTGTATAGTGACCGTTCAAAGTTACACCATTACTGGAAAAAGTAACTTATAACCATTTTTCACATTTACGACCATTGTGGCCTCCCCATGGTGATGTGATCAAAATTCAGATGCTTGACAAATGACTCATGTTTATGATGGTTGCAGTGGCCCTGGGTCATGTGATCACATTTTGCAACCTTCTGACAAGCAAAGTCAATGAGGAAACCAAATTCGCTCAACGACCTTGTTATTAACTTGACAACTGCAGTGATTCACTTAACAACTCTGGCAAGAAAGGTCATAAAATGGGGCAAACTCATTTATTTTTATTTATTTTATTTTATTACATTTATATCCCGCCCTTCTCCGCAAAGGACCCAGGGCGGCGCACAGATTTAAAAAACATACAAAAATAGAACATAAATAATTTAAAATATATATTAGATCCCAAACCTGTGCTAAAACCAATTATTAATTAAAACCCAATTTAAAACTTTTCTAAAGTCCCCATGGGAGGTTAGGCTAGGCCAGCTTGATGAAAAAAGTATGTCTTTAGACATTGGTGGAAGAGGCGGAGGTCGGTGATGGTCCGGAGTTCAGGGGGTAGGTCGTTCCAAAGGGCAGGGCCCGCCACAGAGAAGGCTCTTCCCCTGGGTGTCGCCAGTCGGCATTGTCCGGCCGACGGCACCCTGAGAAGGCCCTCTCTGTGGGAGCGTATCGGTCTAAGGAATGTATGGGGCACGAGACGGTCTCGCATATAACTAGGCCCCAAGCCATGGAGCGCTTTAAAGATGGTCGTCAAGACCTTGAAGCGCACCCGAAAGACCACAGGAAGCCAATGCAGCTCGCGCAGGATTGGTGTTATATGGGAGCTTCTGGTAGCTCCCGTAATTACCCGCGCGGCTGCGTTTTGGACTAGCTGTAGCTTTCGAGTGCACCTCAAGGGAAGCCCCATGTAGAGAGCATTACAGTAGTCGAGACGGGACGTCACAAGAGCTTGAGTGACTGTGCGAAGGGCAGCCCGGTCCAGTAAGGGGCGCAATTGGCGCATCAGGCGTACCTGATGAAACGCCCCCCTGGCCACGGCTGCCACATGGTCCTCCAAGGACAGCCGGGAATCCAGGAGGACACCCAAATTGTGCGCCCTCTCCACGGGGGCCAATGTTTCGCCCCCAATGGCCAGAGTTGGAGTAATCTGGCTGAACCGGGGTGCCGGAAACCACAGCCACTCAGTCTTGGCAGGGTTGAGCCTGAGTTTGTTACCACCCATCCAGATCCGTACGGCCTCCAAACACCGGGACAGCACTTCGACGGCATCCTTGGGGTGGGCTGGGGTGGATATGTACAACTGAGTGTCATCAGCGTACAGATGGTACTCCACCCCAAAACCACGGATGATCTCACCCAGCGGCTTCATATATGTGTTGAAAAGGAGGGGCGAGAGGACCGACCCCTGAGGAACCCCACATAGGAGGGGCCTCGAGGTCGACCTCTGCCCTCCCGTCAACACATATTGCGACCGACCAGAGAGGTAGGATGAGAACCACCGCAGAACGGTGCCTCCCAGCCCCAACCCCCCCAGTCGGTGCAATAGGATACCATGGTCGATGGTATCAAAAGCCGCTGAGAGGTCTAACAGGACTAGGATAGAGGAATAACCTCTATCCCGCGCCCTCCAGAGATCATCAACCAATGCGACCAATGCCGTCTCGGTACTGTGACCGGGTCGGAAGCCGGACTGGCGCGGGTCTAGATAATCAACTTCCTCCAGGTGTCGCGGAAACTGTTGGGCTACCACACTCTCAACAACCTTCACCAGAAAGTGAAGGTTGGAGACCGGACGATAGTTCTCTAATAAAGCTGGGTCCAGGGACGGCTTCTTGAGGAGGGGCCTCACCACCGCCTCTTTCAAGACGGAGGGTAAGGACCCCTCACTCAAAGATGCGTTGACAATGCCCTGGAGCCAGCCTTGTGTCATCTCCCAGGATGCCAGTACAAGCCAGGAGGGACACGGGTCCAATAAACATGTGGTCGCCCTAAGTTTCCTTGACAACCTGTCCATATCCTCGGTGGTAACAAAGTCAAACTCCTCCCAAGATGGAACCTCAAGACTAGTCTCGGACAGTCCCACAGGACCACTGTCGATGGAGGGTAGCTCATTCTGAATCCGAGTGATTTTCTCCTGCAGATAAATCCCAAATTCCTTTGCTCGCCCTTGTAGAGGGGCTTCCCGCGGCCTCTGGTGAAGGAGGGAGCGGGTCACCCCAAACAGGGCGGCAGGGCGGTTATCTGCGGATGCAATTAGGGTGGCACAATACTCATGTTTGGCCACCTTTATCGCCACTAAGTAAGCCCTAATATGGGTTCTCACTAGTGTTCGGTCGGCTTCGGAGCGAGAGGATCTCCATCTGCTCTCTAGGCGTCTCTTTTGGCGTTTCATCCCCCGGAGCTCCTCAGTAAACCAAGGAGCCTGGGTGATTCGTCGCCGCAAGAGAGGCCGCAAGGGCGCGACTAGGTCCTCAGTCGAGTCGCGGGGCAGGGTCACAGGAATTGGCCCAAGCTCCCTCTGGAACCTTTCCGGGTCCATTAGAAGCCTGGGGCGGAACCATATAGGAGTATCCGGTTCCGCCTCCCCGCGGTGAGGTGAAGCGATTGGAAAGTCCAGCCGGAGGAGAGCGTGATCTGTCCATGACAAGGGAGTGATGACTAAATCCCCTATTCCCAGATCACAACTCCACTGTCCCGAGACAAAGATCATATCCAGCGTGTTTCCCCCCTCGTGAGTGGGGCCTAAAACTACCTGGGTCAGGTCCATGGCCGTCATGGAGGCCATGAACTCCCGAGCTGCTCCAGAGGCTTCGCCCGCCGACGGCAAGTTAAAGTCCCCCATGACTACCAGTCTGGGGGTCTCAACTGCTGCCTCGGCTATCACCTCTAGGAGCTCAGGCAGGGCTGTTGTTGCATAGCGAGGAGCCAGGTATACAACTAACACGCCCAGCTGCCTCCCTAGGCCCCATCTCACGCAGAGAGATTCACATCCGGTTGTCTGAGGGACTGTGGTCTCCTTCGGCTCAAGACCTTCCTTTACGATAATCGCCACTCCCCCACCCCTCCCTAGGGCCCTTGGCTGATGGAAGGCGCGGTAACCTGGTGGGCACATGTCCACGAGGGGTAGACCCCCTACGTGGCCCAACCAGGTTTCCGTTATACCCACCAGGTCCGGGTCCCCCTCTGACACCAGACATTTAACAAATGTCTCGCTTAACAACATAAATTTTGGGCTCAGTTGTGATAATAAGTTGGGGACTACCTGTTTTATAATATTAGGATAAAAAATGGCTAATCTGGGAGTGGAAAGGTAGTTGTGTTCTATGCCAGTGATGGTGAACCTTTTCGGTACCAAGTGCCCAAACTGGAATGTGCATGCACCGGAGCACCAGTAACACAAAGACCAGCTGGCCGGTGCACATACACGCACCAGCCAGCTGCTCTTCTGGTTTCTGGTGTGCGCATGCACGGCGGCCAGCTGGTCTTCGCATTCGCCAGAAACCCAAAGACCAACTGCCAATGATGCACATACCCACAGAGAGGTCTCTGCTTACCATCTCTAGCACCTGTGCCATAGGTTTGCCATCCCCGTTCTATGCTAATTCAGTATTCTCATGCATTTCTTATTTATTTTATACCTTTCTCCTAGTTGTACATTTTTTTTCCTTATGGGGTGGTGGTGGTGGTGGTTACAAAGTCCAAACCTCTTTCCAAAGTATTACAAATACGTAAACCTGACAAATGACAAATCATTATTGCACGGAAAGCTGAGATGAACTTCACTTCATCTGATATTAACCCAGCTTAATTGGAGAGTTACATATTTAATTCAAAGAAAATAAGCACCCCCTATGGCTTGCTGTTCTCATGGGGGGGGGGGGGATAGTAACTTTTCCAATTCAAACTGTTATTAAACCAATGTGATCTTTGAATAATTATGGCAGTCTTCCACAAGAGACTTTTTTGTACTTTTAAATGTTCATTTCCCTTTTCCTCAGCTAAAGAGGAAGCCAAATTAAGAAACCCTCTTCTGGATTTCAACCACTCCCTCTGCTTTGGCTGCAGTTTTGGCTTGGTATTCTGCCCAACCGAAATTTATCAAGATCCCTAGTTTGGTAGATTCCCCTGATTATCCCTCTTGGATCAATAAATAGAAAAAAGAAAACATCAAACTTCATTATTTTGCCAGTCTCTCAAAACAGAAAGAAAAAGGTCTGGGTCTGGGGTTTGGTTTTGTTTTTTTACAAAGTTTTTAATTTTTGGTTTTCTATTTATCTTTTTATGATGAGGGGATATTAATTAATTAATTAATTACATAAACAAACAAACAAACAAATAAATAATAAAATAATAAAATGCAACAATAAAATAATAAAATACAATAATACAATAATACAATAATAACATACAATAATAACATAATAAAATACAATAAAATAATAAAATAAAACAATAACATTCACACACACCTACAAACACACACACACACACACACACACACAGAGTAGTTTTGTCTCATTTTAAAAGAAAAAGAAAAAAATCTGTGTCCTTCTTTGCCCTGTTCTGACAACAAACCTGAGGGAGAAAAAAGCCCAACATTTTTATCTCTCCACAAATGGCAACAGAAAGTACCAATCAGTGGCTAGAGGGAAAAAGGATGTTCCTACTGCAGATGCAGTAGCCAAGTGGAATTCGAAGAAATTGAAATGCATCACACATATGGGTCAGTGTGACTTGAGCTGGCACAAGATGGAAAGCACTACTTTTGAAGCAGATAAAGACAGAAAACAGAGGTCAGAGGTCAGCTGAGGGTGGGTGCCATGTGTCTCTCCCCCCCCCCCTTCAAAAAGGATGAGTGGCTAATGAGCACAATTTTAGCAGAATATACCAAAAAGAATAAAGAATATATCTGGGGGGATATAGACCTGATTTATAGAATTAATTCAGCATATGCCAGAATAAATGATGTACCCAGAGAGATCCATATTAAATTTGTAAAAAGGTCAACAAGGGATTAGATTCTGAGAGCGCAGAGGGGGGGCTTTGATATATCAACAAAAAGAAATTGCCATATTGAAACAGATCCCCCCAAAAATTTGAGAAATAAGAAGGAAATATTCCTTCTTATCAAAAAAATTATATAAAAAGGGGGTGTGGTTCAAATGGTTAATGCCAGAGGGAATGTTGGTGTTCTGGGAGGGAGGCAGAGCCAGAATTAAAACAGTAGAAGAGGCAGAGGCCTTTCTTAAAAAGCACGCCTCAACCCTGGAGGACGAAGATGTGGGAACGGGAGGGGCCATGGCTCCGCCCACCGGCGGTAAGGCAGAAGAAGAAACAATAGCAAAGAGGCTAAGATCACAAAAATGGTTTTTTTTATTTGTATTGTAACTCCTACATGGACGTTAACACGAACAAATGATTGAATGCATGGAATTTATGATATGAAATGTATATATCTCTTTCCACTTTTTGTTGAAATTGTTTTGTATGAAATCTCGGAGGAGGTTACCAACCCTGACATGGAAGCTCTAAAACATTTGTAAACTACCCTATATACCCTTTTCCTGCTATAAAATTGTAAAACCAATAAAAAAATTGTTATACAAAAAAAAAGGATGAGTGGCTTATGATGGAAATGCAAAACTCAGTTTTCCAAGAAACAGATCTCCCATAAATACTGCTCCCTCTCTTTAATACACATACCAATTTGCAACATAATTTAAGCAGCCCACTTGACCGTCAAATATTACCATGCACACTTCACTTATAAGCATATTGTGCAAAACCAGCACTGTTGAACCCATCCACACTTAACCACTGTGGCACTCTGGGCTCAAAGCCATTATCAGCTAGGCACACACTTTCAAGCCTTTGCTTCTTCTGAGTTGTGTGGTATCATTTCTAAAGGGCAGGAGAGAGAAAAAGCTTAACTGTAAAGTATTTTTCATGGTTGTCTTCACATAACATTAGCAAACAAAAGAACATTAAAGCAGAACCAAAAGACTCCGTGTGGCTTTTATGTATGTAAATTTTCTGGCTACTTCTCAGTCAAAACACACATTTCTTCCTTATGGATAATGCATAGATTGTGACATCCTATGAAATCAGAAAAGGGACATGAGAATGAAATCCTCAAATTGCAACACCACTTCTAAACCAATAAATGGGAAAAAAGGAGAGAAGGAAGGAAGGAAGGAAGGAAGGAAGGAAGGAAGGAAGGAAGGAAGGAAGGAAGGAAAACTTCTCCACTTGCCAAAATAATAATAGTAGTTAATAATACTTTAAGTTACTATTAATTAACACAACATAGATCATGCTCCCACAACAAACATAATCGAGTGTCACTTTGAAACTGAATAGAAACTAGTACAAATTTATTCTGTGATTGGGATTTTCTGATACTAGCATTTAAAGGCAATGATAATCTCACTGGCAATTTCTTAAGAGGTGTGATATTTTTGCCAAACTTGACAACATGATAAAATATGTGTTGCTATGCCAAAGCATATTTTAAAATAATGTAAATTAACAAATTCCTAATCAGGAAGAGTGATTTATCTTGATTTTGCTTTGTTTTTTCAAAGACATACATTAATCATAAGCTAGGATAAATTATATATATATATATGAACCTGGAAGTGATCTGAACATTTCTATGATAGATAGATAGATAGATAGATAGATAGATAGATAGATAGATAGATAGATAGATAGATAGATAGATAGACAGACAGACAGACAGACAGACAGACAGACAGACAGACAGACAGACAGACAGACAGACAGACAGACAGACAGACAGACAGACATAGACATAGACATAGACATAGACATAGACATAGACATAGACATAGACATAGACATTATAGAAATGGTCAGATCACTTCCAAGTTCAAGACCGCTGGGACCAGCTCTGCTTCCTTTGCTTTTAATTGCTGCAATATTCTATTCATTTCAATTATTGCTGGCTATCCTGAATAGTTTGTAGTTACAAGGAGGCAATTGTACAAATTCAGAAATCAAAGAAAAATGGGAAATAGGGGGGAAACATTCTTGCAGATATCTTGATAAAAAGCCATAGCATCAAAACTGCCTAAACAATGTTATTAATGCAAGCACACAAACCTTGTAAGAAGAAACACAACTGATTAAATTTATAAAGATGAAGGGAGGGTTATACAACCACTTACTTACACTTTTACTTCTGACAGAGAGAGAGTTTGTATCCTTGCTCATGATGCTGCAGTTGCTGATCTGGTTGGGATTTTAGCAGCAGAAGTTCCAACAAGAGCAAATTTCACCTATTGCAAAGAAAATATACTATTATAGTTTCACACCACCTTTCAGGGTACTGTGTTGCTGAACTCCTATGTTCTCCTAACAAAATGCTTTTAGTGATGCTAAACTATCATTCCCATCATTCTGAGCAACATGAATTTTCTAATGAATCAGCCAAATGAAACAAGGCTTCTGTATTAACCTGGCATCAAGAGCTTTCTGAGATAGCATACCAACACCCTCCAAACAAATTAGATGCGTGTTTTCCATTTGAGATAGTGCCTTTATATGAACTTTAGCACAACGCTATATACCATTCATAATGAGAACTATATTCCAGTTCTCTGAATCAGTATTAATAATTTGTACTTGTAAAACATATGTAAAACACATTCCCTGGGGACTATTTGGTGAAAGGTAATGCAATTAGGATCTAAAATTGCAGTACAAGACTATGTACGAACATGAAATATGAAGAATTAAATCGAGTTAGAACTGCAAATATAAATGGGACTTGGCCCCAAATAAATGGATACAGGATTGTGGTGTTCTTTAAACATTTTTAGACATTTGTATAAATACTCGGCCTTAAAGCTGAAGGATATTCTTTTCCAACTGATAAACAAAAAGACTTAAGCATAAAACAGACTATTTGTTTATAAATTTAACCATACATTTAAAGTTATATACGGGTGGCACTCATATCATGTGCCGATTCTTTCTCTCTCTCTCTGATACACACACACACACACACACACACACACACACACACACACACACACGAAAACACACTTCCATTCCTTTGAATGAGGTCTGATGCAACATATTCATTCAAGAGTGATGCCCTGAACAGTTTCAATTATTATCCCTTCTTGTTATCATTCTGAAAAACATTAGTAAGGATATCTCAAAGGTGTTTTTTTCAAAACACAGGACAGCCATGACCTAGATGACTGAGAATCTCCATAGACATTAGTGAGGATAATTAATTTGGCCCCATTTCTGGAGTGTGATTTTCATCACACTATTCAAAGACCAAATGCAGTTTTCGGTCTGAAAGACGCTGTGCAACAAATCCAGATAAGCATCTCTTTTCACTTCAAATAGCAGGGTGAAAAAATTGTTTGACTAATTTTTACATCAAAAATTCTGTGAGACAGAGCCAAAGGCCCATCTAAAACAATTATCTTGGTTATTTTAAAAGATGTACAGCAAGCAAAATGGGCCAATTATTTATGTGTCAGTAAATAATCCATCCATACTTTAAACCCAATATTTAAGGTTATAGGCAAGATGTTGTTTCCAAATGAAAATCATAATGCATAATCTTTCTGCAGCACGAAGGAGGAAAAATTTTATTCGAATAGCTCAACATGCTTGGTCTGAGTCATCCATTGATCAGCACTGGATTGGCAAGATATAATATTTGCTTTTTTTAAAACACAGCTGGAAATGATGTTTACAGATGTTTGATTTTTCAAACACATCAAAAGCAAGCTTAAAAGGTGACAGAAAAGATCACAGCATCCCTGCTGATAAAAGCTACCACTGAGAAAATCATATTCATGTGCAATGTATGGCTACAAAGCAATTTAGGAAGCATATGAACCTACACGACTCTGATAATGTTATAAACCAGCAATAAGAGCTAAAGGCATATGGAAATCACAGCCTATTAGCAGCAGGTAGTAAAGACTAGCATCAGAATCAGGACTTAATTGTTTTAAGGAAAACTGAACCTGTATATTGGATTTGCTTCTGAAATTCCCTGAAGTTATCCAATGTGGAGACAATGAATATAATTAAAAAAATAGTCTAAAGGATAGACATATTGTAACATTAATATTTTAATACTAGGTTTCAGTCAGTTCCTTACTTTCATTTCATTTTCTTTTCATTTTATTAAATTTGTATACCGCGCCACTCTCCCAAAAAGGGACTCGGGGCGGTGCACAGGAAAAATTTAAACCACGCATATACATAAATACCGATAATAAATATGTAAATATTAAAAACTTATTAAATTAACCTAACCTGTGCTAAAAACAATTAAAACTCCAATAAAATCTAATTCAATTTAAAACCAGTGAATGGATTCGAAAGATTAAGCCAGGCCAGCTAAGCGAAAAAAGTGCGTTTTTAGTTGTTGACGGAAGAGGCGGAGGTCTGTGATATTCCTAAGATCGGGGGGTAGATCATTCCAGAGGGCAGGGCCCGCCACAGAGAAGGCCCTTCCCCTGGGCGTCACAAGCTGGCATTGCCTGGCCGTTGGCACCTGGAGCAGACCCTCTCTGTGGGAGCGGATTGGTTGGAGGGATGTATGGGGTAGGAGGCGGTCTCGCAAATAACTAGGACCTGTGCCATGGAGCGGTTTAAAGATGATGATCAACACCTTGAAGCGCACCCGAAAGACCACAGGCAGCCAGTGCAGCTTGCGCAGGAGAGGTGTTACATGGGAATGCCGTGAGGCTCCCAAGATCCCCCGTGTGGCCGCGTTCTGCACTAACTGTAGCCTTCGGGTGCGCCTCAAGGGGAGCCCCATGTAGAGAGCATTTCCATAGTCCATAGACTTGGCACATTCTGGTCTCTCTGAGCTTTTAAAGAAAGATATTTTGGGTGCATTTTGTGGGGTAGTGATGAGACATTTCTAAAGATCGTTGCAATCAGATTTGGAGAAAACTGGGTTAAAACAGAGGGTGGTCAAGCAACATACCTCAGTGTTGGCAAGCCTATTGCAAATACAAATTGAGTTTAGCTCTCAATCCAGCACAGTTTAACCCAGGCTTTCCTTCTGCCTACTGGATAGTTGCTTGTTACGGATTGTATGTATATTCTTCTTTTTGTCTGCCTTTTCAAAGAGCATCTCCTTTAATGTTATTCCAGCAGGAGGAACTCCAAGAGGTAGGTTGATAATTGGTCAAGTCATTGAGTGAGCCCCACAGCTGAGAAGGGACCATACCTAGATCTCTTCAACATTTAAATCACTTATTACAATGAATGTCGTACTCAGATGTTTGCATATTTTCTTTTGGCACAACTTATAAACTATTTTTATTTTATTTTTCTGAAAAATACCAGGAAATTACTGTTTCTTGGCAGTTTCCTGGTGACAATCAACACTGTGATTTTTGGGACCTGATAGGCAAGCACAAAATATCTGGGAATAAGGAACCTTTCTTAACTAGGCAACAGAAGAATATTGTTGGCCAAAGGAGAACAGTAATGGAAGGTGAATGTATGAATGAGGCCTCAGAACAGCTGATATTACTTATAACAGTGTTACCTTAGAACAGTGATGGTGAACCTATGACACGCATGCCACAGGTGGCACATGGAGCCATTTGGCAGGGCACGTGAGGCGTTGCCCTGTCAGCTGGCCAGTGTGCACGCGCACACTGGCCAGCTAATTCAATCATTTTTCACCCTCCCCAGAGGCTTTATAGGAGCCTGGGGAGGGCGAAAACAGCCCCATCCCCGGAGGCCCTCCGGAGGCTTCAGGAGCTTCCCTGAAGCCTCCAGAGGACTAAACACGATGCTACCAGCAAACCAGAAGTGACTTCCAGTTTGCTTGTAGGGCTTTTTTTAGTCCTCCAGAGGCTTCAGGGAAGCCTCCTGACGGTCCCTGAAGCCACCAGAGGACTAAAAAAGGCAATACGAGCAAAGTGGAAGTCACTTCCGGTTTGCTCGTAGCATTGTGTTTAATTCTCCAGAGACTTTAGGGAAGCTCCTTAAGCCTCTGGAGGGCCTCTGGGGGAGGGTGAAAAAAGCATGTAAAAATGGGGGGAGCGCCTGTCATGCGTGCATGCACCCTGGGGGGGGCACGCATTGCATTATGGGTGTGGCAAGCCGGCGCACAACCCCCTGCACTCCCCCCCTTATGGCACATAAGCCTAAAAAGATTCACCATCGCTGCCTTAGTAGATATGGGACAGAACATGTAGTTGAGATTGTTAAATCTAATCCCAACACTCTTGATTGTAGATAGAATTTGAGTTCCATCTCTATAGGAAATGAATCTTTCACATTGACAGTAGCCAATTTAATGTGACCTGTCCCATTACTTACTTACTTACTTACTTACTTACTTACTTACTTACTTACTTACTTACTTACTTACTTACTTACTAGATGTACTTTGAGAGCAAAAGACTTTGCTACAGAAATAAATATAGCCATAGCAATAATAACAATAGCATCAACAATAGTCTTCATTTTTGCTTAGTGAAATGTTATTTAAGGACTCAATAATTCTTTCTCAATTTCTGGCTTGGAATTCTGATGACTTCTGTGAGCACACTTTTGTCACTTCAAATCAATGGGGGGGGGGGGGAGAAATATATCCCAATTTTATTTTCCCAGAAGAATTCCACCCGCTCCTTTCATTGTAAAGATGATAGCTAAAAGCATGGTATTCTAGGCAGGCTCTTAAAAGTGTTTTCTCTAGAGAAATCTACTTTATATTCTTGTCAGATTCTGTTGATAACCAAGGTCAAATTGTTAATCCAGGCACAGGGACTATCAAGGCAACATCTTTATGCCAAAGATGCAGAGTGTTTTTATTTGATGTTCTAGGAAATAAATAGGTATGTTATGCATTTAAATTATGTCTCAAATAGAGCCATGGTATTGCTTTTTTTAAGTAACCAGAACAATTGAAAATGGTCATGAAAGAAGCCGCCTACTTACATGCTACAGAAACTAAGCATGAAATTGTTTGTCTATTATGAACAGAAGCCAGACAGAAAGCAGTTTAGGATGCTTTTATCAACTTCCTTTAGGGCAAAGTTTATTTGACAACTGAATAATAAAAAAATAGATCTCCACTCTTAGTACAAGAGCTGCTTATGGCCTCTCCAGGCAAAAGGCCACATCTCATTATCTTACTGGTGAATTTTTTTTTGTACAGGATATGTGCTTCATGTCTAGCATGTGTTTACAATCTCTGAGCAGTTTTTTTTTTCACCACTGGGAAAATCAAGGAAATTGCCACATATAAAATGTTAATTATTATAATTTATATAACCAGGAAGACAGAGAGGAAAGGAAAAATCCAATGTATTGCATTAAGGAAATTATTTTATAAGGAAAAGGAAAGAAGAAAGGAAAGGGAAAAGGAAAAGAACCAAAAACAGATCCATAAAAGACAGACTAAGAATTCAAATTAAAATAGGCATTGGTAAGGAAGTGGTAAAAGAACCTCTATCTACTCTATACAAGTTAAAATCACTAGAACCTGACAGATTATATCCAGGGATTTCTTCCACTGCTGGTTCGCTCAGGGACACACTTGCACTATGCACGCATGTGCAGTAGGTGGAAAAATGCTTCTGTGCAGAAGCAAAAACAAGATGGTGGCACTTATGGCACCGCTGATAGAACTTGTTTGGGGGCGTGGCCAGACAAGTTACTACTTACTCAGCCAAACCGGTCTGAACCGGTAGGAACCCACCTCTAATTATATCCCAGAATTCTGAGAGCTGGCAAATGACATTTCAGAACCACTGAACCATATCTTTCAAAGATTCTGAAGCACCGGGGAAATACCAGAGGACTTGGAAAGAGCTGATGTAGTTCCCATCTTCAAAAAAGAGGGGGTGAAACAGATCCAGGAAACTGTAGACCAATCAGCCTGACATCAATATCTAAGAAGATCCTGAAAAAGATAATAAAACAACAACAGATCTGTCAACACCTAGAAGCAAGCAAAGTTATAACCAGAAGCCAATATGGGTTTGTCAAAAACAGATCATGCTGAAAAAATCTTATTTCATTCTTTGACAAAGTTAATTAAATTAGTGGACCAGTGAAATGCTTTGGATGTAAGGTGTTTGACAAAGTAGACCACAACTTATTTCTTGGCAAGCTGGAAAAATATGGGATAGATAGCATCACCACCAGATGAATTCATAACTGGCTGATAAACCACATTCAATGTATAGTCCTTAATCGAATTACATCTACACAGAGGGAGGTAAGCAATGGGTACCCCAAGGTTATGTTTAGGCCCAGTATTCTTCAATACCATTATAAAATATTTAGATGAGGGGATAGAAGAGGAACTCATCACACCTGCAGACAACACCAAACTGGCAGGAGTAGCCAACACCCCAGAGGATAGGCTCAAGATCCAGATGGATCTCAACAGACGTGAACACTGTGTGCCCTATCCCACAAAATGAAATTCTATGCAGAGGAAAGTAAGGTTGTACACTTAGGGGAGGGAAACCAAAGGCACAGGTACAGATTAGGTGAAACCTGGCTCTATAGCAATAACTGCAAGAGAGATCTTGGAGTCTTAGTGACAATCACTTAACTATGAGGCAGCCTTGTGCTGCAGCCACCAAAAAGGTCAATGGAATCGTAGGCTGCATTAACAGAGAGATAAGATCAAAATCACCTGAAATCTTAGTACCACTTTATAAGGCCTTGGTAAAAACACACTTGGAATACTGCATCCAATTTTGGTCACTACACTATAGAAAGATGTTGAGCCTCTGGAAAGAATGCAGAGAAGACCAATAAAGATGGCATAGGGGGCTGAAACATAAGACCAGTTGCAGGAATTGGGTATGTCTAGTCTAGTAAAAAGAAGAACTAGCAATGATATCAGGGTGAAATTCAGCAGGTTCTGACAGGTTCTGGAGAATCGGTAGCAGAAATTTTGAGTAGTTTGGAGAACTGGCAAATACCACCTCTGGCTGGCCTCAGAATGGGGTGGGAATGGGGATTTGGCAATATCCTCCTCCTGCTATACCCACCAAGCCACACCCACAGAACCGGTAGTAAAAAAAAATTGAATTTCACACTGGATGATATGATAGCTCCAATATTTGATAGTTGCCACAAAGAAGAAGGAATCAACCTATTCTCCAAAGACACAAAGACGGAAGACAGCAAGACAAGAAGCAGTGGTTGGAAACTAATCAAGGAAAGAACGAATCTAGAACTAAGGAGAAATTTCCTGCTAGTGAGAACAATAAATCAGTGGAATGACTAGTTATGGATTCTTCATCACAAGAGGCTTTTAAAAAGAGACATTTCAACCATTTGTCTGAAATGTATAGGGAGAGGGGAGGAAAAGGAAAAGGACATTTATACCTATGGAGGGAGAAAGAGACTTTATTCATTGGCCTGTGAACCTGCTAGATAACTATGGATGAACTGGTTTTCAGTTGATATTTTTCTTCCCTGTGAATAAAAATATGAAGGTCACACTTCATGACCAGGCAAGGATCAGAAGAAACAATTTTATAATTAGAATACCTAGCAGAAAATACCATATCAAGTTATTGAAGCTTCATGTGATGCTCCTTTAATAGTTTGCGGCTCACGGTGCCTTATCTTCTCACATTCTGAAGTTGCTTGTGCAGTTACAGCATACAAAATATTCACAGAGATATGAGTGTTGCATCAGGTAGGGAGAAGAAACCTCTTCAAAATAACAGACTAACAGAGGTGGTGGGGGGGGGGACATTGGAAGTATTCTGCTTAAAGAGAAATCCTGTACCATTTCAGAGGAAAGATTGTCCAATCTCTTCAGAAAATGGATTCTGAATATCATTGTTTAAAACAAAAGAGATTGATATTAATTGTTCCAAGCTGTTGGGATATGCTCCTCTTGGTCCCTTGCAATTATAAATAATTCAAAGCAGCTTACATAGAAAAGTCGGGAGAAAATATCCCCATTCAATTGTAACTATTGCTTTAAAAAGTGAGAAGGAAGCATCATTATACCTTTTCCACCTCACCCATAAACAAACTTTCTGAACTCCCACATACTGGCTCACTTCCTACGTACAAGTTGCACTCTGTTCCAGTATATTTAAATGTTCAAGCATTTTGACCCATCTGCACATTGCACCTATCCTGATTTGCTTCATCAAAGTTGATTTTGTTGTTGTTGTGGTTAGTTGTGAAGTCATGTCCTACCCATTGCGACCCCATGCATAACATTCCTCTGGGCCTTCCTGTCCTCTACCATCCTCTGGAGTCCATTTAAACTCACGCCTACTGCTTCGGTGACTCCATTCAGCCACCTTATTCTCTGTCATCCACTTCTTCTTTTGCCCTCAATCTTTCCCAGCATTAGGCTCTTCTCCAGTGAGTCCTTCTTTCTCATGAGGTGGCCAAAGTATTTGAGTTTCATCTTCAGGATCTGGCCTTCTGAAGAGCAGTCAGGGTTGATCTCTTCTTTTAAAATGCCAATAGCTAGGTTCACAAAACCCACTGCAGAAAAGCCCACCTTTACAGCTCCTCCTGAAAGTCATTTTTATGGAATACTGGTATTTTAAGTAACATCTTAATAGCACATACTCTCATTAAATAATTTAGCTATTAAAATGAACAAAAAGAAAAACAATGAAAGTGAATAACATTGATTTTTAGCACACAATACCTAAGAAATTTATGCATATTAGGCAGAACTGTACTTTCTCTGCCTAACAGTAGGATTGGCCCTTGATCTCAGCCTAAGGCAAAAATCCTTTTATTGCTCGTGCAATGCAAAATAGAATATTCAGATTTTGTCCTTGAAAATCAAGTTTGCTTACCAAAGTTTTAATCCAACATTACACAGAGTAAAAACTGCTGGAAGAGTATATGATATGGATTACCTTAACAACTGTTCAGTTTTTCAGGAGGTGGAATAATTGAGCTTCCTCTAGTACAGTGTATAATTTTTTAAAACATTCACAGCTTCTCCAAACAACTTCGTAATTTGCAGCTAAAACACAAACTACACTAGGATTCAAAAGAGTATTGAACATAATATTAACTTAGCAGGTATCCTTACAATCTTCTTTGGAAGTAAAGAAAAATCTTTAGGTAAGAGATAGAAAACTCTTGTGGTAAAATGTCACAGAAGAAAACAAGAAAACCCATTTTGCACAGCATTACATAACTTTTTAAAGCAGGTGTCACATTTTGCTTCTTAAAAACAGCATTCTGCTTTTAACTTGCTCTGGTTTAACCTAAATTCTTAGATGTGGAAGAAAAGTCACTTTGAAAAGCAGTCATCCTTTTACATCCCTGCAATGAGCTGACAATGGGTTACTTTCTTGGCTGCAAGTGGAAAAGGAGCTCTCCACTGGCTGCTCCCTGTGCTCTGATTACTGATCCAGAGGAAACCATGCCTGCTCTTCCCACCCTGCCCAGTTTCTCTGGCTATAGGTCAGTGGTGAAATTCATTTTTTTTACTACTGGTTCTGTGGGCATGGCTTGATGGGAAGGACAGGGGAAGGATATTGCAAAATCCCCATTCACACCCCACTCTGACGTCAGCCAGAGGTGGTATTTGCCAATTCTCCAAACTACTTAAACTTTCCACTACCAGTTCTCCAGAACCTGCTGAATTTCACCCGCTACAGGTCCTTTCCAGCAATCTGCATCATCACTGCACATCACCCTGAAGTGGCTAGTCTGGCAACATCTGAGAAAACATTTGGCCACAGCATCAGCCTGTCCAGAGGAGACCTAGCTCTTTGTCTACCCTTGATCCTGGCCAAACAAGCCATTCTCCCTGAGCCCAAAGCAATGCAAGGCTAAACCTTAATGGAAGCAAACTGTGTCAGAATACCCATCTCACAGAAGACCCATATATTTGGTCTTCCACAATATTGTTATTCATACAAAAGGGGAAAAATACCTCAACTGCATGCCAGAGGGGTCTCGTCTCTCTGGCAGCTACGGGTAGAAGCAAAAAGGCCATTGGCTGAAGGGGAATGGGCTGCCATACAGCATGCCAATCAGAGCCCAGGAACCCACTTCAACTAGTCAGAATGGACTATATTTATTGGTTTGCCACGGAAAATGTTCTTTTGTTTTGTTTTGTTCAATCATCTTGATCCAGTTTCAGCCTGCTTAGAACCAAAACACAGGGACTATTTAAATGGGGCCTATTATTTTTTCCATTCAAAACAGATTTGCTTCCCCTGAAAAATGTCTCTGGAGGTACATATTCTATACATGTCAATGATTACCTTTTTTCTCATGTTCAAAAATATTGTTTTATTTATTAGATATTTATTCTGCCTTTATTGCTTTATGAGTTACTCAAGGCGGCAAACATTCCTAATACTCCTTCCTTCTATTTTCCCCACAACAAAAAACCTGTGAGGTGAATTGAACTAAGATGGTTGCATGTAGACTATAAAACTGGACTTATGTTAGTTCATCACGTTTGGTTTTAGCGTATTATGACGTATAAACCAGATTGTTTGGTTTGCTCAGAAAATCATGACTAAAACAACTCATGGCTTATAATGTATGGATTTATCCAGTCTAACATAGCAAACCTTGATTAAGCCACCAAGAATCTTTTTTATTCCAGTGGCATAGAAATAAGTTTAACAAATAAATGAATTAATTAATTAATTGAGAACATTCTGTGTTTACATAAAACACAAGCACAAACTATCCAATTACATTTTAGCCAGTATATTCTGTAAACTAGTGGTGTGGTTAGTTTGGGTTTAGTGTGCTGTGAAATCCCAGAATCCCAAGAAGCTGGGACTCCACACCAGTTACACTGAATAAGTTACTTTTGAATAAGATGCAATACATTCATACAGTATGCCCAGATCAAATCCACAGTTTGGTATGAAGTATAAACCCAAACATCCTGGAGACCGCTTCCGCCTTCCGGAGGTAACGGTTGTGTTTTTCTCTAGTGGCCCTTTCGGGGGTACGGGACTCTTATAGAGAGCCCCAACCGTATGAGCAGCTTGCGGTGAAACCCCCCATCCCGACGGCGGTCAGGGGGGTCGTTCCCGCTTTGCTCCACGAGCCGGAGAACAGAATGCGGGGGGAAATTGAAGCAGCTTCAATTGCAGATTGCTGTTATAAAATTTGTAAAAACCAATAAAAATTGTTATTAAAAAAAAAACAACCCAAACATCCTTACCTTTTTCTTTCTATTTCAGACATAAGATCCATAGCCTTCTCTACAATGCTACCTCCATTACTTAGCATACTGTGTTTTCTTGAAAATAAGACAGGGTTTTATTTTCTTCTGACCCCCGAAATAAGCACTTGGCCTTCTTTGGGGGGGTTCTTATTATTTTTGAGGTCCAGGAGGCAGCCAGCGTGGTCACCTCATGGCTGCTGCTGTGTTGCAATATTTTTGAGGATGGCTTGTATTCAGGGGAGGGATTATTTTAATGCATGCACTCAAAAGCCCCATTGGGTTTATTATCCGGGGAGGCCTTATTTTGGGGGGAACATGGTAGTAGAAAGAAACAATCCTGAGAAGAATTATCATCATTAGAAAAAGTCATCTCTAGGCCAATTCCTTCATATTGTTACTTCTCTGCTTCCATTAACATAAATTGTCAAGATGACAAGAATCAATCCTCTCTTTCATCTTACTCAAGATCTGTATGTCCAGGCTGCCATTAGTATTGGCAAAATAGGCATCTGTTCCATGTTGTCCAGAAGATTAGCACTGGGAAAAGTGGGTGGACTTCCTAGAACTCCATGGACCACAGAGCAGGTAAGGGAACCATCTGGTAAGGAAACTGCTGGTTGTCTACCTGTGCCCCAAAGAAGAGCAAATAACTGTAATTTTCCTTAACCCAGTGCTAGGACATGTTCAGTGTTCACTTAATGTCTAGCAGGTTTTCTGCAAATTAAATAGTGTATTACTAGCAAAAGGAATCCACTCTTGTGGCAAGAGAATGAGGCAAATGGTAGTTGAAAACTTCATGTATGCTGTTTGTTCTGGAAATCAATGCTGCATTTGGATATTTTTGCTACCCATTACACTCTTCTGCACTGCCAGTTTGGTACAATTAGTAAGAAATTTAATTTCATGCTGTTTTACTGCACATTATTGCAATCTAAAAAGCCAGTAAAGAGAAGCTGAGCTGTTTCTATGAACAATCATGCTTCAAAAGGGCTGGTGGGAAAAAGACTAAAGATGCTTTTTTGAAAGACAGGACTCAGACAGCCCTTACCCTCTGCAACTCTGGCATAGTTCTCAGAGGAAGTATTTGGTTTGCTTTTTCATTTAGGTTAGTATATTTAATAGGTATTTGTTATATGCAAATGGTTTGTGCATGTGTCAGAGAGTTGGCAGGGCAGGATAAAGCAATGTTGACGTTAGTTGTGAAGTCATGACCGACCCATCGCAACCCCATGGACAATGTTCCTCCGGGCCCTCCTATTCTCTACCATCCTCTGGAATCCATTTAAGCCCATGCCTACTGCTTTGGTAACGCCATTCAGCCACTTTATTCTCTGTCATCCACTTCTTCTTTTGCCCTCAATCGTTCCCAGCATTAGGCTTTATCCAGTAAGTCCCAAAGCAATACATTGAGGAAAAGCAGTATATAAGTCTAGCACATCAATAAATTATTTAACCAAAAGGATTTTAGACAAGCATTTCACATCAGCGGTCCCCAACCCTTCCAGCTCTGTGGACCGACACTGACAATGGTGTGTGTGTGTTGTGTGGTTTCGTATGTGTGCCACTTGCACTAATGCAACTTTACACACTCGCACACTGCTTACATGGCCTAGTTCCCAACAGGCCATGGCCCGGCAGAAGACTGTAGACCAGGGGTTAGGGACCCTTGTTTTATATAAACTATCCAATGGGTTAATTTACCATTCAGCATGTCTTATGAGCCTAACCACAGGAAAACTGAGTAAATGATAGCTAAGGCAATATCTGGTGTATATGCTGAGAACATCAGAATATCAGCGTCTTTTTGTGGGCGGGATAGATGCTCGTAGGATTTTCTGCCTCAGATCACCAAGCAGAGTATTGGTCTTTGATGCCAGGTCATCGACAGCAGAAGTAATGTATGTTTCTCTGCCTCAGGCTATAAAATGTCAGACCAGTTCTTCATACGAAAATGAGCACAAGGCTGGGGAAGCTTCTTCCTTTTTTCCTATTTTTCCCCACCATGTCTTACTACAGCATAAAAGCACAAATGAGGAAAAAAATAAGGGTGCTTCCCCATATGCTCTTCTTGCTGTGAAAAGTAAACATCTATGTTTTATGCACACAACACAATGAAACACCTGTTGTATTCACCTAAAATGTAAAGCCAAAACAAACTACATTACAGTTTAACAGGATGGTCTGGCTCACATACCATTCTAAAATATAATTGGTTGTTAGCTTTTTACTTGGTCTCTGTCTCTATGTGTTATGCTCATATCGTGTATTACAGCAGGACAGAGCAGTGAATGTAATCCACAAGGGGTCACGTCCTCTTCAGTCTGACTTTTCTATATGCTTTCACAACTTGTACAACTTGAATTTGATTTTCAATTCATAACTCATAATAAAATTGATAACCACAACTACTGTGGTCAGTTCACAATGTTTAATATTAAAATTGAGTACTTAAAAAAAAGTCATTCTTTATTTTGTTTTAAAGCCAAAAGTTAGCTAGAAAGAAAAGAGAGTTCAATTATGTGTCCTCCTTACATGTCATTAACTCTTCGAAATGGAAATGCGTATACACATTGTGAAAACATTTCCATTAGTAAAAAGCTACTTTATAGCTTCTAATACTAATGCGATGGTCACTTCCTATGCTCTTATTCTTTCTGCATTATTCTGGGTTGGTTGATAAATAAGAGAAGCATTGGAATATGAAAATGTTAAACCATTAATCCAAATCATTGCTGGACTGCATGTACTAGAAATTCTGGAACTGCAATCCCAATGCAACCGAGAAAGCTGTATAATATATATTCAGTTATGAGTGATTGCTCTATATTTTTTAAAAATCCCTTGTTGCTTCTGTTAAATCATTAGCTTAGTTACATATAGAAAAGTTTTGTTTCTTAAGTATAATGTCAAACTTCCCTGAGGACCTTTGGGACCCTAAATTTGTCTAGGACAAATGGAGATTAGTTTTGTGTGTGTGTTTGAATGTATGTATGTATGTATACACACACACACTCTCTCTCGCTCTCTCTTTTACACTCTTACATATACATATATCTATGTCCCATAATGGAAGGAAATATTTAATTCTTGTTTTTCAAGCCACAGCTTCTAGAGAATCTCTTCCATAGTAAGTGAAAAGCAGTTGAGAAATATAATTGATTTTCTTCTCTTAAAATATACAATTTTAAATGAGGAAGGACAAAGTATTTTACAATATACTGATTTTGATGAAAGATAGCTATGATACTTTCCCGAAAGACGCAAATTGCATGAGAACTAGAGAAATGGTCCTGTTATAGCAAACTAATTGCAAGAGGCATTTCCTTTATCCAGAGCATCAGCTTTCTGGTTGGAATGGAAAGTTCTTCTCATGAGCTGCTTATGATCTGCTGGGCAGCTTGGTAGGCTTTTAAATTATTGTAGCCTGCAGCTGTTTGATAAGGTGGTGTTACATCTTAATTCTGCCAATTAGGGAGAAAAGATCTGGAATGCAAGGCAAGAGAAAGCCCACTGAGGCAGAAAAGAGCAATGTTCTGGTTGTTTCTCGCATCAAAGACAATGCCAGAGATCGTTATGTAGCTGTCCTTGATATATCCTGCCCAATGTTGTTGTTGACATGGCTATTTACCTTGAGGTCCTACATGTACTCCAAAGTGCATGAGCGCATTTTCCTCATGACCCCAGCTCAATAACAGAGGCAATGTCTGATTATTCACAATGGTGGGTAGCTGACTGAAAAGAAAAGAGCCACATGACCAAGCCTGACTCATATGATTGAGACATTCAGTGTGCTTAGAACCAACTACTTACTTGCAAAATGTTTCCATTGCAGGTAATAGTATGTCTAAAGTAACTATCCCCAAAGTGGTGATTTGATTTGATTTGATTTGATTAGATTTCTAGACCGCCCCCTCTCCCCAAGGGGACTCGGGGCGGTGTACAGGTAAAAAATTAAAAAGAGACATCAACATTACATATAAACTAAAATCCAATTAAATAATCCCCTGTACAAATTTATAAAAATTAAAAACTTGACCTTAAACCCTAATCACATAATTTAAAATTACAAACTGAGGTGGGAAGCATGGAATTAGCCTAGGCCGGCTAGTTGAAACAGGTGTGCTTTGAGTTTCTGGCGGAAGGAGCGGAGGTCCGTGGTCGTTCTAATGTCAGGGGGAAGGTCATTCCAGAGGGTCGGGCCAATCACAAAGAAGGCCCTTCCCCTGGGCATCGCCCGCTGGCATTGCCTAGTGGACAGCACCCGGAGAAGTCCCTCTCTGTGAGAGCGAATCGGCCGAAGGGATGTATGGGGCAGGATACGATCCCGCAAATAACTAGGTCCTGTGCCATGAAGCGCTTTGAAGATGCTCTTGGGATATGTTGGGATTGTTACTTTACTCCAAATTTACTCCAAATTTGTGAAGTATTTTCAGCTGCGTAATGGCGTTTGCAAAATAAAATTAAAAAAGAAACAATACAAAAGATGCATGTCTTCCGATCTAATTTTAAGATTAGATTTCTGTGAGGCAGAAATTATCTCTGCTACTTGCCAGCATAAATACTTGGACCTTAGTTAGAACCAGAAATTCTTCAAGTTCTACCCCTCACACCAGCCTTTCCAAGTAGGGTTATTCTAAATATGCAAGGGTTACGATTCCCTGAATTCTCAGTTAATTTCAGAGTCAGCTTCATGCTACCATCATAATAATCATTTAACACTATTACCCAAGGAAATAAGCATTTTAATTAAAGTGTAGTGATTTTCTTCTCTTGCAAATGTTCTCTTTCCCTGAAGACAACTTGCATTCACCACTCAACTTGGGCCAAGAATAAGAGATGCCTCCTAAAATTTTAAAGAGTTATCACATCTGGTACTCCAGTTCCCATCACATCCAGTCAGCAAGTTTGTAGGAAACAGCAGGATTTCACAGGATTACACTAGGACAACTAAAATGTATCAGATTGGAAAAACCTACCCTTATGTACAATGTTTGGGGGGGGGGGGATATCTTAATAAAGAAAATAAGACTCTCACCTAATGACAGTATTTACTATGTGCTGCCATTACTTCCAAAGACAGGGGGAGAAAATGAAGTTACATTTCTGTTTGTAGCTGACCTGAATATTTTAATTAGTCAAACACTGAAATCAATCTGCAATACTGAACTATACATCTGTTGGCAGATATAAGTGGTGCCCATAAGCAAACACTTTTGATAAGTGGAAAATAAGGATTGAGGAAATTCCAGCATTAAACAAATCTTCCAATGACACCCTGTAGACAAGCCAATCTGTTTAAGCATAAATTTTTTTTTAAAAAAAATAACAGTTACCTTCTCATATATCAAATGGTCACCCATGTCTTGGCCTCACCTTTTATATGGGGGAAACTATCCCCTATATAGATATTAACTATCCACTGCTATCACAGTGTCCCAATATCTCAGGGGCTGTCACAAAGAAGAGGGAGTCAAACTATTCTCCAAAGCACCTGAGGTTAGGACAAGAAGCGATGGGTGGAAACTAATCAAGGAGACAAGCAACTTAGAACTAAGGAGAAATTTCCTGACAGTAAGAACAATTAATCAGTGGAACAGCTTGCCTCCAGAAGTTGTGAATGCCCCAACACTGCAAGTCTTCAAGAAGATGTTGGATAGCCATTTGTCTGAAGTGGTGTAGGGTTTCCTCCCTAAGCAGGGTTGGACTAGAAGACCTCCAAAGTCCTTTCCAATTCTGTTATTCTATATTCTTTATATACTACTTCTTAACCTAACATAGCAAAGATATATTCTTTAGGGGTAACTAATATGATATAGAGTGCAGAAAAAGAATAAGGAGTGAAACAAAAAAAAAGTTTCAGATCAGTGAAAGAAAGGGGAACATAACTCAGTCTATTGCACACTACTTTCTACAGTCTGCAACAGTAATGCAGTACTGCAGCTCCATGCAGTGGAGATCCTCCCTAGGGCTATAAGACACATAGGTATCAGCACCCTATTGAAACTTTGGTTTTTTTGGCTTGTTGTATGTATGAATGCACGTATGATAGCATGCTGTAATGATCTTCATTTTCTTAATTTCTGTTCAACTGGAGACTTTCGTCTTCAGTGTTTGACTTTCATCTTCAGAATAGTTTGACTCCCTCTTCTTTGTGGCAACCCCTGAGATATTGGAACACTGCTATCATGTCTCCCCCAAGGATTAGGGGAGACATGATAGCAGTGTTCCAGTATCTCAGGGGATGCCACAAAGAAGAGGGAGTCAAACTATTCTCCAAAGCACCTGAGGAAAGAACAAGAAGCAATGGGTGGAAACTAATCAAGGAGAGAAACTGAGGAGAAATTCCCTGACAGTTAGAACAATCAATCAGTGGAACAGCTTGCCTCCAGTAGTTGTGAATGCCCCAACACTGCAAGTCTTCAAGAAGATGTTGGGTAGCCATTTGTCTGAAATGGTATAGGGTTTCCTGCCTAGGCAGGGAGTTGGACTAGATGACCTCCAAGGTCCCTTCCAACTCTGCTATTGTATTGTATTGTATGGTGCAAAACAAGATGGTATTGTATTGTTGCGGCTCTCAAATTGGTAGGTTTGTCCTAATGTTGCATTGATGGTGATTTAACTCTGAGATCCTTGGTTTGCAGTTACACCAACTCCAATGACTGTATCTCTCTCTACATTTCTCTTCTCGCAAACCAATTTTGTGGAGCAGTAATGCAAATGAGTGTGGTATGCAGGATCTTCTCACCAGCCTCTTTGTTTTGTAAACCATTTTAACCCCGTTATTGGGCTTATATTATTTTTTCCAATGTCCAAATCATGACAAATTGTGCCACCAATTTTCCATCTCTGAACAAGTCAATAAGAATGTACACATTTGGGATAATTTAAAACAATAGTCTGAGGGAAACTGTTTGTGCAGCCTCTTTTCTAGCAGTGTAATTTTGAGGCAAACCATATATTTTAATACTCTGCCTCCTGGAATTCAGATTCATCTCTTTTTATTCCAAACTGAACTGGAATCAATAACAAACCAGATTTCTAATTCTACCAGTGCCTGAACAGTTTCCTTGCTCTTCAGCATATGAAATTCTTAACAAAGCTTCTCCAGCTGTCTTGCTGGATACTCTCTGCACTGGATGATTTGATGGGCAGGTTTCTGACTGTTCATCTATCTTGCTGGTGCATTACTTGACTTTTCCCCTGCCTGGCTTAGAAGATAGAGTATGTGATCTGAAAATGAAATAAATTGAAAATGTCTAAAGCTCTTTTAAAGTGGAAGGAAGGAAGGAAGGAAGGAAGGAAGGAAGGAAGGAAGGAAGGAAGGAAGGAAGGACCTAAAAGAAAACAAAATAAAACATCTTAAATTGGGATTCAGATTAAAATATTAAAAACTGGGAGGGGATAAAAAAAATTGTGAGCCCTTATTATAACATTTTCCCTGCAACTATATACTTTCAGTTGTCAAGGCAGGAAGATTCTTCCTCAATCCAATTCCCTTTTCTCTGTAGCTCTCTGTAGATAATTTTAATACCATTCTTCAGTAAGGAGGTAATTAAGACTATAAATCTGACAGACAGACAGTAAAAGTGTTACTGACAGAGATCACATCTCTCTAAGTTCTACAAGAGAACCCATCAATAAATATGATATCTGGGATAGGAAAAACTCATTTTCAAGGTGGACGTGCAGAGAATATCTATAACTATAGTCTCCAAAATGAGCACACTATCAGCTGTGAAAACCACTTTTGAATTCGTGAGAACAAGAAGTGTGTTCTGTTATAAATGAAAATGTAAATTATTGTTTCTCTTTTATTTGGCAGAAAGGTGGATACACCAGCAGAATCAATTTAGGTATTTGCCAAATCTTTGAACAATGAGCCCAAAAGATTCACTATCACTGATCTCACATGAACAATACAGTTTAAACTCATCAGGAAATCTTGACAGCCAAACTAAAACTAGACTGTTCCTGTTGGGCCTCTGTAAACAGTTCCCCCCCCCCCACTGTATGATAAAAGACCAGCTTCCTTCTTTTTTTAATTAACATACTCTAGCTAGAATATAATGGGAAGCATGAGCTATGGGAAAGGCCTTTTGTCTGTGAAGTTGAACACTGGCAATGTTGAATGCACAAAGAATCTCCTGTAGTGAATCGTGATACTTTTGATGGAGCTAAACCTTTACACTGAGTGTTCTACAAATCGGATTAGGAGGATTTGTCCAAGGATTTCCTCAGGAAAAACAAAGAGGTTCTTGGAGCTATTCAATCGTAGGTACATAATGGAGTCACACATTTGTGTGTGGGCTCCTTGAAGGTATTCTATCATCACAAATAAGAAAATCAATTTTCTCCTTAGTAGTGGCTGTAAATCAACACTATGCTTTAATTCCTGATTCTATGTCTGCTCCCCTCATGGCAAGCAAGTTTAAATTTTCTCTTTTAGCTGTGGAGAACCACAGAGATAACCTTGGACACAAAAAAAACCCCTACATGGCAACAATTTAAAAAAAGATGTTTTATATCTGAGAAACAAAGCAAACCTTTAAAAAAAAAAAAAGAGACCCAGAGAGGGTCTGTTTTAATTCCAGGAAGAGTAAGAGGGAAGGGAAGGAAAACCTAGTCAGGCTTTCAAGATTCTATTATTAAAGCCAATATCCATAAGTTAGCATTCCAATCACCTGAAAGAGTCTGTTTCATAATCTGGCCTACCTCAAAAGGTTAAGAGCAGGAAGCCTTGGAAATGATGGGCCATCAGAATTCTGCAACCAATTCTGCTGGAACTATAATGATGTGAACATTAGCATTAATATCCATCCGTGCTCCTTTTACCCTGCCCCTCCAATACTGAAGCAAAAAAACACCCTCTAAAATCATTGTGTTGGCAGTGGAGGGCAGAACCAGGAAGTCTTACTGACAGTTGGATTCAAACAGAAGCAGTTGTGTTTGAAAAGAGAGCTCAGGATAGGAATAATTTGCTTTTCAAATGTAGGTAACATGGCAAAAACGGAAGACAAAGTGATGCTAAAGCTTATTAACTGATTTGCATTAACACAAATTATACTGTATATGCATTGTAAGATGTTTGGAATACATTCAAAAGCATCATCTACCAAAGAATCTTAACATCTTGTTCATAGCAGATAAAAGAAGGCAGGCTAAGACAGACCGTGAACTAGAGTTAATGAAGGCCTCTGAAGGCTCCAGAGGATGAAAAACGGCCCTATGAGCAAACTGGAAGTCTGTTCCTGAACTTCCAGTTTGCCCGTAGGGGCATTTTTTTCATGCTCCAGAGGCTTCAGGGAAGCTCTTGAAGCCTCTAGAGCAAGGGTCTCCAACCTTTGCAACTTTAAGTCTGAAGGACTTCAGCTTCCAGACTTCTCCAGCCAGCAAAGCTGGGAGCTGAAGTCCTTCAGACTTCTGGGAGCTGAAGTTCTTCAGACTTAAAGTTGCAAAGGTTGGAGACCCCTGCTCTAGAGGGCCTCCAGGAGAGCAGGGAGGATGTTTTTGCCCTCCCCAGGCTCCTATAAAGCCTCTGAAACCTGAGGAGGGTGAAAAAAGCACGCAAAAAATGGGTGGAGAGCACTGGTCATGCACGCATGTGTACTGGGGTTGTGCGCAAAGCATTATGGGTGTGGCACGCCTGCACACAACCCCCTGCTGAGCTAAAAAACTCTAAATCACTGAACTTGACAGTATTTTCAGCAATTGGCACATTGCTGGAAGGATCTAAAACAGATCCTACTGCAGTTGTCCTACCACTTTATAATCAGGGTCAAGTACTCAGCAGCCTCTCAATATTTTGAAATTATATTTGGAAAATATGGCAGCAAACTGCCAGTTATGATACTGGGATTTAAGGTGTTTTTTCAGACTTTCAGACTTCCTTCTAAGATAGCAATAGCACTTGGACTTATATATCGCTTCATAGTGCTTTTACAGCCCTCTCTAAGCAGTTTACAGAGTCAGCATATTTTCCCCAACAATCTGGGTCCTCATTTTACCAACCGCAGAATGATGGAAGGCTGAGTCAACCTTGAGCCAGTGAGATTTGAACTGCTGAACTGCAGCTAGTAGTCAGCTGAAGTAGCCTGCAGTACTGCACTCTAACCACTGTGACACCTCAGCTCTTAAAAGTGACTCATATCCACCTTTAACTTTCTACCATACCCAAATCTTTGGCTGTACCTTTTTTGTGATGTGAAATTCTCCAGATCTTCCTATGATCATCCAGAAAGTCATTTTCCCCTCAAACAACATAATTCTTCATAAATGGGATAGAAATAACTTGAGAGTTAAAAGAAAACTTAAAAGAGAAAGGAAAGCAGTTGGGTTTGTCCATTTCTATAGAAGAAATCTGGGTATTTTTATTTCAAATAACTGAAATAGCTTGGTGCTACCAATTCAGCCTCATCCACCCCTTTTTAGAAAGCTCACAACTAGAGAAAGTGAACAGAATAGCTAACAAGAATGTCAAATTTTATAAGGAAGATAAGTGTAGAGACAAATAAGGTAACCCCAGAAATCATTAAAAGATGGACTCTAAGGGAGCAATGATGATGTGGGTGTTACATGTGTCTTCCTACATGAACAGGATACCAATTACACTGGCAACAGCGGATTTGTCTGTTTGCTGGGAAATAAGATGAAAAAACTGGAAGTCAAGTTTTCTTCTTTAGGACTCATTAGGGTTGGTGAAAAATGCAAAGCTTTTCATAGAGAAGTTTTCATAAAGACAAGCAGAAAGAGGTCTTCAAGGAGGACCAGACACAGGAAGTTATCTAGAAGGAGAGGAAGAGGACTCCAAGGTGCAAGAAGACATCTCAATGGTAAGTACCTGGAGATAAGCGGCAAGAAAATGTGGGTGAACTAGGAGAAGATCCATAGTTTTGAAAAGTGGTTTTTATTGAACTATGCTTAACAAACATTATCAAATCACTAAATTGACATAATGACTGACACCCTGCCACTTTTGGACAAGGAGGATTCCCTGAGATAGTTCTATCATCCCAGTTTCTCCAAGCAATTGAAAAGGACTCTCTTCCATGGGGATCAATAAAACTAAAGGTCTTTACTGAAGAGAAAAAGAGGTATGGTGGCAAAGGCAGAAGTAGTTACAAGCAGTGTATTGTCTTCTGCACATAGCCTGGAAAATGTTGGAAATATATTATGAAATTCTATCAAAGCAACTGTTCACTTGCCATTTCTGCTAATTCATGTCAGGGCAAATGATACTTTAGAAGAGGGCACTTCAATGAATTGTAAATGACAATAAAGCCAATAATAGAAAGGTAAAGGGGTTGGGGGTGCAAGTAGTGTTTTCATTATTCCTCCACATTGAGGATCAATGGCCAAGAAAAAGAAGGAGGGTTTTAGAAGTCTACAACTGGCTAAGATGATGTCATTCAGTCAGATTTGGATTCTTAGGCCTATATTATCTCTAATAAAAAAGTCTTGGGAGCAAGAGTTCCCTTGGGAAAGATCTTCATTGGGAGGGCTTTAAACTAAGCTTGAAAGGAAACAGAGGCACAAAGCTGAATAATAGGTAAAGATATGGTTCCCTGTAAAACTGGAGAAAATATGAGAAAAGAAAAGAATATTTAGAAACCTCCAACTCACCGGAAATATGAAAAAAAAATTATGACCTTACACTCCCAGCTTCTAGAGTTTGAACATTAATGCAAAAGAGGAACTAGAAGTTCTAACATGGGAAAGTAAATATTATTTGATAATTATTATAGAAACCTGTGGCTAGTAGCTATATGTGAAATATTCAAAATAAATATACCCAATGAAAATAAAGGCATAGCACTTTTATGCATTATAAAATAATAATCTTAAACAGGGAGTTTTGTTAAAAGCATTTGGGAAAGGTTAAAGAGCTGAAAGACTCCAAATAATGTCATTATAGGAGCTTCAAACAGACTATCTACTAAGGCAGGGGTGTCAAACTCAAGGCCTGTGGACCAAATCCAGTCTCTCGGGTGCTTAGATGTCACCCATGGGGCCATCCTGGAAACAGTGAAGGAATGGCCCACAGTGCCTTTGCCAGCAAAAACGGAGCCCGGGAGGGCCACGTGTGGCTCTCCCGGGTTCCGTTTTCACTGCCAGAGGCACCATGGACTGGTCCTTCTCTTTTCACTCGCAGAGACCTGCAAAACAAATTAAAAACAAAACAAAAGTAGAAATGTTTCCCCTTTTGCATTTGAGCATCCAAGAAAGGACAGGAAAGGAGAAACAGGAGGACAAAGAAAAAGATGGGAAGATAGGAAGAGAGCAGGGAAGGAAGAAGAAGAAAAGAGGGGAAGGAAGAAGAAAGGAGAAGGAAGAGAGAAGGGGAAAAAAGAAAAGGAAGGAAGAAAGGTAGGTAGGTAGGTTATAATGAGAGGGAGGGTCTGCCTTAGCACTTGGCCCTCACAGGTGCCCCTGACATGAGTGATTTAGCGCTGTCCACCCCCCCCCCAAGTCAAACAAAGCCCTGATTCAGCCCTTAATTAAATCAAGTTTGACACTCCTGTACTAAGGCAAAATATGTGGATGATGCTGTTCTAAGCCAGTTCATCAAATTCTCAAGAGGGCAAGTTACAATGATAATACGAGACTTCAATTCTTCTGAATTTCTTTTCCAGAATAACTCATGTAAAAGTGAACTGCTGTCTTGCTCATAATTTCATTTTTTAGGTAATAAAACAAACTAATTGTGACCAAACTAGTGGGCCAGAGGAATGCCGTCGATATAATTTACTTGGGCTTCAGTAAGGCATTTGATAAGGTAGACCATAACCTACTACTAGATAAAGTAGAAGAATGTGGGTAAGACAGCATCACCACCAGATGGATTCGTAACTGGCTGAGCAACCACACTCAAAGTGTAGTCCTCAATGGAACTGCATCTACATGGAGGGAAGTATGCAGTGGAGTCCCCCAAGGCTCTGTTTTAGGCCCAGTACTCTTCAACATCTTTATCAATGATTTGGATGAGGAAATAAATGGGAAATTCATTAAATTTGCAGATGACACCAAAGTGGCAGGAATAGCCAACACTCTAGAAGATAGGCTTAAATACAGAAGGATCTTGACAAACCTGAACATTGGCCACTATCTAATAAAATGAAACTCAATGGTGAAAAAAGTAAGGTTCTACATTTAGGCAAGAAAAACAAAATGCACAGGTACAGTATAGATGGTACATTACTCAATAGTAGTAACTATGAAAGGGATCTTGGAGTCCTAGTGGACAACCACTTAAATATGAGCCAGCAGTGTGCAGCAGCTGCCAAAAAAGCCAACACAGTTCTAGGCTACATAAACAGAGAGATAGAATCAAGATCACGAGAGCCACACTTGGAATACTGCATTCGGTTTTGGTCGCCAAGATGTAGAAAAGACGTGGAGACTCTAGAAAGAGTGCAGAGAAGAGCAACAAAGATGATTAGGGGACTGGAGACTAAAATATATGAAGAACGGTTACAGGAACTGGGTATGTCTAGTTTAATGAAAAGAAGGACCAGGTGAGACATGATAGCAGTGTTCAATATCTCAGGGGATGCCACAAAGAAGAGGGAGTCAAACTATTCTCCAAAGCACCTGAGGTTAGGACAAGAAGCAATGGGTGGAAACTAATCAAGGAGAAAAGCAACTTAGAACTAAGGAGAAATTTCCTGACAATTAGAACAATTAATCAGTGGAACAACTTGCCTCCAGAAGTTGTGAATAACCCAACACTGGAAGTCTTTAAGAAGATGTTGGATAGCCATTTATCTGAAATGGCAAAGGGCTCCTGCCTAGGCAGGGGGTTGGACTAGAAGACCTCCAAAGTCCCTTCCAACTCTGCTATTGTATTGTATTGCAAGTGGAGATCAGCTATTCAGGTTCTTATCCCGATCAACCTAGAAAAATTGGTCGGTAGATTGAAGGTAGAAGGCATTTTAAATGAAAGCAGCCATGTCACACTGGAATTCAAGATAACCAAGAGAGAAATCAGTCATGTTGATTGGGAATCGCCCAGAATGTGGTATACGTTTTGATGCCTATATGAATGTTTGTTTTAAATAAATAATTGTTTATTTAGACATGCAAGTTGTAAGTTGATCAAGGATGGGAGGGAGGGAGGAAATTTTAAAAAGTCTACTGGTAAATAGCAAGCTCACTGATAACCTGTGAAGCAAAAACATGAATAAAAATGGGGGAAAGGGGGCTAATAACTAAATATGATCACAGACTGATAGCTTCAATCTGCAGGGAGGGAGTTAGAAAAGCTAAATCTCAAAACAGCATGAGATTGGCAAGGAATGCAAAATATAATAAAAGGGGATTTGGTGGTATCTGCAAAATTAAAAAAAAGCATCAAGAAGATTATTGCTTTCCTGTGCAGGAAAGGTGTGTAAGTAATCATGGGAAATGAGGAAAAGATGGAGCAGCTTAACACTTTGAAATTTGTCTTCTTTCAAAAGAGGGAGGGAAGCTTTTCAAACACGATTAAAGAAAGGGTGGAACACAGCTCAGGACTAATAAAGGTATAATAAGTAATAAAGGCAATAACTGCCCTAAATGAATTCAAGCCTCAAGGTCAGATAAATTATATCCCAGGGTGTTGAAGGAGCTGACAGAAGTTATCTCATACATACTGAATGTAATCTTTGAAAAAACTCCTGGAGAAGTGTGAAAGGGGTGATTAAAAAGCCAGCATAGCTCTAAAGTTCAAAAAAAGAGGTTCTGTGAAATTGCAATTTTGTTTTAAGTCTAAAAGTACTAGTTTAGTTAAGCAGTGGTATGTCTGCTTGTATTTAAAAAAGAATACCACGATTTATTTTATTTATTTTATTTTATTAAATTTATACCCTGCCCTTCTCCTAAAAAAGGACCCAGGGCAGCGCACAGGCATCATTAAAATCATACAAAAAATACAAAAATCCAAAATTGTTAAAAACTAATTAAATATTCCCTGTGCTAAAATTAATAAAATTCTAAAATTTAAAAATTATCCCTATAAAAATTATCCCTATAAAAGTCAGAACGGGGGTTATGCTAGGCCGGCTTGTTGAAATAAATGGGTTTTAAGACGTTGGCGGAAAAGGCGGAGGTCCACGATGGTGCATAGATCGGGGGATAGGTCGTTCCAGAGTGCAGGGCCCGCCACAGAGAAGGCTCTTCCCCTGGGCACTGCCAACCGGCATTGCCCGGCCGATGGTACCCTGAGAAGGCCGGTAACGATAACGATAACTAGAGCAAGCATTGGTTCTTTTTTTAAAACATCACAATGACTAGGTCAGTAAATGAGAAAATAAAATCAGTAACATAAGTTGTTGTTACACAAGAGCAATAAAGCAGGGAATAAAATCTAACAATTGTACAGAATTATTCATTTCACTGAGGGCTATATTTATTTACCTCGTATGATCTTAGTAACAACACGCTCTGGAAAGCTTGTATAATAAAAATAAAATAGACTTAAAAGGAACTTTAGGGTAGTAATGAGCTGCGGTGGAGCAGTGGCTAGAATGCAGTACTGCAGGCTACTTCTGCTGATTGCTGGCTGCCTGCAATTTGGCAGATCGAATCTCACCAGGTTTAAGGTTGACTCAGCCTTCCAAGGAGGATAAAATGAGGACCCAGATTGTTGGGGGCAATAATGCTGACTCTGTAAACCTCTTAGAGAGGATTGTAAAAGCACTATAAAGTGGTATGTAAGTCTAAGTGCTAGTGCTATTAAAAGGTTTAAATGATCTTAATGTTGAATGGCCTTGAAGACACCATAAGTCTCTTTGGAGAGAGGATTTCTTATCTTACAACCACTCCCTTCAGCATGACAGAATGGTGTGGGACTAAGTCACCTAAATGGGGTGCATCACTTTGACATCAAAGCAGGAATCACCAGGTTCTGCTAAATTCTGCAAATAAGAAACATGCACAGGGAAGAGCAGACTGAGTTATAATCCTTCCATCGGGCAGAGAGAAAGGGTTGATAGATAGCATCTAGGCTGCCCTGCCTCTTCTTACATCCACTCTTCCTTTTGATTCTCATAATGTGTCAATGGCAGGGAGATAAAAGAATGTGTAACTACTATATTCTTTCTATTTGCAAATTGAAATGATCCAATCCACATTACCACTATAGGAACCCCTATTTCCTCATTTTGAAACATGGAAAGCAAGCTTGATAAATGAAGAAACTTTAATGGTTAGTCAGCTAACAAAGCATATAATAGTTCACATATATTTACATACATTAATTGTCCTTAAATCTATCCTGTAAGGAAGCATAAATCAAAAATGCGGGGCATTGAGTTCCTCACAGCAAACTGCTGCTTTCTCAGTAGTAAATAACTTAATCACAAAGATTGTATGGATTTAGACTAATGAATTGTTGTAATCCTATCAAAAGTATTAAATTCTAGTAGTAGTGGTTATTGCATTCTGATACAATAAAATATTTCCTTAGAAAAATATTTAAAGGAATAATCTTACATTACTCATGTCTTCAACCATTCCTGAGTAGACCAGGCTAGCTTACAACCTATAAAACAAAGTCAGTCACTCACTCATTCTTTTGTCTCTGTTCCTCTATTCCTATTAAAATTTCAACACATCAACATCACCGCATCTCTCCAAAGTTATTTATTATTTCAACCCATATGCCTCTCTATTTCAAGACATTCCCTTTCCAGACCCTCTTTATACCTTCAAGACCCAATGTGTATGTTTGCAGATTATTCCATTGTTTTATATATACAGTATGACTGGATCCACACAGCATGTTAAAATTTAATGAATAAATCACAATTGGCTGAGTTTGTAGGCTATAAACAGTTGGTTACAATGATTGTTCACACAGTGCACTAAACTGTGTGTTTTCTTTTTGCAAGTTCCAAGTTGAACATGTTGGAAGACTTTACAATGCCCCCAAGAGGCTGCATGTAGAACATGCATGGACAAGATGGTGGATTTTGGAGTTCTTCAAAATTCAGATGAGATGTCCTTAAAAACAGGTTTGTAATTAGAGAGTCCATCTGCACCCACTATGGTGCTGTAGAACCATAAAACACCTATGACAAAAAGGAGCTGGAATAATTTTATCTATTCAGTGAACAAACTAGTTGGGTTTTTAGCTGTAGGTGAATCCTAGTATCAATGACATACAGTATGCCCTGGTAATCTCAAAATTGAATTACTACAACGTTCTTGAAATAATGGATGGTACTTCAAGTCTGCCCAGAAATTAGGATTGATACAGAATGTAATATGAAGAATAATAAGCAGCATCTCTTAAAAGTGCCATAGCACTTTGGTGTTGAAGCAGTTACATTATTTGCCTGTTATTATCAAAACCCAACTCAAGATGACATCTTGATGAGTTTATAGACGAGAGCTGATGTGGTTGATGCAGGATATAAATGTAACAAATAAACAGAAAGTTCTAAAGGAAAAAGTATTTACCTATACTTGTAAAATCCATCATATTATCTTGACCTTTCAACTAGGCACCTTTTGTACAACTTGCTACTGAAGTAACCAGTACTGAGTGCTGAGACTAACTTCTGCTTTTTCCATCATGGAACAAAATGCCATTGAATCAAGATATTGTGTCTTTATTGTATGTTGCTGGTTTTAAATATATATATCCATCCATGAGGTTTTCAAATTTTATGTTTATATTGTAATCTGTGCTGAGATATACCATATTTTTGGAGTATAAGACACTCCGAAGACGCACCTAGATTTTGGGGAGGAAAACAAGGGAAAAATATCTGCCTCTGCCTCCCAGCAACTTGCCTCCTTGCAACAAACAGTACAGACAATATACACTGTTTGTTGTGTTATATTTCAGACTATAGTTGTACGAATGCTGTTAAAATTGATGTGCTTTCTGGAAGTATAGTTATTCTCTGCTATTTAAAAGAATAGCACTTTTTAAAACGATAGCACGGGGCCTCTTCAGATCAAGCATTTATTTTAAAAAGCTTCTTCATTTTGTTAAATTGTCTAGGATAATAATAAAGCAGTCTTTAAAAAATAAGTCTAATAATTTGAACATTCTATAGGCAGTTATAGTTGTTGACTTACCTCCTTGCAGCAAACTGCCTGATTAGCACAAGAAAAAAAAATCAGCCTCCCAGCAATTTGCCACGTGGAACAAACAGCAAGTTTCATTTTCAATTTCTCCCGATCATCAGCTGTTACAGGCTGCAGGGATTGTTATAGCTTATTGAATCCTCCGCATGCCCCATTGGCTGCAAAGAGGTAAATTGCTGGGAGGCAGAGGCCAAAGGGTTGGGGCCGGTGGGTGGGTGGGGCTACGTTCTGTGTATACGACGCACCCAAATTTTCATCCTCTTTTAGTGGGGGGGGAAGTGCATCTTCTATCTGCGGGATCGGATCCTGCCTCACACATCCTCATGGCCGATTCGCTCCCACAGAGAGGGACTTCTCCGGGTGCCGTCCACTAGACGTTGTCAGCGGGCGACGCCCAGGGGAAGGGCTCTCTCTGTGACGGGCCCAGCCCTCTGGAACGACCTTCCCCCCGACATTAGAACGACCACGGACTTCCGCTCCTTCCGTCTAAAATTAAAAACACATCTTTTCTGCTTGGCCGGCCTAGGGTAGTCTCTCTCTATGGGGTTTTAGTTACTTATAATTGGGAATTTTAGTATTTAATGGGGCATTTTTTAGCACAGGTATATGTTTAATTTGTTTTTAATGTGTTTGTATATTTATTGTTTTAGTTTTCCCTGTGCACCGCTCCGAGTCCCTATGGGGAGAGGGAGCAGTCAACAAATTAAAATTATTATTATTATTATTATTATTATTATTATTATTATTATTATTATTATTATTATTATTATTATTATTATTATTATCTTATACTCTGAAAAATACGGTATGGGTGTTTGTAGTGCCGTAAATAAATAAATGTTTTTCATAATAAAATTAAACAAACTCAAACCTGCATTGTGGCTCTTGGAAGATTTTGATTCTGGCTACTATGCAGCTATAGCCATCCAAATCCATGTGATTACAAATAGGGAGTTACAGTACCCAACATTTATTTTCTAAGAATGTTTTTTCAACTTTGTTATTCTCAAGGAATGCAGGATGTTAGCTTTCCAATCTTTTTTAAAATAATTTTTAAAAGAATGCACAGCAGGGACATTGGCGGTCTCAAGGAACCTATCAAGTAGTATGTTGCCCCAAAGTGTCATTTTAAGAACCAAGGCCAGGGCTTAGTAAAGCATGAGAATTTAAGTCTAGAAAATGTATGCAGGTCTGGCATTCGTGAAAACCATCCTCACTTTTCCTCTTTCCATTTTTTTCTGTTTTTAGAAAGTATCTGCAAATATTTATAAAGTGAAAAGCTTTTGGTAGGTAGTTTAGAACAGGGGTCTCCAACCTTGGCAACTTTAAGTCTGGAGGACTTCAATTCGCAGAATTCCCCAGCCAGCTTTGCTGAGAGTTGAATCCCTTTAGCCTTAAAGTTGCCATGTTTGGAGACCCCTGTTTTAGAAGCTTGAAAAGTTTTTGTAAATCTTCAATTTAAAATTTTATTTATTGATTTGTAATAAGTGTTCTAATCTTCTAATAAAGCTTTTGCCCTACATGATTTTTTTCCTGCTTCATCATCAACACTGCTGCTTTTGTTTGTTATCTTTCAAATTGTTTGTTGAACAATCATCACTCAAACTGTTTATTAGCAATATCTTACTCTACTTTGAATTTTAATGAAGATCAGGAATACATTATTTGACTTGTACACTGTTACACCTTAGGGACGACTTCCAATGAAGCAGATGTTTATATCAATTCAAAAACTGGCACTTCAACATCAGAACATCTGTTCAGCACATGAAAAGCCTTCTCAGAAATCCTATCTCTTCCAAAATCTTCATTGCATTAGTAGTGATATTTTATTTTAATGCATGCATAATATTTAATTATGGTATCACTAATATATACCATCTAGCAGCATGGGGTATTCAGGGAGGGGTAGCACCTCTGGTGTAGGGGCATGTCATGTCCTTTAAAAGTGGACTAGGGCAGCTAATCCCCTTTTGGTCCCCACCTGTCACTTAGCTCTCACCTGTGGCTCTTAGTAGCTGTAGCATGCACAGCAGCCACACCTTCCAAAACTATTTTTACTTCCATCACCATTTTTCTGCATTTTCTCTGCCTCTTTTAATCTTGACCATTCCCTATTCTCCTTCACTACATTCTTTGCAACTATACATTATCACTCTATCATCTGTAGTTTTTGCAGCAATTATTTCTTACATTCATCTTTTTTTCTTGTTCAAAGGCATTTTCACTTCATTAAGCATTTTTTTCATTAGTACAGATGCACTTACTTCTTTTGCTATTTAAAATAATATTTTTCACTTCATTCCACAGTTTCCACATTCCCATTAGTCAAACCCACTTTCTATTCATTTTGTTGAGACAGCAATATGGCACAAATTTCACACTAGTTTGTTTTTACTTCTTTCTTTTCCTTCCATGATCTAAGGTCTTTGATGCTACCATAGAAATGGATTGTCTCACATACAGAAGCTCTGATCACCTTACATCCTTCACTAGTTTTCTTATCCTTTTATTATAAATTATCAAGTCAACCATGCTTCAAATGTGTACTTGTTCTTATAGTATTTGTACACACAGGATTAATTTTAAGCGATGTATTCAAATATATTTCTAGAGATATTCATAAAACAATCTTATTATTCATTTTGAGTAGCGGCATTCTCAACGGAGTAAGAGAAAGGACAAAAAGTTAAAGTACACCTGTGGTGCCTGATAGTGATACTTTTGAATAACCCAAGCATTTTCCTTATATTTTTCTCCTCTCGTTTTCAACCATCTATTAAACTAGCAGAATATCACATACACACACACACACAATTACATTCATGCACAATAATGTATAGCTTTCTCCAAACTCATCTTTAGTTCTTTCATAATACAACATGCCAGTATCATAATATGCTAGTATCACCAGATTATGGACTTTTACTGTTATACATATACATATAAACTTGATATGCCATTAAGTCAGTGTTTGATTGGTAGTGACCAAATAGACAGACCAACCTCTTCCCAATTTGGCCCCTCAGGTCTCCCAATAGTGCTATTATCCATCAATTTCTCTGCTGATGACTATATTCAGGAAGAACAGCGTGTTGTTTTCTTTCTCCCTTGTGAATTTTATTTCTTTAAAACATCCTATGTAGGACAGACAGACAGAACACTAGCAGACTGCATTCATGAACATCAATTAGCAGTCAGAAGATATGTTGATAACTTCTTAATCTCCCAACACATGAACAGACTTAACTACAGTTTTCACTGGGAAACTGTGAGCAGATTCTAGACAAAGCTAAATCCAAAAAAGCTAGGAAATTCCTGGAAACAAGATACTCAGACAAATCAACCACTGATAGACACATAGAGATAAACCATTCAAAAGAGATAATAAAAAAGGTAAAGAAATGAAAACACCACAATATCTCTTCACCAGCAATCAGTACCCAGATAAGGAGGGTTTAATACCAGATTAACATCATACAACCAATCAAGCAGTAAACAATACCCAAGTCAAGGAACTAACAACTCAATAAATAATTAACGATTAATTCAAGTAACTTCCAAGGAGGAAACAACTCCTACCTCACCTATGCTTACAGAACAAGCAGCTGAATATAAACAAGAGAGTAAACCCCACTCCATTCCACACTGAAGATGTTACTTAGTTGGATAATAAAACTTTTGCACAAAAATAATCAAGCTTAGAAAGCACCAACGACTCCACAAAGTCAACAAAGATGATTAGGGGACTGGAGGCTAAAACATATGAAGAACAGTTACAGGAACTGAGCATGGCTAGATGAAGAGATGGTCCATGGAAGACATGATAGCAGTGTTCCAATTTTTGAGGGGCTATCAGAGAGACAATGAGTTCAACCTGTTTTCCAAAGCACCCGAAGGCTAGACAAGGACTAATGGATAGAAACTGATCAAGGAGAGATTCAATCTAGAAAAAAGAGAAATTTTCTGACAGTGAGAACAATAAATCAATAGAACAGCTTGCCTTCAGAAGTTGTGGGAGCTTCATCACTGGAAGCTTTCAAGAAGAGACTGAACTGCCATTTGTCAGAAATGGTGTAGGGTCTCCTGCTTGGGTGGGAGGGTTGAACTAGATGACCTACAAGATCCCTTCCAACTCTGTTATTTTTTTATTCAGCCTTTTGTAAAAACATATTGAATCTCTGGCATCTCTCTTTCCATGTAGGGCTCTAATCTGTGTTGGACGTTACTAAACATTATTTTACTAGCATATGAAATGAACAATATTATGTGATAAGTTTGCACATACCATTCTTATTTTTTTGTATTGGATCTTAATTGATCTCTTGCAATCTGATGGCCACTGTATCATTCCCTAAATTTCCTTGAATAGTTTGATTACAAATTTACATAGATTGAACCCATTCATACCTTCTGAATACTATTTAGCATTTTCATTCATAAACAAGTCTAGACAATACCCTCTGTGTATTCATCAATCCCACTCCATATAATTCAAGGATCTTCATCTTAGTTATTCCATTGCCCAGCATTACTTTGGTCAATTGAGGTCTTCATATATTTTTAGCAATATAGAGAAAGTGCAGACTAAGCAAATCTTATTATTCAATCGAACCCATTCCATATGCAGCATTCCCTGACAACAACAAGGACAGTACTGTACTCCTTTGGCTGCTATTTTACAGCAGCAATAAAGTTCAGTTTTACCAAAGCAGGCTCACACACAGGTTATGAAACCTGGAATTTAGAGGATGTCTTGCTATTCAACATCTCACTAACTAGGGATTACATGCAATTACTGTCACACATTCAGAATGAATTATTAACAATAGTATTTTCTTAAACTTCATCCATGAATGTAATCTTCACCCTATCCTTCCTCTTCAATCTTTTCTTAAAAGCACAACAGTCAATTTTAATTAATTTTAAAGCTGGCAGGGACTGTCCTCCATACGGATGTCTGCACAAAAAGTCTTTTGGGGCTGTATGCTACATCCACACCACAGTTCGTGCATCCATTTTCTAGCCCAAAACTGTCAACTTGGATAAACAACAACTTTTCTTTGGGCTCATGCAGAACTCTTTCCCATCGGATTGTCAAGTGACCTTGTAATGAACAATGTCAGGCAGTCGACTGAAGGGAGTGTTGTGCTTCTCCATTTTTTTAACCCCTTTCTATGAGAATAATGCAAAATTAATGCCCTTTCTTCTTTTATGTCCTTTTTTTAAAAAACAAAGGAAAAAAGCATTAAAGTTAAATTTTCAACAGCAGGTTGAAACTTATGAGAGGAATAAAGGGAGAAAGTTCTGGTTTTTTTTCAGTAATGTGGTTTCTCCAGGGATCTACTCAATGGTCCTGATTTTCCATGCTGTTATTAAATCCCAAAGCAAAACAATCCAAGAGCGTTTTTCAGATGAGAAACATGGCCAGTCAGGAAGATTTCAGAGAAATGGAAAGATGTATAAAACAAGGGGGGGGGGAACCCTCTCTTAAGAGGTTTTGGACTCTTAAGTTCAAAACAAATTCAAAACTGCTGAGTTTTCAAAAAATTGAAAGCCTTCTGGAAATTGGGGGAAAATATTCTAAAACAGTATTTCTTCTTACTTTTTATAAATAAGAAGACACAAGTTCTGGTTGGAATATGAAATGAAAAAATATATGAATATGTATGAATGATAAAGTCATTGTTTACTACCCTTTGGCTAGACGATGCATATAACCAACCCAAAGAGTTAATTCCAGGGTATTTTGATCATATCAAAAGTTTTTAAGATGATGAAAAAAGTGCAATGAGCTATGAAGAGCTCCACAGAATTCTTATCAAATTTGGTGACCGCTCTACTAAATGGCAAATGTAATTCAAGGTCAGCAAATGTAAAGTAATGCACATTTGAGATAAAAATCCATGTTTCATTTATAACATGTTCGAGATTGAACTGCCAGTGACCACACAAGAAAAAGATCCTGGGGCATTTTAGGTAGTTCAATTAAATCATCTATACAATGTGCATCTAGGAAATATTTAACAAGGGACAAACAAATTGGCTGATATTATTAGCTGTGGTCCAACCACATCTAGAATGTTGTGTCCAATCCTGGTTTTCATTTTCAGAGGGACATTGTTGAGCTGGAGGAAAATGCAAGAAAGGGCAACCAAGATAACCCTTCATATAGGAACAGGATACAAAGATTGAAGGCAAAGATGCTTACAATGGAAAGCTGAGCTATGTAAAACTATGCCTAAAAAGAAAACCGGGAGATTCTGTTCAATTCCCATAATATAGACTTAGTCTTAGAATAACTTTATTGTCACTTTAAATGAACACTAATCGACATACATTGAAATGAAATTTCATTGCATACAGCTCTCAAAGGGTCACATCTCCAATATACACCACATTAACATGACAAAGATATAAATAAAAAATTATGCATAAACCCACATATATTATATGACACAGAGAAACAACACGGTCTAGTTTGGATGTATAAATGTACATGGTGAGAAAAAGTTTACCAGATTGGTGGCATAGGAAATAAAGCTATTACAGAATCTGGTAATCCTGCTAGAAATACGTTGAAACCTCCTCCCAGAGGGAGAATTCTTAATACTGGTGCACCACAGGGTTGTGTGTTGAGTCCCAAAGTCAATATATATTCTTTATGTGCATCACTGCATTCCCACTCATGCTAATAATACTATTACAAAATTTAAAGATGATATACAACAGTGGTAGGACTCATCTCCAGGGAGATGAGTCTGCCTATCGAGATGAGGTGGACTGGTTGCTTTTGTAGTGTGGAGACAATAACTTGGTCCTTAACACCAAAAAAGACCAAGAAGCTTATAGTGGACGAGAGAAGGAATAGATCAGACATTCAGCCCTTGCTTATCAATGGAGACCGAATGGAGCAAGTGGCCAGTTTTACATTTCTGGGTGTTATCATAAAAGAGGACTTGACCTGGGGCACTCACATTGCAGCACTGGTCAAAAGGGCCCAGCAAAGATTATATTACCTAAGACTTCTCAGGAAACAACAATTGAATGAAAAACTGCTACTGCTGCACCATAGAGTATTTTAACTTACTACACCTGTGTATGTGTTGCCAATTGCACAGTGGCAGATAGGACAGCACTCCAGAGGGTCAACGTCATTGTCCAGAGGATCATTGGTTGCCCTCTCCCCTCTTTGGAAGAAATTTATAGCTCCTGCTGCCTTAAGAAAGTTCAAAATTTTCTTAAAGATCCATCTCATCCTGGGCACCCATTTTTTGAACTATTACCATCTGGCAGACGGTACAGGATAATAAAAACAAGGACAAATAGGCTGAAAAAGAGCTTCTATCCCAGGGCAATAACTATATTTAATTCTATTGTATAATGCAATATTAATGCAATATTAGGTTTTCAATTCAATTGTATAGAATGTGAAGGATGTGTGTTTGTATTTTATTTTTATAGTTATAGTGTACACTGAAGATGGCATTTAATTTCGTGTACAAGGTGCAATGACACTAAACTAAACTAAACTAATCTGGGCACAACAGAAAAAGAAAGATGTGTTCTCTTCTTCAGAACTAAAGTCCATCTGTCAGTTCAACTAGGTAGACTAGACCATATAATCAATACCATTTTAGGATGTCTACAGCTACTTTTATTAAGCCTGGCTACAATAACACAATATGGGAAGTCTGATTTTGTCGTATATCCTCTTTTATAGTCCAATGAATTGAGAAAGTGCCCATTTGAGCCACTTCTAAACATTTTTATGTGGACATTTTGCATTTAAAAAATTGCTTTGCTCATTGTTGCCTTGACAATAGAGTCTGCCTCTGTCAAGGACATGTTCCTTACTCTTACACCTTCCAATGAAACTGACCAGAAGACAACTTAAAATTGATTAGGAGGTCATAATTCTTCACACAGTGTCCAATATGCTGCCATTCGATATGATGCTGGCTGCTTCAAAACAGGACTAGACAAATTCCTAAATGGTAAGAACCATATTTTTCAGAATATAAGATGCACCTTCCCCCTCCCCTAAAAGAGTGTGGAAACGTTGGTGCGTTTTATACACCGAATACAGCCATCCCCCCCTCCCCCCCCCCCCCGAATCCCTGCATACCATTTTTGTGAAAAATGGGCAAAAATCATTTTGGACATTTTTCATGAAAACGGGTGTTTTTGCCCCCCCCCCCCCCAGGAAGCACTCTGCAGGTTTCAGCAGGGCTGGGGGAAGGGAAAAATGCCCCCGTTTTTGCCTTCCCCCACCCCTGCTAAAGCCTGCAGAGTGCTCCTGAGGGCCGGGGAGGACAAAAACTTTTTTTCTAACTTACCTCTTCAAAATCTTGGTTCGTCTTATAGTCCAAAAATACAGTATATCCATGGCTACAGGTCTTGATAGGTGCTCCTGCCTCCAGGCACAGGGGAAATCCATCTCTTCATACTGGATTCAGGGGAGCAACAATCAAAGATAACTTTGATCTCTGATTTGTGGGCTTCCTAAATTAATCTGGTGAGATGGAATGCTGGTAGGCTGACTGGTTGGGCCTAGGTCTGATCCAGGAAACTATTCCCATAAGTATAGATTCAATACAATAATAATACAATAGCAGAGTTGGAAGGGACCTTGGAGGTCATCTAGTCCAACTCCCTGCCTAGGCAGGAAGCCCTATGCCATTTCAGACAAATGGCTATCCAACATCTTCTTAAAGACTTGCAGTGTTGGGGTATTCACAACTTCTGGAGGCAAGCTGTTCCACTGATTAATTGTTCTGTCAGGAAATTTCTCCTCAATTCTAAGTTGCTTCTCTCCTTGATTAGTTTCCACCCATTGCTTCTTGTTCTGCCCTCAGGTACTTTGGAGAATAGTTTGACTCCCTCTTCTTTGTGGCATCCCGTGAGATATTGGAACACTGCTATCATGTCTCCCCTAATCCTTCTTTTTATTAAACTAGACATACCCAGTTCCTACAACCGTTCTTCATATGTTTTAGCCTCCAGTCCCCTAATCATCTTTGTTGCTCTTCTCTTCACTCTTTCTAGAGTCTCCACATCTTTTCTACATTGTAGCGACCAAAACTGGATCCAATATTCCAAGTGTGGCCTTACCAAGGTATTATAAAGTGGTATTAACACTTCACGTGATCTTGATTCTATCCCTCTGTTTATGCAGCCTAGAACAGTGTTGGCTTTTTTGGCAGCTGCTGCACACTGCTGACTCATATTTAAATGGTTGTCCACTAGGACTCCAAGATCCCTTTCACAGTTACAGCTATTGAGCACCTATACTGTACCTGTGCATTCAATCTTGGTACAGTCTATAATTCTAACATTTCTGATTAGCATCCAATAACTACCTGAGGAAAAGTTAAATAGTAAAAGACAGCCTCTATCAGGAACATTAGAAAAGTGCAGCAATTTTTAATATGGTCAGCACATATTTTTACAGTATAGAAAATTACGCCATTATTATTATTTTCTTGATTAGGTTTGCAACTTTTCAGCTTTCTGATGCAGTCCTTCTTAATGCCTCTAAACCAGAAAAGTTGACATAAGGACAAAAATAAGGATTTTGTCAACAACTAGTGGAAAAGTGCAGTGTTCCAGGACCTATAATATATTTTACAACATTGCTCCTATCTCTAAATGTAGAAATGTTTAGAGACTGAAAAAAGAGCTTATAATGGGAATTTTATCTTAAGTCACAGATGCTCCACAATTACAATATGCTCTCTTTTCATCATGACAGGCTGTGGGTATGGCATTGTAGAAATCAGCACCTACTCATTTTCCCCATCTTTCTAGAAGGTAAGAAGGTCTTTTGTGCTGGCCCAAAGAGACTGTAATAAATCTTTTATTTCCATTTTTCAGTATATAGAGAAATGTAAGTCATTCGACCGCATAAAAAGAAGAGCTTGATAAATATAAATTGATAAATTATAAGGACAAACCATGACGATTTCAGTTCTGCTCACTCTAAACATGTGTTTTCTCACAGAGTTTATAAGCATCTCCAGGTTTTTCTACACCAGAAGCGTCAAAAAAGTGGCCCACGGCCCAGATGTATCATGCGCAGGCCATACCCACCCCGGTCCCGCAAAGGCAAAAAAGTCACAATACATCACATGATGTCACATGACATGATCAAGTTTGACATCCGTTCAAAGTTATAATGGCACTGAAAAAGTGATTTATGACCATTTTTCACATTTATGACCTTTGTAGCATCCCCATGATCTTGTGATCGAAATTCAGATGCTGGGCAACTGGTTTGTACTCATGACCACTGCCATGTCCCAAGGTCATGTGATCAGCTTTTGCAGACTTTTGACAAGCAAAGTCAATGGGGAAGACAGATTCACTTAACAACGGTGTTACTAACTTAACAACTGAGTGATTCATTGCAATTTAAGAAAAGTTGTAAATTGGGGCAAAATTCGCTTAACAAATGTCTCCCTTAACAACAAAAAGCTTGGTCTTAATTGTGGTCGTAAGTTGAAGACTACCTGTAGTACAATGCCTGTCAAGTTGTAAATAGTACTTATCCAAAAAGTTTCCTCAGCTGAAGAAGCTTCTTGGATGAGAAGTGGAATGTCTTCAAAGAAAAACTAGAAAATCCAATTGCCTCTTGAAAAAAAAGCACCTTTGGTACAACCGTGACCTGGATGACTGAGATGCTCCATCAACAGTCAGTACTTCAGTACTGCAACCAAAGGATCACAGGTTCCCCAATCCTGTTCTATGAAGTAACCTCAGAACTGAGGTTAGTTTGAAAAAGCTGTGATAAACTGTTCTCCCAGGAGCCCACTCCCCCTCTTCTTTTAGTGCTCATGGTAAGACTATATGAGTATAATCTTCCGTACATTTCTCATGATGCAATCAGAGAGCACTGCAAGGAATTAAGAAGCTGTTCACTCCAGCTGCTTGCCATTACAAGGAATGCTGAGATGGGGAAAAACCAGCAAGGGACCTGCAGGCATCAGCATGGCAATGTGAATTTACTCTGGGGTAATTAGAAAGTTGGCAAATGTAATGTGATGTCCTGCCAAATGGGACCTAATTTGGTAAAGAAATTTGCATCTGGGGGATATTGTAATTTTATTACAATATTATTACAATGACAATAAAGATTCTTCTTCTTCTTCTTCTTCTTCTTCTTCTTCTTCTTCTTCTTCTTCTTCTTCTTCTTCTTCTTCTTATTATTATTATTATTATTATTATTATTATTATTATTATTATTATATTTATTTTTCTCTGGTCTATGGATCTCACTTCTTGGATTAAAAGGCAGAAGGTACTGCAAGTAATAGCAATCCTTTTGATAATGTTTTTCATTTTCTTACTTAAAACAGTCTATCACCTTCAGATATGTTGGATTACAGCAGGGGTGTCAAACTCAAGGCCCTGGGGCCAGATTCGGCCTGTGAGGCTGCTTAGACCTGACCCGCAGAGCCACTCTGGAATCAGTAAAGGACCGGCCCGTGGTGCCTCTGTCAGAGAAAACGGAGCTTGAGAGAGAGCCATGGGTGGCCATCCCAAGCGCCATTTTTGCTGGCAGAGGGTTGCAAGAGATTGTCACAGCCAAAAATGGAACTCACAAAGGCCACAAGCAGCCCCCTCCCAAGTTCCATTTTCACTGGCAGAAGGTTGCAGGAGGCCGTTGCAACCAAAAACAGAGTTCGGGAGCCTGTTTTCACTGGCAAAGTGCTCAAGGCACCACAGGTGCCTGAGACACGAGCGATGTTGAGCCGGCCATACCCACCCTAGCCACATCCCCTTGCCCCCCCCCAAGGTCAAACACAACCCTGATGTGGCACTCAATGAAATGAGTTTACACCCCTGGATTTCAGGATCTGGAAGAAATTTGGTTCATGCTCATTAGGAAGTCAGGGACATACATTGTAATATATGGACAGCTTCATTATTCGTGTCAGAAGCATCAGAATTAAAACTAGACACACTATATGACATACATTTTAAAATATTAAAATACAAGATTAAAATATGTACAAACTAAACAAATCTTGCCCCTGAAACTACCAACATACCTGTGCAATGTCACATTGGAGAAGATTATACAAAAATAAAAATATTCCATTTCAATTGGGATTCTGAATTTAAATTTCATCTTATATAAAGAATTATTTTATCATTAATAAATTTATTGCTGTTGTTATTACTGTTCTTATGGAAAATAACACAATTTTTATTTAATTCCCTTTTTTTTCACAAAAGTATATTTAAAACGGTACTTAAATTCTCCTAGTGAAACAATGCAATAGATGATGCCCTGGAAACAACACAAATATCCTGGGCTTATTTGGGCTTCTGGAAAAGAGATAGCCAAGTCATCAGTTAATTTCTTTGCCTTTTCCTTAAATGTCATTGCCTTTCTGCCCAGGACCTGCAAAGCATAAAACACCCATTTTGCTCCTTAATTCTCCCTGAATACATTTTTTTTTCTTCTTCCTACCTGGCAGGTCTATGCAAGCCCAATGACATTTTTAGCACCCCTGATTTATGGAAACATTTCCTTGCCATCATTCTCTCTGGACTGTAGTTATTCCAAACTTGGCAACCGTTACTATCCAACTGTGAACTCCCAGGACTTCAGCATTTAAAATACTGTCAATTAAAGGGAACACATTTTGGTATCTAACCTCTTTTCCTCTTGCATTAAGGGTTTTTTTTTTCCTCACAAAGATTGAATCTCCATGCATCCTGTTTTTCTCTCTTCTGTTATTTTAATGGCCTTGTGCAAGTCACAGAGTCATTTGTCAGCTCCTGTGACAACTCCTTTGAAGTATCACAAGCCATCTGGTGAATGCATTTTTGTTTCTGCCTGTCCAGGGAGAAAATGTCAGATGAAGCCATAGAAAAAGGGAAGCAAAAGGAGAGACCTAGTTACTAAGCTCCAGGAATGAAACTGTATTGAAATCCAATTAATTACCTGTTGTGGTAAAAGTAAGATGCAGCTGCAGATCCATGGGAGCAAAAGTATGGAGCACAAAAGAGAGAAAAATATAAAGCAAAGAAAGAAGAAACAATGTCCAACTATTCTCCCCATCCATGGCCAAATCTTAGAAGAAAAAGCCTTCTGACTTCATTTTAGGGTTTATGAGGAAGACAGTATACGAGGGGAAGTGTTATTTTGGTTCCCATTTTAATATCTAATTCTAGAAATTTGAAATGAAATGCCTATGAGGAAGCACAGTTACTCTTTAAAACTCATACTTCTCCAAATCTGGAAATTTTTAACACAAAAAAGAAAGAACGCAAACTACGTATTTTGCATAAAGAATATTTTTACAAAAATAGATTTCTTTTTTTAAAATCCTATTAAAAGTATGTATTTTAGGAGAAAGTGACACATAAACACAAATATTTCCCCAACATTTTTAATGCAGAAACAGGAAATAGTGAATTTAACATATTCCCTTATATATTTGCCCTAAGCCACAAGTGCATAATTTTCCTCAGCTCAAAAGTCACACTAGGTTTTGCATTCAAATATAAATTATGACTGGACAACCCTCAGTATATATGCTAAGAAATTCACATAGGTTTTTGTTTTCCTTCTTGCCTCCACAGATCCAAATTCTACAGACTATCCAATTCTGATGAAATTTAGTTTAGTTTTTTAAATGAAAAGCCAGTAACACAAGAAATAAACATGCTGCATTTATTAAGCTCAGCTTGGACTCAAACATTATTCCTCAGAATATGAATAATTTTTGGTATCTACCATTTTCCTCACACCTTCTCTCTAAATAAGCTATTCACATAACATTCAGTACTAGTAACTAGTCAGTTAGTCTGCTCACTTTCTTGTTTTCAGTTGGCTTTATATAACATATAATAGGAGCTATTTTCTTTTTTATCACAATTGCTACTGGTTATTCTAAGCCAGAAGTTCCCAAACTTGGCAACTTTAAGACTTGTGGACTTCAACTCCCATAGCTGGCTGGAGAATTCTGGGAGTCGAAGTCCACAAGACTTAAAGTTGCCAAGTTTAGGAACCTCTGTTCTAAGCTTTCTGCTGAAAATGCTTTAGATATCTGTGTTGTTATGAGGGGAGTGTATTAAGTTACACTGAAAAACCTGTTCTAATTCTGTTTTGACTCAACAGGATCATGGTGAGCTTTGGCAATATTATCTTTCCTTGAAGTCCCCAGACTTTTGGAATTGTTACACCGAAACTTTAATCTTATATGTGTTGCCAAAGAGACACAGCTCTGACAATGTGATGAGAATTGCATATATGTCATTTTTGAGTGTTTTTCTCAACACCCCTGAGTCTTTACATTTCCATGACTGAGAATGGAAAGGTGTTCACCATGGTCCCTCAAACAGAAGCTCAGTTGGAAACATTGCAAAAGAGATAGTTTTAAGAAAACAAAAATCTTATTTAGCATCCGTCACATTTTGCAGGGAAGTCTTGACAATTGTTGTATATGCTTCTACAAGTCTATTTGATTGGATCTGGGAGTTGGTGTCAAGTGTTCAAATCCATATTTAAATTTAATGCCTCCAAATTGTGGTCCATAATTTGCCAGCTGCCTGCAATTTGGTAGCTCAAGGTTGACTCAGCCTTCCATCCTTCCCAGGTCAGTAAAATGAGGACCTAGATTGTTGGGGGCAATATGTTGACTCTGTAAACTACTTAGAGAGAGCTGCAAAGCACCATGAAATAGTAAATAAGTCTAAGTGCTATTGCTATCACAATTCACGGTATGCCATATCTAGCTAAAGCAATTTCAATGTTTTAATAACGATCTGTGCTAACAAATTCAATGATTGAGTTACTTTTGAATAATGTAAGAATGTAATTCTTTATCATAATCTAGTTTTTATGACACAGTGAAAAAAGTCAATGCTTACTTTTTTCTAAGAGGCCAGGGGAAAATCCTCATCTCTGAAGGGTTTCATTAGCAGGCTGGAATGACTTTTCGGGAAAACCTTTTTTCTTCTTAATTTAATTTAATTTATTAAATTTCTAAACCACCCCCTCTCCCCGAAGGGACTCGGGGCGGTGTACAGGAAAATTAAGAACATCTAAAAACATAACAATACATACATAATTAAAACCAAATTAAATAATTAACCCTGTACTAAAATTTATAAAACATTAAAACTGTATCCCATTAAAAACTGATTAAACAACTTAAACTACAGACTGGGGCGAGGAGCATAAATTAGGCCAGGCCTCTTCTTCTGAGGACTCTCTGTTTTATTGTTCATGGTAAGCCAGGAGACATGTCTTTGGCATGTCTCTTGGATATAATAATAATAATAATAGTTAAATTTATTAACCGCTCCCTCTCCCCACAGGGACTCGGGGCGGTGCACAGGGGAAATAAAAACAATAAATATACAAAATACATACCAATGTAAAAACAGATTAAATTAATTCCTGTGCTAAAAACCATTGACTAAAACCATTGACTAAAAATCCCCATTCCCCAAAAAACCCTAAAAAACCCTAAAAAACAGAGGAGAAGTTATCCCAGGCCGGCAAGGCAGAAAAAGTGTGTTTTCAATTTAAGACGGAAGGAGCGGAGATCCGTGGTGGTCCTAATATCGGGGGGGAGGTCGTTCCAGAGGGCTGGGCCCGCCACAGAGAGAGCCCTTCCCCTGGGTGTCGCCCGCTGACAAAGTCTAGTGGACGGCACCCGGAGAAGTCCCTCTCTGTGGGAGCGAATCGGTCGTGAGGATGTATGAGGCAGGATCCGATCCCGCAAGTAGCTAGGTCCCGAGCCATGGAGCGCTTTAAAGATGATAATTAATACCTTGAAGCGCACCCGGAAGACGACAGGCAGCCAGTGCAGCTCGCGCAAGAGCGGTGTTACATGGGTGTACCTTGTGGTACCCATAATTGCTCGCGCGGCTGCATTCTGGACCAGCTGAAGTCTCCGGGTGCACCTCAAGGGAAGCCCCATGTAGAGAGAGTTGCAATAGTCCAGTCGGGATGTCACGAGGGCATGAGTGACTGTGCGAAGGGCGTCCCGATCCAATAGGGGGCGCAATTGGCGTACCAGGCGAACCTGGTAAAACGCCCTCCTGGCCACGGCTGTCACCTGATCTTCCATTGACAGCCGGGTATCCAGGAGGACACCCAAATTGCGCGCCCCATCCACAGGGGCAAGATGTTCGCCCCCTATGGCCAGCGATGGAGTGAGCTGGTTGAATCGGGCAGCCGGAAACCACAGCCACTCGGTCTTGGTCGGGTTTAGCCTGAGTCCGTTACTTCCCATCCAGTTCCGCACGGCTTCCAGGCACTGGCACATCACCGCTACGGCATCGTTGGGGTGGTCTGGGGTAGATATATACAGCTGGGTGTCGTCAGCGTATAGATGGTACTCTACCCCAAAACCACGGATGATCTCACCCAGCGGCTTCATGTATGTGTTAAACAGGAGGGGCGAGAGGACCGACCCCTGAGGCACCCCACATATAAGGGGTCTCGCGGTTGACCTCTGCCCCCCTGCCAACACAAATTGCGATCGGCCAGAGAGGTAGGAGGAGAACCACCGCAGAACGGTGCCTCCCACCCCCAACCCCCCCAGCCGATGCAATAGGATACCATGGTCGATGGTATCGAAAGCCGCCGAGAGGTCTAATAGGACCAGGATGGAGGAACAACCCCCATCTCTGGCCCTCCAGAGATCATCCACCAACGCGACCAATGCCGTCTCGGTGCTATGCCCGGGCCGAAAGCCGGACTGGCGCGGATCTAGATAATCAATTTCATCCAGGTGACGGGGAAACTGTTCTGCCACCACACTCTCGACAACCTTCGCCAAAAAGGGAAGGTTGGAGACAGGACGATAGTTGTTTAAAAGAGCTGGATCCAAAGAGGGCTTCTTGAGGAGGGGCCTCACCATCGCCTCTTTTAGGGAAGCAGGCAAGGAACCCTCACTCAAGGATGCGTTGACAACCTCTTGGAGCCAGCCTCGTGTCCCCTCCCAGGATGCCAGTACAAGCCAGGAGGGACACGGGTCCAATAAACATGTGGTGGCTCGCAGTCGCCCACGTAACCTGTCCATATCTTCGGAAGTAACGGAGTCAAACTCCTCCCAAACAAGATCTCCCTCGTGGCATCTCACTGGGCCATGAATGGGGGCTAACTCGTTCTGTATCTGAGCGGTTTTCTCCTGCAGAAAAATCACAAATTCCTCTGCTCTACCCTGTAATGGGGCTTCCCGCACCCTCTGTTGAAGGAGGGAGCGGGTCACCCTAAACAGGGCGGCAGGGCGGTTGTCTGCGGATGCTATGAGAGTGGCACAATGATGGCGTTTGGCCACTCTCAGCGCCACAATGTAAGTCCGTAAATGGGCTCTTACCTGTGTCCGGTCAGATCCAGATCGGGTAGCCCTCCATCTTCTCTCTAGGCATCTCTTGCGGCGTTTCATCACCCTCAGCTCCTCGGTAAACCAAGGGGCCTGGGTGTTTCGCCGCCGCACGAGAGGCCGCAAGGGCGCGACCCGATCCAAGGCTCCCACGGCCGCACTATTCCATGCAGCCGTGAGGTCCTCCATCGGGGCACGGGTCAGGGATACAGGAAATGGCCCAAGCGCCGTCTGGAACCCATCCGGGTCCATCAGGCGCCTGGGGCGGTACCAGATTGGAGACTCTGGTTCCGCCTCCCCGCGGAGGGGAGCAGCGGTCAGAAAGTCGAGGCGGAGAAGTGAGTGGTCTGACCATGACAAGGGCGTGATGACTATATCCCCTATACCCAGATCACTCTTCCATTGGCCTGAGACAAAGATGAGATCCGGTGTATGTCCACCCTCGTGAGTGGGGCCTTGAATTACTTGGGTCAGGTCCATGGCCGTCATGGAAGCCATGAACTCCCGAGCTGCCTCGGATGATTCGCCCACCGATGGCAGATTAAAGTCCCCCATGACTAAAAGTCTGGGGGTCTCCACTGCCACCGTAGCGATCACCTCGAGGAGCTCGGGCAGGGCTGCTGCTACATAGCGGGGAGCCAGGTATACAACCAGCAAGCCCAACTGCCTCCCTAGGCCCCACTTCACACAGAGGGACTCACAACCGGTAGTCTGTGGCACAATGGTCTCTCTCGCCTCAAGACCTTCTTTTACAATGACCGCTACCCCACCACCCCTGCCTAGGGCCCGTGGCTGATGAAAAGCACGGTAGCCTGGTGGGCACATTTCAACGAGGGGGAGTCCTCCCTCGTGGCCCAACCAGGTCTCCGCTATTCCGGCCAGGTCCGGGTCCCCCTCTGACAGGAGGTCACTAATGAGGGGGGCCTTGTTGACAACGGACCTGGCATTGCAATACATCAGCCGCAGGCCCTGGCTCTGTACCTCCTGACCACCTAGTTTGCGGGGGTTGTGGCGCCCGACCGTTTCTAACCAACGGCCGCGCGCCAACAACCGGGAGGATGTAGCTTGTCTCCCCTCGGTCCTGCCCCTCCCCACGACCCTCTGAATCGGCATGCCCCCAACTGGAACGACTTGTATGTCCCCCCCCCTATCGGCCTCCGCTTCCTTCCGTCGACTGCAAGCCTGGCCCTCTCTGTCTAATTGACTATACCCTCCCCCCTCCCTGGTACCCTCTAAAATTAACAATAATCTACCCGCTAAAAAACCCCTTAAGCCGCGTTTCGCCCGCCTCTTCAGATCAATGAATCCTTCATTGAGGCGGGCCCTCGATAGAATGGAGGGCCAAACCTGCGAGAGTGGAGACTCTCGCAGCTGTAATAGGTCTAGTCTGGAATACATTGGCATAGGCATAAACAATTAAATAATTAATATCTCAAATCTTATGCCTCTTTAATGTAGGCGGGCTCTTACGGGTAAGATCAGCTGATGGGATGATATCAGAGAAGGATGCCTTGAAATCTCAAAAGGTCAGACAAGAGAATCAAAAGTGTCTAGGGGTTTTGGCATGATCCAGAGCAACATTTTCTTCCTCAAGAATTTCATCTATTTTTAAGGGCTGTGGCAATTTCACGTTGATTCCATTTTATTCCAGAGCTCTCCAAATTTTCTGTGGACTGGCAGCAGTGACGGCAGTAGTGGGTGGGGAGGGAGAGGGAAAGGTTTCACATGAACACCTGTTGCTTGTGCAAATGAAGCTTTAATACGCTCATTTGCCACTTGCATGGCCCAGTTTCCAATGGACCATTGCCCGATAAAGGGGCCTAGCCTGGGAGTTGGGGACCCCTGTTTTATTTCATTAGTATAAATTTCTGGATTAAATTCCTCTTTGATATTCTCAATTCAATCTGTGATATATGATCAAGAGAGAGCATCTGCCATAAATTATCTGATTTAAAACCAGATAATTCAAAGTGTTACTACTGAATTACTGAGTTCAAAGTCGTATTACTGAAATGTCAGCAATGGTTGCTGTATTCTGGGTGGATGTTAATTAGTCAAGATAACAACTAATTTCTGCTTTAAGATGTTTTTCATATATATTTAGAAATGAAATTGTTTGATCCAACAACAAGAGCATATGAGGATTAAAGCATATAATGCATATATAGTAGACAACCATGAGCCAATCATTTCCTGGATTAAAATTACCCTCAACCCAATCCATAATAAGTGTTGTACTCAGAATATTCTTTATGTTATTATGTTATTATGCTTATATAATGTATAGAAGTCCAATACAGATGCATTTTTGGAAAAGTCTTCCAATTTTGATGTAGGCAACCAGGCTGGAAATGAATTTTGGGCTATATTTTACCATTCACATAATCTTCTGAATCTCTTTCTGGCCTATTACAATTGCCTTTATTTTAGCCTGCTCTGGTTTAATGCCACGTTTCATTAGCACTTCCTGAACTTTAAAACAATGTTTGCTTCTGTTCAATTTAATATTTGAAGATCTGGCTTTTTCTAGTACCAATTTTAATTGGTAAGTATGTTCTCCTTCTATGGTACCACATACAAATATCTCATGCATATTATCTTCCTAGAATATTATATCAGTCATAAGTGTCAGGAACATAACAAGTATGTGATTAAAGCTATACTGAGTGTATGGCATATTAAGATATACATAGTTGAGTCTTTCTTCATTGATGTGCCAATTTGGAAAATATCTTTGTGCCTGCTACTGTATTTTTTTTTTGACTATAAGACACACCCGAGTATAAGCACCACCATAATTTTGATGAGGTGATTTTTTTAAAAAAATTGCACTCTGCAGGCCTCCCAAACCCTCTGCAGGCCTCATATTTTTGCAAAAAAATAAAAGGGGGGGGGCATGCAGAGGCTTTGGGAGGCTTGTAGAGCCTTTGGGGTGGGTCTGGAGGGGGGGGGACAAGCAAAAAATGAGAAAAGGCATTTTTCACTTGTTTTTGCCCTCCCCAGCCCCCAGGAGAACTTTGCAGGCCTCCCAAACCCTCTGCACGTCCATTTTTGCAAATGGGGTAGGGTTTCGGTATGCCAAAAATGCTGTATTCAGTGTACAAGACGCAGCCAGATTTTCACTCTCTTTTGGGGGGAGAGAGGGAGATGCATCTTATACTCCCAAAAATACAGTAATTCTGCTAAGAATTCAATTTCTACAATTAGGGTAATGCTCTCTATGAATACTCCAGGCAAACTGTTAGATTTCTATCTTTTTGTGAATTCTAAACATGAAATAATCCCATTCAGTTGGATTTCCAGTACAGTGAATAATTCTTTCTTCCTTATATTCAGTTTCAAGTTTCAGTTTTGTTTTTAATCATAGTGTCTTTCCAATGTGCCTCATTGATTGACCAAAGGAGAAAACAGTCTTCTTCAAATTTAGTGTCCTTTGACATTGCTGTGTATATTTCTTTAAAAGAAATTTACTTTCGCACATTTTACTCATGTAATTTCCACATCATGCTATCTGTGCCTGATGCGGAACATTGTTTATATAGTTGTTTATACCACATTGACTGCATTGAGTGCATACAATCTGGCTTCTTTCCCAGCTGTCTGACCAGCTTAGAAACAAGCCTTTCCTTCCCATTCATCTTTAGTGTGGGTGACTGTCAATATTGGAATATTATCATTGGTATGTCCCAAGCTTTCAACTCAGGGGTGAAATCCAGCCGGTTTTGGCAGGTTCTGGAGAACCGGTAGCAGAAATTTTGAGTAGTTTGGAAAACCGGCAAATGTCACCTCTGGCTGACCCCAGAGTGGAGATGGAATAGAGATTTTGTAGTATCCTTCCCCTATCATGCCCACCAAGCCCCGCCCACCAAGCCACACCATACTCACCAAGCCACGCCCACAGAACCAGTAGTAAAAAAAATTGAATTTCACCACTGTTTCAGCTGTTAGTGAGTTTATTTTTATTTATTTTATTTTATTCGAATTTATATCCCGCCCTTCTCCATGGAACACCCAGGGTGGCGCACAGGAAATTTAAAAAACATATAAAGTACAAAAAATAAATATATAATTTAAAATAAATATTAAACACTCCCACCTGTGCTAAAACCAAATTTAAAACCCAATTTAAAAACTTCCTAAAAGTCCCCATGTTCTGCCAGTCCCCAGTTCTGCCATTTGCCATATTGCAATAGCGTTTTGTATTACATTCAACACTCTAAGTAATTGTCCTTACACCCTCCTGTTTCTTATGCCTCAAAGACTTTGATTTTACATCAAAGACTCTTTCAACATCTCAGGATCATAAGACTTAGTCACAAGTTTTAGATTTGTTATAAATTCTTCAATTATCTCTTTTTGTAACGGAAGATACATATTTCCTACAGTATTTTTTTTGTGGCACAATAAATCAAAACGTTTTGTGATAAGACTTTAAATGATGCCTTTCTTCATCCATGCATGTAAATGTACTATATTCACTAAGTATTCTTGCTCCAGCCCAACAGAAAGCATGTTATTTTCTGTTCAACGTTCATGGCAGCCACTTGGAAGTATAATAGAAATTTTTGCTAAATGGCCCTCCACACTGCTAGTAAGCTTGTGATGGTTTTAGAGCATCCATTAGAAAAAATGAGGCTGTTACTTCCTATTGTATCTGGTTACTTAAGAGTTAGGGTAATAGATGCATCACTTGAGAACTGCACTGTCAAATGGTAGCCTTTACCTCTAAAATTTCATTCAAGGATTTACTGGAAGTACAATATATTTGGTATCATGAATTTGAAATAAATCCAGTTCAAACATTACTTCTATTAAATGTCAAGTAACAGGATGAAGATAAATCAAATGACTGGTCCAACATACTCTCAGCCGGTCTAGGCCAGACCTGGTAGGAACAAAGGGAGTACAATGCAATGAGCAGGAAACATGTCCCTTGTAAAGTCAGACTGGGCGCGCCCACCTCTCAGCACTTTTTCAAGTCTCTGGATCCTGCCCCGTGTCCATCCAGCTGCCCACCTCCACTGGTAACCACTATCTGGCGGCTGGGGTGTTGGGGCTGCACATGGCCAACTGCCGCAGTAGCTGCCTGGCCAACACCCATCTGGCGGTAATGGGTCTCCTCGACACCAGGAACGACCCGCAGCATGTCGCGTAGCCACTGTGGAAGGCTGCCAGGACTGATCAACTGGGCAATGTGGGTTCGGAGGGTAACGCCTCACCCATTTGGCACCATCAATTGTCGGGCCACCGCTAGCAAGCCACCGCCTCGCTCATTACTCCCACTGCATCCCGCCCAGATATAGTAAGCCCCAGCCCAGGGCTCGACACATACTTTATGTTTATTATTCAGCTCTCAGGGCTGTTGAATTCTATACTATAAATAAAAACTTACCTTCTGCCATCTTCAAGGCAGAGAATATAACTAAATGTGGCTCTTCTGAGCTTGACCACAAACACACACAAAAAAGATCTGTGTAATGTCCAGCTTTTTGTCAACCATGCCGAAACCATTCACACATATATCTCTCCAATGTACTTTCACAGGTGTACATTGTTGATCTACATATTTGCTAAAGTTTACGTTTGAAAAGAAAAAGAACACGTTAAGGAAAAAGTACTAACAGAATAACTATTGGTTAAAACAAAACCTCAGAAATAAACTATCCCATCCATAAAATTAATGTATTCACATTTTTATATTGGCTCTCATACAACCAAATGGACTTTTACACAATAAAAAACACCACAAAGATATCCCTCTCTCTCTTTTCAGCAGCAAAAGAGGATGGGAGAAAAAAAGCCGAATGGAAATGAAGAGAGTAGAAGGGGCAGCTATTTAGAAACAAGAAAGGAGAAAACAAAACTGAATAATGGTCAGGAAAATGAAAGAGACAATAAGTAGGGGGGGGGAAAGAGTTTTCCACTTAGGATTGCAAAAAAAAAAAAAGGGCTCAAAATTCATTAATGAAATGTTTCCTTCTGTGAGACGGAGAACAGATCAGACAATTAGCAAATTTTATAGATTTATTTAAAATATTTATATACTGCTATTTAATATGGTACAGACACCTGCGATACAAAGCTAAAAAATGAACAAGTAGTACCATGTAAGGGCCTGAGAAAGAAAAGCAACATTAAAACTCTGGGCCTGTTGCAAATAAGAGCACTGGCTCCTTGATTCTGAAATATTCAACCTTCTTTGTTATTAAGGCATCTTATATCTACAATAAAAGCAGCTTAACTGGCTGAGCTTCATTCTTCACTCTTTTCTACCAGCACCTGCACATGGGTGGAATTCCTAGAGGGAGAGAAATTAACTGAAGAGCTCTGGGTGAAACTCTTAACACCTCTCAAGCACAACAATTAATCTTCAGGGCAATCTTCGAAGGCATTCAATATTTTCAGCAGGAATACTTGCAGACATTTGCATTTCCTGACCGTTCCTTTATTTTCAACAGATTTTCCTAGATATGATGAATAGGCTAGGCTCATGATGGCAAACCTATGGCACATGTGTCAGCTGCTGTTCTGGTTTCTGGTACATGCATGCGTACCGGCCAGCTGGCCTTCACATGCGCTGGAGTGCCAGAAACCCAAAGACCAGCTGGTGCGCCAGCGCACACGAAGACCAGCTGGCCAGTGTGCATGCATGCACCAGGAACCTGAAGACCAGCTGACTAGTGTGGGCATGCACACTAGCCAACTGGGCTTCAGGTTTCCGGCACTGGTGCACGCACACACAGGGGCATTCCAATTTGGGTACTCGGTGCCGTAAAGGTTCGGCAACCCTGGGCTATGCTTAAATTATAAGAATAATAATTGTCAACCTTAGGAGACAAACCAGACAGGGGGACATGGCCAGATTAGCTAATTCTACTTCACTGTAAGGTTACAGTAATTTGCAAGTCTGAAAGCACTTGTCTCCCCCTCCCCCCCACTCCTTTGCAGCCCCCAAATTTAGGTAGTTCTTGATTTACAACCAATTGTTTAGCAACCGTTCAAAGTTACAGCAGCACTGAAAAAGATGAATTGTGATCTATCCTCACACTTATGGCTGTTGCAGCATCCCTACAATCCCATGACCAAACTTCAGGGATTTGGCAACTGACATAGATTTACAATGCCTGCACCATCCCAGGGTAACACAGATTAGAATTATTAGAATTAGAATTCTTTATTGGCCAAGTATGATTAGACAGACAAGGAATTTGAGTCCGGTGCATAAACTCTCAGTGTACATACAACAATAATGATCACCATCTGCGACCTTCCCAGCCATCTTCTAAGAAGAAAATCAATGGAGGAAGCTGGATTCGCTTAATGACTTTGTAGTTCACTTACAGTGACTGCAGTGATTTGCTTAACCATGGCAAAGAGGGTGTGACTCACTGGGTGTGACTCACTTAACAGTCGTTTTGCTTAGCAATGGAAATTCTGGTCCCAATTGCGGTGGTAAGCTAAAGCCCACCTGTACAGAGGGCCTCCTCTGAGTCTCTTGCCCCACCCAAATTCCTATTGCAGGCTAAGCTGCCTTTTAACTGACTGCTCGCTTGGTTGTGTCTCGTTGCCTTCTCTCCCACATTCCATTTCCATGATATACTAAAATCTTATGAATTTTGTACTTTCAGCAATCTATTTGACAGGCTGCATTTATTCAAAGGAAAATCCCTCTGATATTCCCATGGTTGGAGTATAGAGTTCTTGCATTGATCCCAGCTACCAGATGTAGGAAGTTAGCACCCATCCCTCTCCTAGAAAAATGAAATATTTTAAGAAATATGAAAAAGGCAGAATATTATATTTCCCTGGATGACAAAAGGAGAAACATGTTTTTAGGCAGGAAACAGACTCACTCTTAATAGCCCCCACCATCCTCAATAGCCCACAACAGATGTCCCCTCTTAAAAGAGATAGCTACGTCTATTCATAGGCAAATGCCCTCACCCAAGATCCAACAAAGTTAGGATTAGCCCTCTACCCATCTAGCAACAGAACTCGCCACATGGCACCTGGGAAGATTACATCATCCAGCAAGGCTCAACCAAGCCTGGGACGCAGGACAGCCTACAGAGTTGCCCCTGCATGGCCCCATGGGAGTCTGATAACCAATCAGAATACAAGCTCAAATTCAAAAGCTCAGAGAGAGCATAAAACTCAGGCACTCTCAGCATCTCTGCCCTTTTTTTCCCTTCACCCAACATCTTCAAGGCATGTGATCCTGTCCACCATTAAAACCATCTTTCCAGACAGCCATCATTGTTTCCAGTGTCTTTCTCCCCACTTGGAACTGAACCCAGAAGGACATTTCTTCCAACACAGGTAACTAAGAATTTCGTCTGAATGTGCTGTTGTTGCATATTTCCCTCTCCTCTACTTCCTGTTTTTAAGATATTACTAGGGAATTTCTGTCCTGGGCTGTCCCAAATCAGGGATCTGGAGCCTACAGTATACACACCTTTTTTAAAAAATCCCGGTATCTTCTGCAATCTCTAAAAAGGTCTATCAAAAAAACCTCACAAAAGTTGCAAGTGATAAGGGGAAGTGAAAATTTGTAAATGGTAAAACATATTTACAGATAAATAAAGCGGAAGGAAACAGGTTAGAAATTGGAGAACTTCATTTAGCAACAACTTTGTTTTCAAAGTGTTCCCGACTATAAAAATCCAAAGAGAAATTTTGCTGGATTTATGGGGGACCAGTGACTTAGCCAAGCATCAAAGAATCATCAGATGATTTGAAGGCAGATTTCTGAAAACTTCTGAAATAATTGAAGCATTTTTCCATCCCGTGCTATTCATTAGCTGAGAATTTCATTCAACAAACATTTGTAACAAAACACAAAGCACTAAAGTCAAGTTTCATTTTTTGTAAATTTGATAAAACTGTAAAAAAAAAAAAATCTCACATAAGATAAAGCAGACTCATCCATCTCCATGGGTGTCCACTGTCTACTATGTGCCTTAAACTATTCTAGTTTACATCTGGTTTTGACTGTTATTCCTATCTTCGCTTTCTGATATAATAAATTTTACTTTAAATATGAGGGGGAAATTTATAAAATTCACTGCGTCCTTGAATCTAAATGAGAGTTAGGGAGGAATAGAGCCATCCTGACCTGTCCTCTGACTCACCCATTGCTTCTTTTCAAGCAAGGCTTAATTGAGAGGTAGCACAGCTCAAGCCTGCCTAGAAATTAGAATCTGTAAAAGGGCATGGAAGGGCAGTCTGAATAGCAAGCTGAACTGAAAGAGCAAAGAGAATGAGAATAAACGGAGCTGGGAAATGAAGCCAGTACTCAGGAAATAAGATGATGCAGAACCAGCTCCTACAAAACAATATGGGCAGGAGGAGGAGAAATGGCCTCAGGTCACAAATGAATAGGACTTGACCCATGAACCTACCTGCCATGTATGATGAGTTAACAGAAACTGCAGTAGTTTGGAACATCTCCCTGGCTATAAGTTTGGCCCCAACATCTTTGGCACTCTATTTACTCAGACCTTGTTTGAGCAATAGAATCTGCTTGCTTTTTGTCTATTTTATAAGCATCTCTGGTCCCATAGCTCATTTCTGGCACTTGCCAATGTGATTTCTTACAATCTAGTTTTTTCAGTTCTGTAAAGGTAGAGTCAGTATTCAAGGAGGAAAGCTGATAAAACTCCTGCTGAAAGCATGATTAGAGTTTCGTGTATTTATGAGCTCCTTTCACATTGAAAAGGATGCATGCTGAGATATTGTAAATATCTTGAGGGGGAAAGAAATCTCAGTCTTCCCAAATTTCTTTCTCATCTAAACCTCTAAGAGCTACACTAATGTCTAGCCTGTTTGTGCTACCCAGCAATTTCAATTTTTTAGATATAACTGGTGCCCAGATTTCTTTTTAAACAGTTTTATCCTATCTTTCTTGGCTAATTTATATACAATCACCCCTTCCTTGAGTTTATATGCAGCTTAGATTATTCTTTAAATCTTGATTTTAATTACACAATAAATCACACTTGATGAAATACTTGCCAAAATCCAACTTCTTCTTTGATTCATAGCTGAGATACATAATTTATTTTTAAAACCTTACTCTGTTGCCTCCACTGCATAATGGGATGCATAATGGGAATATGGTGCTCAGAAAGTATCACTCACTTTCAGAATATAATTTAATTTACCTTGTTGCATTATATTGGTGTATAATCAATTGTTCCCATTTTATCCAGTCAAAAGTGCCTACAAACTACAGGATCTTTCTTGAGTCCTATTTTACAACCCCCAAATATTGTGCCATCACCATATCTTTAAATGCCTTTCTTTCAAACTTCTTGTTCATTACCAAACAACTTGTGGGTGGGAAACCTATATACACTCTACTTCTTGCTAAACTACAACTTCTTTTTTATAATATTTTTGTTATTGTTTACAGATGAAAAGAGGAAAAAATAATATGAACTAAGAAATATATAAATAGTGAAGAGAGAAAAATTAAGAAATCATCTAAAGAAATTGCCTCTCTCTTCATCAAGACAAGTAATATTACTTTCTCTGATACTGCAACATAAAATCTCTTTTTCCCCATATCTCATCTCTTATCTATAAAGAAGTTGTAAGCCTCATCGTTCATACCTAATAATCAAAAGTCCATTACAAGTTACTTGCAAATAAGCAAGTCCAGCCAAGGTATAGTGTGACGATATGAATCAAATAATGCAGACTCCTGATGTAATTTCTCAAGCAATAAAAAAATATTACCAACCAACTATGCACAGTCCTTTGGTGATGCTGAAATTGACTTGTCTCAGGCAGTCACCTTACTATGCAAATGGAAAGATCAGCCTTGTAATTCAATGCCCTCTGCTAGCACTGTGCCATAACATTAATGTATTTGAAGGTGGAAGATTTTCTTATGATTAACTCTTACCTTTTGGTGGACTCAAAAATTATGAGCCCATTCAAAAGTGGTGTCCATATATCTCTCAAAAGTGGTATCTCATCCATGTAGCATTGATGGAACATTACATGGACACACAAGGTAGACAGACAGACAGATTCAACCCCAGAGCAATTTTGGTTTCATTTTGTTCCACTTTTATTATCTTGTTTACAAAAACAGTCCTTAGCCACTTGTCATATTCCTTTATGAGTTCCTTTGGAAAGATTATTAAACAAGAGTTTAGACAAGAGCCACGGGGGCAGTGAGTGGTAGTATTGGTGGTTGCATTCTGTTTTGACTGTATGTATAGTTTCTCCTTGGTTGTTGTTGTTTTTTCCAGCCAAGTCAGTGACCCAGAAAACAGGAATGCATGGGGAAACCAAAAAAATATTTAAATAACACTTCAGTTTACTCTTTAACCAATTTATTTTTTACTGCCTTTCACAGATGTCTATCTTTTAATTACTAAACAGACTTTGAATGCTCCTTCCCTATTTGTATTTAGACCCTATAGTCACTTTTTTTTAAAAAGAAAGAAAAAAGAAAAAGAGCATTTCACCTCATTTTATTAACAATGTTTATTAACAAAGTTTAACATTTAAGAAATGTGGCAACATAATTTTAATATATTCGATAGTTATATTGACACTGATTGGTTTTGGTGCATGCACCTAGTTTATTAAAAGGCATTGAGGAAGGTAATATGAGCCTTGGTGGCGCAGTGGTTAGAATGCAGTACTGCAGGCTACTTCTGCTGCCTGCCGGCTGCCTTCAATTTGGCAGTTTGAATCTCACCGGGCTCAAGGTTGACTCAGCCTCCTATCCTTCCGAGGTGGGTAAAATGAGGACCCAGATTGTTGGGGGCAATATGCTAATTCTGTAAACCACTTAGAGAGGGCTGTAAAGCATTGTGAAGCTTCATGCACGGTGTGGAGAAAGTAAAATAGGAAAAACTGTTTTCCCTATCGCACAACACTAGAACTAGGGGGCACTCTATGAAACTTTTGGAAGCTAGACCTCAAACAAATAAGAGGAAGTACTTTTTCACCCAGAGGATCACTGGTCTATGGAACTCCCTGCCAGAAGAAGTGGTGACAGCTGTCAGCCTCGACACCTTTAAGAAAGGATTAGACGAGTACATGGAGAACAACGGTATCAATGGCTATCATTATGGATGCCTAAGGACACCCTCTGGGTTGGAGAGATAGGCAGGATATCTCTCAATGCCATTTGCAGGGAATCATAAGCAGGTGAAGACATCTGCTTGGGAAGACCCTGAAGCAAATGGTGAGCCACTATGCTGGACTGGATGGGCTGTTGCCTGTTCCAGCAAGGCTATTCTTATGTTCTTATGTTCTTAAGCGCTATATAAGTCTAAGTCCTATTATTATTGCTAACACAAATCTGCAAGACTCAGTTGGGTAGACATGTTGCATTAAGACTAATGTGGTTAGGTAATTTGCTCATAGTTTTTTTCTTTATGATTGATTGGCATAATGTATGCATTCTATTTTTATTTGGCCCTGGAGAAAGAATTGTATTAAATTTCCCAGCCCCATAGCTGTCTACAAAAAATAGGCAGACACCTATATCACGCTCCGGTTTAACTCTGTGGAATATTGCCAGCAAGGGAAATTAATGGAACACTTTTCACAACCTAGCAGTGCCTGTTTCCCTGGTAGACATGAGGCTGGAACAAATAATAACTGCCAGCATGAGCACCTAACACCTCCACTGGTACTGCTTGAAGCAAGCAGAGATTTCATTTACTCTGAGCCCTTTGTACCTCCGTAGCTGTTACTTTTTTACTATACAACTTTGGAAGCAACAAGTGAAACTCAGGGGGTCAATTCAGGCAACAAAAAAGCTAGCAATCAAACAACTTCAGAGATATGTCTCAGTCAGAATTTATTGCATTGTTCTTTTATATCTAGAGCTATTTTCTGTTGGTGCTGGTGCAAAAAACCTTCCTTGGATTCCCCAAAGTTAAGATCAAGCCACTGGGGCTCACAAAAGATAAATGGAATTGATTTGTATTTGTTTATAGAAGTTGGCTTTATTTTTAATAGGGCTGTTATTGTCCCAGAGGGCTAAGACATTGTGGTGCCTGAGGGAAAGGACAAGATGGTTCCAACCTCGATGTCTAAAAACCAACTGAATTGGCAGTTAACCTTGCTTTTACACTGGCTGAGGGACAGAAACTTACACTGTGCACAGAGGCAGCTAGTTAGCTTTGGGGTTACAGGAAATAACCTGTGGTAACTAGAACATAGAGGCATGAATGATAGGAGACCCAGAAAGAGAAGACTTTAGGCTGCTCCTATTGCCTAGGGTAATTGCCTAATAATAGAGTTAGTCTGGATAGTTGGTACCAATAGACAATATTTATGTTTTCCACTGTCAGCAATTTTCTGTGTATCTATTTTAATGTTTAAAAATCACTTTGATGGCTATTACCATCAAGAGCTGTGGTGGCGCAGTGGTTAGAATACAGTATTGCAGGTTAATTCTGCTGACTGCCAGCAATTCGATTCTGACCGCCCAAGGTTGATTCAGCTTTCCATCCTTTCAAGGTCAGTATAATTTGGACCCAATTGTTGGGGGCAAGATACTGACACTGTAAACCACTTAGAGATGGCTGTAAATAACTAAAGCGATATATAAGTCTAACTGCTATGGCTACCATACCAACCTTACTGAAAATTCAACAATGCATAGTTAAATGACAGCATTTGTTGCCAAAAGATGCAATGATGATTTCAGATCAGATGTTTTTAATCAAGTTAAATGGTTTTCAAGGGGGACCAGGCAAATTTAGAATAACAGAATAAGAGAGTTGAAAGGGACCTTGGAGGTCATCTACTCCAAGCAGGCAAGCAGAATTCATGAGAGAACAGGATGGTAGGTAGACTTCATATAATAGCTGATAGTCCTTTGGCCACCTCCATTATTAGAAATCCACAGTCCAACCAGAGGAATTTCATTATACTCTTATGCTTCTGTGAAAAACATAGTGGAGGAGCAAACAAGCCAGTTTCATCCATCTATTTGTTGCTATTTGTAAATGGCAATCTTCGTTATCTTAAAATTTCAATCAGTCCTCCACAGTTCTTTCAATAGATTAATTTGTACATGGGAAGCGATTAATGAAAAGATTCAAAACTAAATGTGCTCAGGAATTTGTAAAATTTGGTTTAACAGTAAAAGGAGGATATTGAAGGGAACATATCTTAATTTTCATCACCAGGCATCTATAATAGCAAAAAGAAAGAGAAAATTCTCTTTGTGCTCAGCTAGCTTCTGCAATAAAGGTTTTTTTTCTCTGTTCTCAAAAGAAAGCTATTCTTTCCATTGTCCTCTTCTACTGCTATATTCAGACATAACCGAACAAGAGAAAGGCTGGATCCCAAACATCACCCAATCAGCCTCCTAATCTAGCATTAATAAAATGCCTTAGAAGGTGGGACACATGCTTTTGTTCACTTCCTAATCGTTTGGGAAACTGAAAGTAACCTAACATAGTAAGAGAAGATTTTATGGCATATAAAGAAATTATACAGGTCAGTTTCCTATTTCCCTGTTCTTGTTTTTTTTAATATACCCTGTTTCTCTGAAAATAAGACCTCCCCAGATAATAAACCCAATTGAACTTTTGAACACATGCACTAAAATAAGCCCTACCCTGAAAATAAGCCCTCCCCAAAGCATTTATTTGGGGGGGTCAAAAGAAAATAAGACCCTGCCTTATTTTTGGCAAAACATTGCATATATGTTAAATTCGTTTGTTTCCATCTTTCCACAAGGCAGCTCTGGGCAGCTTAAAAGCAGCAGAACTGTGCTATGTATCTCTAGTAGTAATAAAAATATAAATTGTTGTTTAAATTATGATAAAAAGATGGGGAGGGAGAGAACAGGGTATGCAGGGGGCAAGGTGAGATCTGCTATTGGTCTATCAACCACCTCCAGCATGATACTCCCGAATTGGGGCCCTAAGCCAACTGGCAGAGCCAGATCTCGCAGAAGGTCATATGAAAAATAAAGCAAAACAAAATAACAATCAGAATTCTTAACATATTCTGTAAGCAACTCCAGTCTAGATAACTCCTCTAAAAATGATTATTGTGATCATCTTTTTTACTTGATATTTATTTTAAGAAGGTAGCATCACTTTCTATTATATTTTACATTAATATTCAGGTAAAAGTATACAAACAACTTAATTTAGCAGTTAGATGGTGGCATGAAAAGATGGACTGAAGAAAAAAAATGCAGCTCCTTCTTAACAAACTATAGTGTGTGTATTTCTCTATCATCAGTGCAGATATCATCAAACAGACTTGTTACACTTTAGATCAGGGTATTGCAGCCCATGGGCTGGATGCATCATGTGATAACATGATGATGCACGTTTGACACCCCTGCTTTAGATGTTAGACTACAATAATGATAGCTCCTTTATTAACATGTTCATTGCACATTTTGCATATAAAATTGCAATATCTCGGCCAGCTTGATTGCTTTAATGCCACTGTCATATTGCACAGTCCTGACACTGCTTCTCCTTTCAGGCACCACATGAATCATGCAATTAGCACCATATATACCAGAGGTGGCATTCAGCAGGCTCTGACCAGTTCTGGAGAACCAGTAGCAGAAATTTTGAGTAGCTCCGAGAATCAGTAAATACCTCCTCTGACTGGCCCCACCCCCATCTAATCTCTGCCTCCTGAGTCCCAGCTGATTGGGAGGGGATGGGGATTTTGAAGTAACCTTCCCCTGGAGTGAGGAGGGAATGCAGATTTTACAGTATCCTACCACTGCCATGTCCACCAAGCCATGCCCACAGAACCAGTAGTAAAAATTTTTGAATCTGTGTGTGTGGTCTGTGAAGGTAGGTAGGTAGGCAGACAGACAGACAGACAGACAGACTAACATCTAATTGTCCCATTACTATGCAGCTGCTAACAATCCCTCTGCTTTGTATGGTATGGCTGACCTTGCAAATAGATTGTGACTTGTAAGCTGTTCCAAACAGAGGATAAATAATACAAAAATATTCTCCTGGAAGTCTTTGAAATAGAGAGGTAAGACCATAATGGGATAAACTGTAGGACACAATTTGAAAAGGTGCATTAATGCATAGCGCTACTTGTCTGACCACAAATCTCTGTCAAGCTTCTCAAAGCAGCCTTCTTTGTCTGGTATCTTTGGGTGAGTTAAGACTATCATGGCTAGATCATCTCCATACATGCAGAGCATCTCAAACTATGGCTCAAAAATTGAGCAGCGCTTCAGAAAATACATAGTACAAAGAAAAGCTCTAATGAATCTCCAGGGCAAAACTATAGAACCTGACCTTTAAAAGCTGATGTGACATCCACAGACCTTCACAAAGGTTCTCACCAACTTTTGCATTTTTACTTTTAATGGAACAAAAGGGGAAATTATTATACAGGTACAAATCATACAGGCCAGTGATTTCCAACCTTTCTAGCTCTGCATACTGGCAGCGATGGCAGTGGCAATGGGGCGGGGGGGGGGGGGCAAGAGGAGACAGTTTGGTGTTGCAAACCTGTGGACCTGGGGATTGGGGAGCCCTAATAAAGACAGCCCATTAATTTTATTTAAATGTTATGAAATGTGACTATCTACACTTACTTCTTTTCTAATCCCACCTACTTCTTAAAGTAGCATGCTACCCCCAAAATTGGAAAAGCCTTTATTCCTCAACATGTCTAAGCAAATTTATCTATTCAGCCTGAATTGTGTGGCACTTGTTCAGAACAACTTTAATAAGGATTGGGGTATTCTACTGGATTTGGATTTGGATTTATTGGATTTATATGCCGCCCTTCTCCCAAAGGACTCAGGGCGGTGTACAACATAAGAAACACATAGTACAAAAGTTAAAAAGAGATTAAATCAAGAATCCAATAAGCAATACATTAATTAACAATTTATACATGATATAAAATAAATTAAATTTGGAATTAAAATTAATAAATTATTTTGTTCTGGCCAGGCTGGCTTGCTGAAAAAGTCAGCTTTTCAGGGTGCGCCGGAAGGACGGGAGGTCGGGTCCTTCTGATCAGCAATGTCTTTTCGCCTGACCCAAAACCAGCCAGCCAAAGGTCACTTGTCACATTTGTTTTTCCATGGATGCTAATTCTATTCTAATTCGAAGCTTTCAACATTTTTGTTTGTATTGGACGATGTACAATTGGTTGCACAATAGCTCGACCATGTGGCCACCAATAAAACAGCAAGCATTGCAGAGATTGATGGAAACTGGCAGTCCTTCTCTTCTGAACAACAGAAGGGAATCACCGAATCCTAGAATGTGGAAAGGATGAATTAGGGGTCACGGAATGCAGCTTCCCTGCTCAGTACAGGCATCTAAATTGAAGCATCCAAGTTAGACAGCTATTTAGGCTCCACTTTAAAATGTTCACTGAAGGGAAATCCATTGTTGTTATAATTTTCCCAAATATTTGTCAATCAGTAGGGAATATGCATTCCTTTTACAACAGTTTGGGTTTTTAATTACAATGTGTTTTAACTCATGAATACAGCCAGGGGTGGGTTCCTGCTGGCATTACTACCGTTTCGGCGTGCATGCACATTTGCACCTAAAAAGGTCTGTACATGCGCACATTAGAAAAGGGGGAAAAATTACATCTTTCTCAATGAAGATTGTTCTGTGCATGTGCAGAACAGAAAATCAAGATGGCACTGCCGCTGAGGATAGAACTGGTTTGGGCACGTGTCCAGTGAAGTTACTATCTACTCAGCCGAACCGTGCTGAACTGGTATGAATCCCCCTCTGGGTACAGCATCTATTAATTGGCAGAATGGATGCATAAAGTAGGTTCAACAGATCTCAGAATTAAAAGGGACATGCATAGGAAATGGGGGGAAATGGATATAATCACCAAGGAAGTGTTCCAGCAAGAAGCTAACATCTGCGAAAGAAAAATTTGAAAGCACAAAATTCAAAAACAAGTTAATTTTTTTTCAAGGAAAGCTAAAAGTAACTAAAATATTTTCTTGGCTATGTCAGTGGCTTAGAAAAAAAGAAAAAGAAAGCATCATTCATCTGCTAAAGGTTGCAGAATAATATTAGGTGATGGAGAAATAGCAGACTTCAATTTATACTTGGCTTTAACACTCTCCCAAAGAGATGGCTGTGTTCAAATGGATCTAAGCAGAACTAAAAACAACAGGAAAAAGTAGCAATCCATAGGAGAGCCCATCTATTATGAATAAATTTAAATGTCCAGGACCAGACCAATTACATTTGAGAATCTTGAAGGAATTTGGAGATGCCTTATTGAAGCCTTTGACTCCTCTCTCAAGATAAGCAGAATCCCAGCAGATTTAAGAATAAATGTTGTTTATTCTGTTTCTTCAAAAAGGGAAAAAGCAAGGCCTGCTTAATTGCAGATCAGTCAGATAAATACAGGTTAGTACAGGACAAAACTCTGGAACAATTATTAAGCAATTCATTTGTGTGCTTGTCAAAGAATGCATTGCTTGGTAGAAGCATCTATTATTCAAAGCAAATTATCCCCCCCCCCAAAAAAATCCCACCATTCTTGATAGATTGTTGAGTTTAGGTTGGCCAATTTCCCTGGCAAATAGGTAGACCAAGTGTATGCTGCCAAAGCATTTGGTAAGTTTTTGAGATTGTATTAAAGGAAATGTGGACCAACTACATAAACGTTTGATGACTGAAGAGCTGGTGGAAAAATAATAATGAAAAAGTCTATATCAGTACCATAGAATTAAACTGGAAGTGTTGAGCACAATATTGTAGAATTCTATTCTGGGACCTGTAGTGTATATACTTGTAATTATTTAGAAGAAGAGATCTATGAACGAGATAAAAATAGGGGTAATAGCAACCAGAGCAATGTTTCTCAGCCTCAGAAATTTTAAATGGTTGGGGAATTCTGGAAGTTGAAATCCATGGAGTTTAACGTTACTAAGATTAAGAAACATTGCCTTGGAGAGCATTATAAAAATTCAAAAATTATTTGATAAGCTTAAGCAATGAACAGCAGGATGAAGAAGGGCGAATATAAAGGATAGAAAACATCTAAGGCATATAAGATAGAGAAGACTATACTGAGAAGTAGCACACTGAAAAATACTTGTGTCTCTTGGTGGATCACGATCTGAACATGAGCCAACAACACTACACAGCTGCAAAAAAAGAAAACGTAGTGCTAGACTACATGAACAGACATACGGCACAAAAGCCAAGATAAATCATTATCACTTTTATTCTGCATTAGTCAGACTACATCTGGAATATTACATCCATATCTGGGCATTTCATTTTAGTAATACTTTTTCTTGATGTTTAGAAATAAAAAGATTTTAAAAAACTAATGCAAACTAAGAAAACTACAAAAGATAAAAAGCAAAAAGTACAGGATGAAATATGTGTGTGTGTGTGTGTGTGTGTGTGTGTGTGTATAAAGATTTTTAAGGGCTGGTTTAATAATTAAGAGACCAGGATAGATCTATTTCAGGCTTTTTAGCCTTCTTCAGCTGGCCATACTTCATCTACTGGGATTTGAACCGGCACTTTCCAGCATTTCAGGCAAGCCTTCCTATGCCTTGAGCTAACCCGCTTTCCCTGATTACATCAGCCTTAAAATATTCTCTCATATATATATACCTATACTAATATACCCTGTCTGCTGTTGCAATAAGGGGAACCAGCTTGGCTAAAGTGCTAGGTTCCTTGCTTATCATGCAACATAGCCCCGGTTCGAATCCCAGTAAGGGGGTATGGCCAGCTGATGACAGCTAATAAGCTCGAAATAGATCTATCCTGGTCTCTCTCTAATTTAATTTATTGATCAGCTCATACAACTAACATATATATACATATATATTCCCTTATATAAATATAAATTACCTCTCCCTTCATCAAGTCAACTCAGATAATTCAGACTGCCCTAGGAGCTGCTGATACAGTTCTACGGAGGAATTATTGAGTCTGTCATCTGCACCTCTATAACTGTGTGGTTTGCCATATCACCGACACAGGCTTTGACAGATAGTTAGGACTGCAAAAAAAACAATTGCTACCAACCTGCCTTCCACTGAGGATTTGTATACTGCCCAAGCCAGAAAGAGGACTGTGAAAATACCTACAGACCCATCACATCCTGGACATAAACTATTTCAACTTCTTCCCTCAAGACGCTAAAGGGCATTGCATACCAAAACAACTAGACACAAGGACAATTTTTCCTCCATGACATCACTCTGCTAAACAACTAATTCCCACAACACTGGAATGGCCAACTATCATCCTGTCTCCAACCTTCGGTTTATTGCGAAGGTTGTTGAGAGTGTGGTGGCGTGGCAGCTCCCTCAGCACGTGCATGAAGCTGTCTATCTGGACTCGCACCAGTCTGGCTTCCGGCCCGGGCACAGCACGGAGACGGCATTGGTCGCGTTGGTCGATGATCTCTGGAGGGCTCGGGATAGGGGCTGTTCCTCTATCCTGGTCCTGTTAGATCTCTCAGCGGCTTTTGATACCATCGACCATGGTATCATGGTGCACCGGTTAGAGGGGTTAGGGGTGGGGGGCACCGTTCTACGTTGGTTCTCCTCCTATCTCTCTGATCAGTCGCAGTTTGTGTTGGCAGGGAGGCAGAGGTCGACTTCGAGGCGCCTCACTTGTGGGGTTCCACAGGGGTCGGTCCTTTCGCCCCTCCTGTTCAACATCTATGTGAAGCCGTTGGGTGAGATCATCCGTGGTTTTGGGGTAGAGTTCCATCAGTACGCTGATGATACTCAGCTGTACATCTCTACCCCGGACCACCCCAACGATGTCATGGAAGTGATGTCCCGATGTCTGGAGGCCATGCGAGTCTAGATGGGGAGGAACAGGCTTCGACTCAACCCATCCAAGACCAAATGGTTGTGGCTTCCGGCGTCACAGTATAGCCAGTTGACACCATCCCTGGCTATTGGGGGCGAGTCAGTGGCCCCCACAGAGAGGGCTCACAACTTGGGTGTCCTCCTGGACTCTCGGCTGTCTTTGGAAGAGCACATGACGGCTGGGGCCAGGGGGGCTTTCTACCAGGTTCACCTGATATGCCAGCTGTGTCCCTTTCTGGATCGTGACGCCTTACGCACTCAAGCTCTCATCATCTCCCGCCTGGACTACTGTAACGCTCTCTACATGGGGCTTCCCTTGAGATGCACCCGGAGGCTCCAGTTAGTTCAGAATGCAGCTGCGCGGGGGATTTTGGGAGCATCTAGATGCTCCCATGTGACACCTCTCCTGAGTGAGCTGCACTGGCTGCCTGTAGCTTTCTGGGTACACTTCAAGATACTAATGACCATCTTTAAAGTGCTCCATGGCAAGGGACCTGGTTATCTGCAAGACCACCTCCTGCTGCCAAATACCTCCCACCGACCAGTCCGCTCCCACAGAGAGGGCCTCTTCAGGGTGCCGTCGGCCAGAAAATGTCGGCTGGCGACCCCCAGGGGGAGAGCCTTCTCTGTGGCAGTTCCTGCCCTCTGGAATGACCTACCCCCTGAATTACGCATGATCGCTGACCTATGTCTCTTCCATCGGGCCCTGAAGACACATCTATTTCGTGCAGCTGGCCTGTTATAGCCTTTTTAATTGGGTTTTAGTATTGGGTTTTATAATAATGGGCCAAATTATTTAATATTTATTAATTTGTCATTTTAACTTTTGTATTTCCTCTTTTTACTGTGGCTGTTCACTGCCCTGAGTCCCGAGAGGGAGAAGGGCGGTATATAAATTAAATAAATAAATAAATAAATAAATAAATAAATAAATAAATAAATAAATAAATAAATAAATGTCAAATCATGTAGTAGGGCTGTATTACAATTATCCTTCTCATCTTTCCTATTACCTTTAGCATCTTTTGATTATAACTTTGTTGTTTGTATCATGATTTATGTTGATTGCTTTTATTTAGTATCCTATTATGATTTAGGTTAATTGTTTAGTATCCTATGACTGAGTATTATATCTTATTATTTACAATGCTTATATTTTATTTCACTTTCACTTTATTTAAATTTATATACAGCCCTATCTCCCTTACGGGACTCAGGGCGGTGAACAGGCAGTCATAAAAGCATAAAAACATCAAGAACAATAAATATACTAACAATAAATTAAACTAGAAACCTGTTCTAAAAAACCGAATAAAAACCCATTGGATAAAATAGATTTAAAAGCTACACCAGGCCGGCCGCATGAAATAGATGAGTTTTCAGGGCCCGGCGGAAGAGGAAAAGGTCTGTGGTTGTGCGCAGGTCGGGGGGAAGGTCATTCCAGAGGGTCGGAGCTGCCACAGAGAAGGCTCTCCCCCTGGGGGTCACCAGCTGACATTGGCTAGTTGACAGGACCCTGAGGAGACCCTTTCTGTTTGAGCGGACTGGTCGATGGGAGGTATGCGGCAGGAGACGCAAGTCTTGCAAATATTCAGGTCCATTGCCATGGAGCACTTTGAAGGTTGTTACTAAGACCTTGAAGCGCACCCGGAAAACCACAAGCGGCCAGTGCAGCTCGCGCAGGAGAGGTGTTACATGGGAGCGTCTAGAGGCCCCCAAAATCCCCTGCGTGGCCGCATTCTGTACTAGCTGGAGTCTCCAGGTGCACCTCAAGGGAAGCCCCATGTAAAGAGCATTTCAGTAGTCCAGGCGGGAAATGACGAGGGCTTGAGTGACCGTGCGTAGGGCACCACGATCCAGAAAGGGGCACAGCTGGCATATCAGGCGTACCTGATAAAAAGCCCCCCTGGCCATGGCTGTCACATTATCATCTAATGACAGCCGAGTGTCCAGGAGGACGCCCAAGTTGCGAGCCCTCTCCACGGGGGCCAATGATTCGCCCCCGATAGCCAGCAATGGAACCAGCTGGCTATGTCGTGGCGCCGGAAACCACAGCCACTCGGTCTTGGACGGGTTGAGTTGGAGCCTGTTCCTCCCCATCCAGATTCGCAAGGCCTCCAGGCATCAGGACATCACTTCCGCAGTATCGTTGGGGTGGCACGGGGTGGAGATGTACAGCTGGGTGTCATCTGCGTACTGATGGAACTCTATCCGGAAGCCACAGATGATCTCACCCAGCGGCTTCATATAGATGTTGAACAGGAGAGGCGAGAGGACCGACCCCTGTGGTACCCCACAAGTGAAGCACCTTGACGTCGACCTCTGCCCTCCTGCCAACACAAATTGCGACCGGTCGGAGAGGTAGGAGGAGAACCACCGTGAAACGGTGCCCCCCAACCCCTCCAGCTGGCGCAACAGGATACCATGGTCGATGGTATCAAAAGCCGCTGAGAGATCTAATAGGACCAGGATAGAGGAGCAACCTCTATCCCGGGCCCTCCAGAGATAATCCACCAATGCAGCCAATGCCGTTTCCGTGCTGTGCCCGGTTCGGAAGCCGGACTGGTGTGAATCCAGATAGACAGTTTCCTCCAGGTGCTGAGGGAACTGTTGCGCCACCACACTCTCAACAACATTCGCAAGAAAGCGAAGGTTGGAGATGGGACGATAGCTGGCTAATATAGCCGGGTCCAGGGAGGGCTTCTTGAGGAGGGGTCTCACCACCGCCTCTTTCAAGGTGGCCGGTAAGAACCCCTCACTCAGGGATGCGTTGACAATTCCCTGGAGCCAGCCTCGTGTAACCTCCTGGGAGGCCAGTATCAACCAGGAGGGACATGGGTCCAATAAACATGTGGTGGCGTTCAGTCGCCCCAGCGTCCTGTCCATGTCCTCGGGAGTCATGGGCTCAAACTCTTCCCAAATGACAGTCTCAAGACCTGCCTCCGTCTGCCCGTCTGGACTAACCCAATCGGAGGTTAACCCGTTCCGGATCTGAATGATTTTATCATGCAGATAACCTCCAAATTCCTCTGCACGATCCTGCAAGGGCGCAACCCGAGCCCTCTGCTGAAGGAGGGAGCGGGACACCCTGAACAAGGCAGCAGATCGGTTACCTGCAGACGCGATAAGAGCGGAGAAATAATTCCATTTCGCCGCTTTTATTGCCACTAGGTAGGTTCTCAAATGGGACCTTACCAGTGTCCGATCAGATTCGGCATGCGTGGTCCTCCAAATGCCCTCTAGGCATCTCTTCCGACGCTTCATCACCCTCAGCTCCTCAAAGAACCAAGGAGCCGGGGTAGTTCGGCATCGGGTGAGAGGCCGCAAAGGCATGACCCGGTCCAAGGCCCCCGCGGCCGCACTATTCCAGGTGGCCACTAGGTCCTCAGTTGAGTCGTGGATCATGGACTCAGGTAGTGGCCCAAGCTCCATCTGGAAACTCTCAGGGTCCATCAGGCACCTGGGGCGGAACCATCTTGTCACTTCTGGTTCCGCCTCCCCGCGGTGGGGTGTAGCGGTTGGAAAGCTCAGCCAAAGGAGAGAGTGATCAGACCATGACAGGGGCTCCACAACTATTTCCCCTAAACCGAGATCACTCAGCCACTGGCCGGAGGCAAAAGCTAGGTCCAGTGTGTGTCCCCCAGTGTGGGTGGGGTCATGAACTAACTGGGTCAGGTCAATGGCCGTCATGGAAGCCATGAACTCCCGAGCCACCTCAGATGACTCACCTACCGACGGCAAATTGAAGTCTCCCATGACTAACAGTCTGGGGGTCTCAATTGCCATCTCGGCTATCACATTGAGGAGCACGGGTAGGGCTGCTGATACGTAGCGGGGAGCCAGGTACACAATCAGCACGCCCTGCTGCCTCCCATGGCCCCACTTCACACAAAGGGACTCACAACCGGCAGTCTGCGACACAGTGGTCTCCTTCGGATCCAAGCTCTCTTTTATAATAACCGCCCCCACCCCACCCCGACCATGGGCTTTCGGCTGGTGAAATGCACGGCAACCTGGTGGGCACATTTCAACAAGGGGCACACACTCCTCTTGGCCCAACCAGGTCTCCGTGATACCCGCCAGGTCCGGCACCCCCTCCGAAATCAGATCATAAATGAGGGGGGCTTTGTTGATCACGGACCTGGCGTTACACAGCATCAGCCAAAGGGCCAGGTCCTGAAATCCAGGACCCCCTGAATTGCAAGAGGAGCCTTGGGGACCGGAGCGCGCCACCGCCCGCAAACAGTGGGTGTGCCCTCCCCTAATATGATATGGTCCTCTGCTCACGTCATACCTACCCCTCCCATATACAGTCTCGATGGAACTGCCCTCTGCTAAACCGACCCTCCTCCCCTCCCCAATTCCCAGACCTGCACCCTTCCTGCCAGGGCCGTCAGCCGGCCTGGGAGGATTCCCCGGTGGGTGTTCACCCTCCCCCCCACCCCACTTTTGAATTGCCCTCCCCCCTCCCTGGGACCCCCTAAACTCGGGACTAAAAATTTAATTAAGAATCCCCTAAGGTGCCATTTGGACCACCTCTCTTGATTAATAAATCCCTCCTCGAGATGGTTTATGATTATATGGTTTATGATTATAATCAAAATCTACCACTGGTTGCTTGCATGTACGCTGACAACTTATGCATCAGAGACAAATTCCATGTGTGTCCAATAACGTTTTGACAATAAAGAATTCTGCTCTGCTGTATCAAAGCTAATATTTATAATGTATGCTGTCCAGAGACACTTCTTCAGATCGGCGACTATACAAATCAAATAAATAAATACGAACAATTTCAGTAAGTTATCATCTTTTCTAACATTAAATTCTAACATCTAACATTTTCTAACATGTATCATTCAGTTATGGTTTTGTTTGTCCATTATCCACAAAAGCAATTTTATGGACATATTTTCATTATTTGTAACACAAGGATTCTTCTGAGTGTGTTCTTATATTTTGCTGCAAGTCATCCCATGAACCTGCTCTCTGGTTATTATTGCACTGTAAAAGGGATGACTCACATATTTTTTTTTGTCTGAAGACTTCAATCACACCAATAAAACAGAACAGTATTAGGTATACCAGGAACATTTATCTAAGTAAACAGAAGAACGCATAGTGTCACCATTTTTATGCAAAGCCAAAATCGCCCTACCATAGGTAACATGAAGCAACTATTAGAAGTAGAGTTGACCCATACTAGAAGTTGAATGTTTCTTATCTAGCATCCAAAATTATTTGCTCCCCTAAGGTTGAAGGGAAGATGCTTTCCTGATGATATCAAATGTCAGCTGCTGCTCTAGTTGCTTTTTGTATGGGTGTGTTGGGGGGATATTTCTGCTTTCAGGGTCAACATGACTTGGACTTTTCTTAGCTCAGTATCATAGTCCTAATAATCTCACCCAAAGAGTCCCACTTCTATGCTCTTAAATTTTGAGCACTTTAAGACATTTCACCAAAACCTACACAATGATCTGGACTATAATACAACATTTTTACTGCCTGGAGTAGTAAAATCATTCTACAGAACATTTTCCCACCACATTTGGGAGCACAGAGTAGAATAGGCCTTGTGGTAACAACTCAAGTGTACGTTTTACAGTGCCTGCAATATTTTGGCACTACAGGCAGCCTCCTTAGTCATTAATGGCTGGACCAACCTTTTGTCAATCTTGACATGGAAAAAATATTGCTCAAGAAATCAACATTCACTTCCTTAACTAAGTCCTCCCTTCCTGAGAAATATGAATGAGATCAGAACAGGAACTAAAGAGCTTATCAAGTTACTAATTTGGTGTAACCATTTAATCATTATGGTTTTAGGTTGGTTTAGGTGGGTTGTTGAGAGTGTGGTGGCACAACAGTTTCCCCGTCACCTGGAGGAAGTTGACTATCTAGATCCGCGCCAGTCCGGCTTTCGGCCCGGGCATAGCACCGAGACGGCATTGGTCGCGTTGGTTGATGATCTCTGGAGGGCCAGAGATGGGGGTTGTTCCTCCATCCTGGTCCTATTAGACCTCTCGGCGGTTTTCGATACCATCGACCATGGTATCCTATTGCATCGGCTGGGGGGGATTGGGAGTGGGAGGCACCGTCTTACGATGGTTCTCCTCCTACCTCTCTGGCCGATCGCAATTTGTGTTGGCAGGGGGGCAGAGGTCGACCTCGAGACCACTCACTTGTGGGGTGCCTCAGGGGTCGGTCCTCTCGCCTCTCCTGTTTAACACATACATGAAGCCGCTGGGTGAGATCATCCGTGGTTTTGGGGTAGAATACCATCTATACGCTGATGATACTCAGTTGTATATATCTACCCCAAACCACCCCAACGATGCCGTAGCGGTGATGTGCCAGTGCCTGGAAGCCGTGCGGATCTGGATGGGAAGTAACGGACTTAGGCTCAACCCGACCAAGACCGAGTGGCTGTGGTTTCCGGCTGCCCGATTCAACCAGCTTATTCCATCGCTGGCCATAGGGGGCGAACATCTTGCCCCTGTGGATGGGGCGCGCAATTTGGGTGTCCTCCTGGATTCCCGGCTGTCCATGGAAGATCAAGTGACAGCCGTGGCCAGGAGGGCGTTTTACCAGGTTCGCCTGGTCCGCCAATTGCGCCCCCTATTGGATCGGGACGCCCTGTGCACAGTCACTCATGCGCTCGTGACATCCCGACTGGACTATTGTAACTCTCTCTACATGGGGCTCCCCTTGAGGTGCACCCGGAGACTTCAGCTAGTCCAGAATGCAGCCGCGCGAGCAATTATGGGAACCGCTAGGTTTACCCATGTAACACCGCTCTTGCGCGAGCTGCACTGGCTACCTGTCGTCTTCCGGGTGCGCTTCAAGGTGTTAATTATCATCTTTAAAGCGCTCCATGGCTCGGGACCTAGCTATCTGCGGGATCGGTTCCTGCCTCATACATCCTCGCGGCCGATTCGCTCCCACAGAGAGGGACTTCTCCGGGTGCCGTCCACTAGACACTGTCAGCGGGCGACACCCAGGGGAAGGGCTATCTCTGTGGCGGGCCCGGCCCTCTGGAACGACCTCCCCCCCGATATCAGGACGACCACGGACCTCCGCTCCTTCCGTCTTAAATTAAAGACTCACTTTTTCTGTCTGGCCGGCCTAGGATGAGTCTCTCTGCCTCTGGGGTTTTATGGGGAATTAGTATTATTTAGTTTTAATGGGAATTTTAGCGCAGGTTATATTTAATTTGTTTTTAGAATTGTTGTATGTATTTGGTTTTTATTCTACCTGTGCACCGCCCCGAGTCCCTGTGGGGAGAGGGTGCGGTTTTATAAATTAAAATAATTATTATTATTATTATTATTATTATTATTATTATTATTATTATTATTATTATTATTATTATTATTATTATTATATTTTTATTTGACTGAAAATACTGAGTTTGCTTTTTCCAGACAAGCCTATCCTGCCAGAGGAAGATACAGTTTTAGGGAGGTAAAATAGCATTTTGACTGTGCATGTTTTACACAAAGATCTTAGTTTGAACATTAGAATCTCAAAGTACACAAAAGTCTATATGCTAGTGTTGACAGCTCCATAAACTGATGGCCTGGCTCATAGATCATACAATCTATGACAGCTGTGACAAAATCAGAATGACCAAATCGCAGCAGTACCCTCAAAAAATCAAGGCAAATGGTTCAGCACATCACTTCCAACAGAAGTAGATTATAATTCATTAAAGTTTCTTCCATGATAAATTCTTCAGTATTTGATACTTTTTACTACAACAGATTAGCAAAATGTATCAGCTCATCCTTTAGATCAGGGGTGTCAAAGTCGTGGCCCACGATCCGGATGCATCATGCACTGGCCATGCATGTTCATGTATTTGCATGTCCACACACCTTTCATTTTGGGCATGCATGCGCACAGTTTGGGCACTCAGTGTCTAAAAGGTTTGCCATCACTAGTATATGCACTTGGACTACAGTTGCTGCTTTAAAAAAAACAAAAAAACTTTGCACTGCTTCACAGCAAATGCAGTACCATTGGTATTCACAGCCTTCATACTGTAGCTGTCAGACTAAACCACAAAAGAGTTTATTCGTTTTGGCTTCAATGTGTTGAATGAATCCAGCTGTTATGGTTTGTAAATAGAGGTTTATGCTTTAATACATTATGCAAATTCTTCCAATTGTGCTCAACAGATTTGACTGTTCAATTACTCAGTGCATCAAGTGAACCCAGCTAATAAGCTAAACAAAAGACACATGGTTCAGAACTTGAGAAAGTATATTTGTGACTTCTTCATTTTGATGGAAGACTGAGTAAGCATCATCTTTGTTTCAACAAAGTTTTGTCTGTGACACAAACTGTGTTTAGAGGAGAATTAAGCACATAGTAAGCTGTCTTTACTCTGTCCACTTGGCTCTGTATCTGTAGCTTTCTCATACAGACATAACTAAAACATTTTCATGTTGTCTACTAATTTCAGAAATAGTTCTACAACAGAGGAAAAAGCAGGCTATAGGATAACACTTTCACCATACAATTCAAAAAATATTGTCATTATTATTATCAAATCAACCCATGATGCTTTGGACATTTCTAGATTTTATAAAGGGCTATTACATTCACCTCTGAAAAGTATTGTCATTCTAAATCAGCTGATATTAACCTGTTAAAAAGTTGTCAAAAAACAAAGCCCAATGGCCCTCTTCTGAAAGTGATATTCTCCAGATGTGCTGAACTACAACTCCCATACTTCCCAGCCAACATCTGAAGAATATCAGGTTGGGAACAGCTGGCTCAAGACAGTAACGTAAAATACAGAATACATACCTCACACAGTCTCGCTGGTCGGCATAGCCTGGGAATGCTTCAGTTCAAAATGTGTCTGCTTTCGCGAAGTTCCTGACATTTAACAGTGTCAACATAAGACTGATACAACTTCTACGCTGTACGTAAATGGGCAAGGATCCCAAGAGTTCAGTGAAGTAAAGTTACATTTTATCTTTGGATTATAGTCATGCAAATAGTATCCAGTTAGACGGGGTAGAAAAGAAAGACAGGACTTGTTTGTGATTCAGGGTGAGAGAAGCAATTCTGTACTGCACAGAGGGGGGGGGGAGGAAACGGGGGGGGGGGGAACCTAGCTTCATTTTAAAACAGTGAAATATTTGACAGCACTAACTGCAATCAACCGAACTGAGAAATAAGGTAAAGTTTATACTAGATACCAGAACAGAGCAAAATCAACACACGGGATTTCCTGTTATACTTTTCATTGATGCACAAAAACAGATCTTTATAAGGTCATCACCAGATGTTTTCAAACAGAAAGGGGACAAGCATTTATTTTTCAGAGAAGGAGCTTGGATTAAAAAGGACTTTTAGAACTGGGCTAGATGATGGATGAAAATTTGGGAATCTAAGCCAAAGGATGGATGAGAAAGTGCCTCAAAAACTGGGGATGGGACAACTTGCCACAGCCAACTCACCATGGCCAACTCACCAAGGGGCAATATAACAATTCTATTTAATTATTTAAAATAAATAAAAAAATATTTTAACTTTTGCCATTCACATTTTATTCTGTGCCTCTTTTTGCACTCTTTCTTTAATAGCAATAGCACTTAGCAATAGCAATAGCACTTAGACTTATATAGAGTGGGACCTTGGGTAATGACCACAATTCATTCCACAACCTTGGTTGCAACCCAATTTGGTTGTGACCCGAATCTAATTGACCAATTGGATTGTATGTAAATATCATCAATCTGTTCCAGATCCCTACGAACTATATATAATCTTTTAAAAGATTTTTAAGAACAAAAGTAGTTAATTATGCCATAGAACTCACAGTGTAATAGTAAAATGTATAGCTCCTCCTGCCTTCCTCTTGGCCATCTTAGGGGCCCGGCTCTCCCACAACCTGGGCAGGAGGGTAGGAGGACTTGGACTGGGCTGGCTGCCCTCTACAGTACTCCTCCTGCCTTCCTCTCTGCAAGGAAGCCCCGTCAAGAAGCAGCAGCCCAACACACGTCTTCCTTCCATGCTCCAAAGCCAAGCGCCAGGGTCTTTCTGTCGCCAGCCTGCTGAGGCAGAGAGCTGCCGCTCTCTGGAGCTCCCGGGGGACTGAGGAGAGGCAGGGGAAAGATCCTGGCTTCCAAGCTGCCAGAATTTCCAACTACAGAGGTTGCTTGGCTCTGTTCCCAACTTTCGCCACACGCGCAAAACAACAGTAACAGAAAAGCTGCGATCGAGGTATCTCCGGCATCACATGGGTTTCCCGGGAAGGTAGAAGAGGGAGAGAGAGGCTGCCTGACTGAGGAGAAAGTTACTTACAAAACAGGCTAGAAGCCAGCGAGAACGATATTAAAGAGTAACTTTGTTAAACATGTGGAATGGCAGACAGGTTTGTTCAGCAGATCAGGACTTTCTCTATGGCGCAGAAAGGGAAATCAGCTGCAGCCACATTTGATCACCACCATGTGTTCATGACCAGAGTCAAACAAAATTGCCAATTTTTTGATCAGAACCTGATTTGGTCATGGTCTGAGCTGTTCCTGACCCGAGGTCCCACTGTACTGTTTAACAGTGCTTTCCAGCTCTAGAAAGAGGTTTACAGAGTCAGCATGTTGCCCCCAACAATCTGGGTCCTCATTTTACCCACCTCAAAAGGATGGAAGGCTGAGTCAACCTTGAGCCTGGTGAGATTTGATCTGCCGAACTGCTGTAGCCTGCAGTACTGTACTCTAACCACTGCACCACCGCGGCTCTTTAATGATTCTATTTAATGATTCCATTCCACCATGTATTTGATATTAGTGTAACTCTTGTCCTGAAGCGAGTTATCCTGTGTCAAAATGACCTTGGTGAGTTGTCCTGCAGCAAGATGGCCATGGTAAGTTGGCTTTGGCAAGTTAGCCGTGGTGAGTTGGCCATGTAGAATTGTCATAGACCCTCAAAAACTACCCTCTTGTTCTTTGATGTTTAGCAATATAAGGAGGGTTTTGAAAAAGAGCCAGTTTGGTCTAGTGGTTAAGACACCAAGTTTGAAAACTGGAGAGTATGAGTTCAAGTCTTGTGTTAGCCATTAATGCCAGCTGAACAACCCTGGGCCAATCATGTTCTCTCAGCACATCTCACCTCACAAAGTTTGTGGTTGTGGGGGAAATAGGAGGAGAACAGAATACTAGGTGTGTTCATTGCCTTGAGTTATTTGTTAAAATAATAAAGATGGGATACTAATAAATGAATCAATATGCAAACAAATAACAGGTAGGCACATTCTGCTACATCTGGCCACTAAAAGATAAAATTGATTTGAGGGCTATAAGAGTTCTTTCTGCGATAGCCTAAAGCAGGGGTCTCCAACCTTTGCAACTTTAAGTCTGAAGGACTTCAGCTCCCAGAATCCTCCAGCCAGCAAAGCTGGCTGGAGAATTCTGGGAGCTGAAGTCCTTCAGACTTAAAGTTGCAAAGGTTGGAGACCCCTGGCCTAAAGAAAGAAATCTATTAAGAGATGGTCTCCTGAAAGTAGGGATGAATCAATACATTTTGCTTTCTCCCTTATTTTTTTTAATGTCTTAATTTGTTCCACTCTTCTTTATGAAAAAAAAAATATTTAGTTGACATGGAGTTCTTAGCAAAAACAAACTTTATTTGCATCACCTAATCTAATTGGCATAACTACTCCCAGCAAGGACAGAAACTGGAGTTAACAGAAGGAACAGTAAAAAAAAAAAAGAGCATTTTAAAAAGTAGAATACTAATCCAATGCTATAAACTTGACTGAATATAAAGAACCCAGATAAATTCTTAAATATTACAGGAAACGATAATTTATGGTTAAATAGAAAAGGCAAGAGATCAGCTACCTTTACTTTTTCATCGACAGAACAGCATTTTTCCATTGTTCCCATTAGATTTTTATGCCATATAGGTTGTATTTTCAGCACATTATTTATTCTACTGTTGGGGAATTGATCTTTGGATCACTGCAGTTTTATACAATGGTTTATGTTCCTCTGCATCTATATCAGTGTCATTCACTTCATAATCTCAGCAACATTTTCAAGGCTTCAGTGAGATCCTGCAAAGAATGTATGATCATTGCACGAGTCCTCAAGAGTTTAGAGATGCATAATGGTTTTTTTTAATCCTTATGGAGTGGGCAACTTGGACTCTGTTTCAGGATGCAATATATCCAGTAATATTCTTGGTCCTGTTGGTGACCTTTTTATTGCATGGGCAGGGGAGAGGGGAAAGCAAGAGAACAATAATTTAGTTTCAAAGGTATTTCCATCTTTCTTCATGTATATCTGCATTATCTTACCCATTTGTTAACCAAAACAATGAAGCTGTACAAGTAGTCCTGAAATTGTCTATGGAGATTCTCAGTGATACAGATCATGGTTGTCCCAAAGGTGCTTTTGCAAGAGGCAATTTCTTACTTTTCTTTGAAGTTCAGTTTGAGATGCAGACAACACAAACTCATCCTCAACAGCCTGTGTTCAACAGTGAAGGGACACAGGGCAGAAAACATCCTGCAGAATGCACAGCTCCACAACACAGTCCTTTCAGCAGTCCATACCCATTTGCACTACTCAGGTGACCCTGAGGACACAGACAAACCTCCAAGTAGCCTCAACAACTCTCCAAAGGAATGCAAATATACCAGCTGTCTGCAAGGAATATAAATCCTTCCATTCCCCACTGTCCATTCAGAGCTGAAGAAGCTTCTTGGATAACAAGCGAAGCATCTTCAAAGAAAATGATGGTCCAGGTGCCTCTTTAAAAAGCACCTTTGGTATAATCCTCAAATTATAACCACAATTGGCACCAGAACTGTTGCTAAGTCACCGCATCTCTTAAAAGAAACTCATATTGTTGTAAAACAACAAGAAAATTATATCCTTTAGCTACAGCTTTTCTCAAGTTAGTGTCTAGTCCTGGAGCCCACTATTTAAACAATATGAACAAATGAGCTTGGAAAAGTGAAAATAATCAGGGATAAGGGAAATCATTGAAGGAAATGGACAAGTTTTGCTTGGAGAAGAGCAAAGCTATGTCTCCGCTTGTATTTAACATGGCAAAAATATGTCTATCTCTGTCTATTGTGTCCTTCATTTCATCCATAGCCATTATTGAGACAAGTTGAAAGCATCCTTTTGCATATTGAAACAGATTTAAGTTACACTACCAGTGTTAAGATAGGAGGCTCCAACATTGTCCAAGGATAAAACTTTTTTGCCTTCGTCAGTCATAAAGGGGAGACCAATGACAGGCATTGATCGTTGCAGGATGGAGAGCCACGATGCAACTGAACATAAGGGGAGGAAACAAGCATGCACTTTCATCTCCTGTTTCATCTGGGATTTGAAATAGGTAAGCAGGAATCCACAGGATGCAAACTGGATAAGCCAAAAGTAAATTGTTAAGAGATTATTGTCTGATACACAAACATTATCTTTCAGACTGATACACAAACATCATCTTTCAGACAGTTACAGATGAGGAAAATATCAACATGCTACATATCACATAACCATAAGCTGAAGCCTTGCATTTGTTTTTCAAACAAAGGAGTGCTGGATCACAGATACATATCAAAACAAAAAGGCATGACTCAAAACAGAATAAAGCAGAAGTTGTTTCCCTTGGCAAGGGCCTTTTGTTGGGACGTAAAACAATTGAACTGTAATCCTGAAATAAATTTGGAGTTTGAAAAATGAAAAGTAGGCTTGTTTTCAGAAAAGTAGTTGTCTTATTTTTCGTGGTGGGGGAAGATATGTAACTTCTTGCGCACATGGAAGCTGCAAACCAAGACAGATGTCCTACTTTTCTAACACTTAGTCATATGTAGTAGCTGGCCTCAAGCTGCTTAGAACTATGAAGAAAAAAATCCTGCAAGCAAAGGCTCCCATGGCCTTTCCGTGCATTCTCAAATCTGTTGCCTAAGGTAAGAAGACCATGAACCATGTTCCCATTAATGTTAACCAGCCAGTCAAGAGATAACAATTTATCTAGATCTCACTTGGAGCAAGGCCTATGAGGACAAGGCCTGTGAGGATAAGGAACTTGAACTATTCCGTCTGGAGGAAGCAATACAAAGTAGAGACATTATGGCTGTGTTCAAGTACATAAAACAAGGTCCAATTGAAGATGGTCAGGAAGCAGTGGTGGGTTTCTCCCGGTTCGGACCGGTTCAGCTGAATAGATAGTAACTTGGCCAGACACGTGACCGTACCGATTCTATCCTCGGTGGCGCCATCTTGATTTTTTGTTCTGCACATGCGCAGAACAATCGTCATTGAAAAAATGTAATTTCCCCCCCTTTTTTAAAGTTGTGTGCATGCACATAACCTTTTAAGTGCAAATGTGCACGTATGCAGAGCACGCGTCTGTACGTGAGCAAGAACCCACCCCTTCCAGGAAGTATTTTCTACTGCCATAGAAACTAAGACTAAAAATAAATTGCAGTAACATAAATTTCTTTTGAGTAGAAGAATAGCGAGATTTGTACAACAATGAAATTAATCTACCTATAAGATTGTGGATTTGCCATCGCTGTAGATCAGGGGTCCCCAACCTTTGCAACTTTAAGTCTGAAGGACTTCAGCTCCCAGAATTCTCCAGCCAGCTTTGGGAGCTGGAAGCTGAAGTCCTTCAGACTTAAAGTTGCAAAGGTTGGGGACCCCTGCTGTAGATGTTGAAGATGTTGCTAGACATGTGTCAAACAATTCATTTTCCTGCACATTGCAAAGGGTTGGACATGATAATCTGTGTGGCCTTTCCAATTCTGCAGTTCTATGATTTTATAAAAGGGCCAGAAAAGCTGGGCTATAGGTACTTCCCGCTTTTGAGGCTGCTAGACATAATAAAAAATAAAAACTGTCATGCATGGATGGAATAAAGCATGAAAGAGAGAGTTACACAGTATAAAATAGTTTGAAGACATTAAAGTAACTTTCCAATGAACAAATGTCTAATTTTGAGCCCCGCTACAGGGTAGAGCAGAGGAATTTGTGACTTTTCTGCAGGACAAAACCGCTCAGATACAGAACGAGTTAGCCCCCATTCATGGTCCAGTGGGGTGCCACGAGGCTGATCTTGTTTGGGAGGAATTTGACTCCGTTGCTTCCGAGGATATGGACAGGCTACGTGGGCGACTGCGAGCCACCACATGTTTATTGGACCCGTGTCCCTCCTGGCTTGTACTGGCATCCTGGGAGGTGACACGAGGCTGGCTCCAAGAGGTTGTCAACGCTTCTTTAAGTGAGGGTTCCTTGCCTGCTTCCCTAAAAGAGGCTATGGTGAGGCCCCTCCTTAAGAAGCCCTCTTTGGATCCAGCTCTTTTAACCAACTATCGTCCCGTCTCCAACCTTCCCTTTTTGGCGAAGGTTGTCGAGAGTGTGGTGGCACAACAGTTTCCCCGTCACCTGGAGGAAGTTGATTATCTAGACCCGCGCCAGTCCGGCTTTCGGCCCGGGCATAGCACCGAGACGGCATTGGTCGCGTTGGTCGATGATCTCTGGAGGGCCAGAGATGGGGGTTGTTCCTCTATCCTGGTCCTATTAGACCTCTCGGCGGCTTTCGATACCATCGACCATGGTATCCTATTGCATCGGCTGGGGGGGTTGGGGGTGGGAGGCACCGTTTTACGGTGGTTCTCCTCCTACCTCTCTGGCCGATCGCAATTTGTGTTGGCAGGAGAGCAGAGGTCGACCCCGAGACCCCTCACATGTGGGGTGCCTCAGGGGTCGGTCCTCTCGCCTCTCCTGTTTAATGCATATATGAAGCCGCTGGGTGAGATCATCCGTGGTTTTGGGGTAGAGTACCATCTTTATGCTGATGATACTCAGCTGTATATATCTACCCCAAACCACCCCAACGATGCCGTAGCGGTGATGTGCCAGTGCCTGGAAGCCGTGCGGATCTGGATGGGAAGTAACGGGCTCAACCCGACCAAGACCGAGTGGCTGTGGTTTCCGGCTGCCCGATTCAACCAGCTCTCTCCAACGCTGGCCATAGGGGGCGAACATCTTGCCCCTGTGGATGGGGCGCGCAATTTGGGTGTCCTCCTGGATACCCGGCTGTCTATGGAAGAGCAAGTGACAGCCGCGGCCAGGAGGGCGTTTTACCAGGTTCGCCTGGTCCGCCAATTGCGCCCCCTATTGGATCGGGACACCCTTCGCACAGTCACTCATGCCCTCGTGACATCCCGACTGGACTATTGTAACTCTCTCTACATGGGGCTCCCCTTGAGGTGCACCCGGAGGCTTCAGTTAGTTCAGAATGCAGCCACGCGAGCAATTATGGAAGCCACTAGGTTTACCCACGTTACACCGCTCTTGCGCGAGCTGCACTGGCTGCCTGTCGTCTTCCGGGTGCGCTTCAAGGTGTTAATTATCATCTTTAAAGCGCTCCATGGCTCGGGACCTAGCTACCTGCGGGATCGGATCCTGCCTCACACATCCTCACGGCCGATTCGCTCCCACAGAGAGGGACCTCTCCAGGTGCCGTCCACTAGACTTTGTCAGCGGGCGACGCCCAGGGGAAGGGCTCTCTCTGTGGCGGGCCCGGCCCTCTGGAACGACCTTCCCCCCGATATTAGAACAACCACGGACCTCCGCTCCTTCCGCTTGAAATTGAAGACTCATCTTTTCTGCCTGGCCAGCCTAGGGTAGTCTCTCTCTCTATGGGTTTTTTAAATGTATATCTATATCTAGTGGGGATTTTTAGTTAATGGGATTTTAGCACAGGAATTAATTTAATCTGTTTTAAATTGGTATGTATTTTGTATATTTATTGTTTTTATTCTCCCTGTGCACCGCCCCGAGTCCCTGTGGGGAGAGGGAGCGGTCAATAAATTTAACTATTATTATTATTATTATTATTATTATTATTATTATTATTATTATTATTATTATTATTATTATTATTATTATTATTATTATTATTAATTTTGAGGTTCTCTATGAGCTTGAGGTCTTGTACTTCCATAGCAGCCACCTCCAAAAAGGCTGTCTGGAAGAGTCATGAGAACATTATCATACAGTTTCTTCATTTTAAGATTATTAGCACTGTAAATAATTATAAAGAATCAAATAATGCCCCAATTATCATACTCTTGTAACTTACCCACAAAATTATGGAAGACTCTCATTCCCCAGTACGGTGTATTCCCTCGTGTCAGCAATGCTTCACTATTTTTTACATTGGAAAGATTGATAATCTCAACCCTCTGCTACAAAAGCTATGTGGCATAGCAATATTTAAAATTCAGTGAGAGATATTCCACCTCCCCAGGACTCCTTATCTCAGACGTCAGAGTGATAATCCTTGAAAACAAGGATCAGCAAGAGCATTTTCATCATCAGACAGCCAAGGATCAGCAAGAGCCAAGCATCATCAGATGGCCAATCTAGAACTGTCAGAGGATTCAGCACCATTTTTTCAGAGGTGAAATGACGGCAAGGGTTTCTTATCAGACTGCATATATGAACTAGATAGGCAATGCAAACCTGCCTGAGCTGCATCTAGTGATTGTTTTAGGTTTTATTTCTAAAATAATGTTATGTCTCATATTTTCTTTCAAATTTTCCTTCTTATCCTTCTTATCCTTCTTATCCTCTCCCCCAACTTTCCACAAGAGCTATGTGTTCTGATATGCTCACAAGATAAAAGGTCTTGATCTATATAAATTTCAGTTATGATAAAATCTGTTACCCCTTCAACTTCTCTTGGTTTTACAGATCATTTGAATTGCCCACTTACATGTAATTTACATGCTGGGTGTGTATGTCAGTGAATAAAGAGGACCTTACTCTTTTTATTTGTATTCTCCTTTTTTTTTTCCTGGGGCAGCAGCGGTTAAGAGCTGAGCTTGTCGGCTGGAAAGCCGGCAGCTCAGGTTTAAGAGCCAAGCTCCACGCAACACTCCACGCTCGCCCGACCTCCTACCAACCTAGCAGTTCAAAAGCATGCAAATACAAGCAGACAAATAGGTCAGGGATGTCAAACTCGATTTCATTGAGAGCCAAATCCGGGTTGTGCTTGACTTCAGGCGGCCGGGTGGGTGTGGCCAACTTGACGTCACTCACCGAGACTCCATTTCTGGCTACAATGGCCTCCTGCAACCCTCTGCCAGTGAAAATGGAGCCCGGAGGTCTGAATGCAGGAGGCCATCATGGGAAACAGAGCCCAGGAGGCCTGTATGTAGCCCTCCTTTCCCCTAATGCCTTTAGGCAATAATAAGAGAATTAAGCTTGAAGTTAAAGGGTGCAGCTTAACTGTCCTTAACTGTCATTAGCGACTGTCTTTCTTTGACAAAAAGAACATACAGTATAGTACAATATCCAAAAGGGAAAAAAAGAGCACCTTGTCTTTATCAGGCTTCAGAACCACAGTCTGTTGCCTGCAACTTTGTTTACATCTTGGGTGAGCTTGAAAGCTGATAAAGAAAAACGTCACAGTTATAAATCCAAGGAGGCATTCAACTAAATATCTGGCAAGACTTATCTAGTATTATTTTGGTCATGTAAAACAACTGCAGGCTGTGGGGGAGGAAGCAATTTTTCTGCTGCAGCCTAATACATTGTGTCTTAACTTTGGCAACTTCAAGACATACGGACTTCAACTCCCCCGCCATGCTGGCTGAGAAATTCCGGGGGTCGGAATCCACACACCTTAAACGTTGCTGAAGTTGCTAAAGTTGAGAGCTGGCCTAATAGATCACTTCTTCAAGGAATTTCTGGAAGGAATCAAACACTGCTAACACCAGACCTCAGCAAAGGTGTAGGCCTAAGATGCCTTCCTCTCGTCTAATGTTTTTTTTATTTAAGGCAAATAGAACAGTGGTGTCAAACTCATGGTGTTATGTTGTCATCACATTGTCATCATGTGACTTATCATGCCTTTTGCCCCTTCGCTAAAATAAGTGGGCGTGTCCGGCTCACATACAGCGAGTTTGACACCCCTGAAATAGCAGCTCTTTTTTCTAGATGGTACAAAAGTGCTTGGTATAGATATGAAGAAGAGGAGCTGGGGACCAAAGGGCTGGTAAATGTGCATTGGGGCTTAATGATGCTAGATAAGACACAGTGGAAGATGCACAGAATCCATTCATGTTGTTCCATTCAGGATTGGAAGCTGGGGAAAAATGAAAGTAGATAAATATCTTTCCAAAAATGGAAAAGCTGGACCAGTGGCAAGACAATGTAAACCATTTAAGTGTATGGCACAAGATGGAGATTTTGGCATGTTTGAAAGGAATCCTATGCAGCTGTCTGCTTAGAACAGGGTTGTCAAACTTGCAGCCCATGGGCCGGATGTGTCATGTGCTGGCCACGCTCACCCCCCAGTTTAGCGAAAGGAGGGAAAGTCACGATACGTCACGTGATGACGTGACGATGCAAGTTTGACACCTGCCTTAGAACAAGCGATGACCCTGGGGTCTAGGGCCAAAGTCAGCACACTATTCAGAAACACGCCTACAGGGCAGAAACAGACTACTGAAATAAATATGCAGGAAATAAGCAAAAAGCTTTGTTAAAATTTGTGGGGAGAGTAAGAAATCACTGTGCTCCAAATAAAGGTTAAATGGACACCATGCCTTCTGCAGTTTTGAGAAAACTAAACAGGAGAAAGGATATTATACTTCAGTGATAGCAAGGTAGCAAGCCAGCATCTCTGAAAAACTATACTGAAATGTTAGATATAGTTACATATTTTGCACTCATTAAGACATATTTTACGTACAGTAAAAGACTGAGTTGCATGGCTCTGCATTCCTCATATAAAACTATTTTCAATGCAGCAATCCCACATGATGCAATTCAGTGTTAAGTATGGCAAAGCTCTCCAGATGTTCTTGAACTGCAACTCCCATTATCAGTCATCTTGGAAAACAAAGTTTAGCAATGTCTCTAAGTTCATAGGTTCTCCATTTTTGGGCTGTTTGTTTTTACCTTCCTCCTACCCCCCCTACCCCCAAAAATACAATTTCCATCTCAGCTAGATTTTTTTGCTTTAGATACTGCCAAAAATTACAAAACTGTAATTTTCAGAAGGATTTTTCAGAAGGATTTTTCAATACACTAATTGAGTTCACCTATTATACTAGACATGATTTACTTAATCATGACTTGCTGAATAAACTACATCCAGCTGAGTTGCCATGCAGTGAATAGACACTTTTAAATCAGGGAATATTTGGATTTTGGAGAGCATGTGCAATTCTCACAACTTAGTATTTTCAAGTCAGTCTCAGTTCTAAAACATGTTTTCAATAATCTGAATTGTTCTTGAAAAATGAGAAAATAGTCACACAGCTTCATAACTTATGATATTCATGTGAAAGAAGGATGAATCAGAGTTTAAGATAGACTCCTCCTTTCACATCCAGAAAATTGGAAAGAAAAAAAAACATACCAGTTTCCCTTCCATGTCTTCAGTAAATTACTTGGAGAAAAATAGAGTGACTCAGAGAAATCCAATAATAGAGGCAACTGAATCATTGAAAATCTAATCTGCTGATAAAGCTTTAATTGGTTAATAATACTAATGAAAGGGGAGGAAGGATCCATGTTAACTTCATCAGCCCAAAATCTTCCAGCTCTATTGGAGTTCAGCCCCTATAATCTCTAGCCAATATGAATGTTTTAAAATGGAGGAGAAAAAAAGTAAAGGAAGAACTATTCCCAATTTTTATTTAAAAATTGCCTATTCTAGAATCCAAAGCACATGATAAATAAATAAATAAATAAATAAAGGGATAAATAAATAAAGGGAGACTAGTATAGATCTATTTCAAGCTATTTAGCTCTCATCAGCTAGACATACCCTTATCAGCTGAGCCAGGGAAATAAGTAAATATTGTGTCAAAGCATCTGGTATGCAGGGAGTATACTGCTTCCCTTTTGTGTTGCATTTGTGCTGATAAATAAATAAAGGGAGACTAGTATACAGTGATCCCTCGTTTTTCGCGGCTTCATGTTTCGCGGCTTCAGTGCGTCACGGGTTTTTCAAAAATACAGAATAGAAAAAAAAATGCATTGGTAGGAGGCAAGCGCCCCCTAGTGCTTGCTTTAAACAATGTCCACCAACTCAAGTTTCCGGTAAAGTGTATTGCGAATCCTACTTCGCAGTTTTTCAGTTTCCGCGGAAGGTTCCGGTCCCCATTAACCGTGAAAAACGAGGGATCACTGTAGATCTATTTCAAGCTATTTAGCTCTCATCAGCTAGACATATCCTGAGTGGGATTTGAACCCGGGCTGTATTTACATGTTAGGCAGTTATATTAGCCATTAAGCCACAGGCTCTCCTCCCTTATCAGCTGAGCCAGGGAAATAAGTAAGTGTTATGTCAAAGCACCGGGTATGCTCAAATATGGGAGGGAGCATACTGCTTCCCTTTTGCCTTTTAGCTTCACCCTAGGAGCCTTCCAGGCAGGAAACCATTTTTGTGTTGCATTTGTGCTGATAAATAAATAAAGGGAGACTAGTATAGATCTATTTTAAGCTATTTAGCTCTCATCAGCTAGACATATCCTGAGTGGGATTTGAATCCGGGCTGTATTTACATGTTAGGCAGTTGTATTAGCCACTAAGCCACAGGCTCTCCTCCCTTATCAGCTGAGCCAGGCTCCTAGGGTGGAGCTGAAAGGAAAAATGGGTAGCAGTATGCTCCCTCCCATATTTGGGCATATCATGTGCTTTGACATAAACACATTTTATAATATAAAAGGTAAATGCCACTCACTTATCAAGAAATCTCCAGAACTGTAAGCCTACAAACTTGAAATTTGACAAATATGCTCTTCTTGGCTTCTAGGTACTCACTAAGAAAGGTTTTGTCGAAATGACCATCAGATTATTAGTATTTCTTATACAGTAATTAGCACGCTCTGATGCTAAGGAGTTCTACTCCCCCTCTCCACCTTAAAAGAACTCCATTCCAACTGTCAGTTGCCTTATATTAACACACTCCGATGCTAAGAAGTTAAGACATCCTACTTCCCCTCCCCACCTGAAAAGACCTCTGTTCCAACTTCCCATTGCTTCACATTCCGTTACCTCAGTTCAAACTAGCAGACATTCCACTCCTTCAATCAGGAGCAGCCTGGGGCTCCTTACAGTACTAAACATCAGTACCTCACCACAATGTCTATGCCTTCCACCTATGGAACTGCTTTCAGACTCAAGGCAGCGGGACTGATATTCCCTTATGTGTTTCAATCACTGACCACCACTGAACCAATGGATTGAACTGGAGTGAACTGGATTTCTCCTGCATTGCCCAGTCACATAGTTTGGCTGCAAAGTACGGGTATTCAGCTAGCAATGTATAAGCACTCAGTGACCTTACCATGTTCTGATTCTTCAAAATAAATAGTCTCTGCTTTGTATTCAAACATCCATTGTCCTTACCAATTAATCTTGTGTTAACTTTCACCTTCACACGCCTCCTGGCATTTTCTGCCCCAACACTTATCCTCAAATGCCACATCAAATCTGATAATAATGAATTGTATTCTTCATGTGACTTAACATAGTTTCCTAAACACATCCACCAATTTTATTCTGACAATGGTGTTAAGTTTCAGGCAACCCTGGATAGGAGGCAAATAATGTTCTACCTGATGCCTTTGCTCTCATTTGGGAGAACAAAGATATCTTTGTAAGAAAGTTAGACATCTGGCCAAGCTGAGCAAGACTTTAGTGTAGCTGAGATCTTTGAAAACTATCATGACTGTCTTTCTCATGTGATCTGCTGTAACAGTCAACCCTACAGTCAAATGCCTCTATAATATGAAGCCAGTACTGAGAAAAGTAGACTTGTAAGGCTGTTATAGTGTGTTTACAGACTTATGTTTTCCATACTGAATTTGCAGTGTTTCATGTAATATGTGAGGGGAGTCTATGACAATTCACCACCACCAACTCGCTATGGCCAATTCACCATGGCTAACTCACTACAGTCAACTTGCCACAACCAACTTGCTACAGGACACCTTCCCATGACAATCTTGCAACAGGACAGCTAGCTGAAGGGCAAGAGTTATGTTAATATCAAAGAAATGGTGGAATAGAATCATTAAAGAAAGGAGACAAAAAGAAGTGACAGAATAAAATGTGAATGCAAAAATATTTTCATTTATTTTAAACAATTAAATAGAATTGTTATATTGTCCAGAGAAAGTTATCCCATGGTGAGTTGGCCATGGCAAGTTGTCCCATAGTGAGTTGGCTGCAACAAGTGGGCCATGGTGAGTTGGCCACAGCAAATTGTCCCACTGCCCATGTGAGCCTTTGCCAGAGCTACTCCTTGTTTGTTCGCTGGTTGAACCCTCTCTGTTCTTGGGCAGAAAACAGTAAATTTGTCACACAGGCAGAAAACAGACATGCAAATTGAAGGCTTTGAAGGCCATTCTTCATCGATGAGCCACTAATAACTTCAACAGCTATAATAAGTTCACCACACTGCTTCTTAGACACCCGGGGAAATGGGACATTTAACTGAGTTGTGAGCAGTGATTTCAGAATTTCTGGCTTTGTTTTTCCATTGAAATTTCCTTGTGAAATTGTATACAGCTTGGTCCCATAGCAAAGCTTTCCCCCATAGATTTTGCTCGGGGAAAATTACATTGCCCCCACGATGCTGCGACTGTCATAAACGTAAACTGATTGCCAAGCACCCGAAATTTGATCTTGTGATCCCACGGATGCTGCCACGTTCATATACAGGAAGGCCAGTGACAAAGTCACTTTTCCAGTACTGCTATCCTTTCAAACTGAACAAATGGTTTTAATTCAAGGACTAGATGTAAAATGGAAACTGCCAAAATGCTGTGTGTGCTTGCTTTGGGACATTTTTCCCCTTGCACGCTTACTTTATGCAAATAACGCTTTGTCCAATCTCTAGTCTTGGTATGTTTACTACAGGATTCAATGAGCCTCTGTTTTCTGGGACCACAGATGGAGTCTTACTGTCATGGATAAATCCTTAGCTGTGTAAAATTACAGGGGCTTCCAGCTGATTGGGACTCTCTGCCTTCACAGCAAACATTTCAGCAAGCAGTTCTGTCAGCCTCAGAATAGAGAAAAGATTACATTGATTAATATCAATTTCTCCCAAACATCTTTCTCTTGTTCGGGAAGCCAGCGGGACTCCAGGTTTTCCATGGAGTCAGGTAGATGCTGAAATGGGAACAGCAATTATTAGGCTGGTGGTGAAGAAATGCTTGGGGGTGGGGGAAAGGCTGTATTTACATGTCTGCCACTGCTTCACCTGCAGACAGCACTGCCCACCAATGCTGTTCCAAGCAGCATAGGATTTATTATACCAAGTATTCCAGTTTATGAAAGATGCAGGCAAAATGACAATTTTTTTTCTGAAAAAAAATACTCGCTTCATTCAAGGAGCAGCATCTTTCTTTCTATTTTTGTCTGCCAAATCCTATAGATCCGTGTTGGCAAACCTAGAGGAAGCAGTTTCTGAGGGCACGCAAGGCATTGCCCTGTCAGCTCCAGAGTGCATTCATGCGCTGGCAACCTTCAGGGAAGCCTCCTAAAACCTCCTGAGGGAAAAAACATCCTAGGGGGAAACCCGGGAGTCTGTTCCCAAACTTCCATTTTGTGTGTTGGGCCATTTTTTGCCTTCCCCGGGCTTCAAGAGGCTTTCCTGAAGCATGCGGAGGGCAAAAAATGGCCCAATGCGCCCCCTGGAAGTCCTGAGGCTTCAGTGAGGCCTCCGTGCATGAGCAGGGGGTTGTGTATACATGCACAGTGGGGAGGGGATTGCATTAGGGGTGTGGGCATACGAGTGTGTGACCCCCTCCCTGCTCCCCCAGCTTTTGGCACGCCTCGACATAAAGGTTAGCCATCATTGCTATAGGTATTCAACATCAACCAATAGAAAGGCCTTTTGTTTTTTTAAAGTCAGCCACTCAGTGGAACATTTTTTATTTAAAGAGAAAGGCTGTATCAAGCTTATTTCCATTCAGGCATGCGCTGAGCACAATTTGTTCATGTTAACATATGGCATCTAATTGAACCTTAGAGGGACCAACTCTCTGCTGAGAGTTGGAATCTGACTTAATGTTTCTTTGCAAGAGGGATGTTTAATCTCTACCAGTGAAAGGAAGGACACCAATGCTCTTAACAGTTGGTTCCGTTGTTGAATTGTTCTGCTTTTCATAGTGTTGTCTCATCAAAAACCACAGCAATTGATTTTTATGTTTTCATATTTGATTAACTGACATCCTAGCAGTTCAAAAGCATGTAAAATGCAAGTAGAAAAATAGGAACCACCTTTGGTGCGAAGGTAACAGTGTTCTATGCACCTTCAGCATTTAGTCATGCCGGCCACATGACCACGGAGACATTTTTGGACAGTGTTGGCTCTTCGGCTTTGAAATACAGATGAGCACCACCCACTAGAGTCTGGAATGACTAGCACACATGTGCAAGGGGAACCTTTACCTTTACCTATTTGATTAACTATTGTTTTATTATATCAGACTTCATGTTCATGGTGCATAGCATCAGAGCAAGCTTAGAAGTATTTAAGATAAATGCTAATCAAATACAATGCATAACCATTTTTATTCTGAAATATTAAATGAAAATATTTAATAAATAATTACAGTACTGTGCTTCCCTGAAAATAAGACAGGGTCTTATTTTCTTTTGACCCCCAAAATAAGCACTTGGCCTTATTTTTGGGGAGGTCTTATTATTTTTGAGGTGCAGGAGGTGGCGAGCGTGGTCACCTCATGGCTGCTGCTGTGTTGAAATATTTTGGGGAGGGCTTATTTTGGGGGGATGGCTTATTTTAGCACATGCGCTCAAAAGCCCAATTGGGCTTATTATCCAGGGAGGTTTTATTTTCAGAAACAGTATAGTTATCTGAAGACCTAAGTAGATGAAGCCATTGCATATGCTTAGAATAAATGTAACATACGTCCACACAAAGATACAAAATAATTTTGCAAAACAAATACCTAGTACCTAAAACTGACTTGCAGGTCTGAAAGAAGCCATGATTCAAGATGAAACTTATACTAAGGGTGAAAAAATGTACAAGTCAAAAGTGGTCACACTTGAGGTCAAAACTGTAAATGCCATTTTTAGCCTGAAGTCAAAAACATGCATACCATTTCACATGTACTACTCAACTAAGGAAAATGTCCAAGTTACATATTTTTCTTGATTGGTAACAAAAACATTGCAATATTTTAAAAATATTTCTAATTAGCTGTGTTCTCAGGATAATAATAACATGCTTGAAAAGACATACTGATTCGGATATTTTAATCCCTAATTTTTTAGCAATAAATGTATGAGAAAAGATATAACAATATTAGGATGCAGAAAAGCAATAAGGTAAAAAAGAAAAAAGTAGCCTGGTTGTAAAATCGGTTTATTTGTAGTAGAAAATGAGACAATGCCTAATACCTGATAAACTAAAAGAGTGGAGATTTTTGAGAGGAACTCTCTCTTGCCCACTAGCCCAGTGGTGGGTTCCGAGCGGTACAGCTGTACCAGTAGGAGCCGGGAGAAGTGTTTGGCCCACCCGCCCAGCCCATTGCGCACGCACGCACAGCGTGCAGTGCCTGCGCAACCTCTGCCGAGCAGCTAAGTGTTGCAGGGTGGTGGCGTGCACATGTGCATGCAATGCACGTGCACGTCTAGGACGCCCAGCCCATGCACAGCATACCGGCTGCACTGCGGTCCAGAACCCACCACTGCACTAGCCTCTGTAATTAGAGAAGTATTTTAAAACTTTTCCCTCATCCACAGCTGCAATTCTTTAGCCACTATGCTTCATAGTGATGGCTCAGTGGCTAAGACACTGAGCTTGTTGATCAGAAAGATTGGCAGTTTAGCGGTTTGAATCCCTAGCACTGCATAATGGAGTGAGCTCCCATTATTTGTCCCAGCTTCTGCCAACCTAGCAGTTCAAAAGCACATAAAAATGCAAGTAGAGAAATAGGAACCACCTTTTGTGGGAAGGTAACAATGTTCCATGCGTCTTCAACCACATGACCACGGAGACGTCTTTGGACAGCACTGGCTCTTCGCCTTTGAAACAGAGATGAGCACCACCCCCTAGAATTGGGAACAAGTAGCACATATGTGTGAGATGAACCTTTACCTTTATGCTTCATAGCACAATAGCAGCTACTTGCTGGTCAACATATAGCAGTAGTTCATGAGTTAAATTTCACTGATCCAAATATTCCCTTCATACAAGCTTAACAACAATGGATGAGGAAACTCATATTAGTGGATAATACCCATTTTGTAGACATCTGCTCTGAACATTTGGCAGGCCAATTTGAATGACTCTCTAGCCATCTTTTTTTTTTCTATTGAGAAATACTTTTTTTTTTACTTTTTACAAAAAAAATCGTATAACACATCTTTCTTGGCCAACAGACAACTCATTCTAAATTCTGTATTACTGTATCAGATTTCTTTGCATGGGCAAAACAGAGAGCTGTGTTATTGGCCAAACATTTAAACAAAAGAGGGAGGGGAAATAAATGAAAGACAGTTACAGATTTGATCCTAGTGTTCTGTCTGATGACTGTGCTCTTGAGACATTTGAATGCATGCCAATGCATGGGAAAATACAGAAAACATTCATTTGTCAAGAGAGAGCAAATATTGCTGCTGATGGAAATGACCTTTAAAAGCCTGCTCTCTATCAATATAGCTAATTAAAAGGAGCTATATCCACTAAACTCACAGGCTCTTGTTTCTTGTTTGCTTTTCTAGTTTAGAACAAGAATTCATATTCTGCTGTTCATGGCAGACTCCTTAGTTTATTTTACATACATTACTCTCTTCACACTTTGAAGCTCATGATGGATCAGCAAAGGCATCTACATGCAAGATTTGGTAAAAGAGCTGTATGTGATTTGCAAATCGTCTCCTCTGACCAAGAAAATCCTGACCTTTCAAATCAACGATAGTTATAACTGTCAGGGAAAATCAATAGCTCCCCAAATGGGAGAGAATTATCCTGTGCAAACCATGTAACAAGAAAATCCCCACCTTCTTGGCACCCTGACAGATGTCAAAACAGTGGAACAATGGCTACATCTCAAGTTTTCATGAACTACATTGATCACCCTTGGCTCTTTCTGACTGGACCACATTTTTTTTTTAAAGTAATTTCTTCCTTGGCAGGCCTCTTAACCCAGCAAGCCACCATTTTCCATCAGAGATGTACACATTAAGCAAGACAGCTAACCATACACTTGTCTTTCAAGGTTAATCATTACTCTCAAGGTCCAAAGTTACTCCCTCTATTTCGCTACACCACTAAGAGTCAGTTTTGCTATAGAGAAATAACAGCACTTCTGAGTTTAGTTGAGACGTGCATATTTTTCCAGAATTCCTTTCAGGGGCTCTAGTGAAAAACTCCATGCACTCAGGGCCCTAACAACAAATTGAGGTCTTTAAATGCCAGCAAAGCTAAAAACAGGTGCAACCTTTTCTTGTTTGCCTCCAGCTATGGCAACATAGAAGGATAAGAGTGCGGAATCTCCTTCATAGGTTGCACATCATGAAGGGACATAGCAACCAAGTCAGATCCTAATTCCGGGATGGCAAACCGATGGCATGCGTGCCACAGGTGGCACGCGGTGCAATTTAAAAAGGCACGCGAGGCATTGCCTTGTCAGCTGGCCAGCTGAGTTCAGCCATTTTTAAAGCCATTTTTTGCCCTCCCCAGGCTTTATAGGAGCTTAGGGACGGCGAAAACAGCCCCCCCCCCCCCCGGCCCTCTGGAGGCTTCAGGAGCTTCCCTAAAGCCTCCGGAGAACTAAAAAGGCTGCTACGAGCAAACTGGAAGTGACTTCCGGTTTGCTTGTACCATCCTTTTTAGTCCTCTGGAGGCTTCAGGGAAGCTCCTGAAGCCTCCAGAGGGCCGGGGGGGGGCTGTTTTCGCCGTCCCTAAGCTCCTATAAAGCCTGGGGAGGGCAAAAAAATGGCTTTAAAAATGGGGAGGGAGCACATGTCATGCACACATGCATGCTGGGGGGCACTTTGCATTATGGGTGTGGCACACCCGTGCATGCCCCCCCTGCGCTCCCCACCCCTTATGGCACGCGAGCCAAAAAAGGTTCGCCATCGCTGTCCTAATTACGTGGCCCCATCCCTCTTTATATTTAATGTTAATGAATCCCAACAACTTTTATGTTGTTGGTTTCATTAACGTTACAATACAAAAAAGATGTTGAGACTTTGGGGAAAGTGCAAAGAAACACAACTAAGATGATCAAAGGCCTGGAGACTAAACCATATGAAAGAACGGTTTCAGGATTTGGATTTGGCTAATCTAGAGAAAAGGAAGACTAGGGGTGACATTATATCAGTATTCCAGTATTTGCGAGGTTGTCACAAAGGTGAGGGGTTCAACTTATTTTCCAAAGCACCAGAGGGCAGGACAAGAAACAATGGATGGAAACTAATCAAGGAGAGAAGCAATTTGGAATTAAGAAAAAACTGCCTAACATTGATGATAATTAACCAGTGAAAAGCTTGCCATCTGAAGTTGTGGTTGCTTCAGCATTGGAAGTTTTTAAGAATAGTCACTTGTCTGAAATGGTAGAGGGTCTTCTGCTTGCACTGGGGGTTGGACTAGAAGACCTCCAAGGTCCCTTCCAGCTCTATTCTGATTGATTGATTGATTGATTGATTGATTGATTGATTGATTGACTGTGAAATTCATCACAGAATTTCAGCAGCATACTTCTTCCCTCTTTTGAGAAAGGGGGAGAGGGGGGGAGGAAGAAAGAAAGAAAGAGAGAGAGAGAGAGAGAGAGAGAGAGAGAGAGAGAGAGAGAGAGAGAAAGAAAGAAAGAAAGAAAGAAAGAAAGAAAGAAAGAAAGAAAGAAAGAAAGAAAGAAAGAAAGAAAGAAAGAAAGAAAGAAAGAAAGAAAGAAAGAAAGATGTCTTTAAGCTATGGAACCAAGGGGGCAGCATTAATGAATTTGTCTATGGAGATTCTCAGTCGGGGTGTCAAACTGGCGGCCCATTGGTCGGATGCATCACGTGCAGACCACACCCACCCCAGCTCTGCAAATGGTAAAAGCGTCACAAGACATCACGTGACAGCAATGTGACATGGTGAGTTTGACACCCATGCTTTAGAGAGTCATTGAGGCCACTTGGAGGTTTATCTGTGTCCTCAGGGTCACCTGAGTAGTGCAGATGGATGAGGAGCCTTCTTGGAACTGTTGAAAGGACTTGTGTTGTAGACTGGAGATAGATGATGTTGTATTCCTCCCCTTCTGCTGAGAGAGGGCTGTTCAATTTTGACATAGATGTCCTCTTTGACCCCTCTTTCGCAGAGTAGTGAAAGGATATTTTCATAATTTAAACAGGACCTCATTCCTTTTGTTTAAAGGAATCTCATTGTCTAAACACCAAACCAAAAAAGATTCATAATGTACAGCCACGCATCTGCTATATCTCTTCTATCAATTTATGGCACTCTTTGAATGCCTAGTATGCAGATTAAATCTCCATTTGACAATTCCCGGAGCCAAATCTATAATAACAGTTCACAGAATTCAGATTTCTGTATCATCTCAAATGGAAAGACCTATTTTATGTTGATTCATTTTTCAGCTTTCCAATATATCTGTTTCTGACCATATAAGTAAGGGAAAATAAACAGAAATACCGACTCACTACTTCAGAACAACTAGCTGTTTCTTGCCTGTCATGCCAACTTAATATTCAGTCTCATGATTTTTATAATAAAGCTTGGCCTGTTGTGCCTTTAGCTATAGCTAGACATACAGAGACGTCAAACAAATCATAAGATTTCTCCTCCCAATTCATTTTTATCTTCATGCTACAAAATATTTTTTTAACTTCTAAGAAACCATTCAGTAAAGATCACAGATTATTAAAAACAGATGGCGATACAAGTTTTTTAAAAATTATAGAGCCACAGAGGGCTGATGATTGGGGGTACTTTAAAGTATTGTTTCTCTATTCTTTATTTATTTTTACAACCTATAACCAGGTCCAAATTCAAAGGACTCTGTTGTTAATATGTCTTAGGCTGGAGCAAAAGAAAATATTCCTTTTAAGAAACCAAGAACCTCGTTCAAAGTTTTCAGTAATAATAATAATAATAATAATATAATAATATTTAATATTTATAAAACCGCACCCTCTCCCCGCAGGGACTCGGGGCAGTGCACAGGTAGAATAAAAACAATAAATACATACGAACAATTCTAAAAACAAATTAAACCTAACCTGCGCTAAAATTTCCCCATTAAAACTAAGCAGTACTAATTTCCCAATAAAAACCCCAAGACAGAGAGACTTATCCTAGGCCGGCCAGACAGAAAAAGTGAGTTTTTAATTTAAGACGGAAGGAGCGGAGGTCCGTGGTCATCCTGATATCGGGGGGAAGGTCGTTCCAGAGGGCCGGGCCCACCACAGAGATAGCCCTTCCCCTGGGTGTCGCCCGCTGACAATGTCTAGTGGACGGCACCCGGAGAAGTCCCTCTCTGTGGGAGAAAATCGGCCATGAGGATGTATGAGGCAGGATCCGATCCCGCAGATAGCTAGGTCCCGAGCCATGGAGCGCTTTAAAGATGATAATTAACACCTTGAAGCGCACCCGGAAGACGACAGGTAGCCAGTGCAGCTCGTGCAAGAGCGGTGTTACATGGGTAAACCTAGCGGTTCCCATAATTGCTCGCGCGGCTGCGTTCTGAACTAGCTGAAGTCTCCGGGTGCACCTCAAGGGGAGCCCCATGTGCTTTCACTAATTATTTACCACTGCCATACATTACGTGAGCTATTACAAATGCCAGTATGTATAACCATCAGGTAAAATGCCATCTATAAATACCCCAGATTCTAGCTTTTTGTACTAGTCAGACTTAGATAAAAAATATTACTGTATTATCTCTTCCATCATTTGTCTGTAGTCACAGGACAAGTCATAACTATAGATTTCATACAGCTGGAGCCCATCCAAAGGGGGAAAAAATGGAAGAAGGATAGGTTCATGCCAGCACAGGATGTCACATTATGCTCTGGGACATTAGTAGATGAGCCATCTGTTGAACTGAAGCACAGATGTTCAATCCCAGAAAGAGCTATATTTACACATCATGTATAAGAAGAGGGGGGCTAGATTGAGGAAAGATGAAAGGATTAAATATCGTAGGCAATGCCTCATTTATACTGATTTGGTTTAGAAAAAGAGGGATGATTAATACGTACAAAAGCTGGACTGTAGTACTTTTCAGAGCATAGAATGCTTAGCTAACTCTGCTGTACCAGTGTTCTTACATTTAGCACTAAACAATATGAATGTGCAAGTAAATTTACTGCTAGAGTTATCAAGAAATATTTGCTCTACAAATTACTTTCCAGCACTGTGTCTTTGTATTTTAATTATAATAGTGTAAACTGGACAGCATCCTGTTAAAGAGATATTTAAGCCAAAATCCATTTTCTGTAGACTCCAGAGCCCACATTCAATCGTGTGTTTTCTAATTATTTTGATTGTAGAAACAAACACACACACAACCGTACAGCATAAAATAAAATGTTTTTGTTTTGTATTTTACAATTGAGCAAAGGAGTCCAGGAAAAAAAAGTGAAATCTCTAATCCCACTCATGCACATTATAAGGGCATACCTAGAGTAGGAGGAATTGTGATTATCTCATCAAATAATACTCCTTTGTTGTAACAGGAAGCTAATTTAAATAATTGTTTACTCTGTTCCAACCATGAAACTGGTTCTTCAACAAGGACTTAGCCATTTACTACACAATTCATGTTGCAGGGAATATTAGGATCCAAAACAGCATGATCAGGAAAAAAAATGGGACCACTATTTGTAACTCAGTTCAAACAGCACAATATTTGCATCCAATCTTATTAATATGTATTAACACTAAGTTCATATTGATATTACAGTTTAAAAATTGTTCTAAAGCTAAAGTTAGAATTGGACTACCAAAGGCAATGTTCAATATCCTATTGCTCCAGATTATCTATCGAAACAAAGAACTATTCTTGTGAGAAATGTGTTTATCACTAGTCATGATGACTAATACTGTTGAAAACATTATGAATTCCCTGTTTTCTAAACGATGCATTAATCAGTTCAAATTAACATTGAATATTCAAAGAGGTGTAGTTTAAGTTTAAGTTTATTGGATTTGCATCCCGCCCTATCTCCCCGAAGGGACTCAGGGAAGCACACAGGTAAATATTAAGAACAATACAAAAATACAATATAACTACAATAAAAATATATTAAATTTAAACCCGTGCTAAAAACATCTAAAAACCCTTACTAAAATCCCTATAATTTGTATTAAAATCTAAGCCAGGTCAGCCAGATGAAAAAAGTGAGTTTTAAGCTCCCGGTGGAAGAGGTGCAGGTCTATGATGGTACGAATGTTGGGGGGTAGGTCGTTCCAGAGAGCCGGACCCGCCACAGAGAAGGCCCTTCCCCTGGGGGTCGCCAGCCGGCATTGGCCGGCAGACGGCACCCTGAGGAGGCCCTCCCTGTGCGAACGGACAGGACGGAGGGAGGTATGTGGTAGGAGGCGGCCTCGCAAATACCCAGGTCCCGTGCCATGGAGCGCTTTAAAGATGGTTATCAGTACCTTGAAGCGCACCCGGAAGGCCACAGGCAGCCAGTGCAGCTCGTGCAGGAGAGGTGTTATGTGGGAGTATCGAGAAACTCCCAGAATCCCCCGCGCGGCTGCATTCTGCACTAGCTGGAGCCTCCGGGTGCACCCCAAGGGAAGCCCCATGTAGAGAGCATTGCAGTAGTCTAGGCGGGATGTCACGAGGGCTTGAGTGACTGTGCGAAGGGAGTCCCGATCTAGAAAGGGGCGCAACTTGCTTCCTTATCAAGCATAATAATAATAATAATAATAATAATAATTTTATTATTTCTAGACCGCCCCCTCTCCCCATGGGGACTCGGGGCGGTGCACAGGTAGCATAAAAGCAATATATAAACAACAACAATAAATATAACAACAAAATTTAAAAACCAATTAAATAAACCCTGTGCTAAAATCCCAATTAAACTAAAACCTATTCTATAAAATCCCAAGGCAAGGAGGCTATCCCAGGCCGGCCAGACGGAAAAAGTAAGTTTTTAATTTAAGACGGAAGGAGCGGAGGTCCGTAGTTGTCCTAATGTCGGGGGGAAGGTCGTTCCAGAGGGCCGGGCCCGCCACAGAGAGCGCCCTTCCCCTGGGTGTCGCCCGCTGACACAGTCTAGTGGACGGCACCCGGAGAAGCCCCTCTCTGTGGGAGCGAATCGGCCGTGAGGACGTATGAGGCAGGATCCGATCCTGCAGATAGCTAGGTCCCGAGCCATGGAGCGCTTTAAAGATGATGATTAGCACCTTGAAGCGCACCAGACAACAAAAGTTAAATACCACCAGACAACAAAAGTTCATAAATAAAACAAAAGTATTTAGTCAGTCTTACAACCATTTTAAAAAGCGATTGAATGCTAAATATAGTTTAATGAATGAAGGAATAGGGGGTGACATGATATCAGTGTTCTAATAACTAACGGGCTGTACAGAGAAGAGGGGGTCAACCTATTCTCCAAAGCAACACAAGAAGCAACAGATGGAAACTAATCAAGGAAAGAAGCAACCTAGAATTAAGGAGAAATTTCCTGATAATTAAGACAATTAATCAGAAGTTGCCTCCAGAAGTTGTTAGAGCTCCAATACTACAAGTATTTAAGAAGAGAGAGACGACCTCCAACATCCCTTCCAAATTTGTTATTCTATTAAATATCTGTATTTTCCAAAAATGTTATCTAAAGAAAAATTAATAATTGGAATTATATAACTTGACCACCAGAATTTATTTAATATGGTTTACTGAATGAAATACAGTTGACTGAGTTCACAGATTATATTAAATTATAGGCCTGAGTGTATAAACATTTGTTAAATTCATAAATGTTTGCAATCCAAAATGAACAAATTCCATTATGACTTACTTTGATGGACAACAGGCCTGTGAATAACAGTAACATTCATTTTTATTCTGGAAATCTCGAACTATTTGTAAAGATGATTTACTAAAATTTCTCTAAGGAGAAATTTTACTTGGCTAACAGATGCTCATGACTGAGTCCTCTGAATCATACAAATGCAGCTACAAAAGATGTATCACTTGTCCAATTTTTCATAGAAAGACATGTAAAAACCAGATTGTCACTTCACCATTTATTAGTTGTACAATCATTAATAGGAGACTAATAGCTGGGACTGAAAATGACACAAAATTAACGATTCTATACAAAGGTCATGCCAAAGCTTATCTCCCTGCAAAATGAAAGACCTAGTTATAATCCTACCAACCTAAGCCAACCTTCACATGTAATATCATACAAGAGTGTCATACTATTGGAATTAGTGGATACTTAATGAGTATCATTAGGGATGCGGTGGTTCAAAGTCTATGATGCTGAGTTTTCGATCATAAAGTTCGGCAGTTCGGCAGTTTGAATCCCTAGCGCCGTGTAACAGAGTGAGCTTCCATTACTTCTGCCAACCTAGAAGTTCGAAAGCATGTAAAAATGCAAGTAGAAAAATAGGAACCACCTTTGGTGGGAAGGTAACAGCGTTCCATGCACCTTTGACGTTTAGTCATGCCGGCCACATGACCACAGAGACGTCTTCGGGCAAGGCTGGCTCTTCGGCTTTGAAACGGAGATGAGCATCACCCCCTAGAATCAGGAATGACTAACACACCTTTACCTAATGAGTATCAAGTATATTTCCAATTTATGATTGCAGGAATAGAAAACATCAGAAAACGATGGCAGTACAAAGAAGTACAAAATACAACAGTTGGAAAGGATATAGTACTGCTAATAGATAATTCAAATACAAAATTTGGAGAAATGGAGAATTCTATAATTACATAAAGATTCGGATTGTACAAAAACAATAATGCAGGATATAGAGTTTTGCAAAGAAAATTCTTTCTTTATATTTAGAACCTGCTCCAAGAAGCATAAATACAGTCATCACCAGATAAACAATTTAGGACCAAATTGATTGTATAACAAGAAGCAGAAGATAAGAAATACAATCCAGTCAGCCAGCACATTCCTAGGTATCCACTGTAGACTAGGTCATAAATTATTGGTGTCAAAGATACAAATTACATTTAAATTTTAAAAAAAAACAGCAGTTATGCCAGCAAGATTTTATTTGGAGGATGTAGCGTTTGAACATAAGATCACTATAAAAATAAGTACAGTACATGAGAACCTCAAAAACTATGGGAAGACGTAAAATTATTTGTGGAAACTGAAATATAATTTTTCCCAAAAAAAATTTCAAGGGAAGAAAACATTGCAATGTTTTTCAGAATAAGCTATAATCAGAGCCACAGGAAAAATGTAGAACAAAAAAATATTGTACATTAACCAAATACAACTTTTTTTAAATTGAGCAAGAAAGAGCAAGAAGTTGTTAATCAAGAGTGTCAGCAAACAGGAACATATTTTTTTAAAGGAAAAAGCTGTTTTAAAGAAAAACAGATGAATCATATAAAATTTAAGGCTGAGGGTTAAGATTACTTAAAAGTAATCATGAAAGAAAGCCATAGTAATTGTATATCTACAATAGAATAGAAATAATAAGTTAAAAGGTAGTTATTCTACAATAATGTACAGTTGTGGAGAAAGATTAATTTAAAAAGCACCTTCAAATCATGGATTTAGGGATGATTACAGGAGTCCCGGAACTGCAAGAAAAATCAGTTATGGATAAAAGAAAGACTGGCTGTCCTCTTGAAATAGCAAGCACAAACTCACATGTTTTGGCATCTAATGCAAGTGGATGATGAACTACAAAAAAATCCCTAGAGTTGGCATTTTGTCAACAAATAAGATGGGTGGACAGGATCAAAGAAATCGCTGAAAAGTTCTTGGAAGAGCTACAGATTGTCACAAGGGAAAAGTTGAGACAGTAGATATTTTTCCATTCTCAGTACCTGCGTTTCACTGGCACCTAACAAACTTCTGAACAAGGATTTTATCATGAAACCACTCTGTATTCAGAAATTTTTACATAGGAGCCAGATGACACTGTCTTTCTTTGGGACATTCTATTTTTTTTCTCCATTGGTTTTCTTTCTAGAGAAAAAGTAAGTGACTAAAAGGTGAGAGAAATAACTAAGTAGCTAACTGCACAATGTCTGTGCCCTTGCTTGAAAAACAAATGACATAACCACAAAAAAATCAACTATTCAGCAGACTTACTGAAGGAATTAATTGTAGGTAACCTAGCAGAAAACCACTATTAGTTGAATTAAGAATTTTATGGCATAATTTTTGTTTGGGTTCTGAATTCCAGTTTTCTGTTACATCATAGTGCAACATTGACAACAGCAAACATTTGACAAGCTTTTTCTGGAGACTTTAATGCAGCGGGTCCACCACAAAAGTTTGAAGCCCTCCAGAATTGACCAAACATTAACATTCAGCAATCCAGCCAAACCCCTCATTCTTCTCTTATGAGTCATTTTCAATTATTTACATTAGAGTAAAAACAGATCTGTGCACGAGAGATGGGAGTCCCAAAAGTCAGGGGCAGAGGTGGTATTCAGTAGGTTCTGACCAGTTCTGGAGAACCAGTAGCGGAAATTTTGAGTACTTCAAAGGACCGATAAATACCACCTCTGACTGCCCCTGCCCCCATCTATTCTCTGCCCCTCGAGTCTCAGCTGTTCAGAAGGGAATGGGGATTTTGCAATAACAACTGATTTTGCAGTTGTAGGAAATAAATAACGTCCTTTACAAAAATAAGAAAATATTGATCACCACTTTGTGAGTTGTTGCATCCATAAGGTTTGGTGCAGCATTGGGTCCAGAATCTAATTCATGCATCAGCAGCCACCTCCAATGAACCCTAATTTAAGATAGAGTGTAGGTACTGTATGACTTCATGTGAAAAGAGTCTTTCTCCTACCTGCCCTCAGTAGATATGGGGAGGGGGATGGCCAATGCTCAATCCAAACCGGATAGAAGCACAGGTAAAATTCAGCAGGTTCTGGAGAACCGGTAGCGGAAATTTTGAGTAGTTCGGAGAACCAGCAAATGCTACCTCTAGCTGGTCCCAGCGTGGGGTGGGAATGAAGATTTGACAGTATCCTTCCCCTGCCACACCCACCAAGCCATGCCCATCAAGCCACACACCCACCATAGAACCTGTAGTATAAAATTTTGAATCCCACCACTGATTATCCTGTGGATGGCCCCTGCTTAGGGAAATAGCAGTTTTCAGATTATGTTGAGCCACATCCCACAACATCGTGGCCATAACACTTAAGCTTTTGGGAGTTGTAGTTCAGCAACCCTCTGGAGCAGGGGTCCCCAACCTTTGCAATTTTAAGTCTGAAGGACTTCAGACTTAAAGTTGCAAAGGTTGGGGACCCCTGCTCTGGAGGACAATAGTGGATCTGGCAACAGAATAGCAATTCCATTATTGTTTGGAGGGATATTTATTGTAACCTACAAACAAAATTCAGCTGTAGGTGCTTAAAACAAATCCAGAAATGGTTTTGCCAGCACTCTGTCATAAAATATGACAAAACATTTTCTTTGTACAATAAATTGTTTATCTCCAAGTAGGGGAAATACAGCCAACCATATTTCTGGAGAACAGCTGCTGTCCTAATAAAAAAAATCTTTCCTACATGTAGAATCAGAATTAGGAGAGATAACAATAAACTGACTTTCTTCTGTGATAATTTTTGAAAAACACATTGATCAGCCTTTATATTAGAATGTTTTTTTAAGCCTGAATAATATCAAATGGAAACCTTTTTGCATATGACTCACTCCTAACAAGTTATTACAAACATTTATGGATGAGCCTGCATTTCAACTTTACACCCAGGACAGCTTATATTAACAACATCAGATATATGAGTAAACAGTAATAGGGATGAACAAAAATAGCACAAACCAGTCATAGCATAGATTTTGTATATCTGAGTTTAATGGCAACATATTCATAACTGTAGCAACTGAAACTATATTTTATTTGGTCCTGGTTTAATGTGATAGAGAGCACAGCGTAATGACAACTAGAAATCAGGAGTGAGTTCAGATCCAGTCTAAGGCATAAACCCAACTGGGTCACTTTGGTCAGTCACTCTCTCATCCCTAGGAAGTAAGCCACTTCTGAAATCTTGCCAAGAAAACTTTGCAAACTTGTTCAGGCAGTTGTTATAAGTCAACACTGTCTTGGAGGCAACCCTCTCCAAAATGTGAATTATAAATTCAGTCACTATAATTTATAAGCCATGGATTTGGGGTTAGCATTAAGGATGAACAAGACCACTATGGCTATTTAAAAACCATATTTTGATTATGATCTATGAACTCCACGCGTGGACATTTCTATTTTCTGCAAATAATAAATAAATCTGTATTTCGCCTCAAAAAACAACCTCAACTAAAATTAAAGTAGCTTTCTTAAGGAGGATAGTTTTATTCTTTCCAATCCAATAGATTGTCACAAAGAAATTCAGGGCAGTCTGCCCATCAGCAAAAAATTGTTGCCTGTTCTCTATGGAATTGTATTTACCTTGTGAATAGGGTAGCTCTATCCCTTTAGGTAAAGGATGCGGTGGCTCGGTGGCTAAGACGTTGAGCTTGTCGATCAGAAAGGTTGGCAGTTTGGCAGTTCGAATCCCTAGCGTCGCGTAATGGAGTGAGCTCCCGTTACTTGTCCCAGCTTCTGCCAACCTAGCAGTTCAAAAGCATGTAAAAATGTAAGTAGAAAAAATAGGAACTACTTTTTGTGGGAAGGAAACAGCATTCTGTTCTGTGCACCTTCTACATTTAGTTATGCCAGCCTCATGACCATGGAGACATCTCCAAACATGGCTGGCTATTCGGCTTTGGAACGGAGATGAGTACCGCCTCCTAGAGTCAGGAATGACTAGCACATATGTGCAGGGAAACTTTATCCCTTCAGGAATTCGTGAAGGCCATCCAAGAAGCCTTCAGAATTAAAGTGGAGATGGCTTTTTTGCATACAATAAATTTGATTGTTTCACAGTGCATTGGGATGGGGATGATGAAGGGGATAACATATATTTCTTGGTATTGTTTAAGCCTTCCTTATGGAGGTGGATTGCTCCTTAAAGTTGGATATAGAAGAAGCAGCTGAGCTACTGCATGGAAGGTTGCTAATTGTTCCATTCTAAGTCTTCCTCCTTTCTAGTCATGAATGCCTAGAACTGAGGGAAATCCAGCCTGTGTTTTCTAGCATCAACATACACAAAAACTTTGCAATAGTGGTGAATATCTGTAGCTCGGATATAGGATGAGGGTGATGGTTCATCCTTTGAGCTTGTGGCTTGGTTTCTGAAGGTTTTGTTACCAAGCTAGACAACATCTTCAGCAGAGTTTAGGGCCATGATGGCAAACCTATGTGTACAGGTAGCACGCAGAGCCATTTCTTAGGGCACGTGAGTGTTGCCCTGTCAGCTCCAGCACGCCAGCTGATTTTAGCCTTCATTTTTGCCCATTTTCCACCCCCAAGATGCTTCAGGCTTCCCTGAAGCCTTCGGAGGGCAAAAAACAGCCCAAGACGCACACCAGAAGTCAGAAAATGGACCATTTCTGGCCTCCAGAGGGCCTGGGGGGGGGGGGCAGGGGAGGCAGCTTTCTCCCTCCCCAGGCTCCTAGAAAGAATCTGAAGCCTGGGGAGGGCAAAAAACAGGATCACTGTTACATCATGCACCAAAGCGGGGGGGAGGGCAGGGGGGAGGATGCATAAAATTATGGGTATGGGCATGCAAGCTCATGACCCCCACACGCTCCCCCCACTTTTGGCATGCAATGGCAAAAAGGTTAGCCATCACTGGTTTAGGGGTTCTTCTTAAACTCCGCTGAAGATGTTATCTATAGCCTGATAACAAAACATTTGACAACCAACCCACAAGGTCGGAGAATGAACCTTTCATAACCTCAACTTACAACCACAATAGAACCCCAAATTTCTGTTGCTACACAAGACACTTGTTAAGTGAGCTGTTCCTCACTTTACAATCTTTTTTGTATCTGGCTTTCCCATTGACTTTGCTTGTTGGAAGCTAGCTAGGAATGTTACCGTGTTTCCCCGAAAATAAGACAGGGTCTTATTTTCTTTTGACCCCTGAAATAAGGGCTTGGCCTTATTTTCAGGGAGGTCTTATTATTTTTGAGGAGCAGGAGGAGGCGAGCGTGGTCACCTCATGGGCTGATTTTAGTGCATGCGCTCCAAAGCCCAATTGGGCTTATTATCCAGGGAGTCTTATTTTCAGGGGAACAGGGTGCAAATGGTAATCAAATGACCCCAGGACATTGCAATCATCCCAAATGCATGCCAGTTGCCAAGCACCCACATTTTGGTTACAGTACATGGGGATTTAAATTTACTGACAAATTTAAATTTAGCACAAAATAGTTTTGTCGCCGAAGCAATTGCCTGTAAAAGCTTCTGGGTGGGAGCTGAAAGGCGAAAGCAGAAGCAGTATGCTCCATCTCATATTTGGGTAGAACAGGTTGCTCTGATAGACCGGACCCACTGAAAAAACATTTGACCATGGGGATGCTGTAAAGGCCATTAGTGTGAAAAATAGGTCATTTTTTCCACTGTTCTAACTTTGAGTGAGCGTAAGTCAAGGATTACCTGTACATCAATTCAACACATTTCTGTGTTATACAAAAGTTACAGACCATTCTCATGGCTACTGCAGCTAAAGGAGTTGGAAAGAATTTTACGCTCTTAATAGGTTCCTGTCTTTGTTACCTACAAAATTGCAGAGCTAAGTTACCATTATGTATGTTGAATTTTTTTTAAGTTACCAATTATTGTAACGTTGGTTTACATAAGCTTCCTTCATTTCCTGATCAAGCACTGTGCAGAGATTACGAAATGAGTGGTTTGTAAACTGACAGTTTCTCTCCCGAGTTTACAAAGTAGGTTCTTTAATAAACATTAGACCAAGTGATTTTTCAAATGTGCTAATTGACAGGCTCACTGTAGCTCCTTAGTAACTTTCTATTAGTAACTTTCTATTTGAATGGATTGCAGCACAGGGTTGGGTCTGATGTTTCACAGACAGGGAAAACAGGTACTCTCAATGGGAGTACATCAATTCCATGAAAATATCAGATCTCTTTTGGTTGGGAGGATTTGTATGGGTGGCTTGTTTTCTAGTTGCCCTAGAAAATGTATTGGGGGGGGGGGGATGAACTATTAATAGGAAGCTTAATCAGCACTAAAAATGGATTGCTTGCAAAACGTTCCTATTTTGCTAGCAGTCCAGTACGTAAATGTCAGGACAGTGTGAAGAATTATTACTTTGATTTACAGCTGCATCCTTAGCTTGTGTTGTTCTAGAGAACATATCATCCCAAGTTGTCCCTGATTCTGGAGCATTTTCTGGGGAAAATTGGAACTCTACTTTCCTGTTATCTGCCATGCAGAAAACAAATAAACAATGGTATCTTTTTAATATAAGACATACCATATTTTTGGACTATAAGACACACTAGAGTATAAGATGCACAAAGATTTTGAAGAGGTAAATTTTTTTAAAAAAAATTTTGCACTCTGCAGGCTTCTCAAACCCTCTGCATGCCTCATTTTTTGTGAAACATGGGGCATGCAGAGGGTTTGAGAGGCCTGCAAAGTGCTTCTGGGAACTGGAGGGGGAGCAAAAATAAGCAAAAGGGGTCCATTTTTTGCGAAAAACAGGGTATGCATAGGCTTTGGAGGCTTGTGCTCCTGGGGCTTGGGGGGGGGGGCAAAAACGGGCCAAAAATGGCCCATTTTCCTCTAATTATTGCCCTCCCCAGCTCCCAGGAGCACTTTGCAGGCCTCCCAAACCCTTTGCACATCCATTTTTGTGAAGGGGTTGGTGTTTCAAGAGGCTAAAACTGCTGTATTCCGTGTATAAGACGCACCTAGATTTTATCCTCTTTTGGGGGGGAATAAGGTGCATCTAATACTCTGAAAAATGTGATAGTTTGTATATAAGCTATAACACACAGTGAGGGGATAAAGCCAAGCCTCTTGATAACTTTACATGCTCACAATTAACTTTACATGCTCATTTTGGAGCCATTTGAAGTTACGACAATAACTTAAGGCCTGGTTCTTGCACTTATGACCATCACATCGCTTAACAACCACAGTGATTTATTTAATGACCATGGCAAAAAGGTTGTGAAATTGCATGCAGTCACATGATGCCTTATTTCTGGCCCCCGTTTTGGACGCAAGTCAGTTATCTGGATGATTTGCATCCATGCAGTTTCCTTGGCAACACAGATGCTACAGAAGTAATTTCCCATGGTCTTTTCTCAAGACTTTATTTAAACTTCCCAATATAATTTAAAGTCAAGGGATTTCCTAGTGCCCTGCCATCTGAGTGATAAGATGAATCCTGCTCAGTTTTTCAAGATCAGATGATGTTGGCAACCGCTGCCACTGTTGCGACATTGAGATAAAAACTCATAGAAAGTTAAGGTGCAGGATGTTTAAACATTATATGGTAAAGGTAAAAGTTGCTCTCACACATATGTGCTAGTCATTCCCAACTCTAGGGGGCGATGCTCATCCAAAGACGTCTCTGTGGTCATGTGGCTGGCATGACTAAATGCAAAAGGTGCACGGAACCTTCCCACCAAAAGTTGTCCCTATTTTTCCACTTGCATTTTTATATGTTTTCAAACTGCTAGTTGGCAGAAGCTGGGACAAGTAATGGGAGCTCACTCCATTACGCAGCACTAAGGATTCGAACCTCCCAGCTGCCGACCTTTCTGATCGACAAACTCAGTTAAGCGTTATAGTGTGTTATAAATCAGGTGGAGAGACAAATTGAAATCTCCTTGGCAAACCCTGTCTCCCAAGTTTTCCCAATAATTTCCTTAATTTCCTTTTATTTAATTTCACAAGTTGCTTGGTTCTTCTACCTTAGTTCTCCCCAGGCTAGTTCTAAGAAAAGTAGAAAGGATGATGCTTTAGGTCAGGGCTGTCAAATTCGTGGCCCGCGGGCCAGATGTGTCACATGCTGGCCATGCCCACCCCGGGAGGGGAGTCGCAATATATGTCACGGGATGACATGATGATGCGAGTTTGATACCCCTGCTTTAGAACTTTCTGATCAAAACACAGAACTTGAATATTTCTGGCACAAAGTTGGTTGTATAATTGGTAGTCAATGCTGGAAAACAAGACTATCTCTATATACAACCAATCTTGTGCCAGTGTTGGAAAACAAGAGATAGCACAGTGTTATACATGAGAAAGTGTTTGATGAGTAAATCACCTTACAAAACTAATGAAGTCAAAGAAGTTTGTTTTCTCTATATTTTTGTTTTTCTAATAAAGAAAGAATTGTCCTCAATTCTTGGGATTGATTAGGCAGTGACACACAAAGACCTTCTTGCAAATCATTCAGGTTTTTGTTAGTTTGTTTTGCTTTAGCATATCAAGGAAAGAAAGACATTAGTCTGAAAGGGTAATTATAATTATATAATTATTCCAACAGCCTTCAGCAAATGCATTCAGGCAGAACATCATTTCCCCCCCTCCCCTTGCACTTCTGGCTTCTGCCTTCAAAGGAATGCAGTAAATTGCTTTATGGCCTAATTGCTCTACTATGCTGAGATTAACTATCTCCATACTTGAAAAACTATTGCTTCTGCTGCCACATGAAACAGTCGGAAACTACTATATTGTTCAAGAATTAAACCAAGGGCTTCAAATTAAAGCTTACTGAAAGCCTCTCTCAGTGCAACCTTGGTCATCTTCTCAGTCTCCCTCGATCCTCTTCTTTCTCTCTTCTCATACTGAATCATTCACTTCCCTGAATAATTATTTCTATGTTGGCTTATCTTCAGGGATCACCCTAGAATAGGGCTGTCAAATTCCTGGCTCATGGGCTAGAAGCGTCACACACTGGACACACCCACACCCGGTTTAGCGAAGGGGGAAAAGTCCAGATATGTCACATGATTGATTTGTTTTATTTATTTATTTAAATTTATATCCCGCCCTTCTCCACAGAGGACCCATGGCGGCGCACAGGAAATTTAAAAGACATACAAAATACAATAAATATAATTTAAAAAACTATTAAATAATCCTATCCTGCGCTAAAACCAAATTTTAAAAACCCAATTTAAAACTACCTAAAAGTCCCCATGGGAGGTTAGGCTAGGCCGGCTTGTTGAAACAAATATGTCTTAAGACATTGGCGGAAGAGGCGGAGGTCGGTGATGGTACGTAATTCAGGGGGTAGGTCATTCAGAGGGCTGGACCCGCCACAGAGAAGGCTCTTCCCCTGGGTGTCGCCAGTCGGCATTGTCCGGCCGATGGCACCCTGAGAAGGCCCTCTCTGTGGGAGCGTATCGGTCTAAGGGATGTATGGGGCAGGAGGCGGTCTCGCATATAACTAGGCCCCGAGCCACCATGATGACATGAGTTTGACACCCCTGCCCTGGAACCTGCATCTCTTCAAGAAGTTGAGTCTGCATAATGTTATCTTATCTTGCTAGCCAGTCTTCTTTCTCTTTTACTCTGAGCTCAGTTCCAACATTTCACCTTATGGGGATTCTACATTACGAATTCCTGCCAGCTTTCTAGCACTTTTCCATTTGTGGGGTCCTTGGTGCTGAAATATACCAATAGAAAAGAATATTTGCAAGTCAGGTTGAACTGTGGGATCCTTGGTGCTCTTTGAGCTTGGTTTTCTTGCAGAAGGTAAACTTTTTATATCTGAAAGAGCAAAACACTTCTTTTTGCTATTTGTGAGAGAACAAAAGTATTTTGGGAACAGACTGCAACAGTTAAATGAAATGCAGCTCTGGCTAAAATACTGAAATACTACAGCCCCTATAGTGCACCAAAATAGATTTCAGTATTGGTATGTCAAAGAATATTTCATATAATAACTTTCCAGAACAAGCTTTGTCTTTGTAAATATATTTGTTTCTAGCCAAGAAAATACCATACCTCCCATTGTCAGTTATTAGAATAGAATTCTTTAATGGCCAAGTGTGATTGGACACACAAGGAATTTGTCTTTGGTGAAATGCTCTCTGTGTACATAAGAAGAATAAAATACATTCATCAAGAATAAAAAGATGCAACACTTAGTGATAGTCAAGTTACTAATAAGCTACCAAATCACATTAGAAACAAATATAAACAATATCAATTGAAAGATACAAGCAACATGGCTATAGTGTGAGTGTGTGTGTTTGTGTGTGTGTTAAATTGGAAGAGATAGATACTAGTAAGGAAGAAAAGAAGAATAGTAATACAGTCTTAGTAAATTATTTGAGTGTTGTTGGAATCAGTTGTTTAGCAGAGTGATAGCAGGGGGTGGGGGGTTGACTGTCCTTGTGTCTAGTTGTTCTAGTGTGCTATAGAGTTGTTTTGAGGGTAGAAGTTAAAAAAAATTATGTCCCGGATGTGAGGGGTCTGTAGATATTTTCACAGCCCTCTTTTTGACTCATGCAGTATACAGATCCTCAATGGAAGGCAGGTTGGTAGCAATTGTTTTTTCTGCAGTTCTAATTATCCGTTGAAGTCTATGTTTGTCTTGTTTGTTTGCAAAGCCAAACCAGACTGTTCTGGAGGTGCAGATGACAGACTCAATAATTCCTCTGTAGAATTATTAGTACTGTTTCTCTCGTTTTGAACCTCAAGGAAAATATATTCATTGTTATCTGATGATTTCCACCTTATCATAAACAAGAAGCAGTTGACATCTCATTCATTCAAACTTGATTCACAATCTATCCTGTTTATCAAGAAAAATCTCTGCAGTTGGCTGCCCGGACTTGGACAATACATTTCAGAAACCCACTCATGTTGAATGAGCTGAAAACTATGCCAGGTAATTTTGAAAGTATTGCTCCAATGCATTTCTCTTTTCAGAAGAGCAAAAATATCCCTGAATTATCTTTTGCCACAATCCGTTCTTGTTGGATATGAGACTGTTGCAATGATCAATTTATAATGCTCTGTTTTCAGATGAACTATTAGACAAGGGGAGAAGCATGTCTATTTCACCCTTCTCAAAATGACATTAAACTCCTGTAATGTTTTTAAAAAAGTTAATTCTGAGAGAAAAACATTTTTTTTTTCAGATTCCAGATTCAATTATTTTCTTTTACAAAGTATTGGTGAAAATTCTGTTCTTGGAACCAAATTTAGTGCCTTTTCCTTTTTCAAGGGAATTTGCCTATGTCTATTTAAGTGGCTGACATGACCATCTGCATTGACAAATAACCAATTAACATGAAAGAAGGTATTCAAAGGTAAATGCAACGAAGATGATTAGGGGACTGGAAGCTAAAACATAATGGTTGCTGGAATTGTGTATATCAAGTTTAATGAAAAGAAGGACTAGGGGTAATATGATAGCAGTGTTCCGATATCTCAGGAGTTGCCACAAAGAAGAAGGACTCAAACTATTCTCCAAAACATCTGAGAGTGGAACAAGAAGCAATGGGTGGAAACTAATCAAGGAGAAAAGCAACCTAGAAATAAGAAGAAATTTCCTGACAGTTAGAACAATTAATCCGTGGAACAACTTGCCTCCACAAGTTGTGAATGCTGCAACACTGGACGCTTTTAAGAAGAAATTGGACAACCATTTGTCTGACATGGTATAGGGCTTCCTGCCTGAGTAGGGGGTTGGGCTAGAAGACCTCAAAAGTCCCTTCTAACTCTGTTATTCTATTCTATTCCTTTGGAAATACAGTAATTTAACTTTTAGGGTTTTTTTTTACCTTCTTTTAAATTTGCTTTATCTATCTTTTATTTCCTTTTATCAATATACACAGTTACATATATGTAGATTAAGTAACAATATTATAATTGTATATTATGTTAATATTAAATAGCTGGATTAAGATTGAAATCATTGATATATCACTAATATGTTGATGTGAATTGCAGTGTAACCTTAAATTAAATTTTGGATGACAAGTTAAATAATCTTATGCTTGTAACACTGACATCCCAAAATGGCAATTAACACCAATGAAATTTTACTTTTCTCTTTTTATTTTCAATACCATAAATAATTAATAACTTTTAATCATATTATGTAAATATTACACATAAAATCTGCATTGAAATAACACAAAATGCCAAGATTTATAACATTACAATAATAGGTAGAAAAAGGGTAAATGCAACTTGCATTAATACATTTTCACTTGGATGAGCTTGGAAACATCAGGAATGGTGACAGATTTTCCACAGCATTTCAGCCAACCTGAAAAAATACCCCAACTGCAAAATGTGGTTGCCCAGCTTGCATGAGCAAACCATTTACTCTCCCAGTCAAAAGATTTACTTTGGTCTTCCATTAGGGGACTGGAGGCCAAAACATATGAAGAACGGTTGCAGCAACTGGGTACGTCTAGTTTAATGAAAAGAAGAACCAGGGGAGACATGATAGCAGTGTTCCAATATCTCAGGGGCTGCCACAAAGAGAGAGTCAAGCTATTCTCCAAAGCACCTAAGGGCAGAACAAGAAGTGGAAACTAATCAAGGAGAGAAGCAACTTAGAACTGAGGAGAAATTTTCTGACAGCTAGGACAATTAATCAATGGAACAGCTTGCCTCCAGAAGTTGTGAATGCCCCAACACTGCAAGTCTTTAAGAAGATGTTGGATAGCCATTTGTCTGAAGTGGTATAAGGTTTCCTGCCTAAGCAGGGGGTTCGACTAGAAGACCTCGAAGGTCCCTTCCCACTGTTATTCTATTCTGGTACACAACTTAAGGTGGCTGCTGATGGCGGCCAGTTTTTGAAAATAATCCTTTCATCAGCTGCAAAAAAAAAGTGAGGAGATTGACATTTTCTTCATCGCTTTTTGACTTCTTCCCCAATACTGGATGGTGGAGGAGGGAATCTGCAGGATTGAAATCAGGGACATTTCCCTACAGATATTTGGACGGACTCCATTCACCTCTTTTTCTGTTCTTTTGTCAATGCCTTACCTGAGAGGTCATTGGGTATAAAAACTGTAAAGCTAACTTTCCTTAAAGGCCCCATGTTGATAAATACCGTATTTTTCAGTGTATAAGATGTTCCGGACTATAAGACGCACTTAGCTTTTGGGGGGAGGAAAACAAGGGGGAAAAATCTGCATCTGCCTCTCAGCATCCATCCGGTATTCATCTGGCCCATTTGCTGCCGCCCATTTGCCACGGCCTGTTTGGTGGCACCGCAGCCCTTTTGACACGGCCCGTTCGGCACAGCCTGTTCGCCACCGCCACTGCTCGTTCACCACTGCCATCATGGCCCATTCTAGAACAGCTGATCAGCGCCGCACCAATCCCCCCTCCACCCCCTGCTGCAATATTTGGTGTATAAGATGCATCAAAATTTTCACCTGCTTTTGGAGGGGGGAGTGCATCTTATACACCAAAAAATATGGTAGCTTGAACAACATATGGGAAGTTCATTTGGATCCAAACAAACTCAGAACTGTTTGGGGCTAAATCTGATCCCCTCTAAGTTCATTAAACAGGTCATTTTCTAGTGTTAGAGTTTGCTCATCATGCTTCTTACTCCTACCACCCATGACCCAGTTAAGCATATCATACAAACAAGTCCTTGACCAGAAGGGCTCCATGTACGCCTTGAATACTGAAAGATTACACCTGTATTTTTCCTGTTGCTGTTAAGCTGGGCATAGACAAGAAGACCTCTAAGGTCCCTTCCAGCTCTATGGTTCTATGATTCTACTCAGGAAACCAAGCAATCTGCTCTCATTGGTCAGCTGGCTATTCAGTTAAGCGAATGGTTGAGTGGCAGGGCACAAATTGTAGCTTTCCTGCAAATAATGACAGAGAAAACTAGCAATTTGGAGACTGTTCTTCTGAAGGAGAGGCAAGGGGTGGAAATAGATGAGGTGCAAAGTATAGGCTGTGTGTGTGTCACAGTGATGTGTGGACTTAAATATGTCCAGCATGATTGGGATCATGTCAGTCTTGCACTCCACTCCAAGCATCATGTCCAGTTCACAAAAAAACCCCAGCTAAATACAGACTAGTGGAACGAACAGCTTACTTATAAGTAAATTTACTTTTCATTTGCAGGTGGATACAGCCTTACTTTCCAGAGTTTTTGCTCACCGGAAAAACCAATTCTGCAAAGGGGGAGCTAGTTTTATCAGCTGGCTCATCCACCTGCACTCTCACTTCACCTGCAACTATGTCATAATTCATCCTCCTCCAAACATTTCATACACACTCACACCTGTATATGTTGCAGACTCTTAAAAGGAAATTAAAGTCATAATTCCTAGCTTTGCCTGCACATGCCCACTAACTGTGACATTTGTTGTTTAACTGCTTGAAAAAATGGGGAGTCTATGCATTTACAATGATATGCATGCCTAAAGGCCTATGTCAGTGATGGCTAAACTTTTTGTCATCACGTGCCATAAGCACCAGCATCCATAATGCAATGTGCGCACCCCCCATGCTTCTTTTTGGGCCTGAAAGGCCTTCTGCTCCAACCTGGAAGCCAAAATGGGATGTGGGGGTGCTGAGCAAGGCCCCAAAATTCAATGTGAGTAACCCTAGTGCATGCACCCCACTCCCTGCATTTGCACGCGCACTTCCTCTGCATAGGCACAGCCCCTGCGTATGCACGGCAGAGACCTGAAGACCAGCTGCCCAGCAGGAGGCACACACACATGCATGGTGGAGCTGGGCTGGAGTGACAGCTGGCGTGCCCGCAGAGAAGATTCTGTGTGCCACCTGTGGCATGAGTGCCATGGGTTTGCCATCACGGGCTTATGTGATATGGAGACACAGCTCATGTTTACCCATAACAAGAAAGCTCACTTGGTGACTTTGACCAATCACTATCTCACAACCCTACAAAGGTGTTGTAGGAAATGTAGGGAGATGAACGAGTGGCATTAGGAGCCCTGGTAGTGCAGTAGTTAGAATGCAGTATTTCAGGCTGACTCTGCCCACAGGCAGGAGTTCGATCCTGACTGGCTGAAGGTTATGTGATTTTATTTTTCAGGCATATAATGTTCAGGGAGAAACGTAAATCTTATAAAATATTCTAATTTTATTGAGGGAAGAGCTTTGTATATTAACTTTAGGAAGAAATAATCTACAGTACTTAGGGCTTCTATGCTGATTTCCCAATCTCTGGTCAATGTCAACTTCCATGCAAATTGTTCATAACTTTTCCATTATTGATAGAGATGAGCACTATACAGTAGACTAGTATTGCCTATTATTTTTCAATAGAATATTGCAAAAATTATCCTTAAAGGGCTTACATGAAGCAGGGGCCATTATATGAACTATTTGTAATTTAAATGGGCTTTTCCCAACCTGACGGCTTCCAAATTGATGACAATATCAGTGTCAGACACCCCTCTAGAAGGCCCTAGGTCCATGATGGCGAACCTATGGCATGCGTGCCACAGGTGGCACATGGAGCCATTTGTCAGGGCACCCGAAGCTTGCTCTGTCAGCTGGCCAGCGCGCATGCTTCGGCCTTCTTTTGAGGTCATTTTCCAGTTTCCGGAAGTTCCAGTTTGCCCGTAGGGCCGTTTGTTCATGCTCTGGAGGCTTCAGGGAAGCTCCTGAAGCATCCAGAGAACCTCTGGGGAGGCGGGAGGGCTGTTTCACCCTCCCCAGGCACCTATAAAGCCTCTGGAGCCTGGGGAGGGCTAAGAAAGCATGCTAAAAATGTGTGGGGGGGTGCTGGTCATGCGTGCATGCATTCTGTGGTTGTGCACATTATGGGTGTGCCACGCCAGCACACAATCCCCCTGCGCTCCCCCTGCTTTTGGCATGCGACCCAAAAAAGCTTCGCCATCACTGCCCTAGGTTGTAGAACAGGAGTGGGCAACTGTAACAATTTTATGACATGTGGACTTCAATTCTCAGTATTCCTCCGTCACCATGGCTGGCTAAGGAATTCTGGGAGTTGAAGTCCACAGGTCATACAGTTGCCATGGTTTCCCACCCCTGTTGTAGAGGAAGCAAATATACAGGACGTTCTAAGAGGAATTGTAAAGTTACACAGTTTTACAAATTGTTACATGGAACAATGCAAAATATACACAATATTTTTTTTTCTATACTGCAACTCTCAATTAAAAAAATATTTGTGGAAGTTTGAGTAATGAAACATCTGCAAGAAAACAGCCAAGCTCAAAGGGCAATTTTCGAGTTGTACTTTTAACCAGCGACCTTTTTGGTGTTCAAGGAATATTGATGCAAAATTCCACGTAGCATCCCCAATTCTTTTATAATATTCTATGTGCCCTTGTCCAGCGTTATTTTAAATATTGCAACTTGCAGCCCAATCATATAATACCCTTGCACAGTACATAATTTGTGCACTGGGTTTCAGTGGCTTTCCTTTTAACCATGCTTAGGGGACATAGATAAGGGGGTATTTCACTTCCATAGACACATTGTGATGAAAGAAGGGATCCACTAATCCAGAAACCACTTAGACCCTAATCTAAATTAAAGCAAAAGAAAGAAAGAAAGTCATATTACAACAAATGTTTGTCTATATAATGCATTCTTAGAAAGCATTATAGGCAAATATTTTTCTCGTTAGAAAGCTGGTGTAAACTTGACTATCTGACGTCTTCCACAATGTTGTGTCTTTAGTAAAATTAAATGAGATCTTATTATATTGGTACCAAGGACCTGATAGCCATTCAGAGCAAACATCCACATTCTATGCAGCAAAAGCTCAGTTTCCCTCAGTAGGTAGTTATTGCAAGAATTAATTTAAAAAAAGACTCTCTTACATGCTCCCTTAAGCTTAGTGGAGGAAAGGTGGAATATCAATGAAATACAGTATTATTTGCTACATAAAAATAATAAATAACATCGAAAATGAAGGCTTTGAATCCAGTGTGACTTTTAGCAAATTTGCTAAGTCCCATTGTGTCCACTTGTTAAGGAAACATGCTTGGAACAAATACCCACAATTTAAAGGCAACATTTCCCAGAGATTTTAAAGTTCTTTTTCATTGATGATTTACTTATCCCTATAAACCAGGTGGCAGATAGAAATCAGAGCGGCTGGTCCCTACCTGCAGGCTTGCCTCTAATTGCTTCCCTCTCTAAAAGCTTTGCCATCTGACCTTGGCCCTCTTTATCCAGAAATAAATCCCACTAAATTCAATAAGACTTGTTTCCATAGAAGCTTATAGATAATTACAGTCCAACTTCTAACATACAGGACAGCATAAAATACCATTTCTCTAATCCAAGGCTCGGGATGCTCCAAATAAAGACTACCTAAAAGCAAAGGAGGAATATTTAATTATCTATTTAAATGTATGGCAGCAGCCCCCTTCCATAGACTTACACATTCCAAATACAAAATATTTTTTTTAAACAAAAGGAAGGACTCGTCCCACAACTGAATATCATACATTCCATGCAGCCACTAGAGATTGTTTGTTTTTGGAATATTGTCTGTAACCCAAACGCAGCATGATCCTCTGATCTAAACCGGTACGGAAATGAATTCATAAATCTTCTTCTTTTTTTTTTTTTTTTAACAAGAGCCAGCACAGAAAGAGCCGAACAGCATTCTTTTTGGAAACCGTGATATTCCTTAATTCGGAATGCTCCGGGGCCCCGAAGTTCAAAGGCAGGGAGCAAGTGAAACTTGGCAGGCGGATCGGAGCAGCCTTGAAAACGGCTCCTGTACATTAACCCAGCCTTTCCGAAAAGGAGGGGGTGGTGGAAAAGAGAGAGCAGCTGGCATTTAAAAGCGCGCGGTTCCCATACCGGAGTTACCCAAAAAGCAGAGTTTACTCACAAGGGGGGGGGGTCTTCCCGGAGAGGCAACGACTTAGGACAGGAAACCCCAGCGCCGCCTCAGGCGCTGTGCCGGAGAGAAACAAGACCTCGGGGGGGTCAGGAGCAGGCAGGCCCCTGGAATTACGAGGAGCCCCGGGACTCGTGCTTGTGCATGCTGCTGAAACCGGTAAGTGATGAAAGTGAGCTCGCTTTCATCAGTCACTTGCTTTCTCCTCTCCGCTGGCGAGTCGAACTGGCTGGGACAAGCCGGAAAACAAATCCACCCGACAGCCCAAATAAAAAAAGAAAGAGAAAAAAAAAGAAAAAAGAAAGAAGGGAAGCTCTCTCTCTCTCCCTCTCCCTCTCTCCCCCTTACGCTCGGCTGCTGGGGCTAACGCTCCTTTTTCAGGCAGGCGTTGTGTTAGGGTGGGCGGGGCTCTGGCAGCCCCGGGAGATGGAAGCGCACAGGCTGACTTGGTCTGAATGCTGCTTTGGGGAGGAACAGGTGATTTGCTTTGAGGTAATCAAATGATTCTCAAAGCCGGCGCGCTCCACGTTGCACCCGGAATCAATGCCTCCTCCTTCTCCCCCCCCCCTCCCCAAAGGATAAAGGATAAAGCAGGGGAGCAGCGCACGAGGTTTTTGGCCGTTTGCAGAAAAGAGCCAACTCCTGCAGGAGTTTGTACTTCTCTGGCGCGAAGTCGTCCAGCTGTTTAAAAAAGAGAGAGGTACAGGTAGTCCTCGACGTACGACCGAAATGGAGAGCGCGCGAGCGCGGCCCCCTCTCCCCCCCCAAAAAAAATTATCCTTGCGAACGGAAACATTCGTTAAGTGAGTTTTGACCAGAGGTGTTATTCAGCAGGTTCTGAGTAGTTCTAGAGAACCGGTAGCGGAAATTTTGAGGTAAATACCACCTCTGACTGGCCACGCCCCCATCTAGTCTCTGCGTCCCGAGTCCCAGCTGATGGGGAGGAAATGGGGATTTTGCAGTAACCTTCCCCTGGAGTGGGGTGGGAATGGAGATTTTATAGGACCCTTCCTCTGCCACCCTCACTAAGCTTCACTTCCTAATTATGAAAATGGGGGGGGGGGGTCAAAAAAGTCAGGAGATAAATGTCACTGACCAAGTTATGTAAAAAATAGAGGGCGCTTTCATTGTATAGATCAGGGGTATGTCAAACTGGCAGCCCGCAGTCTGGATGCATCGTGCAGGTCACATCCATCCCGGTTCGCAAAGGGGGGAAAGGTTGCAAAATGTCATGTGATGGCAATGTGATGCGATGAGTTTGACACCTGTGATATAGAAGTAATCAGATGTTTTTGAAATCCCATACTTCTGCAACCTTGATGGTGGCTGTTTTAGCTGTTCATTATTTCTAGGTGAACAGCTTATGAAGCAGATCCAGACGATTTAAGGAGTTCTATTGTTTTTCCTTTAACTTCTAGGTGCTCTGAGAGATGCTTTATTTATCACCAATATTCTAGAAAAGAATATTTGCTTGATGGTTGCAAGAGCCGCTGTAGACAAGAATGGCCCCCAGATTCAAAGGAAGTGGAAGCATGTAATACTCTTGCCTGTATGCAAGTCCAAACTCAACTCAGTCAAGATCCAGTTTTATGCAGTCGTGGCTGGGGGGGGGGGGGCAGGCAGGGAGAAAGACCTCTGGTCCAGAGAGGGAATCCCCACCTTTCCAGCACTTGCCAAAGAATTAGGTCAGGGAAAGGCCAATTAGAGACTAGACAACGTCAAGTTTGGTGAGCTTTGCCTATATAAAGGGAAGCTGAAGTTGGCTTCCCCTTTTCCGTTGGTCCATCAGAGAGATTCCCCATTCCCACCCTTTCTTTTGTGTTTGAAAAATATTTTTATCACAACATTCTGATCCGAGTTGGTAAGTGGAGCATCAGTGATGCTGGGAAGGTATACTAAGCAGGAGAAACACTCTGGAAAAGGAGCTTCTATCCAGTGGTGAAATTCATTTTTTTTTTACTACCGGTTCTGTGGGTGTGGCTTGGTGGGCATGGCAGGGGAAGGATACTACAAAAATCTCCATTTCCACCCCACTCCAGGGGAAGGATATTGCAAAATCTCCATTCCCACCCCACTCTGGGACCAGCCAGAGGTGGCATTTGCCAGTTCTCCGAACTACTCAAAATTTCTGCTATCGGTTCTCCAGAAACTGCTGAATTTCACCCCTGCTTCTATCTGGTTTAGATTGAGGATTGGCCATCCCCCTCCCCATATCTACTGAGGGCAGGTGGGGGAAAGACTCTTTTCACATGAAGTCATACAGTACCTACACTCTATCTTAGATTAGGTTCGTTGGAGGTGGCTGCTGATGCATGAATTAGACTCTGGACCCAATGCTGCACCAAACCTTATGGATGCAACAACTCATAAAGTGGTGATCAATATTTTCTTATTTTTGTAAAGGACATTATTTATTTCCTCTTTGTGCCTGCCTCAATTCTGTATAAAGCTAAAGGAAAAGTTCCTTAGGGCAGCAACAGGAAAGCTAGCTGGACTACCTTATTAAATCACTAATATTCAACTGAAAAGTGTTGGTCCACAGAGTGTGATCAAAATGTCAGGATGGTGGCCATAACATTTTTGGATTGAAATTCTGCCCTCATTTTTTTATGTGCATCACATATAAATGTTTCTAACATAAATTCACAAAGCAGATTTTATAACTTCTGTACTTTGAGAATGCACAAAGGGTACCTGCATCCAGAAATCCTTTTCACCCCTTTTGTGGCACAATATCAACATGGCTGGGACTTCCCAATTAAACAAAATCCTTGTCCTGGAGGCACCTTTTGCATAACACACCCTTGTCTCTATTTTCTCTTTGAGTCATCCCTGTAATCTGGAAGATTAGAGGATATACCATCAGCGAGAGTAATCTATCATGAACATCTGGGAATGGAAAATCCTAGTTAATAGTGGTATCATTAGATCCTACAGTCACCAATATATTACAAACATATATCTGCTGGAAATGGGAGGTTAACAGTCTATAGTTAACAGTCTGCAGGGGTGTCAAACTCAAGACCTGTGTGCCAATCCAGCCCACAGGGTGTTAGATCTGGCCTTTGGGGCTGCCCTAGAAACAGTGAAGGACCGGCCTGTGGTACCTTTGGTGTGGGCGGCCCTCCCGAGCTCCGTTTTCACTGCTAGAGGGTTGCAGGAGGTCATCTTAGGCAAAAATGGAGCTTAGGAGCCAGTGGTGAAATGCAATTATTTTTACTACCGGTTCTATGGGCGTGTCATGGTGGGTGTGGTGTGGCTTGGTGGGTGCGGCTTGGTGGGCGTGACAGGGGAAGGAAACTACAAAATCTTCATTCCCACCCTACTCTGTAGCCAGCCAGTGGTAGCATTTGCCAGTTCTCCAAACTACTCAAAATTTCCGCTACCGGTTCTCCAGAATCTTTCAGAACCTGCTGACCTTCACCCATTAGCAGCCTATTTTCACTGGCAGAGGGTTGCAGGAGGCTGTGGCAGGCAGAAATGGAGCTCAGGAGCCCGCTTTCACTGTCAGAGTGCTCTGGCCACCACAGACGCCCCCAACACAAGTGATGTTGAGCTGGCCACACACACCCAGCCCTCCAGAAGTCAAGCACAACCCTGATGCAGCCCTAAATGAAACCGAGTTTGACACCCCTGATCTATAGAAACAAGGAAGATATTAAAAGGGAAACCATGTCCCAAAAGGAAAAGCCATTCTTTCCAAGAGGAAGATGCAATAGAAAAGGCATCCTTCTGCATCCTCCGACATGGCATTCCTAAAGCAAGGTTATATGGAGAAAAACCAGCCTATATGATGTGATGATGAGGTGGGCAGAGGTTACTGGGAGATGGCAATCCCAGAGATATCAAAGCCCTGGTCCATGAAAATAACAAGCGAAACCTTGAATTGTATCTAGAAGCCATCTGTAACCAACACAGCTCCTGCAGAAGTAATTTAAATAGGTTCAACAATCTGGATCAGTTGCAGCTTACAATTCCACTTCAGGGCAGTAGCCATCTACAGTACATTGCAATCAAGAGTAGATTAACGTCTGGATGATTGTGAACAGTTTCATGTTCTAGGAATGGTTATAACTGGCATATTGGATAAAGCTGGGTGAGGTTCTCCTGGTCACAGCGACCACCGGAACTAAAACTGGAGTTGGGTGACTTACCAATCCAAAGCCACTCCATCACTTCCTCCTTATCTTATTGCCATGGTGCAGCCATGAATATGGGCCGAAATATCTGAACCGCATGCTCCAAATTCAGTCTGAATGCTTTCAAAAGCACTCAATAATATACAGCAGAGGTCCTCAAACTTTTTAAACAGGGAGCCAATTCATGGTCTCTCAGACCGTTGGGGGGGTCGGACTGGCTGCCTGGGTGTGGCTAGTGGGCATGGCCAATTTAGCAGTCCATTAAACAATATACACAAATGTGAAACATACCTTGGTGTGTGTGTGTGTGTGTAGATATATATATATATATATCTTCCTCTCGCTCTCTCGCTCTCTTTCTCTCCCTCCCTCCCTTTCTTTCTCTGGAGTCTAGGGAGGCTAAAAACAGGTCCATTTTTAGCCTCCTGAGGCCTCTGCGCATCCCGTTTTTGACCTCCTCAGCCTCCAGAAGGTGGGTGGGGGCCAGTGGGTAGGTGGGGCGATGGGAGTGGGCCAGGCTTGTGGTCCCTTGCAGGCCAGATTAATGGCTTCAGCAGGCCATATCCGGGCCCTGGTCTGTAGTTTGAGAACCCCTGATATACAAGGTTCCTTTTTTATAGCTGCAGAAACACTGGAGTCCTCTTTTGTCTCTGAGTCTGACCAGGTACTTAAACATGGGCATCCTTGGTTCAGATTCCACAATGTGGTCATGATATTGCATGCATCCTGAGCTGAAGAAGCTTCTTGGATGAGAAGCAAAAGGTCTTCAAAGAAAAACCAGAAAGTCCAGTTGCCTCTTGAAAAAAAAAAAAAGCACCTTGGAGACAGCCATGACCTGAATGACTAAAAAGCTCCATAGACATTTGCTACTGCATACATTGCCAAGGTACATGCAGTTCTCATAGTCCATCTGTTGTGAGTACATCCTTTAACCTGCATCTTAGGTTCAGCCTGATCCTAGTATTGCTGAAAACCGGACAGTCCACCCGAGCTGATTGTAGTTTAAACTATTTGAACCCTGACATTGTAAGGCATGATTTAACTTTGCAAACCTCTATAGTTGTATTTTATTTAATAAATCGTTTTTAACTTTAGCTTAACATAAAAGGTAAAGCTAACCATAAGCTATTATAGTCTTCATACTGTACAGTGCTTCATATGAACATCCCTGTAAATTTGGATTTTTTTAATCATTGTAATTGAGAAAGCTATCTTTTCTCCAATATGCTTCCTTTGTTATTGTTCCTTTAGCTTTAATTTTTTTTAAATCATTTTGCTGTTTTTAAACTCTGGCATGTACAGTAAATCATCTGGAGATACTCTAGTGACAGGCAGCATCTAAGTTAATACATTATAGATAAAAGGGAGGGGGGGGAGAAAGAAGGTGGAGAGATAGATAGAAGGCTTTTTCACTGCATTGTTTTAACCCAGGGGTCAGCAACCCATGGCTCTGGAGCCACATGTGGCTCTTTCATCCCTCTGCGGCAGCTCCCTGTCACCGGTCGGCACCACAATTTTGAAAGGAGCTTCTGGTTTGATGGAGCACGGCACGCCAGGAAGAGACTCTATGACTTATGGCACGGGTGCCACAGGTGGCACGCGAAGCCATTTCTGAGGGCACGCGAGGAGTTGTCCTGTCAGCTCCAGCTTGCATGTGTGTGCTGGCCAGCTGATTTAGGCCTTCTTTTGAGGCTGTTTTTCACCCTCTGGAGGCTTCAGGGAAGCCCCTGAAACCTCTGGAGGTGGAGGGAGGCTGTTTTTATCCTCCCCAGGCTCCTAGAAAGCCTCTGGAGCCTGGGGAGGGTGAAAAAAGCATGCCAAAAGCTGGGGGTTGCGCACATAGCATTATGGGTGTGGCACGCCCACCCATGACCCCCCCTGCGCTCCCCCTGCTTTTGGCACGCGAGCCAAAAAAGGTTAGCCATCACTGCTCTATGACAAGGGGTGGGTTTTCTCGTCGGCTCCACAATTGATAGCGCTTTCACTTAGGACAGGTAGATGATGCTGCGCCAGGAGGAGACTCTATAGTAGGAGAACCGGACTTCCGGTCAGCTCCAGAACTAAACAGGGGGCTTCCGGTTAGATCCTTTGTGGCTCCTTGAATGTTTAAGGTTGCCAACCCCTGTTTTAACCAAATCCAAAAATTTTGTGCTTAGCTAACTGGAAATCAAGCCTGATAAGGTCTTGTAAGGCCTTTATGTTTATAATAAAAAATAGGAATATTTCTATTCAGATTCTCACACAGCCACAGTCTGTCCTTCATCACAGGCATCTTCTGAAACAATTGTGTTTATAAAAGGATCAGCACTATTTCCTTTTATTGAAAAGAAACACAGAACAGTTTAACAGAATGTTTAATCTCACAATACATCTAGTCAACATATTCAGCATCATTTATTACTGGGAAATGGAAAAAAACCCCAAGAGCTTCCCACCATAAGTGTATGCATGTTAACACACTTTTAAAAACTCTAAACCAAAGGTAGGGATTTTTGAGGTCCTGATTTCTACAGAACAGACCCCACTTTTAAGCCTTTCGATCAAACCATAGTTTAATATTATAGAAGACTCCACATGTGGAAGCTTCCCATCCATGTTGCCTTTGGTCTGTCTATAGATTGAGTAGGCGCAGCTTGGGCAAAGTTGTCCCTCCAGAGCTATGCTCCCTCTGTTTCTATTTTGATTCTATTCATTGCTTTTTTATTGCAAACTATGTTGTAGTGTATATCTAAGCATAAATGCTAATGTATATATTATTTTCCCTTTCTTTCATTTGCATTTATACATGTTTAGGTAATTGGGAAATGAGCACCTTAAGCCTGTAGGCTTTTCTGGAGGAGCTCTAGATGGTAATATAAATTATTGCAATATGTGCAGTGTGTTTATTTGCATTGGGACTCCTCTGCTTATACTGCTGAGAAGGAACCAGCACTTCTGTCACAAGTAGTGACACCACAATGGATCCTCTAAAGATTCCCGACCAGAGTCTTCGGTATGTCAGGTGCTCCCAAGTAGTCATTCAAGATTGTATAATTTTCCAGAGTACTTTGCAGAATTCTTCGTCTAGTTTGGGAGACACAAATGCCTGACAAAGAGGGCCTTATTGGGCCTTTGCGTATCCAATACTTGTGGGAAGATGTGCTGTGTTTGCAGAAAAGTAAAAAATGACAAGGTAGCACACCAAATGATTGAAGCTCCATCCTTTTTCAGATGTGAAAACAAAAGACCAGGATTTCATTCATAAATGTGCACTTCTTGACATTTTTTACACACACACATACCAAGGATCCTATGAGAATACAAGACGCTGATAGTGGTTGTCATCATCATCATCATCATCATCATCAACATCATCATCATTCTATCTATTGTCTGTCCACTGCAGGATGAAGGGCTCTTCTGCATGTTTCCAACCAATACGGTCCTGAGCTAATTGGGTCCACAATACTTGCTGATGTCATTGATCCATCTTGTTTTAGGTCTCTTTTGTGGGTGCATTTTATAAAATGGGATCCATTTTATGACTGCCTTGATCCACCTGCCATCACTTCTTCTTGCTACAGTCTGACCTTTTTCCGAACATAATTTCTATGTGGTGTTGCCTTTCTAAAACTCAGGCTCTTTTTCAATGACTGCATGTGCAAAAGTGTTAGAAAAAAATGGAAAGGCACTACAACTAGCGCAAAATCTTATCCAAAGAAACATGGAATCTTTTTCAGGTCAATCATTTGTTTTCAAATGCATGCTAAGAAATGACATGCCAGCCTAGTCAAAATAAAATGATTTAAATTAATGGAATATGATTACTCCCAATTATTCCATAATGTGCCTTTTCTATCTCATTATGGCATACATTTTGATGGCAGCTTTAGGAGAGGTTCTAAGGGACTACAGGTTGGGCAACCTTGGCTTAGCTACCACACCTTTTAACTTAATTGCTCTATAGTTCAGGTTCTGAAGTTTTTAGCTGACACACCTATTTTCCTACCCAGAGTGGCTACTTATACATCATCCAAGCTTTGAAAGGGACACCTGCAAAGTACAGCATATAACCAAGTGTGATAACATCAACATGACCACCAATCAGAAATACAACAGGACTTCTTCCACTCATTCATGAGGAAAAGGGTTGCAGCTTTTGAGAATTACTACGCTACCCTTATACAATAATAATTAAATATGATTGGTGCAATAATAATGTCCCTGGTGGAAAAAAACCAAGATCTATTTTATTTTATTATGGGGAAATTTTTGTCTCCTAAGGTAAGTGTATCCAGGCAGCTCTTGATTTATCTACTTCTGTTGTTTGCAAATTCTGAAGCAGTCAAGACTGGAATGAAAGAAGAGTTTCATTCTAGAAAGAAAGCAGTTTAATTGACCTAGACGTAACCAGCCAAACCAGTTGCATACATTTTTGTAAGCCTGACTTGCCAAACACTTGGTTTTGCCAAAAACAACAGTGTTCAGTAACAATCTTGGAGCAACTGAGATGATGCATTAGGGAAAGAACATGCTTAGAAGAGCAGAACAGTTGATTCCTCCAGGGCAGAATTGCTTATCCTAGTACCTTTAAATGTGTCCTTATACAGTTCCTGAACCCTGTGACCGGCATAAAATTTAGGGGTGAGCTGCTAAGGGTTCACCCAGGTTCAGGAGAAACCGTAGCTAATGTTATGTTAACCGTAGCTAACCGTATGCTGGTTTGGAGAACTTCCAAGTCTCACCTCTGGCTTGCCCCGCCCAGCCCCTCCCAGGATTCACCACGCGGCCTGTTTTGGATGCAAGGTAAGTGTGTGGCCTGCGTGAGGCTTGGGGAGGGGGAAAAATGGGCCTCCCAGAAGGCCAGAAATGGACCCATTTCCAGCCTCCAGAGGTTCAAGGGAAGCCTCCGGAGTTGAGGGAAGGTGACCCCCCCCACCCCCACAGTGGTGCAGTAGGCCGACTAAGCCATGCCCACTATGGCCACGCCCACCCAGCAACCAGACAGAAAACCCATTGCTAGTGGCACAGTATTGGAAGAAGCAAGATCCACCCACTACAGTGGAATGGACCTTAAAAGTTGTGCATTTGGCTGAGATGGCAAAAATTTCATCGTATCTTAAAGACCACTCAAATGAAAGATATATATTAGAATGGAGAAGATGGATCAATTATATGCAAAAAAAGTATCCAAATAAGAAGGTTTATATAGCATATGAATGAAATATTTTTAAGTAGTTTATGTTTATGATGTTTTGAGTTATAAGGAGTTAAAGAACTAGGGATAATATGTATGTATTATTTTGTTAAGATATTTTAGTCTTATGCTTGTGAATGTTATACCCTGTGCTTGTTCTGGGAAGTCTGGGGAGGGGGAGGGGGGAAGAGGTTGGGAGGGATGGGGTGGAGGGAGGGGGGGGAGAAATTGTCTGTAATCTTCATAAAATCTTCTAATAAAAAAGAAAACCCATTGCTGAAATTTTTGACGGCCACCCCTGCTATAGTTACAACATTTTGATTGTGGACAACATAAATTAACCCATCTTTTGAAATTAGAGAGCAGGAGAATGAACAATTTTATGAAATATGGAATATGTTTTATCAATGGTTGGAAAAAAGAAAAACTTAAGGATTATATATTGAATAACTATGGAAAAAGATTGATTTGACAAAGAACAATGCTATTATATAGAAAATAAGGTGATATGAAAGGATAATTGACAATTAGGTTTGTAATTTTAAGTACTGATGCACAAAATGCTTACCCGAACGACATGTTGTACAAAGCACAAGATGAATAATGTTTTTTATTTGTTTTTATGTTAAAAAATAAAAATTTCTTTATTTAAAAAAACATAAATTAACCCATCTGGAGGGCAGGTTAAGTACTTTGGTTTCTCCATCAAAGAAGATAAGTGACGGAATAACAACAATGCAACACAAAGCTACACCTTTACACTGTAGCAAAAAAGAGTTTAAAACTCTACTTGTACTATTAGTTAGCTGAGTAACAAGCAAAGTCAAGAGGCACATCATACGCCACCATGTGAGCAAATTCTATATATATATAAGTATAGATACAAGAAAAAAGAATCTCTCATCTCCCATTGGCACAACCTTTATAAACCTTTATACACTTTTATAAACATTTCAAACTTCAGTGGTATTTCTAGATCATCTGGTAAGGATATCTTCTTTTAAAAAAATAAAAATAAATAGCAAACTCTACCTACCTTACAATGAGAAAGTGTCAGGATTGCAGCGTACCTTTTATTCCTCCCTTTCTCAGCAATTCATTTACTCCTGAAAGCCATCCTCTGGATAAATGCACATTAGAAGTGCAAATATTATTTCTATCTACCTACTATTTGTATCTGCAATATCTACATGTTCATACTGGGGTCTGCATTCAGATGGTTGTAATTATTTGGGCTGGGGGGAATGAATGCAAGGGTTTTCCATCCGAAAACAGCTTGAAAGAGAAGGAACCAAAAGCAATTTGCGAAAAGATAGCTATCGTTGTTGGTAGAACTTTGAGTGACAGTCCTATTATTGCCAGTGAAGTGGAACTTGCTAGGAAAAATGGTTTACTAAAGTTCAGGAAAAATTAAGGGTTTAAGTGCTACTATTTCGAGCAGACAAGAGAGGGAGCCAAACCTTATGTTTCAATTATTGTGGTTTATTCTCTTTAAATGTACAGGTAACTATGAAAACACTATAGATATTTCAGCCGGAGGCAACTCTTGGGTGTCCTTGTTTGGGCTGGAAATTGAATCAGGCTGGAGGTAGTTAATACTTGAAAGGGAGGCATCCAGGAAATACCAAGACTGTTGATTAGATCAGGGAAATTAAAATATACCTCAGTAGACGGCAGTGGCAAATCATGTCCAACTTTGCCAAGAAAGGTGCATGGATGTGTTCATAAAGGCACTAGAGGTCAGGCTGAACTCAAAAAGTAACCAAGACTACAGTAGCAGAATGCATGTTGCCAGGTCCCACTGTGGTGGCACAAACCTTGATTTCAGGCTCCGTCCAAGGATTTGGTACTAACTTTATAACTCTGAATGGCTTAAGACCAGAATTTTTCAATATCCTGTCTTAGACACAGGAAAGACTATTGCAAAAAGGCCAAAGTTCAAGATTAGCACATATTCACTGCGTGATAAAAGTCACAAGATTCATCCAGAAGTCTTCGGGAAGACTTGTTGGGACCTCTGAAGAGCAGTTGCTAGTCTATGCATGCCAAACCAAACCCAATGAAACTTTATAGTACCTTGATGCAATGTATGAAACCCAGCCAATTTGAGTCCCATTTGGGAAAGAGGGGGGTATAAAAGTACGAACAAATAAATAAATAAAAATAAATTTGTTTTAGCAAGCCATGATTAAAATAAGTCAAGTGTGGTCTGTGAATCCAATTGGTGTAAACTCTGAAAAGGCGCTCTGTTCAGCCAGTGGCCAGTGTGGGAATTCAGGGAGCACTTTGTGAAATGCAAGTTGACTTATTGACAAAGCGGTTGTGAAGGACTGTTACAAGAAGTTGTGGTTGGCTGTTACCAGAAGGGAAACAAGAACGGTAGTTCTGCTACCCCACCTGGTTTTTGGATTAGTTTAATCACAGCGAACAGTACATGGGAAGTTTGCATGCTGGAAACTACAAACTTCCACACAATGGTTCATTATTTCCACAAATGTTTCTGAACCCACGTAGGTAATTTTTAGAAAATAGAAGGGCAGGGGAGTTCACAATTAGACAAAAATGGATCTGACGACTTTCTCAGAAAAAAGAAAAAGGTAAATTAGTTTGTAAAAAGTATCCTGTCTGGGGCATCATTTATTAAATAAAGCAATGCTCTAGTTTAAACCAGGTTCTGGAGGGTAAGCATCATTTGCGATGAGAAACAAAAAAAGTCAAGATGATGACATGACTGCACAGCCAAAGTCTTGCCCTTTTTTAACATGTCCTGCATACACAACACATATTTAAAAAGGGATGGGACTTTGTAATCATGGATGACATCTTGATTATTTTTACCTCCCAGAGAGATGTTAATGCCTTAGATCACCAAGACCAGCTGCAGTCTGAAAATTTTGTCTTAGCTGTTCCTTACTGTAACTGTTTTGAGGTGGGAATGTTCCTAAGCTTTTCAGATTGTTGCCAAACCTTACAAAATTCTTCAGTGTAAAATGACATATAAAACAAAGTTTTGTGGTATTGGGGGCATTTTGATGTTATATTGGTAATGGCTCATCTTTAGCTTTCTTCTATTACATTGTTGTAAAAAAAAAAAAACCTAGATTTAAAAGCGACCACTAAACTGTAAATGTTCCTCTTGCACATATGTGCTAGTTGTTCCCAACTCTAGAGGGTAGTGCTCATCTCCGTTTCAAAGCTGAAGAGCCAGCATTGTCCGAAGACATCTCCATGGTTATGGGGCCAGCATGACTAAGTGCCGAAGGTGCACAGAACGCTGTTACCTTCCCTTCCCACCAAAGGTGGTCCCTATTTTTCTACTTGCATTTTTACATGCTTTCAAACTGCTAGGTTGGCAGAAGCTGGGACAAGTAACGGGAGCTCACTCTGCTACGCAACACTAAGGATTCAAACTGCCAAACTGCCGATCTTTCTGTTTGACAAGCTCAGTGTCTCAGCCACTGAGCCACTGTGTCCCCTAAAAAAAGCAACCAGTAGGGATGAGTAATTTTCAGCTTTTTGTGCTGATGTAAATGTAAATTTCTTTTTCACTTGAAAAGTACCTTAACTCCTCCAAGGTTACAGTTGATCAAACTAATCTCAGAGGTGTTATTTAAATAAGGCAACAAATGGTTCTAACAGTAATTCGTCATGTCAGCCTTTCGGCATGGGAAATAGCAAAGTATTTAATGAACAGGACATACCTACACCTCCTTTATTTCAACAAAGATCAGAAATAGAGTGAGTCATAACAGCAGCAGTAAGGCAGGAATTCTCAGATCTTGCTACAAACCTATACAAATAGGTGTGACCTTTCTTATTATATTAACAGCATATATGGAGTGGCTCAGGTGGTTAGGACGCTAGGTTGACAATCAGCAAGCCTGCATTTGAGACCCAAGTGCTGCCGCATGACAGGACGATCGCCTGTCATTCACTCCAGCTCCTGCCAATCTACTTGCTTGAAGCATGCAAAACCTGAGTAGATAAATAGCAAGTGAGTAAACAGCACATATGTCTTTTAAACAACACAACCTATTTACAATTAAATAGCCGGTGGCTAAGACACTGAGCTTGCCAATGAGAAAGATTGGCAGTTCAGCAGTTTGAATCCTTACCGGAGTGAGTTCCCCTTACTTGTCTCAGATTCTGCCAACCTTTACAAGCATGTAAAAAGGCAAGTAGAAAAATAGGAACCACCTTTGGTGGGAAGGTAACGTTCCGTGCACCTCCGGCGTTTAGTCATGCCGACCACATGACCATGGAAACATCTTTGGACAGCGCTGGCTCTTTGGCTTTGAAATGGAGATGAGCACTGCCCCCTAGAGTCTGGAACAATTAGCACATATGTGCAAGGGGAACCTTTACCTTTAGCCACCTTTAGTTTGGGACAGAGGTGGTATTCAACAGGTTCTAACCAGTTCTGGAGAACCAGTAGCGGACATTTTGAGTAGTTTGGAGAACCAGTAAATACCACCTCTGACTAGCCCTGCCTCCATCTATTCTCTGCCTCCCGAGTTCCAGCTGATGTGGAGGAAATGAAGAGTTTACATTATCCTTCCCCTGCCACACCCACCAAGTCATGCCCACCAAGCCGCACCACACCCATCAAGCCACAGAAACAGTAGTAAAAAAAATTGAATTTCACCACTGTTTGGGACTATAGGACTGACAGAAGAAACCTTCCATGTAAAGAATTTCCTTTGACTGTAATGGCAATTTTTGATAATGCAAAGTTCAAAAAGTTCAGTCGAGTTGCTTTGCTTGGAGAACTGAGATCCTCAGAAGAAATAGTTTGATATCCATCTGTGACATTAGAGAAAGGCTTCTTAACTTTTCCCTTCTTAATATAGCTGATATCACACATTTTTAGGTAATTAAAGATTTTTTTTAAGTATTTCCTAGGTATGCATAAGCTGCTCACAGTCGACACCATTGTTTAGCACTTGATTAATGTAAAATTGAATAGTCTTATAATATTGGGGGGAAATTTTTTAATCAATAGATCATAATTATATACACTGAGTTTTCAAATTTGAAAATTCATTTTTAAAATAAATCAATAGAAGTTATTTATTAGATTTTATGTGTTGCATTGTATTTTCAATACTGTTAGAATTAATATAAGGGTGTTTCTTTTCATTCAGCCTGGACAAGCTATCTCTCTGGGAAATTGGGTAGCTTAGTTCTATCTGGGCTGTGACTGTGCACATAAAACCTCTTGTCTTTGTCAGATGTGCTCTGCATTTTTCCTTTCTACTTTGCCTGGATAAGTCAGCTTGTCTGGGCAGAGGAGAAAAACTGTGAAGTTTGGCTTAGCTGTAATATGTGTGACAATTTAACAACTAGTTTTCATGGACTGGACCAAATCAAGTCAAATAACACCCCTGACTAACTTCTATTTATTATAGGTTATTCGAGGGCTATAATCTTGTTCACATTTACATGTTTCTACAACTGCAGACATATTATACAGCAAGTGACAGCATCTTCCCAAAAATGGACTGATATCACAAAGCTAAACAGAAGTAAAGTTCAATAAGAGACTCCCAGTAAGGGCTGTAGGCAGTGGTGGGATTCAAATAATTTAACAACCTGTTATCTGCCCTAATGACCAACATGGTCATGTGACTGGGGGGCATGGCCAACTTAATGTCACTCACAACAGCTAAGGCGAAGTGCCCACGTCAACGGGCACTTCGCCTTAGCTGTTACAATGTAATAAGGGTTAAGGAGAGGCAGCTTCTGTAAGCAGGGCAATAAATATTAGGCTAGGAACAACACCAGAATGTTTTCTTCCTGCCTTCCTTACAGGATTAGCCTTGTAAAGTGGGGGGAAAGCAAAATGAGATTTCTTCCAGCAACCGGTTCTCCGAACTGCTTAGAAAGTTAACAATCAGTTCTCCCAAATAGGTGCGAGCTGGCTGAATCCACCACTGGGCTAGATTGGAACATCTAGAAAGAAACCCAGAAGTTAATGGCAAATCACTTCCATACTGCTGCCAATAAAATGAAATAAGATGGACTTAAGGACTTTATCCCCTTTGGTAAGGTGGCTCCTCTCCTCTGGAATATCTGCACCCACACTTTAGATATCCAAAATGGCTTGAAACCCTGGTTCTGCCAACGGACTTGGCACCTGAATGCAGGAAGGCATACTGAAGATAATTAATGGACTGAGATAAAATTCTGCTTCCACCCCGTCTTGCTCCCTTCCTTGCCATCATTATTAATTTTAAGTGAATTTTACTTTTAATATTTATTTTACTATTTAATGTTTTATCTTGTTTTGACTTGGTTGTAAGCCACCTTGATTCTTGGCAAGATGGGTGGTATTATATACATTTAATAAATAAATAAATAAACCACCCTGCTGCAATCAGCTCAATTTTTTAAAATGGCATCTTTAGCCTTTTCAGTTAGACATCCATTTTGTCTAGTGCTTAAGGCATTAGAGGCGGTGGGTTCTAATTCTGCCCCAGGCATGAAAGCCGTCTGAGTGACGTTAGGCCAGTCATTCTCTCTCAACTCAATCCACTGCACAGTTGTGTTGTGTTGTTGTGGGGAAAATTGTTGTTGTGGGGAAAATAGGAGGAAGAAGATATATTAGATATGTACACCATCCTGAATTATTGATAAAAATAATAAAGGTGGGATGTAAATAGTTTTTGTTTTTAACTATGTTGGAAACCATAACCTTTCTTGCTTTTTAAAGAGATGGGGAAACATTTACAAAAAGTATTTTAGTGTAGAATCGTATTTTAGTGTAGAATCCTTGTTGGTCTCTGAGCTTGATTGTTTTCTTGCACACAATTCATTATCAAACTAGGTAACATTATCAATGGTAGTAGTGAGAGAGGGTTTTTATATACTGGTGGCTTGCCTTGTCAGTATTGGTGGGAATTACCTGGTAGTTCTTTGGATTGTTGTTTACTGTTAGCTTGTTTATCTTATTTATTTTATTTATTTTATTAAATTTATACCCCGCCCTTCTCCTTGTTAGGACCCAGGGCGGCGCACAGGCATCTTAAAAACACAAAAGTACAATAAATATCGATTAAAATGTAATTAAATTCATTAACCCGTGCTAAAAACCCAATATTAAAAACCCTACCAAATTACAAATTTCCTTAAAATGTCAGAAACGGGGGGCTATCCTAGGCCGGCTTGTTGGAATAAGTATGTCTTAAGACGTTGGCGGAAGAGGCGGAGGTCCAAGATTGTGCGAAGGTCGGGGGGTAGGTCGTTCCAGAGGGCCGGGCCCGCCACAGAGAAGGCCCTTCCTCTGGGTGTCGCCAACCGGCATTGCCCGGCCGACGGCACCCGAAGAAGACCCTCTCTGTGGGAGCGGATCGGACGAAGGGATGTATGGGGCAGGAGGCGGTCTCGTATATAGCTAGGCCCCGAGCCATGGAGCGATTTAAAGATGGTCATCAGTACCTTGAAGCGCAATCTGAACTGGTAGTTCCTTGATTTGCTTCTTGATTATTGGTCTAATGTTAATCTCGGTGTTAATCTCTGTTCATCTGGGTGTTGATTGCTGGTGAAGACTTAAATTGATCTTTTTTTTCCTTTTTGGCTTTTTGATTACCATGGTATGCAGATTGTTGTTTATCTCGGTGTGCCTGTTTATGGCCTGAATGTCAGGCTTTCAGAATTCTCTAGCATTTTGGGACTTGGCTTAATCTAAGATGCTCACAGTTTCCCAGTTTAAACTATGGCTAAGTCTGTCCATGTGTTGCGAAATTAAGGGGTTTCATCATGTCTTCTGACTACTAGTTGGTATTCATAGATGCGCTCTACTAGTCTTCTGCCTGCCTGTCCTATTTAGCAGCTGTTAGGGTCCTTACACTGTATGTTGTAGATGATCCCTGTTTTTTCTTCTGGGTCTTTTGCTTTACTTAGGATGATTTGGTGGCTTTAGTTGGTTTTTGTACTACAGTGATGCCATATTGTTGTCATAGTCTATTGATGGTTTTTGAGATGTTGATGTTTGTGATGCATGATAGTATTGTTAGTATTATAGCTCATTGGCTGCCAGCAGAGACAGCTGCAGAGTCAGATGAGGAGGTTGAGGGAGAGCCTGGGCCAGCTTCGGAGCCTTTGGAAGGCTCTGATAAGGAAACAACATCATAGACAGAAGCAGAGCTAGAGCTGGGGCCTGAGCTAGTGAGGGGGAGGAACAGATGGGGTCTATCTCAGATGCACGTATGCGCAGAGAGGGAAAGAGAGGAGAGCAAAGGAAAGCAGTAAGCCGGCTCTCAGGGAGAGTCAGATGCAGACAATAGCCAGTCCCTCCCTGGCTGAGAAATAAATAGGAAGGGTTTGGGAGTGGCTGGTTGTCACAGACAACTGTTCATTTCTAGTATACAGCAAGCAATTCTGATTCCTTGGATAAACCCAGGTTTGATGGGACTAATTATGTTTGATTTTTTGTTTAGCCCTGTGAATAAAAGCCTGTTACTGCCATGTTATAAAAGGGAGTTTGTTTTATTCATGAATAAATATCTTATCACTAGTTGCAAAGGCTGGGTCAGAATATTATCCTTGTCACAGCTTCTGTTGATTATGCTGTATTTGGTTCAGTAGTCAGGTACTTTTTGATGAAATTGTGTGGATATCAATTTTGTTGGAAGATGTTGTATAGATGATCTATTTGTATTTTTCTGATGTTCAGAGTTCGCTGTAGTGTGTTTGTGTTTGTCTAAATAGTATTCTTACACAGCTTCTCTTGTGGGAGGTTGGGTTGTTACTTTGATAGTGAGGCACTTGGTTGGTGTGGTGTGGACTTCAAATATTTTGTAGTGTCTGCATCCTTACAGAAGCAGGATGTGATGTGGGAAGAATTAATAATTCTTCCATCAGCAATAGTTGATGCCTATATGAAATGAAGCAGGCACACTAATCACACTAAACATAGTTTGAATTTGTACTTGAATGATAGTATTAATAGCTACTGTAGCTATGCATATTTTGTTAGATATGTAAATAAGTACCTATTATACATATGAAATTATTATACACATGAGTGTATTGGAGGGAGAGGCTGATGCAAATCAGTGTAATAAAGAGGAATGAGGCACTGGTTCAACAAATGAAAGACGATGGTGGGAAATAGGATTTAAAGCAGATTTAGCAGGCTCCTTTGGGCTTATAGGGATGAAAACTCTTGCAATATTTATTACCTTAAATCCTTCAGATATTTTTGCAGTTCCAAGTTGCCCTGTCTTGTTGGGAAACCATTTTACAATTTTGTGTTTAAATTTTACAGAAACCAGCAAGCAAATTTTGCTGTAGCTTTTCGTACCATCAGGGTATTCTCCTTTCTCCATAACAGGTTTCTCTCTCTCTCTTCCCCACCCCCTCCCTGCATGCCTGTGTGTGTAAATAGAGAGATATGAAAGAGATTAGATGATAGAGAAAGAGAAAGAGAGGGAAGAGAGGGAGGAAATGGTATCTAATGTTGTCAACACTAGAATAGGTGGTTCCTGGCTGTAGGTTACTACCTAGTAGTAACTGTGAGATAGATTTTTGAGTTTTAGTGGACAATCTCCTAAATATGATCCAGTCGTATGCTGCAGCTGCCAAAAAAGCCAACACCATCCTAGACTGCTTTAATAGTGGGATAGAATAAAGATCACGTGAAGTGGTAATACTACTTTATAATGCCTTGGTAGGACCACACATAAAATATTGCATCATGAAATAAATATGTTGAGACTCTAGAAAGTATGCAAAGAAAAGAAACAAATATGATTAGGAGACTGGAGGATAAAACAAATAAAGAATAGAGGAAGGAACTGAGTATGTCTAGTTTAATGAAAAGAAGGACTAGGAATGACAAGATAGCAATGTTCCAATATTTAAGGGGTTGCCACAGAGAAACAGTAGTCAACCTATTCTCCAAAGCACATGAAGGCAGATCAAGAAGCTATGGATGGAAACTAATCAAGAAGAAAACCAACCTAGGACTAAGAAAAAAAAAATCCTAACAGAACAATCAATGGAACAACTTGCCTCCAAAAGTTGTGAGTGCTCCAACTTTGAAGGTTTTAAAGAAGAGATTGGACAACCATTAGTCTGAAATGTGCATAAGGTTTCCTGCTTGAACAGAGGATTGGATTAGGATTCATTTCTGAAAAGTATTGAGACTCTTCAGAATATCAATAGAACAACAAAGGAAGAATGACGAAATGTGCTCTTCCACAACTATGGCACTATCACAATGAAAGGAGTGTTCCTTCAATTTGTTCTGGCAATCGAACATATTATTAACAATCCAGGTCATGAACACCAGAGCTTGTTCATCCTTCCTAAAGTCTCTGTGTTATCATGTCAAACAGCAATAGTATCTTCTTTAAAAATGTTTAGAGATAATTATCTTTATGTGAATGTAGTGACACTAATAAGACGATAGCAAAGATATTCTTTGAACATATGGTGTTATCCCAGGCTTATCTTTATATTTTGTGTAACACACATTTTAAAAATGGGCTTTGATCTCATGGTTGTGGCCACCAGATTGACTTTTGTTTTATTTCCTCCCTGCAAACAAACCTGGATAAATCAGACATCAATAAAGACAGCTTGGTAAAGGTTTACAGAATTCCAAAAAGGTCCAAAAGAATTATTTTTCTCCTCTTTCCATTCTCCCCTCCAGGTTAAAAGTGACCCCACTGAAACTGTCTAGGAAAACAAGCATATCAGAATTCTGAGAAGGAACACCTGTAGGAATCAGGGAAGAAGGGAGCGAGACAAATGTCTGGGAGTGTATATATTAGAAATAACCACAGCTTGTTTATTTGCAAAGTACTATAAAAATAAACATCACTGTAATTTAGAGAAGAAGCACATGCCTGGAAAGTTCTTGTCCCTTTTTTCCCACTCTTCCCCACACAACTACATCATAAGAAGACTTAAATGCAGTTGAACTGCTGCTCTTCAAACAATAGAACATCTGTTAGTACTTTGTAATAGAAGAATGCATTTTTGTTTTTGTTTTAGATTTTATTTTAAAGGTTTTGTGATATACAGTATAATGATTAGGAGGGAAACATAAACTGAAATGCACCGATGAAGACAGACCAACAAAAAATGGCAACAAATATCCTCCCACCCACCACCAGTTGTTAAATTTGGAACACATGATGTATTAGTTGCTCAGAAAATGAAAAGTGAAGGCTGCTATTTAACGTCTCTGTCTTAGGAGTTGTGCAAGCTTCTTACAGTCACCGAAGACTGATCTTTGCTGGGAAGACTTCTTGGTGCTTCATTCATCCAAAGAACAGAAAATACACTAAGAATGGGGAGCTTGCCCAAATGGAAACAAAAAAAAACATCCTTTTCAAGGCTATTGTGCCAGTTCATAAGCTAAGAGCGTCTTATCTCCTGGACCAGAAGATCTATTATTAAACGGAGAAACAACAATTACTGTTGTTGTGAATGGAATAGTACTGACATAAGAGAACGCCTATATATTATGATTCCACATCATCATTACCCTTCTAATTAGAACATGTTGCCTATGAAGACATTTAACAGAGATCTTCAAAGGTGGTAAAATAGCACTAAGATATCTCAATACCATTGGAATTATGTTTTTACATCATAACATGTGACGGAAGGAAGCATCTTTCAAAGTTACTTTTCAGACATTAGGAATTATGGAAATTAAAATTAGTCCCTAATCAAACAATTCTCATCACAGAACCTGAGATTTTGGAAACTGCATTCTATAAGGTAATATATTAACTTCAATTATGGTACTTATATTAAGTAAAGTAGGTCACCACATCAAAACAAAAATAGATTTGGGGACAGCAACCACAATAGGCTTCAGCTCAATTTGAATGATGGATTGTTGAACAAGTCATGATTGACTGGGTCTCCATGACCAGAGAAGCTATAGACATGGTTTATAAATAATAATTAAGATCGCACAAGCTAAGCCAAAACAAAGCAGACCTATGGCTAATTATGAGACAGGAAGTCAACCAGAGTTTGGCAGTAGTTTTATGGTGTTTTGAAGGCTACCCAGAAGGATTCATACTTTGCACAATTAAATCTAATTTAAAGAAATAAAAAACTGAACTCAAAGAAATTAGAGTGTCATTGTTAATAGTCTGAGGAAAAATTAAATGTGTCTGTTCTGGCCCAGCCTTCACAAGTAGTGATGACATTTACTCGTGAGTAAAAGAAACCTTTTTAATAACATGGCAGTAACAGGCTTATATTCACAAAAAATCCAACATAATTAATCCCATCAAACCTGGGTTTATCCAAGAAATCAGAATTGATTGCTGTATACTAGAAATGAACAGTTGTCTGTGACAACCGGCCACTCCCAAGCCCTTCCTATTTATTTCTCAGCCAGGGAGGGGCTGGCTATTTCTGCATGACATTCAGGCCATAAACAGGCACACAGGGATAAACAACATCTGCATACCATGGTAATCAAAAAGCCCAAAAGGGAAAAAACAGACCAACTTACGTCTTCACCAGCAATCAACTACTGGTTCGGCCAAATCTAAACACTCAGCGAGCCAAATCTGGCTTGCAGGCCTTGAGTTTGACACCCCTGTATTACAGAATCATTTTTTTACAAAGGAAAACAAAGCATAAATAATCTCCTTGCCTTTTGGAAGCAAGTCAAGGTATAAATTAAAACTTTTGGGGTAGAATGAGATCAGCTGTAGAGGGGGTTACAAAAGGCAGAGTAGGTTCCATTCACATAGGTTAGGATTTTTATCTCCTTCTGCCTTTGTTTTGTAAAAAAAAGTAAGGAATTTTGGGATTGAAACAATCTCTGTGGTCAGAGGAGGCTTCAGAGGACATAAAAAGGAGAAGGGTGAGACCTGGCTATGGGCCCTGGGTATTCTGTTGCTTATCTCCATGGTTAGACAAAAGCCGTGATTCAACAGACTTGACATACAGGAAGGTTGTGACCATTCCGATGTTGCTGAATTATAACTTCCAGGACACTACCAAAATGGCCATGCTGCTGAGGTTGTAGGTCAGTTTCAGGTTTTTGTTTTTTTTCACAGCTGATGGAAATACGTTTGAATTCTGACCTTGCATAGCAGAATGGATCCAGTTTTGCTTACTTCACAGGTTTGCAATTGGGATAAAGTGCACAGACGATGGAAAATATATATGCTATCATGAGCTTCTTCAGAGAAAGTCAAGGAACAAATGCAAAAAAGAAATAATATAAAGACTGGTATTAAGCTAAATTTGCTTTTAATTCATGAGAAGAACAGCTCATGCCTTACTTTAAGACTTCCTTTAATAAGTCACTATTCCTAAGAACCATATTATTGGAAATAAATAAGGATATTGCACTATTGTTATTTGTTGAAAAGTACAGAAGGTGCAGACAAAATTTTTAAAAAAGAAAAAGAGTAGAAAAGAAAAAGGCAACAATAATAAAAAAGCAGTTTTCAATCATTGAGCATAAGTTAATATACTAACTTTTCACCTTCTTTTATGGACTAACTATTCATCATCATCATCATCATTTTAGCCATTGTCTGTCTACTGCAGGATGAAGGCATCTTCCGCATGTTTCCAACCAATATGGTCCTGAGCTTTCTTATGACAATTGGGCCCCTAAAACTTGGTAATGTCTTCAATCAATTTTGTTTTAGGTCTCTTTTGTGAACATTTTTTATCAGGTGGGATCCATTCCATTTATTTATTTTATTTTATTTATATACCGCCCTCTTTCCCGAATTGGGACTCAGGGCGGTGCACAGGGATAATAAAAAGATAAAATACATATAAATACAATCAATCAAATAGATTTAAGATTAAATTAAATAAGTTTAACCCGTGCTAAAATAATTTAAAACCATGACTGCCTTGGTCCACCTGCCATCAGTTCTCCTTGCTAATGTGACTAGCCCATTTCCATTTCAATTCTTTTACTCTCTTGATGATATTGTATACTTTCCTTTGTTCTCTAATTCATGTTCAGGTCTTTCTATCTTATCTTGTAATGCTGAGCATGTATCATTCTGTGGCTGTTTGCGCTACCCATAGCTTTTGTATCGATTGTGAATTCCCTTTATTGTATCACCTACCATTAAGATCCGTTGACCAATGTATAAGTAGTGGTCTACAACATCTAGTTCTTCTACAGTTGAAATAAAATGTTTCTTTGGTGAATTTATTAAACATAACCTGGCTCTGTCCAGAAATTATTATCCTTTTAAAACTACAGGCAAAAAGTCCAATAAAAGTTACCAGAAGTGTCAAATAAATAATTTATCTATTATCAAATAGTTCATCTTTATATTCTTTCATTTTGCTCTGCCCAATCTTGACCTCTAAAATATGTATGACATCACAGGATTATTTTCTTTCATCATTCTGGCATCTAAAAGGAATTTTCAAAGCTTACTTTGCAAATACCATAAAGGGCATCATCCTATTTTTTTGTCAGAGCTATTCCATGTCCAGATCCTTTTCTTCATTTGTCTTTTGTATTCTAATTTTGGTAATCTCAATCTTGCTGTGTTCCGTGCCTTCAAACCTATAATACCAATGGAAGGTAAACTTTAAAACAAAATGTTTTTCTCATCATTGTTTAAAGGTTTATCCATTGAAATCAGTATCCTTTCGGAGATACTATTTCAATTTATGGGTTGTTGTGTTTTTTTTAAACCTTTTAAGATAAGAAAAACCAGAGGCCAGAAAGATTGAAATCTTTATTAATTTTGTGGTAGAATTTTAAAAACAAGTATATAATCAAATAATATACTTGTGGGAAATGACTGAAACAGAATTAAACCAATATTAGGAATTGAGGCTTGATGAAGATTGCAAATGGACACTAGAGGGAACTAAAGGACTAGGCAGAAAAGAGTTAAAATGACTAAAATAAGATAACTCTTAACATAGGTTTTTTAAAAAAAAAAATCAATAAATTACTACTATGCTAAAAGCGGTAAAACTACTACTTCTTATACTATAAAAATATAACTAGCTGATTCTTACATCTCCTTTGTAACTCAAGTCATAAGAATGTTTACTTGGAAGTAAACCATTAATTCAAATGAATTAGTTTCTGTGAACTTTCTCCTATGAATACTGTATGTCTGTTTCTTAATCATATTATGCTTTGTTTAGATGAGCCAACCATACCAATGAGCTTTAGCAAGGCATTTCCCCTCACTACAGTAAGGAAGTTACAGCTTATGATAATACTCAATGAAAATCTTAAAGCAAAGATCTTAAAAACAATATTTTATTTTTGGAAATTCTTTAGGGTACAGTAGATTGGAGGACACCCAATACATACATACTTAGCTTGTCTATCATTGTACAACAGTGAAGTTCATATCCAGTGTCTTGTCTTTATGCCCTTTTCTTAAATTTTGCTTACTTTTACAAATATCTATCCACATTTAGAATATGGGGGGTGGGGGGGAATGGAGGGAAATCTTTGCATGGATGACAACCATACTTAACATTTTCTAGCAAAATCAGCAGATGGTTGAAAGAAGTAAATGGTGATGATACATCATACAGATAAAGAGCACAAATTTCCAGTTTTCTCCTGTGGTTGCATGGGCAATACTTAGTTTCTAAAACCATGCTAAACTGAATGAATATGTGATTCAGAGATTCATTATGAAGGCAATTGAGTCAACTCCCCTTTTCAAATCGAAACCTCAGCTCCAATGTTCAGTTGAATTGGGTGCCTTTGAACATATCTGCTTCTTTTGTGCAAACACAAATGCACTTTTTACAAACTAAACCCACAATTCAAAAGTTAAAAATAGGGAGGGCATATCATTGAGAGCCACTGTTTTACATTTTGACTTTGCCTTACTAGAACTGAGCAGCAGCAGCAATTTTATAAATGCAGCTCCTGCAATTCCAAATTATAGAATTTGGCAAATTCTGAATCTGGTACAATAAGTGGAACAGCCACTTGGATTATGAGATTTATATTTCTGCCTAAGGAAATACCACAGTTGTTTGTTTACTTGGTAAAAGATTTTAACTTTCTTCTCCATTTCCGGATTATTCTGTGATGTCCAAAGAAGATTGACACAAATGGGTTTGGAGATGCTACTAGTCATGTTGGGAGCATCAAAGTGGCTTCTGGGTTGAAATGATTGACCATTGCATGGGGGACACCCAGTTGTGGGCTCCTTTCATGTCTCCATTAAGTTGCCCATCAAAGTGGTACCCATTTATCTACTCACAGTTGCCTGCTTTCAAACTGCTGGGTCTGCAGGAACTGAAGTGTGACAAGAGTTCACCCCATCCTGCAGTAGCAACCAGGTCTTGAATGATCTACCGATCATTAGGCCAGTGTCCTAATCTCTGGAGCCACCACACTCCCTGGTTTGGAGATATGGTGGCTTTTAGGTGCTGCGCTATCATGGAAAAGATGTAAAACCTATGCATCCATCATTTTCCAAAGCTTTGAGTCTGTCTCCACAGTTCATTCAAAAATTGCTAGTGAAAAGTTATTTTAATGTTACAAAAAGGGAGCCTTATTAAGGGGTAATCATATTAAAAGAAGCACAATTAAGCTGTCCTAGCTCAGCTCAACAAAGACATATACAGTAACTAGAAGAAATTGCTTTAAGACCCACAAAAGACTATTTTCAAGTAGACTCTTATTTCCCCATTTCAAAACTGATCCCCAAGATTAAATAACTATTGCATAAAATAATATATAGTATGAATAAACCATATGTACACATTTTGCAAGGATATGAGACATGATAAGTAGACACTTCTTGTTTCTGCCCTTTAGATACAGCCGGATTGCTTCCCAGAAGTCAGTCTGATATTGTGTCAGAAATATCACACAGGTGATGCCTTAAAAGACTTCGTTCTCCAAACTTCTTTTCTGAAATTCTTGCCCAGGAATCTAAGAACGTTTTGCTTGTTAAGACCAACAGTATAAAGTTTTACCTAGTCAGCAGAACAAGATCCAGTGTTTCAGGTTCATTCAAGCAAATAAAACATTTTTCCCTCTTCTTAAAATTCAGTGCTGCCTACAAGTGCAATTTCTTTTTTCATGAAGATAAAAATTCTTTTCAGATCCTCCCATAACAGGCACAGTAGTAATTGTTACCCTATGAACTGCATTAGACAATCACATCTTAAGTTAATAAACAAAAATGCAAGCAGCAATTAAATCTTAAAGTGTCTAATTAACCATTTATGTTCCTTTTGTCCAAATTGGAAAACTATATAGTTGAAAATATTGAAAACTTTAAAAACATGAAAATTCGGAACTAATAAGCATATTATATTAGCCACTGCCAGTGACATGACACAGGCCAATATGGCTTGTTCAGGAAACTATGAAAAAAACCCAACAATTTTGTGTATTGAGTAAACTCAAATATTATTAGATTCATTCAAGAATGAGAAAGGCAAGGTATAAACATCTAAATCTCTTTGATTGTACTTAGCTTATTTAAGAAATAGATTAGAAAGAGAGAGATGGTCTTCAAGTCTGAGTCCATATCACCACCTTCTTTTGAGGCAGGGACAGAAAATGTTAAAAGTGTGTGTGTGTGTGAGTGACTGAGTGAAACAACAGGAGTCTTGCAGGAAATAAGTGTGATCGCAGTGATTAGGCCACGACTGGTCCAAAATATGGCTCATTGGTTAAGTCATAATGGTTGACTTTATAAAATATGCAAATCCATGATTCCTCTTGAAATACAGGTAGCCCTTGAGATATGACTGAAATAAAACCTGCCCATTACAGTTGCATGTTGCAATGGTAATTAAATGAACTACTCAACTACTGACTCTCCCAATGAATCATTAAATGAGCGTACCTGTCATAAGTGGAACATGGGATGCCTGTTGGGAGGCCTAGCACAGGACAAGCAGGCCCAGCTCTGTTTGTCCTCACTCTCCCAAGGCCTCTCCCATTGTCCAAAATGTCCCTTGCTCTGTTTCCTGCCCCTTGGATGCCCACAGGTCTTTTCCAATTTCCAACAGGTCTCCCCAGGCCTTAAGCCTGATTCCCACTTTACCAGATCAAACACCCTTCTCCTCACTTACCTTTTGAAGAACTCTGAGGCCTTCCAAAGGGCTGGACTAAATCACTTCATTGCAAGGCCGCATGGCGTGATTCTGAAAACAGCTGCCATGTTTCCAGCATCTGAATTGTATTTTGGTATTGCTGCCCCTTCCAGATTAGCGCCATGTGGCCAAACGATGCATTTTGTTGTTTTAACGTGGTTTGCACAGCGCTGCAGAAGATTTCGACAACCTTCAGAAACTTCTGTATTACTGTGCAGGCCTCATTAAGGCATGATTGGTTAGTTAATTTGAGCAGTCCTGCTATTAGGATGACACACTGTATTCCACATAGTTAATTGCAGGTATGCTCATGTGATCAAAACTCAGAGCTTTGGCAATGGGTATGTATTCATGACAGTGTCCCATGGTCATGTGATCACCTTTTACGCCCCTCTGACAAGCAAACTCAACAAGGAAGCCAGATTCACTTAACAACCGTGTTACTAATTTAATAACTGCCATGATTCACTTAACAACTGTGGCAAGAAAGGTCATAAAATGGGACAAGCACACTTAGCAATGGAAATTTTGGGTTTAATTGCTGTCGTATGTCAAGGACTATCTGTAAGGGAAGTTTGTTGAGCAGAGCCCATTCTGTGAACTCAGCCCAGATTCTGTGCCTCCCCACAACTGCTCAGGATTTCAAGGTACTCCCAGACTTCAACAGAAGGAATAGAAATTTACTACTTATCTTCTCTCTAGGGATGGCTACTGGCTTCACAAATTCTTCTAAACTAATGTTTGTTTTAAATATAGTTTACTCAGCAAGCCATAGCAACATGTTTCACCCTTCACCAACCACTAGGATAATACTAAGATACGCCCAGTGTTTTTGATTTGATCTTAATAACTCATTTTGGACGATACTAGAAAAAAATATATTTTCAGAGGCTTCTTGGTTTAGCTGCAACTTGCACAATGAGGCTACAGGTGTAAGTCTCTCACATGCTATGATACGATCATCTGAACCCGTTATTTCCCAACCTTGACTTAAACAAAGAAACAAAATGAAAAAGCACCAAGGGATTTCCCCCTGCAAATAGTGATAATGGCTCAGCTTAGCAGAGTTCTGCCTTGATTTTCTTCTTTGTTAAACAAATTTCAGAACCTACGTGGAATTCCAGATGCTCCAAAGACCATGATAGACATTCAGCTCATTCACAGTCTTACATGCGTAAGCTTCTCGTTCTTTGAAATGGCTGGAAAGGCCTTTTAAATGCCCACGTCAACAGTGGTTTCTGTTTACTCTTTTCTGGAAAAAGAACTGCTTCACTTTCAGGAGTAGGAAAACGTTCTTTATATGCATCAGGATAAGATTTCTGAAACTGAAAAGGAATAACTTGGGTTAAAGAAGTTGCTTTAGTTTGTTCACTAAAAGCAAACAATGTAGAATTCTTACCTCTCACTGTAAAAAAGAAATATGTGACCTATATTTTGTCAAACCGTATGGCACAATCTATGATACTTAAGTTATTTATTTATTTGTATTCCACCTGTATTATTTTTATAAATAACTCAATAGAGCAAATATATCCAATACATTTCCCCCCTCTTATTTTCCTCCAACAACCTTGTTTTTGTTATCACCACAATCTAAATACACACACACACCAGAGGTGGGTTCCTACCGGTTTGGCCTTGTAGGTAGTAACTTGGCTGGCCACGCCCCCAGACCAGTTCTATCTTGTTTTTTGCTTCTGCGCATAAGCAATTTCTTTACCACTGTGCTTGTGCATATAGTGCGCATCAAGCACCCGCACCCCCAAAGCTCGCCCGCACCCAAAGCACATCCCTGAGCAAACTGACAGTTTGCATTTTGTTTTGAAACAGAAATACTGTGATTATTTCATTGCTCTAAATTCAACCAAAATGATTAAGCCATGATGAGACTATATTATTTAAAATAAAGACTAAAACATAATTTTGGTAACCAAATTCACATTTATAGGATCTTGCCTCGCATTTAAGAATATGTTTGTAAGTCACCCAGAGTTGCTTGTCAGCGAGATGGACAGAACACAAACTTAATAAATAAAATAAGAAATAGAATATATTTTATTCTTTATAATCTTTTTTAAGCTACGAGCACCTGCAATAAGATTAATATTTACAAACTGTAAACATTCTAGATTTCTCCCTCTCCCTCTCTCCCCCTACCTACCTACCTACCTACTGTATTTCTCTCACTCTCTCTTTCTCCCTCCCTACCTAGTGCACCGGTGTTGCGAGCGGCGAGGTGGGAGGGGCAGAAGGAGGCGGAGGGGGGGTGAGTGAGGAAAACACAGAAGAGCTGCAGTTGTACATTTGTGTGGCGTGTACCTGGCACCGGTGTGCCAGCCACACAATCTGTACATATCATTGGTGCTGCACTTGTAAGGAACGTTGTGTGAAAATTTGATTGTGATTGACGCAGTAGTTTTTGATATTAGCGGTTTTGAACAAACTCATAGTTAACTTTTTATTTATATAGATGAAGGAAAATCCTAAGAACCACCAATTTTAAAAGATTTCCCTTATTGATGCATCTGTCTTGCTGTTGATATCGATGAAAACTAAAAGAAATATTGGGCAATTTCTGATTCCACTTAAGACATGGTCAACCTGAACAGCTGTCAAGATTTTGTTATTCCTTAAATGGGAGAAATGTTTTTAATGCATTTATGGCATGTTGTGTATCCGTAGAGAGGAATTCTAAAATTCTATAAAGGCTGGATATCAGTTTTCTCTTAACCAGGTCAGGATTTAATTTTATTAAATTTAAATTTATTAAATCCTCCTGTGTTGCTTTGGCAATGTTTGTGATTTATTTATATTTCATGTATCTAGATCATCCATCTCCCTCAAGGTTTTTAAGCACTTGCCACAAGAAAAATATTTACATATGGCATAAATGTATTGCCCCTCGCTACAGAATATAGCATTTGTAATCTCAGCACTACAGATGTTTCCAAAGGAATTCTGTGAGAAAAGCTGATGAACTGCAGGAGTCGAATTAAGATTTATTGAACATATATTTAAAAAGATCCCAGTGTTGTTCTCTTATATAAGCCATTACATCATTAGCAAAACTCTGAACAGAGCTATAGTCCATCTCTGAGGAACTCACAAGCATCTTGCCTTAAGACATTTCTATTCCAACAGGCCGGCCTAGCATAGCCCCCCGTTTCTGACTTTTTATTTATAAATTGTAATTAGGCAGGGTTTTAAATGGGTTTTTAGCACGGGTTTAAATAATTTAATATGTTTTAATGATGTATATTGTTTTATTGTGGTTTTAATTTTTTTTTTTTTTTTTTTTTTTCATTTGAACTTTCCTGGAGCTGATTGGAGGCTCTTTTGGAGGGGGGATTTAAAGACACAAAAAGGAGCAGTAAGTAGTGGCTGTTTCATTTGAACTTTCCTGGAACTGATTGGAGGCTCTTTTGGAGGGGGGATTTAAAGACACAAAAAGGAGCAGTAAGTAGTGGCTGTTTCATTTGAACTTTCCTGGAACTGATTGGAGGCTCTTTTGGAGGGGGGATTTAAAGACACAAAAAGGAGCAGTAAGTAGTGGCTGTTTCATTTGAACTTTTCCTAGAGCTGATTGGAGGCTCTTTTGGAGGGGGGATTTAAAGACACAAAAAGGAGCAGTAAGTAGTGGCTGTTTCATTTGAACTTTTCCTGGAACTGATTTCTGGCTGTGTGCAGGGGGAAAGAAAGGTAAAGATTTCCCCATTTTGAACCACTTGAGGCTAAAGGGAGGAGTTTCTGGCTGTGTGCAGGGGGGAAGAAAGGTAAAGACTTCCCCATTTTGAACTACTTGTGGCTAAAGGGAGGAGTTTCTGGCTGTGTGGAGGGGGGAAAGAGAAAGGTAAAAGAAATAATACATTCTAGATTTGTGCGCTTAAGACTGTGATTGTATTTTATTTCAAAATGACTGGCTTAGTTCAATGTAATAACTGTTTTGCACCTGTCTTCCGCAGTACTCTTTTCAAATTTGGATACTGTCCCCCTTGCAGACAAATTAATAGATTACATAGACACATAACATATCTTGAATCTGTAATTTGTGATCTCCAGGCAGAAATTAAGTGTCCAATTCGGCCACTCCACCCTGTGGAGATGCCACACTACCAGCCTCCCCTACCGCAAAGATCCCACAGAAGAAGAGCAGCCTGGACAACTGTGGGATCTGGCAGGGTGAGAGCTGTGACCCACAAACACAAAACTTTCGCTGTGTCCCAGCATAACAGATATAGCGCCCTTGCTGATCTTAATGGGGACACTAAAGTGACAGGTCAAGGTAATAATGACGACTCAAATAAGCAGCGGATTGTGGTCCAAAGTGAAGAACCTACTTCAGAAATGCAAAAGTGTGAACCAGGGATCATGCATCAGTCACACAACAAGAGCAAGGTACCCAAAAAGAGAAGTCACCTCCTGATTGGTGACTCAATCGTAAGAGATGTAAACTTAGGTAAGGATATGGAGGTTTTGAAAGATGTCAGATGTTTACCGGGTGCTACAGCCAGCAGAGACAAGAGGCGTATTCTTAAGATAGTCACGAATGCAAGTAAGGACTGTGAAGTTGATGCTATTATACATCTTGGCACAAATGATCTGTCCCATAAAGATGTAGCTTCTGTGCAGAATGATTTCCAGAGTTTGGGGTACGAACTTAGTAGTACAGGTTGTAGGCTTATCTTCTCAGAGGTTATACCAGTATACAAGGAACAAAAAGGAAAGGGCCAGCGCATAGCAGAGTTTAATGTGTGGCTAAAGGAGTGGTGTAAAAAGGAAGGCTTTGGTCTTATTAGTCATGATGCCTGCAGCTGGTCCAATGATAAACTGTACAAAAGAGATGGTTTGCACCCATCCAAGAAAGGGACTGAGTTACTTGGCACTAAATTCACAGATTTCCTGGCTAAACATTTAAACTGAATAGTGGGGACAGAGAATCAATAGATAAAGAATATTTCTGTCCCCAGCAAACTAAAATTCATAGGGTTATCAGTGCGTGTAACATAGATAATTGTGCAGGTAATATTATCAACACTGCTGTCAAGCAAAACCAAACAATTAACAGTGGGTGCCATACCATGTACATGAACCATACAAGTGGCAAAGAAATAGGGGCAAAGAGAACCATAGTCAGGCATAACACAGGTTTCGTAGACAGAAAACACAGGGTCAATCAAAATGGACTCAAATGTCTATACACCAATGCACAGAGTATGAGGAATAAACAGGGTGAATTAGAAATTCAAGTAAATGAGGGCAGATACGATATTGTTGCCATTACAGAAACTTGGTGGGATGAAACCCACAAATGGAACATACAGCTAGAAGGATTTAAATTATTTAAAAGAAATAGACCAAATAAAAGAGGAGGTGGAGTTGCACTATATATAAGAAATAATTACATCTCTACAGAAATAGAGCACAACAATGATGAGAACTATCTTGAATGTATTTGGGTCAATATTAAAGGTTGGGGGGGGAATGATATTGTCATAGGTCTATACTACAGGCCACCCAACCAAGCAGAGGAAGTGGATGTACTTTTTGCTAACCAGCTAACTAAGGTATGTAGGAAGCACACTGCAATAGTAATGGGAGATTTTAACTACCCTGACATCAATTGGGAAACAAACTCTGCACCAAGTGGAAGATCCAACAGGTTCCTAACAAACCTAGCAGACAACTTTGTTTCCCAAAAGGTAGAGAAGGGAACAAGGGGATCAGCAATATTGGACTTAATTCTCACTAACAGAGAGGAAATGATAGAAGGTGTAGAAGCTACAGGAACTTTGGGGGCAAGCGATCATGAAATACTGGAATTCAACATTATGCAAACAAAAGTAGTTGAACAAAGTCAAACTAGAGTCTTAGACTTCAAGAGAGCTAATTTCAACAAACTCAGAGAGAGCTTGGGAAGGATTCCATGGATGAGAATCCTCAAGGGGAAAACAACTCAAGAAGCTTGGGAAATTTTGAAAAATGAGATTATAAAAGCCCAGTCCAGCGCAATACCAATGAAGAAGAAAAATAACAGTTCCCAAAAGAAACCAGCATGGCTGCATAAAGAACTCTCTGACAAATTGAAAGACAAAAAGGATAAATATAAAAAGTGGAAAAAGGGGGACATAACCAAGGCAAAATATCAGCAAATAGCCCGAGCCTGTAAAGATGAAGTGAGGAAAGCTAAGGCTCACAATGAAGAAAGGCTTGCCAAAAAAGTAAAAAATAACAAAAAAAGCTTCTTCCAACATGTTAAAAATAAGAAAAAAGTTAAGGAAACAATTGGTCCACTGCTGGGAGAAAATGGCAAGAAGATGATAAGCAACAGGGAGAAAGCAGAACTATTTAACTCTTTCTTTGCATCTGTCTTTACACAAAGGGATAAAACAGTCCAATCAATCAAAAACAGCACCACAAATATCAGATTAGGAACACAAGTTGAAATAGAGAAGAAAATGGTAAGTGAGCACCTGTCTGCCCTGGACGAGTTCAAATCACCAGGACCGGATGGATTACACCCCAGGGTTCTGAAGGAACTGGCAGACGAGATCTCAGAACCACTGAACTATATCTTTCAGAGATCCTGGAGCACCGGGGAACTGCCAGAAGACTGGAAAAGAGCAGATGTGGTTCCCATCTTCAAAAAAGGAAAAAAAACAGATCCAGGAAACTATAGACCCATCAGCCTGACCTCAATACCAGGAAAGATTCTGGAAAAGATAATTAAACAACAAATAAGTGAACACCTAGAAGCAAACAAAGTAATAGCCAAAAGCCAACATGGGTTTGTCAAAAACAGATCATGCCAGACGAATCTAATTGCATTCTTTGACAAAGTAACAAAATCAGTGGACCAGAGGAATGCTGTTGATATAATTTACCTGGACTTCAGTAAGGCATTTGATAAAGTAGACCATAACCTACTATTAGATAAAGTAGAAAATTGTGGGTTAGACAGCACCACCACCAAATGGATTCGTAACTGGCTGACCAACCGCACTCAACGTGTAGTCCTCAATGGAACTGCATCTACATGGAAGGAAGTATGCAGTGGAGTCCCCCAAGGCTCTGTTTTAGGCCCAGTACTCTTTAACATCTTCATCAACGATTTGGATGAGGGGATAAATGGGGAACTCATCAAATTTGCAGACGACACCAAGCTGGCAGGAATAGCCAACACTCCAGAAGATAGGCTTAAGATACAGAAGGATCTAGACAAACTTGAACATTGGGCACTGTCTAATAAAATGAAATTCAATTGTGAAAAAAGTAAGGTCCTACATATAGGCAAGAAAAACCAAATGCACAAGTACAGTATAGGTGGTACCTTGCTCAATAGTAGCAACTGTGAGAGGGATCTCGGAATCCTAGTGGACAACCATTTAAATATGAGCCAGCAGTGTGCAGCAGCTGCCAAAAAAGCCAACACAGTTCTAGGCTGCATCAACAGAGGGATAGAATCTAGATCGCGTGAAGTGTTAATGCCACTGTATAGTGCCTTGGTAAGGCCACACTTGGAATACTGCATACAGTTTTGGTCGCCACGATGTAGAAAAGACGTGGAGACTCTGGAAAGAGTGCAAAGAAGAGCAACCAAGATGATTAGAGGACTGGAGACTAAGACATATGAAGAACGGCTGCAGGAACTGGGTATGTCTAGTTTGATGAAGAGAAGGACCAGGGGAGACATGATAGCAGTGTTCCGATATCTCAGAGGGTGCCACAAAGAAGAGGGAGTCAAACTTTTCTCCAAGACACCTGGGGGCAGGACAAGGAGCAATGGGTGGAAACTAACCAAGGAGAGAAGCAACTTAGAACTAAGGAGAAATTTCCTAACAGTAAGAACAATTAACCTCTGGAACAGCTTGCCTCCAGCAGTTGTGAATGCCCCAACCCTGGAAGTCTTTAAAAAGATGTTAGACAGCCATTTGTCTGAAATGGTATAAGATTCCTGCCCATGCAGGGGGTTGGACTAGAAGACCTACAAGGTCCCTTCCAACTCTGCTATTGTATTGTATTATTGTATTAATAACGCCTGTGTGCCGCCCTGGGTCCTAACGAGGAGAAGGGCGGGGTATAAATTCGATAAAATAAAATAAATAAATTAAAAAAAAATCAGCCACTTAAGAGTCTGTAGAGAAGGCCTTTATATGTGTGGAGCCTTTAACATGAGCCAGAATCCTATCAAGAGTCTGATTTGTGAAAGCGTCCAAAACATCATCTGAAATTTCAGGGGAGGGGAAGACTTGGTACATCCAATGAATTACTATAATGGCTTCCTGGAGCAACTAAAAGGGCTAAATGGAAACAGAAAAAGAATGTGTGGTTGGATGAGGGAGAACGATTTTGAAATTCAATTCAGAGTAGTGCTACTGGTCAACAGAGAATTTGTGGTTTAGCCATTTCCCCTTGAGGTCGCTCTTCTATTGAAAGAGCAATTTCATTTCTGAGACTGCTTGCTGAGCTCACCTAGCACTGGATTAAGGTGCGAGATGATGACAAGATGGTGCATTTGCACAATTATGGTTGGTGTGTCAACTTCAACCATTTGTCAGCTGGTCAGATTTAGTAGCAATGATCTAAACCTTGGTTATATTCAGTCTTGAATGTGTCAACATATTTGTTTGTTTATATTTGCATATTAAAAAAAATGGCTCAGAATTTACAACTTGCTTTTTCTCTAGAAGCTAATGGCAAAGAAGATAACAAATTATATTTGGTATCCACCATCTCTTCCTTTGCAGGAGACCCAAAACACATCTATTTCATTCATTCTTATTCTTTGTTTGGTTTCATGTCTTGAAATTTATTAGTATATTTAGCATTTTGTTGACTGTACCCTGCTCTAACAGCTCAAGCTGGTTGAAAAGTCAGTAGACAGGTAGTCCTCAACTTATGACCACCATTGAGCCCAAAATTTCTATTGCTAAAGTGAGACATTTGCTAAGTGAGTTTTATCTCACTTTATGACCTTTCCTTTTGTAACTTCGAATGGCCACTAAATGAACTGTTGTATATCGAGAACTACTTGTAGAGTGCCACTATTCTTGAGGACCCTAAGGATGGATCAACTTGTGTGGTTGTTCCATTATTTTTCACATTCCTCTATTATTTTCTTTTCTGGTTTGGTTCTGCTTTTATAGTGTGTAATGATTTTTCATAACTATTATTAAAATTATTATTTTATATTGTTACATTTATTATTTTTATTATTGTTGTATATTGCTCAGAGGAACTTTCCATGAAATGGGAACCATGTACTTTTGATAAATAAAAATAATGAATAAATATAAATTTTAAAAAACCAACATGAATCCATTTTCCAACATCTATAAAAAGGCAATTACTTAAATGTTTCCGCAAAAATGAAGAGAAAAATTGTAAATAAAATTCAACAATTTCATTTACCCGTTTCAGCCTTTTCTTCTTCTCTTTGATGGACATTTCCATATTCATTGTGATTTCTTCCAACAAATTTGCCAGTGGCCCTTGACGACAAGTTGTTTTTTGGTGTTCAAACTCATCAGTGCTGATTTGAGGAGAAAACGATGGCAATGGCAAAATAGCATCTATGTCCGATTCTGGATATTTTATCTGAATTTGAGAGGGGGGGGGGGAGAGTTCGCAAGAAGACATTTTGAATTTGTTTCTGCTTATCTCTATGATTAATAAACATTATGAAAGGTGAAATATACTATCATCACTTGAAGCAAAATTGACCACTGAAAGGCTTTGAATGGTAAGCCTTTATTTTGAAATTCAATGCTATAAGAGACATATTGCATTTGACCAAAAGAGAGGAGGGAATGTTTATATTTTAATTATGATAAGTTATCTTCATTTACTTATAAAAAGTTTTTTTAGAAAAAGGAAGGAAGAAGAATCACAAAATACTTGTAGAGACATTTCAACTTGTCAAGGGGCTTATAACTATTAATGATCAGATCATGTTTTCTAACTGACTGTCTTCTAGTTGTTAATCTGTTATCTACCTCCTACATACATACCTGTATAATTAATTCATTAATTAAATGTATATATGTAGTTGCCCATCTTAAAACATCAGGATGGCTTACAACCAATAAAACAGTATAAAATCACATTCAACAGTATAAAACCAACAGCAATATCCATCATGCTGTTCTCTTTCAAGATAATGTTATGCATAGCACAACAGCAAACCAAACACATTTAAAGGCATGAGTTAATAACAAATAAAAGGAAACAGAACTAAAACAAGTTTACGCCAACACCATTCACTATGTCTTATCACACTTTTCTATTCTTGCTTCCTTCACGTTCAACTCATATACCAGTTTCTGTTCTTTGAACTTCTCGCCTTTCTTTTTTCCGTGGATCTCATCCACTTCATCCATCCAGGACTTTGTTGGTCTTTCTTGTGCCCTCGGTCCATTCATTCCTCCTTCATGCATTCCACTTTTGCCTTCAGTCCAGACTCATTCTTGATCCTATGTCTTCTTATTTCCCACTCATTCTTAAATACCCGATTCTGACTGCATTCGACTTTTAGAGTCTTTTAGCGTACTCTTCCATATACCAAAGTAGGCAGTAGCACTCTTATAAACATACATTTTGCTTCTTTTGACATATATTCGTTTTGCATAACGAATCAGATACCATTTGCTATTTTTCCAACAGCACCAGTGGTGGGATTCAAATTTTTTTTACTAGCGGTTCTGTGGGTATGGCTTGGTGGGCGTGGCTTGGTGGGCATGGCAGGGGAAGGACACTGCAAAATCTCCATTCCCACCCCATTCCAGGGGAAGGATACTGCAAAATCTCCATTCCCTCCCGATCAGCTGGGACTCAGGAGGCAGAGAATAGATGGGGGCGGGACCAGTCAGAGGTGGATTTATACCGGTTCTCCGAACTACTCAAAATTTATGCTATTGGTTCTCCGGAACTAGTCAGAACCTGCTGAATACCACCTCTGAACAGCACTTCCCAGTTTTTGATAGTCACTTCTTATGTTCAATTAGAATTCTGCGAAACATCTTCGTAGCCGTATTTAATCAGCCCTGATGTTCTTGCAACTTTTTACAACTTTTTTTTTCTTGGACACTAATAATTTATAGCATCCACCTTAATTGTACTCTTGAACCTGAACTTCCCTAATAGCTCTATAACAAATCTCTAAAATATTCTTCCCAGTATTCCCTCATTCCAAGTTATGAGAGAGAGGCCATAGCCAGGGGACCTTTGCCCAGCCCAGCTGGTAACTAATGTGTCAGTCCTGACTGTACCTGGACTATGAAATCCTTGTGATAACAACTCATGCCCTGATCATTGCACAATTAAATTACATCAATGCGTTTTATGTGGTTGCTTTTGAAGATAAGCCATGAGCTGCAATTAATGTAAAATATGGTGACCAGTTGGTTAGCAAGAAAAACTTGTTCTGGTGGAATTGGTCTTATCTTGAGATCACTGCAGTGTTGCTTCCAGATACAAGTGCTAACAATTACATATAAAATCCTATGCGGTGTGGGGTAGGATTTATCAGAAAATGCCCCAGTTCAAATATTTAGAAAAGGCCTTTGAACATTTCCCCCTATGTGAGATGTAAGTATATAGGCACCATCAGGCTTCTTAATGATAGCCTCACACTTTGAAATATACTCCCATGGGAGATACGTATTGAAAGAGTATATGAATCAAACTAATATTGGCTATTTGCTTTTATTAAGAGTTGCTTATGCTACTATATAATTGTTACTGATTAACCCAATATTTGCTGTTTGTTTCTGATATGATATACTGCTAGAAATAATTTGTTATGAACTTTGTTATTGACTCCTGCTTATATTGTACATTGTCAGAAATTAGTTGTTAAGAACGAATTCTAGTTTAGTAAATTGTAACTTTAATACTAGTTGGCATCAGTGCAAAATTTGTTATCTCGCTTCTGTCTCGGCTTCAAAGCTAGGCACATCCTTGAAAATATAGAAGAAACTGTTACCTAAGAATATCAGGCCCCATAGATAAAGGAACCAGAGTAGGGAGTTTTCCTGCCTGATAAATTCTGAATCCTGAAGGCATTCTGCCGAATAAACCACTTGGCCAAGTTGGGGGAGTGGGGGAACGGACTGCTCCTATACAAGGCTATAAGAATGCTCCATAAATAAGATGGACCGAGACAGGGGACTGAACAAAGAACACTTTAAAGACAATTTTAGTAACGAACATTTGTCTCTGATTGAGTAAATTTTGTTTCTATCGGCATAAAATGTATCTAGTACTCTGAACCACTCTCACAAGAGTGTGACTATTCCTTACATGTATTTTGTCTGTATGCTTTGGATATAGTATTCACCTAACCTTTTTACTTTGGCCATAAATAAAAAAGCTGTTATTTCTTGCAAGCCTCGTCTTGAGTCTCACTCTCTTTGGCATCTCAGTGGCTCGGGGAAACTTCTGGGACCTTACAGTATGATTCTGATCGCCTGTCATTCAGAGTCAACAAATTGTTTTGTTTCAACAGTATTTGGTCGATAAAACAATTGTGCGCGATCAATGGGTTAATTGTTGAAATTCTATTCACTGAGTCTGAGGCTTTTTGTTTAGATCTCTTCACCTATTTATAAATCGTACATTTCCACTGAAATTGCTGTTGAATTTTCTCTGGCTCTTTTAACATTAACTGCTTCATGCCCTCTTGAGACTACTACATTCTTTGCAACTCCGCGTCCCGGCTTTGCCGCAAACCGGGACGCGGATTTCATCACGGGCGGTGAGAGGGGCCCAGGGGTCCAGGCCAGGAGAGCTACCATCGGGCCGCACGACTAGTGGCAGGTCGTGCGGTCATACCCTGGTTCTGGGCCCGAAATATCCACCCCCCACTGGCTAGGACTGCTCCTGAGAGAGGAAGGGTGGAAGAAAGTAATAGGTGGACGAGAGATGGTGTTGAGGTATGGAATGATGGGAATGCTGAGGAGTTGGAGGAAGCAGAAGGGATGGAGGAGGAGAAGGCGAAAGAGAGAGATGGAGAGGAAGAGAGATGGAATGACGGAGTGAGAGAGAGACGGATGTAGATGGATGGTGAGAGATGGACGGAGATGGCGAGGAGCTGGAGGCGATGGAAAGAAAGAGCTGATGATGGAGGACGGAGTTGGCAGAAGAAGGAGAAGGTTGGAGATGGAGTATTGGCTGGTTGAAAGTGGCATGTTTGGCGGAGCAGCCCGGCATGTAACATCTGCAGCCAGTTGGGAAAAGATGGACTTGGCCGAGGACGTTTCAGGACATCTTGGAGTGAGTGCCCGGGACTGGTGGAGGCTGGCTGGCTGATAATATCTGGGCCATTAGAGGGCTGTTACGAACTAAGCCCCTTGGTCGGAAGGACAGATGGATGGGGCCTGTAATGGAATTGGACTTGACCCCCCCCATCCATAAGACTCTGGATTCTGACTCTACCCCCCCCCCCCCATCCTGAAGTACATCCTGCACTCAGCCACTTATTTCGGACTTGTATTTTTGCCTTCCTGGTTTGGAACCACCCTGAGGTTTTATCGTGTACTCTAGGCGCGACCTCCTTGGCCTGCGGGAGTCTCCCCTCTCGCAGGCCTGGCCCTCCTGTCTATCACGGGCCCACCTCGAGGACGGATTGATTATTCCTGAGAGGTGGGCGAAGCGCAGGTTGAGGGGGTTTTTAGGGAGGTTTTTAATGCCGGTTTTAGGGGGTTCCAGGGAGGAGGAGGGAGGGTATGTACAGTTAGAGAGAGAGGGCCAGGCCAACAGGCGACGGAGGGAAGCGGAAGAATCTGTGAGGGGGGGAGAAACACGAGTCGTTCCTGCGGAGGGCATTTCCATTCAGAAGGTCGTGGGGAGAGGCAGGTCCGAGGGGAGGCAAGTTCCATCCTCCCGGTTGGGGACACGTAGCCGTTGGTTGCAAACGGTTAGGTGTCACAACCCCCGCAGGCTAGGTGGTCAGGGAATACAGAGCCAGGGCCTGAGGCTGATGTTTTGTAACGCCAGGTCCATTGTCAACAAAGCCCCCCTCATCCATGACCTTGTGTCAGAGGGGGAGCCGGACCTGGCAGGAATAGCGGAGACCTGGTTGGGCTACGAGGGTGGACTCCCCCTCATTGAAATGTGCCCACCAGGCTACCGCACTTTTCATCAGCCCCGGGCCCTAGGTAGGGGTGGTGGGGTGGCGGTCATAATAAAGGAAGATCTTGAGCCGAGAGAGACCATTGTGCCACAGACTACTGGTTGTGAGTCCCTCTGCGTGAAGTGGGGCCTAGGGCGGCAGTTGGGCTTGCTGGTTGTATACCTGGCTCCCCGCTATGTAGCAGCAGCCCTGCCCGAGCTCCTGGAGGTGATCGCTACGGTGGCAGTTGAGACCCCCAGACTTTTGGTCATGGGGGACTTTAATCTGCCATCGGTGGGCGAATCATCCGTGGTAGCTCGGGAGTTCATGGCTTCCATGACGGCCATGGACCTGACCCAATTAATTCAAGGCCCCACCCACGAGGGTGGACATACACCGGATCTCATCTTTGTCTCTGGCCAATGGAAGAGTGATCTGGGTATAGGGGATATAGTCATCACGCCCTTGTCATGGTCAGACCACTCACTTCTCCGGCTCGACTTTCCGACCGCTACTCCCCTCCGCGGGGAGGCGGAACCAGAGCCATCGATCTGGTTTCGCCCCAGGCGCCTTATGGACCCGGATGGGTTCCAGACGGCGCTTGGGCCACTTCCTGTACCCCTGACCCACGCCCCGATGGAGGACCTCGTGGCCGCAGGGAACACTGCGACCACGGGGGCCTTGGATCGGGTCGCGCCCTTGCGGCCTCTCTTGCGGCGGCGAGTCGCCCCGGCTCCTTGGTTTACCGAGGAGCTGCGGGGGATGAAACGCCACAAGAGATGCCTAGAGAGAAGATGGAGGTCTACCCGTTCTGAATCTGACCGGACACAAGTAAGAGCCCAGTTACGGACTTACATTGTGGCGCTGAGAGTGGCCAAACGTCATCATTGTGCCACTCTCATAGCATCCGCAGAAAACCGCCCTGCTGCCCTGTTTAGGGTGACCCGCTCCCTCCTTCAACAGAGGGTGCGGGAAGCCCCGCTACAGGGCAGAGCAGAGGAATTTGTGACTTTTCTGCAGGAGAAAATCGCTCAGATACAGAATGAGCTAGCCCCCATTGATGGCCCAGTGGGATGCCGCGAGACAGATCTTGTTTGGGAGGAGTTTGACTCCATTACTTCCGAGGATATGGACAGGCTACGTGGGCGACTGCGAGCCACCACATGTTTATTGGACCCGTGTCCCTCCTGGCTTGTACTGGCATCCTGGGAGGTGACACGAGGCTGGCTCCAAGAGGTTGTCAACGCATCCTTAAGTGAGGGTTCCTTGCCTGCTTCCCTAAAAGAGGCTATGGTGAGGCCCCTCCTTAAGAAGCCCTCTTTGGACCCAGCTTTATTAAACAACTATCGTCCAGTCTCCAACCTTCCCTTTTTGGCGAAGGTTGTTGAGAGTGTGGTGGCACAACAGTTTCCCCGTCACCTGGAGGAAGTTGATTATCTAGACCCGCGCCAGTCCGGCTTCCGGCCCGGGCATAGCACTGAGACGGCATTGGTCGCGTTGGTTGATGATCTCTGGAGGGCCAGAGATGGGGGTTGTTCCTCCATCCTGGTCCTATTAGACCTCTCGGCGGCTTTTGATACCATCGACCATGGTATCCTATTGCATCGGCTGGGGGGGTTGGGGGTGGGAGGCACCGTTTTGCGGTGGTTCTCCTCCTACCTCTCTGGCCGATCGCAATTTGTGTTGACAGGAGAGCAGAGGTCGACCTCGAGACCCCTCACATGTGGGGTGCCTCAGGGGTCGGTCCTCTCGCCTCTCCTGTTCAACACATATATGAAGCCGCTGGGTGAGATCATCCGTGGTTTTGGGGTAGAGTACCACCTGTACGCTGATGATACACAGCTGTACATTTCTACCCCAAACCACCCCAATGATGCCGTAGCAGTGATGTGCCAGTGCCTGGAAGCCGTGCGGATCTGGATGGGAAGTAACGGACTCAGGCTCAACCCGACCAAGACTGAGTGGCTGTGGTTTCCGGCTCCCCGATTCAACCAGCTGACTCCATCGCTGGCCATAGGGGGCGAACATCTTGCCCCTGTGGATGGGGCGCGCAACTTGGGTGTCCTCCTGGATGCCCGGCTGTCCATGGAAGATCAAGTGACAGCCGTGGCCAGGAGGGCGTTTTACCAGGTTCGCCTGGTTCGCCAGTTGCGCCCCCTATTGGATCGGGACGCCCTTCGCACAGTCACTCATGCTCTCGTGACATCGTGACTGGACTATTGTAACTCTCTCTACATGGGGCTTCCCTTGAGGTGCACCCGGAGACTTCAGATGGTTCAGAATGCAGCCGCGCGGGCAATCTTGGGTACCTCCAGATTTGCCCACATAACTCCACTTCTGCGCGAGCTGTACTGGCTGCCTGTCGTCTTCCGGGTGCGCTTCAAGGTATTAGTCATCATTTTTAAAGCGCTCCATGGCTCGGGACCTAGCTATCTGCGGGATCGGATCCTGCCTCATACATCCTCACGGCCGATTCGCTCCCACAGAGAGGGACTTCTCCGGGTGCCGTCCACTAGACTCTGTCAGCGGGCGATGCCCAGGGGAAGGGCTCTCTCTGTGGCGGGCCCAGCCCTCTGGAACGACCTTCCCCCCGACATCAGAACAACCACGGACTTCCGCTCCTTCCGTCTGAAATTTAAAACTCATCTTTTCCGTTTGGCCGGCCTTGGGTAGCCTCTCTCTATAGGGTCTAGCTGTTTTAATTGGGTATTTTAGCATGTTAAGGGGATTTTAGCACAGGCCCAGATTTAATTTGTTCTTAATTATATTTGTATATTTATTGTATTGTGGTTTTAGTTTTCCCTGTGCACCGCTCCGAGTCCCTACGGGGAGAGGAGCGGTCTATAAATTAAATTATTATTATTATTATTATTATTATTAACTATTTTTTTCCCAACATACATTTCATGCTCTATCTTTCTCTCTATTGTGCAGAAATCATTCCCTTATTTATAAGTACATATGCTTTCTTAATCCCTGGCTTCCTTCACTTCACTATTGTACTTTATATTTCATGAGATCACATTAGCACAACTCCACACCACTCTGGTAATCTGAACATGTTTGTTTTTACTCTTGTCTTAACAGTGTTACATTCTCTTTTCTTAGATCCATTTTCCATTCCATCCCTTGAGATATTAACCTATCTTCTAATATTTTCTCATATGGAACTCATATGTTTTCCTCCTGAAGTTGATGCAAATTCACTTTTGCTTCTTTTGTTTTTCTGCCATGTCCACCCCCCCCCCCACAATCCACTCTTAATTCTACCAAAAAAAATGGACTATTCCAAATTTAGAGAATTATCATCACCACTGAATCCTTTAATAATCATCTCAATCTTTTGTTTGCTTTACTCTTAGAACTATATTCATTTCTTAACCATGTGCATCTATGAATAAGTTATTGCTTACACTGCATACCTGAAATGGAATTGTTTCCTTTAAGCAGATACTCATCAAACTGTCACCTTTCCCTTTCTTGGTTTTCTGAATGCCTTTTGTACACACCCAAACGTCTATGCCAACTATGACAATTATTTATTCATAGTCATTCAGAACATTGCATAATTTACTCAGAACTCATATCTAGTTTTTCCATTATCACCATTCACTGTATTATAACACGGAACCATTACCATCCCCTGATTTCCTACTTCCAAACTCACACACAGTCACCTAATTTACATGCATTCATATAATGTGCTGGTAACTAAAGGAGGGATAATAGCAATTCTACAAATAAAACTTTAATCTGCTTATTTAGGTGGGTTTTCAAAATGTATTAAAAAAGTTATATACAGGAGAATAAAATTCAACCCCATAAGGCTCACCTGGACTCTTTGGAGATGTGCTATATGTTCCTCAACTGCAGTTTTTAAGGCTGAAGGAACATTTAAGATCTCGTGATAATTGTCCATCATGAATGATACCAATTTAGCTGCTAAGAGTTCATCCAAGTCTACTTCATCCTTGGAGCAAAGAATGCAGTGAGAAAAGGTTTGAACCATCTGAAACAGAGGAGAGGAAATCAGTGAGATCAGGTCTCACAATATATACTGTGTTATTTATTATCCCATAAGTGATGGAAGTTGCTACTACATCTTGTACTGCAGGTCATGCATTGAGCCAGAGGCTAGGTGACTTTTAAGATTCCTCCCAACCCAATGATTTAAGTATTCATAAACTGATCCGACACTGATACTGGAGGCCTGCTATCAGACTGATTAATATCAATTCTTGTAGCCCACTGATTCATATACCCATTAAGATAGGGCTATAAATCTAAAAAAAACCCAGTCACGGCATGGAGCAAGCAGTGTAAAAAAAAGTTACAAGGACTGTGGTGAGAAATAGGTGGGAAGAGACAACTTTCATCCACTTTAGCAAGGAAATTCAGCCTGGGGATTTGTCTTAAGAGTTATACTAGCAGAAGGAGACAAGAGAATATTGTAAACCACACCCTGCGTTGCACAGATTACTACTATGTCTAGAACAAGTCATTAAGTAGAGTCTCCCCGAGAGCAATTCTAAAGTGATTTCATATTCTATTTCTATTTCTGGTAAACACACACCATTGCTCTTGTTCCAATTGCATCTGAAAGAGGTGGAAGATCTTTATTTGACTGGATCTTAGCCATCAGCATCATCAACAACTGTAGCTTTCGCCGATTTGCTGGTGGCAGAAGAAGACAAGAAATCTGCAAGGCTTCAGTAGCTAGCTTCTTCTCCTGCAAGATTCCTGGATCAAAACATGATTTTAAAAGGTGTTCTTAAGTATTATTGTTAAAAAGTTCCATGTTGAGTTTCTCTTAAAATGAGAATTTTATCATTCACTTTGTTTATTCATTTTTTGGCATTTAAAATACAAGCTGTAAGGAAAAGGAAAAGTATGTTGGGACCCAACATTAAAAGATTCAAGCTATTTTCATCACCCAAGACCATTTGAGGCCTGCCTACTGATCTTTTCTCGGGAATGTTTTTATTATGCTTACAGAGTAATATTTGTAAGTAATATAATCATAATACAAAATAATATTGTAAATAAATTAAGATTATACTTTCTGACAACCTGAAGAGGAAGAGAATCTAAGTCATTTTGTCCTCAGCTTTTTATGCTAATTAAGAATTATTTACAGGACTCTGAGATTATCCTGTTCCCACAGACATTCAGAATAAGTGAGGGGGTTGGACATTCACATTCACTGGTGTGGAAATAAAAGGGGAGTTCAAGCATAGTTGAACTTGATCATTGTTTGTCTTTGATCATTATCATCTCGAGACTCATTTGGAGATATTTCATGCAAACATTTAAGCAGCTATAAATTTGAGTTTCTTTTATATTCATGAAACACCATAAAACAAGAAAAGATTTATACAAAATATTTTGAGTTTAGAAGTGCTATTTTGCAGATTCTCAGCTGGAAACAAAATTTTGTCATTTTGAGCAGACCTATCCCAGAAAGCAGCAGTGAAATGAGCTGTTCCAACTTCAAGTTAGATAATTTCAAGTGTTGCAAACTTTTACAGAACAGGAATATTCATTTAGCAAATTTTCTTTTGACGTTAAACTCCACATAAGGTTTCATTACAAGGAAACTTAGACAAGTCAATCATTCTGAGAGTAGCTAGTAAGCTGGAAGGTTATGTTCCAATTTTAAAAAGTTATCTACAGTATTTTATGCTTATTCCTAGATTATCCGACTTGAATAAATTTTCTATATAAAATGGCCATGCTGCTGAAAAAAATGGAATACATATCTTTCCTGTGGCACTCTCCATTTGCATGAAATTTACAGATCTGATTCATTCCTATACTAAACCATCCTTGTTCTGTGAATAAACCAGTGTAAGGATTCACCAATAAAAAACTTCAAAATAAAACAAACCATGTTATAGCTTATCATCAAAGCAATATGCCTAAAAAGGCATGTAATAACTCCAGAGGTCCCTCAAAAGCCCAATGTAATGTCTAAGGAACTAAAGGCTTCTCTTGCATTGGCAAATGTCATTGTTTAGGAGAGCCCCATTAGATGAACATTGAACAGCAATGGTGCATATGGCAGGGTTGCGAGCAGAAAGCCACAACTCTTCAAAAAGAACATTGCTGTCTGCTTACATTTTGTGAAACACCACATGGATAAGTTAGAAAGCTAGTGGAAGATTTGGTAGATGAATGAGACCAAACTAGAACTTTTCGGCTTGAAAGAAAAGCATTATGTTTGGCAAAACGTAAACTTTTTGGATTCCAGCATGTCTGTGAAACTTAGGGGTGGCAGTATCAGGTTTGTGCCTGCTGTGCTACGTCTGAACCAGGATAGCTTGCCATTATAGATGGAACTATTCTGAATTTTAGCAGAAAATTTTGCAAGAAAATATTATTATTATTGTTTAAATTTCTATACCGCCCTTCTCCCTTCCGGGATCCGAGATATGGGGATATCTCTCCATCAACTGAATATCAAGAGAAAATGGGTCATGAGCAAGACAATGACCCAAAATACATAGATCATATGATTTTAAAAAATGGTTAAAGCAGAAGAAAGTTATTTGTTCTAGAGGGCATTTCATGGAAGCAAGACTATCAACATTCCTGAGGTGAAGCTGTCAGAATGGAGGAAGGGGCTAAAATTCCTCCAAGCAGGACTGATCAACTATTACAAATGTTTAGTTGCAGTGATTTTTGCCCAACGGGGGTAATGTCAGTGACTGAAAGCAAAGGTTCACATACTTGCCACACAGAAGTATCTAACTTTGTATAATTTACTTCAATAAATCATTGAATAAGTATGTTTTGGGCTCAAAAATTGAATTGAATTCTCTTTATCGGGTTATTGGACTTTTGTAGATGATGTTTTATTTAGATCATATTTATATATTGAAAATGCAAAGGTTTACAAACTTTTAACTAGCAACAAACTGTAACTAGCAGAAACAGCATGCCTTGTGAGGAGAAAGAGAGTCGAATCCAAGTTAGGCCAAGGCTTGGCTTATGATCTGGTGTGAAGCTGATAGGAGATCAATTTAGCACATGGCAAAATAGAAAAGCAAGCTCTACATGGAACAAGAGCCCAAGATAACTGTTCATTTTTAGGCATAAGTTAGAATGGTTAAGTTCTGCAACTGGAACAGAAACAAGGAGGGTAATAAAACTGGTTCTTCTGTCATTCTGAAATTGTCTGGTATTTAATTATTGTCTATATAACTTATATTTTAAAAAAGTGGTGATGTTTTCAAGACTGATAATTATCCACCCATTGTTGAAATATATTTATTTATTAACAGTTTACAACATTTCTCACATGAATCTATCCGTGTTAAATTTTGGACAAAATTTTATGGAAAGGTGGGATGGGGAATTGTGACAATCAGGTAACAGCCATTTCCATGATGATTGCTTTGCCTACACTTCAACAACACAAATGAAGGCAGAACATTTGTGCTAGTGCCAATACATAGATCCCTTGAATGTGTGTCAGTATGCTGCATGTACCAATTAGACAGTGGTGGGTTCCGGATCCCGTTCCAACTGGTACAGTTGGAGCGGGCCTGGCGGCGTCCACATGAACACGCGCAGCACGCACATCTTAGTGCCTCCGGGAACCACTGCTTAGCGGAGTGTTGCGCAGGTGCTGCACATGCTTTGCGTAGAAGTGCAGAAGACTTAAAAGACCGGCAGGGAGCTTGGGCTGGCAGGCAGGCCTTCCGGAGCACCGTACCGGAACGGTATCCCTTGAATGTGTATGCTGCATGTACCACTTAGATCAAGAGGTCTTAGATCGAAAGACTAAGAAACTTTTATTTTGTTGAAGTCCTCAAACAAAAAGCGATGACGTTTAAAAGAATAAAGGCAATGTATGAAGTTGAGAGAAGAATAGTGAACATTACTGGTATAAAGTGGTTTTTCAAGGTTTTCTTATGTCATGCCTTTATTTTCTTTTGTTTATGATTTCTGGCTCCCTTTCTGACTTGTATAAAATGTCTTACCACCCAAACAAATAAAATGTGTTTTAGTGGGAAATAAAAGAACTTTTTTGTCTACAAAAGAAAGAAGTCATACCAATTATTAAAAGAGTACCACCCTATTGAAATTACTCAATAAGATCAACAAAATAGAGTGTAAATATAGGGTGTACATATGCTAATTATAGGGTTAATCAGAACAATCAAAGATGTTTGAGGTGTTATGTTTTATGGTATTGCTGAACTGTCTCTGCCATGAAGATAATTGTTTTGAAGTAATTATTCTGAAATTCTGCCACGCAATTTCAGAGACTCTGGGCAGTTTACAAATACTGAAAATATTTAAAAGCAAGAAAACAAAAAGAGCAACAACAACTACAAAGACAAAAGTGGAGGGGTACAAAAAAGGGGGGGCTTCAATTACCCTCCAGCTAGGCCTAGGTGAAGATGTTTCTTCCGGGGTCCCAGTAGATGCCATTGTTTAATTGAAGAAATTCAGAGTGTGCCAATTTTGCAAGATCACACTGTCTGGGTAGATATTATGGGAGACAACCCCCAAATTACATGCCTTCTTTAATGGGGAACTGCCATTCCACCTTAAGGTCAAATATAAATATTCCCAGATCTGATCAATTTGAAAATCCAGTCACTCAATCTTGGTAGGATTGAGTAGGACACAATTCCTTCCCATCCAAATCTGCACTGGTTACAGGCATTGGAACCTCAACAGTCTCACTTGGTTAGCCTGGATTCAAAAAATATACATGGATATGATCAGGGTACTTATGATATCAAACCCCAAACTAGTGGATAACCTCACTCAGCAGGTTCATGCAGATGTTGAAAAGAAGGGGAAAGAGAAGATAACTCTAGGGTACCAACAAAGGAAAGGCTTGCTCTTTCCACCCTAAAACACTGGCCGTAACTGTCTCAGAGAAAGGAGAACCATCATAAAATGGAGGCCCAATCTCTAACCTAGTAAAGCAGCTCAGAAGGATACCATGATTGATGGCATTAAAAACCACCAATTAGCACAATGGATGCACTGCCACTATCCACCATAGATCGCCTACCAGCACAACCAAAGTTGTGTCAGTGCTAAATTTCAACATGAAACCTGATATCTAGATAATGCATTTCCTCCGACGTTCTCATCAGCTACAAAATCAACTACCTTTTCAATAATTTTCCCCAAAAGTATTGGAGTCAAAGTCATCCTGTTGAGGAAGGAATGACAGATGCCTCTTTCAAAGCTGTGGGCTCCCACTCCCTCGTGAAAGAGGCTGGTATTATAGCATGAATCTAACTGCAGGTCACTTTCTTAATTGCTTAACCAAGGGGGACTCAAATACAGTAAACAGAGGGTTGAATTCATAGCAGAGGTTCCTGCCAACTTCCTGGGGTGTCATCAGCCAAATCACATTCCAGATCATACCACCAGACCATGAAACAGACCACCTCGGCCTTAGGTGTCCTGTTAGATGTTCATCCATTTAACAACAATTATTCTCAAACTATCAAGTTTTAGAAGGAGTCATTTTCATTACGAAAGATGCTGAAGGAGAGCAATAAAGTTTTGCTGCACATGCACTGCGCACTCAGCCTGCCAGATATGTGTTTTTCATAGCATAACTTACCCAGCACGCTGACAAAAACATCAAAGAACTGGAAAGTGAGAAGAGGCTCCTTCATGTGTGCATAATAATCTGCTATGGTTCTATAGACATCTCTTTCAAAACCTGAGTAGGTGGGCTGTTTCAGATCTGGACATCTGGGCCCTAAAATGAATGGAAAAGGGGAAAAGTTGAATGAAAAAAACAAAATATTCTGGTTGGATTACGCAGGTGGCAGAAACGGCACTAATTTATATGTGTAGTCATAATGAAAATTCTATTTATTTTTATTTATTAAAGTATAGCTGCCCAGCTCACACATAGCTGACTCTGAGTGGCTTACAAAATTTTAAAAATCCACCAGAGAATAAAAACTCATTAACTAAAACCCACCCCACCTCCATGGCAACAATAACAAAATCAAATCAGCCACAGGACTGGCTCTATCCCCATTTGTGGTTGTCAGGCCCACTGAGAAAAACCATATTTTTAGAGCCTTTCAGAAAAGCAACAGGATGGGGGCCAACCATACCTCAGTGGAAATGATGTTCCAACAACAATACTATGAAGTCACATAGGTATATGAATGAAAATAGTGATCAAACCGTTAACAAGGACTGTCGTGCAATCATATCTATTCATAAATTTGTGATTTCAAGGTAGTTTTGAATTTCCTAAACAAATTTGTGGTTTTAAATGTTTGCAGTACAGATTTCTCTCAGCCAAACTACTTCAGACAAGACCCAGTGAATTATCTCTTCAAAAACACTTCAACTTAATCCTGATCTCCTGGCTTCTCCAGCTAGATAATCCCCGATTTAAAACGAATTATCTTTTAACACAAGAAGTAACCATGAAGAACAACTGAAAGGGCTTTCTAATAGTAGAGAATGACTACAACTAAGAACAATATACTCATACTACCTGAAACTATAGCATAAAGCAACTTACAAACATACCCTCTTCAGTATTTTTTTCTTCGCATATATCCACTGTGTGTGATATGGCCATTCAACAAAACTTTAAAACATTGCATTCTCTTTATTACCAAATCCAAATTGCCTCTATGTGAGAAGTTAAGTAAGAAATGGAATGAAAGGATCATCTTTCCTTAGAGTACTTAAGCATACTCTGTATAGGAAGGTCACAATGCCAATTTTAAAAAAGTATGCAATCCACCTGACACTTTCACTTTAGAATAGAACAGAATAACAGAGTTGGAAGGGACCTTGGAGGTCTTCAGGCAGGAAACCCTACACCACATCAGACAAATGGTTATTCAATATCTTCTTAAAAACTTCCAGGGTTGGGGCATTCACAACTTCTGGAGGCAAATTGTTCCACTGATTAATTGTTCTAACTGTCAGGAAATTTCTCTTTAGAAGAATTTGAAGAAACCAAACTAAACTTAGTCTTTTATCATTATTATCTATGAATGATATAAAAGGAAATTTCTTCTTCACCTGAATTAGCAACTTTTATAGAAAGTTCAGCATGAATCATCCTGCCTTCCTCAGTAACCTCAAGGACATTGAAGAGGACTGGACTAGTGTCTGAGGGTCAGAGACAGTGAAAAGAATACAGGTAGACCTCAACTTACAACCACAATTGAGCACAAGATTTATGTTGCTAAGTGAGACATTTGTTAAGTGAGTTATTCCCCATTTTACAACTTTTTTTGCCACAGTTGTTAAGTGAATCACTGCAGTTGAGAGGTTGTAACCCGGTTGCTAGGGGAATCTGACTTCCCCATTGACTTTACTTGTCAGAAGGTTGCAAAATGGGACCACATGACCCCTGGACACTGTAACCGTCATAAATATGAGTCAGTTGCCAAGATGCTGCAATGGTTGTAAATGTGAAAAATCAGCCTTAGTCCCTTTTTTTCAGTGCCGTTATAACTTTGAACCGTCATTAAATGAACTGCTGTAAGTCGAGAACCTGTATTGATCCCATCATCAGACCACTCCTCAGAAAATATTCCACTCAAATAAGCTGCACCTTTGGAGCAATGGTTGATGAGAATGAGACATGCTATATAGGCAGACTGATTTCCTCCCAGCTCTGTTGCAGAAAGTATCATATTGTTATTAGAAAAACTATGATGGAAAACAGATTCATTTAATCAAAACCAGTTTATTAAAAAAAAGAAAAGAATGAGGGGTTTTGGTTTTACTGAAATCAATGGGAAAGCGTAAATTCCAAAATAACCTACAGAAATTAAAAAAAAAATACTCACAGTTCGCTAAGCATTTCATTGCTGATAGAACCCAATGTGGAACTTCTTCTGCATCGAAGAATTTAAAAAGTGGTTTAATATGTTAGAAATTATTAGACAAAAGAAATTGGGTTTTAAATTACAACTGCAGGCATGTATTTCTTTAATGATGATTCTTCCCATAGAAGGATTAATATTTTTCCCCTTTAGTTCTTATCTATCAAGTGAATTATATGAGTCTTTATAGGCTGCTGCTAATTGATCAGCTAAGGAAGGATTCATGTAGGCATTGAGGAAAACGATTTTAGAGTACAAAAACAGCACAAGTAATAAGATTGTAAGAGAAAGCAATAACTTTTAACAGAATAAGATAATAAGCATTCTGTTTCTTGGCGCACAGAGATGATCTCTATGTAATAAAGAGCATTTTTAAAAAGTACAACCCAAATGAATACACTCAGTTTTGCTAAGGATGCTCTTATCATTTCAACAGTGGGCAATGCAATGAAACTTACTTTATTTTACTTTATTGCCACTGAATGAGCAGGTTAGTGATCAAGATATATTTGTTTCCTGAATAGATTCCAGCAAAACGATGACATATTATTTATTTATTTATTTTATTTTATTAAATTTATATCCCGCCCTTCTCCAAACGGACCCAGGGCGGCGCACAGGAATGTTAAAATACATACAAAACATATAAAATTTAAAAAACTTATTCTAGTAAAACCTGTGCTAAAAACCGAATTAAAATCCCAAATTTAAAACTGTCTAATGGTCAATACAGGGGGTTACGCTAGGCCGGCTAGATGGAATAAATGTGTCTTCAGACACTTGCGGAAGAGGCGGAGGTCAGAGATGGTGCGGAGTTCAGGGGGTAGGTCGTTCCAGAGTTCCACTTACTTGATTTGTCTTCTAAAATGACAGTTCCTTGTTTGTTGACATTGTACACATTCTGAATGATGTCCTTTGGATTTACAAGTTTAGTGTCCAAAATATCATTCAGAGAATCCAAACCTAAAGTTTTCTGCAAGCTATAGAAGACATAAAGCAAACAGATTTACGTAAATTAGCTACCAGCAGTTACCTGGAAAATGATTTACAGCTAAATAGCTCACAATGTCACTGGATTATGTACATATATATTAATGAATAGATTATGTGTTTGTGTGTGTAATAAAGCCATCTTCAAAGCCTCATTAGTAAAACAGTAGGCAATTTTAAAACAAAATTATTTGCAACTTTCAGATGCAAACCAAATTACATACATATGATAGTGCTACTTTAATATAAAATAGTTTATAAACTATAATAAAAACAAAAGGACAGATTAGGGAATTACGCCACCTTGTCTTCATGTTTCATATATGTAGTCCTCAATTTATGACCATTTGTTTAATTAGAGTTTGAAGTTATGCTGGCCTTGGGAAAAGTGTCTTATGACCATCGCACCACCCATGCAGCCATGTGACTGCAATTAGAGCATTTAGCAACTGGGTCACATTTACAGTGAGTGCAGCTTCTTGCAGTCATGTGCTCATGATTTGCACTCATACCAGTCTTTCATAAGCAAGGTCAATTGGGGAAGCCGGATTCATTTAACGGCCACATGATTCATTTAGCAACTGTCGTAAAAATGTTTTCAAAATTGGGCCCAGTGGTGTGATGACTTGCTTAAGGATCGCATTCCTTAGCATGCAAAATTGTGAAACTACCCAATTGTGGCTATATTATATTACCTGTAACAAGCCCATCTAGCTCCTGGATGATACAGTTCAGCACATATGACTTACAGCAGAGTTCCCCAACCTTTAGTTCCTCAACCTTTTTGGGTTGGTGGCCTGTAGATGTGGGGGGGAGGAGCCGGGGCCTTTACTTGTGCATGCACATGTGCACATGGTGCCACAAGCGCACACATGATGCAAATGGGTGACAGTAGCACGTGTGTGGCACTGGCAGTGACACTAGCATGAGTGGGGGAGAGGTGCATGTGCATGCACATACATGCATGCTCACCAGCCAGCCATAGCCTGGTAGTGGGCTGCAACCCACAGGTTGGGGACCCCTGAGTTACAGAATAATGCACCCAAAAGATAGGAAAATGTTTCACTCTACATTCTCTACATTAGATCTTTGCTTATTTGACCAAATGTCTCACTAAAGGAAAGGTAGTAAGTTTTCCAGAAGTGTGTTGTGAATGGACTAAAAGCAATTTTTAATAAAACATCTACGTGAAACTGCTGGTTACAATCATCCAACACCATGGGATGAATTATCATCAATATGCTGATGACACAGCTTTACATCTCCATCCCTAGTGATCTAACCTTCAACTGAGGCCTGGTAAGACAAAACGGCTGTGGATACGTGGGACCTTAGGATCTGGGGTTTTATCAACTTTTTTTCTGGATGAGAGGCAGTGTAACTCCATTGTTGCACGAACAACACTGACTGCAGACCTGTTTCCAGGTCCAATCCAAGGTATTGGTCACTTATCTTTAAAGCTCTCTAGAGCAGGGTTCCAGGCTATCTCTGGAACCTTCTTTCTTCAATGGGATTGACCTGCCCCACTCGTGCTGGCAGAAGGGGCATACTTTGGACCTCATCAGCCAAGGAATTGTGGCTAAAAGGGTCTAGAAGAGCCTTTTCTGCCATGTGTCCCCCTGCCCTTTGGGATAACTTGACATAGCAGGTGATATCTACTACCTCTCTTCTGGCCTTCAGGAAAAGCATTAACATTTGGCTGTGCTAGTTGGCATGGAACCCTGAAGGAGAAGCTGATGGATGCAGGTGGCTGGTGCAGTAACAGAGGAGGCATCACCACTCTCTGCTCCAAATCCATGGGTTTTTTGGTAGCTTTAAACCTTTTCTACTTTTAATCTGTTTTTATATTTACAATTATTTTTATATGTGTATGTTTTATTACAAGTCACTCAGAGTCACCTCAAACCACGTAATAGAAGGCATATAAATTAGAATAGAATAGAATAGAATAGAATAACAGAGTTGGAAGGGACCTTGGGGGTCTTCTAGTCCAACCCCCTGCCTAGGCAGGAAACCCTACACCACTTCAGACAAATGGATATCCAACATCTTCTTAAAAACTTCCAGTGTTGGAGCATTCACAACTTCTGGAGGCAACTTCTGTTCCGCTGATTAATTGTTCTAAGTGTCAGAGGTTAGTTAACTGTTAATTAACTGTCATTAACTAAATAAAACAATCCTAGTTGCATAATCAGGTCTTGCATTATAGATCATCTGCTGGAGGCAATAAAGAAACACTGCAGAGACACAAAATAATTTACAGATTTGCTCATTGAACCCTTTGGATTTTTTTAAACGGCTATCAGGGTTTTTAAGTATTTGGGGCCAAGCCCCAAAACCAAGAAAGACAGGCAGAGTTTCTTCTAAACAGTTTCCCATACTGTTCTCCACCTACAGAGAGAAATATTGCCAACCTAAGCAAACTATTTTGCCTCATTATAGTTACCTTCTGAGAACTCCTAGGGAGGAGCTGTTTTGACCCTGTTCCTCCCAACCAAACTATCTAAAATTTAGTCTCTTTTTCCTCTGAAATGCACTCCCTCCCTCCTGGAGTACATTCCACCACATTTATTTTGTAAAAGAACAACTCAGGCAATATGCTTACTATGATAAAGTCCTGGACTTCCATATGTCTTCTACATTTGCCTCCTTTAATTGTCGACGATGGATGAGTTTGCATGCTGGTACTTCTCCAATTGCTATGCTGTGTCGTTTGAACCACATTTCAGAATTCTGTAGCAGTGTGAGGAGAAAAACCCTAATTATTTAATCTATAATTTTGCCCTTTCGTGGCAACATTGCCTTGCCAGCAATATATTTGACCAAATCTATGGAAAGAGACACGACTAAGTCCAATTCAAATTAATGAAACAAGTTCTATAAATCCACCAATTTTAACCCTAATTTTAATTCCATCCCCCTCTATCTTGTCAGAGCTGAAGAAGCTTCTTGGATGAAAGATGAAATGTCTTCAAGGAAAAACAAAGAAAGTCCCCTTTCCTCCTGAAAAGCCACCTTTGGAACAACCATGACCTGGATGACTGAGAATCTCTACAGACTTCCACCAATTTTAAATTTTCTTGATATCTTTGAAGGCAGAAAAGATGACAATCTTGACATAATCTCATGTATATCTCAATGCATTACACATTAATCTATGGGAAGATATCTTACCAATGTGATAGGTTTCACTGGGATGTGCTCTTGGAGAGTAATTGTTTCAAACTCCCAGTTTGGGAATTTCACAATTTCTTTTCGGTAAGGAGATCGTTTAGGGTATGGTTTTAATGGTGAGAAAGGAGGAAACCTAAAATATAAAAACAGTCTATTAAAACCTTCATAGAAACACTATCATTCTGCCCTGAAAATCTAACCCCATTGATGCTACAAGACAATCTTTCTTTAAGCTGAAAGAAAGAACTTCAGAGACAAAATTACACAACGTCTCCAAAACTAAAGATACACAAACAATCATATCAATTTATAACCTGATCGAGCTAAAAAAATTTTTTTGCTTTGCGAGGGAAATCACAACGAAGTTTGATTCAAGCAAAATACCTTCATAAAAAGATAAACTTGATGCTGCAGGGTATTGCAGAATTTCCACCTTCACTTGTTTCAATATTTTTCCTTTACTCTTATTGGAAGAAAGTTATCATTTGGGATCAGCTAAAACCAGGATTCATGTGCTGTTTTATTAAACTATTTTATATTTTGCTTCTATTTTAGGCCCAATTTTAAATGTTGAGATACATTTTATATCTCAATTCTCACAAATTCTACTCACAATATTATTTTCAAAGTTTACAAATTGTTTTAAAGCCTATGCTACTAGGAAACAAATGATGAAATCTTATAATGTTGTCTATTTTGTTTTATTTTGCATTGCTTCATGCAAGCTGTTGATTGTATTACATAGTAGTAGAAATATTTCAGTTTATTCACTGCTACAAATCATTGGATGGTATATTTTCTGGCTACATGTGGGCCTTTTTGGTCCTAGGCAATAATAAATTGAATGTCTATTACAGGAACATAAGAATAAAGTTGGATTTAATAAATCAAACTCTCCCAGTGTTCAAGCAGATGCTCCTGGATCTCCAAAGTACAAAGTTAAATAAACATAACATTAATCAACTGGATTGCATTTGATACTAGAATGCTATTATGGTTAGTAGCCATCAAATTATTTATTTTATGAATTTCTAAAGCCTGGCAATCTTTCAGAGGGAATACCAGGATATTTAGGATCATATATTTTTTATTTATTTATTTAAATTTGTATCCCGCCCTTCTCCACAGAGGACCCAGGGCGGGCTCTGTGGATATGATTCCCGATAGTCTAATCATGAACCTGAAATTATTCCATAAATGTTCCATCATGATCAGGAATATATTAAATCTGATAAGATGCATTATTTTTGGAAAGTTTGCATTTTTACCATCGCACAGAAAAACTCAGCTAATAAAATCATGATAATGCTGAAAAATTGAAAGGGAAACAGTGATCTTGTGTTGATTTGGCTTCATACTTGTTTAAAAGTCATCCTGACTGAGAATTTCCACAGACACCTGTTTAAAAGGTATTTCAGCTTATTGTTAAGGGGTCATTTTCAAATGACTGGACACGCTGCAGTTTAGATCAGTGTTTCTCAAACTTGGCTATTTTGAAATTGCTGGTTGAGGAATTCTGGTAGTTGAGGTACACACATTTTAAAGTTACCAAATTTGAGAAACAATGGCTTAGATAAGGGGTATCAAACTCAATTTCATTGAGGGCTGCATCAGGGTTGTGTTTGACCTCGGGTGGCCAGGGTGAGAGTGGCTAGGATCGGCATGGCCAGCTTGATGTTACTCGTGTCAGGGGCACCTGTGGTGGCCCAAGCGCTCGGCCAGTGAAAATGGGCTCCTGAGTTCCGTTTTCGGCGAAGATGGCCTCCTGCAACCCTCTGCCAGCCAAAACGGAGCTTAGGAGGGCCAGATCCATGGGATACAGCAGATCTAAGCACCCCGCATGCCAGTTCCGGCCCACAGGCATTAAGTTTATTAATGCCTGGCTTAGATGTACATGCCTGGCTTAGATGGAAATGTTATACAATGCTTTACTTCTTACACATGTTCCTCAACAATAATAATGGGTTTATTTATTTATTTATTTATTTTATTAAATTTATATTCCGCCCTTCTCCAAGAGGACCCAGGGCGGCGCACAGGAAATTAAAATACATACAAAAAACACAATACAAAATTTAAAAACCTATTAGATCCCCATCCTGCGCTAAAACCAATTAAAATCCCCGAATTAAAACTATCTATGGCTAGTCCCAGCGGAGGCTATGTTAGGCCGGCTTGATGGAAGAGGTGTGTTTTTAAACACTGGCGGAAGAGGCGGAGGTCGGTGACGGTACGAAGTTCTGGGGGTAGGTCGTTCCACAGGGCAGGGCCCGCCACAGAGAAGGCCCTTCCCCTGGGTGTCGCCAGTTGGCATTGTCCGGCCGACGGCACCTTGAGAAGGCCCTCTCTGTGGGAGCGTATCGGTCTAAGGGATGTATGGGGCAGGAGATGGTCTCGCATATAACTAGGTCCCGAGCCATGGAGCGCTTTGAAGATGGTCGTCAAAACCTTGAAGCGCACCCGAAAGACCGCACCCGAAAGACCTCACCCTCCTAGCCTTGCCAAGTTAACTTAGTCAGGTAAACAAGTCTTTGGGGTTCAGTCCCATAGTAGTTAAATGTTTTTGAATTGGCATGCAATCCTTGGCTTGCTACACATGTTCTTGCATTTGTTGGGCATTAGGTGTTGCCTCAGCCCCTTAGCTTCTTTCATAAAACCTGATGCCGAAATTTTTTTGCTGCTGAGGTCCAGGCTACATTTCAAGCTCTGCTTTTAAGCAATGGCATTATTGAACATGCAACCTAAACTCCAGGCAGGGATCAAGCCAAAATGGGCTGTTTATCATGGCTTGTGGTTACAATTATGACCTCTTTTATTGTCTGTGGTTGTTGCACTTGTATGAATGTCACTTCTGGATTTCTTTTGTCTCCTGTTCTCCTACACACCGATCTCTTTCTGGGTTGGCTTTTTCTTTGAACTGGCCTGAGGGATTGAGGGTATGGTGTTGTTAGAAAGTAATTATTAGCTCAAATAATGACATTTTAAAAGGGAAAGGCAATCCATCGTTTTTTGAAGCAAGAGTGTCACATGGACACATAAGGGATGAATAAGAACTATTACAATAATAGCAAGAGAGATAAGTCATATCAATTAGAAAGTAGGAAACTCAGCTAAACTATATTAGTAAAGTTAGAATCTGAGATCTTTAAAACCAGACATGGACATTTGTACCCAATTATAAAAGGTTATTACATTCCTGGCATGGAGCCACCTTCATTTAGGACTCTTGTCTTGTGTACTGAATAAACTTGTGAACTCTGAACTATGATATCTGGTGTCTGACTTGAACATGGAACAAATCATAGAGAACAAAGTCTTCCATCAGTGTGCTGACCTGGTTATCTATGGACATGAGATGCTCTTGAAAAAGTTAGGGTGTGGCTAATGTAGTCAGCTGGAAGGGCCAATTGCGTAGCTCAAACACTGGCATGGATAACTATGGACTGAGTCTATGTTGGTCAGATTATCTCTAGGCAGACTGGGAGGAGGTTGAGCACTTTCCCTACCAATTTATAGTGCTATAAAACATTTATGCCTCGAGGGAGGATGAATTAAGCCTAGCATTTACAAAAGGAAGAAGGATTCAACCTCATCCTCTCTCCCTCGCTTATGGTGGTTGTCTGAATTTGCTCTACAGTAGATGTTGAACTCTTTTCAGCAGCTACCTCCAAGTTTCAACATCTTCCTTAATAGCCAAGAGTTCCTTGTCCCAGATCATAGCACAGAAATGTTCTGATGGATTTAACATTCTTCTGCTTTTAGCTTTCTTGTAGCATGTAGCAAAATATCTCATGCTATGATGTCAAAAATGTCACTTCCATCTACAGGTGGTTGAGTACAGTCAGTATGTTGGAGGATAGACAGAGTGGCGAAATCCTTTTTTATTTGTTCAAAACCTTACTGAATAGGATATTCTGTCTGAATGGGGTATATTTCCAGCACAGGTCAGCGGAAGAAGCTGTGAGTTTTGCAAAGTTTGGAATGAGGATGTATTAATAGTTTGTGAGAGATATTAGCTTCTGCACAGGTTGTTTGATCAACTTTGAGAGTTGTCAGTAGGGGTTTTTTTGGCTGGGTCCTTCTGGAACTTTTTTTCTGGTAGAGATGCAATGTCTATGGTATTAATAGCATTGGCTTCAAAGTTGCATTTTTTAGGAGTTGAATACTGATTATGCTATCTGAGGCACTGCAAAACATCTTTTACATGGCATTTGCGATGCTGAAGGGAGCATGAATAAATCAAGGTGCCATCTAAATAGATTATGACAGATTGGTTTGTGAAATCTTGAAAAATGTCATTCATCAAGTGCTAGAATATTGTGGCAGTGTTGCACAAACCAAATGAGATCACGATATATTCAAAATACCCTTAGCAGGTGGAAAGAGCAACTTTTCATTAGTTGCCTTCCCAGTTTCATGCCAGTTGTATGTAACTCCCTCTGGGGCTGAGTTCTGTAAAACTTCTGGCCTTTCACATATGCCCTGGACGTTCTGAGATCAAGGTAGAGTACTGATTTAGGATTATGATCTGGTTGAGAACCAAGCAATCTTTGCAGAACTTATCCTGACATTTTCTTGACAAATAGAATACTGTAAAAGCAGCTACAGATGTAGAGATAAATTAACCATCTTGAGATTTTTTTGTAATGAAATTTTGCAGAGTTGCAAAAGTTCAATTTCTGAAAGGAAGTAGATGTGGAATCTAGGCTCCAGGGACAATGTCAATAGGGCAATCATAGGGGAAATGTGGTTGTAGGTGATTGTACTCATTTAAGACATAGTGGAAAATTGTTTTACTCTAATTTATTTTTGCTGAAAAATGCTCCTTGCAGATGGGGGAATTGAAGTATATTAATTCCTTTTGACAGATGATTTGAAGGTCATCCTTAGGCAATTCTCAGAATCATTGGAAAATTAAGGCCAGAGGCTAGGTAGAATCATAGTTCCTCTATATGTCCTTCTAACCCCATTTCCACTAGGTCAGTATCACTTCAAATAGCAGGGATCTCTCATCAATTATTTCTAGGGACACTGATGGCTGTATGGCATGTCACAAATTCTGTCGGCCTCAATTGGTGTGAAGTTCATGAAATTACTGGTGGCTTCACAATCAATCATGATTTGAATAAGAACCAATGATCTGAATCTTTATAGGTAAGATTAAGTGCCTATAAAGCCCAATAAGGCTTTGTAAGTGGAATTGCAGTTAGATAATTTCTGAGCACGCTGGAGTTTGGTATCTTGGCTGGACATATAACAGAAGTTAACAGAAGATGTTCCTTTTAAGAGCAACTGAATAGCCTATGGATAGGTTATGATATGAATAGGTCTGCAAGGAACAGCAGAAACAGAATTCTGTTTCTGCTGAACAAGATGCAAGGATTGTAGCCATAGACTACCTGAAAGAGGCAGGCACCTCCTGGCTCTGTAGGAAATTATTAACCTATTTTAGGTCAGTTCTGCAACAATACCAAGGCTGAATACCATTCAGTCTTACTGATAAGAAGCATAATCGTTCAAATGTACTAGAAGACTTACAGCTGGCTCATGAGTTGTGGCCGTTGTAGCATATCCATGGCCACATGATCATGATTCAGGTGCTTGGCAACTAGTGAACACTTACAATGGTTGCCCCCCCAGGGATCATGTGATCACTATTTGCAACCTTCACTACTGGATTTCAACAAGCAAAATCAATGGGAAGCAGGCAGGAAGTTGCAAGTCAGTGACATGACATTACTCGTAACAATCAAGCACAATCTGCTTAACATCCATAACGACCATCAAAAGCTAGCGCAGTCGTGTGATTTTTCACTTTACAATCACACTGTTTAGTGACGGAATTCCCAATCACAATTACAGTTGTTAAATGGCGGCTCCCTGTATTGTTTATGCTGCAAGCACCATGCCATTTCTTTCTTTACTAAGGATTTAACACTCGCTTGAAATACAGTCGTTTCAAAATGAACACAGTACACAGTTTCTGCCCCAAGAATCCATTCAGTTATTTACCTATATAATTTACCATTATCCTCAAAATCATCTTTGCCCCATCTTCCTTTGATATCTTCAATAACGTGATTCTTCAGGAACTTTTTGAGAAGCTGAACTGTTTGAGCACGAGTTACTTCTGGACTAAAGTTTTGGTTGCGTCTCAGCAGTTTGTGTAACCACTCCACAGCCTCAGAAGCTGTGAAGCAACCTTGGTAGCTTTTGAAGTGAAAACGATGTTTCCGTAAAGGCATTCCATTTCGAAAGAGCTCAACAGTCTCATTCCACTGAAAAGAAAAAAGGAAAGCTTTATCTAAGCACAAGTTAGTACTTGTTGGGGCAGCACCTGAGAAAGAACAAAAAAGCGCACGAAGAAACCTAACTTGTACCTTCTAATTTAAGCTTTTTTCCATATTAGCCAAGCTCTTTCCAGTTTTTATATATTATTTCTAATCAGCAAGTCTAAAAAAGGCCTGGTCGTTTTTCAGGTTGTTTGTCAAGACTTTCTCCAATATAAGCACTTTCCCTTTTAACAACCATACATTCTAAAATCATGCATGAACACATTCAGGTTTTAAATTACTTGAGCATAAATCTGCTTTGATAGGTGCACAAAACTGTGACATGGCAATTTGTGTGTTGAAATTCTCAATCAGGCTTGTCTTAATATCGACCATTCATTTTACACTGTTTTATTTAGCTTTATAAGTTGTGTCCTGTTTCATTGCTCACAAGAGATAAAAAAATACGTAGAAAAATTGATTGCCTTCACCACCTGTCTTTGTACATATATCATAGGCAAGATTTAAAGCTGATTCCTCTTCACAGAGGAAAAAGAATAACTCTCCCTATAGCTCAGAGGGGGCAACTTGTTGTTTTTCACTGAAGTTTTCAGAAAGCCTAGCCACTGCCCAAAGCTGTTTGAACTGATATAAGTGGAAGATTAAAACTTCTGAAAAGTCCAAATAACTACATTTGTATTTTGTAATATTTTGTAAAGTTTGTAGCTGTTTGCAAACAATGCTCATCACTGGGTGCCAGCAGTTTGGGAGATCAAATCTCAGCCTTCCATCCTTCCAAGGTGGGTAAAATGAGGACCCAGATTGTTGGGGGCAAGATGCTGACTCTGTAAACCGCTTAGAGAGGGCTATAAGGTACTGTTAAGTGGTATATAAGTCTAAGTGCTATTGCTATTGCTATTTTAATTTTGTTTGCTGCCCAAAATCAGTTATTTCAATAGGTGGCGTGGCCATAACAAATGAATGATATTCCTTACACTTTATATGGAGGCCATCGTATAAATAACAATTTATGGCAATTATGATGAAATTGCATTATTATTTTCTAGAACCATCATTCCCGCCAGTCTTTGTAACCCAGGTACTGTAGCTCCATTTTTCTTATCTCCATCAAATGTGCATGTATCTATGTGCATTTATTCATAATTGATGGCGGCGCGCTTAGACGCTGCAGCTTTGAGCTCCTGGTGTCACAGTAGAGTTAGGCAAAAACTAGTCTATACCCGCAGGGGGTTATTAAAGATCTTCTAGTTGACTAGATATTACCAGTAAACCAATTTCATTGTAATTTTAGTACAATGACAATAAAGATTATTATTATTATTATTATTATTATTATTATTATTATTATTATTATTATTATTATTATTATTATTATTAATTGGGGCAGGAGGAAAAGATTCAAATCAGGAGTAATGTTGATGATAAAAGTCTCTATAGAAATCTAGGGATTTTTTCCTCCTCAAACTGTTGAAGGACCTGCAAAAATTCATAAACTGGGTTTATATTGAATTATAAATTTTAATCAGGGGTTATTTAAAAAAATCTGGTGGCTAGAAATGCATAACACTTCCAAAAACTACTCCCACCCCAGCAAACACTTAAAGATTCAGTGCCCTGAAGAATATTAAAAAGGTTTAATATTGCACAAGGCCATTGTTTCAGTATAGACAGTCCTCAACTTACAACAGTTAATTTAGGGACCAAAGTTACAACAGCACTGAAAAAAGTGATTTAGGACTGTTTCTCACATTTATGACTGTTGCAGTATCCTCACAGTCACGTGGTCAAAATTTGGATGCTTGGGCACTGACTCGTATTTATGACAGTTGCAGCATAGGGGGGTCATGCAATCCTCTTTTGTGACCTTCTTACATGCAAAGTCAATGAGGATGTCAGATTCACTTAACAACCATGTGACTAACTTAACGACTGCAGTGATTCACTTAACAACTGTGGCACCAACGGTTATAAAATGGGGCAAAATTCACATAACAAATATTTCACTTAGCAACAAAAATGTTGGCCTCAGTTGTGGTCGTAAGTCAAGGACTACCTGTACATGGAATCATCATTTGTTGGATGCAAAGTTTTAAGTGTTAATTTAAAAAAAACAAAAACCTCCCAAGATTTCTGGAAGAAAGGCTGTAGTTTGGTATTTCTAATACTCTTTTCAAAATTAATGTGATAACAGTTGGAAATGTATTCTCTTATCTACCATATAAAATGACACAGTCCATTCAAAGGTTTAACACCACACTCTGCTGCATAGTAAACCAGTGATCTATTAATGAAACTATGGATGCTGTGTACATTGTAGGAAGTTAACATCTATCCCTCTATTAAAAATTGAAATATTTTAGGAAATATTAAAAGGGCAGAATATTTCCTCTAAAAGGGAGGCAGAAACTCAGCTCCCCCTCACCTTTGTAAATGGACCATTAAGGCCTGAGCCAGTCTATTCTATATAACAAAGACCTACCCTCTTCAGGCAGAAGCATCTAGCAAACAGAAACTCACCACAAGGCACCTGAAAAATTACATCACCCAGCAAGGCAAACAAGCTTGGGTATCAGGACAGCCTACAAAGTTAGCTAAGATGCACACATCCTGCCCCCTGGGAGTCTCACAACAAATCAGAATGCATTTCTTACACAGGAACGGGAAGCTCTGAGTGGGGTCCCAGAGAGGGCATAAAACCAGGGCACTCTCAGCATCTGTGCCTTTTTTCTTCTTCACCCAACATCTTGAAGCACCCAGGAGCTCCAAGGCATGTGAACCTTGTGCACCATTAAACCATCTTTCCAAGCAGCCTCCATGCTTCCAGTGTCTTTTTTCCCACTTGGAACTGAACCCAGAAGGACATTTCTTCCAACAACATAAAGAAAATACAACTCAGTTTTGATAAGGCATAAAACAAAGATGAGCATCTATTAGGGATACCTCTGTTTTGCCTGCAAAAGATCTGATTGAATCCGAAATGTTCAGGAATGCTAATGTTTACATCTGAAACTCTACAGATACATATCATTCAGGAGATTAGAATTTGTATGCTACCCTGACTGGTGAGAAATGGTAGATTTTGTCTTTCAAAGTAGCAGTCATGCAGGCTCTGGCTGCCGCTCAGAAAAAAACTGTATTGTATGCAGATATGCGTTTAATAGACTATCCCAATATGCATTAAAATACCCAAATGCACCAAGCATTAACTTGGTGGTTTTCTTACAACAGTATGCAGGTACCTTTTTTCCCCCAGGAAGTTTCCATTTTTGATTTTCCTTCCCTGTCTAGACTACCATCCCAAGATTTTTCTGATCACTTCTCATCCCAACTAAGCAACCCAACCAGGTTCAGTGTTTTCATGTTACATGTTGCCATCTAAGCCAGAGGTCTCATTCTCGCGGCCCGCGGGCCAATTGTGGCCCGCAGGACGGCATCTTGTGGCCCCCACCGTAATATGAAGGTATAATATTACTGCAGCCCGCAGGGGGAATGGACCTCTGTGGAATCCCTTATGTGGCCCAGCCTCAACCAGACTCTGCCTCCAGCAGAGGTAAATTGAGTTTGAGACCCCTGGTCTAAGCTGAATATGCATTAGTACACTCAAACTTTAAGAACAGATGAATCAGGCACATAAACAGGAACTTGGTTCAGTGGCAGTGAATGCAGGCGATCCCAGCATCCACAGTTGAAATGTTAATTTATATAACAGCCCCATTTCCATCAAAAGTGCAGTCGTTCCTAAAACAGGTCAGCCTATTCAAAATACCAGCTTTCTTCAAAGCAGCACCTGCCCAGATGTGCTAGAGTAATTCCAAAACTGGCTGCAAGTTAGGAGGATCGAATTTCACTGTACCTTATGTGTACCTTATGTGCAGCCAGAACTGGAAAATAACATTTAACACAGCACAATACTTAAAACAAAATGGTTCAGTTGAGATCTGCATATGTGGGACTGATTGGGGGTAGACTGCAGGGGTGACCCAGAAATATAATTTTATCATATTTTATCTATATCTTACATTATTGTATTCTATTCCAATGTCATTTTAGGCTGTATTTTATTCCAATCCCATTTTAAATCGTATTTTATTCCAATCCCATTTTAAATCGTTTTTTATTCCAATCCCATTTTAAATTGTATTTTATCAAATTTCATTTCAAATTGCTTTTATTAAATTTGAGTAATAATTTGTTTCTGGAACTTTGCACTTTGATATGGCCCAAGGGCCAATCAATAAAGACTCAATGTAAGGATTATACCTATGCATGTGCTTTGGGGCAATTTAAGACCATTCACCCTGCAGAAAATTGTTAACCTGAATTGTAGTCAATTATATAAAGTGTATAGTATATAACTGTAGTCAATTTATACATTAAATCTACAGCCTCTACGTAAACAGGACTTTTTTTTTCAAGATTTAGGAATGCCACACCAAGAATCTATCAAGGAGTGGAGGCACCGGGTCACATGCAGAGTGCTTATTTTCTTATTTTCAAATATTGCTTATTTTCAGGAACAAAAAAAAAAAGGCAGCCAGTGCTTAGAAAGCCTCCGGAGAAGGTGCTTTACTCACCAGCCGAGTTGCTCGGTAGGGCCCGGGGCCCACGAGTCGAGGCTCCATCGGTCGCCCAGAAAACATAAAACTCGGCGGTCCGTCTCCACGGCGACCGAGGGACACAGCATAGATAGAATCTTGGAAGGAAAATTTGAATCGGAGACTACCGCGTTCTGATTGGGCCAAATCTAGGCCACGTGGTATTTCAGAATTAGCCGATTGGAGGAAATCCTTTTAGAAACACTCCATTCATTAAAAAAAAAATCACCCTGCGTTACGCTCTTTGCCCCCGATAAGCAGGCGATTGGCTTCTCTGCTAGAAACGTCAGAGGTGCGTTTTTACAGTCAGCGCCCAATCAATTCCTTTTCTCCGTCACCAATCTCTGGGCGGCAGCGAGATAAAAAGAACGGGCTGATAATTTCAAGCGATGTTTTTTGTTCGGCTGTCTCCGCTTTGCATATTGCGGGCAGGTGACGTTACTGGCGCCTGCTTCGGTGGCCTTTTGCTAAAAATCGATACTGCGTCATCGCGCAATTTGGAAGGATTCCATCTCCCCATTTTATACGGCTGGTGCAAGGATTGATCTGTCTTAAATTGCCTGGCGCAGTTGGCACAAAGGCTATCGAAGGAAGCCATGTGACACGCGTTAAACCTCTTTTAACCTTGGTGGGAACTGAGGCAATTGTGATTTGCTCAACCATTGTTTGCACAATCATGGGTGAATATATGTGGGAGGTTTTTCTGCCTCATGAGTAGGTCCCCATCAGCTGTTCCCTAAATCACTGAACCTTCTAGATCCAGTGATTACAACAGGCTGAAGTTTTAGATAGTATCTCAAATCCTGTTTGCTGGGATTCGCAATGGAGACAACCCCTTGTGGTCCAGGGCTTCTGCATCAAGCAGTGGAAAGACTGGAATTTAGGCAAAGGGCTGATGTAAATGTAAAACTGAATTTTAGATCCACTAAAAAAAATCTCTGCGACTTAAGATCCATTTAACTACTAATAGCTTTTCCCATGGTCCTGGCAGTCTAACAAAATCCCATCTTAATAAGCTTCGGACTGATTTCAGAAGAAGCTGGCCTTTATTTTAAAACATGATAATATTTTAGCGAGCATAATGCAAATTCCAAAGGTGTGAATGTTTCCTCTAAACCAGTGGTCGGCAAACCGCAGCTCGCGAGCCGCATGCGGCTCTTTGGCCCCTCGAGTGCGGCTCTTCCTCCACCCTCACCGAGGGTGGGACTCCTGGGACCCACCAGAGCAACCCTCCCTACTGGCCGCTGATTCCCTCCCTCGCTCCCCGCGCGGAGCCTCCCCAGGCGGCATGCCGGCCACTCATCTACTTCCAGGGGGTGCGGAGGCTCCGCGGGCGGGGGGAGGGAACCGGCGTCCAGTGGGTCGCCGTTCCTCACCCACCCCACACCGAGCCCTGGAAGTACCCTGAGCGGGCGAGCGGGCTGGCGAGCCAGGCTACTTCCAGGGTGATTGGAGGGAACCGGCATCCAGAGGGTCGCCATTCCTTCCCCACCCCACACCGAGCCCTGGAAGTACCCTGAGCGGGCGAGCGGGCTGGCGAGCCAGGCTACTTCCAGGGCGATTGGAGGGAACCGGCGTCCAGAGGGTCACCGTTCCTTCCCCACCCCACACCGAGCCCTGGAAGTACCCTGAGTGGGCGAGCGGGCTGGCGAGCCAGGCTACTTCCAGGGCGATTGGAGTGGACCAGCGTCCAGAGGGTCGCCGTTCCTTCCCCACCCCACACCGAGCCCTGGAAGTACTCTGAGCGAATGCGGCGGGCGGCCCGGCGGCCCGGCTAAGGCGAGCGAGTGAGTAACCGCGGCGGGCTGGGCTGAGGAGGCTCCGCGGGGGGGGGGAGGGCAGACAGACAGACAGAGAGAGGCACAGACACAGAGAGAGACAAGGAGGGAGGGGGGAATCAGAGTGACAGACACACACAGAGAGGGAGAGACAGAGAGAGGGAGGGAGGGAGAGAAAGATACACAGAATGAGTGATTAAGTGCTTGAATGCGAGACAGACACACACACACACACACAGAGTGACAGAGATGGGCAGACGAAGCAGATAGAGAAAGAAAGAGAAAGAAAGAGAGAGAGAAAGAGGGAAAGAAAGAGAAAGAGAGAGAGAGACAGAAAGAGAGACAGAAAGAAAGAGACAGAAAGAGAGACAGAAAGAGGGAAAGAAAGAAAGAGAGAGAAAGGGAAAGAAAGAAAGAGAGAAAGAAAGAGAGAGAGAGAGAAATGGAGAAAGAGAGAGAAAGAGAGAGAGAATGGAGAAAGAGAGAGAGAGGAAGAAAGAAAGAGAGAAAGATAGAAAACGAGAAAGAAAGAAAGAAAGAAAGAAAGAAAGAAAGAAAGAAAGAAAGAAAGAAAGAACGTATGACCACAATTGAGCCTAAAAGTTTGGTTGCTAACCAAGACCATTGTTAAGTGAGTTTCACATTTTCCAAGTTGGCCACGCCCACCCAGTCACATGACCGCTGAGCCACTCCCACAAAACAGGCCACACCTTCCGGCTCTCAAAAGAAATTTCAATCGTGGTATTGTTGATATTTGACTCTGTTGACTAATGAGTTTGCCCACCACTGCTCTAAACCATCCCATTATTAAAACCCTAAGACACGTTTAAAAAAATTAAAAGTGTTAAAGACTTATGAATCATAGTATTTTTTAATATACAGTAGTACAGTTTGTATAAAACAAAGTTCACAGATATATTAACAGTGAGGTTTGTATCATCCATGAAACCGTTTTTAATTTCAGTTAAAAGCAGCCTAAAGACATCGTGACCCAGTTAAAATGAATGTATCCGCATCAGTGCTCAAAGTATTGTTGTATACTTATCAAACACACTTCATTTGTATAATGAAGATACATAAGCATTGAAGAGCTGCTAAATTATTGTTTCATCCATATATTTTCACAATATGTACTTTATTGCTGAAAGTTGCAGGTTGTACTAGGTACTTTTTATTTCTCCTGATATCAAATGCAAATTCCAAATAATTTATAATAAAATATATTTTCTTGTCCTGGAAAACCATATACAAAACATCCAGTGTGTTGTGCGCTGAAGCCTCTTGATTGTCAAGTACTGCAGATCTTGTTTTGTCGCTGAGCCCTTCATTCATTTTTGTTTCTGCTAACACCATTTTGCAAATGTTTTGGGAGCCTCTGACCCTTGGTATAAGCATTATACCAAAAATGTAGAAACAAGATTAAAAACAGAAATCCGTAGAGCCCAATGATGAACATGAAAATAGGATACTGATACTGACAGTTATCAATGAGGTAGATTTGTCCTATATGAGCTGTCACCAAAATGAATTGCACCTGGAAAAGATAATTACTTCGTTTAGATTTCTTTCAAGAGAAGAACAAATTGTACTTTTTGAGTTAGGACCTGAAAACTAGATATGAACTGTCTAAAGAAATATGGATTTTGAATACATGGCTATTCATATTTGACAATTCATTACAAGTTAGATTAAAATTAGAATTATGAATATTGGTTTTTTTAGAATGTTGATTATTATGTTCAGTTATTTTAAATATTGGTATTATTCATTTAAACTTAGGTTTGTTATATTATCTCTACTTTAAAAGTTGGAGGTCATTTTTATATATATTGAAATGATATTTTTGTTACTTTTTAATTTCTCTTTTTTCTTTTATGTTAGCTTGAATTTAAATGCTTGTTTAATGTTTGAAAGGATATTACTTTTAAATCAAGCAGAGAATAATTAAGACAGAGTTAAGAAGGAAATTGCAATCCAAATAATTCCATAAGACCTGCTATTACACTTTAGGACACGTGAACATAAAATCATTTTAGAGCTGTGGTAAGTAGTTTTTGTCCCTTTGTACACCAACAATTGGAGAGAAGAGGGCATCAGGAAGAGGAAATGCCAACAAGAGAACAGGTATTCCCACCTGGAGCATTTGTGGAATGGAGCAACAAGCCAAAGTGGTGAATACATGTGACTAAAGCCTAATCCAGGGATGTCCAAACTTGGGAACTTTAAGACTTGTGGACTTCAACTCCTAGAATTCCCCAGCCAGCTATGCTGGCTGGGGAATTCTGGGAGTTGAAGTCCACAAGTCTTAAAGTTCCCAAGTTTGGACATCCCTGGCCTAATCTATTTGCATTAAAGGAACACATCTTCACTCAGCCCACTTTTGGCTTTCCACCACTATCACAAACTGTCCTCTCCTTACGCATTTTGGATTCTGGTTCCACCTACTGCTTACTTCAACTCTGTCCACAATACAGCATCCAATACTGCAGATAACTCAATAGAAAGGAAATGTTCTCCATGCTGGGTTGTAATAGCAATAGCACTTAGGCTTATATACTGCTTCACAGTTCTGTACAGCCCACTCTAAGCAGTTAACATAGTCAGCATATTGCCCCCCAAAATCTGGGTCCTCATTTTCCCGACCTCAGAAGGATGTAAGGCTGAGTCAACCTTTAGCAGCTCAGAATATAACTCCTGGAATCAGTGAGTTAGCCTGCAGGACTGCATTCTAACCACTGCGCTACCATGGCTCTGTAATATGCTATATTTTAAAATAGTTCTGTTTAAAGTAAAGCAACCTTTTCTTGGTAGTAAAGATTAAAAGATTCTTAGGAACATTTTATGGAATTTTTGGACCACATCTAACCTTTTTGTGTAATTTGTTTTATTTGCAATACTGATGCCATAATGCAGAAAGCATAAATTACCATGGCAGTGTTTTTTTCATATTTAATCAATATTTATAAATAATGGTTATTCTTTTCCTCATTTCTCTGTTAAAACTAGCTTTTCCATATGCTAGGGATTACAGAAATTGTCTAGACTTAAATTTTTTCTAGCAATCTTTTCTTTAAAAGATAACTGAATTCAAAATATTTAAAAAGAGTAGACTTGATAGAAACAATAATTGACTGAAATAAATAATATTCCTTTATGGAAATATTTTAAAATGTATTAAAAGATTCAAGCTTATCAGGATGGATTTATAACAACGATGATTAATATATGAAAAGAGATTCACCTTACGAATAACCAAAGGGCTATTCAAAAGGATAGGAACTTCAGAGAATATTAATGTATTGTTAATTCACATACTATATTGCGGTTTTAGCCCTCCGGAGCCTTCAGGGGAAACCTGAAGCCACGGGAGTGCAAAAAAAGGACTCTAAGGGCAAACGGACTCCCAGTTTGCTCATAGGGTCCTTTTTCATCCTCCGGAACCTTCAGGGAAACCTACTGAAGGCCCATGAAGGCTCTTGAGGACTAAAACCTGCCCTACGAGCAAACCGGAAGTCGGTTCCTGAACTTCCGGTTTGCCTTTAGGGCTGGTGTTTTGTGCTCCTGAGGCCTCCGGGAGGGATGTTTTTGCCCTCCCCAGGCTCCTATAAGGCCTCTGGAGCCTGGGGAGGGCAGAAATAGCCTGTAAAAAATGGAGGGGGTGTCCTATCATGCATGCATGCGCACTGGGGCTTCGCGCATTGCATTATGGGCGTGGCACGCCTGTGCACATCCCCCTGTGCTCCCCCTGCTTTTGGCATGTGAGCCAAAAAAGGTTTGCTATCACTGCGCTATGTAATCATCTGTTTGAGAAAACTCAGGCTGTATGGAAAACGTGATATATCTAGCTAGCTCACAACTTTATAATGTGCCCTTTTATCTTTTGTAAGTACGACTCATTCAAAACTAAGCCTATTTTTTTCTGTATCTCTTTTCGAAGTTACTTACCAGTTGTATAGTTGTCATATATTTTTTCCACCATAAGTGCTTATGAAATGCTGGACCCAGCGTACAAAGTCCATAGTAGGTGTACATAATCACATGAACCATAGCGTTGAGCAGACCATGGAAAGTTCCTAAACCTCCTGTAGAAAGGGAGGCAAGATATGTCTCAGTCATGCAATCGTCACATTTTTATTATCAGTCCAAAGCATGTCATAGTTGATGAATATCAGAGAAACACAGAAATAATAAGCATCCAACAATGTACTTTAATCCTGTTTTCATAGGTTTCTACTAAAGTTGTGCCTATGACTGGCTAATGCATGGCTAACCAATAATCCACAATTTACTGAGTTTCCATAGCTGCCTGGGTTCATATATCATTCTGAGTTACAAACTAACCAAACACATTTTATCCTAGCATCTAATATAAAGGTGGTCTATATGTTAGTGTAATGGGTGGATGCCATTTAGAAGAAAAAATCTGTATGGCAAAAGGCTACATGCAATGCTACAGTGCAGACTTCCCAAACTAGTGCCTTCCAGATGAAGCCCAAACACAACACATAGGATTTGCACTCAGCATGGTGAATACATGCCATCAAGCTGTTTTCAACTCCTAGTGATTATATATCCACACTGTTTATCAGAGATTAATACAATTGAGTGGGTCCATAAGTATTTCACGAGAGAAGTTCCACTCCTCTGCTCACAATAGAATTCCTTACACCACCAGGCTCAAACTTTGGGGCTTGGACAACCTGGAACTATGCCACCTACAGTCTGACCTAAGCATAGTACACAAAATTGTCTGCTACAACATCCTACCAGTCAATGACTACATCATCTTCAACTTCAATAATACATGGGAAAAGAATAAATACAAACTCAAGGTAAACCATTCCAAACTCGATTGCAGAAAATACAACTTCAGCAACAGAGTGGTCAATGCCTGGAATGCTCTACCTGACACTACATCCTCAAACCCGCACAGCTTCCACCTTAAACTGTCTACCGTGGACCTCCCCCCATTCCTAAGAGGTCCTTAAAGGAGAGTGCATAAGCGTACCAGCAGGCCTTCTGTCGACCTGTCCGCTCCCACAGGGAGGGCCTCCTTAGGGTGCCATCCGCTGGACAATGCCGGCTGGCGACACCCAGGGGAAGAGCCTTCTCTGTGGCCGGTCCCGCCCTTTGGAATGACCTCCCCCCAGACCTCCGGACTATCACCGATCTTCGCCTCTTCCGCTGGACTTTAAAAACCTATTTTTTTCATATGGCCGGCCTGGCATAACTGCTAACCATGTTTTATTAGATTTGGGTTTTAAATTAAATGTCTCTTTTTAGCACGGGTTAAATTGTTTAATAATAGTTTTAAATTTTGTAGAATTTGCACTATTTGTATTGTGGGTTTTTAAGCCCCTGTGCGCCGCCCTGAGTCCCTCTTTTGGGAGATAGGGCAGGATAAAAATTTAATAAATATAAATATAAATACTGTCCTACTGTCCCATTTATTTGTACTCATTTCCTTTGTCCATGTCTATGTTTATACCATGTTGTTATCTTGTACATGTTTGACAAACTAAATAAAATAAAAATAAATACTGATTAGGAATATTGGGGATTATAGTTCCAATGCATTTGGAGGGCACATGGTTAGAGGTTGAATGGTTAAAATGAATGGAAGAATGATCAATTTGTACCACCACTGCTATCATTTGTAAACAAACTCACTTTATAATAATGCTAAAGAGGAGGAGGAAAATTTAAGAGGGAACTTCACAAAAGCAATAATTATCCAAGCTGGATACCTCCTATATTAGCCTGATCAGACTCTTTTATTATTTAGCAACAAAATAACTTGCATTCACCTAATGAAGTGAAGAAAGCTACGAGTAACCAAGAGTGGATCCAAGTAAAAGGATAGTTTAGATGTGGTGCTCAAAATCTAAGTGGTTCTCAGGCGTTTAGCATAAGAATAAAACACAACAGGTTTTTTTGTGTTCAGATGAGTAAATCTATTTTATTTATTTATTTATTCAATTTATATCCCGCCCTTCTCCAAAAGGACCCAGGGCGGCGCACAGGAATTTAAAACAACATACAAAAATAATACAAAACATATAAATTTAAAAAACTATTAAATAGCAAAACCTGCGCTAAAACCAATTTAAATCCCCATTTAAAACTATCTAAGATTAGTCATAGCGGAGGCTATGTTAGGCCGGCTTGATGAAATAAGTGTGTTTTTAAACACTGGCGGAAGAGGCGGAGGTCGGTGATGGTGCGGAGTTCAGGGGGTAGGTCGTTCCACAGGGTAGGGCCCGCCACAGAGAAGGGCCTTCCCCTGGGTGTCGCCAGCCGGCATTGTCCGGCCGATGGGCACCCGGAGAAGGCCCTCTCTGTGGGAGCGTATCGGTCTAAGGGATCTAACTGATAAGACAATGCTTCAATGGTTATTGCTATAAATTGGAGTTTTTCTATCTACTCCTGCTCACAAGGCCATTAACATCAATAGAAAATAACTGAAAAAAGTGCATGTACACCAGAAGCTGTGAGAAGATGGTTGTTGTTGTGAGTTGCAAAGTCGTGTCCAACCCATCGTGACCCCATGTACAACATTTCTCCAGGCCTTCCTGTCATCTACCATCCCCCGGAGTCCATTTAAGCTCATGCTGAATGCTTCAATGACTCTATCCAGCCACGTCATTCCCTGTCATCCCTTTCTTTTGCTCTCAATCTTTCCCAGCATTAAGAAAAGGCATGAGAAGGTATGCATGGTTAAAAACACCCATTCCCTTCTGGTCCTCTTCAGAGCCTTAAGGCCATGATGTTGAGAAACTTTCTAATGCCACTGTACCTAAATATGACTATGGGCTGTGGCTATTTTCTTATGGCAGCTCTCCTCTCCGGAATTAATTGTGAACTTGCTATCTATTCGGCAGCTGACCTCCGCGCCCTGCGAGAGTCCCCCCTCTCGCAGGTTTGGCCCTCTGCTCTAACGAGGGCCCACCTTGATGACGGATTTCTTAATCTTGAGAGGTGGCGGAAAAGGAAACTGAGGGGTTTTTTAGGGGGTTTTTTAACTCGGTTTTTAAGGGGTTCTGGGGTGGGTTTTTTAGGGGGTACCAGGGAGGTGGGTGGGCACAGACAGGGAGAGACAGAGGGAAAAAAGGAAAGAAAGGGCCGGACCAGCAGTTGGCGGAGGGAAGCGGAAGGATCCGGCAAGAGGGGGGGAAACACAAGTCATTCCGGTGGAGGGCTTCCCCATCCAGAGGGTCATGGGGAGGGGCAGGTCCGAGGGGAGACAAGTTTCATCCTCCCGGTTGGAGGCACGTAGCCGTTGGTTACAAACGGTCGGGTGCCACAACCCCCGCAGGCTAGGTGGTCAGGGAGTACAGAGCCAGGGCCTGCGGCTGATGTTTTGCAACGCCAGGTCCGTTGTCAACAAAGCCCCCCTCATTAATGACCTGGTGTCAGAGGGGGAGCCGGACCTGGCTGGAATTGCGGAGACCTGGTTGGGCCACGAGGGAGGACTCCCCCTCGTTGAAATGTGCCCACCAGGCTACCGCGCTTTTCATCAGCCCCGGGCCCTAGGCAGGGGCGGTGGGGTAGCGGTCATTGTTAAGGAAGGTCTTGAGCCGAGAGAGACCGTTGTGCCACAGACCACCGGTTGTGAGTCCCTCTGCGTGAAGTGGGGCCTAGGGAGGCAGTTGGGCTTGCTGGTTGTATACCTGGCTCCCCGCTATGTAGCAGCAGCCCTGCCCAAGCTCCTAGAGGTGATCGCTACGGTGGCAGTTGAGACCCCCAGACTTTTAGTCATGGGGGACTTTAATCTGCCATCGGTGGGCGAATCATCCGGGGTAGCTCGGGAGTTCATGGCTTCCATGACGGCCATGGACCTGACCCAAGTAATTCAAGGCCCCATGCACGAGGGTGGACATACACCGGATCTCATCTTCGTCTCAGGCCAATGGAAGAGTGATCTGGGTATAGGGGATATAGTCATCACACTCTTGTCATGGACAGACCACTCACTTCTCCGGCTCGACTTTCCGACCGCTACTCCCCTCCGCGGGGAGGTGGAACCTGAGTTACCAATCTGGTTCCACCCCAGGCGCCTGATGGACCCAGATGGGTTCCAAACGGCGCGTGGGCCACTTCCTGTACCCCTGACCCGCGCCCCGATGGAGGACCTCATGGCCGCATGGAATACTGCGACCACGGGAGCCTTGGATCGGGTCGCGCCCTTGCGGCCTCTCTTGCGGCGGCGAGCCACCCTGGCTCCTTGGTTTACCGAGGAGCTGAGGGGGATGAAACGCCACAAGAGATGCCTAGAGAGAAGATGGAGGTCTACCCACTCTGAATCTGACCGGACACAGGTAAGAGCCCATTTACGGACTTACATTGTGGCGCTGAGAGTGGCCAAACGCCATCATTGCGCCACTCTCATAGCATCCGCAGATAACCGCCCTGCCGCCCTGTTTAGGGTGACCCGCTCCCTCCTTCAACAGAGGGTGCGGGAAGCCCCCTTACAGGGTAGAGCAGAGGAATTTGTGTCTTATCTGCAGGAGAAAATCGCTCAGATACAGAATGAGTTAGCCCCCATTGCTGGTCCAGTGGATTGCCACGAGGGGGATCTTGTTTGGGAGGAGTTTGACTCCGTTGCTTCCGAGGATATGGACAGGTTACATGGGCGACTGCGAGCCACCACATGTTTATTGGACCCGTGTCCCTCCTGGCTTGTACTGGCATCCTGGGAGGTGACACGAGGCTGGCTCCAAGAGGTTATCAACGCATCCTTGAGTGAGGGCTCCTTGCCTGCTTCCCTAAAAGAGGCTATGGTGAGGCCCCTCCTCAAGAAGCCCTCTTTGGATCCAGCTCTTTTAACAAACTACCGTCCCGTCTCCAACCTTCCCTTTTTGGCGAAGGTTGTTGAGAGTGTGGTGGCACAACAGTTTCCACGTCATCTGGAGGAAGTTGATTATCTAGACCCGCGCCAGTCCGGCTTTCGGCCCGGGCATAGCACCGAGACGGCATTGGTCGCGTTGGTGGATGATCTCTGGAGGGCCAGAGATGGGGGTTGCTCCTCCATCCTGGTTCTGTTAGACCTCTCGGCGGCTTTCGATACCATCGACCATGGTATCCTATTGCATCGGCTGGGGGGGGTTGGGGGTGGGAGGCACCGTTTTGCCGTGGTTCTCCTCCTACCTCTCGGGCCGATCGCAATTTGTGTTGACAGGAGAGCAGAGGTCGACCCCGAGACCCCTCACATGTGGGGTGCCTCAGGGGTCGGTCCTCTCGCCTCTCCTGTTCAACACATACATGAAGCCGCTGGGCGAGATCATCCGTGGTTTTGGGGTAGAGTATCATCTCTACGCTGATGATACTCAGCTGTATATATCTACCCCAAACCACCCCAACGATGCCGTAGCGGTGATGTGCCAGTGCCTGGAAGCCGTGCGGATCTGGATGGGAAGTAACGGACTCAGGCTCAACCCGACCAAGACCGAGTGGCTGTGGTTTCCGGCTGCCCGATTCAACCAGCTGACTCCATCGCTGGCCATAGGGGGCGAACATCTTGCCCCTGTGGATGGGGCGCGCAACTTGGGTGTCCTCCTGGATACCCGGCTGTCCATGGAAGATCAAGTGACAGCCGTGGCCAGGAGGGCGTTTTACCAGGTTCGCTTGGTACGCCAGTTGCGCCCCCTATTGGATCGGGACGCCCTTCGCACAGTCACTCATGCTCTCGTGACATCCCGACTGGACTATTGCAACTCTCTCTACATGGGGCTCCCCTTGAGGTGCACCCGGAGACTTCAGTTGGTCCAGAACGCAGCCGCGCGAGCAATAATGGGAGCCTCTAGGTTCACCCACGTAACACCGCTCTTGCGCGAGCTGCACTGGCTACCTGTCGTCTTCCGGGTGCGCTTCAAGGTGTTAGTCATCATCTTCAAAGCGCTCCATGGCTCGGGACCTAGCTATCTGCGGGATCGGATCCTGCCCCATACATCCTCACGGCCGATTCGCTCCCACAGAGAGGGACTTGTCAGCGAGCGACGCCCAGGGGAAGGGCCTTCTCTGTGGCGGGCCCAGCCCTCTGGAACGACCTTCCCCCTGATATCAGGACAACCACGGACCTCCGCTCCTTCCGCCTAAAATTAAAGACACATCTGTTTCGCTTGGCCGGCCTAGGGTAGTCTCTTTTTAGATTGGGGATTTTAGTCTTAATATGGGATTTTAGCACAGGGTTAGTTTAATTTCTTTTTATTATTGTATACTGTTTGCATTCTATATGTATTTTAAATTCCCTGTGCCCCGCCTCGAGTCCCTTCTGGGAGAGAGAGCGGGTTATAAATTAAATTATTATTATTATTATTATTATTATTATTAAAATCTAAAGAGTCTCTTGAGAAATTCATGACAGAATGGGAATTTGAATTCAGATTTCCTAAGCTTTAACCTGGTTGTTATCTTCACACACAAAAAGTAAAACAGTATAATACTATATAATATTAATAGTAATATCTCATAAATAATAAACTATTGGAAAAACAGTAATAAATATCATTTTGCAATTTATGTTTTTATTTACTTTTATCCTGCCTTTAAAAAAGGATAGTAAAGGTATCTATCTTATTTTTATAAATAACTCAAGGAGGCAAATATCTGCAACACAATTTCCTCCTCTATTTTCTCCACATCAACATTCAAATCTCAATTCCCAGATTGTGCAGATTGTATATTTATATACTTGCAGCTAGTTAACATAGCTTGCACACCTCCAGATAATAATAACGGACATGTTTAGCAGGCAGGTTTCTGAGCCCTTGCCATTTTTAAATGACACTACGCAAGTTGCTTTAAACAAAAAACAAAAAAACTGGCATACAGTTAGGAATAGATTTAGGCTTACTTGCATTTGTTTCCAAACTTTTTCAAAAAACTTTTTTCTACTTAGTCTCTTCCTCTTCCACTCCCTCCATCCTATTTTACATCACTGTTCTCTATTTCTGCTTTGCCTGATTTTTAGTCAGCTACAGTAAACTTCTTTATAATTTTATCAATTTTCCTTTCACTCCATCATGCATCCCTAGGACGATTCTAATTAATCACTACTTCTTATTTCATCTCTACAAGAGAACTAAATCTAAATTTTGGTATGTTTCACTTCATCTGGACTTTAATTATGAAGCGATTTCAAGGTTGTTGTTTTTTAGAAAGTGATTGTTGAACATCTTTAAATCCAGGATGAAGTAACTTCTGAGTTACGGAGAACTGACATCTGTTTGCCATTATTTAATGGGGGGTGGGTGGGTGGGTTATTAACTAGTTTTCATCAAGACTGGGAGAACAGCCAATGTTTGGAATCGGTGATTAGGGGTGGATGTGTTTTATATGATTATGCCTGAAGAATGGTTGTTATAGGTTTGAAAATTTTTCCAAAATGTCTAATGTTGCTGTTTGGTCCTGAAAAATCCACATTGATTAACCTCAATCTGCAACAGTGGAAAGTGCATGGAATGCATTTTGTGCAGCTTTTAATTAGATCATCCATCAAGTCTAAAGGAAGGAATAAACTGGAAGTCTATAACAGAATCTACAGTGAGTTAAAACTGGAGCCGTGTTAAGCAACAGTGCCTAAAGAATTTGCATGGATCTTGTTCAGCAGGTTATTTATTTTCCTCTAATCCCACATGCAGCTCTGATGACAAAACCATTATTTAAGTCTGCTACAGCATCCGCTTACCACAACATTCAAGCTCACGAACAATTATTTTAAATGCATAGTGTCAAAAAGGATTTTTTTTTCAATTTCTGTTGTTAAAAAAAACAATCACCAGTTATGGTATCTGAGACATTAACAGATTTACTATGGCACAGATTTTAACTAATTTTTGTCATCTGTTTCAGATTGCTCATAGTAATATGGTGAAAAGGACTGTTGTTCACCAAAGCTGCCCACATTGTTGTTGCCGATATGTTTTGACTGGCTCTCCCTCCACAGGAGAGCAATAGAATACCATCCTACTTGCTTTATTTTTCTTCTTGAAAGCAAATGGCTTCCTATTCCATAAATTAATTACAGGTAATCCTCTTTATAAATCTTTGGTGAGGTCCCATCTGGAGTATTGTGTACAGTTCTGGTCACCATACCTTCAGAAGGATATTATGGAAATGGAAAAGGTGCAGAGGAGGGCAACCAGAATAATTAGGGGGCTGGAACACCTTCCTTACCATCTGAGGCTGCAACGGCTGGGCCTCTTTACTCTAAAACGATGGCGCCTAAGAGGTGACCTGATTGAAGTCTATAAAATCATGCACGGTATGGACAAAGTAGAAAAGGAAAAACTGTTTTCCCTATCGCACAACACAAGAAGTAGGGGGCACTCCATGAAACTTTTGATAGCTAGACCTCAAACAAATAAGAGGAAGTACTTTTTCACCCAGAGAATCACTGGTCTATGGAACTCCCTGCCAGAAGAAGTGGTGACAGCTGTCAGCCTCGGCACCTTTAAGAAAGGATTAGACGAGTACATGGAGAACAAGGGTATCCATGGCTCTCATTATGGATGCCTAAGGACACCCTCCAGGTTGGAGAGATAGGCAGGATATTTCTCAATGCCATTTGCAGGGAATCATAAGCAGGTGAAGACATCTGCTTGGGAAGACCCTGAAGCAAATGGGGAGCCACTGTGTGAGACAGAATGCTGGACTGGATCGGCTGTGGCCTGTTCCAGCAAGACTATTCTTATGTTCTTATGACTACAATAGTTCATTTAGTGACCATTCAAAGTTATAATGCCCCTGAAAAAGAGACTTATGGCCATGTTTCACATTTACGACCATGGCAGCATCCCCATGGTCATGGGATCAAATTTCAGATACTTGGCCACTGTCTCAATATTTATGACAGTTGCAGTTTCCTGGGGTCATGAGATCAGCTTTTGTAACCTTCTGTAAAGCCAAGTCAATGGGAAAACTAGATTCACTTAACAACCATGTTGCTAACTTTAACATCCGCAGTGATTCACTTAACAACTGTTGACAAGAAAAGTCATAAAATGGGGTAAAACTTACTTAACAAATGTCTCACTTAGCAACAGACATTTTGGGCTCAACTTTGTCATAAGTCGAGGGCTACCTTTATTGTGTTCCTAATGCAGAATGCAACCTTATTTTACTATCTTCAAATCTCGCCTGGAGAGTTTTTTCTAATGTGCATCAGAGTATGCTGCCTTTGGCATCTTAGGATGAATTCTACCTAAAGAGAAAAAGAATGTGGTGCACATATCCCTAACTTTCTCCATGTATTCTCATCCTTCAGGAGCTGTATTGGTCCTCAGTTCTTTTCAAGGCATAATTCAGGGTGCTGATTATTAATTTTATATTCCTATGTGTCTCAGAGCCTGGAAGCCTACAGAATTGCCTGCCCAAGGTGAGCAGGGGCCCGGAAGATTAAAAGCCCTGTCTCTGCTTGAGGGACATCATACATGGGCCTTAGTGGTGCCCTCCAACTTCCATGGAACGTAGGCATCAATATCTCCTGCAAGGCTGTGAAGTTGACCTTGTTTCACATGGTTTCTAGCTTAGTACATCAGGGAAAAGCTGTAGCCATGTTGGGAAGCCTTCATCAAAGTAACATGGTTCTCCTTAGTAAAATAGGGGCTGGAATGGTAAATCTACCAGAAGCACTCACAATTGGCTGAATGAGCGCTCATTAAAGGCTTCCCTTCAGTTTGCAAGGAAGCATCAAGGGTCCTGTGCTGTTCAATATGTTGGTCAATGTCATGGAGGAGAGATATAAGGGGAGACTTGTCAAGTCTGCAGATAATACAAAGCCAGGGAGGGGGTGGGAGAGAAGAAACGCAAAATATTTTAGATAGACTTCAGCTGTGAACTAAAATGAACAGAATTTAATGGGGAGAAATGGGTTTAATAAAAAGCATAAAGTATTGGAGAGGGAGGCCTTGGCTTCATAGAATTCTAGAAAATACAAGTTGGAAGGGACCTTCCGGGTCAGGGGTGTCAAACTCACAGCATCCTGGCATCCCGAGATGTATCACAATTTTTCCCCTCTTCACTAAACTGGAGGAGGGTATGGCCAGCGTGTGACGCATCCGGCCTGCGGGCTGCAAGTTTGACACCGTCCTGTTCTAGGTCATCTAGTGCAATCCCCTGTTACAGTACAGGATTCAGTTTCATCATCCTAGGTGGATAACCTGCCTGTTTGAAAATCTCCAGCAAAGAGGAATTTTCCACTGTTCTAGGCAGACTCTTTTACCACTTAAAACAGCTGTGCTGGTTAGAACAAGAATTTAAGACCACTATAAAAAAAAGGTGCATAGGACCTTTAAAAAAATATCAACTAGCAGCAAACATGCCAGCAGCTTGGCAAAAATGTGTGAAGGTATCTGGGAATCTACATCAAAGTCAAACAAGAGCCAGCAATGTGATTCAGCAAGTGAAAAAAGCAATTTCTATTAGCAAGATCACAGAGTTCAGGTCACAGGAAATAAATGTTAAAATCTACTCTGCTCTTGTCAGATTCCTCTTGGCACAATTCTGGGCAACAAGGTTCAAATGACAAGGTGGAGCAAGTTCAGAGCAGAGCTATCAACATGATGAAGGGTCTGGAAACTAAGTCAAATGAGGAACAGTTAAAGGGTCTGAGGAGAGGAAAGACAACTGAGGGAAGATATGAAAGCCGTCTTTAAATACCTGAAGGACAGTCATTTCTAAAAGGGAGTAAACTTATTATCTAGGACCACAAGGGCCAGAACCAGAACCAATGGGTTAAAGCTACAAGGAAGTAGACAAGGTTATATGCCAAGAGGGATTTTCTGACTCTTTGATCTGTTAATCAGTAAAACAAACTGTAACATAAAGCAGAGTACTTCACTTCAAGCAGAACTTGGAGAGTCTTCAAAGATCTAGTGAATCTTGCATTGGACAAAGAGATGGCCTAGATCAGTGATGGCAAACCTTTTAGTCACCGAGTACCCAAACTGCGCATGCGCAAATGCCCAATGCATGCACACGCGCAGACAGGTGCATATACTTACATATGAACACACATTCACAGACATATGCAAATGTGTGCATGCACATGCATGCGCAGCAGAGACCCGAAGACCAGCTGGCTGGCGGGAGGCGGGGCATCTCAACATTGGTAGCACATCAACAGATAAGATCTTTTTCTTTTGTGAGCTTCTGTTTAATCGTTGGCAGGGAATCAGAAGCTCATGAAAAAACCACGATGGAGATCTGACCTGGGGCAATGGTACGCGTGCCAGCAGGAGAGCGCTCTGCGTGCCACCTCTGCTACATGTGCCATAGGTTCACCATCATGGGCCTAGATTATCTCTAAGGTTCCTTCTAATTTTATGATCTACATCAAATAAAACAGGCATTGTTGAATGCTTCCTTTGTGTCATATGTTAAAAATAATTTACAAATTCAATGGGCTCCTTTTCGCCATACTTTGTAATATGCTACACTAGTGGTCGGCAAACCGCGGCTCGCGAGCCACGAGCGGCTCTTTGGCCCCTCGGGTGCGGCTCTTCCTCTCTCCTTCCCCCCCCCGGAGGCAGCGGAGGGCCCGGCATGTCGGTTGGGGGGGATCTGGCTGCCTCCCCCTGGAGCGAGCGAGCGAGCTAACGGGCAGTGGGAATGCCGGGGGATGTGGCTGCGCTGGAGCCGTCCGGGTGCCGTGCGCACAGGGAGGCGGGCGTGTGGTGCCCGGACAGCTCCGGTGCACTGTTCGCTTGTTCGCTCGCTCCAGGGGGAGGCAGCCAGAGGCCCCCCAACCGACATGCCGGGAGGGGGGGAAGGAGAGAGGAAGAGCTGCACTCGAGAGGCCAAAGAGGGACCTGGTGGAAATGTGGCTGGCTGTCCTGCCCGATGCGCTTGGACGGCGAGAACTGCCTGTCGCAGGGCTCGGGGCCAGCAGCAGCAACAGCCGCCTGCAGAGAGCACCGAGCCATGCTTTCCGGGGTTGGCCGTCGTGTGCAGCTGGGACGGAGGTGAGCATGCGGCGCCCGGAAAGCCTCCGCGGTGCTTGGATGGCCGCGGCCTCGGGTTCTCCCCCTGCCCGCTCACTGCGTGAAAACCCGTGCCGGGCTTTCCACTGCTTGGGGGGGGGGGGAAGGGAGGGAGAGAAGGAGGGGGAGACTGACATACAGAGAGAGAGGGAGGGGGAGGGAGGAAGAGACAAACAGAGAGACACAGAGGGAGGGAGGGAGGGAGGGAATCAGAGAGAGGGAGAGAGAGAGAGACACACACACACACAGAATGACAGATGGGTGGAGGGAGGAGAGAGAGACAGATAAAGAGAGAGATAGACAGAGACAAAAAGAGAAAGAGAGAAAGAAAAATAGAAAGAAAAAGAAAGTGGTAGAGAGAAAGAAAGAAAGAAAGAAAGAAAGAAAGAAAGAAAGAAAGAAAGAAAGAAAGAAAGAAAGAAAGAAAGAAAGAAAGAAAAAAAGAAAAAGAAAGAATTTTGGTTGCTAAGCAGGACCGTCGTTAAGTGAGTTTCACCACATTTTCCAAGTTAGCCACGCCCACCCAGTCACATGACCGCTGAGCCTCTCCCACAAAACAGGCCACTCCTTTTGGCTCTCAAAAGAAATTTCAATCGTGGTACTGTTGATATTTAGCTCTCTTGACTAATACGTTTGCCCACCACTGTGTTACACCACAGTATAGTAATTAAATTACTGGACTAAAATATAATAAGGAAACAGCTTCAAGTCTACATTTGCAATGAAAACCCACTGAGTGAATTTGGACCAGTCAGTCTCTCTCAATAAGCCCAACTTATGTCTATGGAGATTCTCAGACATCCTGGTCATGGTTGTCCCAAAGGTGCTTTTTCAAGAGACAACTGCACTTCCTTGTTTTTCTTCGAAGATGTTTTGCTTCTCATCCAAGAAGCATCTTCAGAGCTGAAGAAGCTTTTGGATGAAAAGTGAAATGTCTTCAAAGAAAAACAAGAAAGTTCAGTTCCCTCTTGAAAAAGCATCCTTGGGAAGCCCAACTTATCTTTCAGGAAAAAAACTGGAGAATGGAAAGCTCCTTCTGTAAGTCCAGAAAATGTATGAACGGACTTTAAAGATCAGTGCATCAAATGAAAGCAATCATAGCCATTTCAATACTGATTTTGATCCCATCTTCAACTGCACCTCTAGAAATCTGGTATAAAGGCACCTAATTTGTTGTCCCAAAGGTGCTTTTTTTCTCAAAGGCAAGTGGACTTTGTCTTTCCTTGAAATGCTTCTCATCCAAGAGGCTTCTTCAGTTCTAAACTGAAGAAGAAAAGATGAGAAGCAAAATGTCTTCAAGGAAAAACAATGTCCAGTTGGTTTTTTTTGAAAAAGCACCTTTGGGACAACAAATTAGGTGCCTAATTTTTCCAGGTTAAGCTTAATGCATCTCTTATTCGTTATAAGAGAGTAACAATGTGAATGCACAGTACTAACATGTAAAAATGAAATAATTATTTTTATTGATTTATGTTTGATTCATGTTGGCTTAAGTATAGTTTGTTGAATAAATTACAAACAGCTAAATTCACACAATATTCTAGAAACCAAACAAATATATGGAAATAAACATCGGTAATGCGCATAATCTAAGCACTATTTTCTTTCCTCCTTGAGCTGCCAACTACTGTTTCATGGCTGAACTTTGTCCATTATCAAATACGGGCATAATCAACTCTCATTTAGATATTTAATTATTAGCTTGGACAGAGGCAGAATTTATAGGACATACCTAGTGGAAATTCAATAAACTCAGATCCGCTCTATTTGTTCGGCATTTACTACTTTATTGGCACGCTAACTAACTGAGATCCATAAATATTTATGAGCTATTGGCATCTGTTTTAGAAGATTCATACTGCTAAAAATCCATCTTCCCCCACATTTTGAACCTATGCTACATGCATTCATAAACTGCATTTTTGATCATGTTCAAACAGAAAAAATATAGAAAATTGAAGGCAGAAAAAGCCCCTGTGGTCCATTGAATCTGCCCCTTGAATTTTTGTTCTATGTTTAATCAATTAATTGTTATTGTTATTGTTATTTTAAAACTTATTGTTATTTTTTATTTTATTCATTTTTAAAATTTTTGTTAGATGATAGACCAATGTTTATCCCAAACATATTTAAACTCAGTTACTGACCCACTAGTTGCTCTGGAAGTTGCTTTCATGTTTCAACTACTCTTTCTGCAAAGCAATACTGTTACTATGTTATTAGGAGAGTTAATTGTATCTCTCTTCAAGCTGCCTAGTATAGAAAAGATCACACATTCTATTCCTTTCCTGATAAAAATCTATGCTACTACATTTCCTTACACTGCAACATAAATAAAGTCTCAGGTAACTTATATTCAACCAGCTTTAGATCACAATCAAGATAAGGAATGAGAATCTAAAGCAATTTCTCCCTCATCTCAGCCTTCTTTAAATGTTATGCTATTAATTGGTTACTAACCACAATCAGTTATTTATTCAGGCAGATTAGTTCAGCTTAACATTTTCTAAAGTTAAGACGGGTATTGATTTCATATAGTATGCTTCAAAGGAAACTCAGTTGCTAGGACTCTTGAGATTTTAGTTTTATTGCACAAATTTGATCTTAAGCTTTGCTTCCTCCCCTAGGAAATTGTTTATCATAATACGGTGGCTCATGTTGCGTTAAACCTAAAGAATGATTTATTTAATAACCATGGATAAATAGCAGTTTACTGAATGGCATAAACCTAATCACAAAGATTTGCAAATCAAAAATTTTCCATACTAGTTATTAAAACTTATGAACAACTATATGCTTTGATAAGGAAGGATAAACTTGATATTTATTTTGAAGGAAAGACAGAGGTTGAGTTGAGTTGATTACATATTAATAAAAATAATAAACAATAATAATCTTTCTCATTCCCTTGTCTGAATATCATTATTTGTTTTGCTGATACAAGAATAATGACTTAGAAATCTATAGGTTTTGACGACTTTAAAGCGCTCCATGGCTCGGGGCCTAGTTATATGCGAAACCGTCTCGTGCCCCATACATCCCTTAGACCGATACGCTCCCACAGAGAGGGCCTTCTCAGGGTGCCATCGGCCGGACAATGCTGACTGGCGACACCCAGGGGAAGAGCCTTCTCTGTGGCGGGCCCTGCCCTTTGGAACGACCTACCCCCTGAACTCCGGACCATCACCGACCTCCGCCTCTTCCGCCAATGTCTAAAGACATACTTTTTTCATCAAGCCGGCCTAGCCTAACCTCCCGTGGGGACTTTTAGAAAAGTTTTAAATTGGGTTTTAATTAATAATTGGTTTTAGCACAGGTTTGGGATCTAATATATATTTTAAATTATTTATCTATGTTCTATTTTTGTATGTTTTTTAAATCTCCTGTGCGCCGCCCTGGGTCCTCTGCGGAGAAGGGCGGGATATAAATGTAATAAAATAAATAAATAAATAAATATAGGGTCATAATACTATTCTGCCTCTTGGACATGGGGAGGGAACACTGCAGGATTGCTCCATGCATAGAAGTTAGTGTTTGCATCATGGAGACCAGGGGTGGGTTCTGGCTTCTGTTACTGCCGATTCTCTCAGGGACATGCTTCGCGCATGTACACGCTTTCCACGTGCATGCGTAGTAGTAAAAAAATTGCTTCTGCGCATGCACAGAAGCAAAAAACAAGATGGTGGCGGCTAGGGCACTGCTGATAGAACCAGTTCAGGGGTGTGGCCAGCTGAGTTACTACCTACTCGGCTGAACCGGTTCGAACCAGTAGCAACCCACCACTGATGGAGATCCATTCTCCCCTCCTTATTCACTATAAACAATTCATAAGGAAGAAGGTAGGCATAAACATTATTTTTTTCTGACTCGCCTAATTTCTGCTTTCTTTCTTCCCCCTTCCTTCTTCACAGTGCCAGAATTAAAGAGTGGGAAGGGAGGAGAAGTCAAGGAGCTTTCTAGCTGGAGCACTTATTCCCTTATTTTTCAGACTCTCTAGTAAGATAACAGAATTGCCTCTTCCAGTTCTATACAAAGAGCTTGTCGTTCTTTCTTTCATCTTTTCTTTCAAACACGCTCTTTCCTCAAAAGAGAAAGCAGTCGTATCATTAAGAACATTTTCTCAAATATTCATTATCTTTACATTAAGTTCACCTTGTTTGCACATGAGTTTAAAAGTGGGGGAGAAGCAGGTTTCAAACAGTCTATATGATGTTTGACATACAGTTTTTGATTTTCTCTCTCTGCTCCTTGTCCTCTTCTCATTTTTTTTGCTAGAACACTATTAAGAACTTCAAGGATTTATAGATTTCAGCTTAATTATGGTTTTGCTGATGCTCTGATTTGGTTCATGATAGATCTTGCACTGAATAACCTGATACAAACTAGAAGAAAAACACAGGTTTTTTAACAGCTAAGTAAATTACTTAGAGACCAAATGCACCCCAAAAAATGGAATACCTAGTTTTGTTATTTGGCCAAGTGTTGACACAACTCCTCTTAGCCCACAAAACTCTGTCATTATTTAAAGGCACCCTTCAACTTGAAATCTGAACTTTTGACTACCTGCAGCAAATTTGACACCAAACCACCAAGTCCATGGCATGATTGAATGATGAAAGACATGTAAGAATGTCACCTGGCCATTCTTTTTTCGAAGGATAAAGAAGACCTGAAATGAATCATATTTAAAATGAATAGAAAGGTCAGTTCAGCATATTTAAAAGTTTGTTATCTGATTTACATTTTATAGATGAAAATAAATTACAAATGTTAGCATGCCTGCAAAAATCAAAGTAATTGGTTCAAAATAAAGGAAGCTGATTTAGACCACGTCAGGCTACTGGTCCCTCTAACAAGTATTGTCTCCTTCTTATCATAATTCTCTATGATGCCTGGCAGAGGTCATTCCCAGTACTAGCTATTCAAAACCTACAATTTTGTTGATTCTACAGCATCTAGAATTCCTCCTCCAATCATCCATAGAGGCTAGTGTTAATAAGAATTATGGCCATTCACATGCTAAACTATACAGTATATTCTCTGTCTTTATGAAAGTAATATGCTCTACAATAGTCACAGACCCACCTAAAACCATTTGAAGAGTGCATGTGAATCATAAATCTATGATACAAAGCTCTAGTTCAAAAAAACTTCATAAGGATGGGGGTAGCTGGATTGGGAAATAAAAATTGGAAAGATTGTTTGACATTAACACCGAGCCAACAGATCTTCTAAAAGTCTTTGGATCTCTCTTTTATATTGTATTCTTTATATAGGAAACCCCAAGGCCTACAATAGGCTGTTAATAGTTTTCCTTCCAAGAAAGGACTCATCCTTTTGTATTTTACTAAAGAAATTGACTTTCCATATGATTGTTCTATATTGTTTCTTTCAGATTATGATCTATCAATGACTGAAATGTTTTTCAATGCAAACTTTTGTACAAACTTTTATGTTCTATTTCAGAAATTATTCTGTTAACTTCTTGGGTTTCGGTTCAAGGCTCACACACTTTTGATTGCACAATTTGTTTCTTCCTGACTCTAATATTCAATACAAGACTTAGATAAATTTACAGTTTGCATTCAGAGCACTTTTAGGCATATTAAGAATGCAGCTCCCAGAAATCGCAGGCAGCATAGTTTGGAACAGGGGTGAAATTCAGCAAGTTCTGGAGAGTTGATAGTGGAAATTTTGAGTAGTTCAGATAACCGGCAAATGTCACCTCTGGCTGGCCCCAGAATAGGGTGGGAATGGAGATTTTGCAATATCCTTCCCCTGCCACGTCCACCAAGCCATGCCCACAGAACCGGTAATAAAAAAATTAGAATTTCACCACTGGTTTGGAATTCTGAAACTTATCCAAAGATATCTAAAGAGCTAAGTTTGAAGATTGGACTGAGCTTTCTATCAATCAAATCTATAGATATGGATAAAGCACAGCATCATTATTATGAATAAGTAATGAACAGATCTTGGCATGGCTGTTCTCAGTGAGAGAAGGAAAGTGAGAAACTAAGCTGTCTGATTTTCCATACCAATTAGTCTAATATCCAGAAAGTTTTCACCCATTCAGTAGTATCAATCTAACATTTCTTCCAATGATGACAAATACTCAATATACAAAGAAATATATGATATAGTTTATTAATCAGTCTTTTATTATGTACACAGACCAGAATATATTTATTAAACCATATAATCATACTCACAGTGTCTAGCAACTCAATGAATTTGGAAAAATAATACAACCAGCAGACACGAACCATCTATAAACAGCAAAAACATTGAGTAAATTCAATACTGTATGAAAATTCTCCATTTTATTAAGCATGATGAATATTTTATACCATAGCGTTAAACTGATAATCAATACTTTTGTAGGAAAACTGAAATATCCCTACATGATTATTGCTGAGGCAGAAATAAGTAGAATCCAGTGAATCCTCTAAAACAGCAGTCTCCCACCCATTGCTTCTGCAGTCTGGTTCTGAACAGCCTTCTGCAGCCTGGGGGTTGGGCACAGAGGTTGTATTCAGCAGGTTCTGACCAGTTCTGGAGAACCGGTAAATACCACCTCTGACTGGCCCCGCCATCATCTATTCTCTGCCTCCTGAGTCCCAGCTGATCACGAGGAAATGGGGATTTTGCAGTAACATTCGCCTGGAGTGTGGAGGATATGGAGATTTTACATTATCTTTCCCCTGCCATGCCCACTAAGCCAAGCCATGCCACACCTACCAAGCCATGCCCACAGAACTGGTAGTAAAAATGTTTGAATCCCACCACTGGTTTGGGGCCTTGGTCTAAAAGAAAAACACAGCTACATAACTGATTGACTGATAATGTGCCATCAAACCATTTTTCACTCCAACAATCATGAAGCTACATAATAGGTTAAATACATAATACATAATATTTGCATAATACTGTTTTCTGCTTTAAGCAGTTCATTCCCCATGTAAGTAATATAGTCACATTATATTCTGTCCTTATGTACCCATGTAAGTAATATAGCCACGTTAAGTTCTGTCCTTAAGCTGTTAGCAATACAACTCTAAGAAACATTTTTGAGAAATAAAAATAAGCCTTAATTAGTGACCAGAACCAAAATGAAGATCAACTTTTTGACTGTAACTAAAGCAAAGAATAATTTGAATAACTGAATAATTCAAACAATACAATCATTAGTGCTATTCAGAATTCTACTACTACAATACAATGAAAATCATTTCTATGTTTATCAAACTTGATTTTCCCATTTTTCTCTGCTGAAGTTATGAAGAGGTTGGGCAATGAGGTTATAAAAATGTAAACACTGTTTTCCTTATATTTGATTTTTTTTATGTTAAACAGTAAAGGAAATCCATTTTATTCAGGAACAAAATTGTGTGATTAAAATCCCGTAGTATGTTTATTTACAGCATGAAATTGATATATCATCTCAATCCTACTTAGCTATGCAATCTACAATATATTATACTATACTATACAATATTAAATATTATAGTATTAATATATAATAAAAGACGATAGCAATAATGCAATAATGCATAAAAATGTGACCAAGTTAACACTTGCTATATTTATGTACATTTGCAATTTAGCAAATGCTAAGTTTTCATGTTGCTATGATAAGGAACAAGAAACTTTTTCCTTTCTTCAATGGGACATTCTTCTGCAACCCTAATAAGGTATTGGGAAAACAGTGATGGACAGATTCTTGCATGACAATCTTTCAAAAGCATTGGCCACACACTACTGATCACTATGTCTTTATCACTTCAAAACCAGAGGTGGTATTCAGCAGGTTCTTACCAATTCTAGAGAATTGGTAGCGGAAATTTTGATTAGTTCAGAGAACCGGTAAATACCACCTCTGACTGGCCCTGGCCCCATCTATTCTCTGCCTTCCGATCCCAGCTGATTGGTAGGGAATGGGGATTTTGCAGATTCCTTCCCCTGGAGTAGGGTGTGAATGGAGATTTTACAGTATCCTACCCCTGGCATCCCTACCAAGCCATGCCTACCAAGCCATGCCCACAAAACTGGTAGTAAAAAAAAAAAAAGAATCCTACCACTGGTTGGGAGCCTTTGGTCTAAAAGAAAAACACAGCTACATAATTGATTGACTGATAATGTGCCATCAAGCCATTTTTCACTCCAACAATCATGAAGCTACATAATAGGACTTGTTTATTTTTTTTAGAAATTTCCATAAGCCTAAACAAAAGTCACCTCTTGCTTTTTATTAAATTGAATAGACTTATAACTGGTCTGGGCCTATTTTATGGCCTGTTCAGTTTTACAAACTCAGTCTCTTGGAACACTTTTGGATGAGAAATACAGTAGAAAAACCAGACACAGCCCTAATTTGGATTACAATAGTATCATTACAATACTCACCCTGAGCGCCATGGGTGATGTGGAATAGTCAACTATATCACAGCGAAATGTATAGCCTGTAGCCCAGCCAGACATGAGGAACTAGAAGTAGAAGCAAAGAATTTAATGTAATATTTAGTTTTTACAAATCATTGGATTGCATAAATAATTACAGTAAGAAGGAACCACACCATACACAGCACTAATGAATGCTATAAAAACACTAGGGGAGTGCTTTTTATGTATAGATTTGATGGACTTTTTTTAGCTCAATAAACTATACATTCTTGGCTTCATATAATCCATTAAAGTACAAACAAACCTTACAGTGTGACATGTGCACTCAGCCTGCATTGCATGTATAAAAACCTGCTGATTTTCTTCCAAACAATGCCTTCAAATGTGTAAAATTTAATATTCAAATGTATGAGAAGCAAAATGTCTTCAAAGGAAAACGAAGTCCAGTTGTCTTTTGAAAAAGCACCTTTGGAACTATCAAGGGGACATACGTATTTGAAACAAGGAGAATTTTATTTAAGTCATATCCCATAATATTTTTTTCCCAAGGGTTGGCCTCGAATATCAAAGACCTAAGTTTGCTTATAGTCTTTGTAAGCAATGGGTATTCCAGAGTTTCTATAGCATTATCACTTTAATGTGATCAAGACAGAAATAATTAAATATATCACTGGATTACAATCCTATAAATTGTATTTAATTATATTTTTTATTCATGTAGAAATTAAATCAATTTTCTCTTTTGTTCCACCCACACCTTATTTCTTTTTGGAGTAGTCCCTAGCTTGTTTATACCCAAAGCTATCTACAAGACCCATTATAGGACTGTGATAGAAGAACACTGTGATAGAAGAAAGAGTAGGCAATACTCTTTTTACAAGCCCTGATCATATTTCACAGAGATTATGCATAGCAGTTCACAGCATACCGGGAAACTAAAATGTAGGTTTGATTTCAAAAGTATTTCTTTATACCTAAGTTACAGATATCATTAATATTTCAGGGGAATCCTTTGTACATCTCTATTAGAACAAATTAACAATCTTCTATTTACCTCATATGTCATATAAATTGAAAGAGCCACTATGCCAAAGTTATAAACAAACATTAATCGCCTCAAATCAAAAGGCTTTCTGTTCTCCATGAACTTTGGCCCTAAATTAGTGACAAAATATATATACGTTCCAAGAATAAGTGTTTGTGGGAAAGGTGAAGACATGAGTAGGTAGCCATCAACTCGTGGATCTGGAAAAGAGATATTAAAAAGTTTTTTAATATTTGTAGATTTTGACTTAAATAACAAGCATATATGTAGATTTTGATTTAAATAACAATCAATTATTGCCTATCTAATCTGGCTGTTTTCCTGTTCAAAAGCACAGGTTTCTTTATCTTAAGTTTCTTGTTTGCTTTATATAAAAACTTCACACATGCATTACACAATGTATGGCTTCTCCTTTAGCCAAAGCTAAAATCATAACTGGTAACATTATTAAAATATTTGTATGAAGGTACAAATTGCATATGTTCAATTATAACTAGAGAATTATAACTAGAACAAATAGCGCTTAAATATTTTTCCTTCCCCATAAATGTATTCTATTAATTTAGCAATATTTGCTATCTCATATAAATCTTTAAGATCTAGGTAAAAGTTCATCGCTGTCTAATCAATAGTTTTCAATACAAAAACTAATTCATAAGAGTTCATGATGTTCTTTGAGTTTGGGTGTGTGCTTGTAGACATTTCACTACACAACTAGATAACATTATTAGCACATTAAGAACTCCATAGTTCAACTCTAAGCTACACGTATTCTCTTTTATAGAAAAACTCATTCATCTATATCAGGGATGTCCAAACTTGGGAACTTTAAGACTTGTGGACTTCAACTCCCAGAATTCCCCAGCCAGCATAGCTGGGGAAGTTTGGACATCCCTGATCTATATTGTCAATGTATGAGGTGTTCTAGCATAGGTTACCAACAGTTAAAATGCAGATAATTTCACTTCTGTTTCATAAATGCTAATATAATATTCAAGTAAAGCATGACTTTTATCACTCCATTTATATAATTTAACCACACATTTTCATCAGTTGTAGAAAATCTTCTGACAATTTTCTTTCATATAAAAGATGGCCAAGCCAGAGAAAAAATGAATTTAAGAGTAAAAAAGAGCAATATTGGAGATGTTGAAAAAGAGGTCAATGTTTGTCATCGAGGGATGTTGGTTTGAAAAGGAATGGCTGAATCTCTCCCAATATGTTGGATTTCAAATCCTAGAATTCCTAGCCAATATGGCTTTTAAATCTATTGAAGACTAGCTGAATATTCATGCTCCGCTATGAAAGTATGTGATCATGCTTGATAAATTGACGCTTGAAAATTAATGGTAGTTCCCATTGGCCTCTCCTCTCCTCTCCCTCAGGCTTGCCCCATAGAAACCTTCCCTATTCTATTCCCTTCTCTCCCTTAGGCTTGTCCCACAGAATCCTCTCCTCTCCTATCCCCTTCTCTCCCTCAGCTTGCCCCACAGAAACCTTCCCTACCCTATCCCCTTCTCTCCCTCAGGCTTGCCCCACAGAAACCTTCCCTATCCTATTCCCTTCTCTCCCTTAGGCTTGTCCCACAGAATCCTCTCCTCTCCTATCCCCTTCTCTCCCTCAGCTTGCCCCACAGAAACCTACCCTACCCTATCCCCTTCTCTCCCTCAGGCTCTTCTCCAAACTCTCAGCAAGCAGGCGGGCTGAGTCACGTGCTGGCCACCCCCATGTCCAGGTTTTCAGGTTGGGAGGGGGAGTAGAATGTCTAACTCCTTAGCATCAGAGCATGTTAATAATAATAGAGTCAAGTGTTAAGAGGGGCGAGGGGTGGAAGAATGAACAGGACAAGGATAAGAAAATTCTAATCACCAGAAACCATTGGAATATTTACTAGTTTCACACATCACACATAATTACTTTATGTCTTAGCACAACATGTAAACCCAGCCAAAGTCAAATGGAGGAAACATTGTTAAGATAAAAACATCAGAAAAGATGAAGCCATTGTAAACAGTATTTAATAAAAAGAAAGATGATTGAATTTGGACAGCTGTGGGGGTTTTATCTTTTGTAATTTTCTTATCAGACACATATTTTTAATAACTTTAGAAATAAATTATATTTTTAATTCCTCCTTCTAATGCTTTGACTCTCATCACAACTTTAATATTTGCTGTATTAAACATGTATGTAATATTTCAATCTTTCTGAATCCAACTGTCTTTTATCCTGAATCTAAAATCACTACCCTATCCTTCAACTTTCTTTTGCTGTTGGCCAGGATACTCTTAATTCGGAAGCTGACCCTTATTCCAATCATGGCCAGTAGTGTTGAGAAAGCAATTGATCCATCCTAATGGGAATTCAGAAAAAAGTTCCCACAAATGTTGCTCCATGTTTTAAATTGCCAAAGACAAAAGCTATACATTTTTCTATACACAATGCTCCTTCCATAAAGCCTATTAGATTAGAGCACTTTTCTCTTTGACGTCTTATGTTTTAATGACAGATAGGAATTGATGAGCAGGAACATTTAATTCTCCATTGTGACCTGAAGCTATTTCAGAAAAAAATTGCCATATGTTCTCAATATGTAGACTACCTTCTTTAGGTTTAATAAGCTACTGAGGGCCACTTGTTATTTCAATCCCTACATTTCCAAATACACCAACAGACATCAGTTCAGTCGCTAAAAACTGATTCATAAAAGAATGTGATAATGCATAAGTACTAAAACAATAGCATTGCATATTTTTATACCCACTTTTAAAAATTAAGGCAATCATAAGGAATATCAGAATGCAATCATAATCATTATTTTATTTGCTAAACCATGTAAACCCTCATGCTTCCAAAACCAAAACTATTTATGTATTTTGTATATTAAAATTATCTGTTCCACTGTGTCATCTTTTTCATTTTCTGAATGAATGTTTGGGGGATGGGGGGCATGAGAGGAGACGTATTAGAAAATGCCAGGGTTAGATTCAGCATCTTGATGTGGCTCCTTAAAGGATACTATTTGTTGCTAATGAGAAATGAGAAAGAAGTCAAGCCTTAAGATTGTTGTCTGCTAGCTATGTTTACAGTAAACAGAACAAATATTACATCGCCTTATCTTATTCACTGGGAATAAGAGTGGGAGTCTGGTGGTGCAGTGGTTAGAATGCAGAATTGCAGGCTAACTCTGTCCGCATCCAGAAGTTCAATCCTGACTGGCTCAAGGTTGACTCAGCCTTCCATCCTTCTGAGGTCGGTAAAATGAGGACCCAGATTATTGACTATGTAAACCAGGGGTCCCCAACCTTTTTGGCACCAGGGACCGGTTTCATGTTTAAAAAATTCCGCGGACCGGTGGCCATGGCTTGGCCGGCGTAGAGGGGGGTGGGGGGGAGTGGGAACATGCGCGCGTGGGGGGGTGAGTCAGTTCACTCACCCCTCTCGGGCCCTCAACGGCGCAAGCGGCAGCATCTGCGCTTTCCCGCCCCCGGCATGCGCTCTGCCCAGGGGGCTGCTTCCTCCTCCTCCTCTCCGGCCCTTTCTAAGAGTTGTGCCGCTCACTGCAGCCGGTTCCTATCAAGCCACGGACCGGCACCGGTCCACGGCCCGGGAGTTGGGGACCCCTGATGTAAACCACCAAGAGAGTGATATAAAGCACTATGGGGAGGTATATCAGTCTAAATGCTATTGCTATAACATGCCAGTTAGATCATTTTATCATCCTTACATTAACCATTCTTATGTTTTTAGCTTAAGGCACAACTCATAATTAGAATCTTTTAAAGCTATATATAAATATCTTGAAGCATTATTTATGTGTAAGTTGTTATATGCTTAAATTATAACGAGATCTATTACACAATTAAGGGAATGTTATCAAGAACAGGACATACCAGCATCTTTAATCCAGTCATCATAAATCAGTACAGCCTTCGAAGTGAAATTAGACAATTCCATTTTCACAAAAGTACATACAATTCAAGATTCTTCCTGAAGGCAAACAGGTTAGTATACGTTATGAAATCTGTAAGAAAAAAAGAAGTGGTAAGTCTTTTCAGAATTTAGAAAAGCAAGTAGATGATTGTTATGAATTTACAATATTTGCATAATACTGCTTTCTGCTTTAAGCAGTTCATTCCCCATGTAAGTAATATAGTCACATTATATTCTGTCTTAGAAATACAACTCTAAGAAACATTTTCCAGAAATATGTCTTAATAAGTGATAAGAACCAAAATGAAGAACAAATTTATGACTGTAACTAAAGCAAAGAACAATTTGAATAATTGAATAATTAAAATAATATCAATAATATCAGTAGAATTCAGAATTCTACTACTACAATGCAATGGAAATCATTTCTATGTTTATCAAACTTGATTTTCCCATTCTTCTCTGCTGATGTTATGAACAAGTTGGGCAATGAGGTTATAAAAACACTGTTTTCTTTATATTTAATTTTTTTTATGTTAAACAGTAAAAGAAATCAATTTTGTTCAGGAACAAAATTGTGTGATTAAAATCCCGTAGTATGCTTATTTACAGCATGAAATTGATATACCATCTCAATCCTACTTAGCTATGCAATCTACAATATATTATACTATACAATATTAAATATTATAGTATTTATAGTATATATATATATATATACTATACATACATCCCTTCCGCTGATTCGCTTCCACAGAGAGGGACTTCTTCGGGTGCCATCCACTAGGCAATGCCAGTGGGCGACGCCCAGGGGAAGGGCCTTCTCTGTGGTGGGCCCAACCCTCTGGAACAACCTACCCCCCGAAATCAGAACAACGACGGACCTCCGCTCCTTCTGCCAGAAGTTAAAGACTCACTTCTTCCATCAGGCCGGCCTCGCCTAATTTTTTATATATCTAGCCGCAAAAAGAAATTGTTTAATCTGAATTTTAAGGGGTAACTGTTAGGGTTTTAGGGGTTTTAATATTGATTTTAGCACAGGGGTAATTTAATTCGGTTTTAATATTTTGTATTTTGTATATTGTTGTATTTATTGGATATTTAATTTCCTGTGCACTGCCCCGAGTCCCCATGGGACCCCCTGGCGGTCTATAAATTTAATAAAATAAAATAAAAATAAAAAATAAATATAGTATTTAATATATAATAAAAGACAATAGCAATAACGTAATAATGCATAAAAATGTGACCAAGTTAACTCTTGCCATATTTATGTACATTTGCAATTTAGCCAATGTTAAGTTTTCATATTGCTATGATAAGGAGCAAGAAACTTTTTCCTTTCATTCATCAACCTTTTGAAATACCATACTTTATACCTTTACTTAAACTACCTTGGAAATTGTATTGGAAAAACAATTCTCCAAGAATTCAAGATTTTTCACTATTTGCAAACAGCTCGCTCTACTGTCTCAGTCCACATAATAATAATAATAAATTTTATTTATAACCCGCTCTCTCTCCCCAAAGGGACTCGACATAATTGGCTATATACAATTGCCATTCAATGTATATGCCCTCCTAGTAAGGCAGTGTATTTGTTTCACCTCATCTCCTTTCATCTGATTCATTGTACATTCTACTGCAATCACTTGGATAAACTAAAATCAGCACTACTGTAACAAATAATTAAAACTCACAACCCAATGGCACATGCTTATTTATCACAAGCTCTCCAAAATAGTTGTTTTTCATATTTTGCAGAAAACCAAAAAAAACAGGGACAAGACTAATTTCTAGAAGGAATCTTTTCTATAAGAAAGGTATACCCCTAACAAGACGATGGTTGCAAACCTCAGCATGTTTCATTGCACAGAAACCATGGATTAGCAGCTTCTTTCTTCTGGGATACTCAAATTGGACTGACTGACTTTAACTGAAGAAAACAATCTTGCAGCTACTCAGTGCTAAACCGTATTGGGCTGCAGAGGTTAAAAGCAGCACTGGAAGACAAGAAGAAATGTAGGTGTAAAGTACTGTATTAAATTTGATTGTAATGACTATTGTTATAGGGCATCAATCGTCAAATTACAGCCTGTGGGCCAGATACGGTCCACCAATGCAAAGTATCAAGCCCATGGAGTGGTGGGATTCAGCCCTGCCTCTCGCCCTGCCCCTCACCATCAGCCTTATCTTCCAGCAAGCATCCACTCCAGTTGCACTTCTGGTTAGTTATTTCACTGGTTGAGCTGCACATCTCATCACACCGCTGCTGCCAGAGGTAAGGCCAAAGGATGCAGAGGAGAGCCAGCTGACTGAGGAGTGATCTTGCTTTTAAAATCTTTAAAAACACTTTAAAACAGCCTTTCAGGATGTTTTTCACAGCCATATGATCCAGGATGGGTGAGTAGGGGAGGAGTAAGTACAGCAAGAACAAAGGCATAATGGACTGCTAAATTGGCCACGGCCACCAGTCATATGACCACCTAACCATGCCCATCCAGTCACATGACCACCTAGCCATGCCCGCCCCCCCCCACCAACAGTTTGAGGGACTGTGAATCAGCCCCCTGTTTAAAAAGTTCAAGGACCCCTGTTATAGGACCTCACTCAGTCCAACTGGAAACCAGCAATTTAGTAATGCCAACTAAATGTGATGTCCCAACTCAATCAAATATCACTAAGTATTTTCCAACCTCCACAAACACCCAATAATCATATTAACTAGTATATGCAGCGATAGTCCCCTCTTAAATGATTCTCCCCCAGCTTTGGATTCCTTGTCACATTGCATGTGGGTGTGACTAGCTGGTTCTTATTTTTTATGTAATAACTTTTATATTCTATTTTTATTCTGCTGCCTTGATTGTATGCTGCCCAGAGTCAGTTTAATAATAATAATAATAATAATAATAAATTTGAATTTATTAACCGCTCCCTCTCCCCACAGGGACCCGGGGCGGTGCACAGGAGGAACTAAAAACAATATAAACAATAAATACAAAAATACATACTTTAAAACACAATTAAACAATATTATCCCGTGCTAAAAATAATTAAAAACCCATTAAAATACATTTGAAATCTATAGACAGAGAGACTATCCAAGGCCGGCCAGTCGAAAGAAATGGGTCTTCAATTTCGTACGGAAGGAGCGGAGGTCAGTGGTCGTTCTGATATCGGGGGGAAGGTCGTTCCAGAAGGCCGGGCCCGCCACAGAGAGAGCCCTTCCCCTGGGCGTCGCCCGCTGACAAAGTCTAGTGGACGGCACCCGGAGAAGTCCCTCTCTGTGGGAGCGAATCGGCCGTGAGGATGTATGGGGCAGGATCCGATCCCGCAGATAGCTAGGTCCCGAGCCATGGAGCGCCTTGAAGATGATAATTAGCACCTTGAAGCGCACCCGGAAGACGACAGGCAGCCAGTGCAGCTCACGCAAGAGCGGTGTAACGTGGGTGAACCTAGTGGTCCCCATAATTGCTCGCGCGGCTGCATTCTGAACTAACTGAAGCCTCCGGGTGCACCTCAAGGGAAGCCCCATGTAGAGAGAGTTACAATAGTCCAGTTGGGATGTCACGAGGGCATGCGTGGTTTCCGGCTGCCCGATTCAACCAGCTCTCTCCAACGCTGGCCATAGGGGGCGAACATCTTGCCCCTGTGGATGGGGCGCGCAATTTGGGTGTCCTCCTGGATACCCGGCTGTCTATGGAAGAGCAAGTGACAGCCGTGGCCAGGAGGGCGTTTTACCAGGTTCGCCTGGTTCGCCAATTGCGCCCCCTATTGGATCGGGACGCCCTTCGCACAGTCACGCATGCCCTCGTGACATCCCGAGTTTGGTGTTGGGCAATGCCTAAAATGAATACATTTTCTCTTTCACCCAAGACAGCTATTCCAGTTCTATTCATACTTGGGAGTTTTAGACCTGCCTGAGGTCACTAGATTCGCTTAATGCAGTTTCTCTGTCTCCAGGCCTTTAAAAACCAGGCTCCTTGACACACCACCGATTCTATGCTGAGTAGTCTGGCCTAAAATTCAACCTTCACTCTTCTGCACTCCAATTATTTCCAAATCATCAATAATTTACCCCCAATGCCCAGGAATACATACAAATCAGGTTTCTGCTCTAACTCCTTGATCCAAGTGAAGTTAATGTAGTTCGTATAGTCTCCAAATCGACACCAACACTCACCACTTTATTATGTGGGTCATCAAGGCAAGTCCTCCAAAGATCTCATCTTCAATGGGACATTCTTCTGCAACTTTAATAAGGTATTGGGACAACAGTGATGGACCAATTCTTGCATCACAATCTTTCAAAAGGATTGGCCACACTCTACTGATCACTATGTTTTTATCACTTCAAGACCAGAGGTGGTATTCAGCAGGTTCTTACCAGTTCTGGAGAATTGGTAGTGGAAATTTTGAGTAGTTCGGAGAACTGGTAAATACCACCTCTGACTGGCCCTGCCCCCATCTATTCTCTGCCCTCCAAGTCCCAGCTGATTGGTAGGGAATGGGGATTTTGCAGACTCCTTCCCCTGGAGTGGGGTGGGAATGGAGATTTTTCAGTATCCTTTCCCTGGCATCACCACCAAGCCATGCCCACAGAATTGGTAGTAAAACAAAATTGAATCCCACTACTGCTCATGATAGTTAACTGGCAGAGTCCTCCAGCTGAACACCTGTGTCCAGTCAACTTTAATATTTAACATCTTATATTTAGCATATAAAGATACTTATGCACTTACGCCAGACAGATATCAGGTTAATATAAACATAGTGGAAATCTTTATTTTCATGAACTGTGACCAATCCTATCTTCTTCTAGAAGATTTCTCTACTACTCATTGATAAATAAGAATTTAAAGCTAGAAGTACTCTCTGGTGGCCTATTTAATGTAATGGCTAAGGCAGTGATGGCTAATCCTTTTGTTGTTGGGTGCCAAAAATATTAGGGCCCGTGCATGATAGCATATGTGTGTGCCGGCACCCATAATGCAAAGCATCACCCCACATGTGCATGTGTGCAACCCCCCCCCCCCCCTACATGCACTGCACTACTCTCCTCCAAGCTGAGCTTGGTATTTCTTTGGAGAGGGGGCATGAGAGGCCACTTTTGTCCTCCCCTGGCTCCAGAGCCTTTCCTGGAGAGGGTGGGGAGCGTGAAAAACCTTTCCTGGGGAGGGTGAAAAACAGGCCCAACAGGCCAACCAGACGTTTTTGGCCCATTTTTCACCCTCCCCAGGCTCCAGAGGCTTTTTTAAAGCCTGGGAAGGGCGAAAACAGCCTCCCACGGCCCTCTGGAAGGCCGAAAATCAGTTGGCTGGTGTCCGCATGTGTGCTGGAGCTGACAGCTCACGTGCCAGCAGATATGGCTCCGCGTGCCACCTGTGGCACCCGTGCCACAGGTTTGCCATCACGGGGCTAAGGCATTAGGCTAGAAACTGGGAGTCTGGGAGTTCTAGACCCAGCTTAGATATGAAGCCAGCTGGGTGACCTTGGTTCATTCTCTTTTTCTCAGGCATAGGAATGGCAGTTGGCAAATCATGTTTGAGAAATCTTTCTTGAGAAAACAGATTGCAGGAGTTTGTCCAGGTAGTTGCCAAGAGTCACCACAGACTTGAAAGCACACAAGCCCACACACACCACACTCTCTGTATAGATTATTATCACAGTAGACTCTTATTGTGTGCAGTAGTGCTCTGTGTGCAGATAACCATGTAGAGATTGCAGTAGAGAAAAATCTTCCCATTTTTTTGCTATTTAATCTTGTCCTCAGTTCATGTAAGAATCATTCTTACCATATTTAGGCCAATCTTATCAATTTACAGAAGCATCCTTACCAAGATGAGGCTAGGTTTCAGACATAAATTCAGGGCAAAACGTTTAGACTGCCTAGTCAGCATCTTGACGTTTATCTACTTTACTTGCAGAAAATATGTTAGTGAGTCTATTAGAATCTTAATGAGTGCACATAAAGAAACTCATATGTTAAACAAACTTCCAAAATGATTCTTTACAGCAGGGGTCTCCAACCTTTGCAACTTTAAGTCTGAAGGACTTAAGCTCCCAGAGTTCTCCAGCCAGCAAAGCTGGAGAATAGCATTGCTTTCTGCAAGCAGCATGCTAATATTAATAGAATGTATACAACACTTCAGAATGTGTAAAGTATTTTGTTCAACTCAGAAACTTGTTATTCAAGTCAGAAAGTTTTGCTTTGCTTACGAATCATGTGGAATTTAAAGAGGAATTAAATAAGCAGTTCTCCTTGTTTAGGTTGCACCATGCCCTCCAAGAGTTCAGGGTGTGCAGGTAGCGGACCGAACCTTAACGCTCAAAAAGGATACCGTGATCTTTCAGGGAACAACTATTTACATAGGCAAATGATTATAAACAAGATGCACGGAGATTTGTTCATCAGTTGAATGGGTCTTCTATTGGATTCTTACTAGAAATATATGTTGATGAGCTGTAATACTCTGCTTGAGTTTTTAAACAATTATGGCAGGGGTGTCAAACTCAAGGCCCGGGGGTTGGATCAGGCCCATGGAGTGCTTAGATCTAGCCTGTGGGGCTGCCCTGGAAACAGTGAAGGACCAGCTTGTGGTGACTTTCCCAGCGGAAACAGGCTTCCGAGCTCCATTTTCAGCTGTGACAGCCTCCTACAACACTCTGCCAATGAAAACAGAGCTCTGTTTTCACTGGCAGAGGATTGCAGAAGGCTGTCGCAGCCAAAAATGGAGCTTAGGAGCCCGTTTTCACTGGCAGAGCACTTGGACCACCACAGGCATCCCCGACACAAATGATGTTGAACTGGCCGTGCCCCCTGGCCATACCCTCCTTGAGGTCAAACACAACCCTGATGTGGCCCTCAATGAAATTGAGTTTGACATCCCTGAATTGTGGGATTGTTGTTATGGGGTTGTTGCTCCCACATCTAAAACATAAGACTGTACACATAGCTGCAAGATTGCAACAATGCAGTGCTATGCATGCATTAAAGCAGGGGTCTCCAACCTTTGCAACTTTAAGTCTGAAGGACTTCAGCTCCCAGACTTCTCCAGCCAGCTTTGCTGACTTCAGTCCTTCAGACTTCAAGGTGCAAAAGTTGGAGACCCTGGCATTAAAACACAATTTTGAAGTAACCAAAAAAAAAAAAAATAAACCATATAATCAGAAATGTTTTTTTTTGTTTTGTTATAAAATTATTTCCAGGAAAGTTACAGTATATATGGTTTTTAACTTCTTACTTGCACCTCCCCAATTTAATTCACTGAACAATTTGAGATCATTTAGTTGAACAAGTAATGGAAATGGGTCTCAACAGGTGCTGTGGAACTTTTCATTATGTTGAAATAGAAAAGCTCAACATTTAAACTATTCTTCAAAAGAAACTAATCCAGGTATTAATATAAATTCTGTATTGTCTCCAAATCTCCAAATTATAGGCTTACTTCAAAAATGCCATAGAAATGCTGAGACAGCAGTACAATTTGCTGGTGCTTCCCTTCCTTATCTTTTCCCTAAACAAGTAAAAACATACACTCCAGTTAAAAGGTACTTTTTCATACACAGAAAATGAAACCCTTTGCAGAAAATATTATACTCTCGTATAATAACTAAAGAGACAAAGAAACACAAGATATTAATATAATCTCAGGCTCCTCCTGTGGAAAACATAAAATAGCTCACAAGATAGGTAACATCTAACACTGCTATGGAAAATTTCATCTTTTAAATTGTTTCCTATGTTTGTCCGTATCTAACAAAACTCCACTAGCAAGTTCGAGAATGGAACATTCTTTTTAAAAAAAATACTTCAGATGTTTCAACACCAAACCCAGGAGAATAACACTGCAAGATGTGGTGTTTCTCTTTACCCTTGATCGTTGTGTAAGCAAATGTACGAAATTTATTGAGCAATTGCATTCTGGAGTTAAATACCTGAACTGACTTTATATGGCTGGCTAGGAAGCGATAAGGATAATACCCAAGTTTCACATTCTTACCTAGACATTTGATTCTTTTGTAGGATGTGTCCCTACTGATTTAGTGAGGATCTTATTGTATAGGTTTCACTATGCATTTTTGTACTTCCATGCCAAGGTGTACAGAATGTTCTAAGATTGAAACATTTTAAGTTTTGAAACATTCTGTTTGAAATTCAAAACAGCTATTTCAGTGTTACTGGAAATGTTGTAATCATTCTAGAAGGATTCTTAACTTAAAGCCTATATGGAGTTGTTGGAATAACATTAGCCCATATCCATTAGAGCAGGGGTCCCCAACCTTGGCAACTTTAAGTCTGAAGGACTTCAGCTCCCAGAATTCTCCAGCCAGCAAAGCTGGCTGGAGAATTCTGGGAGCTGAAATCCTTCAGATTTAAAGTTGCCAAGGTTGGGGATCCCTGCATTAGAGCTGGAACAACTCCTTATGAAGTTGGAACAATTGTTTAAGATCAACAGTTTTTATCCTTCCACCTTAATTTTGTCAGATGCCTTGTTATATACACATAACAAACACAGTTAATTAAGACCAGGAGTTAACAACCAGAATTCATGTTTTCTATAGAATTATATTTGCCTTTTACAAAGAGCAATCCAGGAAGTCCTCCAATTATGACCCCAGCTGAGCCCAAAATTTCTGTTGCTAAGCGAGACATTTGTTAAGTCAATTTTGCCCCATTTTATGACCTTTGGTAGCACATTTGTTAGCTGAATCACTCCAGCCACTTAACATGGCTGTTAAGTGAATCTGGCTTCCATGTTGACTTTGCTTGTCAGAAAGTCACAAAAGGTGATCACATGACCCCGGGGGACTGCAACTATCATAAATATGAGGCAAGCGTCAATCAAATGGATTTTGATCATAGGCCCATGGGGATGCTTCAACGATTGTAAATTTGAAAAACGGTCATAAATAACTTTTTTCAGAGCCATTGTAAAGTCAAACAGCCACTAAATGGACTATTATAAGTTGTGGACTACCTGTATCTATATAGCAAGAATGACTCCACAAATGGGGTGATATCATTATACAATTCTGTGTGTATGTGGGTTCCAGTGGTGGGTTTCAAATCCTGTTCCAACTGGTACGGTTGGAATGGGTCCGGCAGCATCTTCATGGACGCGCGCAGCGTGTCACACAGGCGCTGTACGCACCATGTGCATGCGCAGCAGCACATCAGCTTTAAAACACAGGTAAGGAGCGAGGGCGGGCCCTCCGGGGCGCTGTACCAGAATGGTATCTGGTGCTCCAGGCTGACTCCAGTACGCCTGTACCAGGGAGTACTGTCTGCAACCCACCACTGGTGGGTTCCAACTACTGACACAAGTACCAAAGGCATAATATCTTAATACATATTTCATCCCATCTCTGCAGTGTGGATAAAAACAAGAGGGGGGAGAGACACAGAGAGACAGAGAGATATGATGTAGGAACATCCAGGTTGGCAAAAAACTGGATAAAATACATCAGCCTAATTTCTTAAATATTCTATTTCTTTTTTTACAGTTGATTAAATTTGGCAGTAATGTGTGGAGAACGCAGCCTCAAACTCCTTTGAAGGAAGCTGTATTTTCTTGAACAAGCATAACTAGACAATATAAACAATGGCTTAGTACAGGGGTCTGCAAAGTTGGCTCTTTTAAGACTGATGGACTTCAACTCCATAGCTGGCTGGGGAATTCTGGGAGTTGAAGTCCACCAGTCTTAAAAGAGCCAACTTTGCAGACCCCTGGCTTAGTAAATAAAGTAGGAATATCTAACAAGGTGTAAATAATTCTAATAAGCTGAATTATTAGATTTAAGGTATGCAGTTTTCCATGCATTTTTAAAATATGCTTTTTAAATCCAGTGCAGAGGACATATATGTACAATGGTCATATCTGAAAACATTTCCTAATTTTCTAAGTAAAAATCCCACTCCATCATCCCAACTCCCAGAACGCTTTTTTTAGTCTCACTACCTGGTTTGAGTCACAGAGTTAATGGTGAAAATAAGTAATGCCATTTTAAAAAATGAATAAATAACCCAAATAAAGCAGGCAATAACCTAGCAACCTTCAAACGTAGAAGTAATAGACAAGTTTCCAAGGGGAAGGAGCAAGCAAATATTTAAACTGTCAACAAAAAAATGAAGTCAGCCTGCTATTATTTTTTAAAACAGGCTCTCTAAAGATTCCTTGTAACTCAGAATCTTGCTGCACACTCTAGGGAGAAAGGGCAACGACTGGCAATTTTGTAAAAATAAATCAATGCCTTTATATGGACTGAGATATAGCTAGCCAACAAAAGTGCATATAGTCAAGGCTATGGTTTTCCCTGTTTCAATGTATGGCTGTGAAAGTTGGACCATAAGGAAGGCTGAGTGACAAAGAATTGAGGCCTTTGAACTATGGTGCTGGAGAAGACTCCTGCAAGTCCCTTGGACTGCAAGGTGATCAAACCGGTCAGTCCTAGAGGAGATCCACCCTGATTGCTCTTTAGAAGGCCAGATCCTGAAGATGAAACTCAAATACTTTGGCGACCTAATGAGAGAATTGGAACATGGCATTCAAATGAGACCAGAGATTATGTCAAGTACAAGTTCATTCCTTTTTATCATCAAGTTAAATCATCTTATCAAAGACATTAAATTCTGACAAACTTAAGTGTCCAGTTTTGAATCAGCAAAAATCCCTTACAGATTTCTAAACTTGAACATATATAAGTGTGTGTGTGTATAAATAAATAATGATTGATATATCACACAGTGAATCAAATATGCCTATATGCAAAATACTGCTCAAAATATTTTCTAGTGATTCAGGGTAAACCAAAAACAAGACCAGGAAAACTTACAGCCCTCTGAACTGTTTAAGGGTACCAGAGCCTCTTCTGTACCCTGGAATTTACCACCAAAAACATATGAATCAGTGATTCTATTTCTCACATATTCAATGTTTATGTTAAGATATTAAATTTTAGAATAGACTTAATTCATTAAAATAATTCTTTAACCTCTCTGAACCTGACCAAGAAAGGAAACTGTAAGCAACTCAACTGTGAGACTTAAAAAAAAGACAATATCCTAGGAGTAACCACAAAAAGGACTGTTGAGAGATGGCTTGTAATCCAAGGGGTATAGCAGTTTTGCTCATGATTGCAATTACATCTAAATTCTGTGCTATCACTCTTTACATCTTGCAAGTACTACTTTTTTTAGACTGCCCAGTTTAAGAAACAACCTGAAACAAAAAGCATTAAACCAATCAACCATTAACAAATAAAACCAGTAAAATGTTAAATAACATGTTTATTGAAAATGTTAATTAGAAATGTTAGTAAACTTAAGACATACTTTATACCTATAAAGAGGTACTACCACCAAATGCCCAATTTCATTAGTAAGAGCATATTATTGAAGTGTATATCACTTCCAAAGAAGACTAAAAAAACTGTGATGATGGATTGATATTCTGGTTTGTAAAAGAAGCAACAATCCAGGGTAAAATGTTTAATAAACTATTTAGTGTTCCTATTAACAGGAAGGAATAAAGCAAGTACATATGAATTCATCAAATAGAAGTTCAATTATCTTAAGCTAATTTGTAACATCCCTAGAATTTTAGTTTTTTCTTCAGTGAAAATTCAAGTGACCACAAATTCAAGTATGTCATTCATTGTACAGGATATGTGTTTGGGAATACCTAACTAACTACATACTACACTACTGCAGCTAAATGAAGTAGCTTCCAAACACCTGTATACCCATGCATTTAAGGAAATACAGCAGTACCAAATGCAAATCCCAAATAATTCATTAACTAGTAAAATTGATCAAGATTGAGCTATCAGAATGACTGATATATATCCTAAGGCCGTGATGTTGAACCTATGGCACACATGCCCAAAGTGGCACACAAAGCCATGTTGCCTGGCATGCACAGCCTTGCCTGTTTGTTTTCGGGGTTTCTGGCATGCATGTGCATGCAACAATCAGCTGTCTTTCATGCGCACAGCCAGAGTGTGCATGCATGCTGGACAGCTGATTGTCAGTTGCACTTGTGCACCAGAACCCAGATTTTCTGCAGCACAATCCCTTTGTGCGTGTAGTAGTACCAAAAACAAACCTGTGCATGCATGCTGGCCAGCTGATTGTTGGGCGCACATGTGTGCCAGAACCTGGAACTTTGGCTTTTCCGGAGCGTGGCCCCAACGAGCATATGTGTGTGCACACGTTTCTGTGTGATTTTGGTGCCAAAAAGGTTCACCATTACTGTCCTAAGGAATCGTCATATTTTTCAAAACAGTCTGTCCAGAATATAAACCTGTCCAGAATTTGCCCTTTCTTTGTACACATGAAATACAATACTCAAGTCAGCATGATTTTCTTCTACTACCAAGTGGTTTTCTTATCTCTTTCTCTGCTTGCTGAAAGGTTCAGTTTCTGATAAAGACTAATTCGGTCTACCAAGTATAATAGAGATTCTAGTTTCTATTTGTCAATCATCAAGCAATAGAATGGGGAGTAAGCTATTGTCTCCAAGAATTCGTTTTACCCGTACAAGTATTGCACGGAATAACATTTACAGAAATTTGGATTTCTAACCCAGTTTCAAGGTGCACCTTTACGAACAGAATGCAGTTAGAATGGAGGCCTATAATCTCATACTTTTTAAAAACAGTAAATAGTAAAGAAAGACTGTGTTATCTGAGTAGAAATCTCTAAGCATGCTTATATTCTGTTTACAAACTTCTGAAACCCAGACACAAAATGATCACAGAAGAGATTTCCAGGATGCTGAGCTCTATGTCAGTTCAAATAGCTACGAAGACTCAAAAACCAACTTTTAAAAAGGAATCAAAGATGATTATTAAAACATGATTATTTTATTAACCTATACTTACTTGAAGTTTTGATAAAATTTAAACTATTAAATTATTATTATTATTATTATTATTATTATTATTATTATTATTATTATTATTATTATTATTATTATTATTATTATTTTGATTTGTATACCACCCTCTCTCCCATAGGGACTCAGGGCGGTGCATAGGAATAATAAAGGATAAAATACATATTAATACAGTCAATAGATAAATTTAAAATTAAATTAAATAAATTTAACCTGTGTTAAAATAATAAGAAACCCTATTAAAATGATAGTAAAAACACACTATGCCAGGCCGGCCGCATGAAAAAAGTAAGTCTTTAATGTTCGCCGGAAGAGGCGAAGGTCCGTGATGGTACGAAGGTCAAGGGGCAGGTCGTTCCAGAGAGCTGGGCCCGCCACAGAGAAGGCCCTTCCCCTGGGAGCCGCCAGCCAACAGCTGAATTATGAATTAATTTAAAGATGAAATGGGTATTCTTCCTCAGTATAATCAAGTGTCTTAATTAACAGAGGACTCACTAGAAAATACCCTAGAAAAGCTGAAGGAAAAGGGAAAAGTGGACAGCAGAGGATGAGGTGGTTAGATGGTGTCATGGATGCAATAAACATGAATTTTGGTAAATTCTGGGAGACTGTGGAGGACAGGAAAGCTTAGCGTGTTATGGTCCATGTGGTCATGAACAGTTAGACATGACTTAGCGACTGAACAACAACAAATAATCACGTATATTGAGCATCATTCTTCTCCCAGTAGGTTCATTTTTAATTTCATAATGAGAAAGTTTCCTTATGTGAACTAATGGCTCTGAAAGAAATAGCTAATAATTGGTTTCACATCCAAATTTACTCAGTGAGTTTGTATAACCTTGTATGATCTAAATCTTACCTATATCTTGGCCTTCTATTGATGAGCTGACCATGAATCCTTTTTCTCCAAAAAAGGACCCAGGCCGCCCTGGGTCCTTTTTTGGAGAAGGTGCGGGGTATAAATTTGAAAAATAAAATAAATAAATAAATAAATGAATACCGAAAAGCATAAAATGACATAAAGTAAAAATAAATTGAATGGAAGTCATAGATGATTTACAATGCTACTATTTTGTTATGTTTTACATTATAAGATAAGAGAAATATTTAAACTTATACAGTATGTGTACATTTTTTATTTAATAAAGTTTGATGTATTAATATGTATTCATAAAGAAACAGAGGATCGCCTACTTCTTCACGGGGACAGACACTTTCTTTAAAAAATAAAATAAAACTAGAACACTCAAATCCTTCAAACCCCCCAAACCGAAGTACAATAAAAAATTAGTCAATGCAACAAGAGAGATGCTTGAGTCATTCAGTCTAGGGATTTTAAATTACTGGTTTTTGTTTGTTTATTTATGGTTTATTCACCCTCATAGAGTGAGTGACTCTTGGCAGTCTTTTCTTAAGCATTGTATCTGGGAGAAGAGTATTACTGTTTTAAATTTAGAGACACAGCCCTGCTAAAATATATGCCCCACCTTCTTTTTCTCTTCTCAGATCTAACATTATTGGACCTTGCTAACATTATTGTGAAATAAGATGTAAGTATTGCACTGTATATGTGGGTGTTGGATTAACACTGTAATTTATTTACAAAAGTTGTAATCTGCCATAGGCAAATCAGATTAATTCAAGTCTTGGTATTTTTTAATCCCTTATTCTCAACATCAATAAACTGATTCTGCACAGTTTACACATTATTTAAAACAGGAGTGTCAAACTCGCAGTGTCATGTTGTCATCACATGACATATCGTGACTGGTTTCCCTGTCGCTAAACCGGGGGTGAGCGTGGCCAGCATGTGATGCATCCAGCCTGTGGGCCACAAGTTTGACACCCCTGGTTTAAAACATTAACAAGAAGAAAAACAGCTAGAGGCAAAAAGAAGGGTAAAAATGACAGAATGACAAAACCGGATAGGAATAAAGGAAAACAACCCACATAGTCTACTCTAAAAGATGCTTCAATCAAAGCAGAGGTGGCATTCAGCAGGTTCTGACCAGTTCTGGAGAACTGGTAGTGGAAATTTTGAGTAGTTTGGAGAACCGGTAAGTACCACCTCTGACTGGCCCCGCCCCCATCTATTCTCTGCCTCCCGAGTCCCAGCTAATCGGGAGGAAATCGGGATTTTGCAGTATGGGGAAGGCATGGAGATTTTACAGTATCCTTCCCACAAAGCCACACCCACAAAGCCAAGCCATGGCCACAGAACCGGTGTTAAAAAAGTTTGAATTCCACCACGGAATCAAAGGCCTGGGCAAAGAGCCATAAAGACATGATGCTCAGGATTTGGAATATAGTCATGGAAGGCCAGAATTTAATAGATTCCAAAAAGGGGGGGATTGGATCTGTGCTGTATATTAAGAAATTATATGACTAGATGTAAATCACACAACTGAGCCAGAGATAGGTTCCTATCAGTTCGGACCAGTTTGGCAGAACCAGTAGTAATTTGGTGGCCTGGGTCGCTGGAACCGGCAGCGACCCAGACCTGCCACACACCCCAAACTGGTTCTCCCAAGGGGCCACCATCTTGTTTTTTGTTTCTGCGCATGCATAGAACAATTTTCAAAGAATTTGCAAAAAAAATAATTTAAAGGTTTTGTGCATGCACAGACCTTTTTGTTTGCAAATGCGCATATTTGCGGAGCAAACTTTTTGGGGCACTGATCTGGCACTAATGCCGGCAGCAACCCACTCCTGAACCGAGCACAGAAATCCTGTTGATAGTGTTTGAATAAGAATAAAAGGACAGGAAAACAAAAGTGATTTTGTTCTGGAAGTTCATTATAAACTACCTAGGCCAGGGGTCTGCAAAGTTGGCTCTTTGAAGCCGGGTGGACTTCAACTCCCAGAATTCCCCAGCCAGCATTCGCTGGCTGGGGAATTCTGGGAGTTGAAGTCCACCCAGCTTCAAAGAGCCAACTTTGCAGACCCCTGGCCTAGGCAGACAGAAGTTAGGGATTAGGTCTTTCTGTATCAAGTAATGAAGCTTTCAAACCAATATGTATCAATGACAACAGAAAGAGTTTAGCTGCTGGAAATCTTGCTGTGCCAAAAGGTCTAGCAAATTCTTGTCTTCTTTTGCTGACAATCCCAGTCAAAAGGCAGAACAAGGAACATGGAGCTAATTTTTACCAACAGGAAGAAAATGGCCAGACTATCTTTGACTTCATGATGTCAAAAGGAAAAAGAATTGGCTGGATGTAGGCAGATCAGATTTTGATAAGCCTACACACGGGCATGATCCAATGATGACAAATCCTGAAGGAGAAAAACAAGTCAAGGAAGGATAGATATCTTGCAATCCAAGATACAGATGTCACACCTGTAAACAATCTTTTTCTAGAAGGAAAAATATCTCCTCTTTTGTGAAGGTACACAAAGTGCTTTCTCAAAACACTGGGAAAAAAGGGGGATGTTTTCTTTCTTCACACACATATTAAAGCAGGACAGTATAATCAGAAAGGGATATAAAGTAGCCACCAGAAAATACAGATTGTAACAGAAATCAGAACAAATGCTTTTCGACAAAAATGAAACAAAGAGGTCACAGATATGAAGAGAAAGAGGTAATTAACTCTTATTTTGGAGTTGTCTTGTTTTAAAAAGTATATGAAACCTTTCCTGGCCTTACCTGTGTTATTAACTGAGAATGAGAGCTGTAGTTCCGGACAGATGAGATTAAAAAATAAATAAAACACGCAACTAATTTTAATGGATTTAGGGGTCTCTGGGGCCAGATGCTAGGTCAGTGGTTCTCAACCTGTGGTCCATGGATCCCAGGAAGGGTGGGGGATTGTGGCAGGACAATTTCATCAGAGGTGGTCTGCAAAGGCTTGAAGAAATGTTAAGATTTATATCTTAAGTCTTAGTGGTCCGTGGCCATGGTGTGTGGCCACAAAAGGTAGCTAGGTTACTGAAGAAACTAATGGAGGTGTGACTGAAATGCTGCTGACTGAGAATTTCTGGAGAACAGATAAGGTTCTAGAACAGGGGTCTCCAACCTTTGCAACTTTAGGTCTGAAGGACTTCAGCTCCCAGAATTCTCCAGCCAGCTTAGCTGGCTGGAGAATTCTGGGAGCTGAAGTCCTTCAGACTTAAAGTTGCAAAGGTTGGAGACCCCTGTTCTAGAAGACTGGAGAAGGGCAAACGTTGTTCCTATTTTAAAAGGGGGGGGAGCCAACCCATGAAATTATAAGTCTGTCATCTTGGCACCTAAACCTGATTATTAAACAGATTTGTGAGCACTTGGATTGGAATACAACAATTAACAGAAGCCAGCAAAGGTTTATCACAAACAAGTCACACCAGATTAATCTTATCTCGGGTTTCTTATAGGAATGACTACCTTCACAAATTGGGGATATAGTGCAGACATCGTGTACCTTGACCTCAGCAAAGCTTCTGACAAAGTACTTCAGGATATTTTTGTTCAGAAAATAATCTGATCTGGGGAAAAGCCAACTCGGTCTTGTGGTTAAAGATGCTGAGCTAGGCCAGGAAAACCCAAGTTCTAGTTCTACCCTACGCATGAAAGTCAGCTGGGTGACTTTGGGCCAGCCATGATCCCTCAATCCTAAATCAGGAGAGTCAGAAGACATCTCAGAAGGCATTTCTGTATACGAGACCGCCTTCTGCCCCATACATCCCTTCGTCCGATCCGCTCCCACAGAGAGGGCCTTCTCCGGGTACCGTCGGCCGGGCAATGCCGGTTGGCGACACCCAGGGGAAGGGCCTTCTCTGTGGTGGGCCCGGCCCTCTGGAACGACCTACCCCCCGACCTTCGCACTACCTCGGACCTCCGCCTCTTCCACCAACGTCTTAAGACGTACCTATTCCAACAAGCCGGCCTAGCATAGCCCCCCGTTTCTGACTCTATTTATAAATTTTAATTTTTTAGGGTTTTAAAGGGTTTTTAGCACGGGTTTTAATTTAATTTAATATGTTTTTAATAGTATATATTGCTTTGTTATGGTTTTTAATAATGCCTGTGCGCCGCCCTGAGTCCTAACAAGGAGAAGGGCGGGGTATAAATTCGAAAATAAAATAAAATCAATAAATTTCTGGCAAATCATCTTTGAAAATGTTACCATGAAAACTGCACTGTCCTGCCCACATTGTCCCTAAAACTGACTCCAAAGGACCATAAAAACAACATTATTAGGGATAGATGATAGTGATGATGATTATATAAATGAGTAATAGGCTAAAAAATTGTACCCAGAGAACTCAGAAGTGGTTCTGCATAGATGGAGGTAGGAAATTAGAACCGAGTAGATTACCCCACAGCTATGGGGCAACCTTATTTACAAAAGGCATGAAGAAATGATTACTCCTTTTGCAAATTACACAAAACTAGGAGGAGTAGCTAAAAGAGGAAAAGAAGACTCAAAAAGTTCTTCTGCATTAAATACTCAAGTGAAAAAAAAGATTTAAAGTGAGTAACATAAAGGTTTTCAGCTGAGGAAAATAAATAAAAAGGATAAATACGGGATAGAGGGGAGATCTGGCTTGGTACTCGTTTCTGTGGAAAGAAAAAGAATCTGGTGTTTTACTATGCCAGTGATGGTGAACCTTTTAAGGCTCACGTGCCATAAAGGGGTTGTGCGCCAATGTGCCACACTCATAATGCAATGCATGTGCCCCCAGTGCGCATGCATGCATGACAGGTGCTCCCATTTTTTACATGCTTTTTTCACCCTCTCCAGGCTCCAGAAGCTTTGTAGGAGCCTGGGGAGGGTGAAAACAGCCCCCGGCTCGCCTCCCCCCGGAGGCCCTCCAGAGACTTCAGGAGCTTCCTTGAAGCCTCAGAGGACTAAAAACAACCCTATGAGCAAACCAGAAGCCTCTGGAGGGCGTCCGGGAAGGGGAGGGCTGTTTTTGCCCTTCCTAAGCTCCTATAAAACCTGGGGAGGGTGAAAAATGGCTTTAAAAATGGCTGAATCATCTGGCCAGTGCGCGCATGGCCAGGGCAACACCTTGCGTGCCCTGCCAAATGGCTCTGCGTGACACCTGTGGCACGCATGCCATAGGTTCGCCATCAATGTCCTATGCCATAAATTGAATATATGCCAATGATTTGAGGCAACTGCTCAAAGGAAAAAATGCTATTCTGAAATGTTATTAACAGGAGTAGAGAGCCCAGTTTATGGGAAGTAATTAACCCATTCTGTTTGTTAATAGTCAGGTCTTACTTGAAATGGTGCATCCAGTTCTAGGCCCAGCAATCTAGGGTGGTTTTCCTCAAACTGGTTCCATACAACTGTAAGTTTCCATGAGGACTTGAATGGGTTCTATAAACCTCAGGGGGTTGGGGGAGATTTCTTTACAAAAGACTAAAGTCCCTTGACACTGAATTGGAATTTTAATCAAGGCTATGATCAAGCTGGTGGAGTTTCACCGTCACATGTAGCGCCATCTTGTACCTAATCTAATCACGTCTCTCTCATCGCATCTAATCCTAGACTAGCAGCTAATTTGGATCTGAGCAGAAATTAATCCTAGGACATCCAAAGTGCTTAAAGGGAGAGTCCTTTTTGTAGCAACGTTTTAGTTCTATTACCAATGCTGCTGGGTTTTTGTTGTTGCTGTTGCTGTTTTGGCTACTTGTCTCATTTGAGAGAGAAAAAAATCCTTATTTCAAAATAGTTCCCATATGTTGGGATTAATTTGAGAGAACAATTGTTGGAATATTCCAGCATTCTGTGTCTCTGAATATCTTGCTGACTAGGTGGCTCAGTGGCTAAGACACTGAGCTTGTTGATCAAAGAAGTCGGCAGTTCGGCAGTTCAAATCACTAGGAGAGGTCTCCTGCGTGAGCAGGGGGTTGGATCAGATGACCTCTAAGATCCCTTCCAACTCTGTTACTATTTACAGACATGCATTTTTTCAGCATTTCTTTACAATTAAAACCCCACTTCTAACCAATAGAAAAGCAGTCCCCAATTGTCATTATTTCGGCCACCAGAGCATTTTAGGACTATGAAGAATGAATGGGGGCAGTTTGTCGGCTTGCCTATCACTTAAAGAATAGTCTGATTTTTTTCATCCCTCCTCCTGACACCATGACACAGAAAAATCTTCTATGGCCTTCCAAAAATTCAAGAGGTAGAAGTCCTCCCAACCTTTCAAGAATTTGCTCCCTAATTTAAAGCACAGAACTCAGACAGGTTGAGTTTACAGGAAAAATAATACAGTGAAAAAAGGCTTCATTTGCAAAAATGAAAAAAGGCTTCATAAGCAAGATAAGGCCAAGATTTCCACACCCACCCATAAGAATTTCAGCTGAATGTTCTTCTCTCTGGGAAAACGATACAAACAAGATTGATTCTGATTTTTATATTGGTGAAAATCTAAACTGATGACATTCCTATGTACCCTGGTTATTATTAGTACTTGCACAAATATATATATCATTGTTCCTGGTATATCAGAACCCATTAACATAAAGGTAAAGGCAAAGGTTCTGCTCGCGCATATGTGCTAGTCATTCCCGACTCTAGGAGGCGGTGCTCATCTCTGTTACAAAGCCAAAGAGCCAGTGCTGTTCGAAGTCATCTCTGTGGCCATGTGGCCGTCATGACTAAATGTTGAATGCTGTTACCTTCCCACCAAAGATGGTTCCTATTTTTCTACTTGCATTTTTACATGCTTTCAAACTGCTAGGTTGGCGGAAGCTGGGACAAGTAACAGGCGCTCACTCCGTTATGCAACATTCGGGATTCAAACCACTAAACTGCCAACCTTCTGATCGACAAGCTTAGCATCTTAGCCACTGAGCCACCACATCCCTTAATAGCATAAGACCAGATCAAATATTATGGGTCATTTGGTTGATTCCCTGACTTGATGCAAAAAACCAGAACTAGACCAAGGCCCACCATTCGTTTTCCAGTTTCTATTTGAAAGACATATAGTGAAGGAAAGTATATGCACTAATTCCATTGTGGAATTCCTTTCATAGTTAAGGAACTAGGAACATCAGCTTGGCAGGGACAATCAGAGGGGTAAATCTGACTGATTTTATGGAACTTCAAAAACCTTCCTCCAAATGTCTTATACTTTGCACATTTTTTCTCTGATAAAACTATTGCACTGCATACAGCCATCTAAAGTTGAAAGATTCAATTCCCGGTAGAGGGCTTGAACCCTACTGAACAACATCTGGCTACATCTGGCTTTAGATTCCCAATAAGGATGAAGCCAATAATCTGCAGGGTGCTTAGATGTGGCCCATAGGGCCACCCTGAAAAGAGCAAAGGACTGGCCTGTGCTGCCTATGCCAGTCAAAATGGGCTCCCCAGCTCCGTTTTTGGCTGCGATGGCCTCCCGAGGTCTGTTTTCACTGGCAGAGGGTTACAGGAGGCTGTCGCAGCCAGAAACGGAGCTGGAGAGCCTATTTTGACTGGCAGAGCACTCGAGCCACCACAGGCGCTCCCCCCCCCAATATGAGTGATGTCAAGCTGGCCATGCCCACCCCAGCCACACCCACCCTGCCCCTCAAACTCAAACACAGCTCTGATGCAGCCCTCAATGAAATCGAGTTTGACATATATGGTGTAATATGACATATGTGATATAACATCTGCACCATTCCCCATCTGAGACTTTAAGAGAAGGTGAACTCTTTATACCATTCTGATAGAGCCTGGATATGAGGGTAGGGGGGAAAACTTTGATGGGAAAAATATCAGCCCTTCTTAACCTGACAAAATGGTTCATACAGTTCAGACCACTAGAAATGAAATGTCAAAAATGGCTTTGAATCAACACTGTACGCCAAGAGCTTCAACAGGAACTTTTCACTACTTTTCTCTCAGAAGAAGTGAACAGACTATTTGGATACTGTGCTGAAATCATGTGTCAGCACACCTATCACACAAAATATTTTTAAACCAACTGTAAGTTGCAACAACTGGGTGTCATATAATAGACTAGGCCAAACCTAAACCACATTGCTTTGCTCACACCATGCCGCAGAGATTATTATCAAGGCAATGAAAGTACAGGTTGTCCTCAACTTATATCCAGTCATTTAATGCCATTAGAAGTTATGAATACCTCAGAAAAGGTGAATTATAGCCCATAAACCACTTCCAGCAGTGTAAATCATAACCCCCACTCATGTGATCATAATCTGGGGCCTTGGCAAGCTGTTTATGCTCACGACCAGCTGCCAAGTGCTTCTCAATCCTGTGATTGCCATTTACAATCTTCTCTGTTGGCTGACCTACTAAGTCAGGGGTGTCCAAACTTGGGAACTTTAAGACTTGTGGACTTCAACTCCCAAGATTCCCCAGCCAGCTGGCTGGGGAATTCTGGGAGTTGAAGTCCACAAGTCTTAAAGTTCCCAAGTTTGGACATCCCTGCACTAAGTCAATGAAGAAGCCAGCAGGGAAGATTTGGGGCTGCTTGCTCGGAGGAGTTCCTCTCGTCTCTGGACACCCAGTGAAAATAGCTGCCTGGTAAGGTGGGAGGTGGGGAATGTGAAGCTGAGATTCTCTGCAATCAGGGCAGACTTTTGAGAACTTGCCAGGAAGGAATCTCTGCTTGGCATCAAGCTGAGATTTCCCACACAACAAGGATTTTCCCTCCCCTCCATCCCCAGCATGACTATATCCCAAGGTGCATGGAATGCAGTGACCTTCCTACCGTAGTGGTACCTATTTAACTACTCGCATTTGCATGTTTTCGAACTTCTAGGTGGGCAAGACTGGGGCAACTTACTCCATTGTGTAGCACTTGAGTCTCAAGCCAGGACTGTCAGCTTTCTATTAAGCTCAGCTCAGAGGTGGTATTCAGCGGGTTCTAACTGGTTCTAGAGAACCGGTAATTGAAATTTTGAGTAGTTCGAAGAACGGGCAAATACTACCTCTGGCTGGTCCCGCTCCTGATCTATTCCCTGCCTCCTGAGTCCCAGCTGATTGGCTGGGTCTTCTTTCGTTGTCCTGCACAGGAAAACGGAGCTGGAAAGCAGGTTAGTGAGCTAGGGAGGGAATGGGGATTTTGCAGTATCCTTCTCCTGCCACGCCTACCAAGCCACACCCACAGAACCGGTAGTAAAAAAAATTGAATCCTACCACTGGCTCAGCTTCTTTATCTGCTGAGCCATTGCAAATCTTCAGGATTTGAATTGCATTCCTGCTACCCAACAAAGGATTTCTCCCTAGAAGACAGGGATTTTAGCTCTGTTCTTACAGCCCAATGAAAGATTCTCCCCCTCCAAGCACCCTACACTTCTTACCTAGAACTCCCATCTGCTTAATAGCCATTTAACAGCCATAACTCAGAGTGCTGGGATTATAGTCATTGGGGAAAGCAGTCACATGGGCATCTTGCTTAAAAACCACTTCACTCAAAGACCAAGATTCTGGTCCTAATTGTGGATGTAACATGAGGACTACCCGTAACCAAGGAATGTTATTAAAATATGTGATACTTTTGACTTTTTTATGTATGACTTGCAGCCTTGTAGCAATCATCCAGGAGTTGTGTCACTCTATTTACTTCCTCATTCCCTCAACGATGAATTTAATGTAATTAGTAACAAGGAAAACAATGCATCTACTTCACCTTCCTTGACTCCCAAATGAGAATTCATCACCCCTTGGTGGCTTGTGACATGCACTGAAGGCATCATCTCACTTTTTGCTCTAATTATAAATTGCACATAATGAACCTATCTTTAAAAACACGTGCATTTTACTGAGAGAGCAAACGAAATTGTTCATTATCCTTTAGCTAAAGAATTGCACTGCATGATCAAATCATATCTTCCATTATACACTGTGAGAAGGAATCAAGAAACTTGCCTAACATGAGACAAGTTCACAGCTAACTTAATTAATTAAAACCAAGTATTACAAAGCTACAGGTCATACAGCTTTTTCTTGATAACAAGAAAAGCAGATGCAAAGATTAGATTAGAAACAATTTGGAGGAACAAATGGGAAACTTGATGTCTTTGGGATTGCAACTCCCAGAATTAACAGTCAGAGTAATTCTGTGTGTTTATTATCTGAATATCTGGAGTGTGTCTTATTGTGCTTCAGCACTATTCAGCATTTTATTCAATGAAGTATTATTACTGAAGGAGACAAAAGAGCAGCAGCTGAACAAACTAGATTTGTCAGTCTATTTTATTATTCTTTTAATTAAGTAATTTGATTTTACATTTAGACTTTCAGCTAGGTGCAGGGTTTTTTTTTCTCAAACAGTCCATTAGCATGACAAATCCTAGGGGAATTTTTCAAACCTGTTTCATGAAAAGAGTTTTCTTCTCTCATAATTCAATTAATCAGGCCAGAGTTTTTACCCTTCCCCATACAGTACACACTTTCAATGGCTGGAATCTCATGAAGGTACCCCCAAAAAATTAACCCTTAGTAGTTTTCTCAGCCAATCTTAGAACTAACAGAAGGACTGAACTTTGAGAATATGCACAAAAGCTTGATCAAAGTTAAGTTTCCTGGAAGTTGTGTTAAGACTGCAGCAATAAAAATGAGTGAAGCACATTACCTTTTTAAATATCCCATTATTTTTAATTAAAGTAAGTTCACCCTTAGTGTGACATCTGGCTCATATCTGATTGGCTAAGTGGACAAAAAAATCCCAAATGACAAGCTTCACAGATATGGTGTGAAATGAGCCACCCAATTCTCACCAGATAACATCGTATGCATTGAAAACTTTGTGCAATGCAGAAAATAATACCCCATCACCGGTTCGTCCTCCACGAGGGGGAAGAAAAAAAAAGAAACTACTTTTGACTGAATCATACCTTTGAGTCATACAAAACAGTACTTACTACGCAACGTTTCAGGAAGATACATATTTTTTCCCCGCCCTAACTGGAGATGACAAAACCTAAAACCTGGAGACGCCGGTAAGGAAAATGTGAATCCAAAGTTTCGCCGGCAATCGGTGACGGAACTCTAGGATAGCAGAGGCGCGTCTTTAAAAGCCATTTTCCCCACGCCGCGCGGGGTTCCCGCAAAACAAACCCAGGTAGCCCCCGGGCCCAGAAGAAGAAGAACGAGGCTGGAGGAACTAGAGGACGCCATCCGTAAACCGGGCTGTTTCCACTAAGCAAGCAAGTTTTGCCTGTTTCTCGCGTCGCCTTTCCCGGACAGGGGAACAACTTTTAGCAGGCAGGAAACATCGCTTGGAGAACTCGCAGCGTTCCTTCCCCGGGAGCCGCCACGTTCTTGATCCGGCCAGGGCAAGTCACGTGTGAATGGCTGGTCCCAGGCAACGGTCACAACTATTCCAAGCACATCTGGCACGAGCGATTTCATAAGCCGGGAGGGAGGGACGGAGGGGGATCTTTGGTCTCCAACGGGGCCGCTTTGGGGTTTGAATGCCCAGCGCCAGGAAGCTTTGGGGCAACGAATTCCTTCTCCAACAGTTCACACAACCTACCAAATACGGAATGAACCAACATTGCCTGCACATTGCAGATTGCCAATGTCTGCACAACTAAAACCACGTTAAAAAAAAAACTTGACGGAGAGGCCTGGTTGCCACAACAGGTTTTAACATAAACTATCCATTGCAAGTCTCGCCTAGGGCACTGTGAAGATCCAGGGAAAATGGCACTCTCCTGCTAGAGGCCAATCGGACTCCATCATTTTATACATGATGTACAATGACAATAAAGGCTGTTACTAGATACTTTATTCATTAAACATGAAACTCAGTCAACTGAACATTCAAAAATGTGTCACAAATACCATTGACTGGTGCTAATGATTGATACCGGTTGCTGCCAATGTCCTTTGTATCAACCAATTATTATTGTTGTTGTTGTTGTTATTCACTTTATTCATTAAACATGAAACTCAGCCAACTGAACATTTAAAAATGCATCACATGACTGGTGCTAATGGTTGATACAGTCTGCTGCCAGTGTCCTAGGTATTAACCAAGTACCTTCTTAAAATATAAGATCTTCCGAGTAGCACAGTTTTTTTTCCAGTTCCACTGGGATTATTGCAGGAAGCTGCAATTGGTTGATGTATCTTGTAAAATTCTTGAACATGGTGCCAAGTGCCCCGATGCCAATGGGTATCACTGTTACATGCTTCATTCATAGCCGTGTAGTTTTAATGGCCAGGTCACGATACTTCATTATTTTTTCAAGTTCTTTTTCTTCGACTCTGGTATCTCCAGGATTTATTGATAGCGATATCAATAAATTGTACACTTTGATATTATTATTATTATTATTATTATTATTATTATTATTATTATTATTATTATTATTATTATTATTATTATTATTATTATTATTATTATTATTATTATGCTGTGGTTAATCTTTGGTGAGATTCACAGCCTTTGGGGCTGGTTGGTAACTCAACAGTTCGAGTCCTAACCAAGGACCTAGGAACTATTAAGGTAATATCGGAGGATATAAGCTGTTCCAAGTAGGGTGGTTTTTTGTAGAGTCAGAATGTTTAAGTCTGGTAAATTTAGAATTTCTAATTTCTAGAAATTTAGAATTTCTAAATAGCGAGGTAGCTCTTTAGGTATTGCTCCAAGGGCTCCAATTACAATCGGGACAACACACAATTTCTTTTTCCACAGTTGCTCAACTTCAATTTGCAGGTCCTGGTACTATTATTATTATTATTATTATTATTATTATTATTATTATTATTATTATTATTATTATTATTATTATTATTATTATATTCATTCATTCATTCATTCATTAAACATGAAACTCATTCAACTGAACATTCAAAAATGTATCACAAATACCCTTGACTGGTGTTAATGGTTGATACGGGTTGCTGCCAGTGTCCTAGTTATCGTCATCATCATCAACATCATCATCATTATTATATCATTTACATGTCAACAGTAACAAGGTGGCCAGGCCCAGTGCTCCACTCCAACCAGAGTTTCCCAAAAGGTTTTTCCCACCTGCTAAGTTACTCTTTAGGGCCAGTTTCTCTCTTAGCATCCTCCAGTTTTAACAGCAGCCTGGAAGCCGAAGGGGACACCAGCGCCAGGAAAGCTTTGCTCAGGGTGCCGCGAAAGCGATCTCGGGACAGGACAGCGCGCATCCCCCCCCCCCATCTCCTGAGATCCCTCGATCCCAGAGCAGCTCCCACCCAAGTAGTTATGGCTGTAACCCGCGCCCTAAGGGAAGCTATAACCTTTGTTTGAGAGCGGATTGTTGACATAAGGCTTCGCCTATATGTGAAGAGAATCCAGTTAGTCGGGCTTGATGAAGCAAAAACCTAGTTCAACGAACCGCTCGTTGCGCTCTCGCTTCTCCCAGGATTTCGCCACCTGCTCCATAAACCGGGCATCCCCCCCCCCTCGCTACCTGGGCTCCTGCGGGAGATGAATCGTACCCGAGGCGACCCCTACGTTGAACATAGCTGGGAAGTCAGGGAGGGGGAAGCAGCCTGAACCCCGGCTCTTTCACAGCCTGCCTGGCGCTAAGTAACGAGAGGAACTAACCTGGCAGCACCGGCTCTAGACAGCACTGAAAAAGGAGGCCTCCCACCAACTTCCGCAGGGCTTGCGCTGGGTTCGAAACGAGACAGGTGCTTGCGCTCGCTGAGCCGCCCTGGGGGAGACGGACGCCTCCTTGCCCGCGCCCGGCGCACCAGAAGGCAAGCAGCAACTGCGCTCGGGAGAATAGAAGCGGCCGTGGTGCTTCCCGCTCTGGCGCAGCCCAGCCCTGGGCTGCCTCGCAGAATCCGCCCATTGGGATTGGCCGGAGTGAGTTGTGACTCATTTTTTTTTTTTTACTTGCTTACCTTCCCCTTCCTCAGTCGCCTCCGCACGTGTTTCTTGGACGCCAAGCAACCAGCGCAGCCTCTGCTCAGGTGGCAGAAGGGGGCGCTTTGGGCGCCGAAGTTTTTAAAATGACTATTTTAATTATACTGAACAGCTTGCCTCCAGAAGTTGTGAATGCCCCAACCCTGGAAGTCTTTAAAAAGATGTTGGATAGCCATTTGGCTGAAATGGTATAAGGTTCCTGCCCACGCAAGGGGGTTGGACTAGAAGACCTACAAGGTCCTTTCCATCTCTGCTATTGTATTGTATTGTATTCCCCCCCCCCTCTCTCCCTCCCCTGCTCACACGGCTGCCCAATAAAATGAGCTCTACTCCAAGCGATCGTGCAAGCAGACATGATAGTAAAGGAATGCTAATCTTGTCCATGGAGATTCTCAGCCATCCCAGTCAAACAAAGCTTCTTCCAACATGTTAAAAACAAGAAAAAAGTTAAAAGAAACAATTGGTCCATTGCTGGGAGAAAGTGACAAGCAACAGGGAGAAAGCAGAACTATTTAACTCATTTTTTGCATCTGTCTTTACACAAAGGGGATAAAACAGTCCAACCTGTCAAAAACCGCACCACAAAAATCAGATTAGGAACATAAGTTGAAATAGGGAAGAAAATAGTAAGTGAGCACCTGTCTACCCTAGACGAGTTCAAATCACCAGGACTGTATGGATTACACCCCAGGGTTCTGAAGGAATTGGCAGACGAGATCTCAGAACCACTGAACTATATCTTTCAGAGATCCTGGAGCACCGGGAAACTGTCAGAGGACTGGAAAAGAGCAGATGTGGTTCCCATCTTCAAAAAGGGGGGGGGGGGGAATACAGGAAACTACAGACTATCAGCCTGACCTCAATACCAGGAAAGATTCTGGAAAAGATAATCAAGCAACGAATTAGCGAACACCTAGAAGTAAACTAAGTCATAGCCAAAAGCCAACATGGGTTTGTCAAAAACAGATCATGCCAGACTAATCTTATTGCATTCTTTGACAAAGTGACAAAATTAATGGACCAGAGGAATGCCTTTGATATAGTTTACTTAAGGCATTTGATAAAGTAAACTATAACCTACTACTTGATAAAATGGAAAAATGTGGATTAGACAGCATCACCACCAGATGGATTCGTAACTGGCTGACCAACTGCACTCAACGTGTAGTCCTTCATGGACCTGCATCTACATGGAGGGAAGTATGCAGTGGAGTCCCCCAAGGCTCTGTTTTAGGCACAGGACTGTTTAACATCTTCATCAATGATTTGGACGAGGGAATAAATGGGGAACTCATCAAATTTGCAGATGACACCAAGCTGGCAGGTATAGCCAACTTGGTGCTGGCTGTACTTTGATATCTTCTGCCCGATGGTAGAAGTGGAAAGAGACACTGACCAGGGTGTGAATCATCTCTGAGTATCTTCCTTACTCTGCTAGTCTAGTAAAAAAAAATCAGCATTGGAATTGAACCTTATTTTTGTAACTTTCATATTCTAGTTATAGAGCAGTACCATTTCCTTTAATCTGGTACTCTCCAGGTATGAGTACTTATATATAAACTCAAGGTAGGGTAAAAAGTAACAGGGAGGAAAGGACTATAGCAATGATTCAGGAAGTCAAAAAATGTTAGGAATTTTAATCATTCTGTTAATTGACCTCAAGGGTCATATCAGTTAACAAAATCATTTTTAAGGACTGCTTCCTTTTGTTGTTTCACAGCGTACGTACTGCATACTGTAATAGCTGGATTATTTTAAACTTACTTGTGCAGGTCAGATGTTCAGTGAATCCAGCTATTATCTGTTAATAATGATATGATGTGATTGATAATGTAATTAATGGCCTCTAAACCCATTATTCAATAAACCATGGTTGTAAATTATAGCTTCCTATGTGTGTACAGTCCTACATTTAGAAATGTTTTCTGTGCGTGCCAAGCTTTGTGGAATTGCCTTGTTAATGCTTTGGAGGTCCGTCTTAAAGTAAGGTGGCCTCCTGTCTTCCAGAAGCGAAGCATCCACCATCCTTTGCTTGATCTTATTTCTGAGCCTTTTCCATTAGATAGTTGAAGTAGCAAGACACCCTTAAGGGAAATGGCATATCTCCAGACCTCCACAAGACAATCTGACGCATATTATCAAGGAAAATGATGACTGCCTCAAGCACACCAAATAGCTATTTAGTCCTACGCTATATGATACTTCCTGTTTGCTTTAATTCCTATTCAGTATTTAAATTCATTTAAAACAGTAATTGCTTCCCAAGTATCTACTCAATGCACTCCTCAGAGATGGGTTGCAGGCTGCAATATGTTGATTTGCAAGGCAGTTTGAAAGCCATCGTTGCTGCAAGGGTAAACCTCTAGCCCCAAGCATCTGTGTCCCAGCCTGGTAAATATGATGGGTGACCTGGCAAAGGAATTGCCTTCTTTTCTTACTGTGTTTACCATAAAAGGTAAAGATTTCCCTCGCACATATGTGCTACTTGTCCCCAACTCTACAGGGTGGTGCTCATTTCTGTTTCAAAGCCAAAGAGCCAGCAGTGTCCAACGACGTCTCCATGGTCATGTGGCTGGCATGACTAAATGCCGAAGGCACACAGAACGCTGTTACCTTCCCACCAAAGGTGGTTCCGATTTTTCTACTTGCATTTTTACATGCTTTCGAACTGCTAGGTTGGCAGAAGCTGGGACAAGTAATGGGAACTCACTCCCTTAGGTTGCTGTGCTAGGGATTTAAACCACCGACCTGCTGACCGACCTGCTGATTAACAAGCTAAGTGTCTTAGCCACTGAGCCACTGCATCCCTTATGTGTTTGCCATATAAGGGATATGGTAAATACCATATTTACCATATCCCTTACGTGTTTACCATACATCTTCCTATAAAGGAAGTGGAGACTTCTGCTGGATTTTTGGATTAGGACAAGTATAGCACTGCCTGTTACGGTAGATTTTGCCCCATTTGCTGGGATTATGATTTCATAATTTGAATTGATACAATTTTCTAGACAGCAATTTGATTCTCTGTTGGAGACAGACAATGGTGATCTGCAATCAGTGGGATTATAAGAAGACCCACGGCTACTGCTTAATCTCAAAATTAGAGATTAAATGTAAAATCAAAATGTCTATGTTGTCCTCCCACGGGGTTGGCAAAAGAAGTAGACGGATCCTGCTCTTCAGGACTCACAAAGGATCAATTGTTACCCATCTTTCTTTCTGTGTGTTATAACCACCTATGATTCCAACCAGTTGTTGGTTCTCTTTGTATAGCTGTACTGAAGTTCAGATGTCCTGCAGAGCTACAACGTGCCTTGCAAATCATGACTTGAAGCGTTTTATATGAATCTAGCCATGATTTATTAAACTTGGTTAATATCTTGCATAAATTATGGCTTGTTTTACCATAAATTATTGATTGAAATAAACATACTAAAGCATAAACCTATATTTTATGTTAAGGTTCACATAATATGTTAAATCAGAACAGAGAGTATTATGGTTTAACACAATGTGAACTTCTGCCATTATTTATTTACATATAATATGACACACTAAAGCTTAACAGTTGGTTAATGAGTCTCAACATCAAAACAAAATTAACTTAATTTCTGATTGGTACAAGATTTACACTATTGCTCAAACCTGAACAAGTAGTCAGTTATTATTTTGATGATGATGATGATGATGATGATGATGATGATGATGATGATGATGATGATACTGTCAGTCATCAAAAACATATTGGGACCCTAAATGGAAAATGAAATGCAAAATGTGTTGAGCTGGTTTCAGAAAAGGAGAATAAACAAGAAATGTTATTTCTGATACATGCCAAAGAAAATGAGAAAGAATGCCAAAAATAAGCCCAAATTGGCTTCAATGACAAATATTTTTTCTAGAGACAATCATGTTAAGCTTGGAATGTCCTTAGGAAAATGAAAACCCTATAATTGCATTTATTATTCTCATGCACATCCTGTAGACAAGAAAACTGTAGTGTGAGCAAAACTGAATACTTTCTTTATTTATTCAATCAAAGTGTATTTTGCTTTGCAAGAGTGCCAATTGACAGTATTGACAGTAGTGGTTTTTATACCTGTTACGCTGAACATATTTACAGCTGGTATTTATCATAGGCACATACAACACAATCCTGGTGTTTGTCCAGTTTAAAACTTCTTCCTTCTAAGTTTTTCTCCCAAAGACTATCCCTTTCTAGCTCTCTTGCTTCTTCCTCTTTTCTTCCTCTTTCTCTCTCTCTTTTATGGGATCATTAGGGGAGAGTGAAAAGAAAGGAACTAGCTGGGTTTACTGTAGCATGGTCAGTACAGCATGACTTTCTCCTGGATCTGCTCAGCTGATTTGGGATCTTCTGACCTTCCCCAAAGTCCATGGGGAAGCCAGATTAACTTAACAACTGCGTTACTAACTTAACAACTGCATCAATTAACTTAACCACTATGATAAGAAAGGTCATAAAATGGGGGGAAACTCACTTAAAAATGTCTCACTTAACAACATACATTTGGGCTAAATTGTGGTTATTCGTTGAGGACTATCTGTGGTCTTTCCATGGGAAAAGAACTTTTTTCAGGGTTTTCTGCTCAGTCCTTCCCTGGAGTCTTTTCCTAGAGTTTAGGACTAGTCAAAAACTGATGAGTCCCTTCCTTCCTCTTGTGTGAAAATATCATCTATCTGGGTTTTCATTTCCCTTCTTCCAGGAAAGCCACCCATTGACTTTTCTTCTCCCTCTCCAATCGGGAACTACTAACTGTTTTGCACTTTCATATAATTGTTCTGTTCCAAAGAGCAGAACAAAACAAACAAAAATCTCTTTTATTAATTGACCGTGAATTCTACTCATTCACATCCAGCAAAGTCTTTCAAGGTAGGATTTACAGTCACAGACCTTATCTGACTTGGAGAGCTGCCAGTCCAATATCTGCAAAACTTGGCAAGGAGTCACGAACCAATTAAGTAAACTAATTATCTCCTGCAAACTCCGCTCCCCTTTCAATCGTCTTTTATTTCCTCCAGAAGGGGCCATTCATCATCCACCTGTGCCCTTACTCCCAAGTCGATCCCTGTTCTTTAGCTATTCCCTTTGTCTGGCAACTCTGTGTGTGCACACACTGGGACCAGGCTCCAGCTGTTCATCTGCCTCACTGATGTCTGATTCTGAAGACAGCTGATAACTGGCATACAGCTCTGGTCCCCTCTCTGCCTCTGACACAGAGCCCTCATCAGAGCCTTCCCCAGACTCCAGGACTGGCCCATGTTCTTCCCCAGTCTCCTCACTGTCCGAATCTGCTGCCAGCTCCACTGGCCACTGGCGGGTCACAACAATAATTTCTCTTTCCAACCTTTCTCTCCAGCCACTCAATTTTTCACAGTCTCATCTCCAATTTTGAGTGGGATAAGTGACATGTCCCCCAGCAATTGAGAATGTCATTGTCGGCTGGCGACCCCCAGGGGGAGAGCCTTCTCTGTGGCAGCCCCTGCCCTCTGGAATGACCTACCCCCTGACCTACGGACGATCACCGACCTACGCCTTTTCCGTCGGGCCTTGAAGACCTATCTATTTCATGCGGCCGGCCTAGCGTAGTTTTTAATTTGTTTTAGCAGGGGTTTTAATAGGGGTTTTATGACAGGCCAATTATTTAATGTATTTTTAATGTATTTTATGTTTTATATGGTCGATTTTACCGCCCTGAGTCCCAGTAGGGAGAAGGTGTGGTATATAAATTTAATAAATAAAAAAATAAAAATTGTCCTCCAGGTTCCATTTCCTGATACTTATATAGCAGCCTGGACCAATGGAAATATTATCAGCCCTTGTGACAGCACAGCCACTGTTCAAGGATAGAACTGAGGTGTTTTTTCCATATGCTGACTCATGCCAACAGAAATGCAGCCCCACCAAGTCACTAATCATCATATGCCACAAAGCTCAGTACATACCAAGGAAAGCTGGTTTGGAAGATGAACATAGATCTAAAACTGCAGGAAGAAAGTTCAGTTACCAGACTGTTGCTGATAACACTATCTGACTGCTGCAAATGTTCATCTTTTGGTAAGGATCAAGTGTTGTATCAGCAAATAATCTGCAAACTTTAGTAATATAATCCAAGGAATCTAATTAAAATTTGATACCATTGTTAAATGTAAAGAAGACTAAGCTAATTGCAGTATATATAACAATCAGCGTTAGAAGGGATAATTAGCTACTGATAGCTTAACAGTAAACCATCCAGTAGCCAATAAATATCCTAGAGACTAGCACTTAAAATAGGGATGGGGAATTATGGCCCTTTTATGACTTGTGGACTTCAACTTCCAGAAGTCCACAAGACATAAAAGGGTCATAGTTCCCCACCCCTGATTAAGGCTACAATAAAGGCCTTGGAAAAGATATTCAGATACTACTAGCTGTACCCGGCCGCACGTTGCTGTGGCCCAGCCTGGTTAAATGGCCAACCAGTCTGTGTGTAGATCTACACCTGCACACAAACACGTACACACAACCACCGTATAACCCCCAACCTATCTACCTACTGTATTTCTTCCTCTCTCCCTCTACCTACTTACCTACCTACTGTATTTTCCCTCTCTCTATCCCTCTACCTACCTACCTACTGTATTTCTCCCTCTCTCTCTCTCTATCCCTCTATGGGCCACCTGGGAGTGTGCAATCCTCTGTGCCTTGCTTTGAGCCTAGTAGGCCTCCATACAGTGTGGAACGTTGGAGGCTTGTTCGGTTGCTGAGGAAACGACTGTTGGAAATGTGAGGTGTGTGTGCATGAAGCATCATAAAAAGCAGCCGGATGGGAGGAGCTACAGGGAGGTGAAAACCTAAGAAGTGCGTACTTTTTACATTTGTGCTGCTTGCACATGACACACATGTGTCTGCCACACAAAATGTATGTATGATTGTTACTCCCTTTCTTAGCAACATTGTGTGAAAATTTGGTGGCGATCGGTGCAGTACTTTCTGAGATTAGTAATTTTGCCCAAACTATTTTAAATTTTTATTTATATAGATTATGTGTCTTTATCTACAAAATTAGAAACATTCAGACAATGGGTTCTTTTTCCTGATACTTTATGGATATAAAAATTGGTCTTTGAAGAAGCAAATTCAAACAAATATTTTTATATTGCATAGAATGTATTGATATTATAATAGTGTAAAATACAAATGAAAGAGAAAAATAATAAGGAAATGGGAAAGGATAAGAAAGGGGGAGAAGTACAGGTAGTTCTTGACTTATTGCAGTTCACTTAATGACTATTCAAACTTACGGCACTGAAAAAAAGTGATATATGACTGTTTTTCATACTTAAGACCATGGTCATGTGATCAAAATTCGGATGTTTGGCCACTGACTCATTTATGACAGTTGCAGTGTTCTGAGATCCCCTTCCGACAAGCAAAGTCAATGGGGAAGCCAATCACAACCAACTGAACAATTGCAGTGATTCACTTAACAACTGTGGCAAAAAGTGTCATAAAGTGGGGCAAAACTCATATAATAAATGTCTCATTTAACAACCAAAATGTTGGGCTCAATTGTGGTCATAAGTCAAGGACTACCTGCATAGGATAAGGACAGAAAGGAAAAAAAGCATTGACTTCCCATGTTTTTCAGTGCAATAAAGTACAAAATAAAATTACAGCCTTGACTTTTTTCCTTTTATTTCCCTTTACAAAATAATGTATTGTGAAAATTGTCAAAGATGTAAAAGACAAAGATGTCTTTCAAATGTATGTATATTGGAAATGTAATTCTAAACAAGGTACTTTTTATCTTTCTTGGTGTAATAAAGCAAATAAATATTGGGCCCAGATTCACATCATAATGCAGAAGATTTTCAGAACATATCTAAAATTGAAACCTATTTTTTTCCCTTTTAAGATTGGAATTTTATTATTGTATATGTTGAATGCAGTGAGAATATGCACAGAAATGAAAAGGTATATCAATTCCCCCCAACAGAAGATTTGATGGGAAAAGTGATGGAGCTAGTAGAAATGGCAAGATTGACTGCTTTAATTATAGAAAAGAATATATCCAGCTTTGTTACTATTTGAAAACTGCTCTGAACTTTGTGCTCAAGACTGAAAATAAAAAGTTGCAGCAAATTCAAAAGAACATTGACACTTTCAAACTTTAATGAGGGACTCTTTGAGAGTACTGTTGTACAGTCAGGAAAGTACCCAAATGTATCAAAGAACAAATAGATTTAGAATTTTCACTTGAGGTATAACTGAAAGTTCAAAATAGCATATTTTGGACAAATCATGCAAAGATCTACCTCCTTTGATAAGTCCCTCATACAAGGAGAAGTTGAAGATGATGACCAATAGCAAGGTGGATGGATTCAGTTATAATGGAAGTGAATTACCTATTGAAAAACTAAAAACTCAAGATGAAGAAAAACTACTTTTATGACCAATAAGAGTCAACACTGACTTGATGGCACTTATTTAAACAAATCATAAATTTTAGCACAAACTTCTGCCATTGTATATTTAAACATAACTTGGCAGGCAAAGGCTGACCTAGTTAAACCTATGTTGCCTTTTAACCAACATATTAATAAGATTTACACTGTTGCTCACTCCTGAATGTTTTGCTGCTTCTGATTTGCAGAAATCTAAATTGAAAGCCAGTTACCAAACTTGCAAGGAGTCAAATGATTCCATTTCATATGCTTGCCATGAGGTTTAAGGCTTGTTATTGAACTTACTACTTTTTTCATCTTCACATTCTTTTTTTCCCCTTTTTCAGTTTTTTAATTGTAAGTGAATGGACAGTAACTGTTCTATTCTCATTGAATGTTTGCAAACCACTTTTGAGCCATTTTAAGAATGATAGTAGCTGTGTGAGTGTACAGTTGCCTGCAGAACTTTGCTCAAAGTGTACGTTTAAATCCCTAAGTGAACAAAAGTTGACACAACCACTGAATGACATTTTTCTGCTTACATTTGAATATATACTTACTATTTACATTAGTTATTTACAGACTTAAAATAAGAAATCATGATCATGACCCTGAAAACAAGAGCTGGAAGTTATAGGTAAAGTTGTTAGTCTAGTTGTTATGTCAATACTTAACTTGCATATGAGATGATAACATTTTTCTAGTTTTTACAATTAATTGATCTTTTGTGTCTGTGTGATTATCATTTTTACTAAAGAGTCCAGAGGTGGGTTGCTTCCAGTTTGGACCAGTTTGGGAGAACCGACAGTGGTAATTGGGCATGGGTCGCCGAACCCGTAGTGGTGGCTGGCTGGCCATGCCTCCAAACTGGTTCGCTCTGACACTCATCCTGCCTCATCTTAGCCACGTGCATTCACACAACTGCCTCCTAGTGCCTATAAACAGGTGAGCTACATAATGTACTTGTGCACATAAACTAAATAACATTTTAATAATAAAGAGACAGAATCAAAATGAAGAACGTTGAACAGAACAAGGAACCAAAGGCATGATTGAAACTATTTCATTCCTGTTTTGAATGAAAAGTGTTGCTGAAATAATTCTAGGTTTAGAAACAATTGCCTATTAAGAAGTGATGTAAACTATAATCTGGATCGAAATGTTTACTCGGATGTACACTATGTTCACATAATATACTAAACCCAAGTCAACCCAAACCACCTTATGTTGTGTCCACCCTGTAATTGTGGTTTGTAAACTATCAGGTCAAAAACTTTATTATTACCAAAGATCAAGAAAACAACAAACAGACAATTTGAATTTGAATTTATTTCGATTTATATACCGCACCTTCTCCATCGAGATGGAACCAGGGCGGTGCACAGGAAATTAAAACCAATGAATAATAGAAAATACAATAAATATAGTTAAAAAGAATTAAATTAGAAGCCTGTGCTAAAATTCCCAATAAAAACCCAACGTCCATTTACGAATTGGCAGAAGCTATATCACAATAAGATCTAAACGTTAAGCTAGACCAGCTTGCTGGAAAAAATATGTCTTGAGTGAACGGTGAAAGAGGGGAAGGTCCGTGATAGTGCGAAGTTTGGGGGGTAGGTCGTTCCAGAGGGCCGGCCCTGCCACAGAGAAGGCCCTACCCCTGGGCACCGCTAGCCGGCATTGACCGACGGTTGGCACCCTTAATAGGCCCACTCTGTGGGAGCGAATCAGACGGAGGGAGGTATGTAGCAGGAGACAAGCAAACAAATACAAAAAAGACACATAAGAAAGAAAAATAGGGAAAATGTAGTCTTCAAGGAAGATAACCTGTTGGTTTTTTTGAAGCTGGCTAACAGAACTTTGTAACTTTGTAAGTAATCTGAAAGTTCTTGTTGGCCAATTGAAAGGCTACATGACTATCATCTTATTATTGCTAAAAAAAGGAGAAAATAATTGTTGGCATAAGGCAAAATATGCAGTTGAAAACACATGTGGAATTGTTTAGAGTTCCTCCACAATACAAAGATGTAACCACAAGATGCCTACTCTGCAGTAGTATAGAAGGAAGGATCTTATAATGGCACCCATCAATATTTGGTACAGATCATTGGTGAAATTCAATTTTTTTTACTACCAATTCTGTGGGTGTGGCTTGGTGGGTGTGGTATGAGCATGGCAGAAGAAGGATACTGCAAAATCTCCATTCCCTTCCCACTCTGGGGCCAGCCAGAGGTGGCATTTGCCGGTTCTCCGAACTACTCAAATTTTCTGCTACCAGTTCTCCAAACTACTCAAAATTGCCTCTACTGGTTCTCCAGAACCCGACAGAACCTGCTGGATTTCACTCCTGGTAAAGATCAAGGTGTAAGATGCCTGACTGGAAGTCAAATAAGCTTGGGGTTCTATAGAAACTGGATAGCTGAACTTTAGGTTGAATTACAGTTTTAATTTAGGAAACATTGTGCAACCAACTGTATTGCTTGGTACTTATATATAAACTATCCGAGAATAATGTACAGTTTATTATCTTGAGGGTAAAGGCATTCTTACAGCTGGATTGGCAGTTTTCAAAATGAGATTAGGCAATCCAGATGGAGTCCATTTAAATTAAGGCAATAGTTCCTGACTGCTACCACTCTGCCAAAGTAATCTAATATTAGCATCTAGACTAGACTGTCAAAAAACCAAAACTCACCTAATGTTAGTGTAAGGAGCAAATGTCGTCCCAAATAGAAATTATACCAAACGTTGTATATTCATCATATGTAATTTCATCATATGCATTTCATCTATCTATCTATCTATCTATCTATCTATCTATCTATCTATCTATCTATCTATCTATCTATCTATCTATCTATCTATCTATCTATCTATCTATCTATCTATCTATCTATCCATCCATCCACCCACCCACCCACCCACCTACCTACCTACCTATCTGTTGTGGGTTGCAGGAAGTACGCCCCAGTACGGGTGTACAGGAGCCTGCCCGGAACACCGGATACTGTCCTGGTACGGTGCTCCAGAGGGTCCACCCACCCGCCCACCCGCCTGAGCTCCTTACTGGTCTTTTAAGTCTTCGGCCATTTGAAGATGTTCTGACCTAGACTTCCCAAGCAGCACAAAGCCGAGTCCGAGTCCTGATAAACCCCATTTATTTAATTTACAGTTAATTTCTCTTCAGCAAAGTCTTTCCTCTCCCACAGTCTTTCAAGATAGTTCACAATTACTGACTTTTATTAGGCTTGGAGAGTGGCCAGGCCGATATCTTTCAGATACCGCAATACTTGGCAAGAATGCAGGAATCAACTAATTGTCTCTTGCAAACACCCCTCCCCTTTCGCTCCTCTTTTATTCCCTATGGGAGGGGCCATTCACTGTCCACTTGTGGCCTCACTCCCAAGTCGACCCTTGTTCCTTAGCTGTTCCCTTCATCTGGCAACTCTGTGCATGCACACACTGGGAACAGGCTCCAGCTGTTAGTCTGCCTCACTGATCTCTGACTCCGAAGACAGCTGATAACTGTCAGAAAGCCCTGGCCCCATCTCTGCCTCCAATGCAGAGCACTTGTCAGAGCCTTCCTCAAACTCCAGGACTGGCCCATGTTTCTCCCCAATCTCCCCACTGTTCGAACCTGCTGCCAGCTCTTCTGGTGGGCCTCAACAGAAGAGGGGGATTGATATGACATCATCTATCTCCTGTCTACATCATAGTCCTTTCAGCAGTTTCAAGAAGGCTCCACAGAACTGCCCTTCCTTTCCCCCTTCCAGTTACACACAGAAAGCCAGCTTCTACTATTAACTCCACATATTTATTGTAGCTGTAAATCTTTATATAGCATCAGCATGCTATAAATCCAAAGCCTGGAATCTGAATATCTTTCCTTTATGGCTGCACTGTCAAGTACTAGTTAGGGCTTATTTTATGACTACTTGTTGCTTTACTATTGATGGTTGCTCCTAAAACATGAAGCTATGCTGTGCTTTGATATCTTCACTATCAATTTTAAGGCTGGTTATGATACCTTTTACCTTTGCTTCTTGACTTTTATTACTAGCGCTTGCAGATCTCCTTTGCATTTTCAAGAGCACAGGCTATTGATGTTTCTCTCTCCAATTTTAAAACCATACTCATCTTCTTCCAATCCAATTACATTGTTATGTTATTGTATATATGTATGGCTGTGAAAGTTAGAACATAACAAAGGCTGAGTGCCAAGGAATTGAGGCCTTTGAGCTATGATGCTGGAAAAGACTTCTGAGAGTCCCTTGGACTGCAAAGCGATCAAACAGGTCAGTTCTAGAGGAGATCAACCCTGACTGCTCTTTAGAACGCTAGAGCCTAAAGTTGAAACTCAAGTATTTTGGCCACCTAATGAGAAGGAAGGACTCACTGGAGAAAAGCTAGGAAAGATTGAGGGCAAAATAAGAAGGGACGACAGAGAATGAGGTGGCTGGATGGAGTCACTAAAGCAGTAGATGTGAACTTAAATGGATTCCAGAGGATGGTAGAGGACAGGCAAACCTGATGGAACGTTGTCCATGGGGTGGTGATGGGTCAGACACACTTTCGCAATGAACAACAACAACAACAACATTATTATTATTATTATTATTATTATTATTATTATTATTATTATTATTATTATTATTATATTTAGCATATTAGTTGAATAAATAATGGGAGAGCATATACAGCCTTCTCCCACTCCTTAGCGAACCTGGGGCCATTCTGTTTCACCATGTTCTGTTTGAAGAGTGGCTTCTTGACCTGCATAAACATTTCACATAAGGACCATGAGATCTTCTGAGATGGCCATTTTTCTAAGCACATCCCACAGTTTACAGACAGAGATAAGAAATGAGAATGTGGTTTGCTGCAACCATCTCTTTTGTGTATCTCTGATTTCCAGCTAATGATTAATTGGCTGGGTAGATGGCATGGCTTCCTTTGCTCTTCTCTTCATAATGTATGATGTATTCCTGGGCTCAGGACTTTAATGAGCTTAATTGGTTTAGTCTACACCTGCCTTTTCTCATGGGTGCTCTCTTCAACTAACTCCCTTAGTGTAACACTGTGTTTAAGTCTAATAAAGTTTTATCACTTTTCTGCAGTTTCAGGCAGATATTAAATGGAAGCAGGATGTCAGCTCTATAAACTAGACTAAGACCCAATATCATATACGGTAGGTCAAGACTATTTTAATTGTAACAGAATCTTGCATGTCTGAATGTGCTTTCCTTTTTCCAAAATTTATGTTCATGTGAACTAGGGAGTGATCTGTCTGAAATCTTTATCCAAATTAGTTTCTTGGGAGGTGTTCAAGCCCTACTTATCTGATTGTTGCCTAGTAGTGATTCTTCCTCCAATTCTTTAAGTTTATTCCCTATGCCATCCACATGGGGAGACAATAAAGTGTTATAGCACTTCACAAAACAGGGCGGACCCACTGCCTCCCTATTAATACCAACTGGAATCAGCTTTGGAGGAGAGAGGAGAACCATTAAAGAACAGTACCTCCCAACTCCCAATCCCAGTACAGTTGTTATTTAAAGTTTCTGACAAATATGTAGATGCATATATTACCCCAATCCTAATCCTACTAGATATCAGTCACAAGTGTGATCAATGCCATCTTAATGCTACATCCTGGTCTAAAACTCAACTGCCATGAATCCAGATAAACCACTTTCTTCATAACATTTTGGAGCTACAGACTTACCAGCTTCTCAACAACCTTCCTGAAATTGGAGACAGGACAACATTTGTGTTGTGTAGCTGGGTGTACTGATTGACCTCTTGAGCAGGAGACACAATACTGGCTTTTTCAAGACTAGTGGAATGACTCATCGTACTAAGATGCATTTACGATCACCTGAACTTATCCCCATATCACCTATAGGCAGGCCAAGACCAAACAGGAGGACATGGAACTAGCATATATGTGGCAAAATTCAATCAGGGATGAAATCCAGCAGGTTCTGACAGGTTCAGGAGAATTTTGAGTAGTTCAGAGAACTGGCAAACGCCACTTCTGGCTGGTCCCAGAGTAGGGTGGGAATGGAGATTTTGCAGTATCCTGCCATGCCCATCAAGCCACACCCACCAAGCTGCACCATGTCCATCAAACCAGTAAATAAATTAGAATTTCACCACTGAATTCAATACCCTATTAAGGGCCTAGAGCTGGTCAATCAAATAGATCCCATTTCCCTGAGAATCCATGTTATTTGGCCATTAATTACCTGGATCTATTCCATGTTTACCATGGTGGCCATGAATTTCTGAGCTGCCACTGACTTTGAGTCAAGGAAGACAAGTTGAAGTCCCTGGGGGCCAGCTCAGCCACAGAATTAAACAGCTATGGTAGAGAAGCCACTGTGTGTAGTAGGTGGGTTGGTACAAAAGCAGTAATCTCATTTAGTGCTTATGAGCCAACTTTAGAAATCATATTTCATGGCAGGTTTTCTGGGTAGCAGTGCCCCGAAGCTCCTACAGTCTCCCAGATGGCAATAGTCACATCCCTACCCTTACTCCAGAGTCTTGGTTGATGCCATACCCCAAACCCGGTTTGGTACATTTCTAAGAAGGGAAACTCTCCTCTGCATACATTCTGATCTTGGTAATGCATGTCAGCCCTCTCATTCACAATTAGATCACTGAAGTTCTAATGATTAGGCCTCAAGTGGGAGCATAGGAGGCTGGAATCAGGACTGATTCTAAACACAGAAGCCACATTCCCCAAGAGAGGAATATCTACCTGTGCTTATTATCATGATATCTCTGCCTGCCTTCTTCCCACTTATAAAACACATTGCCTCCATCTCTTGTCCTTCCTCCCCCAAGCCGAAGATCACTACACCCTGGCCAGCCACACTATTCCTACCCTCTCTTGTATACTACCCTTCTCCGCTCAGCAGGTTGAACATCTTTAGTAAATATCTCTCACCACATCATGAATGTATTCTTTAATCTTTGGCCTTAGAAGGAGTAGAAGCAAAATGTGTTCTGTTGCAACTACAAAGTACAACTCCCAGTTCTAATTCTTTCTACATCACTCAAATCCTATGATCACTATTGTTTGAGTTGGAAAAGAAATGGCTTAGGACTAATGGTGATGTTTTTCCACTGTCCAATATTTGGATGCACTCATTATCCCTGTTTCTTCAGCATATATGAAATATCAACAGTGTCAATCAATGAAACCTCTATGCCTAGAAGCTTTTTCTATTTCTATCTGAACACTGAACAGCATCAGGCAGTTGTATTGCTCTTTTTTAATTTCAGTGACCATAATTATAGATTGATATATTTCATAGTTCCTAGTTTGCAACTAAGGCAAATCTGAAACAATGTTTGATGTCTGTTTACTACCAAATATTTTACATAGTAAAAAGCAGAAAGATAGGTAGTTGAACATGTTTGCTCATGGCATAAGGATGCTCACAAAGTTCCTATCAACTCCAAATTTTGAAAAGAGGGGATTTTTTTTTTTGACCATGCACAGATGAACTTCTGAAAAAGCAAAGGAATTTGGGTACACATTCATACAACAATGCAAAAGGTACAGTAGAATAATATTACAATGAGATCAAAATCATTTTTATTTGGGATGCTGAATTAGAAATTTGGAAGTGGATGTTGCATATGGTAAACTGTGGCAAGGATTTTGTATGCCCAAAGATAGAGGCTTAACGGAAGGCTTCCATTAGAAAAGACGAAAAGATGGAAAATTGAAAAAGGTGGAAAGGTGAAAGATGGAAGCCTAATCCATAGGAGGTTATAAAATTGATGGAGGTTGGAGAAATGAAGTGCCATCATTTTTATACCCCAGTCTTCTAAGGCCGTGATGGCGAAAGACGGAAAAACCAGAAGTGATGATTTATGGATTAGAAAGATTTAAAGAAGCAGGGAAAATAATAAAATGGCATTACTTAATAGAAAGGCATATGGGTAAGTCAGAATTTTATTCTTTTCTAATTCTTATCTTTTTCATTTTTTATATTTTTATCACATAGTGAAATTCTAACATTTTGAACGAAAAAAATATGATGTTTGGACATGTTTGTACATGGCTTAAGGATGCTCACATCTTTCCTAACACCACCCACTCCCTACTGCTGCAAGGTGCTCTTGCATGAGCTAGAATTAAGTCATTATATTGTTTTTGTTTTTTGCATTTCTGTTTATTTCTGCAATTGCAGGGAGAAATTGCACAAATGTTTTGCTCATTCAAATACCAGAAGCAGATTAGTCTCTGAATAGGTGGTTCAGATTAGTATCATGGGAAGAGAAAGTTATTAACTATTGAGCAAATTAAATCACACCCTGCATTAACGCTATGACTTCATGATAGATAAAAACCATACGAAGCTTAGATTTCTGCTTTAATGTGTAAAAATGATTGCCACTAGCACTCAGCCCCCATGAAAATCAGGCTGGCTCAGTTCTGAGACATTTCTCATGGATTCACCATGGATATATGGAAATATGTGTGTTGTAGATTCTATACCTATCATAATTATGATTTAAGAGGTGTGGACCTTGTCAATCAAGTAAGTATCTGTATCTGAGGCTAATCAGAGCTCTGCTCACTGTGTATATGAAGATGATATGAGGAAGATTCCAGTCTGAATGAGTGATGTATCTTGAAAGCCATAGTAGATAAATATGCAGACACTGCTTTTGTGTAAATATATGGAAATTCAAAGATCTTCTTGATGCATTTCACCAAAAAAACCACCCCAAACAAACAAATAAACCCACACCATACACCAAAGCACTTTAAGAGTACATCCAGTGATTATTTTCTATAACAATAGTGTCTAAAATTGTGAGTTGGACCCTTATACAGAAATTTTTGTTCTGAGATTAAATTAGTTTAACAAGTAGTGCTCTAAGCAGACCTCTTTTATTAATATGTAAATAAATTGTTGATTTATTTATTATAATGTTTCTCTCCCATCTTTCTGCCTATTAAGAGCAAGGACATTAAGATAGCTAACAACATACGGAATAAAAGATACACAGTCAGGTCTCAATAAATTTATCAGGATCAATAAACACTGGGAAAAATACATCTCCTTCCTGAAAAGAAAACAACAGTCCAGTTGAAATATTTGAGTAAAGAATTTCCTTTGACTTTGGGATTTAGGATTGTGAATAATAAAGCTTGAATTCCAGTAATGAAAAGTCCCTTTCATGAGGTAAGGTAAAGGTTCTCCTCGCACATATGCGCTTGTCGCTCCCCACTCTAGGGGGCGGTGCTCATCTCCGTTTCAAAACCTAAGAGCCAGTGCTGTCCGAAGACTTCTCCATGGTCATGTGGCCGCCATGACTAAATGCCAAAGGTTCACAGAACACTGTTACCTTCCCACCAAAGGTGGTCCCTATTTTTCTACTTGCACTTTTACATGCTTTTGAACTGCTAAGTTGGCAGAAGCTGAGACAAGTAATGGGAGCTCACTCCATTATGCGGCGCTAGGGATTCCAACCACCGAACTGCCGACCTTTCTAATAGACAAGCTCAGCGTCTTAGCCACTGAGCCACCATGTCCCCGTTCGTGAGTATGTGCCACCAAAATGCAGAGCAATGTCTCCTCCAAAGATCTGAATGTGTAAATAACGGTATTTACTTTCTGTGCAGAAGGCAAACAAATTTTGCAGGAGGAATAAAGGAACAGAAATAAAAGAATAAAAGAATATTGCTAAACATATAAAACTTCAGCCTTCTGAAAGTGGAGAGAAAGTTCCAACTCTGGAGGGGAAACATAACTTCAGAAACAGTTTCCTATCCCTCGTGAGGTTGGTTTCTGATATCAGAAGGGGTCAAAGGAGGAACACCTGAGAGAAGCATTGATCCAAACCATCTTAGTCGGTAGTGAGATTCAAAAATTTTTACTACTGGTTCCATGGGGGTGACTTTGTGGGGGTTGCAGGGAAAGGATACGGCAAAATCCCCATTCCCTCCCCACCCCACCCCACCCCACTAACCTGCTTTCCAGCTCTGTTTTCCTGTTCAGTGTAACAAAAGATCATCTGGGAGGCAGTGGGGGCGGGGCCAGCCTATTTGTCGGTTCTCCAAAGTACTTAAAATTTCCGCTACCGGTTCTCCAGAACCTGCCAGAACTGGCTGAATACCACCTCTGATCTTGGTACATGTCTCCAGACTTGCTACTGTCATTCCTAAAACCGGTAAAGTTGAATTCCCTCCTACTGGTTTTTTAAAAAAAGAATATGATAAAATAGGAAGTGAAAACAACATGGAATTGTTATTCATTCGTTGCTTTCATTCTACTAGCTCCTACAGGGTGTTGAATCTCTAACTTATTTTAATATTAGACATTATGAAGACAGCATGATTACTTGGTCTATTCTTCTTGTCTTAAACAAGAAGAAGCAATGGCTGTATAGGGTATATATTTTTCCCATATTATATATATTTAATACTTGGCAGAGAAATCACCTTGTACTTGCCCCACCACCATTAGCTTTTACTCAGTGGAAAAAAAGACAATTTTATTGACAGGGTTTTTTTTTCCAGACAAGACAATTTCAGAGAGGTTCATAATTGGATTACAGTGTGATTTCACTTATTTAGCATATTTGAGAGTTGTAGCAAAATTGTTTTGCTGATCATCTTTCCAAATGATCCAAAATTAGTAAGAATTTTTCATTCCTCTAAAGAAATCTGGAAAAATAATCCATTCCATTTCTCTACCAACAGCTTTCAAGTTTGGACAGATTTAAAAAGACAATTATGGCCCATAATCCTTTAACTGACAATGTCAGGTACTCAATTTAGGTTCTTCTGTATGTTGCCAGTCATCATCAACCTTTTTTTTTTAACCAATGCACTGTTTTTGGTATTTTTACATTTGCAATAAACTTACTGAATGCCCCCATACATAAATGGTTGCTCTTGAGTTGAGTATTTTTATATTTGTAATGAATTTAAGTTCTAAAGTCAAGTGTGCCAAATAGTGTATCTAAATAAGATATCAAATACACAGAAATTCAAGCTTTAAAGTTGATAGCTTCAGGTTTTGATCTCTGGTTTCTGATACTTCCAAAAGTTTTCTTTATTTTATAAAACAAAACAAAACAATTGGTTATGCAGAAACTTGATTCAACTACTTGGGTGACCAAATACCATTTAATGAAAATTTATTCACAGCTCTGAGGGCATCTTCATGTTCTGCTGGAGTAAGTATTCATCTTCATTAACATCAGCTTTCAATTTATCATTATTTCATAGTTCAAATTTTTCTCTGAACTTTAACATATACATGGCATATATTTACTTTAAATGGATTCATCATGTACACATCAATATTTGTTTATATTAGGTTGCTGAATCAAGTCGTTACATCAACTCTCAGGACATGTAAGTGGTTTCCAAATTATCTATGCCAGTGCTTTGAGAGCAACTTTCAAAGCAATAGATAATTGGGAGCCAGCACAATGACATTACCTAGTTGAGTAATGAAACATCAGCAAGCAATCAACCAAGCTCAGAGAGCACCAAGGACTCCACGCATCTTTTGTAATTGTTCTGAGAATTGATGTTAAGAACTAAATTGCTGATAGAGAAAGAGGTAATATTTCTGCAATTGATAAGTGTCATTAGCTTGGAATAGAATCAATATTAAACTTCACAGAAGAAAAGCAAATAAAGTGGTTTGCCCCTCTAGAGAAATGTCTGGCGTTCCATACCACATAAGGCATGCATAAAAAAAGGAGAAGGTCAACGAGCATGAGGCAAACCCAAAAGAAGATGGAGGTCAACATCAAAGACACACTACAGCAGCATCAAATAACAATGGATGAAGCCACGAGATATAGAAGAACAAAAGCTTTGTATCTCCCTCATCACTCAAAGTAATAAAAGAGGAAGCAAACAAAAAGAAGTTTCCAATTACATTAATTAAACTCTTTTTATTGAAAAAGTTTTATTGAGTTTAAAATTTTTTTTAACAAATGGGGTAAAGGTAAGGTGTAAAAAAGATATTTTGAGAACTTTCACATCGACATCGTTGACCCCTTCCGAGGCTTCATAAGAAAATATAGATAATACATAATTTTCAATAGTACTACAAAGTGGAAAGAAATGCATACATCATTGTAAAATCTGTGCTAGCAATCATATGCCAACATCCAAACAAAAGTTATACTATACTAAAAAAAGTCATTTTTGAGATCTAAGTCTCTTGGCAATTGTGTCTTCTTGTCCTCCTCCCTGGCCCCCAGTGGGCGGGGCCACGGCCCCCTCCGTTCTTCCATTTTCATCCTCCAGGATTGAGGAATGTTTTTTAAGAAAGGCTTCCGCCTCTGCAACTGTTTTAATCCTTACTCTCCCTCCTTCCCAGAACACCAACATTCCTTCTGGCATCACCCACTTAAACCAGATCCCCTGTTTAAATAATTTTTTAGATAAGAAGGAAAATTTCCGTCTTACCTCTCTAATCTTTTTCGGGATCTGCTTCAAGATAGCAATCTCTTTCTGTTGATAAATTAAAGGACCGTCTCTCTGTGCCCTCAAAATCCCTTCCCTTGTCGACCTTCTAACAAATTTAATATGTATCTCTCTGGGTACTTCATTTATCCTGGCATATGCTGAATTTATTCTATATACCAAATCAATGTCCCCCCTGATCTCCTCCTTGGTTTTATGTAAGTAATCTGCTAAAATTGTACTCATAAGATCAGTTAGGTTTTCACCAGATTCTTCAGGAATATTCTGAAATCTTAAAAAATATGACATCCTTTCAAAATCCATCCTAGACATATGACCAGTTAAATCTCCAATTTCAGTATTAACACTTTTAAGCTCTCCCCTTGCCCCAGCCAATCCCACCGCCAGCTCATCAGTCTTTTGTGTATTCTGCATTAATTTCTTCTGTGTCTCCAAAAGTTCTAACTTGGAACTGACATGGTCTTTCCTCAATTCTTTGATCTCCATCACCAGGGTCTGTAGTACTTCTTCCATAGCTGTTAATCTTGCATCCGTGTCAGGTTTTCCTGTCTGCTTTTTTGAGGCCATGGTGAGTAATTTAAGTCAGTGTCAGTAAGATGTCGTCTGCTGGGGTGCGGTCAGTGAGGCAAGTCCAAGAGCAAGTTCCAGTAAACAAAATCAAACTTATAAAGTCCAGAGAGAAAACCAAATTTTACAATCAATTATAAAAAAGAAGGCACTCCAGGGAAGGAATCAGTTAATCAATTACATGCAATCATCCATTAAGAGAGAAAGGCAGTCCAGATCACAAAGGAATGTCGGTAATTTTCCATGAAGAATAAGTCTCCTGAGAACAAAGGAACGCCATCTTCCCCCGCCCATCCTGGTAGCCACCGGGAGCGAGCAGCAAAGGAAATTGTTTCATTGTTGCCAGACTTCGATACTAAGTATCTAGAATCAATCCACAAAGACTTTCACTCATTTAGAGAAGTTCGGATGTAAAATATTCTGCTTCCTCAAGCCTGAGGAGCCTATTCAGATCGCCGCTTTTCTTCAATCCGAGGGTTTTTTTCGCAAACTCCCCCCTCCATCGTCTTTTAAAGTCAAAGCTGCCAGCAGAAAAGAAACAAAGTCACTTACAATCCACAACGCAGCCAGAGCCCCGGCGGTGCCTCACGACTCGACCGATCCAGCTCTCTCCAAATTGGTTATTTGCTCCGGTCCTCCATTGGCGAAGAGAACCAAGCCCCCCGCAGCATGTCCTTTCGCTCCTAGGTCGAAGACAAGGACCCCCCCTGACCGCCGTCGGGATAGGAAAAGTCCCAGCAAGCCAACCTTACGGGGGGGGGTTTTCCTTTAAAAGGAACACCCCGCCCCGTTTGGGGCCGCAAAAGCGACAAAACGGCGGACGAGACCCAGGACTCGACCGTCGCCGCCGGCAAACCGATAGGAAGAGTCATTAATTAAACTCTTAACTAGATCAAATTAGAACATGTATTGCATACTTAATAATTCACTTTAGAAATCTATTTTGCTTTATCACGAGAGAGTTTTCATTGGATATCAAATTAAGAAAAAATACTTTCATTCGTATAATAACTACTGTATGACACATTATTATACAAGAGTTAAATTACGAGATTGTAGATTGACTCGTAGATTGACCAACTAAACGTCTCATGTTCTCGTTAATAAAGCTTTAATAAATATTGCTGCTGGGTTGGTAACATATTTACTAACCAGTAATTATGGAAGGTATTAACTGCAGCTTTCCAAATGCTGACAACATTGCACCATGGTACCAAAAATAATGACAGGAAGGCCTGGAGGAACATTGTCCATGGGGTCACTATGGGTCGGACCTGACTTCACAACTAACAATAACAGCAACAACCAAAAATAAAACAGAAGCAGGAAAATCATATATATATATATATATTTAAAAATACAGTGGTACCTCGGTTCATGAACTTAATTCGTGAAATGACTCTGGTTGCGAACCGAATTGGTCGTGAACCGAGGCACAGTTTTCCATATGCTAAAAGCATAGCAAAAATAAAAAAAAAGTCACTGAAAGTACTCACAGTGTGCGTGCTGGGGCTTTTTTCTGTGTTTTCTTCTCTCTACGATCTTCCTACAGGAAGTCACAACCATGTGACAGCCAGGAATACATTAAAAATGGCTGCGGTTCCTGTTCGTCAACCGAAGCAGAGTTCGTGCACCGGAGCACATTTTGAGGAAAATTTCTGTTCGTAAACCGAATTGGTCGTGAACAGAGGCGTTCGTGAACCGAGGTACCACTGTACAATTGAATGATCAACTGTTGTGTTTTATTCAATTTTGTAATAACCACTAGAATTATTTTAAAAACTTGCCCCTGGTTTGTAGTATTACCCAGGTATGATTTACAATAACATACAGCTCTGTGAAAAGTATTTATCATCTTTTACATTTTATAAGACAATAAAGTTGAACTTCCTTCCGGTTGGCCAGAGACGACGGTTGGGTCTTGTGCTCGTCCGCCGCCTGGTTGCTTCTGCGGCCCCCCCGGGGGCAGGGGGCTCTTGTAAAGAGCCCCTGCTGTACGGGCGGCTTGCGGGGAATCCCCCCACCCCAACGGCCCCCGCTTCAACCTAGGCGCAGAGGAACGAGTCGCGGGGGTGGAGGTCGTCCCCTTCGCCGATGGAGAGCTGGAACAGCTATCGCGTTTAAAGAAGGACTGAAACGCCGGGACTGGAGGCAACACCGGGGCTCCTGGCTGCAAAGTGGATCGTGAGTGATTTTGTTTTAATGCTCTCAACTTTCAGTTTGAAAGAAGAAGGAGGGGGGAGTTTGTAAAAAAAACCCTTGGAAAAGAAAAAAAAGCGGCATTTAGAAATGCTCCCCAGGCTTGGGTAGGCAGACGAATCAACATCCGATTTTTAAAAAAAAACCATAGTGAAAGTCTTTCTTTTACGATCTCTGGATACTTTGTATCGAAGTCTGGCAACAACTGAAATGACTTTCACCAGCTCTCGGCGGCTTCCAGGAGAGCGGGGGAAGATGGTGTTCCTTTGTTCTCAGGAGACATACTTTTCTTGGAAAATTGCTGACACTCCCTTGTGTTCGGGACTGTTCTTCTCTTTTTATTAATGGATGAACGTAATTGATTACTTGGACCTTTCCCTGATGTGCCTTCTTTGTTTTTTTTTATCTGATTGCCTTTAAGAACTTGTTTTCTCTCTGGATTATAACCAAACGGACCTTTGAATTTGGACATTGGCTTTTGCTCTCTCCTTGCCTCACGGACTGCCTCTCCAACAGATGCCATTTTAGTGACAAGGACTTAAAACTTTCATTATGGCTTCAAAAAAGCAGACACTCCAACCTAAGATTACTTCAATGTTACCCAAAGAAACAGAGGTGGAAGCTACACAGTTATCAACAATAGAGGAAATTCTTCAAAACATTATGAAAGAAATTAAAGAAATCCGGAAAGATAATGTCAGTTCAAAATTAGAACTTTTGGAGACACAGAAAGCACTAATGGAAAATAAACAAAGAATTGATGGACTGGAGGGGGGGATGGCTGTGACAAGGGAAGAGCTAAAAAATTCTCACAATGAAATAGTGGATTTGGCTGGTCATATGTTTAGGATGGATTTTGAAAGGATGTCTTATAGAATTAACTCAGCATATGCCAGGATAAATGAAGTACCCAGAGAGATACATATTAAATTTGTAAGAAGGTCAACAAGGGAGGGGATCCTGAGAGCACAGAGAGACGGTCCTTTAATTTACCAACAGAATGAGATTGCCATCTTGAAACAGATCCCGAAAAAGATTAAAGAGATAAGGAGGAAATATTCCTTCTTATCAAAAAGATTATTCAAAAAGGGGGTCTGCTTCAGGTGGTTGATGACCGAGGAAATGTTGGTGCTCTGGGAGGAGGGAAGAGTAAGAATTAAAACAATTGCAGAGGCGGAAGCCTTTCTTAAAAAAACACTCCCCAATCCTGGAGGACAAAAATGGGGAAACGGAGGGGGCCATGGCTCCGCCCACTGGAGGTCAGGGAGGGGAAGATACAATTGCCAAAAGACTTAGATCTCACAAGTGACTTTATTTCTGTATAGTACAACTCTTATTTGGATGTTTACAAATGATTGATTGCATAGATTTTAAAATAAAATATTTGTATCTCTTTCCACTTTGTAGAAAAAATGAAAACTTTATTGTATTATCTATTTTTTTTTATGAAGCCTCGGAGGGGGCCGACACTTCCGACATAGAGGTTCTCAAAATGTCTTTGTAACTCCTTATATTCCCTTATCCTATTTTTATAAAATTTGTATTTCCCAATAAAACTTTTTCAAAACAAGACAATAAAGTTCATGCAACAGAATGCAGCCAATGAATTTCCTTCCTGTGAAATGAAGTATATAATCATTTTTAAGAAAATGCAAAAAAAAAAGGTAGACCAGGAAGACCAGCACATTACTTAAGCCTTGTTGCACCATGCTTGGAGAATGTCCATACCCCAAGGCCTCAAGATAATTATGCATATTGACTAGTGAACGTACAAACCTTAGGTGATCATAATGTAAATGACACTGTTCTCAGAAATCAAGATCTGGGCTTCAGTTTAGTAATTGGTTGCATCCAATCTGATTCCTCAAATATGAGAAAAACTGAACTTTCAGATTGTACAGCAAATAAATTATCATATATTCAAAAACAACTTACCCTTTGAGGCTGCCAAGATGCAGGAACACGTATACATATGTGGTAATTTTATGAAAACAGCATTTTGGGAGGGATGAGTTTTTCTCAGAGTAATAACTAATCATCAAGTGTGAAAAACAACTGACTCTGCTAAAATTCACTATAAAACAGTTATGACTTTAAATATAAGTCTACCTACATATAAGTCACTCTCAAGATTATTGCTAGCAATCGCAGAAACTTTGTTTTCATAAAAGCCTGACTATCAGGTTGTTCAGTTTTAATAGGGTTAGAATTATTTCTCAAAGGTATAAGCGAGGGGTAAGTTCCACAAGCACTACTCCAGGTCACCGTGTGTGCACTTGATGCACACTGTGTGCGCATGCGCAATATGCGCACATACACAATGCAATTAAAATTGCTCTGTGCATGTGCAGAACTGAAAAATAAGATGGCAGCACCACTGGTGCAGCCTGGGGAACCAGTTCGGGGGCGAATTGGTCCGAACCAGTAGGAACCCACCACTGGTATAAGCATAGGGTTATTTCTTTAATAGTTGTTTGAAAAGCTGGGCAAAATGCAATAATGACAAAGCTTAATTCCCAACTTCATTTTTATTGTTGTTGTTAGTTGTGAAGTTGTGTCTGACCCCAACCCCATGGACGTTTCTCCAGGCCTTCCTGTCCTCTACCATCCTCTGGAGTCCATTTAAGCTCACGCTACTGTTTCAGTGACTCCATCCAGTCACTTCATCCTCTGTTGTCTCCTTCTTCTTTTGCCCTCAATCTTTTCCAGCATTAGGCACTTCTCCAGTGAGTCCTTCCTTCTCATTAGGTAGCCAAAGTATTTAATACAATACAATACAATAGCAGAGTTGGAAGGGACCTTGGAGGTCTTCTAGTCCAAGCCCCTGCCTATGCAGGAAACCCTATACTGTTTCAGACAAATGGCTATCCAACATCTTCTTAAAGACTTCCAGTGTTGGGGCATTCACAACTTCTGGAGGCAACTTCTGTTCCACTGGTTAATTCTTCTAACTGTCAGGAAATTTCTCCTCAGTTCTAAGTTGCTTCTCTCCTTGATTAGTTTCTACCCATTGCTTCTTGTTCTGTCCTCAGGTGCTTTGGAGAATAGTTTGACTCCCTCTTCTTTGTGGCAGCCTCTGAGATATCAGAAGACTGCTATCATGTTTCCTCTAGTCCTTCTTTTCATTAAGCTAGACATACCCAGTTCCTGCAACTGTTCCTCATATGTTTTAGCCTCCAGTCCCCTAATCATCTTTGAGTTTTATTTGAGTTTCATCTTCATGATCTGGCCTTTTAAAGAGCAGTCAGGGTTGCTCTCCTCTAGGACTGACCGGTTTTATCGCCTTGCAGTCCAAGGGACTCTCAGGAGTCTTCTCCAGCATCATAGTTCAAAGGCCTCAATTCTTTGGCGCTCAGCCTTCCTTATGGTCCAACTTTCACAACTATACATTGCAACTGGGAAAACCATAGCCTTGACTATACGCACTTCTGTTGGCAGGGTAAAAATTTTCATTTTCATATAGTATTGCAAACTAAAATATATTTTAGATAGAATGCCTATGCCTTCTTTCTTTCAGTGGACATAGGCAACCTGAAATTATGAAATTATTATTTTGAATTATGGGAAATTTCAGTTGGGAGAGGAAGAGGGACAGCCCTTTTATTTCTTTTATGAGTTTAACAATATCATTTTAATTCTTTAAAATCACGACTACTATTATCTATGAAGTTATCAATCTCTCTTTTTTGTTGTTCTTTTTCTTCTTCTAATATTGTATTTCATTTTTTGTATTTATTTTTCTACAGTCATTTCAATGCCTTCCCACCCTTACCCTGCTATGTTGTCTCATTTCACTGGAAGATGTTCCAGAAAGGATAAGCCAAAACCATGGGAATGTAGGCCAAGGGTTTATAATCACAGCAGGGTTACCAAAGACATGAAAATCATTCAGGGGTGGGATCCTACCAGTTTAACATTCGGTTCGCACACAAGCAAAATGTGGTTGAAGACTGGAATGCCAATGCTGGAAGTATTAAAGAGGAAAATATAGTTAGACTTTATGATCCAGAAAATTGAAATTGAGAATGACTTACCAACTTTCACCAATCCAATGATTTCTTCATTGCTAACACAGTCTTCAAATAACCAAAAGGATGCCTACATACATGCACATCACTAAATGGAGTAGATATAACAAAGTACTGGTATATAAATTATTGCATAATATTCTTTACTTCATCTGCTAACAAAATAATGTTTAGGATTAAGCAACATGCTGAACAATGTCAGGACTAGATTTGAGTTCTTCTATAGGTAGTCTAGTGATCTTAAACCTTTTTTGACCAATGCCTAATTTTCAATATTTTTACATTTGCAATACAATTTCCAAATGTCCACATATATAAATAGTTGCTCTTGAGTTGAGTGTTACATTTTGGTATTCTTAATGATTGTATTTTTAATGCATTTAGCTTCTAAACTCAAATATGCAAAATAGAATATCAGACCATTTTCCTTCAAGCAAAATATATTCAGTGCATATATAAATGCATTATTTGTAGAAGTATGAAACTATATGAAATTCATCTCCTTTCTTTTTTTTATTGCAACATTTGTGCTTGGCATCATACCTCAGATTAATCTTTTGATAGATTCAAATTAAATTCTCACACATCTAAAAGATTTCCTTTTTTGTGTGTGAAAAGACAGGTGACTCCACTGAAACCTGATTCAAACAGATAAGACCTTGGGAACATTAGAAAGCATTAAAGAAATTTTAGCCACAGTTGTGGTGAAGCTGAAGGCATCTTCATGTTTTGTCAGAATTGTAAATATCAGTCTTCATTAACACCACTTTCAATTTCTCATTCTAGCATAGTTCCAAAATTGCCTGAAATCTGATTCAGTCACTATAAATAAGATGGGAAAGTTAATAATATTACATGTAGTCTATGAAAGTTGGGACCAGAATTCCAGTCATAAGTCATTGTTATCATAAATCAAGGTACCCACATGACCAAATCTGATCTTTCCACCATTTTTATAGTGGTTGTTATCCAAATCCATTTTTCCAAATAGGTTTTTCTTTTCTTTTTCTGGAAACATCAATTTTTTTTCCCCAGAAACTTGGAAACAGTCACAAATTTTGGTCCTATGACCATGGCTGGCTGCTACCAGTCATAAATGTGACTCAGTTACCAAGTACCCTAATGCTGCCATTTGACTACAGGGATAGGTTGCAATGTTTTATGATAGGCCGAAGTGCTTTACAGGCATTAAAGCATCCCTTCTGAGGATGTCATAATTTTGATCAGTTGTTAAGCAACTGTTTATAAATCAGGGACTATCTGTAGTGGAATTTTGTCCAACTGTGGTGAGCTTTGAGTTTGAGTTTTATTTGATTTATATCCCGCCCTTCTCCAAAAGGACCCAGAGCGGCGCACAGGAATTTAAAATAACATATAAATATACAAAATACAAAATTTAAAAAACTATTAAATATTTCAGACCTGCGCTAAAACCAATTAAAATCCCCATTTTAAAACTATCTAATTCTAGTCACAGCGGAGGCTATGTTAGGCCGGCTTGATGAAACAAGTGTGTTTTTAAACACTGGCGGAAGAGGCGGAGGTCGGTGATGGTGCGGAGTTCAGGGGGTAGGTCGTTCCACAGGCCCTTCCCCTGGGTGTCGTCAGTCGGCATTGTCCGGCCGACAGCACCCTGAGAAGGCCCTCTCTGTGGGAGCGGATCGATCTAAGGGATGTATGGGGCAGGAGACGGTCTCGCATGTAACTAGGTCCTGAGCCATGGAGCGCTTTGAAGATGGTCGTCAAGACCTTGAAGCGCACCTGAAAGACCACAGGAAGCCAGTGCAGCTCGTGCAGGATCGGTGTTATATGGGAGCATCTAGAGGCTCCCGTAATCACCCGCGCGACTGCATTCTGCACTAACTGTAGCTTTCGAGTGCACCTCAAGGGAAGCCCCATGTAGAGAGCATTGGTGAGTCTGAAGGCAATTGTGGAACTATGCTATAATGACCTGATTTCAGTTTAGTTTAGTAAATGGCTTGGGGTTGCCTATATACATGAACATCACCAGGAAGAATAAATTTTAACAAGGTGTGACATTTTACATGGTGTGAAAACTATTTTTCAATATCCTTAATTTCACATGCTAGCAAAATAATAGTTAAGATCATCTAATGCAGATTAGAGCCAGCCATAAAAAGGGAAATGCCAGATGTTCAAAATAGCTTTAGACAAGTTCAAGAGGCATGAAACATCATTGCTGATAACGTGCAAGATAATTGAGAAAACCAAGGGATACGAAAAATAAGTCAATATGCATATCACTGATTATAGAAATGCCTTTGATTGTACTATGGTGTTGAGAGATGAAATGTGCTTAGAAAAATGGAAATTCCAGAATATCTCATTGTCTTTGTGGGAAAGTTATCTTAAATGTATTCCAAACCCCTGCCTACTTTTGGGGGCTAGGTTCATGTTGCAACAAGTCATTTGCAAGACTATTTCCAGATGGAATCTCTTTAGAAGAGTTGAATATAGAGACACCTAGCTAGATCACAACAAGGTCATTCCATGTTGTTGTCGGTTACTACATTCCTACAGTAGATGTGGTGTCATAATTTGCAGTTTTTCTAAGTCCTGGGTATCATGTAGAGAGTATATAACTTGTAATCCTATGGGCTTTGGGACTCTTCAGAGTTATTTTATCAGGGGGCCAGTGATCACTACAGTTGTGTATGTCAATTGGCATTTTTTACCACAACCATCAGATGTAGTTGGCAGGATCAGGGTTAGGGGCAGGTCACTATTTTTGGTACGCCTGTCAATTTTGGAGGTCCATGGTTCCCGTGTTTAGGTAGAAGATGACCAGACTGAGTCTGAGGGAGCATCAAGCATATCAGTCTTGAGTCCCTTCATACCCACAAGAAATCTAAGTCCACCCCACCTTGAATTCTGTTGACTTGTCTTTCTTATCTTAATTCTTATCTACCGCTAATTTGCCTTGAAAATTAGTAGTTCAGATTCTTATAGAGAGTGTTAGCATGCAATAAACCTGAATTCATTTGAACAACCTTGCTTCCTGATGCAGCCTGATACTGTGTCCTCTTTACCTGAACAAACCTCCTTGGAGACATTTGATTGGGATTTAGATGGTGGGAAGTCCCCAGTGGAGCACGTTCAAGGCTGTGAATCTAAATCCAAGGGCATTGCAATTGTATGTTTGTGTATGCAAAAACAGAAAAGGGGCTAACAGGATGGTAATTTTTGTCTGCTGTTTGTCTTAACCTGTTTCTCACTGATTGCCCATTTTTCATATGATTTGATATGTTCCCAACTGTACCCTGTTCCCTTGAAAATAAGGCCTCCCTGGATAATAAGCCCAATCAGGCTTTAAGCCCTGTGCTAAAATATTTATTTATTTATTTATCCAATTTATACCCCGCCCTTTTTCTAAAAAAGGACCCAGGGTGGTGCACAGGCAATTTAAAACCAAAACATACATATAAATACCCATATTAAAAAAACTATTAAATAATAATCCCGTGCTAAAACCAACATAAAATCTCTAATTAAAATTTACAATGTTAAAATTCAGTATCGGGGGTTATATTAGGCCGGCTTGTTGGAACAGAAGTGTTTTAAGGCGCTGGCGGAACAGGTGGAGGTCCGAGATGTTACGTAATTCGGGGGACAGGTCGTTCCAGAGGGTAGGGCCTGCCACAGAGAAGGCTCTTCCCCTGGGTGTCGCTAACCGGCATTGTCCGGTCGATGGCACCTGGAGAAGGCCCTCTCTGTGGGAGCGGATCAGTCGAAGGGAAGTATGGGGCAGGAGGCGGTCTCGTATGTAGCTAGGCCCCGAGCCATGGAGCGCTTTAAAGATGGTTGTCAACACCTTGAAGTGCACCCGAAAGGTCACAGGTAGCCAGTGCAGCTCGCGCAGGAGTGGTGTTACGTGGGATTGCCTTGTGGCCCCCATAATCACCCGCGTGGCTGCGTTCTGAACTAACTGCAACCTTCGAGTGCACCTCAAGCGAGCCCCATGTAGAGAGCATTGCAGTAGTCCAGCCGGGACGTCACGAGAGCTTGAGTGACTGTGCGAAGGGCAACCCAGTCCAGTAAGGGGCGCAATTGGCGAATCAAGCATACCTGATAAAACGCCCCCCTGGCCACGGCTGTCACATGATCATCCATGGACAGCCGAGAATCCAGGAGGACACACAAATTGCGCGCCCTCTCCATGGGGGTCAGAGTTTCACCCCCAATGGCCAGTGTTGGACTTACCTGGCTGAACCGGGCCGCCGGAAACCACAGCCACTCGGTCTTGGACAGGTTGAACTTGAGTTTGTTACTACCCATCCAAACCCGTATGGCCTCCAGACACCGGGACAGCACCTTGACACCATCGTTGGGGTGGTTTGGGGTGGATATGTACAGCTGAGTATCATCAGCGTACAGATGGTATTCCACCCCAAAACCACGGATGATCTCGCCCAGCGGCTTCATATAGGTGTTGAACAGGAGAGGCGAGAGGACTGACCCCTGAGGAACCCCACATGTCAGGGGCCTCGGAGTCGACCTCTGCCCTCCTGCCAACACACATTGCGACCGACCAAAGAGGTAGGACGAGAACCACCATAAAAGGGTGCCTCTCACCCCCAATCCCCCCAGTCGGTGCAATAGGATACCATGGTCGATGGTATCAAAAGCCGCTGAGACGTCTAACAGGACTAGGATAGAGGAATAACCTCTATCTCGTGCCCTCCAGAGATCATCCACCAACGCGACCAATGCCGTCTCAGTACTGTGACCGGGCCGGAAGCCGGACTGGCGTGGGTCTAGATAATCAATTTCCTGCAGGTGCCGAGGAAACTGTTGGGCCACCACACTCTCTACAACCTTTGCTAAAAAGTGAAGGTTGGAGACCGGACGATAATTTTCCAATAATGGTGGGTCCAGGGAAGGCTTATTGAGGAGATGTCTCACCACCGCCTCTTTCAAGGCGGTAGGTAAGTACCCCTCACTCAAGGTGCATTCACAATATCCTGGAGCCAGCCTCCTGTAACCTCCCAGGATGCCAGTACAAGCCAGGAGGGACACGGGTCCAATAAACATGTGGTGGCCCTAAGTCTCTTTGACAACCTGTCCATATCCTCGGTAGTGACAAAGTCAAACTCCTCCCAAGATGTTGTCTCAAGACCAGCCTCGGACAGTCCGGCTGGAGAACTTGTAGTGGAGGGCAACTCGTTCCGAATCTGAGTGATTTTATCCTGCAGATACACTCCAAATTCCTCTGCTCGACCCTGCAAGGGGGCTTCCCGCGGCCTCTGATGAAAGAGGGAGCGGGTCACCCCAAACAGGGCAACAGGGCAGTTCTCTGCGGATGCGATAAGGGTGGCACAATACTCATGTTTGGCCACTCTTATCGGCACTAAATAAATCCTTATATGGGCTCTTACTAGTGTTCGGTCAGCTTCGGATCGAGAGGATCTCCACCTACTCTCTAGGCGTCTCTTGCGGCATTTCATCCCCCTCAGTTCCTCGGTAAACCATGGAGCCTGAGTGATTCGATGCCGCCTGAGAGGCTGCAAGGGCGCAACTCGGTCCAAGGCCCCCGTGGCTGCACTATACCATGCGGCCACTAGGTCCTCAATCGAGTCGCGGGGCAGGGATACAGGTATTGGCACAAGCTCCCTCTGGAACCTTTCTGGGTCCATCAGGCGCTTGGGGCGGAACCACCTCCCCGCGGTGGGGTGTGGCGATTGGAAAGTCGAGCCAAAGGAGAGAGTGATGTGTCCATGACAAGAGTGAGATGATTAAGTCCCCGATTCCAAGATCACTTCTCCACTGGCCAGAGACAAAGATAAGATCCAGCGTGTGTCCTCCAATGTGCGTGGGACCCTGAACTACTTGGGTCAGGTCCATGGCCATCATGGCAGCCATGAACTCCCGAGCTACCTCGGATGTTTCGCCCGCCGATGGCAGGTTAAAATCCCCCACGACTAGTAGTCTGGGGGATTCAACCGCCATCTCGGCGATCACCCCGAGGAGCTCGGGCAGGGCTGCTGTTACATAGCGGGGAGCCAGGTATACAATCAGCAAGCCCAACTGCCTCCCTAGGCCCCACTTCACATAGAGGGACTCACAGCCGGTAGTCTGTAGTACAGTGGTCTCCTTTGGCTCAAGACCTTCCTTAACAATAACTGCCACCCCTCCACCCCTGCCTAGGGCCCGAGGCTGATGGAATGCACGGTAGCCTGGTGGGCACATATCCACGAGGGGTAAACCCCCCTCAAGGCCCAACCAGGTCTCCGTAATTCCCACCAGGTCTGGGTCCCCCTCTGACACAAGGTCATTTATGAGGGGGGCTTTATTCATCACGGACCTGGCATTGCAGAACATCAGCCTGGGGCCCTGGCTCTGTAATCCCTGACCGCCTAGCCCCCGAGGGGAGCACAGGGGGTTGGTGCGGGTGACTGCTTGTAGCCAGCGGCCACGATCCCCCAACACACGATGGACACCCTGTCTCTCACCACCCCTGCCCCTCCCCAAGACCGATCGAATGGGAAAACCCTCCCTAGGAATGACCCCCACTCCCCCCTCCTTAATGGACCTATCCTTTTCCCTAGCTCCGCCATCCGACCCTGTACCTTGACCCCCCTCTAACTGAATAAACCCTCCCCCCCTCGAACCCCTTAAAATCCGGATTAAAATTTTTGATAAAAAGCCCCTGAGTTTGCGCTTCACCCACCTCTCTGGATCTATCAATCCTTCCTCGAGGTGGGCCCGTGTTAGACTAGGGGGCCAGGCCTGCAAGAGAGGAACCTCCCACAGGCGAAGGAGATCTAATCTTGAGTACTTAAAATAAGCCCTCCCCCAAAATAAGCCCTACCTGAAAATGTTGCAACACAGCCGCCACCATGAGATGAACACGCTCTCTGCCTCCTGCACTTCAAAAATAATAAGACCTCCCCAAAAATAAGGTCAAAAGAAAATAAGACCCTGTCTTATTTTCGGGGAAACATTTTCTTCTCAACTGTCCTCACTTGTGGATGATTTCTGTAACATGAAACACAAAGGGGAGGGGAGTTGATTCCCATGTTGTGTACATGGGTTTCAGTGGAAAGCCTTTTTCACTTGTGTGTTTATCTATATAAATAAAAATGTAAAATAGTTTGTACGAATCCACTAATCTCAAAAACTACTGGGCCGATTTAAACGAAACTTTCAGACAACGTAGACAAGGACTTCCGATAATAGAATAGCTAATCATTTTGTGCCTAGCACGCATGTGTTGTGTACAAATTACACACACAAAAAAGTACCCACTGAAATTGTGTGTTAACATCCCTGTAGCCACGCCCATCAAACTGCTTTTCAACTGTCACTGTTGGCAAAGGCCTCATACGGCGGCCTCTTGGGGCCAAAAAGGCACAGAGGATAGGAAACTCCCAGGTGGCCCATAGAGGGGGGGGAGAAATTCTGCTCAGGACTGTTCTCTGAGGTAAAAAAAAAAGGAGGCAGGCAGCTGCTTTAAACTGTTTAATACTAACTGAACCAAACTGTAACAAAGAATCACCCATCTGACAGCAAATACAGTTTAATGAAAAGAAGGACTAGGGAGGACATGATAGCAGCCTTCCAATATCTCAGGGGTTGCCCCAAAGAAGAGGGAGTAAAGCTATTCACCAAGGCACCTGAAGGCAGAACAAGAAGCAATGGGTGGAAACTAATCAAGGAGAGAAGCAACCTAGAACTGAGGGCAAATTTCCTGGCAGTGAGAACTATTAACCAGTGGAACATCTTGCCACCAGAAGTTATGGATGCCCCAACACTGAAGAGAGAAGAGACTGGAAAACCATTTGTCTGAAACGGCATAGGGTCTCCTGCTTGAGCAGCAGGGTTGGACTAGATGACCTCCAAGGTCCCTTCCAACCCTGCTATTGTACTATTGTATTACAGTAGGTATGTAGATAGGGGAATAGAGAGACAGGGAGAAATACAGTTTAATAAAAGAGGGACTAGGGAAGACATGATAGCAGCCTTCCAATATCTCAGGGGTTGCCCCAAAGAAGAGGGAGTTAAGCTATTCACCAAGGCACCTGAGGGCAGAACAAGAAGCAATGTTGGATGGATAGATAGATAGATAGATAGATAGATAGATAGATAGATAGATAGATAGATAGATAGATAGATAGATAGATAGATCGATCGATCGATAGATAGATAGATAGATACAAAGAAAGAAAGAAAGAAAGAAAGAGACAGTAGGTAGGTAGGTAGGTAGGTAGGTAGGTAGGTAGGTAGGTAGGTACATAGGTAGGGGGATGGATAGATAGATAGGGAGAAATACAGTAGATAGGTAGGTAGAGGGATAGACAGAGAGGGAGAAATACAGTAGGTAGTCAGGTAGGTGGATAGGTGGATAGATAGAGAGGGAGAAATACAGTAGGTAGGTAGGTAGATGTATAGATAGCGAGAAATACGGTAGGTAGGTAGGTAGAGGGATAGAGGGGGGGAAATACAATAGGTAGGTAGGTAGATAGAGGGAAAAAGGTAGGTAGGTAGAGGGATAGAGAGAGGGAGAAATACAGTAGGTAGGTAGGTAGAGGGATAGAGGGGGGAAATACAGTAGGTAGGTAGCTAGAGGGATAGAGGGGGGGAAATACAGTAGGTAGGTAGGTAGATAGAGGGAAAAAGAAAGAAATACAGTAGGTAGGTAGGTAAGTAGGTACATAGGTAGGGGGATGGATAGATAGATAGGGAGAAATACAGTAGATAGGTAGGTAGAGGGATAGACAGAGAGGGAGAAATACAGTAGGCAGGTAGGTAGGTAGGTAGGTGGGTGGATAGATAGATAGATAGATAGATAGATAGATAGATAGATAGAAAGAAAGAAAGAAAGAAAGAAAGAAAGAAAGAAAGAAAGAAAGAAAGAAAGAGACAGTAGGTAGGTAGGTAGGTACATAGGTAGGGGGATGGATAGATAGATAGGGAGAAATACAGTAGATACAGTAGGTTCGCCATCATGGGTATAGGGCTTCCTGCCTAGCAGGGAGTTGGACTAGATGACCCCCAAGGGATAGATAGAGAGGCAGAAATAAGGTAGGTAGGTAGGTAGGTAGGTAGGTAGGTAGGTAGGTGGGTGGATAGATAGATACAAAGAAAGAAAGAAAGAAAGAAAGAAAGAAAGAAAGAAAGAAAGAAAGAAAGAAAGAAAGAAAGAAAGAAAGAAAGAAAGAAAGAAAGAAAGAGACAGTAGGTAGGTAGGTAGGTAGGTAGGTAGGTAGGTAGGTAGGTAGAGGGAGAAAGGAAGAAATATAGTAGGTAGGTAGGCAGGTAGGTAGGTAGGTACATAGGTAGGGGGATGGATAGATAGATAGGGAGAAATACAGTAGATAGGTAGGTAGAGGGATAAACAGAGAGGGAGAAATACAGTAGGTAGGCAGGTAGGTGGATAGGGGGATAGATAGAGAGGGAGAAATACAGTAGGTAGGTAGGTAGGTGGAGGTAGAAAGCAAGAAATACAATAGGTAGGTAAGTAGAGGGATAGACAGAGAGGGAGAAATACCGTAGGTAGGTGTATAGATAGCAAGAAATACGGTAGGTAGGTAGGTAGAGGGATAGAGGGGGGGAAATACAGTAGGTAGGTAGATAGAGGGGAAAAAGAAAGAAATACAGTAGGTAGGTAGGTAGGTAGAGGGATAGACAGAGAGGGAGAAATACAATAGGTAGGTAGGTAGAGGGATAGAGGGGGGGAAATACAGTAGGTAGGTAGGTAGGTAGAGGGAAAAAGAAAGAAATACAGTAGGTAGGTAGGTAGGTAGAGGGATAGACAGAGAGGGAGAAATACAGTAGGTAGGCAGGTAGGTAGATAGGGGGATAGATAGAGTCAGAAATATAGTAGGTAGGTAGGTAGGTAAGTAGGTAGGTAGGTAGGTAGGTAGGTAGGTAGGTAGGTAGAGGGATAGAGAGGGGGAAATACAATAGGTAGGTAGGTAGGTAGGTAGGTAGAGGGAGAAAGAAAGAAATACAGTAGGTAGGTAGGTACAGGGATAGATAGATAGATAGATAGATAGATAGATAGATAGATAGATAGATAGATAGATAGATAGATAGATAGATAGATAGATAGAAATACAGTAGGTAGGTAGGTTGGGGCTTATATGGTGGTTGTGTGTATGTGTGCAGGTGTAGATCTACACACAGATTGGTTGGCCATTTAACCAGACTGGGCCACAGCAATGCGTGGCCGGGTATAGCTAGTACTTCTATAAATTCACTGCTGCTATCAGAGCCGTCCATTTTAAAGACTTTCAAAAATCTACTTTTAACTGCGAACTTGGATTAGAGAGATATAGGGACTCAGTGAATGGTAAGGAATATAAATAGAGTAGTTTTGTTCCCAGCTGCATGCTCTCTAGATCCATGCCACTGCTTTTCTTACTGTAGCTGTTTTGTAAGGTAATGTTATTTTATTTCTGTAAAACTACCTAGAGTTATTTGTAATAGAGTGACCTATACATAAATAGTATCAAGATCAAAAGAAGTACTTGTTTGTCTCTATTCTGTTTCACTTAGACTGCACCTAGAATACCAAATTGAATTTGGGGCATCATATTTGAAAAAGGCAATTGATAGGCCTGAGTCTATTCAGAAGAGCAACCAAGACGATAAGAAACCCGACAGGAAAAGTTAAATAGGAATGATTGGAGCAACAAGGTATACTTATCAAGAAGAAGGTTACATAGAGATATGATAGCTGTTTTCAAATACCTGAAAGTCACCTGAAAGACTCATGAAGAAGGTGGGACTGAATCCCTTGGGTAATTCTAGAAGAGAAAGCAAACAGGTTTAAATGATAAGTAAGTTGGAGTTGGAGTTCCAACAATAGAAACTGTTCAATCATAGACATTCCTTTGTATAAAGAGACACTGGATGGTACTCTCCTGAGGATATTCCATGTAGGTTTTTCTACTGGGAAGAGAATTTAATTAGATCAGTTTTTCTCAATCTCAGCAACTTTATGTGTAGACTTCAACTCCCAGAATTTACCCAGCCAGTTGATATTCAACCATCTTAAAACTGCTGAAGTTGCAAAACAATGCACTAAATGCTGCTCTCCCTTAGATTTTATACTTCTGTCTTTTCTTTTATTTACATTGCTTAATAGTTTATTGATTATTTATAATTCACGTGTCATTTTTATGAACGTGATTTATTTTTCATTGAGCATATCATTTTAATTTGATGTAACCTCTACAAAGTCTTTTGAGTTGGCCGAGCTATGATACCTACTTTATCAAATTTCTTTATCAAATTTACATGGCCACCCATCTCACAGGAAGTGACTTTGAGCAGCATACAGCAAAAGAAAGTATAAAAAGAATACACAGTCAAACACAGTCATATCTAAACGTACACATACATAGTCCACACACCACAAAAGATTTGATCAGCAACAAAGCCACCTCAAGACCTCACTGATCTTCTAAAAATCCTGAGTCTGATGACAAAGTGAGGTCTTGGGGGACTTCTAAAAAATAAGGAGAAATAGAACTGACCTCATTTCGTGGGGGAAGATGATTCCATAAGGCTGATGCCATGGCAGAAAGTATAGTTTCCTGAGAGAGGGGATTCATAGCATTCCTCTCTTCCCAGATTTGATGGAATAAGAAGATATAATCCAGAGAGATGGCACTTCAAATAACCAAGCCCCATGTCTTGGAGGACTTTAAAGGTCAAAATGAGCACCTTGAATTAGACACAGCGAATTGATTGGCAGGATCTTGGTATAGAGCAAAACCCAATGAAGTTAATCATTTATTTTATTTCTAGTGGACAGAATCTTGCCAAATTAAACCTGTAACCTTCTAACCTACTAGATATATTCTGAGATTCTAGGGTGTGGCTACCCTGAACCTCTCAGCCCCTCCCCCCCATCCATTTTGGGACTGCACAGTCTCTTAATCTGGACCTCCCCCTAATGAGAGTTACTGCCTCCTCTCTCTGAGTTGCTAAGACTACTGATTTCTAGGTGTGCATTCTATCACATCTGTGCCACTTTAACAAGTCAGGAGTGGCATGGATCTACAGAGCATGTGGCTGAGCTCATAGTCCTAAAGCCCCTGTCTACTTCAGGTCCAACAAGTTAAACTGATCCCTAAAACCAGGCAAGACTCCTCCCCAGGTATCTGATCTGGACCTGCAATATGGCTGGAGTTCAATTCCCAAAAAGGTCAAGCTAATTTCTTTGGTATTATGAACAAATCTTTCCACACCTCCCTGCATATATTTCTCTGAGTTCCCTCTAACCAAGAGTATCCATGTCATGTTAAACAAGGCTGCAGGACAGCAGTCCATTGATGCAATAAGGGAAGAGAAGTTCTGATGCTTTGCCGCTCCTGCAAGCCATAAATAATTCCTGAATGATCATCGCCACAACTCTACCTCTGGCCTAGAGTGTTGACTGTACCATATTCAGAACCAGGGGTGGGATTCAGCATCTGGTTCTCTGAACTGATAGTTGGAAGTACAATTGTCAAGCCATGAATCATGATTTATTAAACAATAATAGGATTCCTAAAATATATAAATGAACTGAATGAATATATGAACCCAAATCATGCAAACTTCATTATGGCTCTAATCCCACAATTACCTTATTCAGTCAGCTACTAACATAGTCAACACTCCACACAGATATTGGTAGTTCTGACAACACACAATCATACTAACAAAGTAAAAAGTAACCTCTTAGGGAATGTAGAGTCAGTACACTCTTCCTTCTTGAAATGCCTTGCATTCTATGAGTACTTTCTACCAGAAAGGTTACTTAAAATTGATTTCATTGCATCATTGACCAATGACCAAATAGACATTGCATCCAATCAATGTTTGCGAGGAGTATTCTGTTTCTAATATATTATGTTTCTCCTGGTCCTACTCTTCTTATAGAAATCATTATGTTAGATAAATACGGATAATGTAGGGCATGATATCAAAGGGTATGAGTCAAAGTGGCTGTTGGGTGATATAATTCAGTTCTTGCTGCTTAATCTGAGTAGGTCTGAAGATTGAACTAGCAAAAACTATTAAAACAGGAAGCTTGCTGAATATTTTTGTATCGTTAGTCACTGTAATAAATATATATCTACAGTTTAAATGACTGCTTGTATTCTGACTTCTGTTTTTTCTTTCTGTCACATGCCAGTTGAAGTAATATATCTTGGGGATACAATTGGGATACTTATAGTAGTCAGTCCCCTAAAATGATGTTGAGTAATACTTCAGTGATATAACACATGATTTATCAGAATATCAACTGATATATTTCTGAATTTTTTGTATAAGTAGTGCTTGACTTATAACCATTCATGTACTGTAGTTACCATTCAAAGTTACAATGCCCCTGAAAAAAGTGACTTATGACTGTTTTCACACTTATGACTTTTACAGCAGCTCCATGGTCATGTGATCAAAATTCTGGCATTTGGTAAGTGGTATGTATTTATGATAGTTGCAGTGTGCCAGGGTCATGTTATGACCTTTTGTGACCTTCTGACAAGCAAAGTCAATGGGGAAGCCAGATTCACTTAATAATAATGTTACTAACATAACAAATGCAGTGATTCTCTTAACAACTGTGGCAAAAAAGATTGTAAAATGGGTCAAAACTCACTCAATAACTATTTTGCTCAGCAATTGACATTTTAGGGTCATTTGTGGTCATAGGTTGAAGACTACCTGTAGTCCTTACTGCATAAGAATTAGATGTGCTCACTGCTATATAACACCTAACATTGGATAAAAATCAATTTGGTCAAGTGCCTGATTTAAACAGTTGATTCAACTGTTAATTGTTGAATTGAGTTGTTTGGACTGTACGATCAATTAGATTGTGTGACTACACAAATGTGGCAATTCATGGAATCGCCAGATTGATTTGAAGACATTTAATTCAGTTTGAAACATGGGACCGATGTAGTGATTAAATTCAAAATTACAATTCAAAGGCACAATTGAACTGACTTGCTTTGAAATAAAATCTTGTCATGTAATCTAAACTTTGTGCAGGACTCTTTTGGCTCATCTCAAAAGCTAAGCAGCATTGGACCTGATTAATATTTGGATGAAAGACCACCTAAGAACCCTCCTGACCTTTCATGAGGGCTTAAAACACTGGCTCTGCCACTTGGCTTGGGGCTCCAATGCAGGACTTTCACCTGGGGGTGGTGATTAACAAGATCCCACCTCCCTCCCTGTCATCCTACTCCCATCCTCCCTATCTTTAATTGAGGTGCAACTGTGGTGGGTTGCGAAATTTTTTTACTACCAATTTGGGCACACTCACGCTTGGGTGTGATGCTTCTGCACATGTGCAGAAGTATCCGGGGTGGGTGGGCGGAACATCCCACCACCTCTACTATCAGTTCATCGGATCCGGGCCAAACCGGGAGCAACCCACCTCTAGGATGCAGTATTTGGATCTTCCCAGTATTGTATTTATGTGTTTAAGCTTTTGTATAGGTTTTTTAAAAAGATTGTAGCTGCCCAGAGCTGTCCCTGTTGTAAAATGGACTACCAGTAAAATTTACAAACAAAAAAATAACTCCAAAGTGATAAGGTTAGACAGTTTGGGAGAAAAAAACAGAAGTGAGGGGGGAAATCCTTGAAAAAGGTAGTGACAAAGCATTTCTACAATACTGCAAGGAAACATGAATGGAACCATCAAGAATTAAGCTTTATTTAATTCTAAATTATAGTGGTGAAATGAATACTAGAGCAACCACTGTAAATTATAACAGTGATATGAAGACATCCTGTGGATTTATTCCATTCATGTCAACAACAAATCTGTAGGTTAAATATTCTTTAAGCATATGTATTTTGCATATACTAGGATAAAACTTGAGATTCAAGCAGAAACCAAAGTAGATATTCTAAATAAACAAATATATACTGTAATTGAATGTCAAAATATTCAAGGTGAGTTTGATCCCTGTTCATCTGTATTATACAGCAAACCACAACTAAGCAAAATAGGACTTAACATTATGTGGGCATTCAGCTTGCTAGTATTTCCAGATACTGCTGTCTATACCATTGTTTTACAAAATGGTCCCTTTGGCCTACATTCTCATCCCAACCCATCATTTTACAATTGTAATTCTTAATTTCACAGGCTAGGAAAATAATGCTTAGATGATGTACATGGAGGAAGAGTTGCCACACATTCAAGCTGGATTTAGAAAAGGCTGAGGAACACAAAATAGTATTGCTGACACATGCTGCACAACTGGCAAAGCCTAAGTATACTTAAAATATTTAACCCCTAGTAGGGTGTGATATTTAATATTTTCAGTGAGGGGTTCTAAAAACATGTGGTTTTACACCAAGAATTCAAATCTGCTGTTATTTTTGCAATTGCACAATTGGTATGGTATGGCAGGTTGCTATGTAGCTTGATATGGTGAATCTACATTAGATCATATATCCACAAAAGTCTCTTGTAACTCAAATATCTGATAACTTAATCTCAGAATTACACCTTGTGTTACCAAAATTAAAGTATTTTTCTGCATGACTCTTATCTATACAAGCAAAAAATAATCCATGCAATCATCAACTAACATCAGAAAGCAATTACTTGATTACAAAAATGTTTCCTCAAGTCTTGTTTTGATTCGTTCTTTGACATCAGTTGACTTGCTTCTTAGCCTCTGATATAACCCTCATGTTTCTCATGTGTAGAGAATGCATTCTCTGCATGCTGCCTCTGTGACCTGTTTCACATATCTCTCCATTGATTGGACATGATGAACCAATGCATGTATCACAGTGCCACTGTGGTACTTGCACTGATTTATCAATGAATTTCTTTATTTTCACTGTAGTCAGTTTGCACATCAAAAGTGGCTCAATCCGTTCCAGCAGAGTGGATGCTCTGGTGTTGATTAAAGGCTCTTTTCTTGCATGTACAGAAAAATCTCATAGCATGTCACTGTCTGCACCCCACAAGTCAATGATCTTTTGCATACCTGCTCTCCTCTCTTGAATGCCATCTGAACACAAGAGTGTCTGGATTATCATTTCAATGAAAGCATACCATACTGAGCACTGAGTGGTTGGCAAAACAACATCTACGGCCTTCTTTTGCAGTCTGACTTGCTGCAGCTGGAACAACATATGATGCGGGCCTTCAATCCAGGAATGTTTTACTTTGATTTATTTATTTTATTTTATTTTATCATATTTATATCCTGCACCCATCTCCCACAGAGGGACCCGGGGCGGCGCACAGGAAAATTAAAAAATACAAATATACAAAAATACAAAAACTCTTAAAAACCATATTAAACCCAACCCTGCGCTAAAACATAATTAAAACCCCCAAATTAAAACTTTGATCAGCTAATAGTCAGTTCGGTATCGGGTAGTTCATGCCAGGCCGGCTAGATGAAACAAGTGCGTTTTTAAGCGCTGGCGGAACAGGCGGAGGTCCGAGGTGACACGGAGTTCGGGAGGTAGGTCGTTCCAGAGGGTTGGGCCCACCACGGCCGACGGCACCCGGAGAAGACCCTCTCTGTGGGAGCGAATCGGTCATAGGGACGTATGGGGCAGCAGACGGTCTCGCAGGTAACTAGGCCCCGTGCCATGGAGCACCTTGAAGATGGTCGTCAATACCTTGTAACGCACTCGAAAGGTCACAGGTAGCCAGTGCAGCTCGCGCAGGAGAGGTATTATTTGGGATTGCCTTGAGGCTCCCATGATCACCCGCGCGGCCGCGTTCTGAACTAATTGTAACCGAGTGCATCTCAAGGGGAGCCCCATGTAGAGAGAGTTACAGTAGTCTAGACGGGAAGTCACGAGTGCTTGAGTGACTGTGCGAAGGGTGAATCAGCAAGGATACCACACACCAATGATACATTCCACTATCATTAAGTTTTGGAGAGTTTTGCCTTTTAAGCCATGTTTTGAAACACACCCTGGCCAGTGCCTCTTTTCACTTTTACCATCGGGCAGAAGACATAGAAGTATAGCCAGCTGGACAAAAAGGTTTTACCCATGTGCAATCAGACTCCTAAACAGATTATAGCACCACAAACAGATTAATATGACAAATTTCACTGCTGCCAGTGTAGTGCGTAATATGTATATACCATGATATAAGATCATACTGATATAAGATCATACATAGCACAGGTTCTATTGAATTAGTTTTTTTTAAAGTTTTTTAAATTTTATATGATGTTTTGTATGTATTTTAATTTTCCTGTGCGCCGCCCTGGGTCCGTTTGGAGAAGGGCAGGGTATAAATTGAATTAATTAATTAATTAATTAAATTAATACTCTCTTAAACCAGGTAGAATTGAGGCGGGTTTACTTTGAGCCATTTTATTATGGTTGCTTCTTTCGCAGGTCCAAGAATTTTCCCAGCTCCAAAATTTTCATTTCCTGTCTCTATTTCCTAATAATGATTTTTTGCATTACTTTGCTGTCTTTTTCTGACTCCCAACTTTTGAATAATATGGTCAAGGTTTTAGAATTTCTACGTATAATTTTTTCTTCTTTTGGATTATGTTTGTGAATTATGGGGTTGTGTTAATCCATTCAATGCATGTGCAGACATTTCTTTTGTGGATTACTTTAACACAATAAAAATAAATAAATGCTGGGAATTAAATTAGCAACGGGAATTAAAATCCAGTTCATAAGAAGCGTATCAGCTTGTTGCTTGCATGGCACACTGAAGCACAAGTCAGACAACCATTTGTTTAGCCTAATATATCATGTGAACCACGTTTATGGTTTGGTATGTGATGCAAACAGAGGAAAATATACTAACTAAATAAACTGTGACTAAGCATGTCATGAAAACATAACCATTGGCAGCAGCATTTCAGGCAGTACTCCCACCTCTAATTTGAGATGGTGGGAATTGAGCCTCATTCCTTGAGCATGAAAATTAGTAAGCAGTGAATAATTGTGTACCTCTTTTACCTCTATAATTAACAAAAGATTAAAGGACAAGACAAAGATTAGGAACATTTCACAATAATATTTATGTTAATAAACATGAAGAGAAAATAAATTCTTGCATTTCAACAGTGGGGGAAATGAAAATCAGTTTTATTTACTTAAATGATTTTTATTTATGTAAAGTGGAGGAGCAATCATAGTAAATTAAATTAAAATTGCAGTATTTTAAACAGCTAATTGAAATTGCTGATAATACAGAGAACAGACAACTGTGCTTTTTGCACTGATAAAAAACCTTAAGGAAAAATAATTTAAGTTCAGGCACAAATATTTGCAGCAGCTCCTTCTGATGTTGCTATAATGTAATATTGGGGTTTCTTCCAAGAGGAAAGATTTTGATGCAAAGGAACCTACTTCATATATATGGAGATATATATATATATATAGGTCTTTAATTGTTCGGGTTTTCTCCCGCATAGAATTGGAAGTATCTTCACGACGTTTCGATGAAGTCTCATTCATCATCTTCAGGCTGATGCTTTCAGCTTGGTGCTTCCAGGAGCCAAGCTCCCACCCAATCAGTTCACACCCCCACTGGCAGTTAAAAAGAGGAAACGGCTGAGATCTCACATTGCTCCTGGAAGCACCAAGCCGAAAGCACCAGCCTGAAGATGATGAATGAGACTTCATCGAAATGTTGTGAAGATACTTCCAATTCTACGCGGGAGAAAACCCGAACAACCAAAGACCTACATACAAACACCCGCGAAAACCTCAGAAAACAAACACACACACACACATGTATCTCAGCCTCGGGAAAGAGTAATTAGTACCTGAGGCTGACAGTGATGGAGCTTCTGATTGTGGACGGCCACCTTGTATGAGAATGTGCTGTGTATTCTGAAGATTTGAGCAAAGCTGCTCCATACAACTTTTTGCAAAAAAAAGAGACAGCAATGTGGAATCCAGCAGCCTTTATTAGAAACACAGCTCACTACAGGTAGTCCTCGACGTATGACCACAAGTGAGCCAAATTTTTCTGTTGTTAAGCAAGACAGTTGTTAAGTGTTAAGATTGTTTTGCCCAATGTTATGACCTTTCTTGTGATGGTGGTTAAGTGAATCACTGCAGTTAAACTAGTAACATGGTTAAGTCAATCTAGCTTATCCATTGACTATGCCTGTCAGAAGGTTGCAAAAGTAATCATGTGACCCTGGGACACTGCAACCATCATAAATATGTGCCAGTTGCCAAGAATCTGGATTTTGATCATGTGACTGTAGGCTTGCTGCAATGGTCATGTGAAAAACAGTCATATGTCACATTTTTCAGTGTCATTGTAACTTTGAACACTCATTAATTGAATGGTTGGAGGACCTGGGTTTCTTGCACTTATGTGCTGAATCCCATGTGTAATTGGGGTAATTGTGGCAGTTGGCTCATTGAGTTTAGATCAGAGGTCACCAACCTTTCAGACCTCAGGGACCACTAAATTCATAATTTTAAATCTCACGGATCACTAATATGAATCCAGCGCGCCACTTGCTGAAGCACCTGGACTCCCAGTGACGGGATGGGGTCCTTCAGGCACTTAGTTTGGCCGCCTGTTTCTGAAACCTTAAACACTCAAAGACCCATTTGGAACTGTTTCCCACAGAAAACAAAACACCGAAATCTCTCATCTCTCTTTCTCCCTCCCTCTCTCTCTCTTTTCTCTCTCAACTCTCCCCCCACCCATCTCTTTCTCTCTCTCATCTCTATTTCCTCCCTCTCTCATATATTGCAGGCCAGCTAGTGTCTTGGGGCGGAGGGGAAGTTGCGTGTCTCCCAGTCATGCAGCACCAAGGGCCAGAAGAAACAGTTGTGAGATCCAGCAAGAGATGAAGCTTCACTCCTGCTATGCAATATGGAGCGAATCTCCATCCCCTGCCCTTCACTACTTAGGCCAGGCAAGGAGTGAGTGGGAAGGGAGGGCAAGGGGTGAGCCAGCCAGTGGTGGGTTCAGCTGACAGGAAGCCACAGCAGGGGGACAAAAGACCCGTGGATCGCTGACACCCATTGCTTTGTCCCGCCTGTGCCGCTAACCCTTGCCACAACAGCACCATTACCTTGTTCTGGCTGGTGAGGGCTGCGCTATTCCTTGCACATTGCATCTCCTACAAAGTTGCAAGTTGCACATACCTCCCTCTATGGCAGAGATTTCCAACTCCACCACAAGCTACCTGGCCAGTTCCATATTTCAGAACTCTAGTCACAGGAGTGGCCCATTGGTCATCCATGGACCACCGGTTGGTGACCTCTGACTTAAATCACCTGACTCATTTTCTTGGCATCTGTTCCTAGCTTGGTGACTGAGCTACTATCTGCGTGCTGATTCACCTTTGTAATCTTTCTCAAACAAATTCTCCTGCTTTTCTAAGTATTGCTGGTGTGTATCCAGGAAGACTTGCTGACGATTACCCAATGAATGGGCCAAAAGTGTCTGCTTGGCCATACTGCAGCAACTCGTCCAACTCTACCTGTATACAGTACTAACAGGACTTCTAGCAATGAAAAACCAGTGCCCATAACGGCAAGACTCCAAGTGATTTCTGTAAGCAATCTCTCCTGTGACTGATCTATTTCCTTCTCCTTGCACAGCAGAGATTAAAGGAAGGGATTACAAGAGAGTAACAGGCACACAATGGGGAATTTACTGGGCTATTTGTGTAGTGACTACTGGCACCAGTCCATTGCTTTCATTTACCATTTGTGTACTCTCTTATAATACCTTTCTCTCCAATGAATGTAAATACAAACAATTCCATTTTTTTAATTACCTGAGAAATTCTACCAGTGTTCATCTGAAGCAGTTACACCAATAATCAGAAGATGGAAGTCCCCTCTTGAATGGGCATCAGTCTAAGAATTACTGCATATTCTAGAGAGCTTAACAAATGCTCTGCATAGCCTCTCGCAAAATAGTGGTGCAACACTTGTAATTGGGTCTACCCAGTGACTGGCCCATATTGGAAGTACTGTCAATCCATGGCTACTGTGTGAATAACTGCTCCAACATCAATTCCATGTGTTCAAGCCTTTTGAATATACTTAACCTTTGCTGTCTGACTTGACTGGCAGACCCACTTTTCACGATACCTGTGCCTTGTACTATTTTTTTATTTTATTTATTTTATTAAATTTATACCCCGCCCTTCTCCAAACGGACCCAGGGCGGCGCACAGGAATGTTAAAATACATACAAAACATATAAAAATTAAAAAACTTATTCTAATAATAACCCTGCGCTAAAAACCGAATTAAAAATCCCAAATTTAAAACTGTCTAATAGTCAGTAATGGAGGTTACGCTAGGCCGGCTAGATGGAATAGATGTGTCTTCAGACACTTGCGGAAGAGGCGGAGGTCGGAGATGGTGTGGAGTTCAGGGGGTAAGTCGTTCCAGAGGGCTGGCCCCGCCACAGACTGGACGATGGGAAACTGTGCTGTTTTGGCTTTAGCCTTTCTTATGCAATCCCTTATATATTTGTAAATATTACTGCTGCATAGTCTCCCTGCTGTTTCTTGTAGTTATTCACAAAACCAAAGTAACCTGCTCGAAAATTAATGTGTATGAATTCAGCCTGGAACAGGACAAATTTCCTCTGTAACAATTTCATATATGCTCATTTTCTTTTTGAAAATTGTTTTTATTTTGCTTTGACAGTTTCTCATATTCTTCATTCATCTGGGTTGCAGAAGATTGGTTTATAAATTATCAGTAATTTCCAATGTACTTTGCATATAGAAAACCTCTAGAACAGGGGTTCCCAAATTTGGCCACTTGAAGACTTGAGGACTTTAACTCCCAGAATTCTCCAGCCAGCTCTGCTGAACTCCCAGAATTTTGCATATAGAAAACCTCTAGAACAGGGGTTCCCAAACTTGGCCACTTGAAGACTTGAGGACTTCAACTCCTAGAATTCTTCAGCCAGCTCTGCTGGCTGGAGAATTCTGGGAGTTGAACTCCACAAGTCTTCAAGTGGCCAAGTTTGGGAACCCCTGTTCTAGAGGCACAGAAAATGTTTACATGTCAGTCAAATATGGTTTTCCAGCCTTTCAGGTTGCTCCTAAGACTTCTTACTAACGAGATTCACAATTTTTTCATAGATGAGACATTTCCCCCACAAGTAGATGTTCCGCTCACACAACAAAACTGCTCCAGTAAGGCATTGAGGAGAAAATAGTAGGAGCATAAATACTTTAGCTGTATTCAAATTATGTAATTCTTATAGTATTAGACTGAAGTGATTAGAACGTAGAGGAAGGTAGTCTATTCCCACTTTTTCTGCCCATTTCAAGTCTCTTGTTAAAAAAATCATTTTGATAGAATTGAACTGAGATTTTATTTTGCTGTAAAAGGAACATTCTGTGGATTCTGTTATCCCTAGTTGCATGACAGAACTGGTTGTCCCAGGTATTTGTTCCAGCTTCCGCCAACCTAGCAGTTCGAAAGCACGTAACAATGCAAGTAGAAAAAATAGGAACCACCTTTGGTGAGAAGGTAACAATGTTCCATGGGTCTTCGGACACAACCATGGAGACATCTTCAGACAGTCCTGGCTCTTCGGTTTTGAAACGGAGATGAGCAACGCCCCCTAGAATCAGGAACAACTAGCACATACACTATATTGCCAAAAGTATTCGCTCACCTGCCTTTACTCGCATATGAATTTACAGTGACATCCCATTCCTAATCCGTAGGGTTCAATATGACATCGGTCCACTGCACAGTTCTTGAGTTAATCTGAAGGCCACATGAAGTTTGGAGGTGTGTAGCGATTGACTCTGCAGGACATTGGTGACCTCTTCTCACTATGCGCCTTAGCATCTGCTGATCCTGCTCCGTCAGTTTACATGGCCTACCACTTCGTGGCTGAGTTGCTGTTGTTCCCAAACACTTCCACATTCTTATAGTACAGCTGACTGTGGAATATTTAGGAGTGAGAAAATTTCACGACTGGATTTGTTGCACAGGTGGCATCCTATCAGTGTTTCACACTGAGCTCCTGAGAGCAACCCATTCTTTCACAAATGTAAGAACAGTCTGCATGCCTAGGTACTTGATTTTATACACCTGTGGCCATGGAAGTGATTGGAACACCTGATTGATTATTTGGGTGGGTGAGCAAATACTTTTGGCAATATAGTGTATGTGCAAGGGGAACCTTTACCTTTTTAAGATAGAAAGATGTGCCCTGATCTCTTCCATGTTCTACACTGTTGACCAAATCAGTATGGTTCATCCATCTTTAGGGATGTGTCTCACTCCCAAAACAAGAGAATACCTACAGATTCATCTGCACTGGTTGCTCTTGACCATATTTTTGCTTCTTCCAACCAAGTTATCCCTTGGTCTTCCAGAAAACCATTGGCATCAATATTGGCAGAGTATTATAGAAGCTCTCAGGAGAATGGCAAGGCTGTGGAATTGATTTACTGTTCTAGTGTTCTAGTGATAGAGTTGCAAGTGTAAAATTAAATATACTACAGTAACAAGATGTGTGATGGGGAAACATGCCAATGGAAGCTTTAAATCAGCAACAGAAACATTTCTAAAATGCTTGTCAAAGTCAATTTAATCTCTGAGTTGAAAATATTCCTATCCTTTATATATGTGACTAAACCATTTTTCCTAGTCTTAATACATATTTACTATATGTAGTTCTGTCAGTCTCATTAGATAGACCAGATCAGGAAATCAATCCACAAGTAGGCTAACATTACTTCGATTGAGATTGATTGTAATGATAGAAACTTGCAAATCTTATTGTGCTCTATTTATTTATCTTTCTTTTAGTTCAGTGAATTGGGGAAGCATTTACCTGATTTACTCCTAAATATTAACTCATCGTTCTAGACTTAAAGAACACTTTAGGCCCTTTTGCCTGGACAACGGTTCCTTCTTATCTCTTTCAAGGTCATTTGCCATACTCTCTGCAATTCCTGACATAAAAGGAAGCCCCCAACAAGAAGCAAATGTGCACTAGATATTTAATGTAAGCAAGTTCCAGTAAAGGAAATGAATGAAAATACTAGCTCTGCCTTTCTCATTTGCCCTACCAGCAGACAGAGATACTCATTTTTCAGGTTGTCAGTCAGGAGTATGTTTATGGAGATTCTCAGTCATCCAGGTCATGATTATCCCAAAGGTGCTTTTTCAAGAGGCAACTAGACTTTCCAGAAAGTCCAGTTGCCTCTTGAAAAAACACCTCTGGGACAGTCAGGAGTAGCACTTTTGCACAGCATTTCTAGTGGAAAAACATGTCCTGACAATATGAAATCATGAAATTATCTCTGAGACATGTATTTTAATCTTGTTCTGAAACATATATCAACTGATTTTAAAACATGCTGTAAACTGAGAAATGTAAGATGGAAACATTTAAGATATTAGATCCCATGCAAGCTGTACATGTGATAAGCACCTAACATTCAGTTTTGAAGTAGAAAAAGAAAGAACTTAAAGAATATAGTAAATTTACTAATATCTTTACTGATATTCATTCAGAAAGATCTGAATAGTAAACATATTTTACTATATTTACTATACTGTCTTGGAAGCTGTAGGTCAATAGCATCTCGAAAGCTACATCTTGCATATTAATGCATCTGAAACCAAACTTATTTGTCAGCAACTCTGGAATGTATGATGTCAAGTACAATGCAAAAAAGCAGTTTTATCCATCTTTTCAACAGTATCTGACTAAATTAAGAGGTTGAGGTCCTCTTAGAATCTTTTCTATCTAAAGGCACTGTCATGTGGACTGGAGACCAAATGGAGACCCTTAATAGAGAGGCAAATAGTTATGTTTTTATAAGCAACTTATGTACGTATTTTTGTCATTCTTAATTTGACAATTAATTGAGATTATTACTCTTAAAGATGTTCAGCTTTTATTCATATCCTATTTTTCCAACCATGAAAATATTACACCTACACAAAGTGCAACTCTGTATAAGAAATCCTAAGAGAAAGATTTTGCCACATGAATGGGTATCAATGTAACTGAGGTCCACTGAAGAACAAAATATGAGCAAGTCCATTGTATTTTTACAGAGAGCAAATACATAGAAATGCAATCTTACTTCATTGTAAATAAAAATGTAAACATGTTGGTAGGGTAAAATTTGCCAATGACAAAAGAGAAAAAAGAAAAGTATTCATGAAATCTTATGTTAAGAATCTGAAAGCCACAGCTGTATCTGGTCCTGATAGTCAATATCCTTTGTTAAAAAATTGGTGTGATAATTTATCATCTTTATGCTAACAGTCATTTAAGAATTCATCCAGCTTCACTATCACTGCTGCTCCATGCATCTTCATATGCAGAATTTAAGCACTGCTTAGAAGGCAACTAAAAAATAAAGGGAAAAAAGGGATTACAATTATGGAAAATTAACTTGTGAATGGATTCTGTCTCTATCAATCTCCATGACTACCATCACCAGCGGAAATAATTCTGCTATATTATTGTACAGTTCTATGGAAATCATTATATATAGGTAAAGGCAGGCTTATGACCAAGACTGCTAGGAACTACTCATGTGAATTAGTTGAAAGTAAAATCCTTCTTGTTTGCTTTAAAGTTCTTTCCTTAAGAACAGCAGCTAAGAAGTTACAAACAAGTCATGCTTCAACCAGCATTTTTCATTCTGCACGTGTTTTATCCCATACCTTAACTTTTTCACATACTGGAAGGATAAGAAATAGAAGCCATTCCCTTGTTTGGAATGTAAAGAACACACATTTCTAAATATTGAGTCTGTCTTCCTTGCCTTAGTACAAATATAATGAACCTATAGAATCAATCCAATCACACCTCAAATCAGTACAAGATGAGACAGCAACTTGCCATAAGGAGCTATAATTAACTATCATCCCATTAGTGACAAGTCCGTGTTGCTTACTAGAAAAACAGACAAGCATTTCTTCCTTTCATGTTTTGAGAGTTTAGAGAGAGTTTATTGGTTTTTTATACCGCCCTACTCCTGAAGGACTCAGGGCGGTGTACAGCCAGACTAAAAACAAATATATAAAAGTTAAAAGAAGGCTTTTAAAATACATAATTAAATTATTGGCTGAAACGTGGAAAAAACCCAAACTAACCCTGATTAAAATAATAAAAATTTAAATTTTAAAATCATGTTTTATGCCAGCCTAGCTTGTTGGAAGAAAAAGGTTTTGAGACCACTGCGGAAGGTGCGTAAGTCAGGGATAGTTCTTAATTCCGGGGGCAATTCGTTCCAGAGGACAGGTGCTCCCATAGAGAATGCTCTCCCCCTGGGTGTCACCAGTCGACGGCACCATGAGGAGACCTTATGGTGATAGGGGGAGACCTTATGATAAGAACCTTATGTCCTTATCTATAAATTCTCCAGTTCCAACCTTAAGACAATTAAAGTTGTTTACCTTTTCAGAATGAATATCATCAGGTTCTGGTTCCCTCAAATATGGCACCCAGGCGAGAATATTGCCATCTCTGCCACTGCTATAAAGTTCCTGCCATTAAGAAACAAACAAAATAATGTTAAGTAATGCTGAATAAGGAAAGACACTATCCTTGCATCTGGGCACCTCAGCATGCTACGTTAGCCATTTCAGTTGGGCTGACAGGGAAATATTATTCAGAAATAAGCTCCAATAAGCTCAACAAGACTTCCTTCATAATAAGCAGATTTTGTGTTTTCCTAAGTTACAACTGTACAAAGCAAAAAAAAAGCACGAAGAGGCTTGGTTTGATCCAGAGACTATATAAAGGCCTGTATAAGCCAAGAATGGGCTATCTAAAAAAATTGTAATATGTATGGTTAAGCAATTTGGAAGGCACCCTTCTCTTATCTTATCACTGTTTAATAGAAATATGAGCAAAGGCCTTTTGCTACCTTCTTCCAGGCTTTGAAACACTTGGCTAAGCTGTAGACAGCACTGCAGGCTACTTCTGCTGACTGCCGGCTGCCTATAATTTGGCAGTTCAAACCTCACCAGGCTCAAGATTGACTCAGCCTTCCATGCTTCTGAGATCAATAAAATGAGGACCCAGATAGTTGAGCGCAATATGCTGACTCTGTAAAATGCTTAGAGAGGGCTGTAAGCACTGTGAAGTGGTATAGAAGTCTAAGTGCTATTGCTATCAGAGTATAAAGTGGCTTGAATGCTGGTTTGGATAATCAGTTATATCTTTTTTTTAAAAATATCAATTTTTAAATTCTGATAATTGTTTTTTAAATATTATTGTATTATTATTAGTTATCTTGTGGTATTTGTTGGTGAAACGGTTATACCTAAAGCTAATAAATTTGAAATATATTTATAATGAATTAAAATAAATTAAAATAAACATGGTCATTTATTCATTTCTGTCTTGAGGTAGCAGAGCCCCCCTGGTTATATTGGATTACAACTTCAATCACTTCTAGAATTATAAAATGTGCAGTCCATTACTGAAAGACTTAAGCTGGGGAAAGTGGTCATTCTATTTAAAGAAAGAACTTTTTTAATGACTAATGAGACAGACCTTTCAAGATATGCCCACAAAACAAGTTCAGAATATTATTTCTCATGCTCCATAGATGTTGGCCTTGAACAATAAACCATGCAGGAGTCATAATCAATATAAACAAATAATTTAAATTACAATCCCCCCCCCCCCCCATTATCTCCTTTACTTAGGAGTGTCTCCTCTGAGCCTTTTGTACTGCTCTCTATCCAGCTGTGGGCTACGCTGTCTCTTTATCTGTTGCTGCAACAGTTTTTAAAGATGCTTTAAGAACTGTTCTTGGCTGTAAAATAGTTGGGATAAGACACTTCCAAAAAAGGCATCCTATGACAAGTCATATTTATTTCTAAATTAGCATATTTATCCCAATTTTCATATATTAATATAAAAATACATTCTGCAGATCTTGAAAAAAACCTGAAACACTGCATAAACTAACATTTCAATTGAGGAAATGTAAATGCATGAAAAGTGTCCCAGCCTTTCAATTTTCAAAATGTTTAAAATGTGTGGCCAGAAACTGCATTATACACAGTTTGCATTTTAAAGAAAGTTTTTAGAAATGCTCCTTCTACCAACATTTCTAATCCACATGAATAATAAATAAGCTTGAGATGTTAATCTCCAAAGACTTGCAAAGTTAATGTCATCTCAATGTAATGCAAAAATACAATTTAACATTTGTAAAGAGTTCATGAGTGATATTAACTTTCATAATACACTTATTATAATAAGTCAAGTGTCATTAGGATTATTTAAAACATATTCAAAAATTCAATTGTCTAGACCAAATGGCTATAAGACCAAAGCTTATAATTTTTCATTATACATTTCCCTAATTGAGAACCTCACCTTAATTTGTGTACTAGCATTATTGTAGTGCTGACATGGTAGACTGCTCTAAAGACAGGAAGTTGCTTTAAATCAGATCAGGCTGTTAGACCATCTAGTTCAGTATTAGTCGATCTGATTAGGAGCACTCAATGGGATCTCAAGCATACTTGTTTTATTTTGCAACTTCAAAGATAGAATCTGGGTCCTTCAATATATTTAGTTTAAAATCATAAAGATCCTCTAATCCCTTAATTTGGGGTAGAGTTTGGGTGATTAGATGAAGCTGAGAGTTTACTAGCCGGATGCTCTTCCTGATGCCATGCGGAGTTGGCAGCAAATATTTTTTCTTTGCACCCTAGGAGAAAAACACCTGCAACGACCTAAGATTGAACGCTCAACCTTCTGAGTGGGAGGCACCGCTAGGCCACCACACCGCTCTCAGTTGAATCCCCAATATACCAGTTGAATCCCCAATATACCAGTTGAATTCCCTATTATAGCCTCTTAAATACATAGCAGAATCTTTTTTTGCACAAATGAGACCTGCTGTTAATGGGAAGGAATAATCTTAAAGAAATACATTATCATTTCTCTATTAACCATAATCGCTCAACTGGAATACCATAAATAGAAATAGTCATTCTCTTACTATACTTTAAATGCTAGAAAAACACAAAAGGCTTTGCCTTCTTAAACTGAAATTCACTTGAACTCTACTGCATATAATCCTTATAGGGACCATATTCTCAATATAGCTGAGTGTTTTAAGGAAAACCTGTTTGGTGTCATGCTTAAATAACCTAAAATTCTCCAGATGGCTTCGCTTACCTGAAAATTAGGTTGAAAGACACAGCAATCAACCGAACTATAATGTCCCCTAAGCGTAGTTATTAGGTCTCCTGAATAAATTGTATAAACAGCAACAGTGCTATCGCACGGCACAAATGCAAATTCAGAACTGCAGCCATGTGATACGGTAAACCTGAGTCCTTTTCTACTTTCATTGCTCACCTTCCCATAATTTACCTGTAAAGATATAAGATTAAAAAATTAGCCCTTCCATTTTCACAAAGCAAGTGTCCAATGGTCTGTTAAATTTTAAAAGAGGTTATTTCCTACGGAATGTATACTGCTGGAAAGAATACGTACCTTTCCTACTCTACAATAGCATTTATCCAATTTTAAACTTGAATAACTCAGAACTACTTCATAACTCTTTAAAAGAGAGAGGTAGCCTTTGGGTAACTGAAGGCTACAATGGATAAGAGCGATACTCAGAGCAGGAAGAAGAATCAAATAGATAATTTTGTGTCTTTGGTGGGGATTCTCCCTCCCCACTTTTTTGTGGCAGGGACCATTTCACAATTTTCTCTGTTAACTATTCTTAAACTTATGAAACATATATGTTATCATTTATTAATTCACCTGATCTTTTAAACTAAACATACACTAGTATGTAATACTGATATAACATCTGTTATGCATGATGATTTTCAGCAACATTCAGCAAACCCAATTTTGAATCTATAGGAACTTGGATACCAATGGTTCTCCAGGTTTTAAGACTTGTCACCCAGCATAAAACCTTGCATTAATGTCATTATGTATGGCGGATTATTATATCACTTACAGTAGGATATTGGAGATTAGATCTGATAAAAAGTTATAGTATTTTAAGCAGTATGTGGCTTCCATTTTTAAAATAGCAATTCATTACACTTGCATTACAATTTATATTTTTAAAAACATTATTCCCTCTTATTACCACATCTGTGACATTCAGAAATTCTTTTTCTCTGCAAATAGAATGCAATTAAATGTGTTTGAATAAATATATATGAAATGTTATAAATATTGGAATGACTAGCATGTCCTTTGTGATATAACTTACTTATTCATAATATGTAGGATGTGGCTATAATGATTTCCTATAACTTGTATATGTATGCTATTAAGTGTATGTTAAGCATGTTTGGCATGATGATGTTTAATATCTCAATCTGCTGGTAATATTATGGCATAATTACATTTGGTTTAATCAAAATCTCTGGTGTCTATTTAACTTTTCTATAACAGTATACATTTAAATGGCACAAAGCACAAATAAGGCTGTAATCATATATATGGTTACCTGAAAATTTCCACTTAAGTCAATGGCGCTTACTATTATGTAGATACTGATAGGCTCAAAATATAAACATTAATAATTATTTTGAGGGTGTATTCTATATATGTTTATTTGGAAGTTCTGAATGTTAATTTTTTGGAATCAACAGCAGATATACTAATGTGGGAAAAGCAAATCAGAAATGTTTAAGGGTTGGATTATATTACCTATTATATGTAAACCCCTATAGTGAGGAACCTTTTGACATTTCGTAAGGATATGTTTGTATTTATTTTTTCTTGATAAAGCAATTCAGATCTGCTTAGATCTAAACTCAACAATGGATAATACCAGTGGGAAGGATTGACAAAAGAAATTTATTTCCAATTCCAATGATGTGGATAAGTAGCTTGGAGGTTTATAACTTCGGTGGATAAACACCCATCTTGGGATACTAGAAAACATTTGTCTAAATCCATATTAGAAATCTTTGTCAGAGGAACATGTTTCTGCCCCTTTAAGAAGGTAAGAATAAGACTTTTCTTTAAATAAGGGTCATTAACTATCATCACTGTACATTTCTGACCAGTCTCAAATCAAATATTTTTGAATCAAGTCTTAAGACTACGTGGTGACATCAAAATCTCAGGTTTTCTTGGATGAAGCAGATTACCTGGATCCATTTTAATTCAGACGTATGTCCAGATTTGGAATAAATCTTTCAGAATTTTTTTCCCTTAACTTCAATTCAAATTGGTCTTCTTGTTTCTTAAGAACATTATGCTTATTTTATATACTTGTATGGCAGAGAACATGACAGGTTTTCATCTTCTTCTATCAGACACCCCTTCCAAAACTTAAAAAAGTGTGTTTTTATATGCCTACCTCAATCTTTTCTTTCCAAAGCTAAACAATCTCAATTATTTCAAGCTCTCTTCATAAGACTTATCCAACTTCCTGATCACCCTCATTAACTTTTATTGTAGCTTCTGAAAGTGTCAGAGCTAAAAATGGATACAATGTTCAAAATGAAAATAAAGGAGAACAATTTACTTCCTTGTCTACATTTATTTGTAATTATACTTTTTAAAATAAAAAATAATTTCTCATCAGCTGACAAAAAAAGATGTATTTACATTACAACTGTTAGTAAACCCAGAAATGTCCATGGGAGAATAAAACAAAAGGAGTGCACTACTCAGTTTATAACAAGTAGCCTTTCTAAGACTGAACTAACATGCAGAGCCTTAACCAAAAAACTAAGTGGAAGTTGGCATGATGAAATAAATGTTTTTCCTTGTGCAGCCTTGCAGATAGTTTTCACACATAAGAACTATTCACCAGTCCATACATCTTTTTATGTAGTTGAATTTTGTTAAGACAATTTAAAATGAAATGCATATTTTCATGAAACAAATGGGGGGGGGGGGGTTGGGGTTCTTATAATCCACATCAACTTAGAACACTTTGACAATTCAAAGGAAGGTTAAATGCAACTGCCCTTTCTACAAGTAGTAGCTAAGAAAAGAACAGCATTAGGCTGGAGAGTTTACTAAAAGCTTAATAATTTACCAACACACTAAAAAGTGTGGACTAAGGCACACAGAAGAGATAATTCTGCAACTAGTTCTCTTTTATGTACAACAAAAATATTTTAAGAATGTAAAACTGAAGTGGAATGAAAAGATTAATGAACTGATAAAGAGTGCCTTGGTAAGCAAATAGCCTGAACTATTAAATTTAAATAAATAATGCTTTAGTCTATATATTTAGCAGAATGAAGGGAGAGTAAAATAAAAAGTGGCTATCCTGGACTTTATTACTTTAAATATGATATCCATTACAATATCAACAAAAGTAAGTCTGACAGTAGATTACTCTCATCCTATTGTCCCAATACTATTTTCCTCTTGAGTACAAGTGAATATTATGCTGAGAAATACTGAAAAACTATTATCTAATGTCTCACAATAGGAAGGCATTTGACAGAACAGAGGATCAATTCAGCCTCTTAACCTTCAGGAAAGTCACAGGAAATCATCTGGTAATGTGGCAGTATAGTCAGAAAGGGATAAAAAATTTTCAACATGTACTGTACTGTGTGTGTTAATGTGTGTTATGTGCAGTTTGCTTGGTTATAGGAAGGTCTTTGTGAGGCAAACTCTTCTAACCCTAAAATGCCTCAAGGTACTACCTTTCTTAACACTATCAGGCTGTTTTTTCACTGAATTGGTAGGCTGACGAAGGGGATTTGAATTTTTGTCTCCTATCCCTACCCTTAGAACATTGAAAAAGGGAAAAAAATAAGATGAAATTTGCCCCAAACCAGTGATTTGAAGCCATTTGAAAGAGTTGTTTTGGGTGGAAATGTTAAGGGTAGATGTTGAGAGTTTTCTAAAAATTAAAAATTTACCATTTTGCCAGGAGTGTTCAGTGAAATGATCGTAGTGGATGGGATATTATGAAGGCATAGGGTCTTCTTCATATCAGGCTAGGAATGATATAGGGTTGTATTGGTGAACCTGTGGCATGCGGAGCCATTTGTTAGGGCACGCGAGGCGTTGCCCTATCAGCTCATTTTTCTGGAGAAAAACAACCCAACAATGCAAACCAGAAGTTTGGGAATGGACTTCTGGCTTGTGTGTTGGGTCGTGGGCGTGGTCACGTGCATAGAATTATGGGTGTGGGCATGCCCATGCATGGCCCCTCTGCGTTCCCCCCTGCTTTTGGCACGTAATGGCAAATGTTAGCTATCACTGGTACAGGGTTATTTTATCTTGCCCTATTCCACTACAGGATATTGATGCCCAGTGTAAATCACCCAACTATTGTTGATTACAATTGATATAATTTCTGACTACTTATCAGACTATTTTAGGACTGATGGGAAGTATTATTCAAAATATCTGGAAAATTGGGAAATCCATTCTGTTGCTACTTTAATAGCAGAACTGTTTTCTCCTTATAGGTAGTCTTTGACTTACAACTACAACTGGGACCAGAATCTTGATCACTAAGCAAAGCAGTAATTCATATGACTGCTTCTCTCAATGACTGCAATCCTGGTTCTGTGGTTGTTAAGCAATTTTGTGGAAGAAGTCCCACCTAGGAAGTATGGGGTGCCTCAGGAGGGTGGGGGAAACAGTGCGAGGCTCCACTAAGTAGCTGAAAACCATTCCTAATAAAATCTAATACAGCCCGTAAGTGAAGAATCACTCATGCACAGCATGTGTCGGTGTTCCCAGAGCCTCCCCTACCCACCTGAGGCATCCCACACTCCCTTTTCTCACCTTGCTGTTTCTCTGCTTGTATTTTAGCTCCCCTTCATCTCTGGGGGCTGAAAGAACTGCCTGCCAAAGAATTTCATCTCCCCACTGGGTATGGAAAAGAACTCCTTCAACTGAGTGCAAAAATGGAGCTGAACTTTTCAGGATTTCATTTCCATTTCTACACTCTGCTGAAGAAGTTCAACTCTGCTCCATGCATAGAAGGCAACTGTTTTGCTTGGATGTAAGAACAGAAGCTGAAATCTTTGTTTTTGCACCCTGCCAAAGGAGTTCAGCTTTTCTCCATGCATGGAAATTTATTCCTTACAGGAACAGAACCGAATTCTTGCCCGTCAGTAAGCAGCTCTTTTCAGTCAGTCCCTAGAAATGAGAGGAAATCCTCCTGGCAAGTGGCAGCAGCTTGTAGCTGGCTTTTCTGTTGGGTTTCTAGGGAATCTGCAGAGCGTTTTGCAAATGGCAGTCATACAATTTCAGGGCTGTTGGCAACTGGCTGCAAGGGCAAACAGGATGCCAAGCACTCAGATCATGATCATGGAATTGCAGGGTGGTGCGATATTTAGAATACTTCGAAGCATGCATTCCAAAGCCATCATCATTCCAGATCATTGTTAAATGAACAGTCAGTCGTAAGTCAAGGAGTACCTGTATTCTATCTGCCAGCTGAGAATTAATAGAAAAAAGTTCAGAACATAGTGAGCTGGAACGATAAAAAAGTACCACATTTTATCTAGGCTTTTATCTTCCTGCATTCTATGCTGATTGCTCCTGCAGTGACTGGTTGACTCGAATTTCAAAGATGTATGTCAATTAAAACTTGCCTTAGATCAGTGTTTCTCAACCTTGGCAACTTGAAGATGTCCAGACTTCAACTCCCAGAATTCTCGGAGTTGAAGTCCGGACATCTTCCAAGTTGCCAAGGTTGAGAAACACCGCCTTAGGCAGACTTAGATAATCTAAAAAATAAAAAATAAATAAATAATTTTATTTTTAAACCGCACCCTCTCCCCACAGGGACCCGGGGCGGTGCACAGGCAGAATAAAAACAGTCAAAAAATACATACATTTCATAAAAAACAATTAAACCAACCCTGTGCTAAAAATTCGCTAAAAATGTGCTACCCCATTAAAAAACCCCAAAGACAGAGAGACTATCCTAGGCCGGCCAGACAGAAGAAGTGTGTTTTTAGCTTGAGACGGAAGGAGCGGAGGTCAGTGGTCATCCTGATATCGGGGGGAAGGTCGTTCCAGAGGGCCGGGCCCGCCACAGAGACAGCCCTTCCCCTCTCTGCACTCTTCTTCTGGGTAGTGACTCTTAGGGAAGGTTTCAAAAAGGGATAATCAGTAGTATAACTACCTTGAAAAGGCAATAGTTTCACCTTCTGCCCACTTTGACAAAGTTTATTTTAGTCACATTTTTCTTGTCCCAAAGATGCTTTTTCAAAAAAAGCCACTAGACTTTGTTTAATTAGGACACAAAAGTTAACTGAATACTTATACTGACTATACATGTTATAGGCGATATGGCAAGTTAAGTATAATTGCCATATTGTTGTGAATAATAATAATAATAATAATAATAATAATAATAATAATAATAATAATAATAATAATAATAATAATAATAATAATAATAATAATAATAATTTTAATTTATAGACCGCTCCCTCTCCCCAAAGGGACTCGGGGCGGTGCACAGGGGAATTAAAAAACATACAACCATAAATACATCATAAATATATAAAAATCAAATTAAACAAGTTATCCCTGCACTAAAAACCCAGAATGCTAAAAACTAATCCCTTAAAAACCAATTAAAACAATAACAGATGACTAAACTAGGCCGGCCAAGCGGAAAAAGTGCGCTTTTAATTTTTGGCGGAAGGAGCGGAGGTCCGTAGTTGTTCTAATTTCGGGGGGAAGGTCGTTCCAGAGGGTCGGGCCCGCCACAGAGAAGGCCCTTCCCCTGGGCGCCGCCCGCTGGCACAGTCTAGTGGACGGCACCCAGAGAAGTCCCTCTCTGTGGGAGCGAATTGGCCGCAGGGATGTATGGGGCAGGATGCGATCCCGCAAATAGCTAGGTCCCGTGCCATGGAGTGCTTTAAAGATGATAACCAGCACCTTGAAGCGCACCCGAAAGACGACAGGCAGCCAATGCAGCTCGCGCAGGAGCGGCGTTACATGGGAAAACCTGGAGGTTCCCATAATTGCCCGCGCGGCTGCATTCTGGACAAGCTGAAGTCTTCGGGTGCACCTCAAGGGGAGCCCCCATGTAGAGAGCATTACAGTAGTCCAGTCGGGATGTCACGAGGGCATGAGTGACTGTGCAGAGGGCCTCCCGATCCAATAGGGGACGCAACTGGCGTACCAGGCGAACCTGGTAAAACGCCCTCCTGGCCACGGATGTCACTTGATCTTCCATGGACAGCCGTGCATCAAGGAGGACGCCCAAGTTGCGTGCCCCATCCACAGGGGTTAGATGTTCACTCCCTATGGCCAGTGATGGAGTCAACTGGTTGTACCGGGATGCCGGAAACCACAGCCACTCGGTCTTGGACGGGTTGAGTCTGAGTCTGTTGCTTCCCATCCAGGCCCGCACGGCTTCCAGGCACTGGCACATCACCTCTACGGCATCGTTGGGGTGGTTTGGGGTAGATATATACAGCTGCGTATCGTCAGCGTAGAGATGGTACTCTACCCCAAAACCACGGATGATCTCACCCAGCGGCTTCATATATGTGTTGAACAGGAGAGGCGAGAGGACCGACCCCTGAGGCACCCCACAAGTGAGGGGTCTCGAGGTCGACCTCTGCTCTCTTGCCAACACAAATTGCGATCGACCGGAGAGGTAGGAGAACCACCGCAACACGGTGCCCCTCACCCCCAGCCCCTCCAGCCGATTCAATAGGATACCATGGTCGATGGTATCAAAAGCCGCTGAGAGGTCTAATAGGACCAGGATGGAGGAACAACCCCCATCTCTGGCCCTCCAGAGATCATCCACCAACGCGACCAATGCCATCTCGGTGCTGTGCCCGGGCCAGAAGCCGGACTGGCGCAGGTCCAGATAATCAATTTCCTCCAGGTGACGGGGAAACTGTTGTGCCACCACACTCTCTACAACCTTCGCCAAAAAGTGAAGGTTGGAGACCGGACGGTAATTTACCAGCAATGCTGGGTCCAGAGAGGGCTTCTTCAGGAGGGGTCTCACCATCGCCTCTTTAAGGGAGGCCGGCAAGAACCCCTCACTCAAGGAAGCGTTGACCACCTCCTGGAGCCAGCCTCGTGTAACCTCCCAGGATGCCAGTACATACCAGGAGGGACACGGGTCCAATAAACATGTGGTAGCTCGCAGTCGCCCACGTAACCTGTCCATATCTTCGGAAGCAACAGAGTCAAACTCTTCCCACAAAACTGCCTCAGGACCTGCCTCGGGGCATCCCACTGGGCCACTTTCGATGGAGGCTAACTCGCTACGAATCTGAGCGATTTTATCCTGCAGATAATCCCCAAATTCCTCTGCTCTACCCTGTAAAGGGGCTTCCCACACCCTCTCTTGAAGGCGGGAGCGGGTCACCCTAAACAGGGCGGCAGGGCGGTTATCTGCGGATGCGATGAGAGTGGCACAATGATGACGTTTAGCCACTCTCAACGCCACAAGTTAAGTCCGTAAATGGGCTCTCACCTGTGTTCGGTCAGATTCAGTCCGTGTGGATCTCCATCTCCTCTCTAGGCGTCTCTTGTGGCGCTTCATCACCCTCAGCTCCTCGGTAAACCAAGGAGCCTGGGTGGTTCGTCGCCGCAATATTCCATGCGGCCATGAGGTACTCCGTCGGGGCGCGGGTCAAGGGCACAGGTAATGGCCCAAGCGCCATCTGGAACCTATCTGGGTCCATCAGACTCAGGTTCCGCCTCCCCGCGGTGGGGTGTAGCGATTGGAAAGTCGAGCCAGAGAAGTGAGTGGTCTGACCATGACAGGGGTGTGATGGCTATGTCCCCTATACCCAGATCACTCTTCCATTGACCAGAGACAAAGATTAGGTCCAGCGTGTGTTCTCCTTCGTGCGTGGGGCCCCGAATTACTTGGGTCAGGTCCATGGCCGTCATGGAGGCCATGAACTCCCGAGCTACCTCTGATTTGCCCACCGATGGCAGGTTGAAGTCTTGTTGAAGATTGAAGTTGAAGGCAGTTGAAGATTGAGAACATTATCCAACAACTGGTTGAAGGTATCTTTTTAACTCTCTCATTTTGTGACTGAAAACCAACCTTCTGGCAGCGTCTAAGGTGTGGCAATGGGAAAAAGGTTTTCTAAACTTTTAGTGCTAGTCATTTTCTGGCTCTAGGGGGCGATGCTCATCTCCATTTCAAAGCTGAAGAGCCAGCGCTGTCCAAAGATGTCTCCCTGGTCATGTGGTCGGCATGACTCAATATCGAAGGCGGACGGAACACTGTTACCTTCCCACCAAAGAGGGTTCCTATTTTTCTACTTGCATTTTTACATGCTTTCGAACTGCTAGGTTGGGAGAAGCTGGGACACATAACGGGAGCTCATGGCTTTAGGTGGTGCTAGGGATTTGAACCGCCAAACTGCTGACCTTCTGATCGACAAGCTCAGCGTCTTAGACACTGAGCCATCACGTCCCTACCATACTTTGCATTATTAAGAAACAGCATAGCTAAGAAATAGCCTTAAGTATAGTTTGACTATGTTGTATCCAACAGTTGATACATTCTCTATTATAACCTTTTACTCTTCTCCTATATGTAATACTTTATAGCAGTGATGACAAACCATTTTTGGCTCGCGTGTTATAAGTGGGGGGAGCACAGGGGGGTCGTGCATGGGTGTGCCACACCCATAATGCAATGTGTGACACCCCACAGTGCGCATGCTTCCTTGAGGTCCCCAGAGGGGGGAAATGATTCAATGAGCAAACTGGAAGTCACTTCCGGTTTGCTTGTAGAGCCCTTTTTAGTGCTCCGGGGGCTTCAGGGAAGCCTCCTGAAGGTCCCTGAAGCCTCTGGAGGGCTTAAAACGACCCTATGAGCAAACAGGAAGTTCGTTCCCAAACTACCGGTTTGCCCATAGGGCCGGTTTTTTGTGCTCCACAGGCTTCAAGGAAGCTCATGAAGCCTCCAGAGGGCCTCCGGGGTTGGCAGGGGAGACTCTTTTCGCCCTACCCAGGCTCCTATAAAGCCTCTGGAGCCTGGGGAGGGCAAAAAATGACTTTAAAAAAGGCTGAACTCAGCTGGCCAGCGCGTGCATGCGCACTGGCCAGCTGACAGGGCAATGTCTCGCGTATCCTGACAAATGGCTCAGTGTGTCACCTGTGGCACACGTGCCATAGGTTCGCCATCCTGGCTGTATAGTATTTGCCTCATACATATTGGCTGAATACCAATCCTCCAAATAAGATTCAAGATAGGGAGTACAGTCAGGATATATCCCTGAGTGTCTATATTCCACCCCAAAACCTGTTCAGACATTACTTCTTAATATACTTTTGCAAACTGCTTCCATAAACTGGTTGTGTTAACTAATGCATGATATTATGAATATGTTTATTTCTTTTTTTCGAAATAAATGCTTACGACGATAGGCCATGCAAAGTACAGATTCCTACTGCAAAGCAAGCTGTCTTTATATTATCTCAAAGAGGCTGGAAAGGGACAGTCTATAAGACTTAAGTACAGGCTAGTAAGGTAATAGTTTTTTAATTATAATTTTATTGTCAACATTCAATATGCTGAAGCCCGTTAATTACCACAGAAGTCTAATTATGCTGGGTACTTTTTAAAATCTCATTATGTTTCCGATCCATTATTTCCCTAGTGTTCTCTTCCTCAAATTCACATAATTACACTTTTTCTATTCTCAGTGTAAGCTTCACTATCTTGTGTCCAATTCTGTAGCATTAAAAGATACATTTATATCCATTATGTAACAAATATCCACACTCACACAATTTGTGAACTGAAATATTCTGAAAGAAAGGAAGAAAGAACAAAAATATTGCCTTGATAATAGAATTTCCATAAACAGGATTTCTAAACTGTGCACACAATAGATGTCAGTGGCATATAATTTTAATTCAAAACCTGAGCTGCCTTTTCTGTAGTTATAATCAATAAATAGTTCCAATTCTTATTATTTCAAGTTTTTATTTATTTATATCTCACCCTTTTAATTTTTACAAATAATTCAAGGCAGTGAATATAACCAACACATCTTACTTTTCCTATTTAACCTCCTGTCTTGATGGAGACAAATCACCCAGATTGTTTTAAAAGACTGGAAATATAAACAATCCACATTTCTAACCACATATTTCTTACCAGTGTGTTTTCTCCAGTTGAACTATTCCAGAGTCTCATGCGATCATCTGTACCAATTGTCAAAAGGTAAAGCCCATCACTGGTAAAACATAAGCCATTGACTCTTCCATTATGGGCAGTATTTACTATAAGGAAAAGATGCAAATTTGAAATTCTGTACCGCAATATATATAGCTTGGTATTGCAAAAAGAATTATTATATCATGAAAACATTGTGCTTTGAAATTTAATTTTTAAAAAAAATATTCTGTTACATAACAACATTATGAAAAAGGTAAGTACCTTTAAGGATGTTCTGGTAGCTTTATTAGAATAATATCTACATCAAGACACCAATGTCATTTTATTTTTATTTTTGAAAGAAAAAGGCAGAAGGATCAATTAAAAAAAAGTAATACTAGATGAAATATATGATTGAGCAATTTATTAAATAGTAGCTAATGTTTTTCATTTCATTTGTTTTATTATGGAATATGGCTGTCCAAATTTTTACTGTCAAGATATTATCTTAATTTTCTTCTTCTAATACCACTTTTAATGGCTATTCTTTACCCAGATTTGTGCCTAAAGAGTAATGGCTGGTGTCAAGTGCCAGCAACCAGATCCACAGTTGTAAGCTTCAAGCCAACTACTTTATTATATTATGCCTATTATATAGGAGTTTCTTCAGGCTACCAACCTTCTCCTGGGAACAAACTGATAATGCTCTATGGAGCTTAAGGGAGGGACATTTCTACATCTCTTGATATTGATATTTCTTGATATTTCCATCAATGACTCCTCACTTGCATAGTTGCAACATGTAGAGTTGTGGCATGCTGTGGTTGAGAGGCATTTTGGAGATGATCTAGTTTAGCTCCCTAACCAACGCAATGCTTCTCTACAGCAAAACTAAGGGCAGCTTATTATTCCTTTGCTCATTAACACCATTATGCTTGAATATTTTTTCTGCAATAAGGTGATATTATACCACCTTAATTTCATAGAGTCATTTATATATTCTTCTGGCATATTTACTAGCATGCCACACCATAGATGGGGGCGGGGGGGGAGCAGAAAGACATTTCCATACTATTCCCGAATTAAAATTAATGAGTTAAGACTGGGGAAAGCTACTTGCATCCTAGGGAAAATATGAAGGTGAACAGGATTCCTATAATCGTGGATTATTTTTGTAGTTAACAAATAGATACCTGGTCTTAAATCAGTTAGTTAATCCCTGTAAAATTCTAAAGTTTCAGTGTGGGAGATTTCAACAGATCATCCATTTCAACACATTGAAGTCATATTTAATTATTGTCTGAATCATTCTAAATTGCTAGGAATAATAATTACGTATTTAAAACAACTAAGAAGAAAACTTTTTTTGGTCAAGAGTTGTAGTTCTCTTGGGGAACTATAGAATATATTAGTGTCATATGATAACCATGGATAAGACAAAAGCTAGTATTTTTTAAAAGGTTATGAAACCTTTCATATGACATTTAGTACGGACACTGTCATCCTGGGCTATATAATAGCATGGTTCCCTTTTAATATGAATTTATATTAGAATAAAACTGTAATATTGATGTATGAAATATATTACTTGCTTCAGAAGCTGCTTTCGACTTCTCCCCATTATGCTGATCAAGAGTGAGTAGACAGGCAGAGGCTCTCCTTACATCCCACAATTTCACTCTACTGTCAGCACTAAAAGAAAAACAAAACTTTGAGGTGATGTATGAGCAATACAAATGAACTTTCAACAGTTTCATAATGATTATTTTATTTTCAATTATTTTTCTCTTAACTTGAATATATTTACATGTTCTTTTATAAATGCAGAAAATGACCTCTGACAGTTTCTTTTGGAACCACGTTCAAATTATCCCCAAAATATTCTGAAAACAACCTCTAAAACTTTCTCCTCAAAACCACTGCTGACTCTAGATAATCTTTAACAAGTTAACCCCCACCTGCAATCACATGATCATATTTCAATATTTGGCAATCAGCTTCCATTATAAGCAATTCCGGTCACATGACTGCAATTGTGATTTTTGTTTGCTAGTTTCCAGTGCTTTTTGTTGGGAAAATCAATTTTCTTAATAACCACTGATTATTCAGTCTTATAACCATGATTTGCTTAACCACTATAAAATGGTTGAAGAATTGTGTCCGGTTATGTGGGTGCCTTTCCTTATGACCACAATGATGTGCAAGTGAAGTTCCAATCCCAACAGTCAAGGACTTTGTGTATTTTAAACTCTTAGGAAAGTTAGCAAAAATCAGTTATTGTGCAAGATGAGATTTGTCTTAAAGGTTCTACAAAAATCTTAGTACCTACCAAAACCATCAAATTAAGTATGAGGAAGTTTCTGGTTTACTTCAGAACTTTTAACATATTCCTAAGTGTGCTTTTTTAAAATAGTAATTTTATTAAAAAACTATAACTACAATGATAAAGAATATAAAGTATAAAAAGTAAAAGTAGAAGATAAAGTCTATAGAAATGGTTGAAAAGAAAAATAACAAAAGAAAAGGAATATATAGAAATGACTTTCCCTTCATCACAAGTATAGATAATTTCAGAAACTTATCATGATGTCTTAAAATAGAAATGATCTTTGCTCCCCATATTTCATCTCTCATCTATAAATGAATCCTTAAACCTTGTTGTTCAGTCCTAGGCAGCGAAGTCCATTAAGAGTTACCAGAGATAACATATCTAGTTTAACCTTGATCAAATAAATCAACTTTACATTTCTTCCTTCATCTTAAATGTTAGTTTCTTCAAATGTAGTCCTAAATACATTTCTCTTTGGGTTTTTTTTTTTTGTCCCTTACAACATTTTTCAAAGCTTTAACCAGCCTCTTTTGTGAATCCAATATAAGATTATCTAGGTTTGGAGGGCGGAGCCGCGCCACGCCGATACAATGCAGGGTCTCAGCGCTCTGAGACCTCTGTTGAACTTTTGCTGCCCCTTGGTCCATTCGGACCTAAACCGTCCTGTAGGGACGGCGACGAGGAAGACAAAGCCTTGCTGGTCACAGAGGTACCGCAAAACCCCTGTTTGACCCAAGGGAAGAGCTTCTGCAGGGTGGCCAACAGGCAGCCCCCACTGGCGGATAAAGGCGGAGGCAAACTCCGGAAGGAAGGAAGCAGGCTGAAAGGGAAAGTGCTAGACTGGGAAGGTATTTTATCTTCTTTTGAAAAATTTTGTTTAAAGAAGCATTTTTTTTAAATAAACTAAAGCCTTTAATTATGAAATAAGTGGCGGAATTGATCTAATATGCTTTGAACTGGGAGGTTTCCTTTTTTCTTCTTCTTATTTTTCTGTAATTGTGGATTGAATCGTTAGAACAAGGTTTTTTTTTTCCCTTTCAAAGTGATTGGACTATTTCTTCTTTCTTTCTTTCTATTTTTTGTTACTTAGAATTTTGAATTTGGGACTATTTTCATAATTACTTCTGAAGACTTACTGTTTTTTAAAAAAAATTAAACAAGAATTATACTTTCTACTTTTTTTTAACAACAAAAAAAAGGATATATTAAAAAGTGAAAATCTGTTGCATTGCCACTGGAGGTCACTGGTTGGTCTTTATGAGACAATTTATTTTCTTTCTCATTTAAAGTTGTTGTGAAGGTTACAAGGCATGAATTGTTTACAACAGGTGCTTTTTGATAACTGGCAACAATATTTTCTTTGGCAAAATACCAAAAGATAAAGTAGGCCTGAGACCAGGGTGGCAGTGAGAACCAAACTTCATTATTTTTTGGATTTGGCAACATGGTTCCATATTTAGAAGAGGATATTTTAGAAAATCAGAATGTTCTGGCTGAAATCTTAAACTTACTGAAACAAAATAGAAGAAGAACTGATTAAAAAACTGGACAAAGTGTTGTCTGTTACATCAAGCTATCAGCAGTTGGAAGCTCCAGAAATTAAAGAAAAAGAAGAAAATGTTGAAGATAAAGAGATATTCATTTTAGTTGAAGATAAAAGATACGATAATAGAGAACTTTACCAACGGATTAAAGGTGGGAGAAAATATAAAGAAGGAAATTCTAAAAAAGAGAATTTGAGGGATGTGAGCCTCATTTTGGTTATCAAGAAAAAGAGGGGGGGGGGAGAATTGAAGATGGATGAAAGAGGAGAAATCTCTTCAGAAATACGTCTGACATTCAAAGACAAACAACATGTAAAAATAGAAACTGGGCAGCGGTATTATTTGAGAGTTATACTGGATAATAAAGTGTGAAAAGAAGTTTATAAAAAATCTGGAAAGAAGAATAAAAAGAGAGGCCACAAATGGCAAGAGAGATAAGTCAAATTCGCTACTGGAAAGACACTGGCTGATAATGAAAATGTTATCCTTTGATGATTAATAACTAGCTAGATTGTTTTAGATTAGATTAGATTAGATTTATTTAACATATACCGCTCCCTTTCCCAAAAGGGGACTCAGGGCGGTGCACAGGAAATTAAAAAAGCATATAAAAAACAAGACAATATACAAAATTTAAAATCAAATTAAATTATAACCCTGTGCTAAAAATTTACAATAAATTAAGACTATTCCCCTTAAAAACCGATTAAAACAATTTGATGTCAGGCTAAAGGCTAGGTAGAGTTAGGCCAGGCCGGCCTGTTGGAAAAAGTAGGTCTTGAGTTTCAGACGGAAAGAACGGAGGTCCGTGGTCATTCTAAGTTCGGGGGGTAGGTCGTTCCAGAGGGTGGGGCCCGCCACAGAGAAGGCCCTTCCCCTGGGCGTCGCCCGCTGGAATTGCCTAGTGGACGGCACCCGGAGAGGTCCCTCTCTGTGGGAGCGAATCGGTCGCAGGGATGTGTGGGGTAGGATGCGATCCCGTAGATAACTAGGTCCCGTGCCATGGAGCGCTTTAAAGATGATAATCAGCACCTTGAAGCGCACCCGAAAGGCCACAGGCAGCCAGTGCAGCTCACGCAAGAGCGGTGTTACATGGGAGCACCTAGGGGCATTCTGGACTAACTGTAGTCTTCGGGTGCCCCATGTAGAGAGCATTGCAGTAGTCTAGACGGGATGTCACGAGCGCATGAGTGACTGTGCGAAGGGCGTCCCGGTCCAATAAGGGCCACAACTGATGAACCAGGCGAACCTGGTAGAACGCCCCCCTGGCCACGGCCGTCAAATGGTCTTCTAACGACAGCCTGGTATCCAGGAGGATGCCTAACTTGCGAGCTAGGTGCTTGCCCCCTATGGCCAGTGATGGCATCAACTGGTTGTACAGGGAGGCCGGAAACCACAGCCACTCGGTCTTGGACGGGTTGAGTCTGAGTCTGTTCCTTCCCATCCAGATCTGCACGGCTTTCATATACCGGGACATCACTTCGACGGCATCGTTGGGGTGGTTTGGGGTAGATATGTACAACTGAGTATCATCAGCGTACAGATGGTACTCTACCCCAAAACCACGGATGATCTCACCCAGCGGCTTCATATATGTGTTGAACAGGAGCGGCGAGAGGACTGACCCCTGAGGCACCCCACAAGTGAATGGTCTCGAGGTCGACCTCTGCCCTCCTGCCAACACAAATTGTGATCGACCGGAGAGGTAGGAGGAGAAATACCGTAAAACGGTGCCCCTCACCCCCAACCCCTCCAGTCGATGCAATAGGATACCATGGTCGATGGTATCGAAAGTCGCCGAGAGGTCTAATAGGACCAGGATGGAGGAACAATCCCCATCTCTGGCCCTCCAGAGATCATCTACCAACGCGACCAATGCCGTCTCGGTGCTGTGACCGGGCCGGAAGCCGGACTGGCGCGGGTCCAGATAATAATGATATTTTAGAATATCATTGAAGGATTATTAGTTAATTATTTGCAATAAGAGTAATTAATAATAATGTTATAATTTAACGATATATATCTATATATCTATGTGTAGAAATGGATGAGTATGAGATTGGATATAAATAATAAGACTTATTTTGTAGGAATGTTGATGGATGTAATTTAGCAAAATGGGGAGAATTTTAGCAAACTGAAGACTGTTTTAGATTATTACTGAAGAATCACTAGCTAATAAATAATGAGTTATAATAAAAGTAACAGAATAATTATAGATGATATATTGATATAGGTGTATGCATATATACATGTATGTTTACAATAGAGAATTGATGCCATTATGTGGTTATGTTTAAGTAAGACATGTTTGAAGAAGAAGATAGACCAAATATGGAATATTAGAGGAGAATTCTGGTGTAATATTAAGATATATAATGAATCTTTTGATTTAAAATTTATAAAATGAGATTATTCATGAATAATAATGATTCTAGAAATGCACAAGTGTTATGTGTAACCAGTCGACATACTTTCCAAAGGATATAATGTAGAATGATGACTTTTCCTTTTTGTATTTTTGTTTTACTAAAAAATAAATATATTTTTTCAAGATTATCTAGGTTTGTTATTTATTTTAAAGTTATTATTAAGACATGTCCATTTCTTTTCTTATGTTCAATGAACCATCTTTTTCCATATCATTCTTAGAGCTTTTTATTAATTTCATTTTCAAATCTGTCTCAATTTTGTCTTGTTCCACTTCCATAACATCTTTTAAACAAAGTCAATTTATAGAGGAAGACACTCTTAAAATTAACTTCCGGGTCCATTATTCAAAAATATCCTTCAATATTTCCGATGTTAGGATATTTTGCTACATTCTACATTAATAAGTCAAATTTAAGTGTTATTTGCCTTTAACTATGATGTTTAGATACTTTTAATTCCCCCTAGTGTCCAACCTTCAAAATCCTTGCTGTTCTGTATTTGTTAAAGAACTCAAAATAAAAGTATTTTCCCATAGCATTCTCATAATTAATACTAAAACCCTTTGTTTGTAACTATTTATTTGCTAGGAAACTGGTGCTTTAAACCTTGAGGACCCAAAAATTCCTAATAGTTGAAAAGCAGTTAACAAGCAATTTCCAAAAGTGATTAGAAAAGAATGTGGGGTCTTCCTGTGAATGCCATGTGTAGCTGATATCCTTCTAGAAAAAGGACATTTGCAAGAATTGTGGTTAGATGCAGGAGTCAGACTGTTAAAATCACTCTGGAGGAAGGAGAGATTGTTGAGATTATCCCCTTGACTCCGGACAGCCAGTCTTCATGAGATCATAAAAGCTGCTATTTTGCAGTCACCTTATGAGATGATTGTTCAGGAGCTGTGATTCCATCAAGCTCAGACTCATAAAACCACATTTGATGGACGTTAATCTTGATCAATTTCTTAATCATTTTTTGGATTTTTTTTTTAGTGTACTGGAGAGAGAACCTGTTTAGCAAAGTTTTGTATTCATTAGGCGAGTCCTCATTTCTTTAGAGAAATATGATGTAAATTTGATTTTAAAGCCTTTGAATCAGTGGTGGAATTCAATTTTTTTTACTACCGGTTCGGTGGGCATGGCTTGGTGGGTCTGGTGGCTGGCAGGGGAAGGATACTGTAAAATCTCAATTCCCTCCCCACTCCAGGGGAAGATTACTGCAAAATCCCCATTCCCTGGCGATCAGCTGGGACTCAGGAGGCAGAGAATAGATGGGGGTGGGGCCAGTTAGAGGTGGTATTTACCAGTTCTCTGAACTAATCAAAATTTCCGCTACCGGTTCTCCAGAACCTGCTTTGAATATACATTTTGGATTATGCAGCAAAAGGGTGCTTAGAATATGAATTTTGGATAGTTAACAGATTAAGGGTCCAGTTAGATTTGGAATCTGATTTCATTAGAATAATTTTTATCATTGAAAAATGGTGATTATTTACAATTTTTATGATAGAGGGGACCTTGAAGATTGGGCATTAGAAGAAACTAAAGTGTAAAAAAGAAGAAGAATGGAGCAGATATTTCTCTACCAAACCTTTTGATAAGATAAATAAATGTCTTGATAAGATGGATGCAGCATGCTGTAATGAAGCTGTAGAACAAATACAATGAATAATTTTTAAATTATCTAGAAAGGGGATTTAAATATAAGTAATAAGAATATGAAAAAAGATACAGACATATTAAACTAGGAAATAGATAACTTTTTTATTATACAAAATAACAATGTTAAAGTTTTGAAAGAACTGTGACACTAAAGACATGAACAAAAAATGAGATATTTATTGAAGGGCTTTAAAAAATGAATTTTTAAAAAATGCTCAGGAACTGTACAGGGTACAAAATGTGATGAATTTTTGGAAAGCAACAGCTTATTTCTTTTATTTCTTTTCCTACTCTAATGGGACGTTTATTATCAAATTAAGTAAATGAATAAAAATACCCTTGTTCATAAATTTGTAATTATTTAATGAATATTGCTGATGTAGGTATCAAGAAAGTTAAATTTAAAAAGAACAGAGACTATTAAAATATTCATTCAGCAATAATATAGTAAATCTTTGACTTAACCCCAATTTTACATTTCAATGCCAAGACTTATATTCATGGTTTAAAAGTATTTCTCTGCTTTTAAATTTAATTTAAAAAAAAATGCTGCCAACCTGGGCATATAAGGTCAGAGGTAGGGGACATGGTGACATGAAGTGATAATTACATAAGTGCCATGACTCAGGTAATTTAAGGGAATATGTAATCAGGGCAGTTGCATGATCATGTTACTGTGTAATTTGTACAAGATATAATTTTTACGTCATTGCACTTTGTATGGATGCCACTGTCAAAGAAATTTAGAATAGGTTTTTTAGAACACTGACTGAGTTTAATAAACATTGCTTATTTTATTGGGTTTTTTTTACCTTCCAGTTGCTAAAATAAATTCATAACGTGGTGACCAAGATACTGCTAGAATTTCTTGAGTGTGGCCTAAAAATACAAAAGCATAATAATATTTTGGTTTAAGACAGGTTTGTTTTCTATTATTCTCCTCTTACATAAATTATATCGCAAATTTTTGTACAGACTTTAATACTACTGTACATTTAAAAAAATAATAGTAACCTAAATTTGCATTTTTGTAACAAAATGAAAACTTTATAAATTGCAAGGCTCATGCAAATAATAGAAATAACTTTCCAATTTTAAATTAACATGTATAAACGAATTATATAAGCACTAATTCTTATAGAGATCCAGCATCAAATGTCACTCAGTTTATAATAACTAGTTTTTTGAAGGCACTATTGAGGATCACAGAATATGCAGAGTGAAACATCATGTTACTTTATGTATCAACATAAATTCAGACATAATTCTGGTAGTAGAGGAAAAGTAGAATTTGTGATAATATGTGTAAGTACAGCAGAATTAAAGGGTATAGTTATAAGAAATTAGAAAGAACTATGCCACTACAGGATGAAGACGCATCAATTTCCAATGTTATAAGATTTACTGTATTTTTCGGAGTATAAGACGCACCTTTTTTCCTCTAAAAAGAAGCTGATAATCTGGGTACATCTTATACATTGAATACAGCAATTTTTGCCTCCTGAAACCCCACGCCTTCACCAAAATGGCTGCGCACATACTCTTATGGAGGCTTCCAGAGAGCTCCTGGGGGCTGGGGAGGGCAGAAATGAGCAAAAAACAGGGCGTTTTTGCCTCCCAGCCCCCAGCAGCACTCTATAAGCCTCCATATGGCTATGCATGCAATTTTTTTGACCAGAAAACGGCCTGTTTTCGCAAAATATGTGCCGTTTTTTTGCTCATTTTCGACCCCCCCCCAGGAGCACTCTGCAAGCCCCCCCAAGGCTATTCATGCCTTTTATTTGAAAAACAAACAGGCCCATTTTTGCCAAAAACGGGCCGTTTGGGGGAGGTTTGCAAAGTCCAAAAAGGGTTTTTTTCCCCTTTTGGAAAACTGTTTAGTTAGAGTGATTAATGAGAATTACGTTGGTCAAGTACTGTGCCTGCAGAAACAAAGATTTGTTCCAAAGGTGGTCAGTGATTTCCTTCTCCAGCACATGGGTAAATAGACCTGGAAACATCTACCTACCTACCTACACTCTCTATCTTCCTACCTATCTAATGTATTTCTCTCTCCCCTCTATATACCTACCTACTTTCTCTCTCCCTACCTATCTACTGTATTTCTCTGTCTATTTCTCTCTATCCCTCTACCTATCTACACTCTCTCTCTCCCTACCTACCTACTGTATTTCTCTATCTCCCCCTTTATCTACCTATCTACCTACTCTCCCTCTCTACTGTATTTCTCTCTCTATTTCTCTCTATCCCTCTACCTACCTACACCTATCTACACTCTCTCCCTACCTACTGTATTTCTCTCTCTCTCTCTCTCTCTCCCTCCCTTTATCTACTTACTCCCCCCCTGTCTCTCCCTACCTCCCTACTGTATTTCTCTCTCTTTCTCTCCCTCTCTATCCCTTTATCTACCTACCTACTTAAAAAAAATTGCCTCTTCAAAACCTGGGTGCGTCTTATACTCCGGTGCGTCTTATACACCAAAAAATACGGTACATCCAAAATGGAATTCCTTACTTACATCCTGAAACAATACAGGCAAATTATACAGCTCAGGATTCTCAATTTATTTCATAATGTATTAAGTCTGAATTCTTGACAACTATTAAGCTGTCACTACCACAGATTCTGAGCTGATACCAGAAGATAGATGTTTCATGGCTTAACTGAATTAGTTTACAATTAAAAATATAATTTAAATTAATCAGGTGTAATCTAAAGCACTTGGACAAATATTACTAAGACAGTTTCTCAACTTGTTTAGAAAACTACAAGTTTACATCTCAATGATATAAAACTCAAGGAGTCCAGCTTAAGTAGACATCAGCATTTTTTATAATTATCAATAATATATCTTCAGGCCAACAAGATCAGAAAAATGTTAAGGAAGAAAGCCCTTCTCACTGTGTTTCTTTGACAACTGGCACTAAACACATCTGTCCTATTACTTACAAAGAAAATATTGTTCAGTGCAGTTCTTTACACAGTGTGGTATACTCAAAGTAGTTATTGTCTAACATTTATGTTTCAGAGTAAGAAATACCCTGCAGAATGTGAGAACAAGATCCAGACTTGAAGTCACAAAGCTGTACTTTGGAGCTTTTGGTACCAACTGTAATAGAAAAAGACAAAAACACATTAAAGAAAACAAACACAATCTCTGCATGTTGATATTAAAAAAATATACAAAATGCTGCTATAAAAATGTACAAAATAGATAGTAGTTTTAATATCTTTAAACTTCACATAGGTTTATTAGAGAATTACTTTTTGGATAATTACATTTTGCATTTGTACACAGCATCTTTTTCATAGAGAAGAACAAGAAATAAGAAATAAATTTTCTTTTATAAAAAAGTAGTATGTGTATTATAATAAAGGAAACATTTATATAGCATGTGTAGAGCAAAACTTTACATAACATCACCCTATGCAGAGTTTCAATTGTATAGCCCTTAATGCTGACATAATGCTTTCCTTGTTCATGAGATGTTCTTGTTTTCTAACAACTCAAAATTTAGTCATAATGCCTGGTAAACCATATGCTACATTTAATTAGTGACAGATGTTCATTGAAACATAATTGAGATCACCCCATTTTAACTAAGTAATGTGAACTATGAATATCCTTAAAAATATCATGGTGGGGGAAAGAGAAATGATAGATGAGTCAGATATGTGGCCCCATCATGTAACAAATATAATTGCATTTTTAATTTTAAGATTATTATTTGCTATGCCTAAGTAACAGACTGGCCAAGAAATATTTTAATAGTACAATTTGTGCATGTTTATTTAAAAAAAGCCCCAACGTGTTCACAAAAAGCATGATAAATATCTAGAAAATACATTACGCAATAAGTGTTAAAGTAAAAGTTTGTAGAGACCAATAATTATAAACAGAAACCAATAGCAGCCCCACTGAAATTATGCTACACATTTGTAACTCTAAATTATGTTATGTTGCAATCTTGAATATAGAAAAGAATTATTTAAAAAAATGAAAGGCATTTCAAATATGATTAAATATATTTAAAATTGATGCAAACCTGCAATTAAGCAATGTCTTGTAGCAACAGGAGAAATATGATGGCTATATACTGTCCCATCAAAATGAAATTCATCAGCAGGCTATAAATTGAAAAACAATACATTATTAAATACCTAGACCAATTCAAATCTCAAGCAATAGACCGGTTATTATTTATAACACATTAGCAAATATAAAATAGTGTCATATTTTAATCCTGCACAGACCATCAACATAATACAAAGATACATGTACTTATACAAGATTAAACAACTTTTACTTCAACATTTTTAATACTGTTTTCAACTACAAGAGAAAATAACCTCATACCATTCTACATTTATATGTTTAGCCCCCTCCTACATCTTAGTTATTTTTCCTATTTTTATATATTTTATACATTTCCACAAATTTTTATATTTTATAATTTTATACATTTATATTATTCAACATTGTCAGTTATAAATTGATTAAATTTCAGTACTATTAATATCTGTCAAATTGAACTTTAAATTTTAAACACCTATTATTATTTTACATAAGACATTAAATAACATTAATTCCTTATTCATAGAAACTTGTGCTTAAAATAACATTGTAGTAAAATAATTTATTACTTTCTATTATCATTTTAATGCAATCTTTGAACTTGGTGCCCTTTAACCATAGATATCTGGCTTTAAAGTTGATACATTCAAATGAAAATCCAAGTGATTTCTTGCTTTGTGAGAAAACAATGGCTACACTGAGACTTGATTCATCTTCATGCAGTAACATTTTCGTCACAGAGGCAGAGGACCTCTTCATGGTCTCTGAAATTAAAAATATCTTCCTTGATTGAATGTCTCTAAAATGTGCTGCTTCTCTTACTTGGCTTGTAGGTTCCAACTACTAACATCTACTTGAGGGATCTTAATATCTTAACAGAGGGATCCTTCAAGATGCTGTCATTGGGGTATATAGAGAAGAGTAATGGAGTGACCAAACAGCCATGGGGGGCTCTTGTGCTAATTGAACGGGTGTTCTATGTGATTTCCCCTAGTTTCACCTGTTGCTTCCAATTTGTTACAAAGCTTATAATCCATCTACAAGTGTGGTCAGGACCATCAGGCACAACTAGCTGAGTCAGTTTATAGAAGAGGATTTCAGAAATAATGTTGAATACTGAGCTGAAATACAAAAAGGACCCTTACATAGTTCTTTGGTGGTTCAAGTTATTGTAAGATGTAATGCAGTGTCATAGTGATAGCATCATTTGCTTGATCTATTTGCATGGGAGGCAAATTACAAGGGGTTTAGCAGCAGATATGTGATGGCTTTCAGATGAGCCAATACTAACCTTTCAAAGATTTTCATAACTATGTATGCCAAAGCAACCAGTCTGTAGTCATTCAACTCCTTGACGGAGGGTTTCTTGGGCACCAGAATGAGAGTAGAGTGTTAGGGATAGCCAATGAGGCTGATTTTATGTCAAACCGGTTATTGAGAATATTATTTTTTAAAAATAGGATGCACTCCCCCCCCCCCCCCCTCAAAACAAGGTGATGTCGATCCTTTGGTGAATAGCAGCTGGCCCATGGTGGCAGGGTCGTTTTACAGTGCTGAACCCCACCTCTTCTATCTTTGTCATTGCCCGCCTCTTCTGTCTCTTTTCTGCAGTGCAGGAGTCAATAGGCAGAGCTGGCATATTAGAGGACACCTATCTGTGGTCCTCTCAGGCTCTGCCTGATCTTTTTTATCTTGTTTTCCTCTTCTAAACTAGGTACGTCTTATAGTGCAAAAAAAATGGTAATTTATTTTAAATTACTTTTAAAATGTTTTAAATATTTTAATATTTTTTAAAAAGCAGGAAATATTTTAGCTGACTACTACAAAGTTGACTGGGATATCAGTTCAGGTCTGCTCCACAGCAACCTGGTCTGTACTTGGTTTGCATTATATATATAAAAATGTAATAAGAGTTTGTTCAAAACCGCTAATCTCCGAAAGTACTGCACTGATCGCTTCCAAATTTTCATACAACGGTCCTTTCAAATACAGCACCAATGATATATATAGATTGTGTAGATGTTATACCTGTGCAGGTACACGCAACGGAAATATAAAAAATTGCAAAAAAGGTAGGTAGATGGATAGAGAGCAGTGGGCCACAGGTATTATGTCATCCTTTGTGACATAAAATACTCTGTCCATAAGATTAAAGGAGAAATACAGTAGGTAGGTAGGCAGCTATAGGGATAGAGAGAGGGAGAGAGAAATGCAGTAGGTAGGTAGAGGGATAGAGAGGAAGAGGGAGAAATACAGTAGGTAGGTAGGTTGGGGGTTATACGGTGGTTGTGTGTACGTGTTTGTGTGTGCAGGTGTAGATCTACACACAGATTGGTTGGCCATTTAACCAGACTGGGCCACAGCAACGCGTGGCTGGGAACTCTGGAATGCCTCGAGCAATTTCAACCAAACTTGGTACACACATGACTTACTCTCTGGAAACAAATACTAAGGGGGTAAGACACTCCTAACACCCCTCGGGGTGTGTGTCCTGTTACAATATAGCCTTTTGTGCCTTCAAATGGCTTCTACTGTACTGCCGTAAAATGGCTTCTATTGTACAGCGCAGTGGAGTTGCCATGGTAACAGCTTCACAGTACTCCACAGGGGGGGTCCCTCTGATACGGAGGAAAATCCAACATTAGAAATTATGTTTTGTCCGGACATTTCTCCCCCGTAAATAAATACCCGGACAACGCTGGGCTATCAGTCATATATAATAGAATACAGAGTAAATTATCCAGTTACACCAAATGTGGCATGTTATGTGGACATTTTCTCTGTCTAATTTAAGCTCATTCAACGTAAGTAGCCAAAATATAGCTTGTGGTTTTAACTTAGCATGCTTGTTAAGAACAGACTCTTTGCTGATCTGTGCAACTCAACACCAATTATACATTAGGCTTGATTGTATTGTGTTCATTTAAGTTGCTTTACAAAAATTAGCCAATCACTTACAAAACCAAGGATGTGTTAAAATACTAGTTTCTCTTTCATATAAATATCAAATTATTAAAGAAAACTTACCTGTAAAGTATTTGTATCCCATATTTTCAGTGTTTTATCAAATGAACTTGAGGTAAACATGCCAGTATCATGAGGATACCACTGAACAGTCTCTACACTGTATTTATGAACACCAGGATGGTTCCTATAATACAGTCATAGAAAAGTAAAATTGACAGGGATGATTTGCTGTAATAATGCTCAACAAATCTGAATATGTTAATTCTTTCAAGACCTAAGTAACAAACTCCTTACAGGAAGAGCTAAGATTGGTTCAAAAAGGAAAGAAAGATTTAAATAGTTCAAATACTATACTAACTGAAATTATACCTTGGTTTAATGTAACAGAAAGAACTTAAGCTGGCTCTGCCACCTACTGGGTAAATGTTTAAATTAAAAAAAATACAAAAGCCTTCCAAAGAAGATCTACAAGGCCATCTCTCTTAACCAGTTTTCAATCTGTTTCATCTCACAGCACACATTACAAAGGTGGGACTTCCAGCTCTTGAAACTGGAAATCCTATGGCATCACAAAAAGAATGGAAGCAGTCCATCTGGTGATGTCATAGAGGTGAGTTCGATCCTAGGTAGAGGCAGATGTAAGGTCTGCTGCTTGGGCAAGGAGTTAGACTAGATGACCTGCAAGGTCCCTTCCAACTCTGTTAATCTGTTAAAGATAGGTTTCTGGCTGAGGTGGCATACCTACAAATCTATTGCAACACACCAATGTGCTGCAGTACAATGGTTGATCACAAAACTTTGCTCTAAATCAAAGTGTACATAATTAGGAGCCATTAGGGCAAATTTGGAAACAGTGGACCAATGCAGAGGAGACCAGTTTATTGCTCTGTACTAGTTCTGAAGCAAAGTTATGTTAACTATTCAGTTACAATGGCACTGAAAAAAGTGACATGACCATTTTTCACACCGTTGCTAACTGTTGCTGCATCCCCATGGTCACATTATCAAAATTCAGATGCTTGGCAACAGACTCATATTTATGATGGTTGCAGTGTCCTGGATCATGTGATCACCTTTTGAGACTGTCTGACAAGCAAAGTCAATGGGATTCACTTAACTATATTACTAGCTTACCTGCAGTGATTCACTTAACAACTGTGGCAAAAGAGTTTGTAAAATGGGGCAAAGCACACCTCCATTTTATATAACTAATTTCCTTTGGAACTTTGAACTGACTTTAAACCAATCTTAGAACTTAATGCCAACCACAAAGATTTTAAGTTTGTTTCCCTAAGTGTTTAAGTAGGAGTGAAAACTGAAATAAAAACCTGTAAATTTGGTCTATTATACAATCCCTAAAGGACAGCTGAAGATCAATCTTGTTGAACTTGGTACAAGATCATACTATTAGAAATATGTGCTAACTACGCTATAGCACAAACTGTGCTAACAATAGTTTCTTAAATAATGTTTCATTTACTTTGTTGACAAAATATGAGTTAGTAGTGAACTATAAACATGTAATGTAGGTAACATATTCATAAAAGGTTTTTAAGTATACACACCTTCCCACAGAACAAATCACTTTACAGGTATAGCATGGCGTTCTGCTAAAGTTCTCAAGGTCATACAATACAATAGTACCATCAGAACCACCAGATAACATACTGTAAAAAAACAAGTTATGAGTCAATTCAGATGTTACTCCCCCCACTAAGCATGTAATTTTCTTTTTAAAATAGTTGGAAATTAGTTTTAATTTAAAAATACCAGACTAGAACATTTTAATTAATATAAAAATTAATATATATTATATTTTGATATATAATATATAACTTCAAGCTGATTTCTTCTTTTAGAATACCATTTTATGTGCTGTTCCCTCCAAACAAAAAAATATTTAAGACTGAAATATATGAATAATGTTTTTATAATAAAGTGTTCTTGATATAGTTTAAAAGTTGTCCTAAAACAAAACAAGTTTCTTAGAAAATTTTATTGGCATATCTGCAAATATTTTAAGGCACAACCCAATTCTTCACACTAATCATGTTCACATAACATGCTAAGATAGTGAATCTGGTAAAGAAAGCATGAGTCTACTAGCCCCCCTGCCCGCAACTGCTCCAGGCCCAATTCTATGCACACCTTTATCCTAATTTCAGGTTTACGTAAACCTTGATGTTTTGTCCAAAAAGGAGTTGCAATTATTTCCATTAACTTGACTGTCTGTCTCTCTAGTTTGGAAATGCCTTGGTTAATGCTTATTTTGTTATCTGCCGAGATTCCATTTTCACTAGCCAGACAAAAAACTAACCCACAGCTAATTTTGTATTGATCCCTGTAGGTGGTGGCACATACTGTGTTTTCCTGAAAATAAGACTTATCCCAAAAATTAGACCTAGCACGTTTTCTGCCCATGCACCCAATATAAACCCTACCACCAAAATAAGCTGTGCTTAAGCGCCTTCTCAGCTGGCTGCCCATCCATTCCGTCTGGTTGCTCGTGGTGTTGCCAATACGAGGTGAGGTGAGGCAAGTGGGGGGGGTGGAGCTGTCCCATGCGCACACTGGTTTACTTCTGGGTCCCCATAGACAGGTCAGTTGCTGGAAGAAGTGGGCCAGTGGCCATGCAGGGTGTTGCTGGATGAGGCTGTTGGAGTTGCTGCCACGAGGCGAGCTAAGGATGAGCTCATGGATGGATTGGCTGCTGGGGCTCCCAGGTGCTGGTGCAGGGTGCGTGGGATTGATCCAGCCCACCCTCGTCTCACAGCAGCAGCACTCAAGAAATAAGAAATAAGACATCCCCACAAAATAAATCCTAGTTCCTTTGGATCCCAAAGGAAAATAAGACCAGGTCTTATTTTCAGGGAAACACAGTAGAAGCCATGGCTCAATTATGCAGAAAGTAATAAATAAGTTACCAACACAAGAATTCTTAGAAAATGCACCCAGAGCTGTTTGAGGAGAACATACATGATTAATCAAAAGGACTTCTCAAAAAAAAACAGAAGCAATTCACACTTACACTTATATACCACTTCATAGTGTTTTACAGTCCTCTCTAAGTGGTTTTCAGAGTCAGCATATTGACCCCAACAATCTGGGTATGTATATATAATCACACACAGACACACACACACATTTATTCAGAGGCAGGCATTTGAAAAGTGTTAATTATGGTTTCAAAATTATTCCGTTTTTCTGGTATTCTTTCATTACGCTGCAAGGAAATTTTCTGAAATTTCATGGATTCATGAAATTTGAGAAAATGCTTCTATGAAAAAAGTTACCATGAATTTTAAAATGCAAATACTTTCAAATCAGTTTAGTAAAATGTATTTCATAATAAAGCATAATAAAATATACATACTATCGATTTTCAACAGGTTCAATATCCAAGGTATTAATTCCACTTCCGTGAATTCTTTCAACATCTTTGTTTTTATTTAACTCCAAGCTTAATACCCTTTAAAAAAGAAAGCTATTATAAATAAAATTAAAATTATATAATATTTTGTTACTGAAATTGTTCAACCCACTACATTTATCACTTACAATATCTTTTGTAGTCAATTTCAAAATTTGGGAAGCTGACATACTACATGTCAGTATCTAAATAGTCAGTATACTACATTTGTATCTAAATTATGCAATGAAATGTAAGCATAGATAAGTAGCACTTCAATACAATATTTATGTATTGCATTTCTATCTATCAAGTAGCATTTCAATTTTTAAGTAAATTATTTCATTGTCTCTATTCTATATAAACTTTATAAGTTATAAATAAAAATGACTTTAAAAAATCCTACTGATTTGGCAAAACTAGAATTTAGATTTTTAATTTAAAACAGTTATGTTGAAAATCACATGCCCTTTTCATATAAAAGGACTCTATCTATATAATTTTAGGATTACAAAGAAATTACCTACATTTCACTTTTTGACACTGTGCCAGGTAGTACATATAAAAATGATTATTCAATTCTATTAAATACAATTTACTCTTGCTCCAGAAGCAAGATTAGAACTAAAGGGTGGAAGATAATGCGCCATAAATTCCTCCTGAACTCTCCTGAAGGAGAAAGTAAACATAAACTCTATCAGTGAAACTGAGTGCCTTGGGATATGGTGAACCAAATTTTGCTGAAATCATTAAGGTAACTGATGGATGCTCTTCTCTTAAAATTGTATAGTCTCATTTTATGTGGCAAATTCTGAATTGAACAGGCATCAGAAATTCATTCCTGGATTTGTAATTCCATAAACATATTCCATATCATACTGTGTGTGCATGTTGATAGCCATTTCACGTATAATGGCATATTATTATTCATTCATTCCTCAAATGAAATTGACATAATTATAAAATATATTCTTCTTTATTTTTGTTTGTCTATTATTTCCACATTTGATTTACAAGTATTAAAATGACAAATATTTAACTATTTAATTCATCTAAATTTCAAATGCCTATTAATTTGTGTAATATGCTATTTCCTCCAACACAGATAGAACTTTGGTCAATGTCTTCACTATTTTTTGACAATTTCTTTAGTATAGCTAGAAATCCACACTTACACGAGAGAGGTGAACTCTACAATTTCAAAGGATGCTTGGACTGTCATTCCTATTGCTATTTTAGAGAATACATTATTTAGAAAATAGTTCTCAATAACTACAATGTCAATTTCTTTCAAAGTAAATTGCAATCCTACATACATTTGCTAGTTGTGGTCATTCAATGACCCATTAAGAAGAATTCCTTCTAAAGGAATTACTAGCATATTGTGTTTCTATTTCTGTGAGCTGCACCATCAAATTGTAGCTTACATTTTATTCACCTGGTAATTTTTCTTTAATCAATTAATTATATCAGTATTGTTTCATCCTTTCTCAAAGCTTAGAGCAGTATTTTTGAGACTTATTTAACAAATAACCTTAGAAGGAAAGTTGTGAATCACACAAATGGTTGTCTCCCAAACATTTAGAAACTGCATACTTAATACATGGGGGGAACATAATGGTACCAGGTTTTAAACATTTCATTATAAGGCTGCATTCATAGGTTCATTCATTCTTGAATCTGCAACTACACTGATGGAACTAGGAGCATCAGTTCATAATTGCAGAATAAAACACCCCACCCCACCCCTAAAAACAGAAAATGAACCTACTGAAAATGACTTACAGGCTAAGTATATGTATAACCAAGGAGGCCTGAACAAGGGCACACATACAGGTGAAGCTTTCTTGCATATTGTCCCATACAATTCTTCCACTTTCTAGGAATGGCATTAGAAAGGGCATTTTGGCTCCCTCTACACAGTGAATCTAACTCAGGATCAGTCTTGCTTGCTAATTTGTATACCTGGAGTGTTATAGTCAATGCTATTTCTTTTCCTGCAATTCTCTCCCACATGCCACCTTTCAGACTTATTAGAAAGACATTATTGTTGTTGTTATCAGGACCTACTAGCACTACTATTAGCACTTTGGGATGCTACTTTAAAGTAGCGTCCCAAAGGCGCTTTTTCAAGAGGCAACTGGACTTTTTGGTTTTTCTTTGAAGCCGTTTCTCTTCTCAATCCCAAAAACTTCTTCAGCTCTGACTGGATGGTGGGGAATGGAAGGATTTATATTCCTTGTAGTCAGAGCTGAAGAAGCTTCCTGGATGACAAGAGAAACAGCTTCAAAGAAAAACCAGGAAGTCCAGTTGCCTCTTGAAAAAAGTACTTTTGGGACAACCATGACCTGGATGATTGAGAATCTCCAAAGTTAAGACATTAGCTAGAAATTCGGAATATTGTAAGTTCTAGTCTGTCTGGAAGCTGTACTAAATATCAGACATTAATACAATTGAGTGAGTCCAGATATATTTCACAAGAATATATCTGTTCAACGTGTAGTCCTCAATGGAACTGCATCTACATGGAAGGAAGTATGCAGTGGAGTCCCCCAAGGCTTTGTTTTAGTCCCAGTACTCTTCAACATCTTCATCAATGATTTGGATGAGGGGATAAATGGGGAACTCATCAAATTTGCAGATGACACCAAGCTGGCAGGAATAGCCAACACTCCAGAAGATAGGCTTAAGATACAGAAGGATCTTGACAAACTTGAACATTGGGCACTATCTAATAAAATGAAATTCAATTGTGAAAAAAGTAAGGTTCTACATTTAGGCAAGAAAAACAAAATTCACAGGTACAGTATAGGTGGTACCTTGCTCAATAGTAGCAACTGTGAGAGGGATCTTGGAATCCTAGTGGACAACCATTTAAATATGAGCCAGCAGTGTGCAGCAGCTACCAAAAAAGCCAACACAGTTCTAGGCTGCATAAACAGAGGGATAGAATCTAGATCACGTGAAGTGTTAATGCCACTGTATAGTGCCTTGGTAAGGCCACACTTGGAATACTGCATACAGTTTTGGTCGCCACGATGTAGAAAAGACATGGAGACTCTGGAAAGAGTGCAGAGAAGAGCAACCAAGATGATTAGGGAACTGGAGACTAAAACATATGAAGAACGGTTGCAGGAGCTGGGTATATCTAGTTTGATGAAGAGAAGGACCAGGGGAGACATGATAGCAGTGTTCCAATATCTCAGAGGGTGCCACAAAGAAGAGGGAGTCAAACTATTCTCCAAGGCACCTGGGGGCAGGACAAGAAGCAATGGGTGGAAACTAATCAAGGAGAGAAGCAACTTAGAACTGAGGAGAAATTTCCTGACAGTTAGAACAATTAACCTGTGGAACAGCTTGCCTCCAGAAGTTGTGAATGCCCCAACCCTGGAAGACTTTAAAAAGATGTTAGATAGCCATTTGTCTGAAATGGTATAAGGTTCCTGCCCATGCAGGGGGTTGGACTAGAAGACCTACAAGGTCCCTTCCAACTCTGCTATTGTATTATTGTATTATTGTAAAGAAGAGTCCTCCATTCCTCTGCTCTCAACAGAATCCCTTATGCCACTAGGCTTGACATTTTGGGTTTAGACAACTTAGAACTACGCCGTCTTCGGTCTGACCTAAGCGTAGCACATAAAATTATCTGCTACAAAGTCCTACCTGTCAATGACTACTTCAGCTTCAACCACAATAATACATCAGCACACAATAGATACAAACTTATGGTAAACTGTTCCAAACTCGGATTCAGAAAATACCACTTCAGCAACAGAGTGGTCAATGCCTGGAATGCTCTACCTGACTCTGTGGTTTCTTTCCCAAACCCCCATAACTTTAACCTTAGACTGTCAACTGTTGACCTCACCCCATTCCTAAGAGGTCTGTAAGGTGGCATGCATATACGCACAGGGATGGTTAGGCACCAGCGTGCCTAACCACCCCTGTCCTAATATTCCCTTGTATTCGTATCCATTTCCTGTATTCATAATCATGTTTATACTTGTATCTGTTATCTTATGCTTGATAAATAAATAAATAAATAAAGTAAATAAAATAAAATAAAATAAGCTCAAAGTTAGTCGGGTGGCCTTAGACCACTCCCTCTCTCAGCCCTAAGGAAGGAGGCTGGCAAACCACTGCTGAACTCTTCCCAAGAAAACTGCAGGGACCTGCCCAGGGAGTCGTCAGGAATCAACCCTGACTTTCTGAAGGCTTTGTTGTTTGTATCCAGAGTCACACCACGAAACCGCGTCTGAGGCGTCTATTCTGGCGCTGAGGCTATGCGGGAACCTCCGTGATCACGTGTGGCCTGAGGAGACTAAACGCGATCCGGGTAGTAGGCTTTACCTCCTCGTAGCCTCCGCCCGTCGGAGCCTCAGCGGGTCATCTACACCTGCCTGACGAGCGAAAAGAAAACCCAGCATAGCCGAAAAGGAAGAACCCGCGACGGCGACGCCACCACACCGCGAAATTATCTCGCGCCCATTGGCTCCAAGCGTCGTTCTCTCAGCCAATAAGAAACCTTGGTATTGAAACGTCATCGGTCGGGAAAGAACCGGCTGAGAATGCCTCAAGCGTCGACCGCGTCAGATTCAGGAGAATATAGAGAAACGTATAAGAAAAGATACGGCTTCTCCTTTGCGCTTCTAATGTAAATTCGAAATATTTTCATTCTCCCAAACTGCTGTCCAGAAGATATTTTTTCACAGTCATGGTATTCACAGAGAGCCATTCGGCCGTTAATAAATTGGGTTTTTTACACAAAATACATTTGCGCGTGTGTGGAAATACAGGATGTGTTTTCTTCCATTTTATTATCTCTAATAAACAGGACGGACGTTCTGAGCCTGAGGGAGATATGGGCGTGGCTTCCGAGGGAAAGGGGCGGTGAGTGGGACCCCTCACGTGCCGGTCCCATTTGGGGAGAGTGAGGTAGGGAGCCGCGATTGTGGTTTGTGGTCCCGCAGCGCCCTTTGCCTGGCATGAGCGGCGTCGGGCGGTTTCTGCGCTTGCTAAAGCAGCGCTTTATCGGGCCAGGGAGCGAGTACGTGGGCATCGACCACTTTGGAAACAAGTACTATCGGATCCCGCCGCACAAAACGTGGGCAGGTGAGCGAGACGAGGTGTGGTCGCCCGAGGTCGGTCGTATTTACGCCCCACTTCGTCTCTGGTTTTACCCAAACTGGGGGATTCCTAAATCGTGGTTTATAAACTAAACTAGCATTGGCTGGCACCCCGCAGCTGAATAGGCAATAAACTATAATCCGAGTATAGCTATACTGTGAATGCTATGAGAATACTATACAATAACTATCCCCGAGTATTAGCTATAATAAGTGAATGCCATGAGAATACTATACAATAACTATACCCGAGTATTAGCTATACTAAGTGAATGCCATGAGAATACTATACAATAACTATACCTGAGTATTAGCTATACTAAGTGAATGCCATGGGAATACTATACAATAACTATACCTGAGTATTAGCTATACTAAGTGAATACCATGGGAATACTATACAATAACTATACCCGAGTATTAGCTATACTAAGTGAGTACCATGAGAATACTATACAATACCTATGCCCGAGTATTAGCTATACTAAGTGAATACTATGAGAATGCTATACAGTAACTATACCTGAGTATTAGCTACACTAAGTGAATACTATGAGAGGGATCTTGGAGTGGACAACCATTAGCCAGACTTGTTGCTGCAGTTGTCAAAAAAGCCAACGCAGTTCTAAGCTGCATAAACCGAGGGACAGAATCAAGATCACATGAAGTGTTAATACCACTTTATAATACCTTAGAATTGACCAAAGTTAACCACACGTATCTCAATCAAGATCTTATTTTTTTAATAGAAGTGCTTATTCTACATGCTGGGCAAATTGCAGGGGAAAGAATGAAGTTTTTAAGGCTTTATGGAAGGGCAGAAGATTTGTTTCTTGAGCTACAGCATTTCTGAAAAACTGTAAGGGAGACAATGGGGAAAGGACTTGCACTGAACTCCTTTCATAAAACCCCCATGATACATGGCATTGAAGACCAAGATGTTATCCATTCTTTTTTACTTTCTTACATCTGTTTATTTTCCAATACTGAAACAGAGGAGCAGAGTCTCTTGTCCCCAAGGAATTAACTGTGGCAAACTCCAAATAGAATATCACTGCTGAGTTTAATATGCCATGGCCACAAAATTCAAATGTTGAGTTAGGTTTTTGAAGAATGTGAGTTTATGGATAAAGAACAAGAATAATATTTGGAATCTGTTGCTCTGTACATCAGAAAAAGCCACAGTGATATCTGAAATAAAGTCAAATTATAGAATTTAACAATAAGCAAAATAAAAATTAAGGAGCCAGGATAATAGATAAACCGCATAATAAAATAGATGGGGGAGCCATGGGCTAAGTGAAGACTCACTTGAAATCTGTGTTCTGCTGTTTACGCTAAATTGCTAAGTGTTTATTAAGCTAATAAGTACAGGTAGTTCTCAACAATTGAGACCAAAATTTCTGTTGCTAAGCATAACATTAGTTAAATACATTTTGCCTCATTTTACGACCTTTCTTGTCACAGTTGTTAAGTGAATCATTGCAGTTGTTAAGTTAGTAACATGATTCAATGGTGGGTTCCTACCGGTTCGGACCAGTTTGGCCAAATTAATAGTAGTTTGGCGGCCTGGGTTGCTGGTTCTCTGGCCATAGGTGCTGCCATCTTGTTTTTTGCACTATGCATGCACGTGCAGTGTGCCTCAAGCACATGCACGGTACGCACACGAGCGGACTGGCATTAATGCCTGTCAGAACCCACCCCTGACATGGTTGTAAAGTGAATCTGGTTTCCCCATTGACTTTGCTTTTCAGAAGATCACCAAAGGTGAACACGACCCTGGGATTCTAAAACTGTCATAAATTTGAGTCAATTGCCAAGCATCTGAATTTTTATCACATGACTCTGGGAATGCTGCAACAATCACATAAGTGTGAAAAATAGTCGTAAGTCAGTGCCTTTGTAACTTTGAACGGTCACTAAAGGAACTGTTGTAAATTGAGAACTACCTGGATTATAGTGTGCTATCAAGTTATTAATAATATTCTACAATATTTTTGCTATAAAATACATTGCTCTAAAGCAGAGGTTCCCAAACGTGGCAACTTAAGACTTGTGGACTTCAACTCCCAGAATTCTGGGAATTGAAGTCCACAAGTCTTAAAGTTGCCAAGTTTGGGAACCTCTGCTCTAAAGCTTAAATTCTGGCTAAAAATGTAAAATCACTTTGGTCTTTTAAATAATCTGGTGTTTGAAATAGCAATAGACATATGTCTTGATTTAAGATTTATTATTGGAAAGGAAAGTGAAGTATAAAATTATTTATATTCTTAATTTTGACAGTATAGTATTCACTGATAATAGTAAATTATTTTACCAAGCATAGTTTTAATCACTTTTCCATTTGATGTCTTCTAGTTTCATTACCAGAAAGCAACATCTATTGAATACCCATAATAGCCAAAGGTTGATTTGAGATGGTACATCAAGTTATATACTGTGGGTCATAATGATTTTGTTTTTAAAATATAAACATATCAATCTCAAACCAAACCAACTACACTTTGCATAATATGTGTATTCAAACAAATTATCTGACAAAAGTGTCACTGCTCTTTACTTCTATTAAGAACAAATAGGGGCGGAATGCAAATTAAATTGATTTATTTTTAAGGAACATTACTTAAATACAATCTATATGATTATTTGGTCATGTATTTGATAAAGTCCCTTATTATATTAAAGGACAGCTCAAGGGCAGTCCTAGGACTGCAGATTATAGGCAGTGGTTACAAATCACAAAACAATTATCTAATTGCAAAATCAGTGTGCAGTTTAAAGAAAGACATTAATATTAACATTTATTTTCCTGTACATTTCCCAACTAGATATATTTGTAAAGCAGCTTTCACTCTCTATATAAAACAAGTTACTCAAATGATAGTACAGATATAATAATAATAATAATAATTTAATTTTATATCCCGCTCTCTCTCCCCAAGGGGACTCGAGGCGGGGCACAGGCAATTAAAAATACAAATAAGACCACCGACAAATACAAAATACAAAATTAAAAGTGAATTAAATTTGTTCCTGCGCTAAAACCCATAAACTAAACTAAAAATTACCCCTAAAACCCCTAACCTAAAAAGAGACTACCCAAGGCCGGCCAGGCGAAAAAAGTGTGTCTTTAATTTTAAGCGGAAGGAGCGGAGGTCCGTGGTTGTCCTGATATCGGGGGGAAGGTCGTTCCAGAGGGCTGGGCCCGCCACAGAGAAGGCCCTTCCCCTGGGCGTCGCCCGCTGACAAAGTCTAGTGGACGGCACCCGGAGAAGTCCCTCTCTGTGGGAGCGAATCGGCCGTGAGGATGTATGGGGCAGGATCCGATCCCGCAGGTAGCTAGGTCCCGAGCCATGGAGCGCTTTGAAGATGATAATTAACACCTTGAAGCGCACCCGGAAGACGACAGGTAGCCAGTGCAGCTCGCGCAAGAGCGGTGTTACGTGGGCAAACCTAGAGGTGCCCATAATTGCTCGCGCGGCTGCGTTCTGGACCAACTGAAGCCTCCGGGTGCACCTCAAGGGGAGCCCCATGTAGAGAGAGTTGCAATAATCCAGTCGGGATGTCACGAGAGCATGAGTGACTGTGCGAAGGGCGTCCCGATCCAATAGGGGGCGCAACTGGTGTACCAGGCGAACCTGGTAAAACGCCCTCCTGGCCACGGCTGTCACTTGATCTTCCATGGACAGCCGGGTATCCAGGAGGACACCCAAGTTGCGCGCCCCATCCACAGGGGCAAGATGTTCGCCCCCTATGGCCAGAGATGGAATCAACTGGTTGAATCGGGCAGCCGGAAACCACAGCCACTCGGTCTTGGTCGGGTTGAGCCTGAGTCCGTTACTTCCCATCCAGATCCGCACGGCTTCCAGGCACTGGCACATCACCGCTACGGCATCGTTGGGGTGGTTTGGGGTAGATATATACAGCTGAGTATCATCAGCGTAGAGATGATACTCTACCCCAAAACCACGGATGATCTCGCCCAGCGGCTTCATATATGTGTTGAACAGGAGGGGCGAGAGGACCGACCCCTGAGGCACCCCACATGTGAGGGGTCTCGAGGTCGACCTCTGCCCTCCTGCCAACACAAATTGCGATCGGCCAGAGAGGTAGGAGGAGAACCACCGTAACACGGTGCCTCCCACCCCCAACCCCCCCAGCCGATGCAATAGGATACCATGGTCGATGGTATCGAAAGCCGCCGAGAGGTCTAATAGGACCACAATGGAGGAACAACCCCCATCTCTGGCCCTCCAGAGATCATCGACCAACGCGACCAATGCCGTCTCGGTGCTATGCCCGGGCCGAAAGCCGGACTGGCGCGGGTCTAGATAATCAACTTCCTCCAGGTGACGGGGAAACTGTGAAACAGGACATAGGTAACAACTTGCATGAACTGGCTTTTTCTCTACCAGCTACAAGATGCATAAATATTGGTGCACAGTCTATTGGAATGATTAAAATTATTGGAATAAGCAGATGTTTATAGAGATGGATTAAAGGGAATATTATACATAAACATGTTAGCCAATTTAAAGTATATAATTTTACAAAATTATGATTTTAGTCAATTCATTTGTTGATCATGATTAACCAATCACTTTTTATTTCTCCCTCCTACCATTCTTCAATTATATAAATTCATTGTGGTTGCCATGATTTTATTAGTATTTTAATTTTATTATTTTTATTATTAGTATTTTATTAGCTTTAGTATTCCAGAATTGTATCCCTCGACATCCAAAGTGTTAAAAAGGAAATAAAGAATTCCAGAACTGTATACTGTAATCTGTGGATTGTACTACCAAATTACTGCACAATCTGATATAGTGTATACAATTTATAAATGTTAGATTAATTTATTTTTACAGTAAGGTGATTTTTTTCCACATTGAACTTGTCTCCTGGTAACTGGTGATACGCTTCTTCAATTTACAATTTGTTCTTTAAAACTTTGTGTACTATTTGTGTCCAGAAGGAGGCAGTGTGGCTTGAAAAAGGTTTATATCAGCATCATATTTATATAATCTGCATTGTGCAAAGGACATTGTGTAATTTCTTCACATGCTGGTAAGCTTGTGTGGAGAATAGTTTTTGAGGGATATAATACTATATTATTGGTTCACCCTTTTTTTTCTTTTTAAAGTAATTGTTCTTATACTATTGTTCAAACACTACATTGACTTATAGCTGCTACAGTTCCATTTTTTATTTTCATTTTTTAATGAAAACATTGGAAGAAAGAAAAAGCCTGATATATATGATTAAACTATCCCATGTTATTTATGACAAATAATATTTTTATTTGTCAAATTTATTTGCCGCCCGTCTTGTGGCTCAGGAAACTCTGAGCTTGTAAAATTAGAATGGTTAAGCTATCAGGCTGCATGAGGATGGTAACTAAACTTAGCTAGAATTACACCATGAAGTAGATGTAATCCAATAATTACACATAAGAAAAGAGGCCATGCATAGAGTATGATCTCAGTTGACAGATCATACTCTTTCGATAGTCTGCTGGGAAAAAATATTGAATAATAGTATTCCAATAAATCAAAATTTTCTCACTATAGATTTTCTTCCTGTAATTTATTCCTATCTTTTATATATATGAAAGTAAGGAACATTGAGTAAACAACATTAGGGAGAGTGTAGACTAAGGAATAAGGAATGCTAAACCAAAGAAATTAAAGGCCTGAGATAATGGGGGAGGGGGGAGAAGGAACATAGCTAGATCTAATTTATATTAACACTATTCACTGTATTTCTCTATCATTTTCTCCTTGGAAACAATACTTGCTTCTACCATATCAGTACACCGATACAGTACCTTTTCTTTTTTTAGGCCTAATCTTAACCTCTCTCAATATACAACTGTTGTACAGATTATTCACTATAGCATTCAATCCATATTAACTAATCAAACATTTATTCTTTTATTGTACATACTTTCTATTCTAAATCCACCCAGAGCCACTTAGGTGAGATGGTCTAGAACAGGGGTGTCAAACTTGTGGGCTGCAGGCTCTGCCCCCGCCTAGTTTAGCGAAGGGGAAAAATGTCCTGATATGTTACATGACGACGCAAGTTTGACACCCCTGGTCTAGAAGCGTGAAGAATAAATAAATACCATTTCATAGCATCCTGATGTAACCAATTCTGACTTGCATATAACAAAATGAACAGAAATAAGTTCTTATAGCATAACCATTTCTACTTTGTTTGATAAACTGTCCTTTCAGCAGACTACATATGCTGACTATGTTTCTACCAAGATTTGTTTTTCTTAACATTTTTTCATCTTTAGTAAGGATCTGTCTAGTAAATGGATGTATAGAGCCAGCCTCTCAACTCAATGTGACTTTTGGTGGTGTACAATAGAAGCAGATAATACAAAAGAAAAATATCATGCAATATTAAAAATATATAACATATAAAATGGCAACCAAAGAGGATAATTAGATAATGAAATGGGGACACACAGGCCTGGAAAAAAAGTTTTTAACAGTTTTTCTAAAGGCATGAATAATTTGGGCCCACCATATCTGGGGGCCAGGGACAAGGTTTGAGCTTGTTTGGAGGTTCTAGCAGGGGAGCGCAGCTATTGTATACCCTTGACCGAAGATCGGTACACTCCTTCTATCTGGGATGGTCGTCCTCTTCCTCCGAGCGCGCAGCTTCGGGAGGGACGCACATGGAGCAGTGAGGGAGGAAGGGGACACCCGCCTAGCCAGCCATATCAGCCGAATCAACCCTGGCGATCAATGGGGTGACAGATGTCGCAGCCAGATCGCCCTCACAGGGACAAAGTTTGTTCCAAGCACACTTTATAAGTACCAAAGCAAGATGTCAAAGGTGAAGGGACTCAAATTTGTTTTACTTGATCTGTTTCTTCTTCCATTGTATTATTTGCAATTTCTCATTGTATTTCTTCTGTCAAACACAACTACTTTGGACTACATTACTTGGAATTTCATTTCTTTAGTTCTTACAGCATAGTACAGTTTACTCCAATATTTGCTACAAATGGTTCCTTCAGGTTAATATTTTTCACTTCTTTTCATTCACTCCCATTTTTCTCCCAAGAGCCACTCTTATCACTAGCAAGTAATGATCTGCCTCACAATCACAGTCTTTCATCATCCATATCTTCATCACCATTTTTCTCAGTGCTTCATGAGCAATCAAACCGATCTTGCTTTTAAGCTTATATTTATTCCTTTGTCATTTTTATATCTGAATAGATCTATGCTTAAACCATGTATTTGATATTGACATTTTTCTAGAGATTCATCTCTTATCATTGGGTGGTGGTTGTTTTTTTTTTTTTATGTGTCTGAACCAGATATTTTTTCTCTTCACTTTTTCTTCCTCTTACCTACCTGTTCTTGTCAATAAATTTTAAAAAAAAATTCCTTGATTAATATCTATTCGGAACATTGCACAATTTTCCGTAAAACTCATCTCTGGTCTTTCTATTGTCACCATTTGTGTTTATTATTCTTATTATGGGTGATTGCAGAGTTAGCCAAATGTTTAGATTGGATTGGGCATTTTTATTATTACTATTGTTATTACTAGTATTTTTACTCTTAGTATTACTGTTACTATTACTATTGGTATAGTATAGTATATAGTATAATAGTATTACTACTGTTACTACTGTTACTATTTTATTATTAATATTACTATTGGTATTCAATTTGCTTTCTCTCATCACAGTTGTTATACTTCTATCTGCTGGTCTTTGTGTTTTGTGACACACACACACACAGTTGATTCTGTTTTGCTGTTTCCATGCACTGCAATATCCAGTATCCAGCCTTTTTAAAAACCTTTCTTATCAACAGTTGTTACATCTAGGATATCTTGCAGATATTCTGATGTTGATAATTTTTTTTAAAACCATCATTTTAATCCCCAACTCCCAATGATATGGAGTTTAAGTCCTCTACTTACAACACTTCGTAGTGATCATTCAAGGTACAGCAGCACTGAAAAAGTGGCCTATGACCATTTTTCACACTTACAACCGTTGCAACACCCCCAGGATCACTTGACTGCTTGACAACTGACTCATGATGATTGCGGTGTCCCAAGGTCACATGAGCACCTTTTGCAACCTTCTGACAAGCAGAGTTCATAGGGAAGCAAGATTCACCTCACAACCATGTTACTAACATAGTAACTGCAGTGATTCACTTAACAACTGTGGCAAGAAAGGTCGTAAAATGGGGCAAAACTTACTGGATTTTTTTATTCATGATTGAACAGACAGAATTCATTGAGATCTGTTATATCCTTCCCCTCTGCTAGATTGTAGGTCACAGTTTGCTGTACCACTGTTGTCACCATCATAGCTTTGATCAGTCAAGGTTTTTACATAATGCTTTTTAGAAAGAGAAAGTGTTGATTGCCAGAGTTCATTGTATCCATACCAAATGATAAAGGCTGTTTGGGCACTTTTGGGGCCCTATGTCTCGACACGTACAATCAAATCACAGTTTTTCTTCTCATATGCTAATGTTATTCTAGGCAAGGTGGACTCCTAATCTAGAAACCACCTTGTAAATCAAAAATAGTGTGGACAACATCTCACCAACTAAAAGGTGTACACAACATGTAGATGTTCTAATCCTTATTTCAATTTCTTTTTAGAATTTGAAAATAAGCTTATCTCAGTTGGAGAATCAAACTCTTTTCTTACTAATTTAGAGAGATGTTAATAAAAACATAAAAATCCATAATTGCACAGTATATTAATGCTATACTCTTGTTCTTATTCATTTACAGATCAATTTTATGGACATGTGGTTTATATCTGAAGAACTTTTTAAAAATAGAAATTTCATTATGGGTTTTTTTTTGAGTAGGGACAAAGAAACATTTACCTCCTTGTAAAAAAGCCCGTCTCTTCTTCATTTTGATGTGTTTTATTTTTTTTAAAAAGTAAGAGTTGTCATGGAAGCTTAAAATTCAAAGTTAGGAACAAAACCACAAATCACTCATAAAAATGCACAAGGAATCTTAAACATAGCTCTTAGAATATGAGCTGCTGCCAGTCATTTTGATATACTGTTAATTTTGATGTCTAACAAATGTTGATAACTTATTCATGGGTCAAAACAAGCTGACAGTTTAGCTGAATTGCAGTTCATTTTTTAATATTTTATCTCAGCATCATTGTTCTTACTTTGTAAACTGCTCTAGGACAACTCATTGTCCTTAAATTTGGTTTATATATAGTCTCTGTGTGTGTGCATGTGTCCCTCCAAAATGTGACATTACAGGGATTTAGAAATTCTTTAGAGTCTTTAGAAATTCAGGCAGGAACATTAAAAACTTATAATTTAAAAATTTCAGCCAGCTGTTTAAAATAAATTATTTTAATTTCACGTTGGGTTCAATGTCTTCATTCTCCCTTTTTTTTAATATTAAAAAAACCATAATTTGATTTTCTATTGCTTTCTCTGTGGATAAATCTATGCTAATAGCTACTAAGTATAACCATTACTTCATAAAAGTTCTTTGCTGGCAATTTTATGCCTCCAAAATATGAAGAAAATTTGATAGTTTCATATGATCTGTAATCATATGAATCAAGCCTCTGGGGGCATCTCAAGAGAATCCCCATGTAGAGAGCGTTACAGTAGTCCAGGCGGGAGGTGACGAGAGCTTGAGTGACAGTGCGTAAGGCGTCACGATCCAGGAAGGGGCGCAACTGGCGTATCAGATCAGTTAGTTCAGAATGCGGCTGCACGGGGGATTTTGGGAGCATCTAGACGCTCCCATGTGACACTTCTCCTGCGTGAGCTGCACTGGCTGCCTGTGGCTTTCAGGGTGCGCTTCAAGATATTAGTGGATGCCCGGCTGTCCATGGAAGATCAAGTGACAGCCGTGGCCAGGAGGGCGTTTTACCAGGTTCGCCTGGTTCGCCAATTGCGCCCCCTATTGGATCGGGACGCCCTTCGCACAGTCACTCATGCTCTCGTGACATCCCGACTGGACTATTGTAACTCTCTCTACATGGGGCTGCCCTTGAGGTGCACCCGGAGGCTTCAGCTAGTCCAGAATGCAGCCGCGCGAGCAGTTATGGGGACCGCAAGATCCACCCATGTAACACCGCTCTTACACGAGCTGCACTGGCTACCTGTCGTCTTCCAGGTGCGCTTCAAGGTGTTAATTATCATCTTTAAAGCGCTCCATGGCTCGGGACCTAGCTATCTGCAGGATCGGATCCTGCCCCATACATCCTCACGGCCGATTCGCTCCCACAGAGAGGGGCTTCTCCGGGTGCCGTCCACTAGACTGTGTCAGCGGGCGACACCCAGGGGAAGGGCTCTCTCTGTGGCGGGCCCGGCCCTCTGGAACGACCTTCCCCCCGATATTAGGACGACCACGGACCTCCGCTCCTTCCGTCTCAAATTGAAAACTTACTTTTTCCGTCTGGCCGGCTTGGGATAGCCTCCCTGTCCTGGGGTTTTAGGGTAATTTTAATTATTTGTAGTGTTAAGGGGTTTTAGGGACAGTTTTTAGTTTTTATAGATGTTTTTAGCGCAGGATTTGTTTAATTGTGATTTTAAATTATGTATTCTGTTTGTGTTTATTGTTTTTTAATTTTCCTGTGCCCCGCCTCGAGTCCCTCTGGGGAGAGAGAGCGGGCTACAAATAAAATTTATTATTATTATTATTATTATTATTATTATTATTATTATTATTATTAGTAACCACCTTTAAAGCGCTCCATGGCAAGAGACCCGGTTATCTGCAAGACCACCTCCTGCTGCCAAATACCTCCCACCGACCAGTTCGCTCCCACAGAGAGGGCCTCCTCAGGGTGCCGTCGGCCAGACAATGTCGGCCGGCGACCCCCAGGGGGAGAGCCTTCTCTGTGGCAGCCCCTGCCCTCTGGAATGACATACCCCCTGAATTACGATCTCAGACCTGTCTCTTCCGTCGGGCCCTGAAGACACATCTATTTCATGCAGCCGGCCTGTCATAACCTTGTTTTAATTGGGTTTTTAGTATTGGGTTTTAAATTATGGGCCAAATTATTTAATATATAATAATATATCATTTTAACTTTTGTATTTTCTGTTTTTACTGTGGCTGTTCACCGCCCTGAGTCCCGAGAGGGAGAAGGGCGGTATACAAATTAAATTAAATTAAATTAAATTAAATTAAATAATTAAATTAAATTAAATTAAATTAAATTAATAAATATCCCTATTTACCAACAATGGTAATATTTTTGTCATGATAAAATAACTGCAATATTGTAATGTTACGTTATGGAGATCAGCTGGTTTGGCCGGTGTTCACTTATTATTAGTTCCTGTTATTTAGTCTTCTGATGCCCACAAAGAGCTTTGCACAGTTTCATGATGATATCACATGATGATGTTGATGATGATTATGTGCTATTAGCTCATTGTTTACTCTTATGGACAACATAGATTTTTATTTATGTATCTACTGAATCTCCTGCCTAGATTGCCCCTGTGACTATATAGGACAGACAGGGAGGAAGCTAACCACCAATCAACCAATAATAAGGCACCATATAAGTAGGACGCATAGAATAGCCAAAAGCACACATTTCAGTACAGAGAAGTTTCCTGAGGATAGGCTCTAGCACAAGTTCAAAAGCTCAGAAGACTAAATCTCTTGTCCTGGTGACCGATCCAGATTGAATCTTGCAACATAGATATTCTCCATGATGATCTGTCCCTAACCTGGTCCTTTAGCCCTTCCAATTGGCAAATATTGTTGCCTTATTTTTTTTCTTTTTAGTAAATTATGAAATGGTTTTCAGTTTCCACACCTACTACAAACTTTTAAAGACCAAAAAAGAAAAATTGTGTCATTGAAAATCAGCTACTTTATGGAGTAGTCTTGCATACAGTATTGCGAAAATATGGGTTAGTGTCAGTATTTATGTTCAGAAAACCTACATATCATTTAAAATAAATAAAATGCTAGCGAAATTAATATAGCACCTCAACTTTGCCATTCTAATGTCAATAGATGATTCTTCTTTTCCCTATCTTCTCCAGGTAAATCATAAAAAAAAAGTTTGGGAACTAACTAAGTTTGCAAATAGGAAAGGAATTGCCTTTTCTCTTTACAAGTGATAGATGCAAAGGAACACTTACTGGAAGTTCTTTTCTGTAATTTGCTTCTAATTTCTAACAATTCTGATACTTTACCTGGTACTAAATGTGCTGTAAACAAAGTTATTTGCCCTGTTTTGTTCTTAAAGTTCTCCATGATTAAGTGCAATGGTTTCTTAAAACCAATGTCATTTTAATTTTAAAGCATTAGGATCTAGAAGTACGTATGCACATAATACAAATTCTTAGCCCCAAAATGTCATTGTTCCAGTTAATTGTATTTCCAGTTTTCAGAATTATATTACTGTGGGATAATACAGAACCACAAAGTAGTTTTTGTTCTGGAATTTTCCTTTAATCTGACTCTTATAAGTTGATTAACCATTCAAGTTAATACTGTATTAAATTCCTAATTAGTAGTTTAATTTTTGCACTCCATTGCTTCAGGAAATTACTTTCTTGATGATGTTTTGGTAAGTTCCTGCATGATTCTTTCAAAGCACTGTCTAAGAATGCTCAATATAGTTATTGATCTATGAAGGAGCAGATGAGCTGACCGAACTAAGACAAGAAATTTAAGTTGAATTTTATAATCTCAGGAGAATAAGATTCTGTACTAAACAAAGATTCAAACAATGCCCTCAGACAACGATGAAAAATAATGGGGAACATGCCGTTTGGGAATACGATGGGGGAGAAGGCACATTTCCGCCTGACAAGATGACAACATTTAAAAGAAGGGACCTAGAATTGTTTAGGAATGGAGGGGATTTGCTGATGCCAGAGACTCAGTGAAGGTGTCATAATCCTGAAAAATTACCCTTTTCAATATAATTATTCTGTTTTGGCTACAATGCCTATTATTCTATTGGTGTGCCTGCTGCTGGAATGACATACCCATTGAGATCCAGCTGGCTCTGAAACTGTTGGCATTCTAGAAAGAAAACATGACTGGATTCTTGGGCAGGTGGGCCAGGAAGTTAAGGGATCCTGTGATGGGTGTCGTGTATTGTTTGCTGTTGTCCTCGGCAGCCATTTTGTGCCTATGTATTTTTTAGGGGGTTTATATAAAACTTCCAACATTTCTTTATAGAAATAAGATCTTGCTTCCTTAAGTTGCATTTTCTTTTAGACGTTGACCCATTTTTCAACGAAAACAAAAATTCCATCTGTTCACAGAGATGCAATGAAACTGCTTTTGGAGGTGTATTTTAAATTAACAGCTTGACTTTCTCTCACCTTCATGTATTTTGGGGGAAAGAACTTGGGAATGCAATTAATATTATTAGGGAATAAAAATCATTTATAATGCTTAAAATAACATTTTTTCCACTTAGTTAGCACTTTACTTATTGCCTTCCATGTTGGAGAGCAACTGTCCCAATCAGGAGGAGAGTCAAGTGGGAAATTAGCATGGACTCACTATGTAAACAAATGAGGACAAGGTCTGACCACCTCATCTGAATGCTTTTGAACATTATCTAGTCTTTGCCAGGTGACAACTGTCATCTGAGGTAATTCCTGTATTATAGGCAGAGAACAATAAAGTAGCTTGTTTGAACTCTATACCTGTGGGTCTGGTTGTTTGCTCCTGACAATTTAGTAGCTTGGCTATTGAACATGTCTTCTTTTGTAATGCAGCAGCGAAATTTGATTATTAACATTGTTGATGAGGCTGATTTGTCAAAGAAATGAATAGTTCACACACTGAATGTTGTACCTTTCTTAATTTTTCTAGAATTCATTTTCACACAGGGAAATTCTTTTAATTCAGAATTTATATTTGCATCATCTAAATGGAATAATTTCAGTAATGTTTCGAGTTTGAAGTAAGACTGGAATATAATTGGAACAATTATAAATCTCTGAAACAAACTTCAATTGTAATCTGGAGCATTTTTATAATGGCTTGTTGCATGTTGGTTACTGAAGCAGGATGTTGGCAGGGATTCTAGTTTAGAAAGATCACATGTTTAGAAAAATAAGGCAGGATGCATTAGTGAAATGTGGTCAAACTCAATCAGAGTTTTAAAAATAAAGTTAAAATGGCCATAAGGTCATCATGAGATGAGAGAGGTAAAAAAAGTTTCATAGGAAATTAGACAAAATGTTTAATCCATAACATCTGAAAGGATCTTACAGTGTTAGAATTACTACTATTTTCTGCTTTCTGCTTAGGTAAGTGCCTAAGATGGCTTACAACAATAAACAAAGTAAAAAAAAAGTAGGCAGTAAAATTAATACAATGGAAACAATATCAGCATATTTAAAATTATGTTAGAGGACACTAAATAAAATGATATATAGGATATTTCAAATGTGAGAACCTTTTTACTTAATAGATTCACAATAGAACTGTGATTCTGATTCACACAGGAAGGTATACAGTATAATGAAGCTATTCACCTAGTAAATGCTGTCATAAACCAAATGTGCAAAATAATGCAAAGAATATTGACAGCCCTCCTGTTGCCTTCATTGTGCCTTTTGTTCAAGCATAATGCAATAAAGATAGGGAAAAGGAAAGATACAATGCTGATCTTTAGAATTGCTCAGAGTGGAGGAGTAATGTATTGTTAAAGATGATTGAGATATAAAACCCTTGAAAATAACAAGCACTTTGAGATTGAGCACTTACCTGCCTACTGGAAAGGGAAGGGGAGAGGAGAGGAACTTGGAAAAAGAAACTCTTACACATACTTCCAGCCCATGACGCCACCACCGCTTGCATTTTCCCAACCTGTGCCACCTGCTTGCCTTCCCTACGCTGTACTAATCACTGTATACTTTCCCTGACTTGTCACGTACCTCTTGTGCACCTCCATGGACACTCCCTGACCTATGCTAGCCCCTGTGTACCTTCCCTGATCTGTGTAGCAACCATGCACCCTTCTCAAGCCATGCTACCCCCTATGTGCCTTCCCTGACCTGCATAGCATGACTTGTACACTTTCCAGCATCCCTTCCCACTCACACCCCCTTGTGCATCATCCCTGACCAACGCGGCACCTCACACACACCGCTGTGACCCCCATGCATCATTCTTGACCTTTACCTGCCCCCAGAGGTGGGTTGCTCCCAGTTCAGTCCGGTTTGGGAAAACTGGTAGTGGTAATTGAGTCGCTGAACCGGTAGTGATGGCTGGCTGACCAGGCTCTCAAACCGTCTTGCTCCGACGCTCGCCCTGCCTCATCTTCGCCACATACATCCACACAACTGCCTCCTAGTGCCTACACACAGGTAAGCAGCATAGGCTGCTCAGAGAACCCCGAGGCTTCACAACCACTGCCTCCTAAATGGGATTGAGCCTCCCTGCCTCCTCGATGCACAGAGGCAGGAAGTGGTAGTTTCGTTTGTTGCCTGCGAGCTCCGGTGGGCGAGCAGCCAAGCGAGCATGTCCAGAATGTGCCGGCTGCCTCTAATCTGCAGTTTACTTGTGAGTAAGTTTACTCATGAGCATGGTGCTCGGCAGCGGGCAGATTGCTGGCTTGCTCACTCGGCTGCGGACACACACACATACCGGAACTCACAGGCAGCAAACAAATTACACACTCCTCGGACCCTCCAGCTCTCAAGCGTTCAGCTTGGCACAGCTCAGGTTGCTGCTTTCTTTGGCCTTTGTAAAAAAAGGTTTTACAGCATATTTTATTTCCCATCTCCAATCTGAAACATAAATTTACTAGTCACGCCCACAAAATAAGCCACACCCGCAGAACTGGTAGTAAAAAATGTTGGAACCACCCCTGCCTGCCCCCTCCCGCCGCTTCCAAATTCCTGACCTGAGTACTACAGCAGTCTGGCCATCCTTGCAGACTCATGCTGCCCACCAGCATACCCTGCTCGACCTGCACAGCATTTCTAGGAGTCACTCACACACTCTTCCCAACTCATGCAGCATCTCTCATGCATCCCCACTTACGTTTTCTGGCCTACACCCTCTGATTCCCTCTCCCACTTACTTGCCTGCTGGCCTTGGACTTGGCAACTTCCTGCTGGTTTCTCTATTGACTTTATCCCTGCAAGCTTCCCACAAGCAAAGTAAATTGGGAAGCCAGCAGAAATTCCAGGAAGGGAGGGAGGGAGGATGGGTGGGAGACAGAGTGACAGGAAGGGGGGGGGGAGCAAGAAGGTTGATTTCCAAGGAGAAGCTTCAAGAAGTTGGAAGTAATTCCAGTTCTAGCACTCACTTTTTGGGGGGAGTACAATACTGGAATTAAGGCCAACAGGCTATATATATATTTACATAATCCCATGTGAAACACAGCTCCCTGTAATTTGCAGAGGCCTGGTAAGAGTAAGTGCCAAGATTCTGAATGCACGCTTAGAAGGCAAAGCTTTTCAGTATTCTAGACAGGAGGATTTGACTTGCAGTGTATTTGAGCCGAACTGTACCATATCATCGCTAAAAGCCTTAGTGGATGTTTAACAAGGGACGTAAGAGGACGATGGCCTTTGGTTCTAGAAACCTGAGCAAAGCACTAGAGTGGAAGAAGTTAAATAGGAAGAGAAATCAAGAAAAATGTGTGTGAATGAAATTTTAATCTGTCTGAGAGAGGTTCCCTGGGGAAAGAGTTTCTGTATTAGTAGTCACTGTGTACACACACTCAGGAGGTATTGAAGACTTCAGAGAGACTGGAGTCTTTCATGATCTTTGCGATTGGTTGTTTGCAGATGTTTCATTACCAGCTTTGTATACAGTAGCTCGCCCTGCCAGTGTTGGTTAGGGGAGTGGTTTTCCCCTTGGTAATTCCTTGATTAAGATATTGTTTTCTGCTTGATGGTTTGTCTGTGTTAATCCCTGCTTATTTGGGTGGTGGAGGTGAGGTTTTTTTTGTTTTGTTTCATGTTTAGCTTCTTTAAATTGTCTCTTGAATTGTGCATAAATATTATTTATTTTACGTATCTCTTGATGGCTGATTTGTCTGAATTCCTAATGGGTTTTGCTTGATTTAGAATGCTCACAGTTTCCCAGGTGAAACTATGGTTGAGTTTGTCCACGTGTTGTGAGATGAAGGAGATCTCCTGTGCACTTCCTTCAGTGGCCAAGGAAGGGTTAATTTACGTCCTCACTGCCCATGGACTGGATTGAAAGCTTCTTAGTCCCGCCTTTCTTCCCACAATCCTCAGTTTCAATTCAGTCCAGCCCAGTTCGGACGCAAAATTTCCCTCTCTTTGGGAAATATTACTATTATTATATTTATTGCTTCTTAGTCTTTTCTTTAAGCTATTTTATTTTTCCTTCCCTTCTTCCCTTAAGATTGTTTGATTCCTCCTTATTTAGCTATTTCTTTATTTGTTTATTTTTCTCCTTTGGCTTTTTGCCTTCTGTGGGCCTTTTAAGCTCTTTTCGTTTTCCTCCTTGGAACGAACGTTCCCTCCCTTGAGGGGACTCCAGCAAGAGGACTTACCAGCTGATTGCCTTGCCGGGAGAGGCCAGATCGCTCGCTTGAGAGCAGCGCGCATCTCTGCCTCCCGGGCTCCTCGCCCCAGCGTGGGATCGTCGCGCAGCCCCCTCTTCACCGGCGGGTCGTTTCCGAGCCTTCGGCGGCCCGTTCGGCTCTGGGAGGCCACCCAGCTGCAGACCGTCGCCCCGACGAAGCCGAGGCCGCCCGCGCCGCCGCCGCGTTTGGGAGCGGCCATCTTGGACCTGCGCAGAAGGCGGTTTTTGGCGTGAAAAGATCCCGCTTCTTCCAACGGCCGCCTCATTGCTGCTCCAGCCTTGCTAGAGATCGGTTGCTTCCTCCGGGCCAGCGCAGGAACCTGGGCAAGTGCAAACGGGCTGTTTTTTTCGGAGGACTTGCTTCTGCCGGCCTCTGCGAGCCCTATCTACTTCTCCCTCGCTCTTACTCTCTCTCTCTCTCTCACTCCCTCCCCGGGATCACCACTCCTGCCTGCCTTCCCTTGGGTTTCCCCTGGGTCCCGCAATTCCCTCCTTCCAGTCAGCCAGCGTTCCTCGTGGCCACCACTCATCCCACTGGTGAGGAGGACGCAATTATGGAGATCCAGGCCCAGGATCCTCCACCTAGGGAGGACAGGACCTTTACCAGGAGGGCGGGGAGAGCAGCGAGGGAGGCTATCAGGGGGATTGCTAGAGGCCCCTATGCCAGGAGGGCCCCTTCAGCACAGGACAGGGCTGAGGCCAGGAGCCAAAGGGCCCTGGAACGGAGCTTTGATAGGGCCCAAAGGCAAACGATCACAGTTGCCCAGGTTCACCGGGCAGCTGATCCTGACCCCACCCAGCCCCCTATTAGTGAGGCCCACGGTCTAGGGGACATTTCCTCAGATCATTCCTATTCCAGGTCTCCTTCCCCCTCCGTTGGGGGGGGGCACTGATCTCTTTGAATGCGAGGACACGGCAGATGAGGCCTCATCCGTCCGGATGCCTCTTGCTAACCCTGGGCTAGCCCCCTCCAGGGATTCGGAGCCCGTCCCTCGGCCTGCTGAGGACCGTGGCCCCGCTCTATCTGCTGAAATGCGGGAAGTGATTGCTTCCGCCATTTCGGATGGCATAGCTCAGGGCATGAAGGAACAGGCCACTGTTATCGCCCGGCCTTCCAGTTACAGGACCAGGACCGCCAGGGCCTCTTCGCCCCAACCCTCCGTCGTGACCGCTGAGTCAGCGTCGGAACTTGGGGACTTGGCTGAACCAGATATTTCTGATGACGAGGGCAGGGAGGCAGACAAGCCTGCCTTTTCAGGGCTTTTTCCCCCTTCAATGTTTAAGTCCATGTTATATAAGGCCAAGGTCATCACGCACATGGACACTAAACCGCCCTCCACCCCAGCCCCGACTGACCCTCAGGAGTCTACAGACCCTGATGACCCCATCATGATGGGGGCCTTTTTGATGATGACATACAGGCCCCGGATCTGATCCCGGCTCCTAAGCTGTTCAAGTCTGTAGTGCAGCGCCAGTGGACCCAGCCTGCTTCCTGGACCACTCCCAGTGCAAATGACAAGCGTTTCTACTCCATGGATCCTTCCATGGAGGACATTCTCAAATTGCCCGAGGTTGACCCACCGGTCGCGGCCATGACTTCTAATTCCATCCTACCCCCAGACCTCTTAGAGGGACTTAAGGCTGAGGATAAGCGAGCTGAACGCTCTTGTCACAAGACCCACCAGGCCACTGCCTGGGCTATCAAGGCATCGGCCTCAGCTTCTTTTTTCAGTAGGGCGACCATCGCTTGGCTCCGCCAATTACTCAAAAAGCTCCCCCAGGGCGACTTCCGCCTGCGCCAAGATGTTAACAAAATCATGGCAGGGGTGCAATTTACTACCGATGCCTCACTTAACGCCGCGAAGTTCGCTTCGCGCGCCATGGCCTCAAATATCACCTCGCGACGCCTGGTCATGCTACGCTACTGGAACGCTGATATGCGCTCTAAATGGAAGCTGGCCTCCGCCCCCTTTAAGGGGGACAAACTGGTGACGCCCTTGACACTGTCCTCATTGAGAACAAGGACAAGAGGAAGGTCATGCCTTCCGTGTCCCGTAAACAGGACCGCCGACCTTCCTCCTTCCGTAAGCAATCCTTCAGGGCTTACACCTCCCAGGCGGCCCCTTCCACCTCTTCGTCTTCTTCCTTTCCCCGAAATTTCTCCCAGGGCTCCAATCGCCCCCAGGATAGACAGCCATTTCGGGACAGGTACCGCCAGCAGTCTTATGGCCGGCGACCCTTTCGTGGCGGTGGACAGGCCAACAGGCCCTTCCGCCGCAACAAGTGACCACCACCCAACAGCGCCCATAGGGGGCCGGTTTCAGCTTTTTGCGGATCGCTGGGAGGCGACCACGTCAGATGCGTGGGTATTGCAAACGGTGCGAGTCGGTCTAACCTTAGAGTTCGTTTCTCCTCCCCCCGTCGGTTTATCCGATGCCCCACCCCCAGGTGTGCCACCAAGAAAGGGCTCATGGAGGCAGAGATCAGGCACCTGTTAGAAATCAGGGCAGTGGAGCTTGTTCCCCCAGCACAGGTGAGAAGAGGCTATTATTCCATCCTCCTCGTGCCCAAAAACTCCGGCGGATGGAGAGCCATCCTAGATCTAAAGGACCTCAATTTCCACATCGCCTACAAGAGGTTCAAAATGCAGTCTCTCCATTCGATCCTGGGCTGCCTCCGCCCGGGCGACCTACTAACCTCCATAGACCTGAAGGAGGCCTACCTCCATGTTCCCATCCGCCCAGTCCACCGGAAATTCCTCCGCTTCTTCTATGCCGGCCGCCACTATCAATACCGGGCCCTCCCGTTCGGGTTGTCATCAGCCCCGAGAGTGTTCACCAAGCTTCTGGCCGCGGTGGCAGCGGACCTCAGGAAGCGCCCCGTTCGTTTACAATGTTATCTAGACGATATCTTGATTCAATCATCTTCAAGGGGCCACGCGATCAAGGACCTGCGGACCACTATGGACTCCCTCCAATATCATGGGTTCACCGTCAACCGGGAGAAGAGCCACCTCACACCATCAACAGAGGTGCTTCACCTAGGTACGCTGATCAACACTTGCTCGTGCATGGTCCGTCTCTCCCCAGACCGCGTGACCAGCTTACAAGCAACAGCCCGCAAGGTCCTAACCTCCGAGTCAGTCCCGATCATCTTTCTCTTCCAACTGCTGGGAAAGATGATCTCCTGTCTATCAATAGTGCCCTGGGCCCGTCTCCATGCGAGGGAACTACAATGGTTCCTACTCACGTCGCAGAGGGCCAATGCCAGCAACTCCAACTTACGTGTGCGGCTACCCCGGAAGGTTCGCCGATCTCTACGCTGGTGGCTTTCCCCGGCCTTGCTGAGGGGCTCCCTCTTCCAGGAACCCGACCGTCTGATCCTCACGTCGGATGCCAGCCTGTTCGGATGGGGGGCACACCTCGAGCACAGGATGGTCCAGGGCAGGTGGACGTCCCGCGAACTCGCCAACAACATCAATTGGCTCGAGTTGAGGGCGGTCCGCCTCGCCTTGCGTCGGCTCCAGTCGGTTGTCGAAGGTCAACACCTTCTAGTGCGCACGGACAATATCGCGACAAAGGCGCACATCAACCACCAGGGAGGCACCAGATCCAGCGCCCTGATGACGGAGGCGGAGGCACTGGGCAGATGGGCCGAACGTCACCTAGGCTCCATCAGGGCGGAACACATTTCAGGCGTGGACAACGTTCATACGGATTGGTTGAGCCGAACCACACTCGACCCATCCGAATGGCAACTTCACCCGGACGTGTTCCAGATCCTCTGTCATCGGTTCGGCACCCCGCTGGTGGATCTGTTCGCCACGCCAGTCAACACACAGTTGCCCCGCTTCTTCGCCAGGTACCTACACCCTCAGGCGGAGGGGATGGATGCCCTCCACAGTCCGTGGCCTCCGGGGCTCCTCTATGCGTTTCCCCCAATTCCGCTCCTACCTCGTGTCATCAGGAAGATACTCCAGGAGCGGGCGGAGGTTCTCCTGCTGGCCCCGTACTGGCCCCGCAGGTCCTGGTTTGCCGACCTCCGCAACCTGTCGACCAGCCCTCCGTGGCAAATTCCACGGAACCTGATCATACTTCGCCAGGGGGCCGTGACCCACCTCGAGCCCCACTGGCTCAACCTGACCGCCTGGCGGTTGAACGGGAACTCTTAGCTCGCGCTCACCTATCGGAACGTGTCATCCACACCATTCAGGCAGCCAGGCGCCCGTCCACCACCAGAATTTACGGGGCCACCTGGTCGGCGTTTTCGGCATGGTGTGAATCCCGCCGCCTGTCCCCCCTCTCGGCTTCGGTCTCCCACATTTTGGACTTCCTCCAATCCGGCCTCGACAAGGGTCTTGCACCCAATACCTTGAAACGTCAGGTGGCGGCTCTGGCAACGGTCGTCTCGTCGGATTCAGGCCTGCCTCTCTCTCGACACCCCACCGTTCAGGCATTTCTTAAGGGGGCGTCCAACATCCGGCCCCCTACAGTTCACAGGTTCCCGTCGTGGGATCTTTCCACTGTTCTCCGTGCCCTGTCTGATCCACCCTTCGAACCACTTGCCACTTCGTCTCTGCGCCACCTCTCGCTCAAGACGGCCTTCCTCGTCGCTATAACCTCGGCTAGGAGGGTATCGGAGCTGGCCGCTCTGTCTGTCCGGGCGGAGCTCTGTGTGGTTCATAGCGACAGGGTCGTTCTTCGACTCGATCCTAGCTTCGTACCCAAGATCAACTCGCATTTTCACAGGGCTCAGGAGATCGTCCTTCCAAACTTTTGCCCGCGGCCAACGCACCCGAGGGAGCGGCGTTGGCACATGTTGGACGTGAGGAGAGTTTTGAAATACTACATCCAACGCACCGCCTCCTTTCGCCGATCGGAAAGCCTGTTCATATCGTTTTTGCCCACCACTATGGGCTTCAAAGTGTCTTTGAAGCCCATAGTGGCTTCAAAGGCTTGCATTTCCCTTGCATATGAACACCAGGGCAAGCCGAAGCCGGTGGGACTGACTGCCCACTCCACCAGAAGTGCAGCAACCACAGCCGCCTGGGCTTCACAGGCTCCACTAGAGGAGATTTGCAGGGCTGCCACGTGGACGACGCCATCCTTGTTTGCCAGACACTACAAACTTGACAAGTACGCCTCTGCTGACGCCGCCTTTGGCCGCCGCGTTCTGCACAGCGTCGTAGCAGCTGATTCCTTACACGGGCTGACCTGCCGTGACACCCGCCCAGTGACATTATTGCTTGGGCATGTCCCTTCCTTGGCCACTGAAGGAAGTGCACAGGAGATTGACCATTGGCCTACCTGAAGGGTCCATCTCTGTGCACTTCCGCAGTGGCCAAGGCCCCTCCCTTCTTTTCTCTCTCTCTTTCTGTTGTATGTACCTGTCGATTGCAGGTTATCTGAGAGATGTCGAGGGTTTGGTCCGTCATGACGGTGCTTCCTTCATTGAAACTGAGGATTGTGGGAAGAAAGGCGGGACTAAGAAGCTTTCAATCCAGTCCATGGGCAGTGAGGACGTAAATTAACCCTTCCTTGGCCACTGCGGAAGTGCACAGAGATGGACCCTTCAGGTAGGCCAATGGTCATTTTCATCATATCTTTTAAGGAGTGCAGTGGCTCATGAGGATAGAATGCCTGGCTGTCAATTACCAGGCTCGTGTTCAAGATCTTGCTGCGGGGGAGCAGGATGAGCTCCTGTCACATGCTCCAGCTGACCCAGCAGTTTGAAAGCAGGCGACTGGGAGTAGATTAATGCCCACCAATTCAGTGAACAACTTGAGGAAGACACGAAAGGAGCCCCCAACTGGGCTCTTCCCAGGCAGCAGTGATACCACTGGCTAATCCTTTCGCCATGGAAGCATTTTGGTGTTTCTGACACAGGAGTTAAAAAAAGTCTCCTGATTGTTAATTGTTCATAGATATGTTCTTCTAATCTTCCACTTGTCTAACCCACAGAGTGGCTGTCATAGTTCTTATACTATAAGTTGTAGATAACTTCTATTTTTTTTCATCTTCTTGGGCTATTGGGTTTTTCATTTTTCTTAAGATGACTTGGAAGGCTTTTGTTAGTTTGTGTGCTACGGTAATGCTGTGTGGTTTTAACAGTTTCTTGGTTTTTGCTGAAATATTTTTGATGTATAATAATAATAATAATAATAATAAATTTTTATTTGTAGCCCGCTCTCTCTCCCCAGAGGGACTCGAGGCGGGGCACAGGAAAATTAAAAAACAATAAACACAAACAGAATACATAATTTAAAATCACAATTAAACAAATCCTGCGCTAAAAACATCTATAAAAAACTAAAAACTGTCCCTAAAACCCCTTAACACTACAAATAATTAAAATTACCCTAAAACCCCAGGACAGGGAGGCTATCCCAAGCCGGCCAGACGGAAAAAGTAGGTTTTCAATTTGAGACGGAAGGAGCGGAGGTCCGTGGTCGTCCTAATATCGGGGGGAAGGTCGTTCCAGAGGGCCGGGCCCGCCACAGAGAGAGCCCTTCCCCTGGGTGTCGCCCGCTGACACAGTCTAGTGGACGGCACCCGGAGAAGCCCCGCTCTGTGGGAGCGAATCGGCCGTGAGGATGTATGGGGCAGGATCCGATCCTGCAGATAGCTAGGTCCCGAGCCATGGAGCGCTTTAAAGATGATAATTAACACCTTGAAGCGCACCCGGAAGACGACAGGTAGCCAGTGCAGCTCGCGTAAGAGCGGTGTTACATGGGTGGACCTTGCGGTCCCCATAATTGCTCGCGCGGCTGCATTCTGGACTAGCTGAAGCCTCCGGGTGCACCTCAAGGGCAGCCCCATGTAGAGAGAGTTACAATAGTCCAGTCGGGATGTCACGAGAGCATGAGTGACTGTGCGAAGGGCGTCCCGATCCAATAGGGGGCGCAATTGGCGAACCAGGCGAACCTGGTAAAACGCCCTCCTGGCCACGGCTGTCACTTGATCTTCCATGGACAGCCGGGCATCCAGGAGGACACCCAAATTGCGCGCCCCATCCACAGGGGCAAGATGTTCGCCCCCTATGGCCAGCGATGGAGTGAGCTGGTTGAATCGGGCAGCCGGAAACCACAGCCACTCGGTCTTGGTCGGGTTGAGCTTGAGTCCGTTACTTCCCATCCAGATCCGTACAGCTTCCAGGCACTGGCACATCACCGCTACGGTATCGTTGGGGTGGTTTGGGGTAGAAATGTACAGCTGTGTATCATCAGCGTACAGATGGTACTCTACCCCAAAACCACGGATGATCTCACCCAGCGGCTTCATGTATGTGTTGAACAGGAGGGGCGAGAGGACCGACCCCTGAGGCACCCCACATGCGAGGGGTCTCGCGGTCGACCTCTGCCCCCCTGCCAACACAAATTGCGATCGGCCAGAGAGGTAGGAGGAGAACCACCGTAAAACGGTGCCTCCCACCCCCAACCCCCCCAGCCGATGCAATAGGATACCATGGTCGATGGTATCGAAAGCCGCCGAGAGGTCTAATAGGACCAGGATGGAGGAACAACCCCCATCTCTGGCCCTCCAGAGATCATCGACCAACGCGACCAATGCCGTCTCGGTGCTATGCCCAGGCCGAAAGCCGGACTGGCGCGGATCTAGATAATCAACTTCCTCCAGGTGACGGGGAAACTGTTGTGCCACCACACTCTCGACAACCTTCGCCAAAAAGGGAAGGTTGGAGACTGGACGGTAGTTGTTCAAAAGAGCTGGATCCAAAGAGGGCTTCTTAAGGAGGGGCCTCACCATCGCTTCTTTTAGGGAAGCAGGCAAGGCACCCTCACTCAAGGATGCGTTGACAACCTCTTGGAGCCAGCCTCGTGTCACCTCCCAGGATGCCAGTACAAGCCAGGAGGGACACGGGTCCAATAAACATGTGGTGGCTCGCAGTCGCCCACGTAACCTGTCCATATCCTCGGAAGTAACGGAGTCAAACTCCTCCCAAACAAGATCTCTCTCGTGGCATCCCACTGGGCCATGAATGGGGGCTAGCTCGTATGGTCATGTTACTCTTTTCATGGCATATGTTAATTATGCTGTACTGGGTTAAGTGGTCAGGCACGTTTGGATAAAGTGTGTTTTATTAGAAAATGCTTCATAAGTGGTCTATTTCCTTATTCTGGTGTATTGTGTTGCTGCAGTTCATTTCATCTGAATAACGATCTTCCAGAGCTTTTTTTGAGGGAGGTTCGTTGTTACTTTAGTAATGGAGCACTTGGTTAATTTGCATGGTTTTTCAATAGAAATTTCTAATTTGCCACCATTTCCTCTGTTAATAGGATATCCAGAAGGTAGTGTATTGTTATTTTCTCCTTCCTTTGTAAATTTTATACATTTGAAGATGATGTTGATTGTTTCATATGTTTTCTCCAGTTCCTTTTTTATTATGGCAAAGGTGTTGTCCACATACCGGATCTATACTGTTGGTTGTATAGGTGGGAATGCTATAGTTTCTAGATGCTGCATTAGTCTTTGCTATGAGCCCTGAGAGGGATGATCCCATGGCTGTTCCTCTGATTTGTTGGTATATTTGTCCATCAAACTAAATGTAGGTTGCGAGGCAGAGGTTGATGAGGTCCATTATTCTGGATTCCTCTGTGGTGTAGTTCTACTGCCACGGATTCTTTCACTAGTTCTGGATCTATAGATGTACAGGCTGCTGTAATTTTGAATAAACCATAATATATTCTCTTCTGTTCACTTTAGAGAAAGAGTCAGTGATTTTTGCTGTAGTCAAGATGTGAGTAGAAAAGGAATGAGTTTGGTTTACAATTAAATTTAAAGCTAGATGATGATTAGAAAAGGCGTATTTTTATTGTGTTGAATTTTCCAAAATCTCTTGCATAAGAAATTCAAAGATTCCTTGAATTAAGTGGAAATTTATAAACAAAAAGACATTGATATGTGTCTGACAGTCCCAGTTAACAGAGTTAACAAATTACAGAAATAAATTACAGTATAAAGCAGCTAATTAGTTTGAGTTTCAATGAAAAGTTTGTAATGTAAGCACCATGCTTCTATTTATTATTTCTTTCTGGCTATGTATCTTTTTTCACAATGAAAGATATATTGGACTAAGTAATGCCACCAAAATGAAAAATGTTGCTGTACAAGCAGGAAAAAAGAACATTTCATTTACCCTGAATTTGGCCAGATGAGCCCAATGAAAGTGACAAAGCTGCATTCCTAAGTCTCTATATAAAGTCTGCATGTAAACTGAGTATAAGGTACTCATATATTCATGATATATGGAAATTAGCTTGAATTGTAGGATATGAGCAAGTAGGTTTTTTTAAATTAAAGTGACTTATAAAACTAAATTAAAATGCATTGGAAGTGGCTTGGATAGAAAAAAAGAAATAAAATAAGACAAGGCTGGCTTGCATCAGTTTCAAGAGGAGAAAAAAGCTGTGTGCTTAGCGTGAAGAAAGTGTCAATATTGATTTGAGTTGGGAAAGAAATAATGAACTGTCAAGTTCTTCCCTGTGTGATCTATTTTATTTTTTGCATTATGATTTATTTGTTTCTATTTTGCAAGTGAGCATTTACAGTAAGTGCATAAATAATATCCTTAAAATGAATGAATATATGATGAATGAATGAACCCTCAGCCAAGAAATAGATGAGCACCACACCCTCGAGTTGGACACGACTGGACAACGAAACCTTTATATCTCTCTCTGTATATATAGGTAGGCACATATACAGAGAAGGACAGACAAGCAGACTAATCTTGTTTGAATTTGTAATGCTTTTTGTTCTCTTGATTGGTAAAGTACCCCATTTTCTGAAGCTATCTTTGTTTCATTTAATGCAATTAATTGACTGTGCTGATCATCTGTTGGACTTTATTTAATTATTTCATTATGGTTATGTACTACCCATTTCACTGTCGAGTGACTCTGGGCAGCATACAAACATAAAAAAACTAAGGTACAAAACATTAAAACATCTATTAAATTCACAGATTAAATTCAAGTTAAAAAAAGCAGAATACTACAGGGTGGAAGGGGATCTTTTTCCCAGTCCACTAAATACCTCTAATGTGGAAGTCTCCCAATGGGGCCGCAGGCAAGTCAGCAGAACTGGGTTTGAGGTTCTTATGGAAGTCCAAGAAGGTTGGATCTCTCCTTCGGGTCCATAGCGTGTTCCTTTGCTGAAATGAGTGGGGTGAGACAATCCCATTGGGGTGATATGGTTCTTTGGGTAGGTTGGGCCCATCCATAAATGGATGTAGAGTTTATAACATCTTGAATTGGACCTGAAAGCAGACCAGCAACAAGTGCAGCTTATGCAACAGTGGTCTTACATGGTCTATCCTAAGAGCCTCTAGAACTGTCCTCCTGGCTGCATTCTGAATACTCTTCACGGCAGTCCCATGTAGAATGCATTGCGGTAGTCCAAACATGAGATGACCAGAGCAGGTGTGACCAAGTGCAAGGACTTGATGATTTGTGTTACAGGTACTAGGTTCTGTGGATAAGTTAGTTTTGATCTAACATCATCATTCAGCTCTAACACAGGACGTGACCAAAAAGCACTTTTTACTATTAGAGAATCATACTCTATTATACGGTTCTTAATACATTAGAATGCAGCTGAAGAGAAATTAAAGGTGTTTTGTAGCTACCGACCTACTTCATTCTTTTACCAGAATTGATGACTAAGGGTGTGCAAATCGTGCCATAAAGGGACATGCAAGGCCAAAAAGATTTTAATGAAAAAGCATTTGAATTTATTAGTCAAGAATGATTTTAGTGTCTTGTTTAAAAAAATACTGCATTCAATTTCATCTTGTTCCTCTTCCATGTTCTTCAATGATAGTAACCATGTTGAGAACTTTACATAATGACTAGATGAAAGGCACCTAATAAATATGATATGTGTTTTGCCTTATATCGGCATTCTCTTCACTAAAACATACTTGAATTAGAATGGTCACTAATAGTTTTCATTTTATCTCAAAATGTTTCTGCATAGTTATACAAAAGCTATCCTCCCTGCCCCTGTGTTAGTTAAGTATGAAAAATGATCTTTGTCAAATTAGATGTTTTCTGATCAAGAGGTGAAATGAGGGAAAGATATCATTGTGTACACATTTTATATATGCTGATTACTGGGTAATTCAACAGAAAAGAATTTCTTTTCTTTTTTTGGCTTCTCGTGTTAATGCAGTCTGCTACCCAGGATTGTAATGCAACAGATGTTAATAAATTCATATCAAGGCCATCCCTATTAAGTTGTTGAGATACGACAATTATAGTGTACAACAGTGGGATGTATATGGTTTGATTTTTAATACTTCGAGGATTTATTTATTTTTAAATATTTTATCATAAAAAAATAAAATACAAAACAGTAAAACAAAATGAAACGAAACAAAAGCATACATTTAACCCTAACACTGGCAAAAAAAAATAGGGTGCAAAAAGAGAAAAAGTGATCAATTAAATTGAACATAGGATCCACTGTGGCTGGATGCTGAAAGAGAAGAAAAAGCAGTAAATTCTCTTCCCCTTTGATAGATAGCTAGCTAGCTAGCTAGCTAGCTAGCTAGATAGATAGATAGATAGATAGATAGATAGATAGATAGATAGATAGATAGATAGATAGATAGATAGATAGATGGATGAAAAAAGAAAAAGTCAACAGTTTGGACTAAACATTACACTAATCTTCAAATCCCTCTTTAACCATCTATTATATTTAGACAGAAAGTCTACAAACAGGGAGAACCAGTAGTAAAAAAATGCTAAAAAAAGTTTTTTAAAAGTTCTGATGATCAGCTGTGGAACAACTGTGCCGCATGATTTATATTCTCTAGAAAGCAGGAAATCCTGTTTTCTAGCGAATCTAAATCGCATGGCACAACTGTTCCCCCCATCCCCCACTGTTCTACTTACCTTTGCGCACAGAAAAGGCTTCTTAGCATCTGTGATGCGCATGCGTGCGCAAAGCGAACCAGTAGCAGACTTCAGAGTATTTCACCCCTGGACTCAAGACAATACAAAGTTACCCCTGCATGGCCCCATAGGAGTCGGACAACCAATCAGAATAATTTCTTACACAGGAACAGGAAGCTCCAAGGCAGGGCCCAAGAGAGGGTATAAATCTCTCTCTCACCCATGTGCTTTATTTTTTGCCCTGCATCTCAAGCCATGTGGTCCTATCCACCATTTAACCACCTTTCCAAGCAGCTTCCATGTTTCCAGTGTCTTTCTCCCCACTTGAAACTGAACCCAGATGGACATTTCTTCCAACAGCTTTTAGAATGGTACGTTTGAATGAGGAATTTGAAGTAATAAGAAAAAGCAATACAATTTTCATGGAAGAAAATTTAGGGATAAGGTACAGAAAGGGACAGTGAGCTGTCATATAGGAAGAAAATGTGAAAAATAGGGTAAAGTTGAAAAATAAAGATAACTTAAAAAGAAATCTTGTGCTCAATGGAAAACAGCAAAAGAATTTGAAAAGTCTTATAAATTTATATCCCGCCCTGGGTCCTCTGTGGAGAAGGGCGGGATATAAATTTAAATAAATAAATAAATAAATAAATTATATGCCTAGTTCTATATTTGAATTGTCGATGCTATGAAATAACACAGTAGTATTTGCAGAGATTTTCTGAGAGAAGGATGTGTGGGTGTGCCATTTGGGAGCCACAGCATTCCACCCTGCAAAAGATGAGTGGTTTGAGTGAAGAAAAACCGGGCAGGGCGCAGGCGAGAATCAAGTAGTGTCATTGAAACTACATTTAGAGGAATGCACTATGGTTGGAATAGAGAATAATAAGAAGAAAGAAAAGGGACAATATTTTGGCATGAATTTTTATAAAGGAAAATTCATTTATAAAATAAAATATTTCACTTAATGTGATATACTGTGTCTCTTGCACATTTTTATAAGCTAGTGTAAAAATGTATAGAAAACTGCAAATGAATAGAAAACTGAATTACAACTTTGAGCCAATTGTCCTTTTCTTTTAGCAATTTAAACTACTATGTATTATTTTCTTTACCAATATTTAATAAGAATAAAATTTACATTAAAGGTCTAGAGATAGCTGCTATTATTATCTTTAGTAGAATTTTTTAAAACCCAAATATTGGATCGTGTTGGCATTACTGAATCTTTTAATTCTTCAATTATTGTTGTTGCAGGATTGTGTATAATGAAAGAAACTAGGATAGATTAAAAGGCTTATTTGAAAGCTTTTTAATGTATTATTTTATTTCTGCATTCATTAAAAATACTATATAGTACAATTTTGTCACGTTCACCGGTTCTTATGATTTAACTCCTTGAAAGCTATGAAGAAGTAATGAAAGAAATTACCTGTCTTAAACTGATAGATGCTTTCTATGAGCTACTTCTATTTTAGTGCCCTTTAAATTCAAACATGAGAAAATTGCAGAAATTTACAATTCAATGTGTGTTTCATCAGGGAGGAATTCACAGATTGTTTTGACACCCAGTTACAAATTCAGCATGAAGATGGACGTCTCATGAAATTTGCAGCTGCTGATTGAATTTATATTTCCATAAAGCCCATCAACAGTAGCAGCCTGAAGGGAAGTGTTGGGGGGAAATGACAAAAAATGTGAGGCTAGCATTTTTCTTCAGAGTTATAATGACAAATTACTTGTAATAAGGTCTTACACTGACCAGAATTAAACGAAAAATATAGGCAGCTAGAAGGGAATTATTTCTTTCCTTCCCCCCCTCCCCCATTGATTTGAACTAAAACCATCTAGAGCTGATATCTAAATATATGTTTAGTCATCTGCAGGATATGCTAAATGCAACCACAAATCAGAAATGTTCTCACCTTAGAAAAAAAAAAGGAAGCATTTGCAGGTAATTATAGAGAATTTGTCATACAGATAATCTTATTTTATAGTAATGTCCTGTGTTTGAAGATGAATGTTGTACTCACAAAAGTAGGCCATCTTCATAGGAATCCTTCTCTCCCCCCCCCCACAGCGCCCCCCATCATCTGCCTTTTCTTTCTCTTTCAGCTCTGAAATTGGTTTTCAGGGAAGCAGGGGAAAAGCTTATTTAAAACCTGTAAACAATGATGTTCTAATACTAATAAAGCAATTAGTAAATTAAAACAAACTGTACAGATTTATTCATGCTTTGAAATATTAAATGGATCATTTACAAATGGTGTTCCTATAGAGGAAAAGGGAAAACGTTTGTTAAGTGTTTATTATTAGGTATTAGACATTGTTATGGTTATAATATTGTAGTTGTTAAGAGAATACAATTTTCTTAATTTCAAACTTTCCAAAAACTATGATTCTCAAGACATTTTAGGAATCAGGAATTAGATTTCATTCTTTAACAAAAGTTCATGTATATTTATGTATAATAATTAGATACATGTTAATATTTATCTACGTAAAAATCATGCATTTTTATTCATGATAAAGAGGTTTGTTAGAAAAAGAAGGTAAAAGAAATGGTCTTTTTCGTTAGGAAAAAAAAGATAAAAAAGCAACTTCTAATCTTTGCAGCAGCTACAACCTTATTCTCCTAAGATTACATTACAAAGATTCCGTATGTCCTATACTCAACGTTTTTTTTTCAATCAGCAAATCCACAAATCACAATTTTACTTTTTTCCAATTTTAGTAAAATGCCCATAAAAGATTTCTTTATGTCTTTTATAAAAGTACTTATTGTTTTATACCTGATCAAGAGGGCAGTTTTAACATTTCTGCTAATTCTGCCATCTTTACAATTCATTCCTCTATTACTATATAGCAGGGCTGTTCTCCAACTTGCTGCAATTATTATATATAAATTATTAATATGTAGAATGCTTAGTCTATTCTTATGAATCAAAGTATTTTAAAATGTAATCTATAACTAATATATACTTTCTTGAATTCCTCAAACCTTATGCAATGGATTATTTCTATGATACATGTCCCATAGTATTATCCACATACTCTATGCTAGACACTAAATAAATAATGTGTTTCACATTTCCATCATTGACCAGATGTATCTCTGTAATCTTAAATGATTTCTCCCATGCCATATAGCAACAATATATCATTTTATAAAAATGCTCTCTTAAATGATTACACAATGTAAATTTCAATCCATTTTACTTTACATTGCTCTGTCTGCATGTTATGACCAAAGTTCTTAGCCCATTTTACCATGCAACCATTAACTTGTTCTTCCATTTCAAATCTCAGCGAACGTTTATATATATTTTCAATTACATGTTTATTATGTGTACATAATTCAGTTTCATATTTCATCTTATGTTGTTCATTCTTTTTGCCTGTATTAAATCTTTCAATTTAATAAAGTTTTCACTAAATTGTCATATTTTTCAAAATTTAAAATAAGAAAGTCCAATTCAAATTGTCCAAAGCCTTCTCTACATTGAAAAAAATCAACATTGCTTGTCCCCCCCCCCCCATATTAATAACAATAGCAATAGCAGTTATATACTGCTTCATGGTGCTCTTACAGCCCCCTCTAAGCGGTTTACAGAGTCAGAACTTTGTCCACAACAATCTGGGCCATTTTACCCACTTTGGAAGGATGGAAGGCTATGCCAACCTTGAGCCGGTGAGATTTGAACTGCAGCTAGCAGTCAGCTGAAGTAGCCTGCAGTAGTGCACTGTAACCACTGTGCCACCTCGGCTCTTCTAAACATTCTAATTATTTAGAATGTTCTAAATATTCTTTTTTTAAAAAAATAAGTTTTTATTTTCAACATTTAAAAGCAAATAAGACATTCAATCATTTTCAATTTCATACAACATGTCGTTCAGTCATAAATTTTTGTGCATCGATCCTGAAAGTTACAAACATACTTATTAATTTTCCATCCAATGTTTGTGTATAAAATTTAAGCTTTCATATCTTATTCTCTACATACTGACAATTAATTATAAATTAATTAATATTTATCCAAGTCAGTGGTTATTCAACAAGTAAAAAGAAAGGTATAGAATTATTTTGTAACAATATTCTCAATTTGCCTTTATGAGATAAATTACCGTTATAAAATACATAACCATATTATTTTCTCTATATAGAACCAAGAATTTATCCAAGTTTCCCCTTATGCATATATATTTTAAGTGTTTTGGTTAAAATACACAATGTCTTTTTAATACAACAGTCTCAATTTATCATCATTTCTGTTAGTCCTAACAATTGAATTCTGTTTCTGGGAATTCTCTTTTATCTTAAGTCCCCTGATTTCTTTTGTCTAACCATTGATAAAATAAGTTACATGTTTTATAAAATTCTTCATCCTCTTGTTCTCTAATTTCAAATATCAGTTTACTCATTTCTGCACAGTCCATAATCTTATAGATAATTTCCTCTTGGGAAGGTAATTTCTCATTTCTCCAATTTTTTGCATATACAATTCTAGCTGCTGTTATAACATTTACGATTAGATATTTCAAATTTTTATCAAATGTTTCTGGTATAATTCCGAGTAGGAAAAGTTCAGGTTTAGGATCTACGTGCTTGTGTATCATTTTCTGCAACCATATGTGGATTGTAGTCCAATAGTTTTTAGCCTCCGGGCAAGTCCACCACATATGGTAGTAAGATCCAGATGTCTGATGACATTTCCAACATTTCTCCGATTTATTTTCAGACATTCTTGCGATTCTTGCTGGTGATAAATGCCACCTGTAAAACATCTTATACAAGTTCTCTTTGTAAGCAGTACCTAAGCATTCCCAACAAGGCTTGATCTCCCAAGTGATTAAGCCCTCAGTACCACCCTAATTTTTACTACAGGAAAGCTAACTGGAAAAGAGAAAGATAAATACCCTGAGCTGGCTAAATTACTTAAGCATCATTTTCAAATTGTGTTGGCTGTGCTTTAGAAAGAAGTAGTGGAATGTTTCAAGATTAATGGAAAGGGAACTTTCCTCAGTTAGCCTTTTAAATTGTTGTTTGAATAAGAAATCAGTAATGTTGACCATTGACCACATTCATTATGGAGTTGGAAGGGAAGAAATGTCTAATCTAACCTCTGCAATATGCAGGTAGATCAATTAAGCTTCTTTGAGACGTGCCTGACCAGTCTCTTCCTAAAAACCTCCTCAAAGAGGGAAAACCCCACACCTCCATAGAGTAGTTTGCATGATTGTCAAGAAGTTTTCTTATACACTTGAATGAAATCTTGGTAGCTGCAACATAATAACCATTTTTTTTTCTGATTCTGTTTTCTGTGGCACTGGAAATCAGCTTCCGACCATCTTTTTTATGGACGCCTTCTTATATAAATGATACCATCTCTCTTCTCCAGACTGAATATACCAAGTTTCTTCAGACTGTCCTCATAAGGCATATATTCAAGTCTCTATATCTGTGTTACCCTCTTGTTCTAACCCCTCAATATCCTTTTTAAAAATACAATGTCCAGAATCAGACACAGTATTCTAGGTGGAGTCTCACTAGTACAGTATTAGAAGGGAGTAATATGTCTTTGATACATTGCTGCTGCTTCTTTTTTTTTTTTTGAAAAGAATTTTATTGGTTTTCAAAATTTATACAAGGGAAAAAGTATAGGGTGAAAATAACATTTTGGTAGCATCCCTGCTGTTGGTAGCGGCCCTCCTAACACTTCATAAATTTACAATTTTAAAAGTAAAGGATAGGCATATATAAAGGTTACATTGTACAGTCCATATATTCAATCATCTTTTCCTTTGCTATTTTATCTTGTATCAATTACAATAGAAATTCAAATAAAATCATTTTTGAGACCTAAACCTAAATCTTTTCGCAATTGACTCTTCTTCCCTGTCCCTGGGCGGGGCCGTCGCTCCCCCTGTTCCCCCGCCTTCGTCTCCCAGCTGGGGAGAATGTTTTTGGATAAATGCCTTCGCCTCACTTAGTGTTTTAATTTTAACTCTACCCCCTCCCAGAAGATCAGCATTCCCTCTGGCAATAACTACTTGAACCAAATTCCTTTTTTGTATAATTTTGACACAGTGCTTCTTCTGGTGCAATCTGGAAATGTGTTAACTCCCATAGCAGCTACCTCACATTATTCAGCTTCTTGTCAAGGCCATACTCAAGTCCTCCAGCATTTCCGTGGATCCTGCATCTTGTATGTGGTTCTTATATACTTTGTTTTTCCTGATTTTAATACCTTACTTTCTCCCTGCCAAAGTACATTTTATTCATTTCAGGCCAGTTTCTCAATCTGTTCAGATTAGTTTGCAGTCGTGGTGTTGGATGGCCTGGACAATTCGGTGTCATCATAAATTGATAAGCAGCCCATCTGTTCTATTGTCTAGGCCATTAATGAAAACATTAGATAAGTTCTTGTACATTAAGTACCAAACAAACGATGAGTAATTTTTTGCATAAAAATGCACTGAATACCAAATTTGATGAGTTTCAAAGCAGTTTAATATCCAGGTACCATTGTACCATGTACAGTGTAATATACATTGTATATGCATATACTATTTCATACTACAATTCTCAAGTTATTGGAAAAATACAATAAAAGTATTTCTATATCAGTTATGGAATCATTCTTAATCATCCACAATTTCTCCCCCTTGAAACAGGTCAGAACATTAAAGAGAGAAGAATTGTGAAAGCTGTCAATCTAGAAGAATACCAGTATGAATCTGGAGCCATTCCAACAGAGTGGGAAGGTAAGACTTCATTGGCATTGTTGGGGAAAAGCATGACTTACTGACTCTGACCTCTCCCAAGTTGTACAGAAGAGAGACAAGACAACATTTCTAGCCCAACCCTTACTAATGTAAGAATACTTAAGAAGGCACAATTTTGTCTTTCTTGACATGTTGTCTCTTCAGTTTGTCCAGGCATCAGTGTTGTTCCAGTTTAACCCCAACCCCCTGAAAAATGGAACTTACTGATAGGTGTGAACTTGATCCATAGACTTAGATACATAAACCTAGATTCAAAGCTCAGTTCTAAAGTATTGAAAGTATTAAAAAAAAACTGAGCAAGTTAATATAATGTCTGAAAGTTGGATAGAAAAATGCAAGACTGCTCTGAATGGATTTTGAAGTAAGAAAAGCAGTTTTGATCGAATGAGCCTTGACAAATATGCATGTAAACATACTTGTCTTTTTAGATGGTTTTCTCAAGATTAGGATAAGTTTGCACATCTAAGATTCTTATTACCTAGGAAATAAACCATGTGTGGCAAGAGATACTTTTAGTTGCACAACACAACAATTAATTATTAACACAACAATTAACTATTCTTATAATTACTATAGCATTTTCTCCCCTTTGTGATTATTGCGGCATTAAGAATAGAATAACACAGGGACCTTGGAAGGGACCTTGGAGGTCTTCTAGTCCAACCCCCTGCTTAGGCAGGAAATCCTACATCGCTTCAGACAAATGGTTATCCAACATCTTCTTAAAAACTTCCAGTGTCGGAGCATTCACAACTTCTGGTTTTGTTCCACTGATTAATTGTTCCAACTGTCAGGAAATTTCTCCTCAGTTCTAAGTTGATTCTCTCCTTGATTAGTTTCCACCCATTGCTTCTTGTTCTGCCCTCAGGTGCTTTGGAGAATAAGCTTGACTCCCTCTTCTTTGTGGCAGCCTCTGAGATCTCGGAACACTGCTATCATGTCTCCCCTAGTCCTTTTCATTAAACTAGACACACCCAGTTCCTGCAACCGTTCTTCATATGTTTTAGCCTCGATTCGACTTCCGGCTTTTGACGGCGACGGACAGGCTCTGAGCTTCGTCCGCCGATGCCTTCCTAGCGGGCCCCTTTGGGGGCACAAGGAGCCCTGGAGGGGCTTCTTGCCGAAACGGGTGGCTTGTCGGGACCACCAGTCTGTCGGCAGTCGGCGGGGGGTACCCTGACCTTGCCCCAGGCAAGGATGGCACAGAGGGGGGATGGCACAGAGGGGGGACAAACACTTGCCTCTTCGCCCGATGATTTTCGGAAGTAATATTTTGATTTGAACGAGTGACTGGAATGCCGGCGGTGGAGAGGCACCCCCAAACCCCTTGGATGACCGTTGGAGGGCAGGCGGCAGAAGGAATGTGAGTTTTGTTCAACAACTTTTATGGGAAAAAGAGGGGGGAGTTTTCCTTCTTAACCCCCCCTCGAAACAAGCGGCGACTAAGCGTTCTCCCGGATAGGGAGAAGAAAAAAAAGGGGACATAAACTTTGCCATTTGAATTAACTTACTGGGAAAGTGGATTGACAGCGATAACAACGCATTACAGAACAGCTTTAAAGACTTAATTATAACTTTCACTTTCCCTCCCTGCGGGAAGGTGAGGCAAAATGGCTTCTCTTTGTTCTACTATCAAAACTTTCACCTGTGGAAAGTCCTGCTGGCAGTCATTTAAGAAAGAACAATTGGTGTCTTTGTGTGCTTACCCCAGGGGGCCTCTTTGCCCCTCCATTGCGTGGACTCTCTGAATAAGGACAATAAAATATTTCTTTCTCCTCTCTTTTAAAATTGGAACTAACGAGCTTGGACTTGGACTTTTCCTGACATTGCGAGCTTCTCCACCTTGTTTTGCTCCACCATTTTCTGTTCTCTGCTACTTTTGAATTGTGACAATGGGTCCTAAAAAAAACCCAACGGGAAAGCCTGCATCTGCTCCTTCGTCTGCCCCCGCATCGGCCGATTATAGCCCAGCTACACAACAAACGAAATTAACCTCTTTTTTGCAGAGAGAGGCAGCAGCAGAGACCTCGCAAGAATCATCTACGAACCAAATGTTACAAGAAATATTGAAAAGCATAAATGACTTGCGGAAAGAACTGTTGGACTCTAGAGCAGAGATTAAAATTGTTCAACAGAGTACAACAGATAACAGAGAAAAGATTGTTTCACTGGAGAAAAGGGCGGATGAGGTGGGAGGGGAAGTTAAGGAATTACAGAAAAAAAAACTTGAGTTTCAAAATTATGTTTCTAAAACGGAATTTGAAAGGATGTCTCTTTTTCTTAGGTTCCAGAATATACCAGAAGTAGAGAATGAAAACGTCAAAGAAATTATGAGTGAGATGCTAGCAGAATACATTAAGAGAGACAAAGATCAAATATGGTGGGACATAGATTTGGTATATAGAATTAATTCAGCATATGCTAGAACTCATAATCTTCCAAGAGAGGTTCATGTGAAATTCTTTAGGAGATCCACAAGGGAGGAAGTATTGAGAGCACAGAGGGGTGTGCCGCTGAGATATCATGATAAAGAGGTAGCCATTCTGAAGCAAATACCAAAACAAATAAGAGAAATGAGAAAGAAATATTCTTTCTTATCTAGAAAATTATATAATAAAGGAGTTTGGTTCAAATGGTTGTTGCCAGAGGGAATGTTGATCTTCTGGGAGGGAGATAGAATTAATCTTAAAACACAAGCTGAGGCGGAAGCCTTTCTGAATAAACATATTTCCCTCCTAGGTGACACAGATAGCAGGGGCGGAGAAAAAACAGAAGAAGCCATGCCCCCACCGGGGGACAGGGGGGAGGAAACGATACTGACAAGGCTCAGATTGCAAAAATGAGTTTAATGGAGTTAATATTATAGTTCTTGATACAGAGGGCAAAGTAAGACGGGATTGAACATATGTTTGATACAATGTGAAAACCTGTTTGTGCTTCTTCAGTTTGTTTTCTTTAAAATGGGCGAAGCGCGGCCTTAGGGGTTTTTTAGTTTTTAGATTACTGTCTATTTTAGGGGGTACCAGGGAGGGGGGAGGGTATAAACAGTTAGGAAGAGAGGGCCAGGCCAGCAGCCGACGGAGGGTAGCGGAAGGATCCGTGAGGGGGGGGGAAACGCGAGTCATCCCTAGGGAGGGCATTTCCATCCCGACGGTCGTGGGGAGAGGCAGGTCCGAGGGGAGGCAAGTTCTATCCTCCCGGTTGGGGACACGTGGCCGTTGGTTGCATACGGTCAGGTGTCACAACCCCTGCAGGCTGGGTGGTCAGGGAATACAGAGCCAGGGCCTGAGGCTGATGTTTTGTAACGCCAGGTCCGTTGTCAACAAAGCCCCCCTCATCCATGACCTTGTGTCAGAGGAGGAGCCGGACCTGGCAGGAATAGCGGAGACCTGGTTGGGCCATGAGGGTGGACTCCCCCTCGTTGAAATGTGCCCACCAGGTTACCGCGCCTTTCATCAGCCTCGGGCCCTAGGCAGGGGTGGTGGGGTAGCGGTTATTGTAAAGGAAGGTCTTGAGCCGAGAGAGACCGTTGTGCCTCAGACCACCGGTTGTGAGTCCCTCTGTGTGAAGTGGGGCCTAGGGAGGCAGTTGGGCTTGCTGGTTGTATACCTGGCTCCCCGCTATGTAGCAGCAGCCCTGCCTGAGCTCCTGGAGGTGATCGCTACGGTGGCAGTTGAGACCCCCAGACTTTTAGTCATGGGGGACTTTAACTTGCCATCGGTGGGCGAATCATCCGAGGTAGCTCGGGAGTTCATGGCTTCCATGACGGCCATGGACCTGACCCAATTAATTCAAGGCCCCACTCACGAGGGTGGACATACACCGGATCTCATCTTTGTCTCTGGCCAATGGAAGAGTGATCTGGGTATAGGGGATATAGCCATCACGCCCTTGTCATGGTCAGATCACTCACTTCTCCGGCTCGACTTTCCAACCGCTACTCCCCTCCGCGGGGAGGCGGAACCTGAGTCATCTATCTGGTTCCGCCCCAGGCGCCTGATGGACCCTGATGGGTTCCAGGCGGCGCTTGGGCCACTTCCTGTACCCCTGACCCGTGCCCCGATGGAGGACCTCGTGGCCGCATGGAATACTGCGACCACGGGAGCCTTGGATCGGGTCGCGCCCTTGCGGCCTCTCTTGCGGCGCCAAGCCACCCTGGCTCCTTGGTTTACCGAGGAGCTGAGGGGGATGAAACGCCACAAGAGATGCCTAGAGAGAAGATGGAGGTCTACCCGATCTGAATCTGACCGGACACAGGTAAGAGCCCATTTACGGACTTACATTGTGGCGCTGAGAGTGGCCAAACGCCATCATTGTGCCACTCTCATAGCATCCGCAGACAACCGCCCTGCCGCCCTGTTTAGGGTGACCCGCTCCCTCCTTCAACAGAGGGTGCGGGAAGCCCCGCTACAGGGTAGAGCAGAGGAATTTGTGACTTTTCTGCAGGAGAAAATCGCTCAGATACAGAACGAGTTAGCCCCCATTGATGGTCCAGTGGGATGCCACGAGGTAGATCTTGTTTGGGAGGAGTTTGACTCCGTTACTTCCGAGGATATGGACAGGTTACGTGGGCGACTGCGAGCCACCACATGTTTATTGGACCCGTGTCCCTCTTGGCTTGTACTGGCATCCTGGGAGGTGACACGAGGCTGGCTCCAAGAGGTTGTCAACGCATCCTTAAGTGAGGGTTCCTTGCCTGCCTCCCTAAAAGAGGCTATGGTGAGGCCCCTCCTTAAGAAGCCCTCTTTGGATCCAGCTTTATTAACCAACTATCGTCCCGTTTCCAACCTTCCCTTTTTGGCGAAGGTTGTTGAGAGTGTGGTAGCACAACAGTTTCCCCGTCACCTGGAGGAAGTTGATTATCTAGACCCGCGCCAGTCCGGCTTTCGGCCCGGGCATAGCACCGAGACGGCATTGGTCGCGTTGGTCGATGATCTCTGGAGGGCCAGAGATGGGGGTTGTTCCTCCATCCTGGTCCTATTAGACCTCTCGGCGGCTTTTGATACCATCGACCATGGTATCCTATTGCATCGGCTGGGGGGGTTGGGGGTGGGAGGCACCGTTTTACGGTGGTTCTCCTACCTCTCTGGCCGATCGCAATTTGTGTTGACAGGAGAGCAGAGGTCGACCTCGAGACCCCTCACATGTGGGGTGCCTCAGGGGTCGGTCCTCTCGCCTCTCCTGTTTAACACATATATGAAGCCGCTGGGTGAGATCATCCGTGGTTTTGGGGTAGAGTACCATCTCTACGCTGATGATACTCAGCTGTATATATCTACCCCAAACCACCCCAACGATGCCGTAGCGGTGATGTGCCAGTGCCTGGAAGCTGTACGGATCTGGATGGGAAGAAACGGACTCAAGTTCAACCCGACCAAGACCGAGTGGCTGTGGTTTCCGGCTGCCCGATTCAACCAGCTGACTCCATCGCTGGCCATTGGGGGCGAACATCTTGCCCCAGTGGATGGGGTGCGCAACTTGGGTGTCCTCCTGGATGCCCGGCTGTCCATGGAAGATCAAGTGACAGCCGTGGCCAGGAGGGCGTTTTACCAGGTTCGCCTGGTTCGCCAGTTGCGCCCCCTATTGGATCGGGACGCCCTTCGCACAGTCACTCATGCTCTCGTGACATCCCGACTGGACTATTGTAACTCTCTCTACATGGGGCTCCCCTTGAGGTGCACTCGGAGACTTCAGCTAGTCCAGAATGCAGCTGCGCGAGCAATTATGGGAACCGCAAGGTGTACCCACGTAACACCGCTCTTGCGCGAGCTGCACTGGCTGCCTGTCGTCTTCCGGGTGCACTTCAAGGTTCTAGTCATCATCTTTAAAGCGCTCCATGGCTCGGGACCTAGCTATTTGCAGGATCGGATACTGCCGCACACATCCACACGGCCGATTTGCTCCCACAGAGAGGGACTTCTCCGGGTGCCGTCCATTAGACTTTGTCAGCGGGCGACGCCCAGGGGAAGGGCTCTCTCTGTGGCGGGCCCAGCCCTCTGGAACGACCTTCCCCCCGACATTAGAACTACCACGGACCTCCGCTCCTTCCGTCTAAAACTAAAAACATATCTGTTCTGCTTGGCCGGCCTAGGATAGTCTCTCTTTGATGGGGCTGCTAGAAATTTTAGATGGGGATTTTAGTTTTTAATTGGATTTTTAGCGCAGGGAAATATTTAATTTGTTTTTTAACTATATGTATGTATTTATTGTTTTATTAGCCCTGTGCACCGCTCCGAGTCCCTTCGGGGAGAGGGAGCGGTCAATAAGTTTAATAAATTATTATTATTATTATTTATAAAATAGTAAAATATGAGGTGGGGGGGGCACCACTGCCGGCATGAAGCCACCAAAATTTTTAATGTACCATTTCCCTTTTTCCCTTGTATACTGTTAAAAAACCAATAAAATTATTTGAAAGAAAATATGTTTTAGCCTCCAGTCATCTAATCATCTTGGTTGTTCTTCTCTGCCCTCTTTCTAGAGTCTCAACATCTTTTTTACATTGTGGCAACCAAATTGAATTCTGTATCTCAAGTGTGGCCTTACCAAGGCACTAAATTGAAAGGATTTGTGAAGAGCATAGAAATAAAGTGTTATGAATAAGCTGTAGTCTTTTTTTCTTTTCTTGAAACACAGCTCCTTTTAGGGAATGTGGAGAAAATGTTCAAAGTGCTTTGTTTTGTTATCCATTATTTAGGCAAAGAAGGTGTACAATGTATTTTTGTTTGTGACAAAGAACCCAGGTGCTTAAACAGGAAGAACAACATTAACTGGATTCTTTACTTAACATTTCAAATGGTAAATGTTCCCGTTTAGAGACTGTGATGTAAAAATATTGCAGACTACATTTTGCTGCTTCTGTAAGAGAAGAAGGTTGGATTTTAACGGCTCCAGCATTTATATAACTTTGTGTTCAAAACATTATTTCACTACATCAGTTCCAATGAATGAAGACATTTATTCCAGTTTTTAATTTTTCCCCCTATATGAAGCTGTGGGAATTTATCTTTTCGCATTCTTGCTAATGTGAAGTATCCATTACAGTTTCTATGCATTACAGAGTTTTGCCTTTTTGCATATAACATACATTACAGGAACCTGAGGTTGCATATGTTTGTGGATGCAATACTTTTTAATTTTTGTGCATTTCTTTAATGGAGTAAGCATCTTGAGAATTTAATGAACAGAAAAGCAGGCTGTAAATTGAAGAAATAATCTAGTCAGGTGTGGGCATATTTCATATCTGGTGCAGGCACACTATGCACCAACTAAAAATTTGCAAACACTCTCTTTAATGGATTAGTTTGGAAAGCTTTTATCAAGCTTAATTATTACAGGACACCTTTTAAGCAGTATTTAATTCATGGCCAGAGGATATCCATTACTAAATAAATAACTACGTTTATAGTTGTACTGTAATAACTTATAACATATAACGTACCATAAAATAAAATGCAATTACCATAGAATAGAAAGAATCTCAATAGTTCACAGGTTAGACTTGATAGTTAATACAGAAAGCATGGGTTTCTATGTTTCTCAAAATGAAGTAGCACTTATAACTGTTTTACAGATTTCTTTGTGCTCATTTTGCCCATTAAAGCTTGAAATATAATAACATTAGAAACTGTTTTTCTTCTCCTTATTCCTATTGTGTAAAGATAGGCAAACAGTACATTTACACAATAGGACTGCATTGTTGCTCATACATAGCAAGACATTCTGGATATATAATAGCCAACTACATTACTGAATTCTTCAAAGAATGTAGGATTCATCTTTCTGCTTGGGATGAATAGAAATTAGCATAGGATGTTTACTTCAATGGGTTATTATTATTTTGTATTGTATTTGCTTTGTATATGTGCTACAAGGTATTAGTCATCATTTTTAAAGCGCTCCATGGCTCGGGACCTAGCTATCTGCGGGATCGGATCCTGCTTCACACATCCTCACGGCCGATTCGCTCCCACAGAGAAGGACTTCTCCGGGTGCCGTCCACTAGACTTTGTCAGCGGGCGACGCCCAGAGGGCTCTCTCTGTGGCGGGCCCAGCCCTCTGGAATGACCTTCCCCCCGACATTAGAACGACCACGGACTTCCGCTCCTTCCGTCTAAAATTAAAAACACATCTTTTCTGCTTGGCCGGCCTAGGGTAGTCTCTCTCTATGGGGTTTTAGTTATTTATAATTGGGAACTTTAGTATTTTAATGGGGCATTTTTTAGCACAGGTATATGTTTAATTTGTTTTTAATGTGTTTGTATATTTATTGTTTTAGTTTTCCCTGTGCACCGCTCCCCTATGGGGAGAGGGAGCGGTCAACAAATTAAAATTATTATTATTATTATTATTATTATTATTATTATTATTATTATTATTATTATTATTATTATTATTATTATTATTATTATAAAATGTGGATATATTTTGTGTCATAAAATCTGGGTATATTTTACTTACCAATCCTTTCAAATAAAAGTAAGCTGATGATTTTTGCCAAATTCCCACAAAACTTCTAACTATCATTGGAAAGCTTTAGCATGAGTATTCCTTGTTCAAACCAGGAACATAATAAGAGAGGATTAGGTTTGCTTTTACTTACATGTCTAGGGAACATCCATATTTACTTTGCCTAGGTTTTTTTTTAAGACAAAATGCAAGGCATTTTTTTTTCAGGGCAGGAAATGGTCATAACCTTTATGATTTTTAATTCTCAGTGGACACTGATTGTATGTGAAGATAAAAGGTGCTATTTTGCTGTTCCATTCCATATTGTTAGTCTTCATGAAAAATATAGTCCCTTTCAGTGCCTTTGGAGACGTTTGTGTTTTTCATGCTGTATTTTACAGTCTGTGTGTTCAAGTTGGTCCCTCTTTGTTTAATGGGTAACATTTAGTGATTAATGGGAGTTTTAATTTGCATGCCCACTTTTACGCTTATTACAATGCGCTATATGCCACTCGGAGTCTTAAAGTTCAATGAAAATCTCATGCATACTAATGAGAATGCAGATGAGCACTAAAATGAAAGAATGCCAAGGTCTCAAGATATGAAATGTCCAGTTTATCTTGCTTACATTCTGCTTAGAAAATGGTAGCGTTATCGTGAGCGCATGCTGCAGATAATGTTATACCATATTTACAATTAAAGGCAACTGTTTAATTAGATGATTTGAACTACAATGGATTTACAAAACTCTGCAAGAGCATGTTGCAAAATTGGACTCTGTCTATATGTTTCTACACTTTCTTTGTTCATTTTGGGTGGGAGGGTATTGTTCCATTTAGAAGCTATTTTGGCTGCAGTTCCATGAAAGTGCTTTGTTTTGTTAGGATAGAACTTAACAAAGTTTTTTTTTCTAAAAACAGATGACACATTGGCTATGTTTCAAAATTTGAAGAACAAGGGACAGTTCTACTAACAATTACTAAAATTGGCTGTGCTTTTATTTCATTTTTTCCCCCTAAACTGAAGTGGAGATTTTGTGTGCAATTCACATACTGTAACAGAAATTCTTTGAGAATTACTAACTTCCAGTAAAAGGATTTATTCATGGGGGGAGGGAGAGATTTATTATTTTAGTGGATTATATAGGCTAACATCTTTCACAATCAGCACCTTTGGAAGGTGTGCAGGACCAAGTTAAGGATAAACCATCATGGAGAATATCTATCTATGCAGACGCTAGGAGTAAAAAAATGATTTGATTGACAGATAATCAATCAATAGCAGCCAAGTTTGAGTATACTGAGTAATATATATTGGGATACTATGTTTCTGAAGAATAAGGAAGCAAAGAAATCTCAGATAGCTTCTTGTTATAATGAAATTGCATTATACAAATTCATTTGTAGCTGATTGTGAAAGATGTGTGAATTAATATTAGAGAAATCATCAGTAGAAATAGCCATCCGTATTGCTTTAATATTGAATCTAATATGAAAACCATTTATTTATCATTTCATGATCTCATTTTGTGCTGATAATCGTCAGTCTTGCTGTCTCTTTCCCAGCAGAAATACAGTTATTGGGGATAGAAAAGAAAATAGTGATCTTTTATTGGAGGAGTTTATTTTGAATTATTTGCTTTCTTTTAAATAAGCTTCCAAGTCCATCTCATTCAGGTTGGCATTTTTAAGTCAGAACAAATTAAAATAATTTGGATGAATAAAATACATTTTAATATTGTTTAAATGGAAGACAATTACGTTGCATTTTAATTTTTCTTGCAAAGGTCCTTCTTCGGTGCTTCAGTCCTGGCCTTTTTAAACAATGTCATCACTTCTTAAGTAGAAATTGTCACTTTTTAGAATTGTTTTATATCCTGCTTAAAAAAAGTATTTAAAAACATAGCTTCCTAATATATTTACAACTGGACATCGTGGTTTAAAAAGTCTAGGATAGAAATAAATTCTTGTTTAGGATATTTATTCAGCTTGTACTCAGTCTTTCAATTAATGCAGCTTGATCTCTAATGCAAAACAATAGAAAAAATATTAAAGATGAAAATATTCAAAGATGTGCCGTGTTCTGTTTCAGGGTGAGCAGAGATACTTTGGGTCTGGTATGGGCACTTCATGATACCTGTCAGCAATTGCTCGAGTTATATAAACTTTAAAAATTAAAACATGTTTTTCTAAGCCTGTATAGTTACTGTGTGAGGAAAAGGCACAGCTTATTTAAAGAGCTGCTGATAAGTACTGTGAAGATCTCCCTGCCTCTCCAAAGTACCTGAGCATATTTGGATCCAAATATTGCACACTACTTTACTTACATATATATCGTAGCTATGAAAACAAAAGAAATACTACTCAGTGTGCCTTACTTCAGTGCTCTTCATCATATTTCTCCATGTCTTTTAGTCTTTACAAATTCTTTGTTTTCTATAAGTAAACGTACTTCATACATTGCTTTATTTATCCCTTTTTTAGAAGGGATAAATAACACACATTGTGTTCTTCCTCTTTCTCTTGACTCATTCATACTTCTTTCCTATGTTTGTTGTCTGAGTTAATTGTCTTTCACTTTCTATGATCAAGCCATCTCAGTGTACTACTTTTATAACGGTCACTTGCTTTGCTATCCAATTCTTCTCCCATTAATTCTTGACCTTGTTTCTTCTTGTTTTACGACATTTGCTTCTTAAGAAATCAATTCCCACAACATTCATCTTCAGTATTTCTTCTAACAACGCCCTGTTTTCATATCCATATATCAAAGCGGGCAAAAATATATTCTTGTACACAACTATTTTTACTTCTTTCAACTAAGATTCATTCCTTGCAATAGGCTATGTTCTCCCATCTTCCTTTGTTGGAGATTACATCATCTCTTTGTACCAGTGAGCCTTTTCATCCTGGCGTAGTTTTTAAATTTGGCTTTTAATAGGGGTTTTACTGTGATTTTAGTACAGGCATTTTAGTTTAATCCATTTTTAAGACGTTTTTATTGTATTTGTCGTTTATTGTCGTTTTATTAGTGCCTATTCACCGCCCTGAGTCCCGCAAGGGAGATAGGGCGGTATATAAATACGAATAAAATAAAATAAAAAAATTAGAGCACACAATAAGAGACAAAAGAAGGAAAGGATCTTCACACATTGTCTTTTTATCTGTTTCTTACCTCCCTTTTGTTAGGTAAATTCACTCTCTCACTTCCTCATTCATTGAATTTACCTTAATATAATATTTTATCTAAATTAAATATACAATAAATCTTCTCATGTTCATAGATTTTTCAGTGACCTACCAAAAAAAATCTGGTCTCCACATCCCCTGCTCAGCTTAAAATCATACTGAAGACAATTGTTTTATAATGTATTTTTATTTAATAGTTATGATGATTGTTTAATGTAGAGATGACTTCATAATAGCAATAGCACTTAGACATATACCGCTTTACAGTGCTCTCTAAGTGGTTTACAGAGTCAGCACATTGCTTGCAACAATCTGGATCCTCATTTTACTGATCTCAGAAAGATGGAGGGCTGAGTCAACCTTGAGCCAGTCAGGATCGAACTCCTAGCAGTTGGCAGAGTAGCCTGAAATACGGCATTCTAAGAATGATATTTCAGAAAAAGACAAGGTATGTTCTTTTGTCCTAGCATTTTCCCATAAATTCAGGATCTTCTTTTGCAGATCAACCAAGTATTGGCCAATTGGTTGCAACAGGAATTGCCCAACATTACAGACTGAGAAACAATGACTGGCCCAAGTTGTTGTTGTTGAACTTAGGTATGAAAGCCAGCTAGATGAATTTAAAGGTCACCTGGCCGGCTTTCGTACCTAAAGTAGAACTAGGATTCCTAGTCTCCTGGTTTCTAGCCTGGTGTCTTAACTGCTAGACTGAATTGTCTGTAAAAGGCGGGATACAAATGTTGAACTTAAACTATATACAAGAGAAACATAATTATTTTGGAGTACATAGCTATAATAAATCTAATAGATTACGATCATGAAGATGATAATCTAATCAATACATTTTTAAGGCTGTAAAAATAAAGCAAAGCGGTGTTAGGAGGTGGGGACAGGAATAGTGAAATGTTTGTAAACTATGATCAATAAAAAGAAATAGCTAACTGTCTAAAAGTCCAATACTAGTTTTGCTACAACATTAGTTATAATTTTAACCATAATCTTAGGAAAGCAGAGAATATCTGTCTTCTTGTTTAACTAAAAATTGAAGCAAATTTTCCAGAATAATCCTGATATGAAAAGATCAGATTAATCCCTTCCGCTAGTGTCCCGTTATCTTGATCTACTCAACGGAACTGGGCACTAAACAGAAGGCTCAGTTCCTCACTAAGAGGAAGGCTCAGTTTAGCAATCTAGTTTAGCACCAGAAACTTAATAGAACAGACCCAAAGATATTTTTCCTGCTTGTCTTTTTACCGTTATTAGAGTTGCAATACAGACTTCACCACTTTTTACCTCTTTTACCTACTATGTATAGTAATAGCCTTCCTTATCTCACATCAGATGTCCTAGCTGAGATATCTTATTTTATGTTTATCTGTTAACAGTGCCTCTAAATGCCTTTCACTCTCAGAGGTAAAAAAAAAAAAATGGATTTATATTTCTCCAGCTTTACTGCCTGCTGCAAAGGGGTGAGAAAATTGAATGGTTATACTGGGAGAGTCTGCTTTAACTTTTCCATTAGAAAGAGCTATGAGGAACTTGAAACAAACTCAGATTCTTTTTTGGTTGATGTTTGTTGTCCTAGATCCAATTTTTTTTAATCATGTGGAACATTTCATATTGAATGCTGCTTATCACCAAACCTATAGTAAAGTTGGTCAAAGATTTGAGTTTTAATTTTTGGTAATGAAAAAAACATTTGTTATATTCTGATGGGATATTTCTAACAGGGCTGACTTGTTCTGAATTTTAAAAAAAAAGTTTGTTTTTTAATTTAGAATTGTATAATGTTGCTTCTGAGACTGTTTTAAAATTAGTGCTAAATTCACTGATAATAATGAAATGATACTATACTTTGTTGATTCCACCCCCACCCACCCCCATAATTTTGTAGCCCTCAAGTTACAACCAATCATTTAGTGACCATTTGAAGATACAACAGCTGTGAAAAAGTGACTTATGGCTAGTCCTTGCACTTATAACCAACACAGCATCAAATTTCAAGCACTTGATAACCTGCATGTATTAATGAGAGTTGCTGCAATCATGTGATTGTCCTGAGATGGATGCCAAACAAATTTAATGATAATTTGAGATTTTTCCAGCCAGCTTCGAACAAGCCAAGTCAAGGGAGGAAGCTGGATTTGCAATCACATGATTAACAATCATATGATTTACTTAACAACTGCAATGACTCACTTAAGAACCATGGCATAAGAGATTGTAAAATCAGCCACAACTCATCAACCACCTTGCTTAGCAATGGAAATTCTGGTGCTACTTGTGGCCATAAGTCAAGGTTTACTTGTTAAAGTTAAAAATAACTTAAATAACTTTTTAAAAAAGTTATACAGAAAGGGAGCTTATAAATTCATAAAATATTGTTGATATACAATAGGTAATATATTTGATATTTTTTGTTTTTAATTTTCTTAGCATGGATGAAGAAAAGAAGAAACAATCCACCTACACTTGAGGTAAGATGTGTTATTATATACCGTATTTATCGGCGTATAACACACACCGACGTATAACACGCACCTTCATTTTAAGAGGGAAATTTCAGGAAAAAAATTTCCCTGGCTTGGGATGGAGCGACCCGGCAGCCGGCTGGCCAAGGACCGCGTGAATGAATGACTGTTCAGGCATGCTTCTTCTCCGCCAGCAGCCCACACCCTCTCTGGCTAATCTCCGGGCAGCAGCCTGGCTCTGCCCCAGCGCCACTTGTCGCTTCTCGGAGCTGGAGGAAAGCGCAGGAATTCCTGGCCCTGCGCTTCCCGGCCGCTGGTTCCAGCAGCAGCAGGAGGAGGAGGAGGAGTAGAAGGAGGAGGAGATGACGGCCCCGGAGGCCCGGAGCTCTTCCCCGTGGCGGGCGCCTCCTTCTCCGCTGGCAGGTAGAGCAAGGTCGAGGGGCTTCCCCCCTTTCCCCACTTCCCGGCTCTTTCCAAACCCCGGGAGCTCGCCGAGGGGCGGCGGCGGCGGCGGCAATCCCCCCCAAAAGGGCAACACTGTATGGATTAATTCATATCCACTCATGCCAATCCTGCACCCTTCCTTAAGGATCGGGAATGAACCAGGCGCTGTAGCCTTCTTCTTCAGCCCCTCTTCCTCCCCCCACAAGTCCGAAGGGAAAGTCTGGGCTCCAGGGAGCCCCGAGGGAGGGCGCTGCTCTCCCGTTAGGGAAGGGACCGCAAGGAGGGCTAACCGTTCCCAGGGGAAGGAGGAGAAAAAAAAACCCAACCTCTCCATTAATCCCCATGGATTCGCTTGCAAGGCAACCCAGCCAACGGCGTCGAAACTGCCCCGCGGAGGACGGAGCCTCCTTCTCCTCCTCCGCCCGATCACATTTTTTCCCACGCCGCGGCAAAAGACAAGGCCAAGCTGGCACGAAGGTAATAACGGCGGAGAGGGGGGCTAACGCCAGGTCACCGAACCGCCGAAGCTGGCTTCTTTAATCGCCGGGGCTGGAAGTCAGCCAGCCAGCGGGGCAACACAGTCCCGTCCCTTCCCTCCCTCCCTCCCGTCCTTCCCTTCCCGCAAGACTGCAGCCTCCCGTATTTGCCCTCCTCCGATCATGCCCACCGGGGGTGCCTGCAGGGCGCGGGGAAAAGTTGTATCCCGGCGGGATCGCTCCGGTGGCTGCTTTCCCACCGCGCGGGATCCCCGGGATTTTGGCCGCTCCTGGCTCCACCGGGCTTCCGTCCTCTGCCGGCGGGGAGATGGTAAGAGGAGAGGCGGTGCGATCTCCCGAGCAGCCGCCCCGCGCCGCCAGGCGCTCCTTTGGTCGCTTCCACCCGCGCCCCTCTCTCGCGGGCTCCGAATTTTGATACGAGCGCAAGGGCAGTGGTTGGCCAAGGCTCCATTAGGGGTGGAGGGATGCGAAGCAGCGGCGGCGGCGGCCGTTGCCGCCGCCGCCGCCGTTGCTGCCGCCCCTCGGCGAGCTCCTGGGGTTTGGAAAGAGCCGGGAAGTGGGGAAAGGGGGGAAGCCCCTCGACCTTGCTCTACCTGCCAGGGTCCACGGTTCCCGGGTCCATGTATCGGCGTATAACACGCATATCGGCGTATAACACGCATACATCATTTGCCCCCTATTTTCAGGGGGGGAAAGTGCGTGTTATACGCCGATAAATACGGTACCCTGTATTGCTTGCTTCAACCTCTATTTTTATTATATCCCGGACTGAACGTCCAGCCTTTTCACTCAATCTTTTGTCTCCTACTATCATCCCAGTGTGGTTGTCAATTTGTAACTGGCACACTAAAGATAATTCCCTGGCTGTTATACCCATCTCTGTCTCTTGAGGGCCCCCAAAAGATCCTCTCGTACTGCCTATAATGCTGGGGATATTTTTTGCTGAATTTTCTCAGGTTTTTCTTCAAGACCCTTAAAGCGAGAAATGGCTGGAATACTTACGTGACATTTTTTCCCATCTTACAGCTAATGGCAACACGGCTCCTTCTTTACCAGATACATTTGTCCCCAAAAACGTGGCTGGTGCTGGAATATATAGGAAGCGTGTTAGAGTGTGTGTGTATGTATGTGTGTGTTGTTGTTGAATTTAAAGCATACGTGATCTTAAAATCTGAATGGGAAACCTAGTCCAAAGAAATTACCTATTCCTTTCCCTGCCTCCTTCTCTTAGGCATGCGTAAATCTGTGTGGCAGGTCATTTGTATCTTGATATTATTATTAAGACATTTTTTTCCTAAAGTGGCTGCCAGATGGATTGATTTGGTTTCTGTATTAGACAGCCTCTGACAACACCTGCTGATACAGTAAATGCTCTTTGACAGCTATTGAAGGGAGGGGTGCTTGTGGCCATATTTCTTGTTGAAGTTGTTCTATAGCAAATCTCCTTGCCCACATCTTTCACTGAGGCAAGTGACAAATTATCCTCCCCCAGATCCCACTTTTTGGGAGATGAGGAAAGAATTTGAAATGCCAGTTACTGTATTTTATTGAACCTGTATTCTATTGTCTCACTTATTGCCCCAACAGATTCATTCCCAAATCTTGCCACTGTACTTAACCCTGTTTTCCTGGGAATATCACTCGATGAGCTGAGAAACAGAAATTCCATTTTTCCTGCTCTCTTTTCTTCCTATCTTTGCCATCCTATATCTGCACCATGTAATCATGCACTATGTAATCTGCACCATGTAAGACGTTGGGCTTGTTGGCTGGAAAGCCGGCAGCCCAGGTTTGAGACCCAAGTGCCATGCAACATTTTCACCCCAGCTCCTGCCAGCCTAGCAGTTGGAAAGCATGCAAATGCGAGTAGATAAATAGGTACCACTTTGGTGGGAAGGTATCAGCAGTCTGATTGTCATGCTGGCTACATGGCCACAGAAATGTCTTCGGACAGTGCTGGCTCAATGGCCTTGAAACGGAGATGAGCAGCTCCCCCTCTTGTCAGCAACGACTAGTGGAGTAAAATCCACAGGAACCTCCTTACCATGTAATCAGGCTAACAAACAAAATAAAACCCTATAAAAGTCACAAAGATTGTGAATGGGAAAGGATGGCACCAAAATACATTAGAATCTCCCTCTTAATGGATCCAGTACTCTTAATGGGAGTACTGGATCCATTACAGCATACCTCCCAAATCTGCCATTCTTCAAGTTGCTTTATCATCAACATACTTTAAAATACTTGGCTGTATGAAATTACATATACTTACTAGCAAGCTGTAGTGGCTTTCCGTATGCATTACACTAACAGTGACTTATGCCCTAATCACTTCCTCATACTGCTGTATGCACTCAATTCATCTGATGCCACTGAAGACGATTGGAAACTACAGTTGGTATAAATTGTTGGTGGGGATCACCTGCCAAGAGAATTTTGCAACTGCACTTTGAGCCCTGCCTTATTTTCCAGCAGGTTTCCAGGTATAATTCAAAATACTGGTCTATAAAGTGCTATACAGCTTGGTGCTAAGTTATCTGCAGGATTGCCTTCATCCATTAGAAATAGCCTTTCTGGTAGGTTCTTAGAAGCTTCTGGTTATTTTGTACGTTATTTTTGCAAGGAAAGGGAAAATGGAGACCAGGAGATGCTTTCTTGGTTGCGCCACTAGGAATAGGAGATAGCCTTAGCTTGCAATTAAAACTCAAGCCATTTGTGTTAATGTTTCAGAAGCTACTTGAGATGCTACTCTTCTGTAAACATATGATGACTACTTGATTGTGTGCATGTTTGAATTTTAAATGTAACTGTTTTATTTATTTATCTTGCACTTTGTGGTATTTTTTTTTCCTTACTATTATTGTTGTTACTCTACTCTTGTTGCAATTTTGATTTTAAGTGATGCTTACTGTGAATGTTTTAATTGGCAGTATGCTTTTTATCTGATTGCTGTAAAATGGGATGAGTCTGTCGATTTAGCAGAATACAATTAGAATGCAAGAAAGAAAGAATGGATGAATGAATGAATGAGTGTTCATACATTATACTAAGCCAAAAATAAGCCAGCAGACAAGATGAGTGAATACAGCTTAGTGTGATTGTGACACTTAGTTGGTTGAACTGGAGAAAACTCTGGTAGTGACATTTGGAGGCTTTTTCCCAAAACTGTCTCACTCCTGATACCTGCCACATTAAAAATAGCAATGCTATTAAATCAAGACAAGGCAAAGGGGAAAAAACCCAGCAGAATTAAAAACACCCCAAAAACGCCATCTTAGTGGCACTGATTTAAACAGCTCACCATGGCTTCAAAAAAACAACCAGAAAATCCAGGATTGGAAGAAGGAATGACAGCTATGGAAGCAGTGTTACACTCCTTGGTGTTGGAAATTAAAGAACTTAGAAAAGATCATTGCAGCTCTAAACTTGAACTTTTGGAGACACAGAAAAAATTGATGCAGAATACACAGAAGACTGAGGAGTTGGAAGTGGGGCTGGCTGGGGCAAAGGGGGAACTTAAAAATATTAATACTGAAATTGAAGATTTGTCTGGTCATATGTCTAGGATGGATTTTGAGAGGGTGTCATATTTTTTAAGATTTCAGAATATTTCTGAAGAATCTGGTGAATGCCTTCCTGATCTCATGAGTACAATTTTAGCAGACTATTTACACAAACCTAAAGATGAGATCAGGGGGGACATTGACCTAGTCTACAGAATAAATTCAGCATATGCCAGGATAAATGAAGTACCCAGAGAGATACATATTAAATTTGTTAGAAGGTCGACTAGGGAGGGAATCTTGAAGGCGCAGAGAGAGGGTCCGTTAATTTATCAACAAAAGGAAATCGCTATCTTGAAGCAGATCCCAAAAAAGATTAGAGAGGTGAGGAGGAAGTATTCCTTCTTATCTAAAAAATTGTTTAAACACGGGATTTGATTTAAGTGGGCTATGCCAGAAGGGATGTTGGTGTTCTGGGAAGGAGGAAGAGTAAGGATTAAAACAGTTGCTGAGGCGGAAGCCTTTCTTAAAAAAACATTCCTCTACCCTGGGGGATGATCCAGGAGGGGCAGAGGGGGCCACGGCCCCGCCCACTGGGGGCCAGGGAGGAGAACAAGAAGACACAATTGCCAAGAGACTTAGATCTAAAAAATGAATTTTTTCTTTTATTAATACAGTATAACTTTTATCTGGATGTTTGAACACGACTGCCAGCATAGAATTTAGAATTTATGATGTATGCATTTATTTTCACCTTGTAGTATTATTGAAAAATGTATTACCAATGTCTTATTAAGTAGCCCTGGAGGGGCCAACGATCTCGACGTGAAAGTTCTCAAAATATTTTTGTACTTCACCTTACCTTACCCTACCTTAAAAAATTTGTAAAAACCAATAAAACTTTTGCAATAAAAAAAAAAACAAGAAGGAAAAATTGTAAGAAAAAGAAAAGTTTGTGCAACCAGCACTAATTCTATTTCAGTACAATTCAAAAAAATCATATTAGATGTGTTCAATTTTAATTTTCTTCTATGTTTTAGCATAAAACTAAAATAGATTTATTGGTCTCCTGCTTCCAACATGTCCTGTCCCTGTAAGCAATGACTATAAGAGGTAAGAGAGATAGCAAGAGTTGTCCAACACATTGAGAAGGTTGTCAGATTTGCGCTGGCTGTTGCAAAATATATTTTCATGAGCTATTAACTTTAGGACAACACATCCTTTTTTTCTTTGGATCTGTTTTTTCAAACAGGGTTCAGAAACAATTGATCAAATGGTCTCCATCTAATGCTAATAATAAACTATTACAAAAGACAGATTTTGAAACAACTTTCATCCTGCGAGGTTGTCTTTGCCACCTTAAAACAACACCTCCCTATCCCAAGTTCACTCAACCACTCAGTAGTGGATAAAAATGCCAAATATCCAGCGTAAACATCTGGCAGACTGTGCTACCAAACATCATAATACTTCCTTGGAATGCCAAGAATTCATGTTATCCCTGTAAATGACCAGTGGCTTGAGGTATTACCGTGTTTTTCCCAAAAGACGACCCACCTTGAAAAGAAGCCCTATCACGTTTTTGAGCATGCAATCAAATTAAGCCCCATCCACAAAATTAGCCCTAATTAGGACCTCATCCACCCCGGGGTGTAGGGGGTGGGGTGAGGCACACAGGTGAAAAATAATCTAGGATGGGGATGGGGGGGAGCTGCCCTACTTACCAGGCCTCGCACACCCGACACCTGCCTCGCCGCCTTCTGTGGCCGCAGAGGGCTATTATCGGCTGCAGAGGGCTTTCCGGAAGGCATCTGCAGCTGATAACAGAGCTCTGTATCAATCTGGAGCTCTGTTATTGGCTGCAGATGCCTTCTGGCAGGCATCTGAAGGCAAAACGGAGGTCGGGGCAATGTGTGTGAGTAGTGGAAAGCGGACGCAGAAGAAATGGGCCAGTAGCGGGCTCCTGCTGGGTGGGATTGTCAGTGTCACCACCACAAGGTGAGTCAATAAATAGAACCACCCAAAAACAAAAGCCTAGCCATTTTTTCGGGGGTCAAAAGAAAATAAGACCCACCTTTCTTTTTGGAGAGACATGATATTTGGAGTTGAGAAATGGACAGAGGCAAAACATTTTGCATCCAGTGACTTTTTTCATGTCTTTGTTTCTCTCTTTCCTTAAACTCTGCTGGTCTGCTGGACTGTTACGTTCAGTTAGACTCCCTATTTCTCATTGGAATACTGTAAGCTGGGTGAGTGAAAGACTACTGAGCTTATTAGAGTAAAAATACTCTTGATTTTCTCCTACACTGTTTTTTTAATGAAAATATCCTGAGGAGATAGGTTTTAATATGAAATTGAATTCATTAATGTGTTTCTTAGCTGGTATGGGAGGTCTGAAAATGGTTAAAAATAAAAAGTATGGTAAAGAACTACTTTTCATTTCTAACGTGCTATGTGTTTGCTATGCAGTAATAAAAACTAAGTGGCTTTTGAATTGCACAGTTGGATACAAGGTGAAATGTTAAAGAGAAGAAACTTTTCATGACAGCTCCTGTCTTCTTTCAAACTATTTCGAGCATTTCCATAATTATTTGTTTTGACAGCCTTCTTGTCAAGGAAGGAAAATGTACTTTACTGAGTAGTAATAAGCATAAAGTTTCAATTATCTCCCCACCATCATCCCTAGAAGAGAATAATTAAATTGAAAATTACATTATGTTTAGTTATCATAGTGTATACTCATCTTCCTTATTTGATTGTAAGAATATTATTTATTTCAGGAATAGCATGAGAGAAACTCACTCCAATCATGGTGATTCATTTTCATTGAATTCTAAGTCCCTATCATCCAAGTGCAGGATGGTTTAAGAATTATATTTTCAATCACACTTTGCCTGCATACTTTATTTATGCTGCCTGTTTATATATTCTGTTTCTTAAATGTAGGCTGCAACGTTTTTGTAGATTAATTGACTAGATTAGTCAATTAAAAGCTTTTTATTAATTTCTCTGTAATTAAAACAGCAGGCGTATTTTCTTGTTTCCAGTGAATCACCTATGAGAATGGCAGAGGCATGAAGAAATTGTGCCTTTGTAAGATGGTGCCTGGAACATATAACTTCTGTTTCTTATTAAAGTCATCTTTCTAAACTGTTTGAAATGGTACAAATATTACACTAAGTTACAGTTTGTTTAACTTTTTGTTTATTAAATAATAATTATCTGGGTTTCTACATGCTAAGCAATAAACTGCCAACAAATATTGCAATCTAAGAAAAAGGTTAGGTCAGAGGTTTGTTCCTTGGTACAAATAAGCTATGTTCAGTGCCTTTTAACTTTGAAATTAAGTCTGGGTGAGTCCTTTTGTCTCTTAAATCCTTTTACCTGGTATTGGACATGTTGGCAATGTTTGCTGTGCAGATGCTTTTTTGTGTGGGCATATTAAAATGTCTTTCTAATGCATTATCACTTAAGAATATACAAGCTCTGCAAGACACAAGCAAGCCAAATCCTGTTGATCAGTTGCTTTTGGGAAGCTTAAAATATGACGGGAAGGCAGTAGCATTGTTCAGCAATCACCATGCAGAGGCATATGGCTTTTGATACTGTGTAATATATACCTGATTAGATGCAAATAATCTGATCTCACATGAATTTTTCATACAGTATCATCCTTTAAAGCTGGCTAAGTTGGTCACAAACATCCATTATACTCAAAATCCTTGATGTGAAGAATGACTTCATCCATCTTGAGTCTTCAGTGTTTTAGCCCTTGCTTGCAAAGATAAGAATAAAAAAGACTTTATTCATATAGCCAATGGGGTTATATATAATTCAGTATGTCTAGCATTTTCCCACCATCATTGACTACCTGATTATTTAATCAAAATGACCCAGATGATTGTAACTGTTCGTGTAAGTGCCTTATTTGGATCAACTTTTTCTGCCTCTATAATATCCATTTTTAGTATAACAATGATCATACCATATATGAATTTTTTCATATCCAGGTCCTTGCTGCATGCCCATCAGCATGCATCTGTCATAATTTCCTTGATTTGCTTTATTTCATGCTTTCTCACTTTGAACTGTGTTGACTTGCTTAATGTCTCTTTTTTCCAAATCAGAAATATCATTCTGTGTGTTTTGCAGGATAATTATTCTGTACATATCATTGCAATACCCCAAATTCCCTTTTTACGACTTTATAATCCCTATTTGGGATGGAGTCAAGGCAACTGGATAATGCTGAGCATTTACTGATCCGGTGCCCGTCCTGACTCCTATATGGAGTTTGCAGCAGAATTTTTTTCATAGGAAGAGAAACATCTGTCACTATTAGGATTGAATTCTTAGCCTTCCAAGTGAGAGACAAGCATCTTCATCACTTGTTATTGCAATAGGCCAGTTATATTAAAAATAATAATTTCCAGCTTTCATACAATGAACAAATGTTAATGTAGCTTCCACTACACTTATAACCCAGGCAGTTTAAAATGTCTTTCAAACAATCCAGTATGAATTTCTTAAGTTATCTATAAAACATTTCATCTCGGAAGGAACTAAGCTTGGTTGTTTGTGGGCAATTACGCTTAGAGATGTTTGGAGAAGGTATATGCACACATGAATGTGTTCTGTACACAAGCAATACTCAAATGTGACGCCCACTTCCGGTAGGATTTCACCAAGAGGGAAATGTAGGGTGAAATAGCTTGCCTTGGCTGCCTTCCATGTTGACTGGGAACCATGGGTTAGGGGAACGGGGATTTCTCCAGTCATCACTGAAGAAAAAGCAGGAAAAGAAAGCTCTGCATGAAAGTAACTCCTAAGCCAGTGATGGTAAATCTTTTTCTCATGGTATGTATGCCCACTCAATCTCCCCACTCCCCTGTCATGCGTGTGCGACCCCCCCCCACGTGCATGCAACCTCTCCCCAGCTCCAAAGGTTTTCCTGAAGCTTGGGGAGGGCAGGAACGGCCTCCCACAGCCTCCCAGAGGACCTCTGGAAGCCAGAACTGGGTCGTTTCTGAACATCCGGTTGGCCCGTTGGGGCTGTTTTTCATTTCCGGCTTCCGGAGGGCTGCCAGGGGAGGCCATTTTTGCCCCCCCCCCCAGGCTTCAGGAAAGCCTCTGGAGACTGGGGAGGGTGAAAAACAGCCCCACCAGGCCAACCAGAAGTTTGGGACTTCCGGTTGGCCTGTTGGGGCCATTTTGTGCCCTCCCCAGCCTCTGGAGGCTTTCCTAAAGCCTGGGGAAGGCGAAAAACTGCCCCAACGGCCCAACCAGATGTTCATTCCCGAACCTCTGCTTAACCCTTTGGGGGCATTCTTCACCCCTCCCCCCCATACCCCGGAGCCTTTCCTAAAGCCTGGGGAGGGCTTCACTGGCCCTCTGGAAGAGCAAAAATTCAGGAGCTGATGACTGGCGTGCCATCAAATATGGCTCTACGTGCCATAGGTTTGCCATCATGGTCCTAAGCTAAGACAGTAACACTGGTGAGAGTACAATCCTAGATAGCGACAGATGTTTTGTCAGGGAGCCACCTCATCTTATATTATATATTTTTTCTATAGAAGTAGTTTCTGCAGCAGATAGCAACGCTCAGTTAATCTGGGGGGGAAACTAAGAAGTTTTGGACCTGATAAATACTTGGGTGGATAACCAAGAGGCATGGTTGTAGGCTATACGAGCAAGTTAACAATATTTGTGAGAGAAGGCAGTGACAATGGCAAATTGCCTCCCTACTGCTTCCAAGTGTGGTATGTGGATTGGGTCATAGACTGTGATTATGCTCTGTATCTCGGAACCAGTAAATTAGATAAGATTATTTGCTAGGGGAACAGCAGCCATTACAAGCTAATTTTCCCAATAATCCACCTTGGAGTGTTTTCCACTCTTCCCATGAAAAGAAATAGGAAATAATTATATAAGCTGTACAGATGAAATAGAATCTCATGCTAAGCTACTATGCTGCTCCTCTGTAATATCTGGTCAGTGCCTTCTTTCCCCTGGAGGCCAAATGTTAGGGAGGAGGAGCCTTTGTTAAATTTATATGTACTCCTTGTGGGTCTGACCTTTGAATGCTAAAAAAATTAGAAAGTTAATTGAAGTCAGTTGAATTGTTTTCAGCTAGCATTAGAGACCCTGTAGGTTTATTACATTGTAATTATAGGGATTCATTATTGTTCAATCTCAGTTTCATTTTGATATGGGAATTTGGTTTCCTTTTGAGCTTGCGTTTGGCAAATAGACCTTTGATTATACACGGATAATGAATTATAATCTTGTTGCATGTTTTGTAAAACTATTTGATATATTTGCTCTGTATTCTTTTTCCATTATTTTCTTTTTAAAGAAATGCATGGTTATAAATTTAAATGATGGGCAGTCAATATTTTAAATCCTTGTTTTGAAAAAGTATTGCAGCATTTTGGTACATTATGTATACCGCCACATAGATTCTGCATAGTGCATATATTAGAATACTGTAACTTGAAGACATGGGATATAGGATACCTTGCTGATTTTGTTAAGGGCCTAGATGGGGGCCTACTTAGGAATACTTAAAGTAAAGGTAAAGGTTCCCCTCATACATATGTGCTAGTCGTTCCTGACTCTAGGGAGTGGTCCGCATCTCAGTTTCAAAGCTGATGAGCCAGCGCTGTCCAAAGACTTTTCTGTGGTCATGTGGCCAGCATGACTAACCTTCCCATCAAAGTGGTTCCTATTTTTCTACTTGCATTTCCCCCCCCAAACTGCTAGGTTGGCAGAAGCTGGGACATGTAACGGGAGCTCACTCCATTATGTGGCACTAGGGATTTAAACTGCCGACCTTTCTAATCGACAAGCTCAGTGTATTAGCCGCGTCTCTCTAGGAATCCTTAGGTCACATTAAATGTACTTTGAATGCTCTTGTGAAAGAATAGTGACCAAGAAAAAGTAATGTGCTACATGCCTCTAAGAGAAATTATGGTGATTGACAGCCTCTAGCATGCAGAGTTTGATCATCTTGGACCAAACATTTAAAACAAAAAGAAAAGGACTCTAAGTTAGCCATAGCAAAATTCTGACAAATGTATTAGGACAAAGCATTTTATTAAGCCAACAAAAGAGTGTACTTTTGAGTTCTCGAGAAGGGAGGCTGAAGTTCACAATAACAAAAAAAAGCTGGGGGAAGAGATGTTTAAGTCTATACATTCAGTCATATGAGGTAACTCATTTTGAAGCATGCATTTTAAGCAAGTGATTTAACAAAGTATAGTAGGTTGCTTCTCACATGGTGCTAGTTATAAACCATGGCTCATAAACAGCCAGTGATTGGGTCTTCATGCTGTGCTAACCTAAAAATAAACATGCTATAGCTTAGTATAATTTGTGAATCCAGACATAGATTTAGATGGAAAGGTGCCCAAACTGTAATCAAGCTTGAGCATAGGTTGAGATGTTTTCCAAGCTGTAGTTAGGACTGGGACTGTTGGGTTGATGAAACAAGCAAATTTTAAATATTTCTGAAAAATAGAAAATTTAGTTACTTCAAACTAATCTTCATAATTAAACAAGTTCTTTCTTGGTCTCACTGAAATGTTTAAAATCCTCTGAATCGCTGTTTATTGGTGATTAGAAACTCTTTATGGACTTTTTGTCTAAAAGAGAATAGATGAAATTGTGATTTATGGTTTTAATGATTAGCTAGAATAGATCATGAAGAGAGTTACGATATAACTTTAGAGGGGGGGTTCAATTTAAAATTGTAATTGCTGCTGTAGAGAAGATCAGAAGCCACTTCCTTATATTACGTTCTTTTCTATTTTTCTGCTACCTTTTCTTTTTGCATCTTTAGTTTTTTCTTTATTCTTTTGACCCTGCAGTATTTTAGTTTGTAGTACTCCCATCCTGGTGTTTAAAATTTTCATTAAAAATGTATGTATATTGTTTATTCTTGGTATTTATTGATAGAAGGGTTTTGATCCACAATTAGCTCATCAATGGAATGGGAATGGGTATATATACATGCACATACATACATAAATCTCACTGGCTCAGCCTTCCATCCTTCCGAGGTGGGTAAAACGAGGACCCAGATTGTTGGGAGCAATATGCTGACTCTGTAAACCGCTTAGAGAGGGCTGTAAAGCACTATGAAGTGGTATATGTCTAAGTGCTATTGCTATTGCTATACTCCAATAAGTTGAATCTTGATGTAGTTGCCTATACTGGAGGATGCTTTTCCTGGCCTCTTCAAATGCTACTTGCTGAATGAGGCAAGCTCTTGTTGTGAAAAGTGAAAGCAACACAACCTACCCACTCAAGCAAAGTGCATCTCCTTAACATTCATTGTTTCTTTCAGTCAGTTCAATGTGTTACATTTCCCTCCCCAGGAATGTATCCAGAATAAAAACTATAGAAAAGAAATGAAAGCTAAAGTTGAAGATTTGGATGAAAAAAGCAGACTCCTTCAGGCCAAAGAGGGTCTTGAAGTAGAACCACTTCAAACACAGATTACAGGACATGCATCTGCTTCCAGCTACAGAAAGCCTGACCGCTCAGAAGACCCTGTTAGTACAGCAAATACGTTTCAGCCTGGAGCCTGGATGCCTCCTGATCGCAAAAAATAAAAGCCCCCCCACAAAGCATCAGGAAAGAGGCAATATTTGGCTAATGAGCAACATGAATGAAGACACTTTTTAAAAAAATCCAGGTTATACTTAAAAGCTTAGCAGCATTTTCAAAATGCTTAGATTCTGCTGTTTCTTGTGGAAATGTTTAATTGCTTTTTATAAAATGTACCTTCTCTAATTCTTTTGCCTCTTAAATCATTTGATGTTTTCAGTGAAGTTATGCTTCAATAAAATTTAGTGCTGCCATAATCATTACAGATGGTGTATTACGACTGTATATATTATAGCTGTTAATTAATGTTAAAAGAGTGTGTATGGTGATGCTATGCAGGCAGATATTCTCTTTAAACCTGTCAATCTATTATAACTTCTCATATTCCAAACTGCTTAGTGAAATTTAGTCATTCATGAGAGTTCGCAGCTTCTCCTAACATATTAAAAATGATTTGTTTATGGAAGTAGACCCAGAATGTTGCTTATGAAAAGCTATATTTATTTGCTAATTTTGTCTAATAAGATTTTGACAAGGTTCTAAATGTCACTAAACACAATAAATAATTATTTAGGACTGGATACATTACAGTTAAAAATTTCCCATTGTAAATAAATGTCAGGAATTGTGCAAGTTAACAAAACTAATTTAAACATTGTTTATTTGAAGTAGAAATTTAATGTTTCATAGCTTAACAAATCATTAACAATGTGCAATCATGAGCATATGTAAATGTCCTATACATTTTGTTTAAATATTTGTGCTTGGCATCCTTTGCATCAGGAGATGCAGTCACTAGTAGAGTTATTAGCTTCCTATCCTACATAATCCCTAACTTTATTTTTAGATCAGTAAACCAATGTTGGTTTAGTAGTCATAATTTCACCAAACCAATATTATAGGTTAGATACCTCTTTTATGTTATAAGTTAATTGGATGTAAAGAAATAGGCTTCAAAATGTTACAAGATTTTCAAAGATGATCCTAAGAAACCTTGTTTTTTGAAGAGTTGAAAACAGGAAGGCTTGACTAGAAATATATAAAAGAAATTTCATGGTGCTAATTTGCCCATCAGGCATGAATTGTTGCCTTCAAAGGCAAGGTATTGACTTAATAGGGAGCCATAATTTAGAATGAGAAGCCTCTGTCGCAACTTTGTGACAGCAGCCAAGGGAGCTTCCTACAGGGAGAATAATGCTTGTCATTTGGCCTGAACTGGCCAAGATTCCCTAAAATTTGCCTTCAGTCTGCTTTAGCTGAACTAATAAACACGTGACAGCATTTGTAACCATCAATTCTGGTTGTTACAAGACTTAGTGGTTGCCTACATTTATTCACTATTGCTTTGTCCTCAAGAGTGTAGCCACCAAGAATACAATGCAACACAAATGAGAAACTATAATCCAACACCTATGGCTTGTGCACAGACTATACCAGTAATCATATTTTAAGTTCTCCCCCCCCCCCAAAAAACACTTTGTAGATAAGGTTGCTCTCATTTACATTTAACAAGAAGAATCTTTTGAATGATAATTTAAGCTATCATGGATTGTATAATTAAGACAATCTGGTTCTTACAAACCATTATGCCAAGGAATAGTGAAAATACTGGTTTTCAGTATGAAATTGGGATTCTTCACAATGTACGAAAATTTTACAATACAACAAAATTATATGAAAATTATTGAACAATTATTTTCCATTGTATAAAATCATAAGACAGATTTTAATGAAAACAATAATTCGTATCTATATAGTTATTACACATGTATTATAAACTTACATTTTGCTTATATCCCAGGTTAGAAAAAAAATCAGGAGGAGAGTTCTTAAAAAAGCAATTAAAGTTCATGACCACAGAAGTTTAATAGCACAAATTAAGGATACATTATTCCAGGAAAAAGATCTGTCATGTCTCATTTCTGTAAGGATACAACAAAAAAAGGTACACATACAGTAACAGTGCGTTGCCAGAAAAATTTGGCCCAGTGAAATTGAAGTCTTAGTCCTTCTTTGTTCGTTTAGCTTTTGTAATATTTTCTTGGCGCTTTTGTTTCTTTTTTTGTTCCCGTTCCTTAGCTTCAATCATCTTTGCCAGTTTCCACGATAGCACCGCACTTGCCAAGAATAGAGGTGTTAGAGCAAGGATCACTGTTGTAAGGAATCCATATGGATCTTTTGCAGCCCATTCCACAATATACTCAGCCCAAGATTTGATATTTTCAAACATCCTTCTTGCTACCTAATAGGGGAAAGTCCTAAAAAAAAAGTGATACTATTATTTCACAGAAAATTAAACAGACACCTACTGAATAATGCAGAAAGAAATTCAGAATAACAGCATTGAAAGGGGCCTTGAAGTGGTCTTCTAGTCCAATCTCCTGCTCAGGCAGGAAACCCTACACCCATGATGGTGAGTCTCTCTGTGGGCATGTGAGCCGTTGCCCAGCTCAGTTCCACTGCACATGTGTGCCTCCCGCTGGCCAGCTGATTTTCGGGTCTCTGCTGGGCAAGTGAGACACGCACACATGGGCGGGTGTGTTGTGCACACATGCATGGAGGGTGGGGGGAACATGGGGGAGACATGCCCCAGTGCTCCGTTATTTGTTTCCGGGAGCTTTGGGAAGCCTGCTAGACCCAAAATAGGCCGCGAGGTATGTGTGCAGTACACCTCCTGCACAGCCCATTTTTGGTTTCAGGAGGCTTCAGGGAGGCCTGCTAAGTGCAATTTCCTCGCTGCAGCTGCGAGGCTCGGTTCCCCATTCCCCTGCCTATGGCAACTTGAGAGCATGTCAGGAATGCTTCGTGAGTTGACATCCTGTATATTATAATTTTCATCATTAGAAATATGTTTAGAATTCTTCTAGCAATGTAAAAGATGTCACAACTTACCCAAGAGGTCAAGAAACTCCAGTGTAGCAACACGGCAACTCTGGATATTGTTATCATAAAAATCTACAAGAAAAAACATTGAGACATTTAAAGCAGCAGCTTTTGATTGTAGAAGTTGCACAGTAATACAAAACTGAACCCAAAATTTCTGTTCCCGAACGAGACAGTTGTTAAGTGAGTTTTGCCCCATTTTACAAACTTTCTTGCCACAGTTGTTAAGCGAAAGCATCTGAATTTTGATCATATGACCACGGAGATGCTACAACAATCGTAAGTATAAAAAATGGTCATGTCACTTTTTTAAGTGCCTTTGTAACTTTGGTCACTAAATGAACTGTTGTCAGTCAAGGGCTATCTATGTCAACATATCAAGAGTTCAGTTGCTAAGTTTCAGATAAATTCCAAAATATTTTAAGTACTACTTAAAAATGTGCAGCTGATTAATATAGTAATTTGCTAAAATTTCCTTCACAAATGGCAACTTCCATAAGTGTTCCATATATTAAACTTAAGGAAATTGGAAAAAAAAACAAAAACAGATCCAGTGGAACAGGAAAATAAACATTTTCCCTTCAGGCAAGTTTGCATATTTTCTTAATAAAATGATCATTTAGCACAAAAGGACTATAGCAACTTTTTTTCTTTATCCTTTTTTGAGGAAAACATTTAAAAGCAATTCTAAATAGTTTTTTGCATAAGCAAGTCTGCATCAAGGCAGTGAATTGAACCAAATATTAAGAGTTGTTTATGGTACATCAAGCTGTATGCAAAATGATTTTTGAAATTCTCATTTCTATCTCAATCATGTTACCATTTTAATAAAAATACAGCTTCGGTGTCATTTAAATATCTGGTACATCTTCGTGTGAAATGGCCTTTGACATATATTTATGCTGAAAATGATGAGTTGATAAGCAAACTCAATAATTTCCATTTGTTAAAGATGGGAATTGACTACTATTAAAATGTTCTTTCTCATCTCATGCACGTTGTATTAAAGCTTACAAACAAGCAATTTTTTAAATTCTAAATGTAGTACCTGTATATTTGGGTATACAGTATCTAGTATATTTGGGAGAAAAAAATACCTGCTACCTCTTTATATTTCTTTTCAGATTCATAAAAGTAGCAATAATAGTTATCAAAATTCTCAGATCTATGCTCAAATTCTATTGAATCTATTTTCCAGAGCTAATAGGAGTAGTATGTATAAACTGGGTTGACAAAACACAAATGAGGTGATAAACCGCCTGAGAAAGCAAAGCAAAATCATCAGAGCCATTAAAAAGAGAAAGTTAGAATATTTTGAACATGTGATGCGACACCCAGAAAAATACGGCATCCTTCACTTAATCCTCCAGGGAAAGACTGAAGACAAACAAGGTCCAGACAGAAGAAGAACATCGTGGCTTCAAAACCTAATGGATTGGTTTGGACAAAACTCAGCAGAACTTTTTCATCTGGCTGTTGACAAAAATAGGATTGCCAACATGATCGCCAACGTCCAATGACGGATATGGCACAAAAAGTAGGAGGTAGCCACTAAAAATACCCCTATTTTACAGTCATTACTGTTTTCTCTACAAACAAATTGTAGTACTACTATTGCTCTATTAGAAGCAGGCCAAGGGGCAGGTAGGGTATGGAAATTAGTCTGAGGCCTCTTAAATAAGTGATCACAATTATGAAAAGTGGTGGCATACTTTCCTGTCATTCAAGATGGTAAATCCTTAGTCTGTAAATCAATCTTGAAAATGTAACAGAGTTTAAAAAGAACCCATGAATCTTCCAAAAATTCAACCTTCCCAACCTACATTGTATTAGTCACTGTGCCCACTGTAATCTCACAATCAGAAAAGTGTGTGTGTGTGTGGACTTGGGTAATTAGGTATAATAGTTAACCCATTGTAGAGTTAATACATTTACAACTACTGACTACATTCTAAAGAACAATGACACTATAATTGCCCAAACAAACTAAAGAGCATCATTTAAATGAGCAGTAGCTCAAATAGAAAGGCCTGGCACTAGAATATTAAATATCACTGCCAAAGGAATGATCAGGATTGAGATTTACACATTCATTCTAATAAATGATATAGGGCAGTGATGGCTAACCTTTTTTGGATCGCGTGCCAAAAGCTAGGGGAACGCAGGAAAGTGCCCACACCCATAATGATATGCGCGTGAGCCCAGCGTGCAGGCACACGCAATCAGTGCAGAAACCCCACCCCCCACCCTGCTTTTGGTGTGCTATTTTCACCCTCCCCAGGCACCAGAGGTTTTCTAGGAGCCTAGGCAGGGCAAAAACACCTCTCCCACCTTCCCCAGACACCCTCCAGAGGCTTCAGAGATTCCCTGAAGCCTCTAGAAGGCAACAGCCCTACAGCCAAACCGGAAGTTTGAAAACTGACTTCCAGTTTGCTCGTAGGGCCGTTTTTTATTTTATTTTTTTATTTTATTTATATTTATATCCCGCCCTTCTCCACAGAGGACCCAGGGCGGCACACAGGAATTTAAAAAACATATAAACAATAAATACATAATTTAAGAACATATTAAATTAATCTAATCCTATGCTAAAACTAATTTAAGGCAGATCCGAGGGGAGACAAACGTTATTCTCCCGGTTGGGGGCGCGAAGCCGTTGGCTTCAAACGGTCAAGTGCCTCAACCCCCGCAGGCTAGGTGGCCAGGGAGTACAGAGCCAGGGCCTGCGGCTGATGTTCTGCAACGCCAGGTCCGTTGCCAACAAAGCCCCCCTCGTTCATGACCTTGTGTCAGAGGGGGAGCCGGACCTGGTGGGAATTGCGGAGACCTGGTTGGGCCACGAGGGTGGACTCCCCCTCGTTGAAATGTGCCCACCAGGTTACCGTGCGTTTCATCAGCCCCGGGCCCTAGGTAGGGGCGGTGGGGTAGCGGTCATTGTAAAGGAAGGTCTTGAACCGAGAGAGACCATTGTGCCACAGACTACCGGTTGTGAGTCCCTCTGTGTGAAGTGGGGCCTAGGGAGGCAGTTGGGCTTGCTGGTTGTATACCTGGCTCCCCGCTATGTAGCAGCAGCCCTGCCCGAGCTCCTGGAGGTGATCGCTACGGTGGCAGTTGAGACCCCCAGACTTTTAGTCATGGGGGACTTTAATCTGCCATCGGTGGGCGAATCATCCGAGGTGGCTCGGGAGTTCATGGCTTCCATGACGGCCATGGACCTGACCCAACTAATTCAAGGCCCCACTCACGAGGGTGGACATACACCGGATCTCATCTTTGTCTCAGGCCAATGGAAGAGTGATCTGGGTATAGGGGATATAGTCATCACACCCTTGTCATGGACAGACCACTCACTTCTCCGGCTCGACTTTCCGACCGCTGCTCCCCTCCGCGGGGAGGCGGAACCTGAGTCACCAATCTGGTTCCGCCCCAGGCGCCTGATGGACCCGGATGGGTTCCAAACGGCGCTTGGGCCAGTTCCTGTACCCCTGACCCGCGCCCCGATGGAGGACCTCGTGGCCGCATGGAATATTGCGACCACGGGAGCCTTGGATCGGGTCGCGCCCTTGCGGCCTCTCTTGCGGCGGCGAAACACCCTGGCTCCTTGGTTCACCGAGGAGCTGCGGGTGATGAAACGCCGCAAGAGATGCCTAGAGGGAAGATGGAGGTCTACCCGTTCTGAATCTGACCGGACACAGGTAAGAGCCCATTTACGGACTTACATTGTGGCGCTGAGAGCAGCCAAACGCCATCATTGTGCTACTCTCATAGCATCCGCAGAAAACCGCCCTGCCGCCCTGTTTAGGGTGACCCGCTCCCTCCTTCAACAGAGGGTGCGGGAAGCCCCGTTACAGGGTAGAGCAGAGGAATTTGTGATTTTTCTGCAGGAGAAAATCGCTCAGATACAGAACGAGCTAGCCCCCATTCATGGCCCAGTGGGATGCCACGAGACAGATCTTGTTTGGGAGGAGTTTGACTCCGTTACTTCCGAGGATATGGACAGGTTACGTGGGCGACTGCGAGCCACCACATGTTTATTGGACCCGTGTCCCTCCTGGCTTGTACTGGCATCCTGGGAGGTGACACGAGGCTGGCTCCAAGAGGTTGTCAACGCATCCTTAAGTGAGGGTTCCTTGCCTGCTTCCCTAAAAGAAGCGATGGTGAGGCCCCTCCTTAAGAAGCCCTCTTTGGATCCAGCTGTTTTGAACAACTACCGTCCAGTCTCCAACCTTCCCTTTTTGGCGAAGGTTGTTGAGAGTGTGGTGGCACAACAGTTTCCCCGTCACCTGGAGGAAGTTGATTATCTAGATCCGTGCCAGTCCGGCTTTCGGCCCGGGCATAGCACCGAGACGGCATTGGTCGCGTTGGTTGATGATCTCTGGAGGGCCAGAGATGGGGGATGTTCCTCCATCCTGGTCCTATTAGACCTCTCGGTGGCTTTCGATACCATCGACCATGGTATCCTATTGCATCGGCTGGGGGGGTTGGGGGTGGGAGGCACCGTTCTACGGTGGTTCTCCTCCTACCTCTCTGGCCGATCGGAATTTGTGTTGGCAGGGGGGCAGAGGTCGACCGCGAGACCCCTCGTATGTGGGGTGCCTCAGGGGTCGGTCCTCTCGCCCCTCCTGTTCAACACATACATGAAGCCGCTGGGTGAGATCATCCGTGGTTTTGGGGTAGAGTACCACCTGTACGCTGATGACACCCAGCTGTACATATCTACCCCAAACCACCCCAACGATGCCGTAGCGGTGATGTGCCAGTGCCTGGAAGCCGTGCGGATCTGGATGGGAAGTAACGGACTCAGGCTCAACCCGACCAAGACCGAGTGGCTGTGGTTTCCGGCCGCCCGATTCAACCAGCTCACTCCATCGCTGGCCATAGGGGGCGAACATCTTGCCCCTGTGGATGGGGCGCGCAATTTGGGTGTCCTCCTGGATGCCCGGCTGTCCATGGAAGATCAAGTGACGGCCGTGGCCAGGAGGGCGTTTTACCAGGTTCGCCTGGTTCGCCAATTGCGCCCCCTATTGGATCGGGACGCCCTTCGCACAGTCACTCATGCGCTCGTGACATCCCGACTGGACTATTGCAACTCTCTCTACATGGGGCTTCCCTTGAGGTGCACCCGGAGACTTCAGCTAGTCCAGAATGCAGCCGCGCGAGTAATTATGGGGACCGCAAGGTCTACCCATGTAACACCGCTCTTGCGCGAGCTGCACTGGCTACCTGTCGTCTTCCGGGTGCGCTTCAAGGTGTTAATTATCATCTTTAAAGCGCTCCATGGCTCGGGACCTAGCTATCTGCGGGATCGGATCCTGCCTCATACATCCTCACGGCCGATTCGCTCCCACAGAGAGGGACTTCTCCGGGTGCCGTCCACTAGACTGTGTCAGCGGGCGACACCCAGGGGAAGGGCTCTCTCTGTGGCGGGCCCGGCCCTCTGGAACGACCTTCCCCCCGATATTAGGACGACCACGGACCTCCGCTCCTTCCGTCTTAAATTAAAAACTTACTTTTTCCGTCTGGCCGGTTTGGGATAGTCCCCGTCTAGGGTTTTTACTGGGTAAATTTTAGTTTAGTTAGTTAAATGGGATTTTAGCACAGGCTGTGTTTAATTTGCTTTTAAATTGTTTGTATATTTTATTGATGTTTGTATGTTTTCTACTGTTTTTATTCTACCTGTGCACCGCCCCGAGTCCCCATGGGGAGAGGGCGCGGTTTATAAGTATTAAATGATTTGATTTGATTTTGATTTTGAATTTTAAAATTCCCAATTTAAAACTCTCTAAAATAGTCCCCATGGGAGGTTAGGCTAGGCCGGCGTGCTGGAAAAGATGTGTCTTCAGACACTGGCGGAAGAGGCGGTGGTCGGTGATGGTGCGCAATTCAGGGGGTAGGTCGTTCCAAAGGGCAGGGCCCGCCACAGAGAAGGCTCTTCCCCTGGGTGTCGCCAGACGGCATTGCCCGGCCGACGGCACCCTGAGAAGACCCTCTCTGTGGGAGCGGATCGGCCGAAGGGATGTATGGGGCAGGAGGCGGTCTCGCATATAACTAGGCCCCGAGCCATGGAGCGCTTTAAAGATGGTCGTCAAAACCTTGAAGCGCACCCGAAAGACCACAGGAAGCCAGTGCAGCTCGCACAGGATCGGTGTTATGTGGGAGCATCTAGTAGCTCCCGCGCGGCCGCATTCTGGACTAACTGTAGCTTTTGAGTGCACCTCAAGGGAAGCCCCATGTAGAGAGCATTTTGCCCTCCTGAGCTTCAGAGAAGCCTCCTGAAGGCTCCAGAGGGCGGAAAACGGCCCTACAAGCAAATCAGAAGTCCGGGCCAGTTTTTCGTACTCCGGAGGCTTCAAGGAAGCCTCCAGAAAGCAAAACACAGCCTTAAAAGAAGACTGAAGTCAGCTTGCCAACATGTTGACAGGGCAATGTCTTGCGTGCCGTAACAAATTAAATCGGATCTTTTGGGTGACGGAAAGGCTGGTTCTTGAGAAGTACTTCCCAGAGTTTAGAAGGATTTGCAAGCAGCTATGTGAATGCAGCCATAATACCTTTGTCTATCTTCACACACCTACACACCTTCTCTGGAGAGCAGGCAACGGAATTTCATTTTTAACGTGGGCCGTTCTGCTCGCAGTTTAAAAAAAAAAGGATAATGAAGTTATGTTAAATTTTTAAATTTAAGACCATGAGTCCTAACATGAAACCTCAGGAATGAGGCAATTGACAAACCTGTATTTTATATCTATCCAGGCAAGGAGCACACCTTACTTACACCGACCTCACCCCATTCCTAAGAGGTCTGTAAGGGGCGTGCATAAGCGCACCAATGTGCCTATTGTCCCTGTCCTACTGTTCCTTTTTATTTGTATGCATTTCATGTGTTCAAAAGCATGTTTATACTTATATATGTTATCTAATACATGTTTGACGAAATAAATAAAATAAAAATAAATAAAATAAAAATAAATATAATAAAAATTAAAACAATAGTAAATAAAAATAAATACAATAATAAAAAAAATACAATAATTAATAAATGCAATAAATAAATATAATAATAAATAAAAATAAATACAATAATAAAATAAAAGTAACTAAAATAATAACTAAAATAAAAATAAATACAATAATAAAAAAAAATACAATAAAAATAAATATAATAAAATAAAATGTTCCCCACAAACACACACACACGCACGCACGCGCGCGAGCTGGGCGGGGCTGGGAAAGACCCAAAGGGAATTACGGGGCGTTTCCCTCACTGATTTCTGCTCCGTACTGCGCCTGCGTGCGGAGGACTTCCCCTGTTGAATTTCTGCAGGGGAGTGGGATGCGACCACAAAACATTGGCAACCCTAACCAAGGCGCGCCAGAAGGTCGCCTGAGACTCTTAAGAAGCCTAGTAGCCGTCTCTCCCCCCCTCCCTCTCGGACGACAAGCTGAAGAAAGTTCACCCCAGACGCCCAGGCAAATAGAGAGCAAAGGTGGGGCGAGCGCGGGTACGTCTGGCGCGCGCACGACGGCGAGGGTCCCCCGCCTGGCCCGACGTAGCGCGCGTGGTCACCTTCCTTACCTCCCTCAATGCAGAACACCTGCCCCCCCCCCTCTCTCCGCCACCCCACCCCCAGATCTTGGCTCGAGGGTTCGCTCACCCGCCAACCGGAAAGAGGAAGTAAAAGGAAGCCAACTTCCGACTGGAGCCCGTCTTCACCGGTATTCCCGAGCGGACGCCGAGGGGAATTACGTCACTCCTTTCCGGATAGGAAACCCCGCCTTCTCTGCCTTTTAGGGAACGGGGCTTTCCTGGGACAAGCGGAGAAGGATGAAAACCTCTCACACACACACACCCAAAAAATCAGACTTGTGCGTCAGGCATAAACGCATACGAAAACTATTATGAGTAATCATTAGTATTCATGGTAATACTATTATTATGGGGGGGGGGGGGAGAACAGGGCTCTCCAAACTTGGCAACTTTAAGCCTTGTGGACTTCAACTCCCAGAATTCTCCAGCCAGCATAGCTGACTAGAGAATTCTGGGAATTGAAGTCCACAAGGCTTAAAGTTGCCAAGTTTGGGGAGCTCTGCAATAGAGAAATACATGGGGTGCGATTGGATTGCTGGGAATCCTCCCAGAACAAGCCGTGGTAGCTGGGGAATTCTGGAAGCTCAAGAAAGTCTCTTGGTTATCTGAATTTTTGTCCCCTCGATTGTGGCTAAATGAAACTGAGCGGCAGCCCGGTGAAAATTCCCTCCACCTTTGACTTATCAAAGGCAGCTCTTCAGATAGTGCCCAATAACTGTCCTCTTCCACTTTTTATAAATCCCAAGTCTCGTCACCTTGAACCCCTTATTTGCCAGCTCCCTCCTTTGGGACAAAAAGGGGGGGAAAGCGCCTGAAGATCAGGAAAACAAATGTCTCGTATTTCCATAAGCATTTACTCCCCTTCCCATCCTTTCCGGCTGGGAGAAAAAAAAAAAGGCAAATCGAACCAAGAAGTGAGCTGCCTTTTTCTACCTCTAAGCTTTTCTACCTCTGTAAGCCTCAAGCGGCATTCTCTCCGGAGGGCGGGGGAGCCGGTAAATGCGCCGAGCCAGGAGCGTTGGAGGGAGGGAGGGGGGCGTGTAGGGGGGCGGAGAGCACGTGGGACTATTTAAAGCGGAAGACGCCCTTGGAAAGGGCTTGTAGTCCCGTAGCAACGGGACAATTTGCCCACGGCCAGCTTGCTGCGGGACAATTTAACCATTATTTATTTTAAATAAAAAAACATTTTAATTTTTGCCTTTCGCGTTTCATTCTGTCCCTCCTTTTGCATCCTTTCTTTAATAGTATAGCCTTTATTGTCATTCTACAAAATAAATACAACAAAATTGGTTTTAGCCTCACTGGTGCAAAATTATAGCAGAAACGAAAAAAGAAAGAAAAAGAAAAACTAGTCATATATTTCCACGTGTGGGTGGAGTGATTGTGGTTGTATTTAAAAGTCTGACAGCCCAAGGATAGAAGCTATTTTTGAGCCTATTTGTTCGGCTGGCTATACTTTGATGACTTCTGCCTGATGGTAGAAGTGCAAAGAGACACTGGCCAGAGTGTGAATCATCTCTGAGTATCCTCCTTACTCTGTTAAAGCAGCAAGACCTGGCAATGTCATCCAGTGGTGTTAGAGGGCAACCAATGGTTTCTTGTGCCGAATTGATCACTCTCTATAGTGCCTTCCTGCCCACAGCTGTTAAACCAGCATACCATACTATAATGCAATATGGACCAATAGAAAGAGATCATCAGCCGTTCCACCTGAGTTTTTCACAGGACTCTAAAGAAATGAAGTCTCTGTTGGGCCTTTCCAATCACCAGAGACGTGTTGTTTTTACAGGTGAGATCTTGACTAATAAGCACTCCCAAGGATTTAAAAGAGGAAACCCTCTCCACACAGCCCCCCTCGATATACAGTGGGGCAGGTTCCTCTCTGTGCTTCCGGAAATCTAGCACCATCTCCTAATGATTCTATCCCACCATTTCGTTGATTTTAGTGTAACTCTTGTGCCACAGCAAGTTGTCCTGGTGCGAGTTGGCCACGGCAAGTTGGCTGTGGCGATATGATGGATGATGATGTCCCACCCAGTAAAATGCAACTTTTGGTGGAATGAAATGCAAGGATAGGGTTCAAAGGTAAAGGTTCCCCTCGCACATATGTGCTAGTCGTTCCCGACTCTAGGGAGTGCTCATCTCCATTTCAAAGCCGAAGAGTCAGCACTGTCCGAAGATGTCTCCATGGTCATGTGGACGGCATGACTAAACACTGAAGGCACATGGAACGCTGTTCCCTTTCCACCAAAGGTGGCCCCTGTTTTTCTACTTGCATTTTTACATGCTTTCGAACTGCTAGGTTGGCAGAAGCTGGAACAAGTAATGGGAGCCACTCCATTATGCGACACCAGGGATTCGAACCACTGAATTACTGACCTTTCTGATCAACAAGCTCAGGATCTTAGCCATTGAACCACCTTGCTCCACCTTAGGGTTTACTTGTGATTATATCTTGTTGCTTTCAGAAGGGACTCCATTTCAGCAAGACTTTTTGGAATTCAGTTCAGCCCAACAAGTCCTCGATCTTCATCCAATGATTGAATTTAAACAATAAATAAATAAATTCTTGTTACATTTGTCTAATGTTTATTTTGAACTCTGCACAATATTGCGAGTAATACTCAGGAATTATCTGTGGATTTCACACTCTAAAACATACGGAAGTGAAAATGCATGCACAAAAAGTTCCTATGCAGAGTTTTCCTGTGGTAAGATGGGTAAAATTAATTAATCAAATTAAATAAATAAATAAATAAATAAATAAATAAATTTGTCACATCTTCTTTCTAAAGTAGTTGAGCAATCATTTAATTGAGAAACTAAACATTCTGCATTTGAGTAACATGGATAATCCTACTTAGAAAATTCTTCCATCAATTTATTGCAATTAATCTTCCTCAGATTCGGAATAGAGAACTTCTGGTTGAGGAGTTTTGGGGTGGAGTGAGTTGAGGGTCCTCCCCATCCCACCCTAATACTGTTAAACCTGTTTGGACATCTGTGGATTGAGTAGCTTTGGAAGCTGCAAGAAAAGATTGGGGCATTGCAGGTTGTTCTTCCTACTGTAAAATGTTGATGGCGAAACCATCTAGAGCTTTACATGTACCAGGTTACATTAAACTACATATTTTTTAGTATATGAGCATTTAGGAAAAATGTGTAAGCAGTGGGAAAAAATAGCAAGTTCCTAGGCTGCCACCCTGGGGCTGTTTAATAAATTCATTTTTTTCCAAATAATTGTCTACTATTAGTAAACAATTCACGTTCAATATGTCTAGTGCCCTAGAATCATTTAGTCCTCTTGCATCTTGCCTCTAAAGATTAATCTTAAGGGTAGCACAGTTGATTTTAATTCAGCTACATTGAGTATGACTTTCAGGCTACTGCTCTGTAAAGAATTGTCCCCAGGAGTGAATTATTGTTATGCTTCCTCACAAACTGTTTATCTGGCATAATTCCTTGACTCTTTTGTATTCTACCTGCTGAGTAATATCCCCCTTGTTTCTGGGTGAATTATGCTGCTTCCTCTGCAGTTCTACATTGGTGACGCTTTTCTGAAGGGCTGTGAGAATTAATTCTTTTTCCTGGTACTTATTTTTTCCAGCTTGTAAAATAAGTGCTCTGTCAGCACTTTGTCAGTCTTGTATGACATACATCCAGTATTTACACATCACCAAATAGGTAATATATCTTATACTTTCTTACACTTCTACTAGAAATAACCAAACTCCATTTATGTTATTAAAAGTTAAATTGTTTTTTAAACATACAGGCATGGTATGTGTTGCATAGCTACAAAACCAGCAACATCCGTAAAGAAGGGTCAATATTTGTGAGCTTGCAAGTGCAAAATATGTGCAAAAGAGGCAAGTTTTTAATCATATTATCGTGCCCATATTGAGCAGGGGCCTGGATTAGAAGACCTCCAAGGTCTCTTCCAGCTTTATTCTGATTCTGGATTCTGAATATTGTGGATCCTCAGACACAAACCCAGTGGATGTTCAAGCTATTCTGTTATAATATAAACTCTCATATTGTCTAGGAACTTTCTATCTGTTACAGGATGCAGGCTAGCCTTCAAACCAAATCAAGAAACTTGAATTATAAGCAGATGTGCTTTGAGTTTTAACAGGAACCTTGAAGATATTAAATTGGCCTCTCACCTCTCATCGCAAACTTATACATGGAACATTTTGAAACCAACGCCTTAGATAAATCTGAACACAAACCCAAACTCTGGCTTAGATATGTAGATGACACTTTCGTAATTTGGCCACATGGAAAAGAAAAACTGGACAACTTCTCACACATCTCAACAGCCTACACCCCAAAATACAATTCACTATGGAAATAGAAGCTAATAACCAACTTCCCTTTCTGGGCGTCCTAATCTACAAAAAACCCAATGGCTCCCTAGGACACACCATCTACCAGAAAACACACACACACACACACACCAACCGCTACCTAAACACACAATCCCATCACTACCCTGCACAGATTAACTCTGTAGCCAAGCCCCTCATCTCCAGAACCAAACACCTAGCCGACAAAGACCACCTGAAAGCTGGATTACACACTCTCACAAACATATTAATCTCCAACGGATTCCAAAGAAAAACAATTAACCTAATCCAAAAGGAGACACCCCCCCCAAGAACCGAGACACAGAACAGGACAATGGCATCGCTCTCATCCCTCACATCAAAGGCACCACAGATAAAATCAGCAAAATTCTCCACAAGCACAATATCAAGGCAGCCTTCAGAACACAAGAACGCAGTAAGAAAAAAAGAAACCTCCCTCTACCAGCACCTTAAAGCTACAGGACATGAAATTGCTTTTGAAGGAACCAAATTAATCTCCAAAACTGAACAGTTCAACAAGAGAATAATTATGGAAGCCATTGAAATAGAGAAATATCCCCACAACATGAACAAATGTGACGATACCTCCCACCTACCAGACATCTGGAAACCAGCACTAGCCAACAAACAAGCCCCATCCACCCCCCAGGCCATTACAATACAAAAGAACAATGAATACACAGCCAGCACCAATCAGCACCAATTTACCAATCATGATACAACTACACAGCCAATCAACCTACTCACAGCAACGAAGCCAGCACTCCACACACACACCAAGATTTATAGAAAAATGGTAGCTCTGAAGCCAAAAATGCTAGCCTGAAGATGACAAGTGAGACCCCGCCAAAACGTTGCCAAGACAATCTCAATTTTACACGGGAAAAGACCCGAATACAACTAGACCCATGAAAATCTATGAAAACTATCTATCTATCTATCTATCTATCTATCTATCTATCTATCTATCTATCTATCTATCTATCTATCTATCTATCTCTATCTCTATACATACACACACACACACATACACACACAATACACATCACCTCTGGTTGTCTCTTGTCCAACAGAACAAGAATGAGAAAAACTGCTGATGTAGTTGAAGATGTAGATACATGAGAGGAATGTATCTGATGAGAGAATGAGAGGAAGCGATGCTGTCTAGGAAAGAATCATACAAAAGAAGGGAGAATTTTAGCAGTCATTTAATAGAGTCATCACAAAGAGAAGATATTAATTCTGAACAACTAGTTCTCTTTAAATGACTCTTTTTTTTGTTTCATTGCTTGGCTCCTAAGCTGAGTTCAAGTTAGATGTTCAAACTCTATCCTACCGTAAAACTGGACATGACTCTTGCAAAGAAGAATTACCCAGAGATGTAATTTAAAGCTTCTTGATACTTATCAGATTAATGCAAGACAGCATGGCTGCATGGATTTCCAGTTTCAAGCATGTTACTTTTTTTCAGTAGCAAAGAACATTTCACACACTGATCATAAAATGTTGAGATATAGCCTGTAAGGTTTAATTGTATTGATAGTCTTTAAATCTACTTCTTGTTATACAGTAGTTACATTTTGCTGAAAGAGAAATGGAGATCAGAAAAATCCTTAGCCTGCAGCTACATTGCTGGAAGCAATAATTTTTTCTTACCTCCTGACTTAAATGATAGCCAAATCACTGTTTAATGTTTTGAAATACAGTGGTACCTCGGTTCATGAACTGACTCTGGTCGTGAACCGAATTGGTTGTGAACCGAGGCACAGTTTCCCATAGGGTTTAATGTAAATCCAGTTAATCCGTTCTGATCTTTTTTTTGGTTTTAATTCTTGAACTGACTCTGGTCGCGAACCGAATTGGTTGTGAACCGAGGCACAGTTTCCCATAGGGTTTAATGTAAATCCGGTTAATCCGTTCTGATCTTTTTTTTGGTTTTAATTCTTGAACTTACTCTGGTCGCGAACCGAAGCGGAGTTTGTGAACCGGAGCATATTTTGATGAACTTTTCTGTTCGTAAACTGAAGCGGAGTTTGTGAACCGAAGCGGAGTTTGTGAACCGGAGCATATTTCGATGAACTTTTCTGTTCGTGAACCGAAGCGGAGTTCATGAACTGGAGCATATTTTGATGAACTTTTCTGTTCGTGAACCGAGTTGTTCATGAACAGAAGCGTTCGTGAACCAAGGTACCACTGTATGTCTTTATAATTGACCATATGAAATGAATACAGCTAGTCCTTAACTGATCTCTCTCTTCAAGTCAGTGTAAGAGATCAGAACAGATGGCAATCGTGACAAATTCCCAGATTCATATGTGCAGTTAGATTAAATATATTTAATTGATATACATTCAAAGTATCTTCCAAGCTGGAAATAGATATTTATAAATAGGATTTTATTTATTTATAGAGATTTATTTGTAGACAGCAGGAAAGAGCAAGGAATCTTTCATTAAAAGCTTGCTACATTTGAGTTTATTGAGAGCTTTTACATGTCATTGTGACTTAAATTATGAAAAAATGAGATTGAAATGCAACATCTGCCCAATTGGGGGCTACTGTGGTTTTTCAGCTTCTCAACACGGCTTTGCTGTTCTTGTGGTTCTTTTCTAAGTTATGCCCATTAACTGGCTCTGTGTATCACATTATTTTAATTTTTAAGATGTTTTTTTTTTAAAAATGGAATGCCTGCTTCACTTAGTTCTAAGAATGTTTTGGAAGCCTTCATATCTATGTCATGGTTGTCCCAAAGTTGCTTTTTCAAAAGGCAGCTAGACTTTCTTTGTTTTTCCTTGAAGACGTTTCACTGGATGAGGACTGAAGAAGCTTCTTGGATGAGAAGTGAAACATCTTCAAGGAAAAACAAAGTAAGGCCAGTTGCCTTTTGAAAGAGCACCCTTGGAGGCCTTCGTCCTCTGTAGACACTATCAGGAATCAAAAACAAAGAGTTGTCTGCTTTGTTTGGAAATGCCCTTGAAGAAAACAAGCTGAAGTACTAGAAGGAATCTAGTTGACATAGGACTGTGATGGCGAACCTATGGCACATGTGCCAGAGATGGAACGCAAAACTCTGTGGGCATTTGTGCCATCGCCAGTTGCTCTTTTGGTTTCTGGTGTGCGCATGTGCACCAGCCAGCTGGTCTTCGTGCACTCTGGAGTACCAGAAACCCAAAGATCAGCCAGTGTTTTGGCGTGCATGAAGACCAGCTGGCCAGCACACATGCATGTGCCAGGAACCCAAAGACCAGCTGGGCGCTGTCATGCGCCCAGCCAACTGGGCTTTGGGTTTCTGGCGCTCCAGTGCAGGCCCACGTTGTAGGAGGTTTGTCTCCTAGTAAATTGAGCTTTGTGATAATTTATGCCTATTATAGTAGCCATTTTATGGCAATGCCTTTAGCATGGTTTCAAAACTCCCAGAATGCCCACTAGACCAAATGTTTAGGGATCTATATGACAAGGACAGAGTGATTATGGTGAGTTGAAATCTTTTACCAATAGAATGACCAATTCCTCCCCATACAGTAGATGGAGACTATAGTGATTGTCCCCCTGGATAGCAATCAGGTGTGAAGCAAAACTGTCAGAATGAACACTGTGCTTCTAGACATATGTAAATCCTCGATACACATGGCTGGCTTATTCCAAAGACAGATTCTTTCAATTGCAATTTTTTTTTCCTATTGAGAAAGGTAACATCATCTACTTGGTTTGATACAAAACCATACAGGATGCTGTTACAGTAGATTGATTGAGGACAAAAGGCCTGACCTACTGACTCTGAACACAGGTTCATTTGCAATTTTTGCCCTTGAAAGCTGAGATAAGAAGTATAGAATGTGCCGCTCTTCTCATCCCTGGTGCCTTTGGAACAAACATATTCGAGAAAGGATTACAAGATAGCAATATTCATTTATTCTTCGACATAGATAGAATTTGTTTCCTTTGTTTCACGCCTTTGTTATCTAGCAATTCTAAAATGGGGGGAAAGGGTAGCGAACCAGCATTTTCATTGCATGTAAAATGCAAGCCTGTTAATGTTGACTCCAAAGTCTCTTAACTAAATGCATTTGATGTGCAACCCCTCCTCATTTGTTCAAATGGTGGGATTATGCAGTTCTGAGATAATAATGGCTCTTGAATTACCGGTAGGTATCCTTCAGGTATAGCCAGCAGAAGAAGCACCATTTTTAATTAATGATAGGGAACATATTTATGGCTTTATGTGAGAAACTTTCACAACGTTATCTACAAACCAAATAACAGAAAATAACAATTTGGAACCAGGGGTGGGCTTCAAAATTTTTAGCAAGGGGCTCTCTGCCCAGTTACTGGGAGGGTATAGCCATAGTGGGCATGGCCTAGTTGCCTCTCCCTCACCACAGGGGAGAAGCATTTTTGCCCTCCTGGGGCTCGGGACACTTTTCTTGAGCCTCCGAGAAGGCAAAAATGGCCTGCCCAGGTTCCGGAGGCCCTCTGGAGGGAGGGCCAGAAATGGGCCCATTTCCGTCCTTCCCGAACTTCCAGTAGGCCCATTTTTTGCACTCCCTAGGCCTCTGCATGCATCCTGCACTTACCTGTATCCAATACAGGCCACTTTGGGACTCCTGGGAGGAGAGGGTGTGTGGGGCCAGCCAGGAGTGGGATTTAGGGGTTCTCTGAACTGCACAGAACCTTAGCTAGAGGTTCTCTCGAACCCCTGCAAACCCCCAGCAGCCCACTCTTGATTGGAACTCACAAGGAGATTATGTAGGGGAGATGCTGCATCCTGTAATGTTATATTTTTAACTTTCCATATTCCATAAACCCTGATTCCAGAATTGGGAGAAATATAGTTTCTGACATAACTGTAGCAAACCGTTTATAGAGATCCATGTTTTGGGTCCTGGTTTTCAAACTTGTTTAGCTCATGGAACCTGCCCAAATCCACTAATCAAAAGGCATTAGTGATAGGAAGTTGATGATAAAAGCATAATCGATTTATTTATGGTAAAAGAAAATTAGCATTAATTTAAAAAAAGAATTAGCATTAATCTACACATTATTCTACAAACTCTTGCATATTTTTCCAATAATTGATTTTACAATAGATTTTGAAATGTTACATCAGATGGTTGGTATACTGCATGAGGCATCCATATAACTGGATACTTCAACAAGGAATTATGTGAATTCAAGTGCTTTAGAAATTTTTCTTAGGATATATGAGGCTCTGTATTCATTCTTATTTTTCTTTAGCTCAAAACTGACATTTCACAGCTACTGTAAGTACTGGCTATCCACATCACTTCTTAACCTTCCCACAATATTTGTGGATTCAGAAAGGAAGGTATCGATTGGAGATTGACATCTACTTCCCAGTCCTGACCACTTTTCAAAATAAAAAATTCAAGAGTTGCTACAGACAGGACAGAACATTATGCTGATAAGATGCATCATCAGAAGGTGATCCAAACACACAATTCCACTCATCAATCTTTCTCCTGCAGAATCCAGGCAAATATAACAATGTTGATGTGCATTTATTTAAATTATATTATATTCCATTACTGTATTCTGTAATAATGAAAACCTAGGACTAACAGTATTTTATACCTTCCGTCCCTCCAGATGTGTAGGAATTCTCTCTTTATTGACCACACTATAATACAATCATCTTGGCCCAGACTCTGTTGGCTTTTGGCAAGGCCTTGAAAACCTGGCTTTGTCAATGGACATAAGAACTTGGGGAGTGTGATACAGCCTGTGTAATAGCTGAATTGATTTTTATGGATGGATGTGACTACCTCTGCAATGAATTTTCTGATGGTTTTTAAATACATTGTATATGTTTGTGAGCCACACAAGGTGATATATATGAAATGGAAAGTTCTCTAAATTGGGATAATTTAGATACCTACCTACCTACCTACCTACCTACCTACCTACCTACCTACCTGAATACTCAGTTTGATGCTTGCACATAGCACCACCTTAAAGGTGGTTCCTGAAAATGCTTCAGTATATTATTCAGAGGTGGTATTCAGCAGGTTCTGACCAGTTCTGGAGAACCGGTAGCAGAAATTTTGAGTAGTTTGGAGAACCGGTAAATACCACCTCTGACTGGCTCTGCCCCCATCTATTATCTGCCTCCTGAGTCCCAGCTGATCGGGAGGAAATGGGGATTTTGCAGTAACTTTCCCCTGGAGTGGGGAGGGAATGGAGAGTTTACAGCAGAGGTTCCCAAACTTGGCAACTTTAAGACTTGTGGACTTCAACTCCCAGAATTCTCCAGCCAGCTATGCTGGGAGTTGAAGTCCACAAGTCTTAAAGTTGCCAAGTTTGGGAACCTCTGGTTTACAGTATCCTCTCCTTGCCAAGCCCACCAAACCATGCCACGCCCACCATGCCATGCCCACAAAATGGTATTACATTTTTTTGAATCCTACCACTGATGTTAATGTTATAAAAGGGTTAATTTATCAGATTCCTGTTCAATCAGTCAAAGAGTAGTGCAAACTAGGACCTGGAATACAAATTAGATATACGAAACAGATGGAAATAGTTCGTGCAGAATGTTTGAGAAATAAATATACTTATTTTGCAAACTGGAAGAAACAGAATTAGCTTTTGTTTGTTTCAGATCCTCAAAACACAGGTGGTTTACTTGTTTCCTTATAAACTGCAATTTTTAAACTCTTGACTATTATAGTAGTAAAACCACCTGATCTCCTTTATTATTTATCGATTGCCAAACCTAGAGCTCCAGTTGAAGTTCCTTTTGACCCAGATCACGATATTTCACAGATATTAATTGAAAGAAGTAGCTTAAAGCAATAAGCCGATCTATTTCCTGTTTTATCACTTAATGCCTCTGGCCATCAGGGAAATTGTGAAAATGGTGGTGTTTGGCCTAAGTGTGCTTTCCGCAGGCAACTTTTATTCCATTTGTAAACCTTATTCATTGTATATTACTGAATTTTTCTGATGTGTGCTTGGGTATAGATATAATATTTTAGATATATTTCCACTTGCCTACTTTAAAACTGCAAAACTTTTTAATTTTGCACTACATTGTATAAAAAAAACCCCAAATAACGTCTTTGTCCTAATAAGAATGTGAGTTCTGACAAGCTGTGTCTCCTAACAGTTGCTTTTTGTTAGTCAATTATCCAAAGAAACAAACTTTTTCTATGGAGCGAAGCCTGAGATTCAATCCAAGCTTGACAGATTGCAGGAAAAATGAGAGATTTCTTCATATCATCTATGGCAGGGGTCCCCAACCCCCGGTCTGCGGACCGGTGCCGGTCCGTGGCGTGATAGTAACCGGGCCAGAGTGAGCGGTGGAGAGAGTAGCACAACTCTTAGGAAAGTGAAGCAAATGCTCTGCTATCCTGGTGGCTGGACGGGACGCTGCATTGGGGGGGTTCGGGGCACCACCCGGCCCTGTGCGGGGGGAAGGGGCTGCCAGGCCCTCCTGCCTGGAACTCAGCCCGTCCTTCCCTGCCCCAGCTGAGGATCCTTCGCTCGGGACCCCTGGCAGCTTTCCCGCCTGGTTACATGCAAGGCGCCCTCCCCAGGTCGCGTTCTCACGAGACGCGGGTTCCTGCCTCGGGTTCCACATGACTGCTGAACGCGCGCTGCCCACGTGACTCGACTCACCCGCTGGAGGCCCCCACCGGTCTGTGGAATTTTTTTTACATGAAACCGGTCCCTGGTGCCAAAAAGGTTGGGGACCCCTGATCTATGGAATACAGTAGGTAAAATATCTTTGAGCTGAATGAGACAGATAATATGTGTACTTTGCACTGATCTTTTTATGTATAGCTGCACAGCTAATGACAGTCATTTCAGGGTAGTGGCTGTAGGAGTGTAACTTTAGTGTCTGATATATATGCTTAGGAAAAAAGAAAGATTTCCTTGAAAATCAATTTCTGTAATATTGCCATTGATTTCAATGATGTAATTACACCATGGAATTCGTAGTGAGCCAACATCTGTCCATAGATTATTGTTTAAGATAGCATTAGACTGGAACCATATTAAAGCAGATGTCATGTAGTCTTACAACCTGTGTCTAAAGAACTTAATTACTGTAAATCACAATCTCAAAAGAGCTCTAATTCAGGGGTCATTTCTGCTGGCTTGGAGGGACAAAATTATGCCATGGCTGAAAACTCAGTAGCATCAGAAAATTTCTTTTAGAAATCTCTCTCTCTCTCTCTCTCTTTTTTTTCTTTCTTTCATTTTCTTTCTTTTCTTTCCTCTCCCTGTTTCTTTCTTTCTTCTATTTCTCTTCCCTCCCTCCCTTTCTCTCTCTCCCCCAAATATTTATATAAATGGTACAATTTGGATTCTATCATGACAGCCCATTTCTCTTTCCTCTCTTTCTATAGTTTGCCACTATAAGTGTATATGGATGTAACAGAGGGCATTTGCTGGAACAAACATTTTATAGGTTGCATTGTTGCTTTGGATAATTGTTGAATCTATAAAATAACACCTTGTGTGTCTTATAAAACTTTGTGTCCATTTTAACTGGATCACACATTTTGTGACTTCACTAGCTCTTCATCATTTCCATTACAGTATACCATCTATTTTATTAAATTAAATCTCTTTAAAAGCTTTAACTGGTTCTATAATTAAAGAGAAATTATACATTGCAGCCTGATACTGTGGATGTACTCAAGATTTCCCATGCAATGCGAGGCATTAACAAGAGTGTTGCAGTGGGTATTGCTGTCCTTTTGTTCATTTGGCTGCACCACATCCTCTTCATCTCTGCAATTTAATTATCCTCAAGGCATCCCCATTACATGAAATGTGACTTAAATGTTTACAGTTAAAGCATATAAATATGCCACCTCCCCAGTCATTGAACAGACATTGGCAGGAAGGAGGGTGTTTGTCTGACTTTGAGACATCTATAAGGGGAAGTTAATTTATCAGCTCAATCGAAATGGCTGCTAATTTTAAATAGCCAGCTATCTTTCTTTCTTCAGCAAAAAGGCCCATTTCCCTCCTTTCCATAAAACTGTCTCATAATGAGAATAAAGCAGTTCCCATGCGGGCTGTTATCCAAAGGTAATCACAGCTCTCAGGGGTGCAATTATGTTGATAACCATATTCTGTATTACGTCTTATCGATTAGCTAATAAAACTGTAACAATGTTATTTCAAGAAGGCAAGGAGATAGCTCAGTGTTTAATACACATGAAATAAAGCATATTTCCTTCTTTTGTTCATCCCAAGCCACAATGCTTCTAATCCTGTTTACAACCTTTGTGTAAAGTTGTAAGTGGCACTCAGTGCAATGTTTTATTAGTACTTAGCAAATGAATGTATTGCAACCATTAATAGGTGGATGGTGGTAACACAATGCATGAGCTTTTCGGCAAAGTGTAATGAATATCCTGGAAATTCCGAGAATAATAAATAATTTTGTCTACACATACCCATGAGTAGTCTTCATTCAGTTCAATACAAGTGATTAGAGCCAGGGAAGTCGGTAACTGCATTCTAAACACATTTTAAAATCAAGAAACAGGTGAGAATGTGAAGCAGCCCTCCTTCACGTCATGGGGATAAAATATACTTATATATATATATATATTTTAATAAATAAAATGTATTTATAAAATTAACAGGAGAGTTTGAGTATTCAAAGAAGTCAGAGTATTCCAGAAGTCAGAGTTCCATTATTTATTGTTCCTCATTATTTGGGTAAAGTACTTCAGTATCTCTCTTATAGAAAGATGAACTTGGAATGTTTGCATCTGTGGCAAGACTGGGAGAATAGACATTGTCCCAATTTTATGGACCACTACAAGCAGAGGTGGCATTCAGCAGGTTCTAACCCGTTCTGGAGAACCGGTAGCGGAATTTTTGAGTAGTTCGGAGAACCGGTATAAATACCACCTCTGACTGGCTCCACCCCCATCTATTCTCTACCTCCCAAGTCCCAGCTAATTGGGAGAGAATGGAGATTTTGCAGTAACCTTCCCCTGGAGTGGGAAGGGAATGGAGATTTTACAATATCCTTCCACTGCCACGCCCACCAGGCCACCCCCACCAAACCACACCACCCCCACCAAGCTACACCCACAGAACCAGTAGTAAACACTTTTGAATCCCGCCACTGACTACAAACTTCTTCTGATCTCGATCTCTCATTATTTCATTGGGTTTGGAACCCTTAATATCAGAATTCAGTTCCAATTGAATACTAAAGTAACAATGTTTTTCATATTTGTGGAATTCTTGCTATAAAAGAATGGGAAACTTGCTGCTTGTGGGCTGGAGGTTCTTTAATGATGGGCTGAATGTATATCCCATGATTTCAGGGGATCGTGGGTGGACTCACTTGACCTAAGTAGTGCAAAATATGAAGCTTGCCTCATATTTTGCTACTTTGTGGACAGTCTAACGCACACATAAGCATGGTGCAAAACTATACTTTGAAAAGGTCTATTAATATTTGGATAGCAAAATAGAAGGCCTTTGTGCTTTTCCTAAATTCTAGCAAGCCTTCATTTTATTGACGAGAATTTCTAAAAGTTGGATGATAGCATGAGAAAACAATTCTATAGTATGTGCCATCTTTTCTTGGAAAACATAGCAGAGATGGTTTAGACTTCATATGAAAAGTTCTCTAAGCGAGAATGAAAAAAATTGTGGAAGGGGTGGCTTTTGAAGTGTGTCTTAAGACGTCATCAGGGAGGACTTTGGGAAGAAGGAAGGTAGGAGAACTGGAATGGAAGTAATAGCTAGCAATTCAGATGAACTGGCTGTGGAAAATGTAGAATTTTAGGGGGGGGAACCTGTGTGGCTGGTAAACCTATATATATTTCATTAGGCAGTGTTTGCACTGCTCGGTTGTTAGTTCAAGGACAGTTCTGGAGAAGCTTGCAGAAGAAATGGCAACCAACCTTAATGCTAAATTAGACAAGTTTAGGTAACATTGTAGAGTACTGCAAACCAATTAAGATAGCACCATCATCTGGACATAATATGTATGCTTAAAGTGTTAAAGATATAGAAAAAACATGCCTAGCTGTTTTGAATGCTGATCAGGTTTGAGAGGAGAAAGGAATTTGCAATGGGATGCAAAGCAATTAGTTGTACGTGACAAGTGAAACTATAAGAATGAATTTGTTTTTCCACTCTCTTTTTTTTAAGCACAAAGTCAAGTCCTGGACACTTTCTGTTTAATTCTAAAAATTCAGAGAATGTCTCATTTGCAAGATGGAAGGGGAACAGGAAATGATAAATACGTTTTTTATTTATTTATAACAACTAATAAATTAGTCTCAGATTTCCTCCATCTGGAAAGGGTGACCCTTCTCTGTGTTTTGATTTCCTAAAAGAGGACAATGCTGTTGTCTGCTCTTAGTCTTTGTCAGGGTTCCATGTAAGACACCCCCCCTAACAAAAGATGACTCCAAGGCTTGAGTTTCCTCAAAGTTCCATTTTATTAGAGACGTCATATTAGCACATCTGGAAAAATCTGAATCTGAAAGTTTCCAGTTTTTCCCCACCCAAATGAAACTCCAAGTCCCTGCCTAGCACCTACATGTCCATCACATGGTCCAATCAGGTACCACCCCAACTGGAAATGCCTCCCTATCAAACCACTCCAGGTGCAGGGCAAGACGTCCTTGATTCTCTGAGAAAAGAATGTTATTTTGACTATATATCTCCCATACTCCTTATAATCCCCCCTCCCGTTTTCCCACAGTAGAAAATGTGGCAGGCCTGAAGGCCCAATGTAAAAGATGGCTTCCAGGTCTGACAGTCTGAAAATAGATGCACAATAATTGGTCTTGGATGCTATATAATTAAGACCATTTTGCCCTCATTCTGATACTAACCAAGGATGAGTGGATGAAGAGTCACTGCTGGTAGAAACATTCTTTCACTGTGGCCCGGATCACCTTAATACCAGTTAATGAGGAGCAACAGACTAGAACAATTTGTGGTCAAAAGTACTGCAGAGTCTTTCTTTGAGTATCTTATGGCATTAAGAGAGAGAGATTATTCCCTAGTGGGCATTTTCTAGATGACTAAAATAATGAGTCTCTTTCCTTTTTAAAAATCTGCAAAATCTCCCTCTGATTTACCTGCTGGGTTGAATGGGAAAGAATGTTGTTTTTATTAAAGAGGGAAACCCAATTCACAGATCATGACGAACAAGGGAAAAAAATACACCACTGATTTTGGCATTCAGAATGTCTGAAAAATGACACCTGGGAAAAAATGACAAACATTAAGAGCTTGATGAAATGTTAATTTATGTATCTGTTCAAGGAGAGGCCCATACTAATCTCCATGCCCCCTCCCATGGGAGATTAGTATGGGCTTCGCCCTGAACAGATCACAATTTGGATGCTGCAACTGCCTTAGTGAAAGGCACAGAGGATTTTGACAGGCAGATTTATGTCAATAGAAGAAGATTCTGTTCAAATATCCTGGCTGTGTTTGTAATTGGTAGAAAGGAATTAAGTGGCTTGAACACATCAAGAAAACTCACAAGCCCCCCTTGGCTCAAACCTCGGATATCAGGACTCCTGACTGAAATAAATGCTCTTCACATACTTTGAGAAGCCTTTATTACATCACATGACTTTCCTCCATTTCGTTTTAGATTGCATTATTTCAATTCAGTTGAGATACACTATCAGGTTCATTTGATAATGGAATAAGGAATATTTGCTAGATTCCGACTGCTTCTGCATACTGAGAAATACATGACATTCATCCTGTCATACCTGGCAGCCCCTTGTTAACCAGCACTCCATATTTAAAAAGAAATAGAAGTATATTTAAAGACAAATATGAGTAGAATTCTACTCATACTTTTTATCATATTTACGCATACTTTATAGAATGGGAGCTAAGTAAAAATTAATTGGTAGCCAAAAAGATAATCTCAATAGCTGATTATAGGAACAAACTTTACTTGGAGGAGTAAAGCCAGCTAACAAAAGATTTCAGTATTTGCGCAGTCAGAGTAGATTTGTGTCTCTCTAGATGTTTTTCAAATGATACAGATTGCTAATTATTTGAATGAACTAATTAAGAAATCAAACTGCACATATTAGGTCTTCTGGTTATGATGAAAGTAGCCCAAGAGAATTTGTAATGAAAAGACTTAAAGGGCACACTTGCAATCATATATATATATATATTACTGAGTAGATCAAATCTATATTTTGAAGCCAATGCCTTTGTTATTTGTTTCTGCAAATAAAAGTTAATGTAAAGTTGCCTTCCATTTGAATAGATATTCAAATCCTGTTTAGCATAAACCACACTCTTTCCATAAGCCACTTCAATAAAGAGCAGATGTAGATATTAATATAGACAGGGAAGGGGGTGGGATTCTGAAATCAGGACCAGAAGAACTGGTAATATGGTAAAAACAAAGAGGATGAGAATATCATCTCCAGACAAGCTGGAGTTCAAGTCTGCACACATTTTCTTCAGTCCTTCATTACTTAGTTCTGTCTTCAGACTAAAGCCAAATAGGCACTGGAATGTGTGGGTAACCTTGGAGGATGGACAAAGATGTATAGAAACTGAATAAATAAAACAGGATTCCTAATGGGGAAGTACATCACTGAGGGTGTTCTCTGGACTAATTTGCTGACTCTACTTCCCCCTTGCTTTTTCTGCTCTTGTTTAATGTCATATTCTTTAATGTTATATTATTGTTATCTCCATTGTTTATTTCAATTATTTGATTCCTTTGCTATTGTTATGTTTACATTTTTAATGATTTGCCCCCTGTTTTATTGTTGCAAGCTGCCCAGAGTAGGCCTACAGCAAGAGGGGGCAAATAAATTTAACCAACCAACCAATCAAATGCTACTTAGGAAATAATTAGATAAGAGGGAGAGGAGCCCCCAATAGATTAACAGTCAGGGGAAGAAACTTAGAGAGGACCCACCTTAAAAGATTCAGCCGTTAAAAGTAGAGGCGGAAACGCTGTACCTTCAGACTTGTACAGTTCTGTTAATGTAGCCTCACAAGAAAGTTCATCTAGATGTGTATCTTGTCCGATTTACCCACTACTCAATTAGGATAGGGAATTCCTAAGTTATTTCCTCTGACACTTCATCCATTGGGAGCTCCCCAGTAGTGAAATTCAAAAATTTTTACTACCGGTTTGGTGGGCATTTCTTGGTGGGCATGGCAGGGGAAGGATACTGCAAAATCCCCATTACATCCCCACTCCTGGGGGAAGGATATTGCAAAATCCTCATTCCAACCCCACTCTGGGGCAAGGCAGAAGTAGTATTTGCCGGTTCTTCGAACTACTCAAAATTTCCACTACCAGTTCTCCAAGCTACTCAAAATTTCTGCTACTGGTTATCTAGAACCTGTCAGAACCTGCTGAATTTCACCCCTGAAGCTCTCCCCTCTCTTGTACCACTACTACCAGTCCTACCAAATTATCCTAAAAATATGTTGGGGAGAGGTGGCACCATCAGTCAGTATGATCAAATAGGGCATCCACTTAGGCTTGATTCGGTACTTACTGTCTATGATTCAAACGTAATAAAGTTAAAGTTAACTTTGAGTGAAATCAGAGTGGCTTCTAAAAACAGTACAGGCTTTGAAATTCAGCTGTAGGACTGAAAATGGGACTCTGTTTAAGCCACATGAACCTGCTTTGCAGAAGCCACAGGTAAACCACATCATACCAATGTGCAACCCTAAATAACACTAGACGTGATTTGTAATAATACATACATGCCAATTCTGGGATAGAGATTTAACATTATAAATCAGAACAACAAAGACTTAAAAGAAAATGTTTTCACTTTATTTTCAACAAGATTTGGCTTTCCAAGTCCATCTCTCTTGGAAAAAATTAGGTATGCTGCCTGATCTTATTGTAAATATCCCTGTTTGGAAAGCTTTTACCTGCTGCTCTTTATGAAAGAAACTATTTGTCAGTCAGGAAATAGCATAATAGTTCATGAATTTATATTCTTGTTTAATACTGGGGCCAGAGATCGATCAGTTATTTCTGTTTTATGTGTTGTAATTACCTATGCTTTGCAACTGCCTCACAGTCAGCACCTTAATTATTATTCAATATCTTTTTATGGTTATAGCAACCATTAGTAGGTATTTTATTTAGTAGGTACCTAAGTAAAAAATGGAGAATTTCAATATAAATCAATGATTTAAATTGGCCTCCTCCCCACTTTCCACACCTCCCTCCCCCACACTCTGATCAATTTCTCTATAGCAATTTCAATTGCTATGATTTAATTAAGCACACCTGGCAAGCTGGCTTTGCTTTTTGAGATCTTCCCCAGAAGCAGAAACTTAGGACTGATAGATAGCCTGTCTCTCAAGAGTCATATCCTGGATTGTTACAGTTGTTTAACAGGCATCAATTTACAGTTACATCTTCCATTGTCTCTATAAGAAGTCAAGCGATATGCTAAAAGTCTCCTTGCTAACAATGTGGAGTGGAGAAAATCTTTTTTTTTTTTAATCAGGTACCAGTCACAATGGGGAATGATGTCAGGAGATGTAGTTCAGGAGTTTTACAATGCCAGAGACTGCTCCTATGTGTTTTGAAGCGCTGAAGACTGCAGTATGCTGCAGCTGCCAAAAAAGCCAACACAGTTCTAGGCTGCATAAACAGAGGGATAAAATCAAGAAGTGTTAATACCCCTTTATAATGCCTTGTTAAGGCCACACTTGGAATACTGCATTCTGTTTTGGTCCCCACGATGTAAAAAAGTTGTTGAGATTCTAAAAAGAGTGCAGAGAAGTGCAACAACGAGAATTAGGAGACTGGGGGCTAAAATATATGAAGAACAGTTGCAGGAACTGGGTATGTCTAGTTTAATGAAAAGAGGGACTAGGGGAGACATGATAACAGTGTAAATGCTCCAACACTGGAAGTTTTTAAAGAAAAGACTGGATAACAATTTGACTGAAGTCCAAGGTCCTTTCCAACTCTGTTATTCTAAAAAGATGTTTGGTTTCTCTTTAGGCATGGGAGAAAAGACACTCATCCATACTGACTTGGCTAACCCAATGTAATTTTGGTCTTCACTGTGAGTCATGCTTCATTGTTACTGCCTCTCCACTTGCAATGAAGTGAAGATATACGTAGCTTCAACTGAGAACAGCATGCCTCATTATTATCCTGTGTGCTGACCTTAATTGGAAATTGATTCTTCTGCCAGACTATAACAACAAAAACAGAAATAAATATATTGCACATTTTAAGATTCCCTAAATGATCATTTTCATGATTTCATGTGAAAAAGTTAGGAATAGAATTGTCTCGTAGAACTCTATTCAATAAAAGCAAGAGAGTATCAATGCAGAATTCTTTTTAAAAAGTGAGATTTCACTTTTAAAAGGGTAAGGGGAAAAAAAAAACACCTTGCTGCTTTGGCCAGAAGAATACATGAAGCAACACTTAGTGATATGAAATATAACAAAATCTTCTGCAAGTTGAGCTGACATCATTTGCTTCCTATGGAAATAGACTTAGTTCTCTGGGTCTAAGGTTTAGAAGGTTATAATGCTTAGGACGGGAGACCCCCAAGTCCAGGTTGGCATGGCAACAACTGGGCCATGCAAAGAAGTGAAGCCCCATCCGTGGGATGGAGACAGCACGCAAAACCATGCTCTCTCCAGTCTGTGGAAAAATCTTTCTCCAAGGAACCTGTCCCTGCTGCCCAGTAGGTTGGGGGCTGCCAGCTTAGAAGATTCTAATGTTTAGCAGATTCTAATGCTGGAAAAGGTGAAAGGAAAGAGGAGAAGAAGACAACTGACAATAAGATGGGTGGATCCAATTACATTGGCAATGAGTACACCTATGCACCACCTGAAGGGCCAGGTTCACGACAAATCATTGCAGAGACAATCTATTTGGTTGCTAAGAATCAATAATGATTTGATGGCACATCGTCATAATCTTCCTGGGATAGTTTTGCAGCTTCCTTTCTCGTTTGCAGCCCAAGAATTATGAACAGTTTCCTGTCTCAGTACTAATTAATTCTGATTGAATTCAAATTTATCAAGATCAGCTAAGATTGGCTAAGTCCTACTGCCTGCTGGAGCAATAAATAATAAAATTGGATAATTAAAATACATTTTTTATTTTAAAAGCTTTAAAAAGCTGATATATCTATTTAATTGTTCAAATTGTAGCCTAGGGCAGGTGTTACAGGCAATGTCTGATAGTGCAGTTTTATTATTTCTATCTAAAAGCTGTAGTGTGGCTATTATAGACTGGTAGCCTCTGTCAGCAGTTGAAAGGTTAATGGTGGTGACTGGAAATCCCTCTTCCAAGTTCAGTAGATTTCTATGAACAGTTTATGTAGGTAGGTCTAAAACAACCATGTTATTCTACCTCTTTTGTTATTTTATTCTATAGGCAGATGAAAAGAAATATCCTCCCTTTAATTTCATGTGACGTTTTTTTTAAAATTGTTTTTAGTTCCCTGCAAATTGAAACTAATTTAAAATCAAATAATTTATATTCTCTGATTTAATCCCTAAGAGTATTTGTCCGATGAACTGATTTACAATATTTCCCATTTAAGATACTGGAAAGAGCTTTCTTGAACAAACACGGATATCCAAAAATGATTTTAAATGCAATATTTTCCTCTACACTGAGTAGAGTTTTCAGTCACCAGTCCTGAAAAGAATATGCCCTTATCTTATCCCCAGGGTGTCTGATACTCTGGATTTATTGGAACTATTTTCCCAGAATTCCCAATTAGCAATGATTATATGGGTTGTGAGTTTAGGGAACAATAGTCTCGACATATTGAGTGGGTGCCAGTGGTGTCCAGAGTATGGTGAAAAAAATCAAGATGGCAGCTGCAACAGTGTGATCAAAGTTCTGATTGTAGTCACCATCTTGACTTTTTTTAAAAAAAAACCATACCTCGAGGACACCCCTGGAGGGTGCCAAGCTGGAAGAACTGGCCAGGAGACCAATTATTATCAGAAAGCAAAGTGATTTTTCTCAACTTTAGAGATCCTTGCATTTATGAAATTCTCCTTCTTGAGCTCGCTAAATGCTCAATGGCAATGTAATCTGAATTTCGAACTTTTATTCTTGTTTTTTGCTTACAAAGCAAGACTCAAAAAAATAAAAGGCCACACGGTACTTTTCTCTGGTAGCCACATAGTGAAGTTATTTGCCTGCAGTTGCCTGCCACTCAGGTATGAAGACAGGCTGTCATTTCCTGCACCCCACTGCCCCTCACTGCCTTGCTCCAATTTCTTCAAGCCCTACAGCATTATTGTTTGATGTGTCTAGTGGAGGAATTAAAGTAGATGAAGATTGAGGATACCACTCCCTTAGGTAATATGTATTCTGATTCCCTCCAGCTATCTGGCTGACAATGCCTCTCTCCTCATCCCAGCCCCATTCCCTTCCTTGTGATGGGGGAATAATTAAAAGCCCCCTAAATTAGGTGTGGCAGAGTTGGATGTGCAGCTGAGAGCCAGAAAGGTGTGTAAACTAGTTACGTTGGAGGGGGAAGGAGCAAGTTAACGGCATGCACAATTCAGCAAAAAACAACAACAACAAAAAACCCCAAGATAACTCCTGGTTTTGATAATTATGAAATGATCTTTAACATACTTTTGCATTTCTTCCAATTGAAATTCAAAGCAAAAGGCAAAATGTGGTAGACTTGAATTGTTAGGCATTCTGGTTGCCTGAAATGTGTCCTCTAATGCAGGGGTCTCCAACCTTTGCAACTTTAAGTCTGAAGGACTTCAGCTCCCAGAAGTCTGGGAGCTGAAGTCCTTCAGACTTAAAGTTGCAAAGGTTGGAGACCCCTGCTCTAATGGTTAAAAGGTGCTATTTCTGTTTTGATAAAAGGGAGTCTATATCCAGAGCTTTTTCCTTCTCTCTCCAAAAGCAGGTCCCTCTTTTTTTCAATACATTGGAATTTCTGATATCCACAGAAGTAACATTTGAATCCTTTGCTTGATATGGAAAATTATGTAAATGGTGGGATCTGTGTTAATCGCTGTTAGTTTTGTTTCTCAAGTTTTCAAGGGGATAAAATAATGGTGTACTGTAACTTTGTTTTTCTAACCAGGTATGGCTGCAGAAGGCGACTTTAGGAGATAGTAATTTTGAAAGACCTTTAAAAAAATAATTCATTGTCTATAGTTTAGGATTTTAAGTCCCCTCCCCCCAAATTGTTTCTCTTAGACCACATTTCTCTTAATATATCCTAGTACATATGCATTTACCTAACAATAGGCTGCAGTGGTGGGATTCAAAAGCCGCAGCTTGGTGGGCGTGGTAGGGGAAGGTTACTGCAAAATCCCCATTCCTTCCTGATCAGCTGGGACTCAAGGGGCAGAGAATAAATGGGGGCGGGGCCAGTCAGAGGTGGTATTTATCGGTTCTCCGAACTACTCAAAATTTCCGCTACCGGTTCTCCAGAACTGGTCAGAACCTGCTGAATACCACCTCTGAATAGACTGGATGATCATCTGAGGAAACCTATGATTTGGCTTTTGTGAGCAGGTGACCACAAAAGGGTCACCTGATGTCTGCAAGTATAAAAAGTTGTTCCTTAGACGCACGAGGAGCAAATAGTCCCATAGGCTTTCAAATTTTCATATGGACATTTTGGTCTGCATTATCTTGCTTGCTTCTAGATGCTTTTCTATTTCTTGGGACAGTTTGTTCATTTTCTGACAGAAGGAAATTTACCAATTAAAGCAAAAATAGCAAAATACTCTGTAATAAACCAAACATAGTCTAGACTCTAGAGTCTATTTCTGAGCCTAATGATACTACTAATAACAGGGAATTTCTTGGCAATATTGCATCTATTCAAAGTCTTTTTCCACAAGAGTTACAAACTGTCCATGGGAGTTATTTCTCTTGAAAAATGACAACAATGTCCAAAATTACAACCTAATCTGAAAATAGAGTTGAGAAAATCTAATTTAATCCATTCCCCCATGATTGTGAATCTATCAGAATGGTATATACAGTCCATTCCCTTAAGTTCTCAAAGCAAAGAAAATTCTTTTATTGGAAGCCACTACAGGGAGTAGCTTTCAAAGCCTAGGACCTTCAAGAAAAGGGAAAAAAACATTTCACAGGCAGTTGTCTGCCTACCTTTTTAATTTTATAATGAATTTTAAAAATACAGTGAAATTCCTTAAGTGCTCTTAAGTTCCCGATCAAAGTCTGCTGAATATAAAGTATGCTCTTGCAAATAAATAGATATTGGTTTTGCCCAGGGTCAAAAGTCCTGTGTACATTTGTGTTCACAAAAGCATTTTTCACATTTAGTTTGAATTGATTTAACTTTTCTGGGCAGAGTTATCACTAAAGAAGCATTAGGAAAGCCCTTTATCTTCCTACCTAACTTATATTCACCATAGATCACAGCCACAATCTGACTGTTGTTAGAAGATTAACTGATTGAGTGATAATAGATTTCCTACATCTAATTGCAGTGTCACTACCCAATCAGATCTGAAGATATATATCTTTTAGAATTCTTTTTAACTCATTGTACAATACTTTATATCCTTAATATTTGTATCTCACTTGCCCAGTTCTTCTGTACTTCAGTTTTCATAATTCTAATTTATTTAGTGACGTTCACAAGCAGGTCTACTTCATTGCTCACTCCAAGTAGTAAACCGTAGCATATTCTGTAATTTCATAGCTGACAGGCTTGTTTTCTTAGTAGTATTAAAAAGTTTAAAAGTCCCTTTTAACTATCTGGAAAAACTACCAGTTTTAGTTACAAGTTGCATATTTTTGCCTTACATACCTTGTCACACTTGAGCTTCACATATTTTAAAAGATGAAATCATGGCAGCAGCTATATTCTGAAGAATACGCTATGCAAAAATAATTGCTGACTGTAGAAGGAATTGGAAAGAAGAGATCTCAATCACAAAACATCTTGTTTGTTACAGGCTGTCACGCGCCTTAAAGTTTGGCAGAGGGATTTCTTAATGACGAGTGATCTCTGCGTAGAGGACAATTGATTCAAGAATTCACGTAGGGATGTGAAGAAGGAAGTATAGTATGCAGACAAGGTTTAATAAATCATCTCCATGCTCTTTATAAATCACCCCAAGTACTCAAAAAGAGCACACACAGCATTAAGTAGGATGCTGCCATAAGTCCGTCAGGGTACAGGCTATGCGTTTGTAGCTATCTGTACTTACATTTAATATGTTCCGCTACTAATAAATTAGAAACTTGTAATAAACAAGCACAAACCTGCCTGCCTTATTAAAAATAAAAAAAGAAAGTGATGCTCTGACTGATTTGATTGAAATATCTCCATCTCAGAGGTGCTCATTACCCTGAGATGACACAACCAAGTTTTTTTCCCCTACAGAGAAACCAGAGAATCAAATCAAGCACAGCTGATTTTATAGCAAACAAAACTTTTTAAAAGATTCTTAGAATTGTATCCCTCAAAGTTGGGTCAATTTAGATAACTTGCTTGCATTCCCTTTTGCTAGTCTGGATGTCTTATTAACATGTTCTAACTTTTGTATACTTGAGTTAAAGCGGGCAGAGTTCTGGGTTCAGTATAAAACACAAAACAAGCTCTGCAACTCTGTTCCATGCTAGGCCAGTTTGCCAGAGTGAGACTATTTTTCAGATAATCTTTGATGTCAAAAATAAACAGAAAAGGCAAATGCTACGGGCAAATGTGGCTGAACAATGCCTGCAGCATGGGTGGCATCTTTTTTGTCTTGGCTAACCCTGGCAAACTTCTGCACCTGTTCTGCCTGAAAGCTGAAAGAGAACAGCTGGACAGATAGATCATCGTGTCCTCTTCCTTGTAAGGCGGAGTCAAGGCATGTAATGAACTGATTGCGTGCCATTTCTCTGCCTTTGCCTCACTTTCATGAGACAAAGAAAGAAAAGAAGACACTCTCCCCCCTCCCCCTGCATCCATGCAAAAGTATTTTGAAGAATTTTGGGTTCAACAATAAACAGAGATTTTCTTCATCACATCCTCTTAATTCACCAGCGCCTAAGCAGAGACATATGCGGATTTATAGAGAAATGACTACATCTTTCTTTCTTTCTTTCTTTCTTTCTTTCTTTCTTTCTTTCTTTCTTTCTTTCTTTCTTTCTTTCTTTCTTTCTTTCTTCCTTCCTTCCTTCCTTCTTTCTTTCTTTCTTTCTTTCTCTCTCCCTCCCTCCCTCCCTTATTTCTCTCTCTTTGTCCCCCCCCTTCTCTTTCATTTTACAGACCACTCAAGAGCACCCTGCATTTATTCCAGTTTTTTTTTAAATTTCAAAACCAGTCTGTATCTGAGGATCAAACCATTGTTCTGATGAAATCAACAGCCATTTTTTTTGCTTGCAGCAAGCAATATACAGTTTACTAGATGATATGAGAATATCTACATCTGACTTCCAGTCTTAAGAACTCAGTTGGACCACACAGTCATGCATTGACCTGCCAGATCACCCTATTGGGTGCTGCCTTGTTTTGTTTCCCTATCTATATACTAAAACTGGGATTCCTGTAACCTTTTAACTGGGCAAAACAATGCACTCTAGAGCAAAACCTTTTGAACCAACCTAGCTATTTACATAATGCATCCAAACCTATAGAATGCATCCAAAATGTAAGACCTATAACTCCATGAAATTGAAATATGTAAATTTTATAAAAACAATTTATGACATAAATAGCAATAGCACCTAAGACTTATATAGTCACTTCACAATGATGTACAGCAGGGGTCCCCAACCCCCGGTCCGTGGACCAGTGCCAGTCTGTGGCTTGATAGGAACCGGGCCGCAGGGCCGGAAAGGAGGAGGAGGGAGGACAGGGCAGCCCCCTGGGCAGAGCGTGCACCGGGGGCGGGAGAGCGCAGGTGCGGCCGCTCACGCCATTGGGGGCCCTAGAGGGGCGAGTGAGCAGACTCACCCTCCCCGCGTGCGCATGTGCCGCCTGTTCCCCCTCCCCATCCCCTCTACGCCAGCCGGTCCACGGAATTTTCTTTAAAATGAAACCGGTCCCTGGTGCAAAAAAGGTTGGGGACCCCTGATGTACAGTCCTCTCTAAGCAGTTTACAGAGTCAGCATATTTCCTCCAACAATCTGGGTCCTCATTTTACTGAATGCTGACTCAACCTTGAGCTGGTGAAGATGGAACTGCTGGCAGTCAGCAAATTTAGCCTGCAATACTGCATTCTAACCATTGAGCCACTATGGCTCATGGTAAACATTACCATTGGCTGTGGTTACTGAGTGGTTACATTACTGAGTGGCTGTGGTTTCCGGCACCCCGGTTCAGCCAGATTACTCCAACTCTGGCCATTGGGGGCGAAACACTGGCCCCCGTGGAGAGGGTGCGCAATTTGGGTGTCCTCCTGGATTCCCGGCTGTCCATGGAGGACCATGTGGCGGCCGTGGCTAGGGGGGCGTTTCATCAGGTACGCCTGATGCGCCAATTGCGCCCCTTACTGGACCGGGCTGCCCTTCGCACAGTCACTCAAGCTCTCGTGACGTCCCGACCCGACTACTGTAATGCTCTCTACATGGGGCTTCCCTTGAGGTGCACTCAAAAGCTACAGCTAGTCCAAAACGCAGCCGCGCGGGTGATTATGGGAGCCACTAGATGCTCCCACATAACACCGATCCTGCGCGAGCTGCATTGGCTTCCTGTGGTCTTTCGAGTGCGCTTCAAGGTTCTGACAACTATATTTAAAGCGCTCCATGGCTCGGGGCCTAGTTATATGCGAGACCGCCTCCTGCCCCATACATCCCTTAGACCGATACGCTCCCACAGAGAGGGCCTTCTCAGGGTGCCGTCGGCCGGACAATGTCGACTGGCAACACCCAGGAAAAGAGCCTTCTCTGTGGCGGGGCCAGCCCTCTGGAATGACCTACCCCCTGAATTACGTACCATCACCGACCTCCGCCCCTTCCGCCAATGTCTCAAGACATATTTGTTTCAACAAGCCGGCCTAGCCTAACCTCCCATGGGGACTTTTAGGTAGTTTTAAATTGGGTTTTTAAAATTTGGTTTTAGCGCAGGATAGGTTTATTTAATAGTCTTTTAAATTATATTTATTGTATTTTGTATGTTTTTAAATTTTCTGTGCGCCGCCCTGGGTCCTCTGTGGAGAAGGGCGGGATATAAATTTAAATAAAATAAAAAATAAATAAAAAAAATAAATTAAGCAGTTTATGACATAATACAAAAGTGTCATACAATATGTTTGACTGTGCTGTTTAGTTCAACATGGACTATTTTCAGGGCAGATACAACTCTGCCTATCCCAAATTTGTAAGTGAAGGAAGTATATTAGAAGTCTGCCATTGACTTCCGGTTCCGGCTCCAGCAGCGACGGGCGAGCCTAGGGTTCGTCCGCTGCTTTGTTTCTTTTCCTGCCCCCCCACGGGGGCGAGACGCCCCGTTTTTGGGGGTCTCCCGTAAAGCCGGCTTGCCTGGGTCGCCCTCTCCCAGCGGCAGCGGGGAGAAGACCCTTGTCTTCGGCTTAGGTGGAGGAGGACATGCTGCGGGGGGTTTCCCCTTCGCCAATGGTGGGCGGCATCGCTTTGTGAATATGGAGAGAGCTGGCCGTCTGAGTCGGAAGGCTTCCCGGGGCTTCGGCTGCGAGGGGGAAAGTGAGTGATTTTAAACATTTTTTTTTGCTGTCAGCCTGGGCTGAAAGAACTTGGAGGGGGGTGTTTGCTTGATAAACCCCCCCTCGGACTCAAAGCGGCACTTGAAAATGGCTCCTCGTTGCGAGGAAGCGGATATCTTTAATCCGGACTGTTTGAAACAAGGGAAAGTGATCTGTGATTTGTCTTGCAACAAAGTATCTAGGTCTGGCTGATTTGAAACAATTTTTTTTCACCACTCTCTCCTTCTGGCTCTGAGTCTGGGCGGTGGAAGATGGCTTCTCTTTGTCCCTGAATGACTATTTTACTTATGGAAAATTTCCAGCATCGCTTTGTGATTTGGACTTCCTCTTGTTATTAAAGAAGAATTTTTTTGGATTATGTGATTTCTTTTCGTTATTATAATTATTGATCCGGAAAACTGTTTCTCTTTTGGTTCCTGAACTTTTCACAATCTTGTTTGAACTTCCAGCTCCTGATTTGCCTCAACGGCCCCACCCAAAAAACGCCATTTTAGTGGCATTGACTTTAACAGCTAATTATGGCACAAAAATCAGAACTGGCAGGCTTAGAACTAAGGATGGCTTCTCTTGAATCAGTTATACAAACTTTGGTGCAAGAAATCAAGGCCCAGAGAGAAGAAAACATCAACTTTAAAAAGGAGCTACTGGACACACGGAAACAAGTGCTGGAGAACACACAGAAGAATGAAGAGTTGGAAGGGGGGCTGGCTGGGGCTAAGGGAGAGATTAAAAATGTTACTAATGAGGTTGTAGAAATAAATGGGCATGTGTTTAGGATTGATATGGAAAGGATGACATATTTTTTGAGATTTCAGAACGTTTCTGAGGAATCTGGTGAATGTCTCCCTGAACTCATGAGCACAATTATAGCAGATTATTTACATAAACCTAAGGATGAGATCAGAGGGGACATTGACCTAGCCTATAGAATAAACTCTGCTTATGCCAGGATAAATGAAGTACCCAGAGAGATACATGTTAAATTTGTTAGAAGGTCAACCAGAGAGGAAATCTTGAAGGTGCAAAGAGGAGGACCGTTAATTTACCAACAAAAGGAGGTTGCCATCTTGAAGCAGATCCCAAGGAAGATTAGAGAAGCGAGAAGGGAATTTTCTTTCTTGTCTAAAAAATTGTTTGATCACGGGATCTGGTTCAAGTGGGTGATGCCCGAAGGGATGCTGGTGTTCTGGGAAGGAGGAAGAGTGAGGATTAAAACAGTTGCTGAGGCGGAAGCCTTTCTTAAAAAACATTCCTCTGTCCTGGGGGAAGATCCAGAGGGGGCAGGGGGGGCCACGGCCCCGCCTGCTGGGGGCCTGGAAGGAGGGATAGAAGACACAATTGCCAAGAGACTTAGATCTAAAAAATAACTTTGCCTTGATTTTTTGAGTAATATTGTATAACATGTGTATCTGGATTTTTGCAAATGACTGACAGCATAGAAAGAACTTAGATATATGTACTTGTTTTCACTTTGTAGTATTATGAAAAATGTTTTTTGTTAATGATTTATTATGAGGCTCCGGCAGGACCGACGACTTCGACGCGAAAGCTCTCAAAATTTCTTTGTATCTCTTACCCTACCCTATTGAAAAACTGTAAAACCAATAAACCTTTTTCAATATAAAAAAAAAGAAGTCTGCCATTGTAGAAGGTCTTGGAGCATCTCGTAAGGTAATACCTCTGAAACAATGACTCAGTGGGGCAGGGGTTGCCTAGTTGCCTAATGTCCATTTACTGTAGTTAAAATTAAAATGTCATATCCCAGTACAGAGGTGGGTTCTGGCAGGCACCACTGCCGATTCGCTTGTGGGCGTGCTGCACAATGAAATAAAAATTGTTCTGTGCATGCACAGAAGCAAAAAAAGAAGAGAACCAGTTTGGGGGTGTGGCAGGCCTTGGTTGCTGCCAGTTCCAGCAAACCATGCAGCCAAACCACTACTGGTTCGTCCAAACCAGTCCAAAATGGTAGGAACCCACCATTGTCCCAGGATTAGAAAAAGAATAAATTATGCTTATAGAAAGAACTCTAAATTAACCTTTTGTTTTAGAAGTTGCCTTTTTTCAAAACAGAAAGCAAAAAACAGTTTTATTAATCTCAATCTGACATAACGTATAATCAGCCTTTCTTGCTAATAGCCTATTAACCCAAAGTGTCATCTGTTCAACACATATATGAAGCTGCTGGGCGAGATCGTTCGTGGTTTTGGGGTGGGATATCATCTGTACGCTGATGACACTCAGTTGTACATATCCACCCCAGACCACCCCAACGATGCCGCCGAGGTGTTGTCCCTGTGTTTGGAGGCCGTACAGATCTGGATGGGTAGTAACAAACTCAAGCTCAACCCATCCAAGACTGAGTGGCTGTGGTTTCCGGCACCCCGGTTCAGCCAGATTACTCCAACTCTGGCCATTGGGGGCGAAACACTGGCCCCCGTGGAGAGGGCACACAATTTGGGTGTCCCCCTGGATTCCCGGCTGTCCATGGAGGACCATGTGGCGGCCGTGGCCAGGGAGGCGTTTCATCAGGTACACCTGATGCGCCAATTGCACCCCTTACTGGACCGGGCTGCCCTCCGCACAGTCACTCAAGCACTCGTGACATTCCGACTCGACTACTGCAATGCTCTCTACATGGGGCTTCCCTTGAGGTGCACTCGAAAGCTACAGTTAGTCCAGAATGCAGCCGCACGGGTGATTATGGGAGCCCCTAGATACTCCCATATACAGTAACACCGATCCTGCACGAGCTGCACTGGCTTCCTGTGGTCTTTCGGGTGCACTTCAAGGTTTTGATGACCATCTTTAAAGCGCTCCATGGCTCGGGGCCTAGTTATATGTGAGACCGTCTCCTGCCCCATACATCCCTTTGGCTGATCCGCTCCCACAGAGAGGGCCTTCTCAGGGTACCGTCAGCCAGGCAATGCTGACTGGCGACACCTAGGGGAAGAGCCTTCTCTGTGGCGGGCCCTGCCCTTTGGAACGACCTACCCCCTGAACTTCGTACCATCTCGGACCTCCGCCTAAAGACACATCTCTTTCAGCAAGCCGGCCTAGCGTAACCTCCCGTCGGGGCTATTTTAGATAGTTTTAAATTGGGGATTTTAATTTGGATTTTAGCATAGGACCGTAATTTAATATGTTTTTAAATTTTGTATTTTGCCATTTTATATGTTTTTAAATTCCTGTGCGCCGCCCTGGGTCCTTCGTGGAGAAGGGCGGGATATAAATTTAATTAAATAAAATAAAATAAAAAAATCTTGGTCTTAAGAGTTCCATGTTACCCAGGAGCAAGATAAAATTATTATTTAGGTGCTTTTTCCAGGAGAAATATATTTTTAGACAGCCAGTGATGTAGGGATTAAGTCAGGATTTCACAACTTTTAAGACTCGTGGACTTCAACTCCCAGGATTCTCCAGCTATTCTAGCTAGGGAATTCTGGGAATTGAAACCCACAGGTCTTAAAATTGCCAAAGTTGGGAAACCCTGGATTAAGGTCTTGGACTATCACTGGAAAGTTTCTGGCTCATGTTCACTCTCATCCATGGAGGCTCATTGAGTGACTATGTCCCAGTCATTATTTATGAATTCAGCCCTAACTACCTCACAGGATGATTGTTAGAAAAATGGGAAGAGGAAGCACTATGCTTGCTGCCTTCAATTCCTGAAAGAAAAGTAGGACCCTTTCCCCCAAAGTGTTCATCCACTCGCTGGACTTTTAAGAAATATTTTTCATAGGTGAGTGTATTGTATTATCGCATGGAGCAGATGCTTGAATCTTCTTTGCAGTTGTTTTGTTCATCCATACATTGATTGATTTAACAGAAAGTGAAAACAGAGCTGATACATAAATTAGAAGAATATTGAAGAAAAGCTGAAAGTAAAAACTGAAATATAGACAGTCATAAAGGAAAGCAAATTACTATCTGATAGATATTGCATTTGGATCAAATTATAATATCTGATAATACTGTTTTGTAATCTGTTGATAATTTTGTTTTTTATACTAGTGACATATTTCAGTTATTTATTTAGTGACATTCAGATTAATCAGTTCCTCTTTTGTCCAATTGATTTCAGTTAGAAAAAAGAACTGCTAATTTGAGTCTGTATTCTTTGATTTATCTTTATTTATTTTATTTATTTTTTATTTATTTTTCGAATTTATATCCCGCCCTTCTCCTTGTTAGGACCCAGGGCGGCGATAGATTTAATAGTATTAGAATTAATAGCTTCAGCTTGCCAAGTAGTAACATATTGTATATTTAATGTATAGTATATTTCCCTTACTCAGGTACACATTTTTATTTTATTTGTTTATTTATTTTACTTATATATGAGTATTTGAAAATAATTGTATATTTAAATTTTCAATTACAGTAAAACCAACAGGACCTACAGAAGATCATAAATGCTTCTGACCATGACCACATTGGGTTCCAACCAAAAAAGTCACAATTTTTTTTCCATTCCAATTTCTCCTTCTGCGCCATTTTTTTTGTAAGTGCCAAATTTCCAAAGTTAGGTTCGGGTCAGGACAAAATAGATTTGCAACCAAAAGTTTTGGAACAAATTCTGGGGGTGACCAGAGGTTCTACTGCAGTTGTCAACTTTTTAACTAAGCTGCGTTCTGATCAATACCCAATTACATACAATTGTTTTTCATGTCCTGGACCACAGAGGCAAAAACACAAAATACACTTAATATAATAGATTCCAATATCTACTAGGGAAGTTCTACCAATTCAAAAATGCTAAATCAGTTTAGAATGATGTGCATGAAATATTTTCAGTTTTAAATAAAACATGAAATCACGTATGAGAGATGTATGTATCTCAGGACAGACAGTGTATATTACCTTTGATATGTGATCCATAATTAGAAAAAAAAATGTTGAAAGAGGCATGATACCTGTCAATTATCAGCTAGCAGAAAATTCAACTGAAATACATAATTCATCAAGATGCTGTCCTTTGTTGTTAAGCTGATTGATACCACTCTGTAATAGAACATACTTTATTCAAAAGAAAGTGAATCTGGGTAAAATCTGATGCACTGTATTGATTTTAAAATATGCACGAGATGTAAAATGTTAGCTACCGTATTAAAGCACAGTAAAGTCCATACATCTGTTGCATAAAGCAAGAAATAACACTTCCAATGTTAGGTAGTCATTAGAGTCACTAGAAAATGTATTGCAGGTTAGTCAACTGTAAAATTTTAATGGGGATATGACATATTTACTTTCTTTTCAACTAGTTTACTAGTTTTTGTAATTTATATCTTTACGCTATATAAACTACATTATACTGACTAATTAGTAAGACAGCCAACATGATTAATCTCAAAATAAGAAAAATAATTGAAGTTAAATATTAATTTAGAAAAAAATAATTCAATGTAAATGAAAAAGAAAACCAGGAAGCTTTCAAGTAAAAACTACACAAATAGTACACCAGAAATGAAAGGCTAAAGCTATCACTCTGTTTTTCCTTCCTGTCTTTGTTATTGGCTCTTTTCTTACTGTTCCTTTTGTTTTACTAGGTTTCTTCCCTGCAGCTGGGAATGTCATCTTACAAATGAGCAAACCTTTCAGATTCTGGGACTCTTCATCATGGCTGACTATCCAATAGTCCTTGAGCCAGAAGAAATCTATGCTGGCATAAACTGCTACAGTCTCTAGCAAATCCTATTGCTTGCAAACACACTGCTGGCAAATGGCACTGTCCTTCTTTATGGTATGCAGGCAGAGATAGTTTGATTGTTCCATACTGGCTTTCTTACCTTCCCACTCAACATCACCAATGACGGAAAACCATCCATCAGCCACTGTCCTTAATATGTGAAGCATAAAATGGTGCTCTCAGTTGTGTCCTTTTGCATTCTTGTTTACTGCTATTCCAGAAGAGAGGGCCAAACCCAGGTGCAAAATCATCCTGAGAGCTAGCAGCAGAGGAGATAGCTGTACAGTGAAGTGGGAGAGAGAAAGGACTTTCTGCCTCACATTACCATGAACTCCTTCCACTACTACTATTGGTCAGTGTTTCTACTCAGGGGATTAATACAGAGATTGGATGGCCAGAGAGGCAGAGGCCAGTCTGAAAGATCTAGATACTACCTGCCATCTGAAACAGGATGCTCTGGAAGCCAGTGATAGGAACTGGAGGGAAGGAGCATGTCATGCCAAGAATAGCCAACTGATATTGGGCTAGTTTGTCTATCTACGGGCCACCTGATTGTATCACATGGTTGGTAAAACATGACATGTTGCTATGAGCAGGGGAAAATATTGTCACCAGTAGAATTTAAAGTTGACTTAGGAATTGATTTAGGGATAAGAGGAAGGTATCAGGGGGACCCAGCAAAATAAAAAGAGAAAGTTGCTGATATATGTTTCTGTTGCAGCTAGATGCAAATGAGGAATGATTCTTAATTTGCTAGTCATCCAATTTCTCAGTGATTCATTTTGCTCCGCAATGCCTCTCTGGTCAGATTTCTTTGTCAGCAATCTTCTTTTGATTGGTCAAGAGTAAGAAGCTTTCCCTTGCTGATCTATACTCATTCATGTTGCAAAGTGGATTTTCTCCATAATGGATGGTATACCCTTTTGCATTCTCAGAAACTGATTCATTTGATCATTATTACCTAACCACAAAGGAGCATGGATCATGAATTAAGTGCAAGCTAAGCAGGAAGTCTCCTCTGTGTACAAACAGCAGTGTAGAAGGAAGTACACTGAAGTTTTGCTGTGCTGCCTCATCATGGTAGGGGGATGATCCTGGAAGTAACAAATTGAGAATGCAGTGGATCTATTCACATCCAATATCTTGAATGCATATTGAATAAAGATGGACTGGAAGAAGATGAGCATAATATAAAAATTGGAGGGAGAAAGAAATAGCTGAAAAGATCTGCAAGCTCTAGGAATAGAAGTAAAGTGAATACTTGGCACTAAGGTAAAATATAAAGATGAAACTCATGGTACGGCTACCAACCTTAGAATTGAAATGAAAATTCTGAAGTGATAGACAAGTTCCATCTTTTAGTATCAACTATCAATAATAAAGGAAACAATAGTCAAGAAATATGTCACTTGGTAGAGCAGTTGTAAAGATCTTGGAAAAGAGATTCAAATATTGGGGGAACCTACAAAGATCAAAATGTTGTAGGCATTGACATTCACTATCACTGTCTATGGAAATGAAAATTGGATTTTGAAAAAGCAGAATAGAAAGAATAGGGGTACTTCTGAAGTTTGCTGCTGGAGACGACTCCTGAGAATACCATACATGGCCAACAAACCAACTGAGATTTCTCACTCAAGGCAGGAATTCAAATGATCATAATTTGGACACATTATGTGATGACCTAGCACTCTAGAAAAATTTATAATGGTGGAAAAGGTGGAAGGAAAAAGTATGAGCAGCAAAGGTAAGTGGTCTTAATTCAAGTGTAATGGATGCACAGCTGGAAGATCTGAAAATTGGGGACAGATGGAAAGAGATGTTGTCTCTAAGGGTCCACACCAACTTGATGGCACTCAAATGAACACTGCAAATGAATTGTACTGGCTTGGATGATAGCAGTCAAATATTCAGATATTTGAAGGACTATCATTTATAAGACAGAAGAAAGTTGATTTTAGTTGAGCATCAGAAAAAAACAAATCCTAACAGGAAAAGCTGTTCAACAGCAGAACAGATTGTCTTGGAAAGTATTTAAACAGAGGCTGGATGGTCATCTGTCATAGATGCTGTAATGGTTGATTCCTGAACTTTAGGGACTAAAGTCTGTGCTATAGGGACTTGTACTAGATGATCTCCAAAGCTCCTTTCAATCCTTACATTCTATAAACTTAGGATTTTATGAATTTCTGCTTGCACAAAGTAAAGCAGCCAAAATGATATGAATCAAATTGAATCACAAAGATATGTGAATTATATAATATGTAATCATGTTGCATAAAAGCACCCATCCTCATCTCTCTCTAAACGTCCCACAAATATTCTTTGTGCCCCACTTTTAAGTTACTTCTGCTATTGCTTTTCTCCAACATATATAAAAGAGTTTACTGCTCTTTTGAAAAAGTGCTAGGGCAATTTTTTAAGAGAACAATATAATCAGATTCTAGATTCAGTTTCTTTGTCAGGATTTTAATAGAATTATTTTTTAAAAAGTTTGCATTATTTATTAATTACAGTAACATTTGATTTACTTTGCTTTCAGTTCACCTGCCAAGCTAAGAGGCAATCTGGCTCACCAATGCATGTTTGTATCACAGATTAATCCCCTTAGAAATTAACTGAAATGACTTATTAGAAATGAAAGCAAACATTTTGCCTGTAACACAGTCTGAATGGTCTCCACCCTTTGTAGACAGTAATTGAGTTGAATGTGGGGTATGATAGCAAAATTAAAGAAAACTGGAACAGCAAGTTTTAGGAGTCTTGCAAGCTGTGATAAAGGCTTTAAAAATGCCTGTAAGAAAAATAAGCAAAAACTAGAGAGGAAAAAAAAACCCTCAGTGTTTATAATATGCATAAAGTTGCTTTAGTAATATATTGACATAGTTACAAAAATAATTGGTGTATCTCTTCTTGGTAAGAAGGTAACATTGTCACCTGAAATGATGTCTGTATCACAACTTCAGATAAACGACAGTCTGGAGTTTTAATGAAATAGTATAAATGACAAACTGGTAAGTCTTGTTTTAAATAAATGTACTATAAAATTACTATATGTGCATTGCTTGGGGTGAACAACACACGCTAGATTGATTATATCACTACAATGTTATATTTTTCAATAATATTAGGGGTACTTGGTAAAATACCTTCTAGTGGCTTCAGCAACTTCTCCCACTAGTTTCTCATTTCTCTTGATTTTTTTTCTTTCTTCCTTGACACTTCATTTTGTGGTTGCACTACAGAGCTATGGACTTGTAAACAGAAATTTTGCCCCAGAGGAATCACTACTAATTGCCTTCACAGTATTGCATTTATGCAGTTCAGAAAATTGTTTCTAAAATCAAATTTTCTCACAACATAGAATTGAGGAGCAATAATCTCAAGTACTGGAGAACAAAGAGAACAAAAAATAAAATGGGCAATTATACTCTTTCCTCCAGACTATTTTGGATAGAAAGAAAGAAGTAAAAGCAAATGTACAGAGTGGGCTTCAGTCTATCCTTGTCTACAATACATCAGAGTTAAAGATAGTACTGGTCATATACATACTGTTGTAGGAATTCATGAAGTCAAATAGTGTTAAGCCATGGTTTGAATTTCATTTGTTCCAACAAAAATGATTGATTAGTTTCATACATTGAGTGAAGAACAAACTGCAGTAAATCCAAGAATGTTTCAAATTTACTTAAAATATAATTTCACTTTCTACAATGGAAAAGAGGGAAGAACGCAAAACTTCTAAGATGAACTTGATTTTGTACATATACTTCTAATGAATCCCAAATATATTTTCCCAGACTTGTGACATTAACCATGCATTCTTATTTTTTAAGTAGAGTGAAACATAAAACGTATTTTATGGAAGAGAAAATCTTGGTTATCCCTTTCCTAATATTGAACAGGCTACTATTCCAAAAAAGCAATAACATAAACAAAAAATTAAATGTAAAGTATTAGTACTTTCCCAATTATGATTCAAGAGAGCATTAATGAATAATGGGGCAAAGCTTGAATAGCTTTATGCTTTGTGCTATAATGAAACACAGACAACATGGAGGACAAAATGACTAGAAAAAGTATGTTTTATATTTTTTGAGATAAAAAAGAATCAACAGATTTGAATGAGGTATATTTACATCATTTCAGAATAGAGGGAATTCAAACAAACTACAGTAAATAGTTTATCAGTACGTTGCTAGTTTATCACAGATATTTGGAAGATGAGTTTCACTCCAGAGTATTATCCTGACTGACTGACTTATCCCTAAGTACCATGTTGTCAAAGAGCAGCTAAAATAAAGAAGTGTTGAGTTCAAGGAAATGCAAGGACTGAATAGCTACCAAAAGCATTGTGAAGAGTCAGAGTTTGGTTGCAATCACAGTATTTGGACTGTAGAGTTTCCAAGTTCTGCTCAGTTGCTCCTTTGTTTATGTCACTGCAGGACAGGCAGGAGGGAAAACTATGAAGTACGCAACAACCAGGTAGAAGCATCAGGGTTCTCTTGTTTCTAGCTGCCACAAGACTCATGTCTGTCCAGTTTCTCTCAGAGCAACAGAGAAGAGAAAACATAGTCCTAGGGTGGTAACAGGTATACAAAATACAAATTATAGGTGAGTAAGAGGCATTCTCAGTGAGCTGACTCCATTCATTCCCATCACAATCCAAACAAGTAATTATCGCTTGGATACACATTGTGAAGATTATACGTACTTTACCTTTGTTTCCCAACCATTTTTTTGCCTATCTAAGCCAAATGTGATATCAGTATAAGTATATATATTGTATAATTAGTGTGGGAATACATCAAGTGATGCATGGCTGATACTTATTCATGTTGGGAAATGGCACTGGTATACAGCTCAAATCCTACAGGCAGGTTGCATAAGATTTAAACAGCTTTAAAATGAATGTTGAACTAGGATACAATTGCCACCAAGGAAAAGTATAGTACTGTGATACACAATTCTTGCAATTTTATTTCAAAACACAATCATAATTCTCTGAAGAACTTTTTCTGTCGATATCATCTTCACTGTTTACCATGTTCTGAGCATGCAAATACAACGCTCACAGTTGACAATTTTATAATTGAATTCAAAATAAAACCATTCAATATCACACAATCAGCAATATGCAACAAATAGTTACGGATGCCAGTTCTGAGCTTTTAGGGGTTCTTGCAGTTCTACTTCATTGTGTGTAGTACATACATCCAAATACAGCATATCTGCATGGATCTCTATTTATCTTGCATGGGAGATGACAGAAATCTGCTATTATTGCTGCTACTGCAGTATAATGTTTGTGTTAACGTCTCCTATAAAAAAGAGCCAGAGGCTTCACCAGTAGCAATGCCATTGAGAAACCAGATTGCATAGGTTTCTACTCTCACTCTAGCTGAAATGCCAATTCCCTACAGAAACTCTTGCACATAAAAAGCCTGTTTCCTGTTGGCATTTTCCAATGTTCAGCGATGCTAGTATCTGTATATAGTTCTACAGAGTGTACGGAAAGGACTTTGTGATTGTATTAACATAGTTTCATTTGATTTACAGGGTTATTGTAAAATCTTTAGAATCCAGAATGGAAATCTCCACGTTTGCCATAGAATCTCCTTTTAGTCAGAGGGTGGATTCATTGGCCAGATAAGGAGCAAAAAGATTTTCAGATTCTTACTCTTTTATTTTATTAAACACTGCCTTTCCAATTATTCCCTTTAGAGAGAAATAGAGAAAAATAGGAAAATGATGTTTTTAATGATTAAACAACCAAGGCTGAAAGTAGAAGAGCTTTTGTTTTGCCCATCCACACATACACAGCTTGTAGTAGGGCCCAAAAAAATAAGGCCCAAAAAAATAAAAAAAATCATCCCTGGGTTACCATTTTTGCTTTATTTCTCCTCTCCCTGAGCTTGCAAAAAGAACTACCAGGTTTTGCGTAGTGACAAAGAGAACCAGCATCAAAGCAGTTCAGACAACAAACACATCTTTTTGAGAAAAGATCAACAACTGAGGCTGAGCCAGTATATAGTGTCCTCACTCAGCATGTTGCTTTCAGGCAGAATTTAAGGGAGGCCACCTGGTTTAATCCCTGGTTCATTACAGAAGCACAAATGAAGACATAGCTAAAAAGTGTTTGCTCAGCCTCTGCTTGAACACATCCAGTAAAGGGGAGCTCAAAACAAGATTCCATACAGAATTTCCCTTAAATTTCCAATCTCAATCTGAAAAAATGGAAAACACTCCCATCTTTAGGGAGATTAATAGGTTGAGTTCATTTGTGAATCTTGAATTTGAAGACCATGTGACTCATGCACCAATAACCTACATGGATAATCATTTGTACGTAGGTGGGAAAAGATTCCCACTCTCCTGGTCAGCTGTACATAGGATGGGTAGAATCTGCTCAATAAAACTTATTTTCAAGGTTTGAAATACTGCAGTAAAACTAGGGCTATCCTTAAAAAGGGCTGGCAGGGTAGCTGAAGCTAAAAATGGTAACTTTTGCAGTAATAGAACTGAACACCCTCACAATGAGATGGCAGAGAGCCATACCTGAATGCAGCATCTTGCGGATTTTTATAGGAATGGCAATGCCTGTAGTTTGTATCAACCAGCTGAGAAACAGCAGTGCTGCAGCTGAACTTGGCAAAATGTAGGAGTACTTTGGTCATGCAGAGAACAAGGCAGTGTCAATCTGCCTTGTCTAGAGTTTGATTAATTGGGGAGTCAACTATTGGGTAAGCAAGTCAATTCTAGAAGCTATTGCATCATATTCTTCCTCAGCATGTTCTGGAGTGTGGCAGATAGGAAAAAAAATCTGTGACTCTGCTACTGACTCAAGTATTTCATAGGTTCTTTTGGGGGGAAAAGCTGCTCCCCCTTGCATTGGTGCACCTAAATATCTGCTATTGTTCGAAGTGTTTCAATGGCATTGACACATCATGTCATAATCTAATGACCACAAGGGGGCAGTGGGTGTAAATAGTTAAGAATTTACTATGTCCTCTCTGTCACTCTGCTTGCTCTTTGTCTAAGATATTGTTAATTTCATGTCACTTCCTTCTGCCTTTGTTCTCAGGCATACATGCATGCATGAAGTATATGCATTGTGGCTCTTCTCCTGGGAGGCTTTACCTCTCTCAAGATATTTCCTTAAATAAATCCACCACTATAGTTAGAAAATCTGCTTCACTAATTAGTGCTCAGATTCCACAATTTCAGGAGTTCTCATATGCAATTTCCAGCAACTGTACCATAAATTGACCATTAACATTTTTGCAATGGAATAAAGTTTATTGAACATAAACTGATCTTGGTTGATTGGAGGGATGGGATACAATATTAAGAGATAATTTGGATGGAAGTTACCTGGGCCACCTTGGATGATACATAAATTCTAGCAATTACTGAAGATTATGTGTGTACATTCACACACACACACACACACACAATTTATATATAATGTCTGCCTTTTCCAGTGAGATTGATTTAGAGAAAAAGTCGAAGGAAGAATCTTCAAGTCCATTCAATTTAGCTTAATGACTCCGTGTCTAAAATCCAGAGCTCCAGGACAAAACATTCGTACTTGAATTCACTCTTGTGTAACTGTAGTAAAGCACTGTGACTAAAAATGCTATTTTACTTGTTAACAAGGCAGTTTAGCTTTCCTACAGGCAAAATGAACTTCCTAGATTTTCTAAGTGGGTAGTCTGTTGCAGAAGACATAGTCATTTTATTATTAATATAATAAATACTCTTAGGTTTTTACTTTGATTGTATTAATCTGTGATGTAATTCTTCTAATCAATGACCTGGAAGAAGGCACTTAATACTAATGCTTGCCATTAAATAATACAACGGAACTTGAGCACTACACTGTCCATCAGTAACAAAAACTTTATGGACTCCTTAGAGTTTCATGTAAACCTTTTGATTCAAATTGGATCTGCATTCAGTTTTTCATTAAACCAGGATACAGCAGACTGTGCCTTTCTGGTGAATAGGCAGAAAACAAGCATTTAGGTAGGTTCTCATCCCATTAGTATAATTCACAAATTAAGCAAAGAAAATGTATTTTACTTTCAGTTTATGTTTGCCTTTCTTCTTTTAAAGAAAACACTTTGTCATTATTCTCTTAATTTCTAATGTTTAGGCTACCATTGCCATTACTATTGTGCCCAAGTCATCTACTGAATGCACAAGGAAGGCATAAAGGCAACTGGAGGTTTTGCAGAAGTACAAAGGAAATTTAAAGAAGAAAAGCTAGTGGAGAAAATTGTAAAAACCAGCAGAACAATAAACATGGAACAATTATTGGAAAGGACAAATGAGGAATTTCGATGAGAAAAAATAAGGAAGTGGCAGTGAATATAGCAAACTATTATTTTTGCTTATTTAGCACAATCTTTACCTAATCTCAAATTAATTTTCTGCAGATTATTAAATTCCCCCCAAAACATCTAGGTAAAAATGGAGATTTATGGGGGACAAAATGTTCCAGCTTATTTTTGATCTTCCTTTTAAATGGATTATGACAGAGAAAGGTAAGACAAACTGAGCAAGTGGTTTACCAGTGCTTTTCTGTGTTCTGCTTTGCTCCCCCTAAACTTTTTCTGGTTTCTCACTAATTATTTAATTTTAAAGAAATGTTATCAGAAAAGAAAGGAGGAAAGAATGGCAGGTTAAAAAAAAACTCCAATTAGTACATTTATGTTAAAGGAGTTTTAAATATTCCAAATATAATTATTTTTAATATCCTCTTTACTACATGGATCATAGAAATAGTTTTTCATTAAAACTGGTTATATAATCACAAATGAGTTGTGTATTGTTAATCACAGCCAAAATCTATTGCCAAGTATAAATAATAGGATTGGGTCTATTGAAGGAAAGAGTTTTTAATGGTTATAGAAAGCCAAAAAGGATAATAAACTGGAACAAACCTGGCATGGTACACCTAATCTACAGAGAGCTATATGTTATATAATTAAATTTTGTTAAAATTAAGAATAAAAATAGCTAGGAACCGAAGTTGATGAATATCAGGCCTATCTTATAACATAAATCAACAAGATCCTGAATTTACTGAAGTATATACACTACAAAGCCAAGAAACAAACCTGTGTGGTTATACAGCAGGTTTTCTTTATTTTTTTAAGCACAGTTGGAATCTCAGATTTCCTAATCAAGATCTCACTATAGTGGTTTAGAAGTCAACCATAGAAGAGTTGAGTCTGAGATAAATAAAGCAGAAGGCAGCAAATATTTTACATACTGATACATTAGGTTGCGGATGCAAGCATATATAACTGAAGGCAAAGAACACTTTTGGTGGTAGATGCATTAGTATTTCAATAAGTCAATATAACTTATGTAAAATAAAAGGAAAAAAGTGGAATCATGTTGAAAAATGTATAATATATTTTGTGGTGTGAATGTTTGTATTGTTTTAATGTTTTTGTAAATTGTTTTGTTTTAGAATTGTAGGTCATTTAGGAGAGTAGGGGGCTATAGAAATTGAATAAAGAGCCAAATCATGAGTTGAAAAACATATTAAATTTAAACCTAAGATAGGAAATTTACTTGTGGCTATAAGGGTTTTTTTCCTGCTGGGTTACAAATATCAATTAATACAATTATTTATTTGCCCCAATGTCATGTGATCTCAAAGACCCTACAAACCTGGGATCCTATCTTATGAGTTTGTCCACTTTCTATTAAATGCATGACTCATAATCAGCTGCACTATCATGGTATCCATTTGCCATAGCAGTCTAGCAGTGATGACGAACCTATGGCACGCGTGCCACAGGTGGCACGTGGAGCCATTTGGCAGGGCACGCAAAGGGTTGCCCTGTCAGCTACGAGTAAACCGGAAGTGACTTCCAGTTTGCTCATAGGGCTGTTTTTAGTCCACCGGAGCCTTCAGGGAAGCTCCTGAAGGCCTGGGGGGGGGGGAGCTGTTTTTGCCCTCCCCAGGCTCCTATAAAGCCTCTGGAGCCTGGGGAGGGCCAAAAAAGCATGTAAAAATGGGGGGGGGGGTGTGCATGCCTGTCATGTGTGCTTGCACACTAGGGGTGCACGCATTGCATTATGGGTGCGGCACACCCATGCATGACCCCCCTGTGCCCCCCCCTTATGGCACGTGAGTTTAAAAAGGTTCGCCATCGCTGGTCTAGCATAACAATTATTTTGTAAGTTTATCTGCCATGTTCTGGTAGTTGCAGCAGGATAAAACTTCAAAAACACCATTGGCTGAAATATGTTATCCTTACCTGTGCTAAAACAAAATTTGCTTTCTATACATCCACTTACTTTGGCATACAAATTTGTTCCCAACTTGTTAGTTGAGAAGTCATGTCAGACCAACCGCGACCCCATGAACAATGTTCCTCCAGGCCTTCCTGTTCTCTACCATCCTCTGGAGTTCATTTAAGCCTACTGCTTCAGTGACTCCATCCAGCCACCACATTCTCTGTGGTCGCCTTCTTCTTTTGCCCTTAATCTTTCCCAGCATTTAGCTCTTCTCCAGTGAGTCCTTCCTTCTCATTAGGTGGCCAAAGTATTTGAGTTTCATCTTCAGGATCTGGCCTTCTAAAGATCAGTCAAGGTTGATCTCCTCTAGGACTGACTGGTTTGATTGCTTTGCAGTCCAAGGGACTCACAGGAGTCTTCTCCAGCTCCACAGTTCAAAGGCCTCAATTCTTTGGCACTCAGTCTCTCTTATGGTCCATTTTTCAGAGCCATATATTGCAACTGGGCAAATATTTTTTCTAAATATTTTTGCAATATAGGAACACCTCATTTTGGCAGTGGTTTGCTCTCCAAGCTTGTTTCAATTTAGTTCCTGAACGTTTCCTTACCAGACTAGGTATCATCAACACGATTTTCTTGTCTTATTTTCCTTACCTTATAAATGTCTTGTGTGCCAGTGTGGTCAGTTGGTTGTTTGATTGGTTGGTCGTTTGAGGCTATATTTAAATTCTGAGCAGCTGATTGGTTCTCATTGATTGTTCAAATGGCCTGGTTTCTTACATATTCATATGCTGGATCTAGATCAATATGCTTGTTAATTGCTCCTTTAGTAGAATACCAGGTTTCAATAAATTTACTTGTGTGGAGTGTATTAGCATAGCCAATGATTTTTGTTCGAACGAACAATACCTCAATGCCTAGTCAAAAAGAACTAATGAATAATAAAAATATATTTTATTACCTTTGCTTTCAGGATGTGCTCTTTTCATATGTGCTGTGTCAAGAATTTTTAAGATCCATTGGGTCTCTGGCTTGAATTGAACTGCCATACATGTGTAGTACATCTTTTCTTAACAATAAAGGAAATCAATTTGTGGGCTTTTCTGTGTGCAAGTGTGTGAATATAAATGCATTCCACAATCTTTATTACTTTACTTGAGATTTCCCTTTCTGTTCATTCTGTAACAGATTAAGTCAGACTCATTTTCTTCAAATTAACAGGAAATTACAAAGGACAAATTCCAGACAAAGATTATAATTTAAACGAATGTCCATTTCAAAGCCAAGAGGTACATTGATGGAAAAATGATGGGAGTCTAGAGATCCATCACTTTGCTATTCTTTACTTTTACATGTCATATGCTATTAGTTTAATTTGCAAGTTATTTTCCAGAATTTGTCCTTATATAGAAACAGAGCTGTTCTAAAAACATGACACAAGACAAGTGATACATATTTCATCATTTTCTGAACTGAAGTATAAGATAGAATGTGCTTCTTTATCTCAGATATCTTTACATAATGGTTTAGAAAAATCTTTTTAAACTTAACATAAAAACATTCATGCATATGCTCATTTACTAAGGAAGCTTCTTAATGAATTTTAGTATTTTATCTTCCTTATGTATATTCAGAGCATTGTTCTGGTGGTAGCATTTTTACTGTCCTTCTTATAAAACTTTCTTTTCTCAAATAAAAAAAAGCCCAAAGATTAAAATCAACAAACCATTTGCTTCATCTTCATAATTCCTTCATGCATATTTTCTTATAATAGTTATGTTGTATAGTAGTTGTGTTAAATTCTTAGCATCTTTTTGATAATAATTTAATACTTCTCATGTCAATTTATTAGAAACAAAATTTGATTTGCAAGATGGAAATCAATGCTGCTGTATAAAATTTCCTGGTTGTCTCATTTGAATTTATATTTGCACTCTATGGACTGCTTCTAATGTTGGATGATGTTAAAATGGTATGTTTTCCTTCTTTCTGCATCCCCCATCTCCCAAAGAAAGCTGATCTGGATAGCTATAACAGCATGAAAACTGATACTAGATAAAGTATAAAGATAGATAAAGCTTCAGATAAAGAAAGAACAAAGGTACTTCTATGTTAACTTTGGTTTCATTTCAAACAATTGCATGAAATGTGGACTCAAATCCTCAGTCAAGACTAAAAGTACTTTTTTAAAACCATAATTTCTTTAGATTGAAAAAGAATTGTTATTGTAGCTTGAATCTATTGAAAGGCAACTGTCAGCACCAAGTTCAATTGCTTTCATAAGCAACAATTGCATAGAAGAGGCCCTCTGGATCCCACTTAATGTTATCTAAGAAGTATACGTTAAATTGAAATTGTTTAGTAATCATTAACCAGAGCAGATGGTTAATACCAATAGTTTTCTTTAAACATTAAATGGTTTAATATTATCCAGTTTGTTAACATGGTGGCATTAAGCTTTTCACCGTAGGGTGCCCACTTTTATTTAAGTTGGACCATATGCTAAGTGAGCTTATATTATTCATCTAAATTTAAGTGGTATCTGTTTGTAGAAATAAGGCTTCTTTGACAATCTATAGCTACCTAAGAATTGCTTGAAACACAGGTGTCACCTAAAATGTTTGCTTCTACCGTACAGATTCCCATACTAATATTGGGATGACAGGGTGTGCTTAGCATGAGGCAAAGACTGTGGGGAGACATAATAACTGTTCAAATGCTTGAAGGGTTGTCAAGTAGAAGAAAGGGCAGAATTGTTGAGAGTTCTTCCAGAAGATAGGAAAAATGGGTTTATATTACAAAATAGATTTCGATTGCACATTAAAAACGTGTTTCTGAATCATAAGAAATACTTCACAATAGAAGAAATTGGTACCTTCTCCTTTACTGTAGGTGTTGAGTAGTTGTCTGCTGCAGATGCTGTAGCAGTGGATTCTGCACTGTCAATGAGGTTAGATTAGATGATCCCCAGGCTTCCTTTCAATTTTTATATTCCAAGAAGTATGTACGAACTTCACTATCTCTAAAAGATTGGCAGGCAATAAACTTGCTAAAAGATTACTGTACCTAGTTCGACAAAAAATAAGTACAGCCCTTATATTGAAGAATTATTCTATCTATCAAACAATAGATTATGAAAATATGAATGCTCAAGTCACAGAAGTACAAATGTCTTAACAGCACATACATATACCGGTAAATATGTCTTATTCACCCATCTCAGATCTAGAATGGAAATCTATTTCCTCTATTGATTATCACTTTCCATTTTATAAAAATTAGATTTGAGTATTTAATAACTCCTTTGCCATACCTTTAGAAAATTAACTAAAAATTGAAACATGGTTTTGGAATATAATATTTAAATAATAATATGTTCTTTTTAACCCATGTGGCTTTTCTTTTTGTATAAGCATGGAGCTTAGAGTTTTGAATCAAATGCCTGCTTTCCTTTGTGCAAGACAGGAAAATGAATAGTAAATAATATGAGGTTTAAGATAGATTTTAAAAGATGAGAAGCAAACTAGATTTAGCTACCTATTCCAATATGTTTCTATTCTTATAAAACTATCTTTCACGCCTTTTGGTTTCACTAATCTTAACAATCACCAGCCAATCCTAATTAGAACTTAGTGTACTTTTCTATAAGTATTTTATAAATCATTCAGGAAAAGCAGAGGAATCTGGGAGTTCAATCTATTTTCCTCAGCGCCTTCCATGTATATGCTATTTCAAACAAATACAGAAAGAACTCCAAAGAAGAAAAATCCACTGAGGGAGAAAAAAATCATGAGTGGATTGTAAACACTGAAATGACTTTTTATAGCTTTTCTGCTCTAATGTATGTCTAAATGAGCTTTAAAAATTAAGGCAATATGCATTTATGATGAAAGGGTAGTTATCCACAGAATTTTCAGATCTATTCATACCAGCATAGTTTTGGTAATTATAAAATAATGTCTAGTCTTAATAATGAAACACAGCTTATTTTTCCATAAAAATGATTTATTTGTAATATTTTAATAATTTGTCCATCTATGTATTGTGTATTAAAAACAAGCTTTACTACTAAAATAAATACTCTCTAAGTATTCTAAAAACATTATTAGAGCTAACAAAATAAAGCATTGAGTTCACAGCAAAAGAAGCCATAATGAAGTTAGCTACTTTGAGGCCAGAGTATGGAGGGTTATGATCATAGTATTAGACAGCATTCCTAAAAGCTGTGCTAAGAACAATTATTTGATTTTTTAACAACTGTTTAAAGAAATCTTACTGAACCTACAAGATTTCCAAACACACGTATGTGGAAATCTTGTAGGTTCAGTAAGATTTCTTTGAACAGTTATTAAAACAATCAAATAATTGTTCTTAGCACAGTTTTAATGTTGAAGATTGGACTTTGTCTTAATCTGATCCAGTTTATTTTCTTGAATTCCACGATGTATTTTTAATATTGAGATAACAACTTTAATCAAAAGTATCTTAAATTTAAGAACAGGAAATTGTAAGGAAATACTAAAACACAGACTTTTCAACAGGTAAATACCAATATTTGCTTTGAAATAAATCATTATCAAGTAATTCATCTTCAAGGTATTCAAGTGAAGATAAACAAATGGGGAAGGTAATCTCACAAAAGTACAACTAGCAGAGATAATCAGGCTGTCTCAGACAATTAAGCAGGAAAGACAATACTATGTTGTTTGTAAAATAAAGAATGTAGGTAAAAAGCATGCATCATTTATTCTTGCCAATTTAAATCTCCAGTTTATGTATAATTATTTTTAACATTTGAGAAATTAAATAATAATTTTATGACAATTTAATTTATACTTAACTTTATACAAAATTACTATTTACTGAGCAACCTAATTTTTGATAATAGTTCTCTGTAAATAGCATTCTACTCAGATGAGTTCAGCCTCATGATGTCTCTTGCCTATCCTCTTTTCAGTTGCCTTATTTATTTGTCTATAATATGGTAAAAATATATTAACTATATTACTGCTGCTACTATAATTTCTCCCTGTGGGCCTATTACAAAGTTACGTGCAAGACTTATTGTACATTTTAAACTGAAGGGTTGTAGGTACTTTCTAACATTTTCTTACATTAATTATACTAAATCACCTTACCCATCCCCAAAAACAAATATACTTGTCTCAGATTTTTAATCCACATTTACTTTTTTCAAACATTAGAAAATGTTGGAAAGTTCATTTGCTTTTTCAAGGTCAAGCAAAAGGAGTTAACATTCAATTTTCAGAGCATGTTGGCTAATCATTTTTAAATGATTGACAAACCTACCTGTAGATTTTCAGTCTCCATGGTATATTTGAAGTACATATATATTCCATTAAAATTATTTTCTCCCTCCATGCTCTCTATAAGCTTAAAGGAAGATAAAATATATCAGCAATGACTTGGTATACTTTATGTTAGCCAACTTTACTGATGTAAAGTATGTGTGTGTGTTCTGTCTGGTATTGTAAATATATATGCTGCTTTTTTCAGTGTACAAATGGATTTCTTGCATAATGCAAACCTATAGTATGTCTCTTTGTTACATCTTTTCAGCAACATATATACTAGTAACTAAATGAAAAGCTAACAGGCTTAGAAGAATACGTCTGAATATGTCTGAAAATGATTAAAAAAATAGACATACAGTATTTCAGTTTTATTTTTTCAGCCTTTGTCTTCTAAAAACATAACTAGAAAGAAAATAACTAAAAGCCATCTGAGGAATTGGGAAGATAACATTGAATAAATAAACAGCCTTTATAAATTATTTGTTAGAAGAAAACCCCTGGTTTTTCTATCACTCTAATGAGAAATTCCGTTGCAGTATAACTAGTAAGTTTATTTAATTTCATTGTATACTTGACATACTAATACTCAGAAAATATTTAAAACTGCATTTTATACAGATAAAGATTCTTTAAAGGCCAAACAAATTTTCAGATTTAGTTTTTATTTAACAAAATGTATCAGTGATGTCTCTCATACTCTCTCTGGCACAAGAACACTCAAAAAGCAGGAAAAAAATAAGAAACATTACTTTACTTATCCGTGTATTTATGATGAATACCTATTTTACTACTCCAATTCATAGGCTGCTTGACTCCACGATGATGCTGGGTGGCTGAAAATTTAAAAATGTAAAAGAAAACAACATATATAGGGAGATCTCAAGGTACAACCATACTTGAAACCAGAATTTTGGTTGCTAAGCAAGGTAGTCAAGTGAGATACACCCAATTTTACAACCTTTTTTTACTATGGTTAAGGGAATCACTGCAGTTAAGTAAATCATATGGTTGTTAAGCAAATTGGCTTTGCTTGTGGGAAGCCAGCTGGGAAGGTCAGAAATAACAATCACATGCCTCTAGGATGCTACGACCATTATAAATACATACTGGTGCCCAAGTCCAACTTTTGATCACATGATTGTGGAGATTCTGTGATGATTGTAAGTCACTTTTTGAGTGCTGTTATAACTTTGAACAGTCACTATATAATTGATTGTAAGTCAAGAACTACCTGTTTCAAAGAAAAAGAATGGAGCTGACAAGAAGACAAACCCAAAAGGCAAAAGTGGCAATGACCATCCTAACCCAAAGCCTTGGAGAACTCTGCAAAAATTTTAAAAAAAGAAAAAAGCAGCAGTATCCATCTATGATGTAACTGGAGAGAGTATGCATGTTAGAAAAAAACTGTTGTCTATCAACCACTTTAATTAAGCTTTGACTGAAACTTATAAGCGTCATAAAGTTCAACATCAAATATGTATACATCAACATCTGCCAGCAATGACCTGGTATACTTTGTCAGCCAAATCAGTCAATCTCTATATGAAAAGAAGAAACAATAGAGATCCAATTATTAGAATTAATTGTATATCAATTATTCCAAGCAAGCTTTCCTCATTTTTCCTTCTTCCGAACTGGGGAATAAACAAAATGTAAGTCCCTAAATCTCATGCAATAAGGGAGTTGTTGCAACATACACACACAGTACAACATTTCGATGATTTTATTGTATAGGACTGAGGAAAATAAACCACCCTATTTTACCTTTTCCCACATCTTAACTTCTAAACATTTTTGCTTATTTTCAATCATTTTTAAATTAAAAAAATCCTCCTCCTTCACTGCATAACGTAATAAGAAGAAGCCTGACTTTAGAGCCATGAAGATTTGATGGCTCTTGGCCACCTTCTAGAAGTGATTTTTGTCCTTGTCTTCTTTTCTATACCAGCCAACAGCCATGAAATCCCCAACCTCCTCTCCTATCCAAACACTATCCAGGATCAATCGAGGACAGTCACTCACCGAGATTATACCCTTTCTCTCACAGAAGTTTACACACCCTCTAATGAAATGAGCTTGATCCACAGAAAAAGATCCGCTAGTCTTTGTGTCTGGTCAAATTCTCTTTGGGCTAATTCGCCTAGCCCTCTTCGGAAACGCCATGCCACCAACGAATCGGGCTTCGTGAGGAAGCTTTCCCTCACATTTCCAGCCCTAATCTCGGATATTTCTATGTGGTTCCATCCGTTCCTCAAAACCTCCCCCCATTTTCCTCCCCCCCCCCCAGGGGAGGCTTCTAACCGTTGGGGGAACAAGAAGGCAAACACCAGAGCGTCGGAATCACCAGAAACAGCCACCTCAGCAAAGCCCAAACCACTCGAAATCCACCTAACGGAAAACGCGCTCCTTCGGCTCAGAGCGTGCACGCCTGAGAGGAACATCCCCGTCCGAGTTTCTGCGCCCGAGAACTAAATAATAACAACAACAACAACAATAATAGGACTGGAAAAGTCCTGCAGCGGCCTCCCTCTAGGGCTCCGCTGGTCACTCGGCTCGACCTGCCGTTTCCGCTCAGGCGCAGCGCCGCAGACTAACGGACAGCGGCCGGACGCCCAGCTCGCGCGCTGGGGACAGCGCTGCTACCGTATTTCCTCTGCGCGCGGATAAGAGTTTTTTTTTTTGTTTTTTTTGACCCGCCTAAGGGCGGATTTCGCCTTCCCGGCCGCGACTTTCCCGGGAGAGGCGAGGAGCAACCCGCGGGGTGGAGTAACGCGCCGGGCCCGCCCAAGGCCATCTCTTTCGCATTCCTTTCCGTAAACGGTTGCCACAAGAGGAAGACCCCCTCCGAGCCCCGCCCCTTTCCCCCCGAGCCCCGCCCACCAAGGGAGGCGCCGTCCCCCTGAGAAGAAGAAGGTAGTCTTGGGCGTGGTCGCCGCCGCGTAACGCTCTCGCTCGCGCGCCCCTGGCGCGTCTCCCTTTTACCTCCCTATCCGCTCGGTACGTGCTTCAGAGAGCTGCGCGTGCTCGCGCGCGGAACCCCGCCCCCACGCCCCTTTGGGGATCGGCCGAACGCAGGCCTCCGGCTCCGATCTCCACCCTACCATGTTTGAACACAGCCGCCGCCAGCCCGTCACGGCTGACGCGGCAAGCACACGGCCGCAGGGCGCGTTCTATTTATGTTTGTGGCCGCTCAGTTTTGCATATGCCCGCCCCTCGCTCCTCCCCTCCTTTTGTGGACCAGGCGGAAGGACCCCTCCCCTTTTGCCCGTATATAGCGCTGGTAGGCGGGACCTGCCGCTCCGGCAATCTCTCGCTGCCTTCCTGGTGCCGTTTATAGAGTAAAACCACTTCCGCTGTCTGCTTAGAAGCGGCGCGATCATGGCGGAGCGTGGACAGCTCCCGACCCCCGCCAAGCGCCTTTGCTGCAGACCCGGGTATGGTGCTGGCTGCAGGTCGGGGCAGCGGGCGGGCGGCGGCAGCGGCGGCGGCGTGGATGTCGGCCTCGGCGGCGGCGGGGCACTTTGCGTCGCGGGACCTTCGTCGGCCGCCGCTGCCGCTTCCTCCGCCGCCGCCGCCGCTTTCCCCTCTGCCCTGGCCGCGGCTTATGCCGCGTTCGGAGTGCTGCCCTTGGGCAAGACGCAGAGCCCGGAGTCCCTGCTGGACATCGCGGCGCGGCGGGTGGCGGAGAAGTGGCCCTTCCAGCGGGTGGAGGAGCGGTTCGAGCGCATCCCGGAGCCCGTGCAGCGCCGCATCGTCTACTGGTCCTTCCCCCGCAGCGAGAGAGAGATCTGCATGTATTCTTCCTTCAACACCGGCGCCGCCGCCGAGGACTCCTCCACCGGCGGCGTCTCAGCCGCTTCCTCGGGCGGGGGAGCCGCCTCCGTAGCTTCCACGGGTACCGCCGGCGGTGGCGCCTCTCTCGCCAGCGCCGTCTCCAACAACAGCGGCGGGAGCGGGGGGACCAACAACGCCTCGCCCGGCGGCGGCAGCGGCGGCGTCGGGACGGACCCTGCTGCCGACGAGAACCGCCTGCCCTTCCGCAGGGGCATCGCTTTGCTCGACGGCGGCTGCGTCGACAACGTCCTGCAAGTCGGTGAGTCATTCGGGCTCCGGTGGGTGGAAGCGGCGGCGGGAGGGTGATGCCATCGTTTCTCTCCCCCACCCCCCCCCTTCCTCCTCCACGCCCCGCTTTGCTTCCCGTCCCAGGGCTTCGGGTCACGGTCTCGTCGGAGTCGCTCCCCCCCCCCCCCCCCCGCATTCTTTACCCGGACTCTCTTGGCTCATTCACCTGTACGGTCGGGCGCCCTCCTCTTGCTTCCAGCCGCCCGAAACCTCCCCGTCAACCTTTTTCCCCTCTTTAAGTTTTCTTTATTCTCCTTCCCTCCGTCAGTTTCCTAAGAATACAGCCCGGCCGGGCACCTTCCTTCTCCTCGCACCCGCCCTCCCCCTCCCGGTAGCTTCTCCTCCTTTAAATCTCCTGTCTTGAGGCTCCTCCACGTAATTCCAATTTGTCTCTTTGCACCCAATCAAGCAACCGCCCTCCTATTTCTTGGGAAATAATATATGTGTGTGTGTGTGTGTGTGTGTGTGTGTGTGTTAAAAAGGCACATTACGATCCCACAACAATCTAATCCTATGCCAGTAGCTTGCTTTTTTTTTTTTTTGCTGTCCCAGCACCTTCCAGAACCTCACATTTCCCATCTTTTATCCTATGCAATATCCCTCCATCCCTACAAAGACACCCCCCCCCCTTTTTCTTCTCATTTTCCTCCCCCAAATATCAAGGAGTATGAATGGCAATGAATCAGCAGGAGAATCCTCTGGGAAGCTTGGCAGGGAAGGAGGGAGGGAGGGAGGGAGGGAAGAGTGTCTTTGGGATTTGCCAGGAGAGACTGTGAGCCTTTAAACAAAGACATTTCTAGGACAGCAGCACTTGAGAAGGAAATAACATCTAGCCTTGGTTTGGCACAGAGTCCTAGAGTGCTTTTGTGTCCAGCCTGCATCTCCAGGTTTTTTGTTTTTTGTTTGTTATCGATGGCAGTGAGGGTAGGTCATTGGGTCATAAAGCTGTCAGATTGCTGATGAAACAACGAAAGGCTGTCTGTGATGCAGGGGCGGGGAAAATGGGCTGCCAAGGAGAAACTGTTGTGCAGGAAGGCAAAGCCTGTTTCAAGGGCTGCCAAATAGATCCAGGATGTACTTGGTTTCTTTTTCTCTCATTCTCTCTTGCTGCAGAGCAGGCGAGACTCTGCTGATTCTTTCATGAAATAATACTTTCCTCCTGCAGTGCTTGGGCTGTTCTTTCCATTCCTCTTTTAACTCCTTGTTTTCTTTCAGTCATGGAACTTTGGAGGTGGATTTCCATCTTGTTTTATGCCCTTCAAGGAGGCGAAGGTGGGGAGTGGTTACTTCTTCCAGTTCAGGGGGTGCTAACTAAGGAGCTGTTAGGATGACTTCCCTTTCTCTCATGTTTGGATTGCCTCTGCGCGAAGGGCAAAATGGATAGATGCTTCCCGTTTTAAAACTTCCTGCTCAGGGCGAGGCGAGGCTCTCTGTGGTGCTCAGCCTTTTTTAATGTTGATTTTTCAAGAGAGTTATATTTGGTCAGTACATCTGTGATGGCTTTTTGGAAATCCCCCCCTGAAGAAGTTAGCATCCTTCATTTTCATGTTTGAGTCCTTTTCAGAGAGAGATTTTTTTTCTCTCTCCATGAAAAGGGGAAGCCAAACAAAAGAGCTTCTTTCATTGCTTTTCAGCGTCTGCAAAATAGCAAGGAGCTGACAATGGGGAAGGCAATCTGGAGATGTTAAAGCTGCACACAACTCTATTTGTCCTCTGCACAGATTTGCTCAGTTTCCTCTCTTGGAAATGTAAATTAAATAGATGAGTTTTGTGGGTTTCTTCTCCCCCACTTTCTAACCATCCGCTATGTAGAAGTGATTTTTTTGGGGTGGGTGGGTGGGTGGGAAGACCATTCAGGCTTTCCTGTGTAAGATGTGTGTTTTCTTGGTATTTAAACATGTGGCTATTTGTGTTAAAATTGCCATCTGTGTTACTATGGGATTTATATCTGTATCCAAGCTAAAAGGTTAAGGCCAGCCTCTGAGTCAAAATGGAATTGTTGAACTGTAAGGCAGACCTCATTCTCCCCATATTGCCTTTATGCTTTTGCTGCAAATGGCTTAGCTTTGGGCACTCCTCTAAGTTCTAATTAACATTCCTCAAGACCTCTGTATCTATCCCTCTAGCAGAAGTTGGAGGCACCTCTCCATTTGTGGTGCCACTACTAGAACAGAGCCTCTTCTGGTTTGGCTGGTCTTGCTGAGAGCTCCCCCCTCCCTTCCCCGCTTGACTCCACTTGTAAGGGATGAGAAATGACAGTAGTGTATGTAGCGAGGGCTTCTTGGCTGATTACATTTAAGCTTGGAATTCACTGTGAAAATAAAGCCAAGAGGTGATAAATAAAAGATGCAATCTTCTCTGAGAGACAGACACCCAGCATGGGCTTAGCTTTGCTTGCTTTCAGCATTTAGAAGAGGCCTCATTAAGAAATCCTGAAAAGGGGAGGGGGAACCCTTGTGAAACATCAACAAGGAGAAGAGAAGGGGTCTTGAACGATGTTGTCAAAGGCCAGTGCAAGGCCATAAGCATGAATACAGCTTGTGTCCACTGCTGCTTTTGGAACAGTTAAACATCCAGTAAATACTTCATGCTAAAAATATACTTTCATTTCTTCTTTACATGATCTGTTTGGAAAACCTCCAGGTTAGTAATATATGGAAACTTTGCCTTTTACAGCATTATTTAAAATGTGACTTTATATGGGTGTGGTAAGAGAAAATACAACAAATCGGGAGGTTTCCCAAATCATGTATATGCATTACTGTATTTGCATGCTGTTCATTCCCAAGGGCTCTGAGGACTAATAGGCAGGAACAGCATACAGTAATAATTTCCTGCAGTAAATGCTGGGCTTAGTAGGACTGATAAAAAGTTGTACATAAGACAAGCAGAGTAAACGGAAAAAGATAAACAGGTGAGCAGACTCTTGTAACGGCCCTTTTCTTTAGATGTTGAATTCTATTATCATTTTAGGTATTTTTAAAAAACTGGTTTAGATAATTGTACAGCTTAACCTTTGGATTCACGGGAAGCTGCCTTTGAAGCTGCTTTAACACAGCCCTTTGCTTAAAAAAATGTTTGTATTAAAAACCCGTACAATGTATTGTGTACGGTGGATGACCAACCCACCTGGGTCAACTATTGGGATAGCAGCTTGTTCAAATACTGTGCTGCAGAATGGCATAATTTCTATGTAAACATTTTAATGCTGGTTAATATATCGTCAATGTTAAAGAATTTAACAGTAGTGTCTGATACTTTGTGTTAGTCATTCAGTTTTGTTATCTGAAATTCAACAAAAACGCATAATAGGAAGTTCCGATTGTTGCCTCTTACAACTTAGTAATGTCAGCACCATCTAGACTCTTTCTACAAATCTGTCTGCAAATTCTAAGTATTAAACCGAGAATTTTTTCACATGCCAGGTAGAAACCGTCACTGAACTAATCAAAATAAAAATTACTTGGAATTGTGTTAAGTGTCAGTTTATGTGTCATCTCCGCTGTAATAGGTAGTCCTGTAGTCAATCTTAATGCTAAAAACCTGCATATTAAACATATGTGAACATATTTTAAAATGTTTCAAATAGGCTAGAATTATGTCTCATATGGAATGTCCTACACTTCCATATTATTGTCTGAAGTTCTATAGCTAGAATGTTTAAAATACAAGGTAATATGTTTGTCAAACTGTGGTCAAGGTTAGTTGTCAATTTGTTCTATACAGGAAAAAGTCTAACAATTGCTTTTTAAAAAAAGAAAAAATGCAAATCATTCTTAGTTCTTTAGTTCCTTGAATCTAGTGCATAGCGAGAATATTCACAGCTATTACTAAATCATCATAGTTGCATATTATATATTTGCATAAAAGCAACGTGTGGAAATTACCGGTATTTTTTTAAACCATAGTTAATGTTAACATTTAGAATGAAATAAATGGGAATATAATACATATGGTATGTTTATCAGACATCTAGATTTTTTTATTGTTTTTAATAAGAGATTAAACTGGCTTTGTCACTGGCTGGATTTGACCTGCAAAACAATTTAGCAACCACAGATTTTGCTATTTTTCAGAGAGCAGGATTTGCACTCTAATTTGCAAGGCTACTAAGAACAAACATTTTATAATGTTTATAGTAGGTAAGCAATTAGCATGTCATTCTTTCTAATGAGAAACCTTACAGTCACATAAAAAAAAGCTTAAAGATTTAGTTCCTTTGGAGCTCAACCCTTTGTCTACAGGTACACTTTTCTCCTTGGCTGGTGTTTTCAGTAAATAAAAATAATTGAAAATTATTAATGAAGTAACCTGGACATAAAAACCTTAACTACATGGATGGAATTTAGAACATCTAAACATCTGATCTTGGATTTTAAAGTTTGCTTGTCCTAATAATGCACTACATATTTATTAAGAATTGTCAACTGTGTCTACATTATTGGTTTAGTTTTCTGATTGCTCTTTCAAATATCAGCATCTATCTTTGCTACTATGGCATGATATATTGGAGATGGATGCCAGCGGAGCTGTAGATTGAAATGTGATCATTCCAGTTGTAGTTTCATTTGTACATCTGTGTAATAATTGCTTCATAGCTGATGCAGTGAAATTTAAAGGAGCTTTGTATTTTTTGGAGAGAAAAAAATTGTGACAAGGAAGTATGGGCAAAACTTACAGTCTGAGCCATGTTCTGCTGCATATTTTGTCATGCTTTTCTCATTCATGAGGACTTCTTATTCTCCAAGGGGTTCTCTGCATAAGGTTCCAATACCCTTAAAGTCAGGACCTAATAAACCCCCCCCCCCCCCAAATGTTGGCCTGGTTAATCTTCTTGTGTTATGATTTTAGGACTGAGAAATAATTCTGCTTCCAGTCAGAGCATATTTATATAATTTTTGCATAGTTAACTTTGAAAACCAGTTTATAGTTATTTTTTATGAGCCAATAATTCTGACCGTTAATATGTTTCTAAAGATTACCTTTTTAAAATGTTTTTTTTAGCAGTGCCTGTTTTCTATCCAGTTCCAGTTTATGTATTAGATATTATTGGGATATTAGAACTCAGATGGCTTTTGAAGTGAAAGTAGATTTACTTGATTATTATCTCATTTCTAGGCAGAATTTTTAATCTGCATACTTGATGACTGTATTATGTTTTGCACATTTTGGCACTAACTATGATGTGCATAAACCACACCCTATGCATGTGTGAAGTTAGTAGTAAAACAAAAATAGCTAAAACATTTTATATTGCACAACTTAAAATATTTCTAGAGGGTAAACAGGTTAGAATTTCACCTACTAGTTAATCCAGTTTTGATGCCAAGAATACATATTAGGTGTTCATGCAGTACAACACCTGTATGTTGTATATACCCGCAAGTACAAAGGTGGGTGTATTTATTTGATTTTTCCCCCATCAAAGCCAGGCGTTCCACAACCAGTTGAATTTTAGTGCAATAATACTAAATGCAGATGGCATATAAATAATCAGATTGTCTTCTCTAGTTGTTATATTTTAATATCAGGTACATTTCCTTAAATTCAGTTTATTCACAGTCTTTGAAACAAAAGATGATTCAAGGCTGGAGGATATGGTTGTGCCATTGCTTTGGTTCACACGACTGATGTGTCATAATGCAGTTTGTCTGATTTTATCTTAATCTCTTCTATGAAAATAGTTACTATTTTCTATAGTTACTTACTTATAGTTACTTACTATAGTTACTATTACACACACTATGTAGTGTGTAAAGCATGATTTACATGTTTTCTGTAGAAAAAAAACCAATTTAAATTCTTTAAATCTTTGTAAGATTTGATCTCCTTATTAAAAAACCTTCCCAGTCTCATCTGTAGGTTGTTGATGTTTAAAAAAAAAAAAAAGATTAACCCAATAGCAGTTTATTGTTTTATAACAATCCATTTACTCTATCTCCAGTTCCTGCCCGTTAAGGTTCTTAACTCTGAACTCCTGTTAAGGTCCCTTACTAAATTGGGCCTTTTTCTCAGAAACAATATTTCATGCTGAAACAGTCATATTTTAGTTACAGTATAAATGAAGAACATGACTTTTTAAATCTGTAAATGGAAACTGAAACAGTCTGCAACACTAAATCTGTAAAAGGAAACCTATCTTTTTAAAATAAGATCTTGTTGCAAGTGAGTACATGTGACAGTCTTTGAAATAGCTAGAAATTGTGTTTGGGCAGTGGCTGAAGAAGTCTGACATTAATTGGAACAATGCTGTAGAACTTGTCAGTAAATTTAAATTCTTCCTTCTGGACTTAACTGATCAGATATGCTGGAAGCTCATTTAAGAAATTAATGTGTTGGAAATCTAGGTGATTTACCTCTGCCGCCCTGGGTCCGTTTTGGAGAAAGGTGGGGTATAAATTTAATAAAATAAATAAATAAATAAATCTTGTCTTGTTTTAGCAACTTGTCTGTTTTTATAAATTCTTCTTCTATTGTTAATTGGTGTCAGATTCACTGATGATAATAAAGAAATTCATGGAAGACTCGGTGGAAAAGGAAGGTCAGATTGAAAGGAGGAGAATTATTGGGCATAAATTCCAAGAGTTCTCTTATTCCATGAAATTTGAAACTAGGAAATGTTGGAATTTTTAGGCACAAGGTCCTTGCTAATTTTAACACAAGCTGGTAATTTTTGGCCCTATTTAAATAAGCCCTTTAAACCTGGCTCTACCCCACGCCAGTATGAGAGTGGGCGATTTATTTATTCATTAAATTTATTTTTATTTGCAGCCTATCTCACTACTCAGGTGGCTGACAACAGTAAAAAGGAAGAAAAGGAAGGGAGTGCAGGCGGAAGAGAAGTAAAATAATGGAACAATGAAATAATCAGTGACAAAGAACACAATGAGAATAATACATCAGTGTGATAACCAGAAAGATTGATGGGTGGAGAACAGAGAGCAAAGAGGCGGAGGGGGTGGAGTTTGCCACCAGTCAAACAGCCACTTCCTGTGTGGGAACCTCCCCCCATTTGATCTCCTGGCCAACTGGCAGAGCCAAATCCTCAGTCTCTTGTGGAAGGATAGAATGATGGGTCCAGGAGTGAAATTCAGCAGGTTCTGGAGAACCGGTGGTAGTTTTGAGAAATTTTGAGTAGTTCGGAGCACTGGGAAATATCACTTCTGACTGGTCCCAGAGTACGGGGGGAATGGAGATTTTGCAGTATCCTTCCACTGCCACACCCACCAAACTGGTAGTAAAAAAAAATGAATTTCACCAATGGATGGGCCCCTTGTGAGGTATTTTGATCTTATGAATGATTATTGGCTTTTTCCCCCCCTGGACTTTTGAGTGATACCATTTCTTTATTTTTAATCTTCTGTTTTAATTGCTATATTTTGTAAGATTCCCAGAGCCATAATGGATTGGAGCAGCCTGTAAGTTATTTTAAAAAATAAATTACATGATAAATATATTATTAAGATTTTAATTATTTCAGTAACTGTTTTAATAAACTTTATTTTGGGGGCAGTTAGACAGTGCTGGATTTGAGACCAGGGTTTGATGAGGTACAGGTTGGGTAAAGCACTCAGGTTGTCCTACAGCAGATCCAGATTGTTCACTGCTCTGAGCCGGATCAGCTCTCTGTGCCTCCATTGGCTGTTTCTTTTGTAGCAGGGGTGTCAAACTCAAGGCTTGTGGGACAGATCCGGCCCACAGGATGCTTAGATCTGGCCCATGGAGCCACATTGGAAACAGCTCCCGAGCTCTGTTTTTATTGGCAGATTGCTTGGGCCATAATAGGTGCCCCCGACATGAGTGATGTCGACTCCCCTCCCCCCGGTCAAACACACCGCTGATGCAGCCATCAGTTAAATCGAGTTTGACACCCCTGCTCTACAGCCACAGCCCCAAGGCTAGTACTGTTCAATAATAAGTTCCAGCAAATTGACCAAGATGGAAGAGGAGCCAAGGCAAAACCAGTTATTGCAGACAAAACTGGTTGTTGTCTAGTTTAGATAACATTGTGCAATAATTGCTTTATTAAATTGTGCATTTGTAGATATTAGGTTAGAGATTAGGACATCTAAATATTTTAGCTTCTTTACTCCACAAGAAATGCTTAAGACATAGTACAGAACCTGAACTATATATGGTCATGGTTGCCATCTTGAAATGTTTAGAATACTTTTAGATAGTGGCTAAGTAACTGGAACATGATTTATTATTAGAACAGTTGAGCCCTGCATTATGTATTAAGCTGTAATACCTCTAAATCTTGCGGGATGTGTTTCTGAGTAGAAAATCATTACATGGAATAATGTAATTTAGAAATTAGAGAGGTCCAGCCAAGTTGTATATTTTGAAGTCCCATTTATCTGAATGGGAAAGGGTTAAGCACATTCATCAATCTGGAAGCTAAACTTAGTTTTTTCTGGACAATGTCTAAATTAGTGTAAAATGAGAATATATGAATATATTTAAATTCATTGTGTGACCAATCCTATCTTCACTTACTAGTATTTCATAATGTAATGTTATTTTGCAAGGGAAATAATTTTTGAATTGTTTTAATATTTTACTTTTGCTAGTTCAGGATAATTAGACTAACACTTATAAAAATGTGTGAAAATATGGTGTGTTTTAGGTATAATTTTTAAAAATATCTTTACAAACTAGATGGTTGCATTTGGAGTCAAGCAACTTTGAGCTTTGAACCTATCAAAGTAACTCTGTTTACTTTGTTTATATCATTTATGAAATGTGGTGCCACTATATAGCTTATGGTGTAAAACTAGGCATGTTTATATAACTTCTATGAAGAAATAAAAAATACTATGAAAGTAATGATGTGTTGATATCTAGCCAGGTAAAAATAGAAAAAACTTTTAATTCAAGAGCTATTTGAAATAGTGTCTAATAGTAAAATATATTTTAATTGTATTTCAAGTCCTAATAAGACAAAGTCATAATAAGAAATGCCTATGTCTGTGATGACGAACCTATGGCACGCATGCCAGGTGTGGCACGCAGCACCCTCTCAGTGGGCATGCGAGCTGTCGCCCCAATTCGGCTCTGCCATGCATATGTATGCACCTCACACCGGCCGGCTGGTCTTTGGGTCTCTGTTATACCTGCATGGAGGGAGATGTGTGTGTGCATGGGGTGAGGCATGCATGTGCATGTGGGGAGCAGGGGGCATGCAGGGGGCCACCTGGGGGTGGGCACATGCACAGGGGGCATGTGCGCATTGCATATTGGGGGTTCAGGCACGCACATGCACATTTTTGGGGCACTGTCTAGAAAAGGTTAGTTATCACTGGCCTATGTGAACATAGGACACTTCATATGGGCAAGAGCAGTCCTTCTCAACCTCCAATGTTTATGATGTGTGGACTTCAACTCCCAGAATTCAAGCCATGCTGGCTGGGGAATTTTGGGAGCTGAAGTCCACACATCTTAAACCCACTATGGTTGAGAAACACTGGGCTAGATTAAGTATTGGCAATGAAGCTAATGGTGAAGATCTTCTGGCACAGAAAGTTCCAGATACCCGAGGGGCTGCTGGATTGAGCTTCAGCTTTTTAAATAATTATGCAAATAGCTTGTCTAATTAGGATGTTGGCTGGCAGGGAAAACTGTCTCTAATGCAAGTTCACTAAGATTTGTTTAACTCATCTAGACTCTCAGATATATTAAATATCAACTACATGTCTGATGGCTGTATTATATTTTCTAAATGTTTGAATTCACTCTCCCTCTGCCCAACTTTTCCAACTCTTTTAACTGTAGGAATTTTTGCTTGCTGCTGGGCTGCATTTAATTTCAGATCTGACTCATTTTATTGAACATGTTTAAATTGTTGCTCTTCTGCACTTGATAGCAGTGCTGTTTCTTGAGCAAAATGTGTTTCCCACTTGAGTCAGCATGAAAAGGATTTTCTATTAAAGCAGTCAGCTGTTTACTTGAGAACAGCTGACAAAATTTCATAGTTTCAGGCTCAAAGGGTAAAATGAGCTTGTCCTTTAGGCAGGTTTGGATAGATTCCAGGCTTTTAGAAACAACTTGAGTATCCAAGGAGTGAATCTACCCCCCTCCACTTCTCTCTCTTCCATTTAGCCTCCTGAATAAGACCAATGATTGGTAGAAGATAACTTGGGTGATTTCCTGTATGATTAAAGCTAAAGCTTGTAATTGCTTATTTATTTCTAGATAATAATAATAATAATAATAATAATAATAATAATAATAATAATAATAACAATAACAATAACAATAACAATAATAATAATAATAATGAATTTTTAGATGTGAGTAACTAAAAATAGTGGCAGTTCAGTTTAAATGTATGAATAAGAATAGAATAGAAAAATAGGAAAAAATCTATTTTTCATGTGTATATATATATATATGTGTGTGTGTGTGTGTGTGTGTGTTAGTTTTATGAGCTGATCAATAAATAAATCAGAGAGACTAGTATAGATCTATTTCGAGCTTTTTAGCTCTCATCAGCTAGTCATACTCTTACGAGTATGACTAGCTGATGAGAGCTAAAAAGCTCGAAATAGATCTATACTAGTCTCTCTGATTTATTTATTGATCAGCTCATAAAACTGACACACATATTTTAAAAAAATCACACAACAGAAATCATGGCTTGTTGTCTAGATGGTCTCTGGTGATGAGCCGAAAGGCAGAAAAGGAAACAGTATGTCTCCTCCCTTAATTGGGGCCCTAACAGGGTGTTGTGGAATGAATATATATATATATATGCTGGCATTGCTTGCTTCGGGTATTTTCCCGTGTATAATACACGGGAAAATACCCGAAGCAAGCAATGCCAGCATACCTACACCCGTGAAAATCTACGAAAGCAAATATATATGTATGTATGTATGTATGTATGTATGTATGTATGTATGTATGTATGTATAATAATAATAATAATAATAATAATAATAATAATAATAATAATAATTTAATTTGTAAACCGCTCCCTCTCCCCACAGGGACTCGGGGCGGTGGACAGGGAGAATAAAAACAATAAATATACAACCATAGCATAAAAACGAATTAAATCTAATACCTGTGCTAAAAATCCCATTAAACACTAAAATACCCTATAATTAAATAAAAAACCCATAGCAGAGAGTCTACCCTAGGCCGGCCAAGCAGAAAAGATATGTTTTTAATTTCAGGCGGAAGGAGCGGAGGTCCGTGGTTGTTCGAATATCGGGGGGAAGGTCGTTCCAGAGGGCTGGGCCCGCCACAGAGAGCGCCCTTCCCCTTGGCGTCGCCCGCTGACAAAGTCTAGTGGACGGCACCCGGAGAAGTCCCTCTCTGTAGGAGCGAATCGGCCGTGAGGATGTATGAGGCAGGATCCGATCCCGCAGATAGCTAGGTCCCGAGCCATGGAGCGCTTTAAAGATGATAACTAACACCTTGAAGCGCACCCGGAAGACAACAGGCAGCCAGTGCAGCTCGCGCAAGAGCGGTGTTACATGGGTAAACCTAGCGGTTCCCATAATTGCTCGCGCGGCTGCATTCTGGACCAACTGATGTCTCCGGGTGCACCTCAAGGGGAGCCCCATGTAGAGAGAGTTACAATAGTCCAGTCGGGATGTCATGAGGGCATGAGTGACTGTGCGAAGGGCGTCCCGATCCAATAGGGGGCGCAATTGGCGAACCAGGCGAACCTGGTAAAACGCCCTCCTGGCCACGGCTGTCACTTGATCTTCCATGGACAGCCATGGAAGCATCTAGGAGGACACCCAAATTGCGCACTCCATCCACAGGGGCAAGATGTTCGCCCCCTATGGCCAGCGATGGAGTCAGCTGGTTGAATCGGGCAGCCGGAAACCACAGCCACTCAGTCTTGGTCGGGTTGAGTCTGAGTCCGTTACTTCCCATCCAGATCCGTACGGCTTCCAGGCACTGGCACATCACCGCTACGGCATCGTTGGGGTGGTTTGGGGTAGATATATACAGCTGAGTATCATCAGCGTAAAGATGGTACTCTACCCCAAAACCACGGATGATCTCACCCAGCGGCTTCATATATGTGTTGAACAGGAGAGGCGAGAGGACCGACCCCTGAGGCACCCCACACGTGAGGGGTCTCGAGGTCGACCTCTGCTCTCCTGCCAACACAAATTGCGATCGGCCAGAGAGGTAGGAGGAGAACCACCGTAAAACGGTGCCTCCCACCCCCAACCCCCCCAGCCGATGCAATAGGATACCATGGTCGATGGTATCAAAAGCCGCCGAGAGGTCTAATAGGACCAGGATGGAGGAACAACCCCCATCTCTGGCCCTCCAGAGATCATCAACCAACGCGACCAATGCCGTCTCAGTGCTATGCCCGGGCCGAAAGCCGGACTGGCGCGGGTCTAGATAATCAACTTCCTCCAGGTGACGGGGAAACTGTTGTGCCACCACACTCTCAACAACCTTCGCCAAAAAGGGAAGGTTGGAGACTGGACGATAGTTGGTTAATAGAGCTGGATCCAAAGAGGGCTTCTTAAGGAGGGGCCTCACCATAGCCTCTTTTAGGGAAGCAGGCAAGGAACCCTCACTTAAGGATGCGTTGACAACCTCTTGGAGCCAGCCTCGTGTCACCTCCCAGGATGCCAGTACAAGCCAGGAGGGACACGGGTCCAATAAACATGTGGTGGCTCGCAGTCGCCCACGTAACCTGTCCATATCCTCGGAAGTAACGGAGTCAAACTCCTCCCAAACAAGATCTGTCTCGTGGCATCCCACTGGGCCATCAATGGGGGTTAGCTCGTTCTGTATCTGAGCGATTTTCTCCTGCAGAAAAGTCACAAATTCCCCTGCTCTACCCTGTAACGGGGCTTCCCGCACCCTCTGTTGAAGGAGGGAGCAGGTCACCCTAAACAGGGCAGCAGGGCGGTTTTCTGCGGATGCTATGAGAGTGGCACAATGATGACTTTTGGCCACTCTCAGCGCCACAATGTAAGTCCGTAAATGGGCTCTTACCTGTGTCCGTTCAGATTCAGAATGAGTAGACCTCCATCTTCTCTCTAGGCATCTCTTGCGGCGCTTCATCACCCTTAGCTCCTCGGTAAACCAAGGAGCCAGGGCGGTTCGCCGCCGCAAGAGAGGCCGCAAGGGCGCGACCCGATCCAAGGCTCCCGTGGTCGCAGTATTCCATGCGGCCACGAGGTCCTCCATCGGGGCGCGGGTCAGGGGTACAGGAAGTGGCCCAAGCGCCGTCTGGAACCCATCAGGGTCCATCAGGCGCCTGGGGCGGAACCAGATAGGTGATTCTGGTTCCGCCTCCCCGCGGAGGGGAGTAGCGGTCGGAAAGTCGAGCCAGAGAAGTGAGTGGTCTGACCATGACAAGGGTGTGATGACTATATCCCCTATACCCAGATCACTCTTTCATTGGCCTGAGACAAAGATGAGGTCCGGTGTATATCCACCCTCGTGGGTGGGGCCTTGAATTAGTTGGGTCAGGTCCATGGCCGTCATGGAAGCCATGAACTCCCGAGCTACCTCGGATGATTCGCCCAACGATGGCAGATTAAAGTCCCCCATGACTAAAAGTCTGGGGGTCTCAACTGCCACCGTAGCGATCACCTCCAGGAGCTCGGGCAGGGCTGCTGCTACATAGCGGAGAGCCAGGTATACAACCAGCAAGCCCAACTGCCTCCCTAGGCCCCACTTCACGCAGAGGGACTCACAACCGGTGGTCTGTGGCACAATGGTCTCTCTCGGCTCAAGACCTTCCTTAATAATGACCGCTACCCCGCCGCCCCTGTCTAGGGCCCGAGGCTGATGAAAAGCGCCGTAACCTGGTGGGCACATTTCAACGAGGGGAAGTCCTCCCTCGTGGCCCAACCAGGTCTCCGCAATTCCTACCAGGTCCGGCTCCCCCTCTGACACAAGGTCATGGACGAGGGGGGCTTTGTTGACCACGGACCTGGCGTTGCAAAACATCAGCCGCAGGCCCTGGCTCTGTATTCCCTGACCACCTAGCCTGCGGGGGTTGTGGCACCCGACCGTTTGTAGCCAACGGCTACGTGCCACCAACCGGGAGGCTGGAACTTGTCTCCCCTCGGCCCTGCCCCTCCCCACGACCCTCTGGATTGGTATGCCCTCCAGCGGAACGACTCGTGGTTCCCCCCTCATATCGGATCCTTCCGTTGGTATTAGCTCGCAATGTCAGTTAGAATATTCATTTAGTTGTTCCGGTCCATAGGTCTTTAGGACAGATTACAGTCTTTCGGGATAACAAGGCTCAGTTCTCTCGGTCTTAGGAGGCCATAGGGGGAAAGGTGCTAAAGTTGGTCAGCATGGCCGTTCGCGTCCATTTCGGCGCTCTCACCGCCGCCATCTCTCTCTCCTGCGCCACCGCCTTAGCCACCGGCCTCTCGGCGCTCCCACCGCCGTCGGCCTGGCTTCCAGCGGCCGCCTCACCACTCCCTCCATTTCTCTCGCCAACCTCCCGGCTCTCTCACCGCCGCCAGCTTCTTTCCGCCTCCATCATCGCCATCACCACTGGCCTCCGGCGCTCTCCCCTCTCCGGCGCTCTCACTGCCGCCATCTCCCGCAGCCGCCTCGCCACTTGCCATCTCCAGCGGCTGCCACACCATTCACCACACTCTCTACACCTCCCGGCACTCACCGCCGTCATCTTCCTTCCACCGCCATTGATGCCGTCGCCGCTGTCCTCACGGCACTCTCACCGCCGTCTCAACCCCCATGGCGAGCCACAGCCAACGTCGGGAGCCCCTAAGCGCGGCCGGCACCCCCGCTCCATTAGAAACGCCGGGGACGCCGGCCTCCGCTCCGGCTCCAGCCTCCACTCCGACGGCCCGCTCTCACCGTCACAGCGTCCCCGTCGCCGGTGCCGTATTCACTCCCGACTCCTCCGATAGTAACGCGAACCTCATCCTGAGATACCAGGATGGATTCCTCACAGAGTCCCAAGCCCTCCAAGCCATAAAAGAGGGCTGGGAGCACTAGAAGGCCAACGACCTCCACAGCCCACACGGAGCTCCGGAGCTAGCCCGCCATCTTGCGCATGCGCAGACCGTATGTATGTATGTATGTTACCTTTTTGAGCTGATCAATAAATGATCATAAAAAGCAATATGCTTCCTCCCTTAATTGGGGCCCTAACAGGGTGTTGTGGAAATGTATGTATGTATGTATGTATGTTAGTTTTATGAGCTGTTAAATAAATAAATTGGAGCTCTAACCGGGTGTTGTGAAACATATATATGTGAAACATATATGCTTCGAATGCTGGAGAGCACCAGTTCAAATCCCTGTAGGAAAGTATGGCCAGCTGACGAGGACTAAGAAGTCCGAAATGGATCCATCCTGGTCTCTTAATTAATTATTAATTATTCCTTTAAAAAAACATTTAACACACACACATATATATATATATATATATATATATATATATATATATATATATATATATATATATATATATATATATATATATGTTTTCTGAGGTTTTCACGGGTGTTTGTATGCAGGTCTTTGGTTGTTCAGGTTTTCTCCCGCGTAGAATTGGAAGTATCTTCACGACGTTTCGATGAAGTCTCATTCATCATCTTCAGGCTGGTGCTTCCGGTGTATTTATATATACATATATATACATTCTGATGTATATATATATACATATATACATATATACATATATACTGGTATTGCTGTCTTCGGGTGTTTTCCCGTGTAAACATGAAATTGTTATTGCAAAAATATGGAACGCTTCACGAATTTGCGTGTCATCCTTGCTCAAATTCGTGAAGCGTTCCATATTTTTGCAATAACAATTTCATGTTTACACCGGAATACATCCAAAGACACCAATACCAGCATACCTACACCCATGAAAAAAAAAAAATATATATATATGCTTTCGTAGATTTTCACGTATGTAGGTATGCTGGTATTGGTGTCTTCGGGTGTATTCCCGTGTAAACATGAAATTGTTATTGCAAAAATATGGAACGCTTCACGAATTTGAGCAAGGATGACACGCAAATTTGTGAAGCGTTCCATATTTTTGCAATAACAATTTCATGTATATATATTTGTTTCACAACACCCTGTTAGAGCCCCAATTAAGGGAGGAGACATACTGTTTCCTTTTCTGCCTTTCGGCTCATCACCAGAGACCATCTAGACAGAAAGCCATGAGTTCCGTTGTTTTTATTTTTTAAATATGTGTGTTAGTTTTATGAGCTGATCAATAAATAAATCAGAGAGACTAGGATAGATCTATTTCGAGCTTTTTAGCTCTCATCAGCTAGTCATACTCTTACTGGAATTCGAACCGGGGCTGTATTGCATATCAGGCAGGAGCCTTTAAACCATTCAGCTAGCCTGGCTCTCCCAATTGCATCAGCTGAGATAGGAGGGTTAATATCTATAATTGTTTCACAACACCCTGTTAGAGCCCCAATTAAGGGAGGAGACATACTGTCTCAGCTGATGCAATTGGGAGAGCCAGGCTGGCTGAATGGTTTAAAAGCTCCTGCCTGATATGCAATACAGCCCCGGTTCGAATCCCAGTAAGAGTATGACTAACTGATGAGAGCTAAAAAGCTCAAAATAGATCTATCCTAGTCTCTCTGATTTATTTATTGATCAGCTCATAAAACTAACACACACACACACACACACACACACATATATATAATGCTTGTGACCCTTGTTCATTTATTTATCAGCTCAAAACATAACACACACACACACGATTCCATCCTATTATGTAATGTATAAATGTACTCATCCAGCTGAAGGATCTAAGACCATAATTCTAAGATACAATTAATATATCTTATTTAATAATTTGAAGGGGAGATGGGGAAGATAATTTATCCTGATAGCCACAAATATCTTAAGACACAATTTGCCATATTAATTTTTACTTTTTCAAAATATAATGGCCCTTTTTTCTCTTTAATAATGAGTTGAATGTAATTTCTTTTGGGATACTCCAGGTAGCAAGGGAGCCAATTTTCTTTTTTCTTTTTTTTCATTTCTTTCTGCAGCTCTGAAGGATTACTTCTATTGTTCCTCAGTCCCTCTGAGCATATTTTTAAGGTGTGAGAGAAAATCAGCAAAAATCATTTCCTCCTATTTTATCAGTAAAAATCACCACTATGAGAAATCTTTAGAATTTGAAAGCAATCTGTTGTTTATATAACAGCTTGTGGACCATTCCCATCCCCCCCCCAATCCCCCTAACCCTCCCCAAATAAGAGACTTATTGTAGATCAGGAATGGACAGTTTATTGTCTTTTACCTGATGATGGGGATCAATAATATTCATTGTTTTTAATGATCATAGACTGTGTTGCTGACATCTTCTGTTAATCAATGTTAGCGAAATAACATTAAGTTAAAAAAACATGCATAGGTTGTTAAAAGTCTGAATTTAGATGCTGGTCCTCTTCATTGGCATAATCAAACTACTATGTTCAATCTATTTTGTAGATTGTAGGTGTATGGAATAGATCTGTAAATTAATAACAAAGTAACCAAAATATTACTAGTTAGAATTTTAAAATTGTTGAAAAGTTTTTAAGATTGTGTTTCATTTGGAAGATAAATTTAATTTTCAAAAGTGATATGAATAAGGTAAGATCAGTATTGCTTTCTTTCCAAATTTACCTCATAATTTTGATATTTCTTAGTGTGTATTATGAGTTTATCAATGGCCTTTATGAGCATTGATGGTAGATATAATTGCCTATATTTGTATGTAGCTATGTAAGGCTGACTTTAAAACTGTGTTTTGTTGGTTGTGGCTCACCCAGAGTGCTTTGGTTGTGTTGACTAGTGTTTGAAGGGAGACACGTAATCTTCCTTGTGCAGCAACTTCTGTGATCACTTTTCTATTGAACAGACAAGGAAGATACTGAGTAAGAAGAATAACCCTTGTTGGACACCATTAAGTTATGGCTTTCTCAGTCAAACCAAACAGATTATGTAGTGATATTTGACAGTGGCATGTGACGAGAAATATAGCAATGGCTTGTCTCCCCACAAACACCACAGCTTGTTGCCAATTTGGTCACATATGAAGGAAGGAAACTTAGTTAGACATTTCTTTTTTGTGTGCCCTTTTCAAGAGAAGAACATTTTGACATTCAATTCTTGATTTTTCCTTTAATGTTAATTAGTAATAGGTCTTGGTGGAAAAACTTTGTCTTTATGAGGATTGAGGTCTCCAAACCAGTTATGGCAAAAATAGAGTTATGGGTTTTCTACTTTCGAAAATACAAACGTGCTAATATCAATGCTTCTAAATTGGTGCTTCAATTTTTCCTTTTAGATTATGCTGGCACAGCATTATTTAGAATTGTTTTGTCTAAGGAAAATTCTATGAATAGGCTTAGTCCTCATGAAATGATTTAAAATCACATGTTCTTTTCTGTAATGTTCTGTCTACATTATCAAGATCAGTCTAAAAGCCTGGGACAGCTGTAAGTTTTTTATAGTCAAGACATTTTATTTTTAATATAAAAATAAACTCCGCACCATCTCTGACCTCCGCCTCTTCCGCAAGTGTCTGAAGACACATTTATTCCATCTAGCCGGCCTAGCGTAAACCCCTGTATTGACCATTAGACAGTTTTAAATTTGGGATTTTAATTCGGTTTTTAGCACAGGGTTTTACTAGAATAAGTTTTTTAAATTTTATATGTTTTGTATGTATTTTAACATTCCTGTGCGCTGCCCTGGGTCCGTTTGGAGAAGGGCGGGATATAAATTTAATAAAATAAAAAATAAAAATAAAAATAATATAATTTTATTAACAATAGTTATTTTAATAATGTGTAATTACATGAACTTTATCTGGTATAATTAATGACAAAATATATACAGACAGTCTTTAACTTATGACCACATTTGGGACCAAATTTCTATTGTTAAATAAGAAGTTGTTAAGTGAATTTCACCAGATTTTACCACCTTTTTTACCATAGTTCTTAAGCGAATCATAGCAGTTGTTCAAGAAATCACTGAGTTATTAACTGAATCTTGGCGCCCCTGTTGACTGTGCTTATTGGAGGCCAGCTGGGAAGATTTTAGATGATGATTACAGGACCCTAGGATTCTGCAACTATTGTAAATACATGCTGGATGCCAGTTGCCCAAATTTTGATCACAGGACCTTGGGTATCTGTAGTGGTCATAAGTGCAAAGACTGATCGTAAATCACTTTTTTTCAGTGCTGTTGTAACTTTGAATAGTTGCTAAATGAGTAGTTGTAAGTCAAGGACCATCTGTGCCCTTTAACAGTTTACAAAATCATGGCACAGAAGAAATACTATCTAAGTAAACTATATAAACTTTGGAAGGCTAGCTCCAAAGTAATAATGATTACTATATCCATTTGTTAAGGTTAACAGAGGCCAATAACTCCTTAGAGGTTGCAAAAATGTTCTTGATTAGCTACCTTGGGTTCCTGGAATAAAGTTCCTAATGAACATTAAAATAAGATGTTTATTATGTTTACTTCATTATTTAAAAAAACAAAAAGCCTGATCTTTGTATATGTAACTGGGTCAGTGAATCTGGTAGAATTAGCTATATTTTGGTTTCTAAGTATTAGATGCATGTTTCTAAGGGAGAAGCTTCCCAAACATATGTGATGAAATGATCTGGATGAAAAATTAGTTAAAGTGCCTGATGAACCATTGCTCCCAAACTTCAGCTTTTCAAAACATGTTTTCAAATGTCACGGATATGAATATAAATGTTTTGGTGATTGGAGACCCTAGTCTTCTATAAAATAAGGTCTGTACTTGGTGAACTTTATGATCAGAAGGTCTCCTGTTCTGATCTTTCTTAAATAAAGCTCAATTCTGATCCAGAAATATTTAGCGTTAAACTGTTCAAAGGCTTAGACTTGGCTTGAGCTACCTCATTACTTGGAAACTTACATTCCCCTGGATTGCTCAATTTCATATGCACTTTTATTTTTAAGGAGTCAAATTAAGCAATCCCACCCTTAATAGCCCTTCGTTGACTAGGTTTTTTTCAGCGAAAAAGTGATTCCAGATTAAAGTTTATTATTCTAAATGAACTTTCAATTTTTGTAATTTAGCAGAAGGCAGTGAGTAAAGATCTAAAATGTTTTTGCTGTAGTATAATATAAAATGGTGTTCCACAAACACATTTAAAAGTTTGGGTTGCAGTTAGGATCAGAAGTCTATTTTTATGTAAACCGGTTATATTACATTGGGATGGATCCAGACTTTATCATAATGAGTGGTAGTCTAGAACAGGGGTCCCCAATCCCCGGGCCACGGACTGGTGCCGGTCCGTGGCTTGATAGGAACCGGGCCGCAGGCCAGAGAGGAGGAGGAGGGAGGAGGGGGCAGCCCCCTGGGCAGAGCGCGCACCAGGGGCGGGAGAGCGCAGGCGCAGCCACTCGTGCCGTTGGGGGCCGAAAGGGGCGAGTGAGTCAACTCACCTCCCCCGCGCACGCATGCGCCGCCTGTTCCCCCTCCCCCCTGCTCCCCCTCTACGCCGGCCGAGCCATGTCCGCGGAATTTTCTTTAAATTGAAACCGGTCCCTGGTGCCAAAAAGGTTGGGGACCTCTGGTCTAGAAGGTTATTCCTTAGAATTCAAAAGAGTTTTTTTTGCACAAAGAAGACCCACTAATAAAACATTTGTCTTAGAATTGTTAGAACAGTTAAAATTTTTGAATGGCTTATAGCAGCGGTCTGCGAGAAAATTTTGGTGGTCCACAGCAAAATTATTTGCATATTTTATATTGCACTATATCAGGCGTCCTCAAAACTATGACCCCTGGGCCAGATACGTGCAATGAATGTTTGTGTTGCTGCAGAGAGTCTCCCCCTTCTGGGTCTTTTTGTGTGGGTTGGAGGGGGGCAGAAATTCTGCCTTGGGGTCTGCTTCAGCCTCCTGGTGTGGGCTTTGGGCGATGGCTGGAGGGAAATGTCGCTGGTGGCGAAGAGCCAGAGGGCCTCGTTCCAGGGGGACTGCATCATGGTTTGGAACTGTCGGACCATCTCATCTCGCCGAGCTTCCAGGTGCTGGCACCTGGTCTTGCACTCCTGCAGGTCTTCTCTCTGCTTGGAAAGCCTATGTTCGTAGTCCTCAGTGAGGTGCTTCTGCTGAGCCTCCTTCTTGGTCAGATCCAATTTGAACTAAGCCAGCGGTTTTGCTAACTCTTTCTCATGGTGGCTGCTTAGCTCCAGCAACTGCTTCCTGTTGGGGCCCTAAGGAGCCCGGGCGGGCAGGCGAGGAGTAGCGAGTAGAGGCTGGCAAGGCGCCCTTCAACGTGAGTGACATCGAGTTGGCCACGCCCACCCAGTCAAATGACCTTGCCACGCCCACCCAGCTGGTCATTAGGCAGATCATATTAGTGGTCCACGGGAGTTAAAATTATGAATTTAGTGGTTCCTGAGGTCCGAAAGGTTGGTCAACCCTAGCTTACAAAACAGTTTTCTGCCTGTTTTTTTCATGTTTTTACATATGGAATCAACTGAGAAGAGCTTTTAAAATAGTTGCAAGAGTTGTGCAAAAGAGTTGGATGCTTGAATTGATTCAAGAAAGGTGGTTCATTTGTGCTCTTGTATGCTGCAAATGTTCTCTGATGTTCTGTCTAACCTCGATGAGCTCCGATTAACCCGATGATGCATCAGTCTCTTGTTACAGAACAGCAAAGGGGACATTTTTACCTCCTTCGTATCCTCTTATATTTTCATAATTTATTTCAAAAGTTACGTGGGACTTGAGAGAGGCCATAGATTTAAAGAAAGTGGGCAAGAGTCGTATTCGTTCGGTAGAACTCTTCTCTCTCAAACTTAGATATTTGCCCTCTGACAGCACACCTGACATTAGTCATGACTAACTTAAGTTCCTTTGATTTCAGTAAGTCTGTTCCTAGTTTAGTCTGAAAATATATCAGTCAGTGAATTGGACTGAATCCAGAGCAGGAGCTGAGTTTACCATTCTTAAAACTTACTGTTGTTATCTAGAGATTGAAGCAATATGTTAATAAGATAAACCCTAACCTAATATTCTAGTTGATTTGCTGAGATCTAGCCAACTTTGAATTAAAATTATTCACCCTAGTGTGCATTACACATAAAGCAAATGGGAGAGGCTGTTGCTGAGGTCTGCTTTGTACTAACACACTGTAAGATTAGATTTAGTTCTGACAAATTCATTTCAAAACAGAATTAAATATTAAGATGCTGGTAAGGACCAAAGGATTGTGTTATAAAAATGCTTGCTGTACAAAACATACTACCAGCCTACCCTTTTACAGCAGGGGTCCCCAACCTTTTTTGCACCAGGGACCGGTTTCATTTTAAAGAAAATTCTGCGGACCGGCTGGCCTAGAGGAGGAGGAGGGGAAGGGGAACAGGCGGCGCAAGCGCACGCGGGGGGGAGGGGGAGTCGGCTCACTTGGCCCTCTAGGGCAGTGGTGGGCAAACTTATTAGTCAATAGAGCCAAATATCAACAGTACCACTACTGAAATTTCTTTTGAGAGCCAACAGGTGTGGCCTGTTTTATGGGAGTGGCTCAGTTGTCATGTGACCTGGTGGGCGTGGGCAACTTGGAAAATGTGGTGAAACTCACTTAATGCTTAGCAACCAAAATTTTGGGCTCAATTGTGGTCATAACCATAAGTTCTTTCTTTCTTTCTTTCTTCCATTTCTGGCTGGTCTTTGGTCTTCTGAAGATGGTAAAAATGGATTTATGGGCACTCGTTATATATAAAGGCAGCCCATGACTCTTTGGGATGCTGGTTTGAATCCAGGAAATGACTCAGAGGATGTGATTTCTTTGAAATGACCACTGGGAGAAAAATAAATCTTTAACCTGGTTAACCAAAAAGGTAGCTTGAGGTGGAAGGAAATAGGAAAATAGATTATTTCCTTTCCTTTCCTTCCTTCCTTCCATTGCCTTGCTCCCCCTTCCTCCCTTCCTTCCTTCCCTCACTCCTACCCTCCATCCCTTTCCTTCCTTCCTTCCTTCCTTCCTTCCTTCCTTCCTTCCTTCCTTACCTCCCTCCCTCCCTCCCTCTCCTTCCTTCCTTCCCTCCCTCCTACCCTCCATCCCTCCCTCCCTCCTACCCTCCATCCCTTTCCTTCCTTCCCTCCCTCCTACCCTCCATCCCCTTCCTTCCTTCCTTCCTTCCTTCCCTCCCTCCTACCCTCCATCCCTTTCCTTCCTTCCCTCCCTCCTACTCTCCATCCCTTTCCTTCCTTCCTTCCTTCCTTCCTTCCTTCCTTCCTTCCTTCCTTCCTTCCTTCCCTCCTTCCCTCCTTCCTACCCTCATCCCTTTCCTTCCTTCCTTCCTTCCCTCCTACCCTCCCTCCTACCCTCCATCCCCTTCCTTCCTTCCTTCTTTCCCCCCTCCCTTCCTCCTCCCTCCCCCTTCTTTCCTTCACTCCCTCCCTCCCACCATTCATCTTTTTCTATTTTTCTTTCTTTCTCTTTCTCTCTCTTTCTTTCTCTTTCTCTGTTTCTCTCTCTCTCTCTCTCTCTCTCTCTCTCCCTTCCTTCCTTCCTTCCTTCCTTCCTTCCTTCCTTCCCTCCCTCCATCCCTTTCCTTCCTTCCTTCCCTCCCTCCTACCCTCCATCCCTTTCCTTCCCTCCCTCCCTCCTACCCTCCATCCCTTTCCTTCCTTCCTTCCCTCCCTCCTACCCTCCATCCCTTTCCTTCCTTCCTTCCCTCCCTCCTACCCTCCATCCCCTTCCTTCCTTCCTTCCTTCCCTCCTACCCTCCTTCCTTCCTTCTCTCCCTCCTACCCTCCATCCCTTTCCTTCCTTCCCTCCCTCCTACCCTCCATCCCTTTCCTTCCTTCCTTCCTTCCCTCCTTCCCTCCCTCATACCCTCATCCCTTTCCTTCCTTCCTTCCTTCCCTCCCTCCTACCCTCCATCCCTTTCCTTCCTTCCTTCCTTCCTTCCTTCCTTCCTTCCTTCCCTCCCTCCTTCCCTTTCCTTCCTTCCTTCCCTCCCTCCTACCCTCCATCCCTTTCCTTCCTTCCTTCCTTCCTTCCTTCCTTCCTTCCTTCCCTCCCTCCTACCCTCCATCCCTTTCCTTCCTTCCTTCCTTCCCTCCTTCCCTCCTTCCCTTTCCTTCCTTCCTTCCCTCCCTCCTACCCTCCATCCCTTTCCTTCCTTCCTTCCTTCCCTCCTACCCTTCCTCCTCCCTCCCCCTTCTTTCCTTCACTCCCTCCCTCCCACCATTCATCTTTTTCTATTTTTCTTTCTTTCTCTTTCTCTCTCTTTCTTTCTCTTTCTCTGTTTCTCTCTCTCTCTCTCTCTGTATCTGCCGCTCTCCTCCCTCCACCCACCTCTGGCACTCTGTGTGTGTGTGATTACTTCTCTCCCTCTCTCTCTCTATTTCTGCCTCTCTAAGTCTGTCGCTCTTTATGTCTGTCATTCTCTCCCTCCCTCTCCCCCCCCCCCCCCCAAGCAGCAGAGGGGAGGTTATCCCGCAACGGGCGAGCGAGCGGACGGGTGGGCGGAGGACCCGAGCTGCTGCTACCTTAAGTGTCGCCGAGGCCATCCGGGCGCCACACGCGGCTGGAAGAGAGGTGGGCGTGCACGCCCGGATGGTGCTTAAGGTAGCCGCAACTCAGGTCCTCCGCCCGCCCGCCCGGGATGAGGCAGCCGTAACCTCCTCACTGACATGCTGGCCCCTCCGGGAAGCCCCGGAAAGTGCGCTGCGGTGGCCGTTGGAAGGAGCTGTTGGAGGTGCTCTCGGCCATCCTCTGCCCAGGCGGCTGCTCCCTCCTCCTCCTCTCCGGCCCTGCGGCCCGGTTCTTATGAAGCCACGGACCGGCACCGGTCCGCGGACCGGGGGTTGGGGACCCCTGTTTTACAGGACAAATTATGTAGGGCCAATCATTGAGTAAGGGAGATAAAGGGAAACTGGCATTCTTTACCTCCATGGGTAGTCTTTTCACATGTTCCTCTTCTCCAGTACATAGACAGTCTGCTTTCTGTTTTTCTGTTTTTTTAGAACTAGCATAGGTAATTCCTAGATAGCCATGACTTCTACATGGCCTAATTCAAAAATCCATAGTAAGGTTTATATATTTAACTTTGTGGTTTACAGCAATGCCGGTGATTCATCATTAGAAGGTAGACATATTTCTTCATTCCAATCTGACTTTCTGGATTGTTGTGAAAGCAAGTTTAGAATCCTGGAATTCTTGGAAGAAAACTAGGTACAGATAAAGGCAAATCTATTCTGATAGTATGCCCAGTTAGATAAATGCTTCTGCTTTTACATGCAGGCATAAAGCTACATGATGCATTTTGAAACTGGAAAATTGAAGGAGCCATTTGTTTGTTACTAAACATTTTCTGTAAGAAATCATGAGCGCATATGGAATCTAAGACTTTATCTGTGTAAACATAATAACCTACAACTGATGGAAACGTGAAAGTCTAGTCATAATTATCTAATGGTTTCTTTGACATTACTGATTACTTTTTGATTACTTCAATACAATACAATACAATACAATACAATAGCAGAGTTGGAAGGGACCTTGTAGGTCTTCTAGTCCAACCCCCTGCATGGGCAGGAATCTTATACCATTTCAGACAAATGGCTGTCTAACATCTTTTTAAAGACTTCCAGGGTTGGGGCATTCACAACTGCTGGAGGCAAGCTGTTCCAGAGGTTAATTGTTCTTACTGTTAGGAAATTTCTCCTTAGTTCTAAGTTGCTTCTCTCCTTGGTTAGTTTCCACCCATTGCTCCTTGTCCTGCCCCCAGGTGTCTTGGAGAAAAGTTTGACTCCCTCTTCTTTGTGGCACCCTCTGAGATATCGGAACACTGCTATCATGTCTCCCCTGGTCCTTCTCTTCATCAAACTAGACATACCCAGTTCCTGCAGCCGTTCTTCATATGTCTTAGTCTCCAGTCCTCTAATCATCTTGGTTGCTCTTCTTTGCACTCTTTCCAGAGTCTCCACGTCTTTTCTACATCGTGGCGACCAAAACTGTATGCAGTATTCCAAGTGTGGCCTTACCAAGGCACTATACAGTGGCATTAACACTTCACGCGATCTAGATTCTATCCCTCTGTTGATGCAGCCTAGAACTGTGTTGGCTTTTTTGGCAGCTGCTGCACACTGCTGGCTCATATTTAAATGGTTGTCCACTAGGATTCCGAGATCCCTCTCACAGTTGCTACTATTGAGCAAGGTACCACCTATACTGTACTTGTGCATTTGGTTTTTCTTGCCTATATGTAGGACCTTACTTTTTTCACAATTGAATTTCATTTTATTAGACAGTGCCCAATGTTCAAGTTTGTCTAGATCCTTCTGTATCTTAAGCCTATCTTCTGGAGTGTTGGCTATTCCTGCCAGCTTGGTGTCGTCAGGAATTACTTCAGGTAAAAGTCCCTTTGAAATAATATTGCTTGGTAACCAAATGAGTTTTCTCTAATTCTCCACTAAACCAGCCTTACTAAGACTTGTGATGTTAGCAATGAATAGTAGAAGTGTAATTCCAATAAATTTGGAGGGCAGAAGGCGGGGTAAAACAATTTTAAATATTTCCTATATGACGCTTTGCAATATGATTATTGACAGCCAAGCCAATTAACCAAGTAAAAAAATGAAATAAAAGCAGTCCTCAATTTACGACCACAATTGAGCCCAAAATTTATGTTAAGTGAAAAATTTGTTAAGTTAGCTTTGATCCATTTTACGACTTTTCTCGCCACATTTGTTAAGTGAATCATTGTTGTTGTTAAATTAGTAACGTGATAGTTAAAGGAATATGATTTCCCCATTGATTTCTCTTGACAGAAGGTTGCAAAAGGGGATTGCATGACTCTAGGACAGGGATCTGCAAAGTCGGCTCTTTTAAGACTGGTGGACTTCAACTCCCAGAATTCCCCAGCCAGCTATGCCTGGCTGGCTGGGGAATTCTGGGAGTTGAAGTCCACCAGTCTTAAAAGAGCCGACTTTGCAGACCCCTGCTCTAGGACACTGCAACCGTCATAAATGTGAGTCAGTTGTCAAGCGTCTGGATGAAAATCACATGACTATGAAGATGCTGCAACAGTCATAAGTGCGAAAAATGGTCATAAGTCCTTTTTTCAGTGCCATTGTAACTAGAAACAGTCACTAAATGAACTCTTGTAAGTCAAGGACTACCTGTACATGATTTAATAGAATCAATTCAACTCGCAAAGAAGAACCTAAATATAGGCTGTTGGCTTCCTAGGTTTTCTTCATTTGCATGAGTTGACTAAGTCAAAAATTCCTCCCAGATTGCTCTGCCTTGAAAATACTTAGGGATTAGATGGGGAGTCTTCTCTTCTTCTCCTGAACAAATAAGTAGCTGAATTGGAAACTTACTGCTTCCTCCTCCAGTTAAATATAAAAGGATCAGCTAATTGTAAATTAGAAACCACAAGTCAAAATCTGAAAGATAAGTTTGTTTACTGTATGACTTTAGGTCTGCTCTGTATGTATATGTGTTAACATTCTGAACCATAGGAATAATAGATGTATATTCTGGTATCTATAGGGCTAACCCTTTCAGATAAATGGTTTGGAGCATTTTGAAGCTTTAAACTCATTCATTTTTTTTGAGAAATATTGGCTTACAGTAATTCAGTTTCTTAAAGCTAATTTAAAGAAGATATTATAAGCTTTCTAGGAGCCTACCCAGATTATTTTATGAACTTTGGCAGTTTGCATAAAAACAGATTGTTTTCCTATCCCAAAGACTAGAAGGGAAAATAAATCCTTGAGCTGTTTCTTTTATAGTTAACGTTTTGTAAACAATTCAAAAACTATTTTAAAAAATGAAGCAGCAAGGCATTAAGATCAGGGAAACATGTAGTTTTTCTGGTAAGAAACATTGTTTAAAATGTGAATGCTTTTTCAGAACTTTTAACCATTCTGTGCTACTCCTGATATTTAATTTATATTGTATATCTTATAGGTTCCTCATCTCTTAACCATTATACTGCTTCTAAATGGCAACAAACTGCAAATACTAAAACAGATGCCCCCGTAATTATTACATGAATGCTCTGTTGCTATTTAATAAATCTTTGAGATAGAAACCCGTCTCCTTAAAAGGTTGGGTGAACAATAGTATCTTTAACTGGTGCCGAGAAGTAATAAAGGAGAGCAGCCAAAAGGGGAGCAGGAAAAAATTCCACAATAAGCTGGCAAAAACAAATATCTCTTGTTTTTAGTTGTACCACTCTCAATAATGATTTGAACAGTATGCTGTTAAAGTGTAAACATTAAGCTGGCTGTTTTCTTCATGTTGCCTATTATAAAAACATTGCTTTCAAATTTAATAAGCTAAGAGCAGCTTTATGTTCATGGCAGGCAATATTAGGATAACAAAAGATGACTTATTCTTAATCATTAATTAGCAAAAGCTGGAGTTGGAATTCTAGATCAGGAATGCTAGAATAAATGGGCTGACATGTGAATCTGCAGAGAATATAAGGGAATTGGGTGAATTGTAACTGCCAGGATGCTGTTGTAGATGACAGATATGTCACAAATGATGAGAATATTATCATTGCCTGCCACATAGGTGAAATATTGCATGTAGTTAATACCTTTCTATTATTGATGAGAGTTGAGTTTTAGATGAGAAGAGTATATGGATGGTATCAAAACTATGTTTGATTATAGCCCATCACACTGACCCTAAGCTTAAACTGCCTACTGTTGTAAAATATTCTGTTGTTCTATGGTCAGGATGCCCCTCAAGAAACTTAAGCTGAACTTCAGCTGCCTTCCCTGTCAACATTTGTGAGACAACCTGATTTCTTTTTATATATTTGCAATCTAATCTTGTGGCATCTAAAAAGAATATAATGGTATAAAAGAACATAATGGTTCTTGGGAAGGTATATGGGTGAAAGAGATAGATAGCACAGCTGAGACATTCCACTGGCTCAGTTAAAAGAGGATCAATAACATGTTTTTTTTTTTTAAATTTAATTTTACTTTTCTTCCTCTCTCTTTTTTTTAATGTTGGGTCTTTTTGACCTACAGGCCTGAAAATAACATCTCATTTTTATTAATTGATCAGCCACTTGGAACCTTTTTTCTGTCTGAAAATAAAATAAATACTTTGAATCATACACCAATCCCCATCTGCTGGTCCAGCAGCACCTAGTTGAAAACAAACTCTTTCCATCTGAGCAGTAAGGAAACTGCTTAAACAGCAGAGGAACAAAAGATCAGCTCGTAACTGACAAGATGATTTTGGACAACTGCAGAAGAAGGAAAACCAACTGCAGAAGAAGGAAAACCAACTGCAGAAGAAGGAAAACCAGCTTGGATTGTTTACAAGAAGGCATTCAACTCCTTGTCACACGATTGAATAACCAAGTGGCCAGAAATAACAGGAGTCATAGAGACATAGAAGCTTTGTTCAAAGTTCAATCGCAGAGTGGAAGATACAGTTGTGGGCAGTGGGGATAGACTGGGAGTGGTTAATATCAAGAGAGGAATCAGCATAATAGAAGAGAAAGAACTGAAGAAAATTGCAAAATACAAAGACTTTCAAATACAAGGACAATGGCTGTGGCAAAAGAAAGCAAAGGTAGTACAAATAATAATAAGCACATAGGGTCCAATTCCAGTCCATTTGGAGCACCTCCTGAAGACCACTGGTATTAACAAACTCACAATCAGTCAATTGCAAAAAGCAGTTTTACTTGAACAGTTTATATCCTATGATAATACCTTTAAAACCATCAAACAAAAATATCTGTTCCAGGTCCTAGGGAAGGACTCGATAGGTAGATAAAAATGCCACATCCAATATAAAGATCTGGCTGACTATACGATCAACCATAATAATAACTTTCCAAGGCAAGAATAATGTATTAAAAAAAGAAAGAAAAAGAAAATCAGACGAGCAAGATTATTATTCAAACAAGCAAGAACATTTGTATGACACTTTCCGGCCTTCAGACCATTTCAAAAGCATTATCTTGCTGTGTTAAAACAACATGGTAAGGCTAAGCCTATATTATCTCCATAGATTCTAACTAATAATAGATCATCTCAGACGCAAGAGCTTAGTAAAATCTCTTTATGACGTTTCCTGTGATGCAGTTCTCCATAAGGAAATGCAATATTAGGGCTAGAGAAGGGAGATGGCAGGATGACAGTTGGATGGAAGAGAAGAGAAACAATTGTTGAACAACTGTTAAACAATTGAGAAAGTTTTGTGGGGGATGGTGGGTGGTCTTGGTGTTTTCTGAGCTGGTGGTTTTCTTGCGACTAGCACTGATGTTACCTAGTTGGGTAAAACAACCCAAGCTCAGAGAGCACCAAGGACCCCTCGTTTCAACCCTCAGCTACAAATATTCTCCTTCATCAAAAGGTTTTCCTGGCCATATTAATTTCAGATGTGTCTAATAATAATGAACCATATCCTCCAGACTGGTGGGTCTGTCTGTCTGTCTGTCTGTCTGTCTGTCTGTCTGTCTGTCTGTCTGTCTGTCTGTCTGTCTGTCTGTCTGTCTGTCTGTCTGTACATGCATACTCCAGGTTGGTGTTAACTCTTGGTGACTTCTGCAGTTTTTTGCCAAGTTTTTGGAAGTGGTTTGCCATTGTCTGCTTCCTAGACTAAGGGCGAGAGACAGGCCCAAGGTCACCCAGCTAGCTTTGTACCTAAGGTAGAACTCCAGAGTTCATGGCCTTTTGGTTTCTTGCCAAATTTTAAATTAAAATATTCCTTGCTAGAATGTTCTTTTCTCTAAATATTAATTCCTTTTGGATCAATCATCCTGGCCTATCTTCTATGTTGCTAAGAAGATAACATGATTTTAGAACAATCTCTACTGTCTGGTCTGGTCAACGACTAAAGCTCTTTGCTTGTTTATAATGCCAAGCTGGAATCCTTAACATGCCCCCACCAAAATCTTCTCGCCTGTCAAACTCCCTGCTCCGCCTGATTCTATAAATTTTTTAAAGTGTTTATTCAACTAAAAAATAGAAATCTGGTAAAGCAAAACCAGAAAAGGGCAGTAGCAGAATAACTGCAGTCAGAGCTTTAACTGACTGGCCAAAGATAAGCAGAATTATTATTAGTTATTAATTAATGGTCCAAGACCAAACCAAGCAAAAAAAAATTGTAGGGTTGTGTTTTGGGAAAAGAGACTAGAAGAAGGTGGGGCGGTGATAGTTAAATAGCCTTTAATAACTGAATTTCTCTCAGGAATGAGCAAGTGCCTGGTGACCATTTTGTGGGAGCACCTACAAAATATCCCCAAGATTCTAAATGTGTTCAGCAGGCTTTTTATTTTATTTTAATTTTTTTAAACTTGGGAACTCTTGTCATACTACATCAGTTAAATTAGTGTTTTTCAACTTTAAGATATGTAGACTTCAACTCCCAGAATCCCTCAAATAGCATGGGGAACATGGGTAGGGACCTCTGGGTGTTGAAGTCCACATATTTTCAAGTTGCCGAGATTGAAAATATTTTTCAACCTGGTTTTAGTGAACGTTTCTTAATCTTACTGTGAAATTGCTAATATATACCTAATGATATCCTTGACTTTGTAGATATTTCCTCAGAAAGCTTTCTGTATGTAAGTTTTGCTAACCTTTCTTTTCTTTTCTTTTTGGTAAAAAATAAATCACCTAGAAGGGCTTTAACTTCATGCATGGTCTGGAAGCTTCAGACTCTCCTCAACTTTTAAATGGGAAAGTTAAGCCGGCTACTTAATGCCTCTCTCTTTTAACTCTTAACTTTATTCTGTCTTCACACCCCGTCAGTTGTTCGGTCTCGATGCTGTTTGGGAGATCAGGTACAGAGAGGGTTAAAGGTGGCATGAGCTGAGCCATTATGCAAGCTGTTAAGCAAAAAGGAAGTGCATTACAAAATGCTGAGCTCAGTCGACTGGCCTACTGCCAAAGCTTGCTTTCTTCACTACAGCTGAGGGCTTTCTAAGCTTTCCACCAGTGGGTTTATCTGAACTGTTTAGGAATGCTGCCTGAGTCGCCAGCTGACGTCAGCACCAGCAGTTCAGCTGAGGGCCAGGCCAGGCTGACGGTGAAAAGGGGAGAGGCGTCGAGTAGGCTGGCTGGCTGGCTGTGTGCGCGCACAAGCAGACGCTTATGTATGAACATGCACTCTCGCTGGACATGGCTGGAGGAGGAGAACTGCAGTTGAAACAACAGATTTTACTTTCTTCATAGCTTTTCTAGAGAAAACTCCATTGAAGGTTGAAATATTTTACTCTTACTGTAGAATATGAACTCCCTAAAGCCAGATTTTAAGTAGTGTTCGGCAAAGGGAAAAGGCAACCTTTTTCTAAGTTTTTTTGGTATTGGCTTGTGAAGTAGAAAGTACTACACTTTTCTCTACTTCTTTAGCCACCTTTTGTTGCCAAGATGCTTCTAAATCATTCTCTTAATGTGTATCTTAGAAAATTAATGCCACCCATTTCAATCAAAATATATGTGTGCTGTCATAGCCTGGGATCCCCTTGTTTTATAATTGGATTAGAAAAACCTTGTTTGAAAATGGATACGTGTATAAAATTGGAGCCTTCAAAATCAGAATTTGGTTCATTATTGAAACAAAGTTTGTTTTCCTTGCTGATTTCAGACATGAATAGTTAATCAAGTCATTGTGACCCAGATTCATATTCACGCTCTATTGTCCACCATTCAGAAACCAGGGCAGTTGATAAAAATTAAGGTTTTATAAATAAAGCCTTATTTTTAAATTATTTATAAATAACTTTATGTCCATATAATGAAAACATGAATTGGAAATATTAGATATAAAAATATAAAAGATATGGTTGGACTTATAGAAAGCTCTTCATGTTTAAAGGAATGCCGTGAGGCTGCTATCCTGTAAAATATAACACACATATCAAGATGTTTCACAAAGATTAATTAACATCTTTCATTTCAGGTGAGAGGAATGAAGTGTTTTAGTTGTGTTGGTTTCCACCAAGGTCACTGTGTATTTTTCATAGGGGCGGAGTGGCTGAGAGGTTAAGATGTTGGTCTTGTTGACCAGAAGGTTGGCTATCTGAGACTTAAGTACTGCGTGACGGAGTAAAGTTCCATTCATTTGCCCTAGTTTCTGCTGACCTAATAGTTTGAAAGCATGTAAATGCAAGTAGATAAATAGGTATCACTTTGGTGGGGCGGTAAAAGTGTTCCATTCACCTTCTGTGTATCATCATGCCGGCCACATGACCATAGAAGCATCTTTGGAAGACGCTGGCTCTTTGGCTGGGAATGGGAGATGAGCACCGCCCTCTAGAGTTGGACACGACTGGCAGGAGAAACCTTTACCTTTTTACCACTGTGTTTTAGTTTTGTGGTTTTACATCATAATCACTATGATCTAGCAAAAAATTTTTGATAGCGGTACTGGTTTTGCTATTGCAATTTTTTAGGAAGGATTTCCATTGTCACCATTCAATAATATTTGCAAAAAGGAAGAGGAGAGAGTGACTCAGACTGAGAAGTTGCACTTCACTCATTTTTGAAATGGAATTGCAAGCATTTGTCTTCAGAATAGCAATGGGTTAAGTTTACTAGTTTTCATTCCATTTATTCCTCACTAATATTTATCCAGTGGAATTTGGTGTGCCCCTGTTTTTTTCTGGTTGGTCCAGGGTCGAAATAGTTGTAAAGGAGGGAAGATTTATTGTTCGTTTAGGAAACTGAATTAAAGCTTCGAATGAAGTGTCAGCATCAATAGAAATGGAGAGATTTGATCTGGGGTTTGTATATAGGCCAGCATTACACAGTTTTTAATCAGTAATAGGCATATACAATCAGTACTGATAATGTAATTGAGGAAGCTAAGCAACTTTGAATAAAGGCCTCATATGTAATACCTTTCTTAGCGCAGGCCCGGTTGTACAGGTTTATACATTTTCTCCTGGGAATTAGCCATATGGTATTCAAATTAAGACATAGATGTATCTTGTGTCTATTACAAAGTCTCATCCAGGGGATTCCTGTGTGTTTTACGGTTATCTTTTCAGACTCCCTACTTTGATCTGCTTTTCCCAGCACATAGTCCAGATCATAAAATTTGTAATTTCTACAATCTGTTGAGAATTGTGGGGCATATGAAAAACATACAGAAATTTGCAAATATCAGGGACAAAACTTGCTTCAAAGAGTCCATGCTCCAGGCAGTATAAGCTGTTGTGGGAATGCAGAATGTCCAAAAACATTCATGATAAACACTCAGAAATAAAATGCTATCTGTTTTCCAAGAGTAACAGTGGAGTTCATTTGATCAGTACAAAACTTTTTCCTATTATAAGTGTGTAATTAAATCTGTTTAATTCACAATGCTCTATTTTGTCAAAGAGACGGTGCTAGAGAATGTACTTCCAGTTGATTTTAATGGAACTTTTAAAATCAAATTCAATGAAAGAAAATATTATTTTTTTCCTAGTAAAAGTCATTGCAAAAAACTCATTGGACAAATCTTCAAATTGGGCAACTTCTTAACTAATATTTCTTTCACAATATTTAGAATGTTAAAGTTATCAATTTTAGTAGAAGCCAACTTGGAACAGTCACCATAAATTTTGCCATGGTATAAGACAACTTTTTAAAGTTTTATATAAATGCATTAGAAGCCCTGAATGAGATATAGTTTTAGCTTCTCAAAGCGCTTTGAGTGGATGACTATTCATCCATTTTTCTTTATGACTCGTGTAAATGCTTATTTTTATTTTTGGAGTATAAGACGTACACTTTTCCCTCAAAAAAGAGGCTGAAAATCTGGGTGCATCTTATACACTGAATACAGCATTTTTTGCCTCCCAAAACCCCACACCCTTCACCAAAATGGCTGTGCATGGCCTTTAGGAGTCTTCCAGTGCTCCTGGGGGCTGGGGAGGGAAGAAATGAGTGAGAAATGGACCATCTTTTGCTCAATTATGCCCCCTCCAACCTCCAGGAGCACTCTATAAGCCTCCTAAAGGCTATGCATGCCCGTTTTTTGACAAATATGGGCCCATTTTCACAAAATACGGGCCATTTTTTGCTTGTTTTGGGGGGGGGCACCCCCCAGGAGCACTCTACAAGCCTCCTAAAAGCTATTCATGCCTTTTTAAAAAAAAAAAATCCCAGGCCTGTTTTCGTGAAAAACGGGCCATTTTTGGGAGGTCTGCAGATTGCAAAAACGTTTTTTTAAAAATTTGCCTCTTCAAAATCTTGGTGTGTCTTATACTCCGGTGCGCCTTATATTCCAAAAAATACAGTAAGTTGGCAAGATAGCAAAGTACAGATTCCTCAGTTTTTAAAGTTGTTTACATTTCACGTCTTGTACTATCATGTATCTTTTCCCTAAACATAAAGTCTTACTGTTGTAAAGACTCAAACTCAATGATCTTTCAAATTGTTGAGGAAACAGGTGCCTTGTCTATTGTTTAAGCACTGGAAAGCTCATTGCTTAAATACAACTTTGCACAGGAATTCTTCACAACAGATAATCTCTGTTAAGCCCATTAAATGTGGGGAAGAGATGGTAGGTGGTGTTTACTAATCTTAACAAATGTTCCTATGTTCATAAATGGGAAACACAGCTGCATTTTAAAACAGAAGCAGAACATTTTTGAGCCAGATTTTGTAATGCTGAAGTTTTCCTGTTAAAACGCCAGTGCTTTTTGCACATTAAAGGCATGTCCAGTAAGGTGATCAGAGTTCCTGAAATTTAACACAAAACAGTTACTCAGCATAATTTGTAGTTTTTAATTTGTGAAGCCAGTAATTGAAGGAGCATTAGAGATGGGTTACATAGTACTTGTAAACTCTTGCATTTCTATAGGTAGTTATTGGAAGCAGTTGTTCAATGCAAATTTACCTGATGATAATAATGTACAGTATCAATATAAGAAGGAAATAAAGGTAAAGGTAAAGGTTCCCCTTGCACATATGTGCTAGTCATTTCCAACTGTAGGGGGCAGTGTTCATCTCCATTTCAAAGCTGAAGAGACAGCGCTGTCTGAAAACGTCTCTGTGTTCATTTGGGTAGCATGACTAAATGCCGAAGGTGCACAGAACACTGTTACCTTCTCACCAAAGTGGTCCCTATTTTCTATTTGCATTTTTACATACTTTCTAACTGCTAGGTTGGCAGAAGCTGGAGCAAGTAATGGGAGCTCATTCCGTTATGCGGCACTAGAGATTTGAACCGCCAACTTGCTGACCTTTCTGATCAACAAGCTCAGCATGTTATCCACTGAGCCACCACGTCTTTTACTGCATTTTAAATACTATAATATGTAAGTGAGATTGTATTTTCAGAACATTAAATGATTTAAGGGAAGAGATAGAAGAACAATGTTTTTTTAATGCAGGTCAAATAATTGGAATATTACACTGCAAGTTTTTAATGTGATTCATTATTACAATCTTTATTATGTTTTGTGGCTAATTTCATTAAAAAGATGAGAGGCAAATTCTGGTAGAACTAGGTTTATACATAGTTAGGACATAGTGTTAATTTTCGTGCATTTTGCAACTAATAAGGATAATACTTCTTTATGTATAATTACATTTAAGTTCTTTTCCATATACGTAATTGAAAGCCAACTGAGTTCTTGCTATGGGAATAACAAAGAAATGTTCTAATAATACTTAGAAAAAATGTAGGTGTAGCTCAGTAATTCCATTTCCCATGACACTGAGCCTGCTTTTTCACCAGTAGATAGGCAAGATAAGCCTTTTACCAGCCTGATGTCTTTCAAAACTACATTAATTTTCCCATGGTTTCCAGACAGATGTTTGCTAGAGGTGACTGAAATTGCAGTTCAACTGATTTAGAAAATGCAAGATTTCAGAAAGCTAGACAAGATCAACTGACTTAGAATTATTGGAGTATGCTAAAATAATGCTAGTGAGAAATGCTGAGAATTAATGAGATACAGTTGAGAATGGGTTTATTCCAAATTAATATCCATTGTATAGCAATACAGTACTGTATCCAAGATACCAGTTTGTTTTTCCTCTTTCATAGACATTATGAAATGTATGTTATATATTATATAACATATACAGTACAGCATGTTACAAATACCATCTGGTGAGTTATACAAAGATTGGTTGAATAGTGATGAGTTTGATATAACTGAAACCAATAAGATATAGACCTTAACACTGTTTTGACAGCTAAGTAATGGAGAGTAATATAAAAGATTTTCTTAGCTGTAGCTATTTCTAGAATTCAGTATGCTACATTCATCCCTGAGATTGCTTAAGAATGTGGGAAAGAAAATAGATGAGCTATCTCACGATTTCCAGAATATTTACATAGATCTTAAAAGTATATCAGGGCAGAAAGCGTGAAAGAAATTTATGTAGGTCTAACAGATCAGATTTAATCTGAGGAAAGGCCCCACAAGTGCCACTTTGGTATACTAACCAGCTATTATATATCCTGACCATTAGCTTTTCCACAAGGCCTAGAATTAATGGGAACAGACGCAGAGAGATTTCCTTGTGTGCTACTGTGATGAGTGTTTAATCTATGTACAGGCTGACTTAGGCAGGGTAGTTTTGTTAGTCTTGATTTATTTGTTTTTGTTCATGAGCTCCTTAACAATATTTTCCATTTCTAGAAGTAGGAAACCTATTGGATAAATTCTAGAAAGGGGAAAAACAAATATCAATTTCATGTTGATTCTGACAACCTATTATTGGTTGTGAGCATTATATCCTCTTGGAAAGACTTAGGTTGTGCTGTCTTCCTGGTATGATTTGTATAGAGTTAAGATCATGCTGAAATTTGTAGAGCAAATTCTTCTCTGATTAATGATCTTGAGTTGGCAGATTACCACTGTCTTTTGATCTAACTTGATCTTGTATAGTAGCAAGTCTTTCAAAATATCTTAGCTGGGTGTATGATGTATGACTAAACCTTCAGAAAAGAGATAGCTTTGGCAATTTTTGTCCCTAACAAAAAGTGCAGGAGAATTGCTTTGCTTTAAAACATGATCCATATAAATTTGGTAATACCAGAATAATAGTGTCTCAGAGTAAGAAAGTAAAGTCCACCTTTGATCCAACAGATTAGCATGCCTTTCAGTTGATTTGAAATAAAACTACTATCATCTAATTGACACTCTCTGAGAAAAATTGAATAAGCTATCTTTTTTCCCCTCAGAGTTATTTCTAACAAGGACATGGGAGGTAAGCTTTGACTAATCAGTTTATGTTATACCAAAATACACCAGTGACCTTATTTTGCTTACTAAAAAGATGAACATGAACATACATACTGAAATTATTGTTTTTTTACAGCACCTTGAGATACTTATACAGTACATTACAATCTGTAGAAATTTCACATGATGCAAATGCCTGCACAGCATGTTATTTGCCTGAACAAACAGTTCCATGCATATCTCTAATTAAATCAGTGTGGCACATAAGTTCTTTTTCTGTATTAATATTCAATGCACATATTGTACTTGAACTTTTTTTTTTAAGAGGCAGGGAACTTTATATTGAAATACTTAACAAAAGAATTGTGTACTAGTGGCAGATATCAAGTAATTACGCTTATAGTTGCCTAGTGGGGTTTCTTATTTTGTGTGGTGTCAAAACTTACATTTAAAGAAGGACCATCAAAGTTTCTATTTTCTTAGGCATGAATAAAGCAAAGTCCTAACTGGATTTTTACCTGCGCGCCTAATATAAGCCCTACTCCCAAAATAAGATCTAGTTAAGACCCCACCCACTTGGGGGTGCACGTGGTGGGGAGAGGTGCATAGGGAAAAATTAAGTTAGGGTGGAGCTGCTCTACTTACCAGGCCTCACATACCCTGACACCCGTCTCATCTTGCAGGCCCACTTCTTCTGCGGCTACTTTCCGCCCTTGGTGTGTATTATCCCTGGCCTGAAAAGGCCTCTGCAGCCTATAACAGCACTCCGGATCAATCCAGAGCTCTGTTATTGGCTGCAGAGGCCTTTCCGGAAGGCCTGTGATGGTGAAACGGAGGTTGAGGGCGACACACATGAGCGGCAAGTGGCCGCAGAAGAAGTGGACAATCAGCTGGTTCCTGCTGGGTAGGGCTGTTGATGCCGCTGCCATGAGGTGTCAGTAATAAGACCTGGTGTTTTTTTTGATGAATATATATACCAGAAGAAACGGCTAGTTATGTAAGGTTATTTAATAACGAAAAATGGAACTGGAGTACATAAAATCCAGAAGCCAACTACAATTGGTAGCAATCTTTTCCTGCTATTTTCAAACTATGCTACAAGCTCTAAAATTGGCATGATACAATTAAACACTTCCCTTCAAAAACCTATGTAAAGCCCATAAAACATGGTTCATTCCAATATACATTGGCATTTTGCCCACTTACAGCCTGATCAAGCAAATTTTTTTGATTTAGGCTCCACCGATTTTTAAAGAAAAAAAAACATGATGCTCTGTTCTAATCTAAATAAACTGTTTATTTCTCTTTAAGAGAGAAAAAGGGGTAAAAAATGAAGAGACAAGGACAAAAGATAAGATTAAAAATTAACGGATTCCATTGTAGTATGAGGATGAATTTTGACTAGAATTTAAAGATTACTGGATTAGAGTACTTGATAATGAAGGCAAAGAGACCAGCATCTGACTGAAGAATTTTGGCAGCAGCCATTTCAATCATGTTTGAGAAAAAAGAGAGGGCTTGCCTTTGGGCAAGATTATATATATTATAAACTACTTTTTAAAAGTTTGCTAAATGTATCACAACTAGAAAAGAGCTGGAATAGTATTGTTTGAGCAAATACCATTTGTAGACATCTTTGTAGGACTTTATTTGATGCCATGTTTATGGAAACCAAGATTGGTGGGCAGACATGATGCATTAGGTTGTCCTGTGGGATCCATTTGCTCGGTTACTTTGCTTCCTGTGTGGTAATGTATTTCTTTGTGGATTTTAATCCTCAGATATAGTAAGCTGAGTAAGTGGGTGGCTCAGTGGCTAAGACGTTGAGCTTGTCGATCAGAAAGGTAGGCAGTTTGGCGATTCGAATCTCTAGCGTTGCTCCGTTACTTGTCCCAGCTTCTGCCAATCTAGCAGTTTGAAAGCACATCAAAATACAAGTAGAAAAATAGGAACCACTGTTGGCGGGAAGGTAACAGCGTTCCGTGCACCTTCGGCATTTAGTCATGCTGGCTACATGAGCACGGAGACGTCTTCGGACAGTGCTGGCTTTTTGGCTTTGAAATGGAGATGAGCACCGGCCCCTAGTGTCGGGAACAACTAGCACATATGTGCGAAGGGCAACCATTACCTTTACCTTTACAGTAAGCTCAGAGCTTTTCTTTTCAGGTGGATTCCCATGGTATAGTAAGCCATAATGGGGTTTGTTTCATTTCAGCTTATCACAAAGCAGGAAAGCAGTTGCTGTGATTTATAAGACAAGAATATGGACCTGTGATAAGCTATCATTTCAGTATATTGTAGCAAATAAAGTACATGTATTGTTTCACGTAAATGCTCAGACAAGGTTAATATTTGGGTATGTACAACGTGTGAAACCCAAACATGAAAGATTGTGAGGAAGATGGGAAAGAAATGAAAGCAGACATTAAGAATCAAACAATGTTGGCAGCTAATTAGTTGGCAGGTAATCTGATGAACAGCAATGTAGCCTGGCTGGCAGAAAACCTGGGAAGAAGCATTTCAAACTTTTCAAAAAGTTTAGTTTAGTTTATTCAAATTTATACCACGCACCTTCTCCAAAAAGGACCCAGGGCGGTGCACAGGAAATTTAAAAAACATAACAAATATAACAAAAGTACAAAATTTTAAATAACTATTAAATCCATACCCTGTGCTAAAATAGTATAAAATCCCCCAAATTAAAAACTATCTAAAAAACGGTCAAAACGGGAGGTTATGCTAGGCCGGCTTGTTGGAAAAGGTGCGTCTTAAGATGCTGGCGGAAGAGACGGAGGTCTGAGATGGTACGTAGTTCGGGGGGTAAGTCGGTCCAGAGGGTAGGGCCTGCCAAAGAGAAGACCCTTCCCCTGGGTTTCGCCAACCGGCATTGCCCGGCCGACGGCACCCTGAGAAGGCCCTCTCTGTGGGAGCGGATTGGACGAAGGGATGTATGGGGCAGAAGACGGTCTTGCATATAACTAGGCCCCGAGCCATGGAGCGCTTTGAAGATGGTCGTCAAAACCTAGAAGCGCACCCGAAAGGCCACAGGCAGCCAGTGCAGCTCGCGCAGGAGAGGTGTTATGTGGGAGTACCTAGAGGCTCCCATAATCACCCACGTGGCAGCATTCTGGACTAGCTGTAGCTTTCGAGTGCACCTCAAGGGAAGCCCCATGTAGAGAGCGTTACAGTAATCAAGTCGGGATGTCACGAGTGCTTGAGTGACTGTGCAAAGGGCAGCCCAGTCCAGTAAGGGGCGCAATTGGCGCATCAGGCGTACCTGATAGAACGCCCTCCTGGCCACGGCCGTCACATGGTCCTCCATGGACAGCCGGGAATCCAGGAGGATACCCAAATTGCGCGCCCTCTCCACGGGGGCCAGTGTTTCGCCCCCAATGGCCAGAGTTGGAGTTACCTGGCTGAACTGGGGTGCCGGAAACCACAGCCACTCAGTCTTGGATGGGTTGAGCTTGAGTTTGTTACTACCCATCCAGATCCGTACTGCCTCCAAACACCGGGACAACACCTCAGTGGCATCGTTGGGGTGGTCTGGGGTGGATATGTACAGCTGAGTATCATCAGCGTACAGATGATATCCCACCCCAAAACCACGGATGATCTCGCCCAGCGGCCGACCTCTGTCCCCCTGCCAACACACATTGCGACCAACCAGAGAGGTAGGATGAGAACCACCGTAATACGGTGCCTCCCAGCCCCAACCCCCCCACTCGGTGCAATAAGATACCATGGTCGATGGTATCAAAAGCCGCTGAGAGGTCTAATAGGACTAGGATAGAGGAACATCCCCTATCCCACGCCCTCCAGAGATCATCCACCAATGCGACCAATGCCGTCTCGGTGCTGTGACTGGGTCGGAAGCCGGACTGGCGCGGGTCTAGATAATCAATTTCCTCCAGGTGTCACGGAAACTGTTGGGCCACCACACTCTCTACAACCTTCGCTAAAAAGTGAAGGTTGGAGACCGGACGGTAATTTTCCAGCAATGCTGGGTCCAGGGAAGGCTTCTTGAGGAGGGGCCTCACCACCGCCTCTTTCAAGATGGCAGGCAAGGACCCCTCACTCAAAGAAGTGTTCACGATATCCTGGAGCCAGCCTCGTGTCACCTCCCAGGATGCCAGTACAAGCCAGGAGGGACACGGGTCCAATAAACATGTGATGGCCTTAAGTCTCCTTGACAACCTGTCAAACTCCTCCCAATATGGTGTCTCAAGAACAGCCTCGGACAATCCGACCGTACCACTCAATGGAGGGCAACTCGTTCCGAATCCGAGTGATTTTGTCCTGCAGCTATATACCAAATTCCTCTGCTCGTCCCTGTAGAGGGGCTTCCCACGGCCTCTGGTGAAGGAGGGAGCGGGTCACCCCAAACAGGGCGGCAGGGCGGTTATCTGCCGATGCAATAAGGGTGGCACAATACTCACGTTTGGCCACCCTTATCACCACTAAGTAAGTCCTAATATGGGCTCTCACTAGTGTTCGGTCGGCTTCGGAGCGAGAAGATCTCCATCTGCTCTCTAGGCGTCTCTTGCGGCGTTTCATCTCCCTCAGCTCCTTGGTAAACCAAGGAGCCTGGGTGATTCGGCGCCGCATGAGAGGCCGCAATGGCGTAACTCGGTCCAAGGTCCCCGTGGCCGCACTCAACCATGTGGCCACTAGGTCCTCAGTCGAGTCGCGGGGCAAGGCCACAGGTATTGGCCCAAGCTCCCTCTGGAACCTTTCAGGGTCCATCAGGAGCCTGGGGCGGAACCATCTGGGAATCTCAGGTTCCACCTCCCCGCGGTGGGGTGTAGCGATTGGAAAGTCCAGCCGAAGGAGAGCGTGATCTGTCCATGACAAGGGTAAGATGACTAAGTCCCCTATTCCCAGATCACTTCTCCACTGTCCCGAGATGAAGATTATGTCCAGGGTGTGTCCTCCCTCGTGAGTGGGACCTAAAACTACCTGGGTCAGGTCCATGGCCGTCATGGAGGCCATGAACTCCTGAGCTACTCCGGAGGTTTCGCCTACTGATGGCAGGTCATAAATGAGGAGGGCTTTTTGTACCACGGACCTGGCGTTGCATAACATCAGCCTAGGGCCCCGGCTCTGTGGTCCTTGACCTCTTAGTCTGCGATGGGAGCTTGGGGGGTTGGAGCGCGTGACCACCCTTAGCCAGCGGCCACGGTCCTCCAACAGATAATGCCCATCCCGTCTCCCACCCCTCCCCAGAACCGATCTGATGGAAAATACCTCTATGGGAACGACCCCCCCTCCTCCGTTTCCCTACTTCCGCCGGCCGGCCCTGTAGCTTGTCGCCCCCCTGCCTGCCTGACCCTCCCTCCTCCCTGGAACCCCCTAAAAGCCCAAACCCACCCCTCACCCTGGGACTCCCTAAAAACCGAATTAAAAATTTAGATAGAAACCCCTGAGTTTGCGCTTCGCCCATTCACTTATTCACTATGAAAATGGTGGAAAATTTCTGCTATAGTTTTCGAGATTCTGTATTACTTTATTCTGGACTAATTTAAAAGATATTTTCCTTAAATCCGTGTAGTTCTTGCTTCTTTGATCTTACCCAACTCATTGTGGGTAACTCCATTACCCACATCTTACCAATGTGGCTAAGGAATTCTGGAAGTTGAAGTCCACACATGCTAAACTTGCCAAATTTGAAACATATAATAATAATAATAATAATAAATCTTGAATTTATTGACCGCTCCATCTCCCTGGGGGGACTCGGAGCGGTGCACAGGGCAAATAAAACCATAAAAAACAACATACATACAATAAAAACGAATTAAATACATCCCTGCGCTAAAATCCCAGTTAAAACTACTAAAATTCCTAACTAAAATTAACAGTCTTATAGACGGGAGACTACCCTAGGCCGGCCAAGCAGAACAGATGTGTTTTTAGTTTAAGACGGAAGGAGCGGAGGTCCGTGGTTGTTCTAATGTCGGGGGGAAGGTCGTTCCAGAGGGCTGGGCCCGCCACAGAGAGAGCCCTTCCCCTGGGCGTCGCCCGCTGACAAAGTCTAGTGGACGGCACCCGGAGAAGCCCCTCTCTGTGGGAGCGAATCGGCCGTGAGGATGTATGAGGCAGGATCCGGTCCTGCAAATAGCTAGGTCCCGAGCCATGGAGCGCTTTAAAGATGGTAATCGCCGCCCTGGGTCCTCTGTGGAGAAGGGCGGGGTATAAATTTAAATAAATAAATAAAATAAATAGTAATTAAAACCTTGAAGCGCACTCGGAAGACGACAGGCAGCCAGTGCAGCTCGCGCAAGAGCGGTGTTACATGGGTAAACCTCGAGGTTCCCATAATTGCTCGCGCGGCTGCATTCTGGACTAGCTGAAGTCTCCGAGTGCTCCTCAAGGGGAGCCCCATGTAGAGAGAGTTACAATAGTCCAGTCGGGACGTCACGAGAGCATGAGTGACTGTGCGCAGGGCGTCCCGATCCAATAGGGGGCGCAACTGGCGAACCAGGCGAACCTGGTAAAACGCCCTCCTGGCCACGGCTGTCACTTGATCTTCCATGGACAGCCGGGCATCCAGGAGGACACCCAAGTTGCGCACCCCATCCACTGGGGCAAGATGTTCGCCCCCAATGGCCAGCGATGGAGTCAGCGGTTGAATCGGGCAGCCGGAAACCACAGCCACTCGGTCTTGGTCGGGTTGAGCCTGAGTCCGTTTCTTCCCATCCAGATCCGTACGGCTTCCAGGCACTGGCACATCACCGCTACGGCATCGTTGGGGTGGTTTGGGGTAGATATATACAGCTGAGTGTCGTCAGCGTATAGATGGTACTCTACCCCAAAGCCACGGATGATCTCACCCAGCGGCTTCATATATGTGTTAAACAGGAGAGGCGAGAGGACCGACCCCTGAGGCACCCCACATGTGAGGGGTCTCGAGGTCGACCTCTGCTCTCCTGCCAACACAAATTGCGATCGGCCAGAGAGGTAGGAGGAGAACCACCGTAAAACGGTGCCTCCCACCCCCAACCCCCCCAGCCGACGCAATAGGATACCATGGTCGATGGTATCAAAAGCCGCCGAGAGGTCTAATAGGACCAGGATGGAGGAACAACCCCCATCTCTGGCCCTCCAGAGATCATCGACCAACGCAACCAATGCCGTCTCGGTGCTATGCCCGGGCCGAAAGCCGGACTGGCGCGGGTCTAGATAATCCACTTCCTCCAGGTGACGGGGAAACTGTTGTGCCACCACACTCTCGACAACCTTCGCCAGAAAGGGAAGGTTGGAGACTGGACGATAGTTGTTTAAAAGAGCTGGATCCAAAGAGGGCTTCTTAAGGAGGGGCCTCACCATAGCCTCTTTTAGGGAGGCGGGCAAGGAACCCTCACTTAAAGATGCGTTGATAACCTCTTGGAGCCAGCCTCGTGTCACCTCCCAGGATGCCAGTACAAGCCAGGAGGGACACGGGTCCAATAAACATGTGGTGGCTCGCAGTCGCCCACGTAGCCTGTCCATGTCTTCGGAAGAAACGGAGTCAAACTCCTCCCAAACAAGATCTGTCTCGTGGCATCCCACTGGGCCATCAATGGGGGCTAGCTCGTTCTGTATTTGAGCGGTTTTCTCCTGCAGAAAAGACACAAATTCCTCTGCTCTACCCTGTAACGGGGCTTCCCGCACCCTCTGTTGAAGGAGGGAGCGGGTCACCCTAAACAGGGCGGCAGGGCGGTTTTCTGCGGATGCTATAATATAATAGCATAGTGGCAATGATGCTGGTTTAGGCCATCAAGTCCATTCCCTTTCTCAATTTAGGAACAGGCTAGCTTGGTATTCCATATTTTAATTGCCTAAGGATATGTTGATTGTATATAAATTGCACATAGTAAATCTGTTACCATTATTAAAAGAAAAGGCCAGAAAACTTTTTTTTAATATTTCTGTGAAACTCCATAAGACTCCTCCTGTGTAATTAAACAGTAATTTCCTCTCCATCATGTTCAATGAGTTTTATATCATTCTAGCCTACTGGCTTAAATCTTATTTTAAAAACGAAGTTTAATTAAGATATACTCAGCATGTGCTGACATAGACATAAAATCAATGCTTACTTAGCTTGAGGAAAGACTACTTGCTTTCCTTTTAGGTTGTGGATAAGTTTTTTTTCCCTCTGTAAAGAAAATGCATTAGCAATTCAGAAAGCAGAACCAAATACCCATTTTTAAATTCATGTCCTCCAAATGTTAATTTGATGCTTTGAGGCATAAATGACCTTTCTAGCCAGCTCAAACTTGTCAAACAAAGGAGCGATAGAAACAAGCTGCTGTTTGTTCTTAAACAACAGTCTGCTTCTATGAGAGAATTTTAAGGCAAGGATGCCATCCCCTGCCCCCTATTTCTCAACAAGTTTAAAGGAAACTTTGGTGTATGCTGTGCTTGGAGTTTAGGAAAAGAAGCTGGTCATCTGTGCATCATTGCTTAGACAGTGATGACTCCAGACCTGCTGGGCAAATTGAGCCAGAGGGTCCAACTTAGAAATCCTGGAGACAACAATGCATTGATCCATGCCTGGACAAGATGGCATTTTGTAGTGCACTTTTCCCAAAATATTTATTGGGGTAAATAAATGAACGCTTTCAATAATGCCAAGGTGGAATAAAATTGCAACACCTCTGGAAAAAAAAACAAGTTGAAGGAAAATGGATTACATCAATACTGTATATTTTTTGACTTCATCCTTCCTACTATGTATCTCTTCCCACTTATGACTATAGCCACGTTGCTTGTCTCTTTACAATTTACATTGTTTTGTTTGTTTCCAAGTATGATTTGATTGCTTATTAGTAACCTAAGACTATCACTAAGTATTGTATCTTATGATTCTTGATGAATATATTTTATTTTTCTTTATGTACACTGAGAGCATATGCACCAAAGACAAATTCCTTGTGTGTCAATTATACTTGGCCAATAAGAATTCTATTCTATTGTACTGCTAGGTTTTGTCAGAGAAATCCTCCGAAGAGGTAACCCACCCTTGACTGGGAGGGTGAGAGGGATAATCAATTGCACCCTTCTTTTCTTTGTAAAAGCCATTGTACAGTCATTTTGGATAATTATGTGGTGGGTTAGTGTCTCTTATTCCTATTTACTTTACAGAATTGTAGTGGAGAAATATTAGAAGAGGGAGTACATAGGTAGGTAACAATTTTCCTGTGCCAGGTCAGAAATAGCTCTGCCCCAAGAAAACTAATTTTCTTCCTTTTCATTAAAATTCTTAAAAGATAGGAATTGCTTCAAGAACAAGCCATGTGATAGAGCTTAATAATAAAATATTTGCACGCCACCAAATAACATGTTTAAAGGACATCTATTTGAATTATTATTGTAGTGGACTGTAGTAAGAATTACACTATTGTGCAGAATGGAAATAATGCTTATTGAATTTATAGTTGATACTTTCTGATCAGTGAATCTAACTGCTGTCATATTGTATTTACTGGAAGACAAACGGGTGATTTGGTTATAATCAAGATAATTAATTTAGGCTATGTTTTTGTGCATGTATATAAACATCTTTGCGTGTATGAAGAAATATTTGTGAAGCTATAAATTAAGTAAACATTAAGTAACATTTTGTTTTAAATCCGTTTGGCTTAATGAAGAAGCATGAAAATTGTATTTTTGAAGGAGGCATGAGGTCTTGGTAGTTGACCAGCATGAAGTCTGAGGGGGCGGGCAGTTCAAAAATGTGAGCGATAAATAAAATAAGTAAGTAGTGGTAAATTTGTGCTTAATTTTTCCAGTGTGAAAGGTGCAATTATTAACTGTTGCAACAACACCCAAAAAACTTATGTGTAAATTTTTTAATGAATTATAGGCTGATGAAGGAAAATGTCAACCTAGTCTGGTATATTAACCAGACATTAAGGCAGACATGAGAACCAGTTTGGTTTAGTGGTTAAGGCATTGGACTAGTAATTAGGAGAGTGTAAACTCTACTCCTGCCTTGGGCACAAGTCAACTGGTTCACCTTGGGCTAGTCATTCTCTCAATGGCAAACCACTTTGAAAAACCTTGCCAAGAAAACTGCAGGAACTAGTCCAGGCAGTCTCTAGGAGTAAAAAGACACACACACACGCGTCAAACATATGTAATTATGTATGTTATACAATTACCTTACCATTTGCCTCCACCAACAGTATTAGGAGTAACTGGAACAGAGAATTGATGGGAATATACTTCTTTCTTGATGTTGAACTTATCATACTTCCAAAATGATTTGTTCTGAGCCAGCAGAGGAAGATATTGGCAGTATTATTTGATGATTTTAAAGGCACTTGCATTTTCTTACAATAATACAATACAATAGCAGAGTTGGAAGGGACCTTGTAGGTCTTCTAGTCCAACCCCCTGCGTGGGCAGGAACCTTATACCATTTCAGACAAATGGCTATCTAACATCTTTTTAAAGACTTCCAGGGTTGGGGCATTCACAACTTCTGGAGGCAAGCTGTTCCAGACGTTAATTGTTCTAACTGTCAGGAAATTTCTCCTTAGTTCTAAGTTGCTTCTCTCCTTGATTAGTTTCCACCCATTGCTTCTTGTCCTGCCCCCAGGTGCCTTGGAGAATAGTTTGACTCCCTCTTCTTTGTGGCACCCTCTGAGATATCGGAACACTGCTATCATGTCTCCCCTGGTCCTTCTCTTCATCAAACTAGACATACCCAGTTCCTGCAGCCGTTCTTCATATGTTTTAGTCTCCAGTCCCCTAATCATCTTGGTTGCTCTTCTCTGCACTCTTTCCAGAGTCTCCACGTCTTTTCTACATCGTGGCGACCAAAACTGTATGCAGTATTCCAAGTGTGGCCTTACCAAGGCACTATACTGTGGCATTAACACTTCACGTGATCTAGATTCTATCCCTCTGTTTATGCAGCCTAGAACTGTGTTGGCTTTTTTGGCAGCTGCTGCACTTCCTTCCTTCGTGGAAGGAAGCAAACCATATTCCGTTGTCTGCATCTCTGTCTCCCTTTTCCTAGTCAGTTTTTAAAATCCAGAGGGTCATCCAGAGGGTCGTGGGGAGGGGCAGGGCCGAGGGGAGACAAGTTCCTTCCTCCCGGTTGGAGGCACGTAGCCGTTGGTTACAAACGGTTGGGTGCCACAACCCCCGCAGGCTAGGTGGCCAGGGAATACAGAGCCAGGGTCTGCGGCTGATGTTTTGCAACGCCAGGTCCGTTGTCAACAAAGCCCCCCTCATTAGTGACCTTGTGTCAGAGGGGGAGCCGGACCTGGTAGGAATTGCGGAGACCTGGTTGGGCCACGAGGGAGGACATCCCCTCGTTGAAATGTGCCCACCAGGCTACCGCGCATTTCATCAGCCGCGGGCCCTAGGCAGGGGTGGTGGGGTAGCGGTCATTATTAAGGAAGGCCTTGAGCCGAGAGAGACCATTGTGCCTCAGACTTCCGGCTGTGAGTCCCTCTGCGTGAAGTGGGGCCTAGGGAGGCAGTTGGGCTTGCTGGTTGTATACCTGGCTCCCCGCTATGTAGCAGCAGCCCTGCCCGAGCTCCTGGAGGTGATCGCTACGGTGGCAGTGGAGACCCCCAGACTTATAGTCATGGGGGACTTTAACCTGCCATCGTTGGGCGAATCATCCGTGGTAGCTCGGGAGTTCATGGCTTCCATGACGGCCATGGACCTGACCCAAGTAATTCAGGGCCCCACCCACGAGGGTGGACATACGCCGGACCTCATCTTCGTCTCGGGCCAATGGAAAAGTGATCTGGGTACAGGGGATATAGTCATCACACCCTTGTCATGGTCAGACCACTCACTTCTCCGGCTCGACTTTCCGACCGCTGCTCCCCTCCGCGGGGAGGCGGAACCAGAGTCACCAATCTGGTACCGCCCCAGGCGCTTGATGGACCCGGATGGGTTCCAGACAGCGCTTGGGCCATTTCCTGTATCCCTGACCCGCGCCCCGATGGAGGACCTCACGGCCGCATGGAATAGTGCGGCCGTGGGAGCCTTAGATCGGGTCGCGCCCTTGCGGCCTCTCTCGCGGCGGCGAACCACCCTGGCTCCTTGGTTCACTGAGGAGCTGCGGGTGATGAAACGCCGCAAGAGATGCCTAGAGAGAAGATGGAGGGCTAGCCGCTCTGAATCTGACCGGACACAGGTAAGAGCCCATTTACGGACTTACATTGTGGCGCTGAGGGTGGCCAAACGTCATCATTGTGCCACTCTCATAGCATCCGCAGAAAACCGCCCTGCCGCCCTGTTTAGGGTGACCCGCTCCCTCCTTCAACAGAGGGAACGGGAAGCCCCGCTACAGGGTAGAGCAGAGGAATTTGTGATTTTTCTGCAGGAGAAAACCGCCCAGATACAGAGTGAGCTAACCCCCATTCATGGCCCAGTGGGATGCCACGAGAGAGATCTTGTTTGGGAGGAGTTTGACTCCGTTACTTCCGAGGATATGGACAGGCTACGTGGGCGACTGCGAGCCACCACATGTTTATTGGACCCGTGCCCCTCCTGGCTTGTACTGGCATCCTGGGAGGTGACACGAGGCTGGCTCCAAGAGGTTGTCAACGCATCCTTGAGTGAGGGTTCCTTGCCTGCCTCCCTAAAAGAGGCCATGGTGAGGCCCCTCCTCAAGAAGCCCTCTTTGGACCCAGCTCTTTTGAACAACTACCGTCCAGTCTCCAACCTTCCCTTCTTGGCGAAGGTTGTTGAGAGTGTGGTGGCACAACAGTTTCCCCGTCACCTGGAGGAAGTTGACTATCTAGATCCGCGCCAGTCCGGCTTTCGGCCCGGGCATAGCACCGAGACGGCATTGGTCGCGTTGGTAGATGATCTCTGGAGGGCCAGAGATGGGGGATGTTCCTCCATCCTGGTCCTATTAGACCTCTCGGCGGCTTTCGATACCATCGACCATGGTATCCTATTGCATCGGCTGGGGGGGTTGGGGGTGGGAGGCACCGTTTTACGGTGGTTCTCCTCCTACCTCTCTGGCCGATCGCAATTTGTGCGGGCAGGAGAGCAGAGGTCGACCCCGAGACCCCTCACATGTGGGGTGCCTCAGGGGTCGGTCCTCTCGCCTCTCCTGTTTAACGCATACATGAAGCCGCTGGGCGAGATCATCCGTGGTTTTGGGGTAGAGTACCACCTGTACGCTGATGACACCCAGCTGTACATATCTACCCCAAACCACCCCAACGATGCCGTAGCGGTGATGTGCCAGTGCCTGGAAGCCGTGCGGATCTGGATGGGAAGTAACGGACTTAGGCTCAACCCGACCAAGACCGAGTGGCTGTGGTTTCCGGCTGCCCGATTCAACCAGCTCTCTCCAACGCTGGCCATAGGGGGCGAACATCTTGCCCCTGTGGATGGGGCGCGCAACTTGGGTGTCCTCCTGGATACCCGGCTGTCCATGGAAGATCAAGTGACAGCCGTGGCCAGGAGGGCGTTTTACCAGGTGCGCCTGGTACGCCAGTTGCGCCCCCTATTGGATCGGGACGCCCTTCGCACAGTCACTCATGCTCTCGTGACATCCCAACTGGATTATTGCAACTCTCTCTACATGGGGCTCCCCTTGAGGTGTACCCGGAGGCTTCAGTTGGTCCAGAATGCAGCCGCGCGAGCAATTATGGGCACCTCTAGGTTTGCCCATGTAACACCGCTGTTGCGCGAGCTGCACTGGCTACCTGTCGTCTTCCGGGTGCGCTTCAAGGTGTTAATTACCATCTTCAAAGCGCTCCATGGCTCGGGACCTAGCTACCTGCGGGATCGGATCCTGCCCCATACATCCTCACGGCCGATTCGCTCCCACAGAGAGGGACTTCTCCGGGTGCCGTCCACTAGACTTTGTCAGCGGGCGACGCCCAGGGGAAGGGCCTTCTCTGTGGCGGGCCCAGCCCTCTGGAATGACCTTCCCCCCGATATCAGGACAACCACGGACCTCCGCTCCTTCCGCTTAAAATTAAAGACGCACTTTTTTCGTCTGGCCGGCCTTGGGTAGTCTCTTTTTAGGTTAGGGTTTTTTAGGGGTACTTTTAGTTTAGTTTATGGGTTTTAGCGCAGGATCTATTTAATCTATTTTTAACTCTGTATTTTGTATTTGTTTGTGGTTTATTTGTATTTTTAATTGCCTGTGCCCCGCCTCGAGTCCCCTTGGGGAGAGAGAGCGGGATATAAATTAAAATTATTATTAAAATTATTATTATAAAATATTGTGTGATTTGTGTAGCTGAGTTGATTTCGTATCCAGGGAACAGTTCTAGACATCAGTGATATTCCATGAAGCTGGATGGGGGGGAAAATAGAACTATATTTACTATCCATTTACTTCAGTTCATGAAAATGTCTTTCTTTTGAGTGCTTTTATTTTTTAACCAAAGCAGTATCACACACATCTCCAGCCTGATATCTCCTGATTATTTTGGATGTAACTCTTTTCTGATGACTTGCTCAGTGATGTTAGGAATTGCACTTTGAAACATCTAGAAGGCATCAGGTTGTGCTTTGTTAATGTCTGATTATGCAGCTTTTGCCTGTTAATTCTTACAGTGCAAGAGATTTCAGCTACTTGTCCATGAAGACATTGTGCAGCTTAATGTTTTACCTCTAAGCAAACATAAATAATTATCTTAGGGTTTGGGATGCTTTAATAAGGTTGATTGTAGCACAAGATGTCTCCATTTCATAATATAGAAAGGGATTGTTGTAAAGCTGAGAAAGTTATAATGGCCTGAGTTTTAGAAATTTCATTTAGAAAGCTTTAAAATGTTTTTTGGGGTAGCTTTTTGTGGTTAGTTCAGTCAGTTGTAATTGATGATATCTGGCTCCCCACCCCTTAAGTCCTGCCCAATACTATAATTCATTTGCTCTCTCTCTGTCCGTCTGTCTGTCTGTCTAGAGTCTGTGCTTCTTATTCTGTTTACTTCTCACATTAGGCATATGGGGATTCTATCAAGAAAAAGGAACGAAGGAAAATCAAACCAGTTCCCGGTGAAAACGTTGGTCTTCAGTCAGTATCATATCTATCTATCTATCTATCTATCTATCTATCTATCTATCTATCTATCTATCTATCTATCTATCTATCTATCTATCTATCTATCTATTTCAGAGTAGATGCTTTACAGACTTCAAGGGGGTGTGGTAGAAGCTTCTCAAATGAACTTAGTAATTTTCCAGGTCTGGCATTGGGAAAGGAATGTGTTTGCATTGTACATTTTTGAATTAGATATGAGTAATATTTTTAGGCTCTGTTTGCGATGCTGTTTTTGTTCTGAGTGTTACTTTCTTATTATTTGAGACCATTTTCAAATTGCAAGGCAGAAAGTTTTAATTTTGATCTATAGTGCTCATATATGCTGAACACCATCTTGAAACGATACTGATAAGCAAGCCATTTTGGGGTGTGGAGAGCAGATTGCAAGGAGTAATGGGAAAGGGAAGACACAGAGGGGATCATTTTGAGTAATGCCACTTAGATGTTCATAATATCTGAATAAACAAGCAATGAACAGTGTATTATGTGGTGGCTTTAAATATACATGTTAGTAAGGTAGCAGATGCTTTCATTCCAAAATTGACATGTAAAATAGCAGTCTTTCGCAGCAGGGTGCACCTTTATCTGTGACTCCCTCACACATAATGAATAGCTAATTTATGCTGTATGGTCCACAAGAGACTGGAGAGAGATGAAAAGTGGGGGGCATTTTGACTACCAGAGCCAGCAGGATGTGCTGAGATATGCTCTTAATGGAAGCATATCTAAGAATGTTTGAGGGGTGGGGTGGGGGGGAGCAAGAAGATTGGAGCTAGTTTATAAAGCAGATTGCTCATCTGTTACACTGTATTAAATTCAAATTACTCCAAAGGACAAGCAGACATTTGTTCATGTTGCAATAAAACATAACCGGCAGGCAGTTTCTTACCGTCTCTTCTTGCAAGGAAGGAATCTCTGGTGGAATTTACACTTTTCAGTCATCTCATTCAGTGACTAGGTTACAAAGCTACTGTCTAGTGTCACTTTCATAACTAGCCAGTGTCCATTTGTCAACCTCCCCTCCCCCAAACCATCTACTTTTCAAGCAGTGTTATCTAGTAAGAGAAAATAACTATTAGATGTTTTATCTCCCCTCCTTCAGCCTCTCTGATTGGGAGAGGCTGACTTATTTATCATGAGAAAACAAGTGACATATTTGTAGTTTCAAATAAACATTTCCCTGAAAACACCCCCTCCCCATTTGTAAAGAGTAATGTAGTTTTACAGACATGTGTTTAAACTATGTAACCAAATGGTGACCCTGGACAGAACTAAACAAACAAAGGAAATGTTTGAGGCTTTTGATGGTTTCCACAATTCTTATCGGTAAAGACAGGCTTTGACTATTCCATAAACAGGAAAAGAGGATAAGGGTCTGCAGTGACTTAAATCCAAAAGTCTGCTTTGGGGTTGCTGGGTTCCATAAGGTTTTGAGGCACCTGAGCTCATTTACAGTAGCATGTTAATTAAACTTCTACTGATAATCACAAAATGGCTGTTGGTGAGAGGCATTGGCAGAGACAAAAAGTTTGGCGCATACCTTTCATGCTTACTGGTGACATTTGTCCTCTGTCAGTCTGACACACACAATAAGTATAAGGTAGGGATTAAAGTGTTTGCATGAAGTCCCTAAAGAGCCAAATTCAAATTCTTATGAGACCATAGAATTCATTGCATGATTTAGGATAGGTTACGTTTGCTGATCCTAATCCATTTACAAGATTGTTGTAAAAATAAAATTAATAGATTACTCCCTGTAGACTACCGAGGAATGGTGGGATACAAATAAATCCTATATTATACACATAATTGTTTTCTTAATTTACATGATGCAGGTAACAATGAAAAGCAGCGGGTACCACACGGACATACTGTAGCCTAGTTTTCAAGGAATTAGCAAAAATTAGCAAATAATAGTCTAATACTGACTATTAGATAGTTTTTTTTTGTTTGTTTTTTTGAAAAAGTTTTATTGAGTTTTAACAATTTTCTGAAGGGTGGGGTAAGGGTTACAGAAACATTTTGAGAACCTTTGCGTCAGAGTCCTTGGCCCATCCCGGGCTACATAATAAAACAATAGTAAACAAATTTATCAAAAAAAAATACTACAAGATAAAGACCAGTGCATACGTATTACATATTACATTTCCAATTCTGAGATGGCAGACATGTACAAACATCCTGGTATAAAAAAGAATAGATAGTTTTTAAACTTGGGATTTTAATTCGGTTTTTAGCGCAGGGTTTATTTATTATAATAAGTATTTTAAATTTCATATATTTTATATATTTTGTATGTATTTTAACATCCCTGTGCGCCGCCCTGGGTCCTAACAAGGAGAAGGGTGGGGTATAAATTTAATAAAATAAATAAAAAATAAATAAATTTAATTTTACAGAAAGACTATACTGGAAGTAAAAAAACATCAAATGCTCCCACATGTGAAATTCCTTATCTCTATTGCCTAGATAAAGTACTATTTGAGAATAATTATTTTTTTAAGGAAATAGCATATGTAATCTAAAAATACAAAAAAAAAAAAAGGGAAATAGACCTTGATTATTCTAGATACAGGAAGAAGTAAGAGGGATACACTTTGAATGTGAATTTAAGGGGGGGGATCTGAGTGGCTTTGATATGTCTGTTATGTATATGATTCATTTATTGAGGTGGCTGATCATTTATCTCCGGTTTTGCCCCTGATATTGCTTGAGGGGCAAGGTAATATAAATTGTTCAGATTTGCTATCTACAGAAGACTGTTAGTATCTTGCTAAAACAGATCATAGCGTGAACAGGATATGCGTGAAGGGAATAATTGTGATCATATTGGAAAACCCTTGAAGGGGAAATCTGTCTTTCTCTCTTTTACAACTATTAATTAAAGGCCACTTTTAAAAGGAAACTTTCAGAACTATACTTTGAAAGAGTTAACTGGGATTACTTTGGTCCATGAGGCCAAAGACATAGCAGGTAGAGCGTAATATGATTCTTAATTAACTTTAAAATGTATTATAGAGCCCTCCTGGATATAGAGGCTCCATCCATCTTGATCCTCTTGTGTGAGTGTGGCAAATGCTAATTTACTGTATAGCAAATTAGTATTGTATGACTGATAATGCCTACCACACAGTCATTTTATGAGTAGGCAAGTCTCTCATGGTAGCTATTTGGTGAACATATCCATAGTCCAAAAACATTACCTGCTCTGTTTGGGAGTGCTGGAAAAGAATAAGTGGTTGCCTTGTGTTTTTCAAAATATACACCTGTTCAAATGACGTAGTACGATTTGTGGCAAAACATATACTTTGGAAGCAATTTTTTTCCCGGATCAGTCTCAGGCATAGGAGGGAATACCCGACGATAGTTTCTCAACTTCTCAACTTCATCTCTCAGAATTTCCCAGTCATCATATGTCAAGGAGTCATCTGGGTCAATCCGGTTCTTGAAGTTGAGGCAGGATAGTGCATACTTTGTTGCTTTTCTTTCTTGTGCCATTTTCTACTATGGGTTTGGGCAAAACTTTGCTGCTGTCTCAATTGGAAATGTAATATTTGTTAGAGGAGATTACAGTAAGTAATACATTATCCCAAAGTAAAATAAAAAAGTAATTGTCAGAACTAAAAGATTACCTGCATTATCTATAACAAATTTGGTTTTTTCTTATGGTCCTCAGCATTTCTTTTCCTTAAGGTAAATATTGGAGCTGCTGGGAAACCACTGTATTCAGCAGTGGAATGTCACTATGGTGGAAGTGAAAAATACTAATTGTATTTTGTTAAATCACCTCAAACATTGTGACCAGTGGAGATGCCATGAATCTCCCTATTGTAAAAGATGCAAGTAATCTTTATTGATTTTCCTTGCCTTCTCATTCACCCTTGCTCTGCCCCAAATCTAATCAAGCATAAAAGTTGACGAGGAGCTGAAAGAGATGGAATTGTATGTTTCTTTGTGTATGTGTGCCTATGAATTGTAGTCTTTACATTAACTGAGAGGAACTGGTCGTACATAGATTTTTTCCCATCAGTATTCCATGATTATCTATCACATGAGTACTTTTTTTTCAGAGATATATTTAAAAAAAATCTAAGCCAGTGAATTCTGATATCATATCAAAATTGTGTTTGTTTACATGTGGAAGGTAGTTTTTTGCTTTTGTTAAGTATGGTACTATATTTGAGAAATAATTCTTTGTTGAAGCCTTTTGGGGGAATGGGTTGATTGTTATTGATTTTATAGAATTGTGTTCATTTCAAAAACGAGTCCATGTTTCATTATCAAGCTTAAGTATTTTATTTGTTTTATTTTATTTTATTTCCATTTAGTTTCCATTTTAATTTCTCTTAGCTAATACTAACATACATTTGCAACGAAGCACTCCCAAAATTACTTGTGCTGATTAATTTGAAGTCTAATCTCTGATACAACAGTTTTACTTGGCACTATAACTGGATATATCAGAAATGCATTTTAATGGTCTCAAACAAAACTACAAAGAAATCCTTTAAAAATGATTAAATATGTAGGAAAAAAATGGTGCAAAATATTTTATGCTCATAAACTGGTTCCTAATGTTCTTTGTTGATCTTCATGATTTTTTAAAAAGAAAACCTATCAGCCATATTTTTCTTAGTATGCCAAGTCATCATGGGTATTTATATGTCATACTGAGAAAGAGGTGGACCAACGTATTTGAGCTCTTTCTCTCCACACAAACAGTAACACATAAAAGCATTCTATAGATAGTTCTCATCCAGTGGCCACTTACGATTATGATTATGGTGAACAAGAAGGCTTACAACCATTCCTTGCAGTTGCAGCTGAAGCAGCATCCCTGTGATCATGTGATCATGAATTAGGCACTTGGCAAATGGCTCTCAATTCTAAGAATCACAGTACCCTGCAGTCACATTATCATCATTTGCAACCTTCACTGCTGGCTACCAACAAGCAAAGTCTATGGGAAAGCCAGCAGGAAGTTTCAAATGGTGATCATGGGATGTTGTGCCTAACAGCCACACAGGGCAACTGGAATTACCATTGTTTAAGTCAGCATGGCCGTGTGATGTTGATCTTTGCACCGGAATTGCTTAGTGACAGATATTCCCAATCCCAATTACCATAGTTACTTGAGAATTGCCTATGTAAGAATTGGATGTCCATCATAGAACAATGGGCTAAAACAATGCTATTCCAGCAAACGTATTCTCTCCATGAAACTAGTTTATTTCCTAACTAGAAACATTCAAAAGTGCTTGTTCTTGAAGCAGTTCCACAACAGCTGTTGTGATGACTCTGCTGGGTGGTCAAGCTTTTAGTTTGAGAAAGAGTAGCAAGATTAACAGAATAAGTGGATCTAAAAGCCCGTGAAAAGAGAATATGTGATAGTAAAGAGTAAAAGATTCATAGAGTAGAAGTACTAGGATGTCACACAGCAACTTAACTTTAAAAAGTTGTATATAGAAGTCTGTTTTATTTATTCTAGATCTGTGTGCATCAAATGAATACACTCACTGGGATTTGGAAATCCATATAGCTTCCTCCAGAGTATAGCCTTAATGCAGTCTTTGTGATAGTACACTAACAGCTGAGAAGAAAAGCATGGTTTCCTGAATAATTTCCATCCTTCTTGTTTTGACATTTTTCATGTGTGAGCACAGCATTGGGTTTAAAAATAAATAAAGGCACTAAAATGTTGTTAGATTCCATTGATGGAAGCTTCCAGCTACCATTTGCAATAAGTAGCGCTGGAAGTTGTTATTGTGAAGGTTCTAAAGTAATGCAGTTTCAGTATTTTAGTGTATGAATGCCTGTTTCCTGTTTTTTTCTGTAGTCATCATCTACCACAGTTACCACTTTGTTCATGTAGAACTATTTATATATAAGTATTTTTTAGGTGACTTTAGTGGCTGCTGCTAAAGACCACAGTTGCTGTCTAAGATGGTGAATTCTATTTAAGTGCATTCAGCTTATCAAACTTTGCTTGCTTAAAATAGCAAACACACATTTTGCCGATGTTTAAAGATGACTATTTTTTTCTGATGAACAGGTTTCCACCTGAGCGGTACCGTGACTGAACCTGCCATGCAATCCGAGCCAGAAACTGTTTGCAATGTGGCCATCAGCTTTGATCGTTGCAAGATTACCTCAGTGACCTGTAGCTGTGGAAACAAAGACATATTTTACTGTGCCCATGTTGTGGCCCTTTCTTTATACCGGATCCGCAAGCCAGATCAGGTCAAACTGCATCTTCCCATTTCAGAGACTCTTTTTCAAATGAACAGAGACCAACTGCAAAAATTTGTACAGTATTTGATTACAGTGCACCATACTGAAGTTTTGCCAACGGCTCAAAAACTTGCAGATGAAATCCTTTCTCAGAATTCCGAGATCAATCAAGTTCATGGTGAGTTAGTTTTCCCCCCCCCTCCAGTGCTTGCTCCAGAATCCTTTTGTTTCTTCCAGGAAAGTACTTCAGTTTAATCCTATTGATACTGTGTTTCCGTAAGCTTTTTGGACTTCCTTTCATGTTCTCTCTCCAAATATGTTTCGAACAAATGACACTTTTAGCCTGTTAGTTTAATTAGGCAATGTGCAGAAAGCTAACTGAAAACTGGGAAAGGCTGCCTGTTCTTGGAGAAAAGACTGTAGTTCCATTCATGTATTGTAGTGCATGAATCACATTGAGCAGTGCTGTCCCTCTAAATATCATGCTGTAATGTAAAATATCATGTATATAATGAAAGAGAGGTATGAAATGAGATGGTCTGATGAAGCCTTCAGATGTATTGTAGGTTATAAGCTTAGACTTGCATTATCAGAATTTTTATGTGCACATGCAGGTTGGATAAAGCTGTCAGAAACAAGTTGTATAAGGGTCTAATGACATGTTTCCATGGAGAACAACAGTTGCTCAGCCACACTGAGAAAAGATATAAATGATTTATTTTTATCTCAAATCTAACAAGGGGACTCATAGAGATTGTTAAGAAAAGGTAATATCTACCATTAATAACTTGTCAGACGAACAACAGAATTATTTTCTACTTACTTAGATGGCTATTGCTTAAAGAAACCAAGAGTTTCATTTATTTGGGGGGGGTATAATTCAGCGTCGAGCTGAATTTGTAGATGATCAACATATTTCTAATTGAAATGTTATAGGACAGAAAACTACTTGATTGATAGGAAACTCTAACCCTGAAAGCATTTAGAAAGGTGATATGAGGATTAGGCTATATATAATCAAGAATGCATAATTGAAAGTAGGAGAGGAATACACCCCCCCCCCCCCCGAAAGGTGAAATATGTTATGTGGTGTAATCATTCCTTCCACGGGAATTTGGACAGGCAGCTTTGTTGAAACATCTGAACAATATGTCAGGATGTATTTTTGCTACTTATTGTTTTAACCACTTACTGTTAAAATAAACAAGAAATTTAAGAAACCAATCAAACAAACAAACAAACAAGCAAACAAACAAACAAACAAACAATTGTTGCTTAAAATGTGTGGTCTCCAACACCTACAAACTGGAAGAATTAACATTTGACTCTACAGTATACTAGTAGATGTGTCCCAAGCTGATTCATGTATTCTGCAAGCTAAGTTAGACAATATAGTGATGTCCAACTTTCTGGTGAATTAGTGTATATAAATTGCTTGCTGTATGGAGTAACTGCAAGCCTGAGGGTGTGCACTTTAAAAGCCCAATCCTACCGTGCTGCTGTCCAATAATCAGTGACTTCACCACTTTTCCAGGAGTTCTCAAATGCATAAAGGTATAGACAGACCATGAGCAAGTCGCTTTGGTAGCCAGGATGCAGTTCATTTGGCCTGAAAATTTCAACTGATGTGAAATAAATAGATACTTCAGTCAAGCTTCAGTCTTGGTTTCACAAGACTTGAGCATTCATTTAATTGTTCAGATGTACAACATGAAAAAGTATATGTGATAATTTCAATTTGGCTAATACCTCTTCCTCTTTCCCCACTGATCCCTGTAATTTCTAGGTGACAAGGTTTCTTTGCCACTATGAATATTTGGCTATAAATAGGAAGTTGGTTGTTTGTGATTAGCACTGACATGAACCATGCTAATATCGATCTTTGGAAATGCCTGCAGATTTGATCATAGATTAAATGTCCTTAGAATGCATACATTCTAAGTAAAGATTTGAGTAAAGAGCAAATCCCAATTTCATGTAATGTAACTGGGGCTAAATTAACATGGCACCCAAAAATGAATTATTTACTTTCACGGAATTATAAAATTGAAAACTGCCGTTTAAACTATCGAATCCAAATCCCAGATGGTATTTCTTTAGCCTTCATTTAAAAACACCCAAGAAAGGGAAGCCCATCTCTCCCCTCCCCCCCAGGGGTGGGTTGCTGCCAGCATTACTGCCAGTTCAGCGCACAAAAAGTTTTCTCACTCACACACCAAACACATGCTCTGCACATGTGCGTATTTGCACCTAAAAAGGTCTGCATATGAGCACATTAGAAAAGGAAAAAACCCCACATTTTTGCAATGAAGATTGTTCTGCACATGCGAAGAACTGAAAATTGAGATGCCGCCGCAGCCAATAGAACTGGTTCGGGGGTGTGGCAGGCGGGTTACTACCTACACTCCTGGTTATTACTATATTTTTTGAAGATGTTCATGGATTCATTTCTTTATAGTCTGCTTTAGGTGCAATCAAATTAATTTTTCTAATTTGCTAGGTCTTTTTCTTTTGGAAAATAATGGATAATATCCAGTCATCAGGGGCTTCATCTCTTCTCTAGGATTTCTCAGAGATAATACATAAGGAATTGGGCAGATGATAACTAGCTTTTTCAGCAACCCATGGTGGAATTAATTTGGTCATGGGAATTTAAATTCACTCAGAGTAAACAGGTAGCCCCTAACTAGGTTTCTCCCAGTTTCAAGCTTTAATTCTGCCCCAAATTTATTGGCAGCACTAACATAGTCTTGTGTTAGGGAGATCTGAACCAAAATAATTGAATATATCTGTGTTTCTTTGTTACTAATATTTTATAATGTTTATTTGACTGCTGGTAAACTGATTTTTTTCAGTTACCTTATATAAAGGCATGTATGAAGGCTTTTCTTTCCCTTCAGCGGCCTTTCCTGAGCTCAGCTCATTATGAATTCAACTTTCCTGACACACCTCTGCTGCTCTGCTCTACCTGTCTTATATCCATTTCCTATACTGTATGCACTGTGTACTTTCTTGCTTTCTGCCCTTCAGTTGCTTGTGCATCTAACCTTCAAAGAGAGGTGTGTGTGTGTCTTTGTTTTTACGCATGAAACTACATTGGCTTCTTTTGCTGTCATTTTTGCTTTCATTATAATTTTTTGATTATTTTTTAACTTTAATACCTCTAATATGGACCTGCGGCCTTCTTGAACTTCTCTTCCTGTTGACTTCAGGCACCATAGGATCTTATTCCCCAATTCAGAGCAGGTTTTATTTGAGTTTACTTCTGCATTCGGCCGTGGTCACTTTTCTTAAAATCAAGAGTTTTGGCTTGAAATGATAACATTCAATCAGTTTTGAAGTCTGCCTCCTCCTCTGCTATGACCTTGATGGGTAGATATAAGCAAATCTTGATGGAAAGAATCTCATAACATTCTTGACAAACTGTGACAGTGCAGCATCTCAGAACTAGAAAGCTAGCTAGTAAGCATGTGAGGGATAACTAATGTTTTCCATTATATATCAAGTATTATTAGTTGTATTAAGTTAGAGGTTAAGAGTTACTGTTTAAGCTTTTAGGAAACTTTTGTTCCTTGTGGTTAAGATGGATAACTTGTAGAAATGGAGCAAGTCAAAGAAGTATGTAGATAACTTTTCAGTATTATTACCAACTCTTCAGCTGTTTTAAGATTTCCTGGAGCGTGGCTGGCCTGGTTGTCAACTGCAGATATGTTGACTAGATGTTTGATGTCATCTAGTGAAAGTATTCTGTCACAGCCTCTTGGCTTTAATTGTTCCATTTTCAAAATATATGTTATAATTCAAATCATTTGAAATTATTGTTTAAAATAATAGAAAACTCATTCTTTATTTAGAAGAAAAATCACGAAAGGTTCACCAGTTGATACTTGCTGTAATAAAAGCATGCATATGTTTTTGATACCACCTATTTTTTCTGGAATTTTCTATATTGAGCCAGCAACTCTTTTTCATCAGAAGTTGTTATTGTGGGAAAAATAGGAGGAGAAGTGCTGTTCTCAGATAGTCGTGTTGCCCCTTCCTGTTTTTTAAAGAGTAATACCCTTTTTAAGAAGGCATTTACACCACAGGCAAAATAAATGACAGAAAGTGTTGTGTCTTATATTTGTCTACTTTAATTTTTACTAGATTTTAAAAAAATATTTTAGCCTGCTTATTTAACATTTTAATTTTTCCATTGATTTTAAATGGTAATTCTGAAGAACCTCCAGTAGTTAACACCCAAATTAAAACACCCCTGATTAAAAACAAATATAAAAACAGCAAAAAAAAAGACCTATGGTAAATATTGCAAAACAACATAACAGTAAATGCCTAGAATAATAGCCACAGACCAGGCCACTTTGTTATTCTCTAATACTGGTGAACCACAAGTAGTTTTTCTTGAGAGATATGTACTCGGTGATTCAATTCTAGTTAGAAAAAGTAGCTAGAAAAGGAAACTACGTGGAAACCCTTCACATATGCAGTACTGTAAAGTGCATTTAAAACATATTGGAAACCTCTGCATTTTATTAGATGATTAGTGACAAAAAGAAATATCCTGCTGCATTGTATTATCAGATGCAGTTTCTCAGTGGTCTTCAAAGGTATGAATACAATTTGTATATTTAATATATTGCAAAAATCTTGAAAGTGATAAGGGTGTGAGTTACTCTTGGGACTAGACATACCCAGTTACCCTGCAACTGTTTATTATGTTTTAGCTCCATCCCGCTAATCAATTTTGTTGCTCTTCTCTGCATTCTTTCTAGAGTCTCAACATCTTTTTTGTATCAAGCTGACCAAACTGATGCAGTATTCCAAGTATGATCTTACCAAAGCAGTGTTCAATTTTAGCCTGTTTTGTCCCATCCAAAGTCCAATAGTGTTCAGATATTTGAGATTTCCAACTGTCTCCAACTTACCCAACTAAATGTCACCTTACTCCAAACTACAAGGTGACCTCTTCCAACAGTTCCATGCTCAAGAGAAAGATGGAAAAGATCAAGCCCTATCAAGCCAACCTCTCCTTCTCCTCCCTATCCCCTGACTGATATTGCCTGATGATGAAGGACCAGTGCCAATATAAAACAGTGCCTGCAGCCCTCATAATATCTCCAGAAGGCATGCTTGCTGTTGAGAAGTCTCATATGGTAGGAAGGATATATTACCTCCCCCCCATCCTGACATAGCTCCTTGACCCAAGTAACTAGTACTATTTTGGTTCCATGTCTGGACCTGATCCCAGGCTGAAATGGCTCCAAAAGAAATCTGCTTTCTTGATGGTAGCGCAATTGACCCTCACCATCTTTTCAACAGCCTTCTCCAAAAATAGAAATTGAAGACTGCATGATAGTTATTCAGTGTAGCTGGATCCAGAAAACTCTTCTTGAAGAGAAGGCATATTACAGTCTCCTTCAAATTGAGGAGGGGATGCCCTCCCCTATATGGCATTGACTATTTTCCTGACCCAAGAAGTCATACCTCTTCTGCCTCAAAGAAAGGACCTGGATAGAAAGTACTTGCCTCCCTTATTGGAATCTTCAGGCTGCAAGAAGCCCCAGATAATTAAAGACATTGCCCTAACCATCACTTTAGACCAGTGGTTCCCAATGTGGGGGGTTAATTTTTAATGGGGGCAATTTGAATCTTCTTTAAACCAAGTTAATGGCCTTTAAGGCTTCCTCCATGTGAGTAGAGTTCACTTTTCAGTAAAGTAAGAATTATATGTCACAAGGTGGAGGTTGGGCATCAGGATTTTAGAGATGCTTAGGTGGGGCATGTCCAAAAAAAGGTCGGGAACACTGCTTTAGACCCTGCCCATGAAGAGTCAAGGCTTGGGGGAATCTGATTTTATTGGTAAGCTGCTTTAACTTTAACTTTAACTTTTATTAGATTTCTATCTCGCCCTATCTCCCAAAATGGGACTCAGGGCGGCGCACAGGAATTTAAAAATCTAAAAATACAAACAATACAAAATTCTACAAAAGTTAAAACTAAAATTAAATAATTTAGCCCATGCGAAAAAGAAAACAATTAATTTAAAACCCAACTCTAATAATAACATAGCTGTAGCAGCTATGCCAGGCCGGCCATATGGAAGAAATATGTTTTTAGTGTCCGGCGGAAGAGGTGAAGGTCGGTGATAGTACAAAGGTCTGGGGGGAGGTCATTCCAGAGGGTGGGGCCTGCCACAGAGAATGATCTTCCCCTGGGCGTCGCCAACCGGCATTGTCCGGCGGACGGCACCCTAAGGAGGCCCTCCCTGTGGGAGCGGACAGGTCGAATGGAGGTATGTGGTAGTAGGCGGTCCTGCAAATAACCAGGCCCGCTGCCATGGAGCGCTTTAAAGATGGTCACTAAAACCTTGAAACGCACCCGGTAGGCTACCGGCAGCCAGTGCAGCTCGCGCAGGAGAGGTGTTACATGGGAGTATTTTGAAACTCCCAAGATCCCCCGCGCGGTGATTCTGCACCAACTGGAGCCTCCGGGTGCATCTCAAGGGAAGCCCCATGTAGAGAGCATTACAATAGTCCAGGCGAGAAATGACAAGAGCTTGAGTGACTGTATGTAGGGCGCCAGGATCCAGAAAGGGGCGCAACTGGTGTGTCAGGTGAACCTGATAGAAGGACCCCCTGGCCACGGCCATCAGATGGTCATATAAGGACAGCCGGGAGTCCAGGAGGACACCCAAGTTGCGGGCCCTTTCTGCGGGGGCTAGCAATTCCCCCCCGATAGCCAGAGATGGAATTACCATGGATGACCATGTGACAGCCGTGGCAAGGGGGGCGTTTCACCAGGTTCGCCTGGTGCGCCAGTTGCGTCCCCTATTGGACCGGGACGCCCTTCGCACAGTCACTCGTGCTTGTGACATTCCGTCTAGACTACTGTAACACTCTCTACATGGGGCTCCCCTTGAGATGCACCCGAAGGCTGCAGCTGGTCCAGAATGCGGCCGCGCGGGCAGTTCTGGGAGTCTCTAGATACTCCCACGTAACACCACTCCTGCGCGGGCTGCACTGGCTGCCTGTGGCCTTTCGGGTGCGTTTCAAGGTGTTGGTTATTATCTTTAAAGCGCTCCATGGCACAGGACCTAGTTATTTGTGGGATCGTATCCTGCCCCATACATCCCTTCGGCCGATTCACTCTCACAGAGAGGGACTTCTCTGGGTGCCGTCCACTAGGCAATGCCAGCGGGCGACACCCAGGGGAAGGGCCTTCTCTGTGGCGGGCCCAACCCTCTGGAATGACCTTCCCCTGACATTAGAACGACCACGGACCTCCGCTCCTTCCGCCAGAAACTCAAAACCCACCTGTTTCATCTAGCCGGCCTGGCCTAATTCCATGCTTCCCACCTCAGTTTGTAATTTTAAATTATGTTATTAGGTTTTAGGTTAAGTTTTTAATTTTTATAAATTTGTACAGGGGATTATTTAATTCGATTTTAGTTTATATGTATTGTTGATTGTCATAATTTTAATTTTTACCTGTACACCGCCCCGAGTCCCTTTGGGGAGAGGGGGCGGTCTAGAAATCCAATAAATAATAATAATAATAATAATAATAATAACAACAACAACAACAACAACAACAACAACAACAACAACAACAACTAACTGGCTGTGTTGCGGCGCCGGAAACCACAGCCACTAGGTCTTGGACGGGTTGAGTCGGAGCCCGTTCCTCCCCATCCAGACCCGCACGGCTTCCAAACACTGGGACATCACGTCGGCGGCATCGTTGGGGTGGTTAGGGGTAGAAATGTACAGCTGGGTGTCATCAAGTAGTTTTGTATAGTTCTCTTATTCCTCCCAAAAAGTGTGTTGACTACCTTGAATAGTGCTTCTGATTTACTAGCCATCCATAGTACATAGAGAGGAGAGGATATAGAAAGATAGAAGTTATTGCACATGGTCAGATTATTTATTCATTTACATATATATTTAAAGATTTGGGTGGCAACATGTAGGCAGCACGTAAGAATAATAAAACTGCAAACTATAAAACCATAAAACTAAAAAATAAATTAAACCCTTCCACCCAAATCCTGGTGCCCCAATCATCTCCTACAATGCGTCAACAACTATCCATAGGCTCCCATGACACTATTGCAGCGCTGGGTAAATACTAGGTCTTGATGGATTTCCAGAAGGGGACTGCCAGATTATTGGGGCTAGGGTGTTCCACAGAGTAGGGGCAGACTTGGGATTTATCAGGCTTGGGAGCCTTTAAATTTCAGAAGCTGAAGACTGAGCATGGAATTTGTGTGCAAACCACACATTTTGCTAGTGAGTAATGATACCTATATGAGGGCTATTGCTCAAGTTTTCTCTTAGTCACATAGTAATCTAAAGCTATGCACGTATAGGTTCCTTAGAGCGCTAAATATGCACAAAATTCTACCATCATATCAGTGCTTAATGTCAGTGCATATATAATAGGTGCAATCAATCATCAATAACTCTTATTTCAGGTGGGAACAACTGGATCCTCATGTATTGGTAAAAATACTTAAGTCATCATATAGCCTTTGTTTCTACTGTGTAGGTGCCCCCGATCCTACAGCAGGAGCAAGTATAGATGATGAAAACTGCTGGCATTTGGATGAAGAGCAAGTTCAGGAACAAGTTAAACTCTTTCTTTCCCAGGGTGGATACCATGGATCAGGGAAACAGCTCAATTTGCTTTTTGCAAAGGTATGTATGAAGGGATGTTTTCGTTTTCATTTTGACAATGCTTTTTACCTTTTGTTCTTACGTTGTCTTCACGATATTTAGCTCTTAGTAATGTTCCCATTCCATTTCTTGGGCTGATACTGTCTGGATTTCTTGGGCAACATTTTTCAGAATTCTTGGCCATTTGGAAGATTTTAAGGTACAGAAGAAGACTACTTGATATCATTAGTACACAGTTTCTTTGGGAAAAATACAAATCATCATGGCCAAAACCCAACCAAACAAATCTGTTGAATTTTTAAATGTCATTGCTTTGGTATTGATAATAGTATGCCCCCCACACATACACAGTATAAAATACAAAGTATTTTACAGAGTATCAGAATACAAAGAAAAGTGACTGGTATCTTTTTATAACTTAATGTCATGTGATACATCTTACAATAGTTTAAAAGAAAATTGGGAAATCTGTACTGCCATGGGAAGATGGTTGCTTAATGTAAGAAATGATAGAGCATGAAGTAAGGAGCTTTGCAAACACTTCTGTTGTTTCTCGGGCAGTGGGATGGAATCTGTAGTAAATTGACACCATTTGGTTGCTCTGCTTTGCATGTTTCATTATCAGAATTATACACAAACTGCATAGGGAGTTAGCAGCATAGAACAAACTGAAACTTGTGGTAGAAGATTAAAATGTTTGTAGTCAAGGGTAGTACTGGTATGATTGGTATGGTTCAAAATGAAATGTTGAAATGTATGAATTTAAAACTAAAGCCAGTTCAATGCAAAGTTGGAAAATAGCAGTAGCAATTAGACTTATATACAACACAGTGCTTTACAGCCCTCTCTAAGGGGTTTACAGAGTCAGCATACTGCCCCAACAATCTGGGCCCTCATTTTACCAACCTCGGAAGGATGGAAGGCTGAGTCAATCTTGAGCTGGTCAGGATCGAATGCCTGCAATACTGCATTCTAACCACTGCACCACCGTGGCTCTTAAATATCAGAATAACAACTGATTCTGTCTTTGGTGTTTCCAAATCAATTTGTACCTTGGAAGCAAAACAGGGCACCTTTAGCATCAGACAAACATGAAACAATCAACCTGCTAAGACTTCTGATAATTGCATTGCATTGATAAGATAATAACTGTGATTTATAATTGAAATACTATAGCCAGTCAATGGAATAATTATAGGTTTGTGCCTCTTTGACTTTTTACAATGCTGGTGGTTCTTCTACCTTGCATTTTTCCTTAAATTTGTTCTTTGAATGATCAGTAAAATCTTTGCTGTCTATAGCAATTTGGGTGGGGGGGGGGGAAAAGTAAATATTTTAAGCATTTTTATTAAGAGCACATGTGAATTTTATTTCCAAAGTGTTCATAAGAACCTTGGACTACAGAATAGACTCCTCTCATGCTGAAGGAGTACAAAGTGTACCACTGTGTTCTGTATTCTGATTGTTCAGATGTAAATCCGTGTTTCCACTGACCTCTCCCTTGCTTCCGGCAATTCTTCATTTGCCTCCAAAAATTGTGAATAATCCAACACTGGAAGTTTTTAAGAAGATACTGGATAACTATTTGTCTGAAGTGGTGTAGGGTTTCCTGCCCAAGTGGGGTTGGACTAGAAAACCTCCAAGGTCCCTCCCAACTCTGTTATTCTGTTCTGTTCATATATTATTTCATTGTGTTTTTTTTTTAAGTACTAAACTACATGTTTTATATTGCAGGTGCGAGAGATGTTAAAGATGAGAGACTCAAACGGTGCTCGTATGCTGACACTGATAACAGAACAGTTCATGGCTGACCCACGGCTGTCACTTTGGAGGCAACAAGGAACTGCAATGACAGACAAATACAGGCAGCTGTGGGATGAACTAGGTAAATCCAAATAATTTTGCAGAAGCTTTTAACAGATCTGAAATGAAAGAAATATTAAGTGTTTTGAGTATCCCTGGTTCTTGTCAATAGAATTTGTATTTGTTGCCAGATTTTGGGATTATGGCAACCTGGGAACTTGTTTTCATAGGCAAAATTAGTGCATTTTTACGAAAGCCAAGGATATACAGCCAAAAATAACTGCTCCGTGAAATGTTTAATAGTAGAAGCTGGAATATAAACATTTCCTATGTAATAAGTAACCCATTGTATTAACAAGGCCTAGATCTGCAGTTATTAATAGTAAATGTTTACCTTCATAATTATGCACCTCTTTGATTCCAAAATGTCTTTGAAAGGGCATACTCCTTCACTAATCAGTTTTCAGTCGGCATGGAACACTGTATAATGTTAGTTCAAGACCCTTCATTCATATTTTTTAATCAAGTGGGTGGTCTGGGTATATACCTCAGTGTAACACATGTCTTTTTTGTGCTATACTTGGATTTCTCCTCTGTAAAGATTGGAAAGGTGGAGGGACCCTGATAATTGGCCAAACTAGGCTCATTTATCAAATTCATTGCAAGCTCACTATCCTAACCAAATGCTTTGCGGCCCTATGTTTATATGAGTGGCTGAATGTGAATTTGGAATTTTTTGTATGGAGAGTGAGGTGTGTACTTGTTGATTTGAACTGGTAGTAGGTGAACTTTGTGTTAAAATTTGTTCTGGGTCAGATATGGTTTTCTATTTGAAAATTAGAACACAAACTGAGAACAAGCTGTGTTTCATGCGTTTAAGCAAGTCTTATAACTATCTTAATCAGTTTTTAATTGAAACTGAAACAAACAACATAGTAATTCATACTTTGTGTTACTTTGGTTCGTTGTGGTATTTTGGAATAGGAGTACTATATTTCTATAAGTCTCCAAATGAAATGAATCTAACACTGAAAGTTCCAGAGGAGCAAATTACGAGCTATAGCTATTTCAGTTTATCTTTCTTACAGACAGGCAGTCAGTAAGGGAATCCTTGCAACAAATTCCGTCAGCATTTCCCTGGATGTACTATATTTAATAATGACCTTGTGTGTACAGTATTACTAAGATTTGTTTCCTGGGGCTGAGGGCACATTTCGGCTCAGTGTGTGCTACTTTGACATTCTTAGAGGAATTGTTTAAGAGTGGCTAGTTACCTGGTTTTAGAACAGGCCCTAAATTTAATTGATTTTTAAAGTATTTTGTATATTGTATATTGATGTTTTGTGGTTTTATTATGCCTGTTCACTGCCCTGAGTCCCGCAAGGGAGAAGGGCGGTATACAAATTTAATAAATAGTAATAGTAATAGGGGAACAATTGCTTCTCAACATATAATTTCCATATCCTTCAAAGATTTCTAATAATCCATGCTGAATGAATAAACCTAAACATTGGATCAGAAAGGGACAGAACAAGTGTCTTTCTGACTGAATTTAACCAGGATTTGATGTATCATTGAGAACTTCTAAGTTAATGTTCTCAATGTTAAATACTGCTAGTTTCACAGCAGCCTCAACTCCCTGTTTTAATTAAAGACTATATAATACTAATATTATTGGTGTTAGTAACTAATTTTCAGGTGTTCACATCTGAGCAAATAAAGCTACTTGGCACTGTTAATCCTTTTCTGTGCCCACTTACCCATATTCAGCTTCCAATGTTTTCCAGTGGACACCAGAGGCCATTAGATTTTGTGTTGGTTAATATAAGCAAGTGGCTATTTCTCTCTGGTAGATTTTCTCCCTCTCAACTCCTCTATTCTGGGAAGTTACAAGGAAAGCCAGATCAATTACAGTTCTTCCACTTCTGATGTTAAAACTGAACAGGTGATAGATAATGCATTGTTGTGAGGAATTTCTGGATAAAACTGACTTTTCTGGTCAGCTGTTCACCTGATTACATTACTGATATTGGGAGAAAAATAGAATGTGTGTCTCTGTTGGCTTCTCCAGGCTCCTTGCTGTACCATTAGACTGTATATGTAAATACGAGCACCCATATCCAGTGTTGCTTCTCCACCCTTGCAGGGTATACGAGACCGCCTTCTGCCCCATACATCCCTTCGTCCGATCCGCTCCCACAGAAAGGGCCTTCTCAGGGTGCCGTCGGCCGGGCAATGCGGCCAGGCCTTCTCTGTGGCGGGCCCGGCCCTCTGGAACGACCTACCCCTCCGACCTTCGTACCATCTCGGATCTCCGCCTCTTCCGCCAACGCTTGAAGACGTATCTATTCTAGTATCTAGATACTCTATGTATCTAGATACTCCTAGATGGTTCCGCCCCAGGCTTCTAATGGATCCGGAAGGATTCCAGAGGGAGCTTGGGCCAATTCCTGTGACCCTGCCTCGCGACTCGACTGAGGACCTAGTGGCCGCATGGTTGAGTGCGGCCACGGGGGCCTTGGATCGAGTCGCGCCCTTGCAGCCTCTCTTGCGGCGTCGAACCACCCAGGCTCCCTGGTTTACTGAGGAGCTTCGGGGGATGAAGCGCCACAAGAGACGCCTAGAGAGCAGATGGAGATCCTCTCGCTCCGAAGCCGACCGAACACTAGTGAGAACCCATATTAGGGCTTACTTGGTGGCGATTAGGGTGGCCAAATGGGAGTACTGTGCCACCCTTATTGCATCCGCAGATAACCGCCCTGCCGCCCTGTTTGGGGTGACCCGCTCCCTCCTTCATCAGAGGCCGCGGGAAGCCCCTTTACAAGGGCGAGCAGAGGAATTTGGGATTTATCTGCAGGAGAAAATCACTCGGATTCGGAATGAGCTACCCTCCATCGCCAGTGGTCCTGCGGGACTGTCTGACACTGGTCTTGAGGTTCCTTCTTGGGAGGAGTTTGACTTTGTTAACACCGAGGATATGGACAGGTTGTCAAGGAAACTTAGGGCGACCACATGTTTATTGGACCCGTGTCCCTCCTGGCTTGTATGGCATCCTGGGAGACGACACGAGGCTGGCTCCAGGATATCGTGAACACTTCTTTGAGTGAGGGGTCCGTACCTGCCGTCTTGAAAGAGGCGGTAGTGAGGCCCCTCCTCAAGAAGCCGCCCCTGGACCCGGCATTATTAGAGAACTATCGTCCGGTCTCCAACCTTCACTTTTTGGTGAAGGTTGTCGAGAGTGTGGTAGCCCAACAGTTTCCGCGACACCTGGAGGAAGTTGATTATCTAGACCCGCGCCAGTCCGGCTTCCGACCTGGTCACAGTACCGAGATGGCATTGGTCGCGTTGGTTGATGATCTCTGGAGGGCGCGGGATAGAGGTTATTCCTCTATCCTAGTCCTATTAGACCTCTCAGCGGCTTTTGATACCATCGACCATGGTATCCTATTGCGCCGACTGGGGGGGTTGGGGCTGGGAGGCACCGTTTTGCGGTGGTTCTCGTCCTACCTCTCTGGTCGGTCACAATATGTGTTGACGGGAGGGCAGAGGTCGACCTCGAGGCCCCTCGTATGTGGGGTTCCTCAGGGGTCGGTCCTCTCGCCCCTCCTTTTCAACACATATATGAAGCCGCTGGGTGAGATCATCCGTGGTTTTGGGGTGGAGTACCATCTGTACGCTGATGATACTCAGTTGTACATATCCACCCCAGACCACCCCAACGATGCCGTCGAAGTGCTGTCCCGGTGTTTGGAGGCAGTACGGATCTGGATGGGTGGTAACAAACTCAAGCTCAACCCTGCCAAGACTGAGTGGCTGTGGTTTCCGGCACCCCGGTTCAGCCAGATTATTCCAACTCTGGCCATAGGGGGCGAAACACTGGCCCCCGTGGAGAGGGGGCGCAATTTGGGTGTCCTCCTGGATCCCTGGCTGTCCATGGAAGACCATGTGGCAGCCGTGGCCAGGGGGGCGTTTCATCAGGTACGCCTGATGCGCCAATTGCGCCCCTTACTGGACCGGGCTGCCCTTCGCACAGTCACTCAAGTTCTCGTGACGTCCCGACTCGACTACTGTAATGCTCTCTACATGGGGCTTCCCTTGAGGTGCACCCGAAAGCTACAGTTAGTCCAAAACGCAGCTGCGCGGGTGATTATGGGAGCCACTAGATGCTCCCACATAACACCGATCCTGCGCGAGCTGCATTGGCTTCCTGTGGTCTTTCGGGTGCGCTTCAAGGTCTTGACGACCATCTTTAAAGCGCTCCATGGCTCGGGGCCTAGTTATTTGCGAGACCGCCTCTTGCCCCATACATCCCTTAGACCGATACGCTCCCACAGAGAGGGTGCCGTCGGGCGGGCAATGCCGACTGGCGACACCCAGGGGAAGAGCCTTCTCTGTGGCGGGGCCAGCCCTTTGGAACGACCTACCCCCCGAATTACGCACCATCACCGACCTCCGCCTCTTCCGCCAATGTCTAAAGACATACCTATTCCAACAAGCCGGCATAGCCTAACCTCCCATGGGGACTTTTAGATAGTTTTATTGGGTATTTTAAAATTGGGTTTTTAGCATAGGATAAGACGGTTTAGTTTATATTTTAAATTGTGTATTTATTTTTGTTCTCTGTATGTTTTTTAAATTTCCTGTGCGCCGCCCTGGGTCCTTTGCGGAGAAGGGCGGGATATAAATGTAAATAAACTAAACTAAACTAAACTATTCCAACAAGCCGGCCTAGCGTAGCCCCCCGTTTCTGACTATATTTATAAATTTTAAATTTTTAGGATTTTAAAGGGTTTTAGCATGGGTTTTAGGTTAATTTAATATGCTTTTAAGAGTTTGTATTGTTTTGTAATGGTTTTTAATGATGCCTGTGCGCCGCCCTGGGTCCTAACAAGGAGAAGGGCGGGGTATAAATTCTAAAATTAAAATTAAAAAATTAAAATTAATTAATTAGTTTCAGGTTGTGTTGAAAAATTACTCTGCTCCAGGAGATATGCCAATAGCTTTGATTTGTTCTCCAATATGATTCTTATTTGCATGAAGCCTTAGATCAAGCTTATACGGTTTCTGTATGAATAATTTTTCCAGTCTCTGAGACTGGAAAAAAATTGATTAAGAATAAATACTGTATTTTTCAGAGTATAAAATGCACCTTTTTCCCTGAAAAAGGAGGGTGAAAATCTGGGTGCGTCTTATACACTGAATACAGCATTTTTGGTGTATTGAAACCACGCACTCTTTGCAAAAATGGACGTGCAGAGAGTTTGGTAGGTTTGCAAAGTGTTCCTGGGGGCTGGTGAGTGCATAAATGAGCAAAAAATGGACTGTTTTTTGCTCATTTTTGACACCCCAGTCCCCAGGAGCATTCTACAAGCCTCCCAAAGCCTCTGCATATCCTTTCTTTTTGCAAAAAATGGCCCATTTTTGTGGAAAATGGGTTGTTTTTTGCTTGGTTTTGTCCCCTCAACCCCCAGGAACACTCTACAAGCCTCCCAAAGCTCTGCATGCCACCACCAACTGTTTTTTTTTTTTTTTTTGGCAAAAATTGAGGCGTGCAGAGGGTTTGGGAGGCATGCAGAGTGCAAAAACTTTTTAAAAAATGTTAACCTCTTCAAAATCATGGTGCGTCTTGACTTCCAGTTCCGGCTCCTGCGGCGACGAGCGAGCCTAGCGCTCGCTCGCCGTTTTGTTGCTTCTTCTGCCCCCCCACGGGGGCGAGACGCCCCTTTTTTTGGGGTCTCCTGTAGGGCCGGCTCGGCAGGGACGCCCCCCCTCACGGCGGTGGGGGAGGCGACCCTTTTGCCGCGGCCTAGGTGAAGGAGAACATGCTGCGGGGGGTTCTCCCTTCGCCAACGGCTGTCGGCGCCATTCACTTTAATGAAGAGGGCTGAGCGGAAGAGATCGGAAGGTCTGCCGAGGCTTCAGCTGCGAGGGAGAGTGAGTTTAAAAAAAAAGACTTTTTTTCCTTGCTGCCAGCCAGGCTGAATGGACTGGGAGGGGGGTGTTTGTTTTCAAAAAAAAACCCTCGGACTTAAGCGGCACTTAAAAATGGCTTCTCTGGAAGAGAAAGCGGAAATCTTAAATCCGGACTGTCTTTAACAAGGGAAAGTGGAATTTGCAGCATTGTTTCTAGGTCTGGCTGGTTTAAAAAAAAAAAAATTATTTTACTACTCTCTCCTCTGGGCTCTGAGATGGGCGGTGAAAAGTGGCTTCTCTTTGTCCCTGCCTGACTATTTTAACTATGGAAAATTCCCAGCGTCTCTTTATAAGTGGGACTCTCTCTGGATATTAATGAAGAATTTTTTCTGTTGGATTTGTGATTCCTTTCTGGATTACCTTCGTTATTATAACTATTGAGTTGGAAAATTGGCTCTCTCTTGGTTCCTGAATTTTACAACGTTCCAACCTTGATCTGAACTTTTGGCTCCCGGTTAGTCTCACCAACCCCACCCTGAAAACGCCATTTTGGTGGCACTGACTTTAACAGTTAATCATGGCTCAAGAAACAGCACTGGCAAGTTTAGAACAACGGATGGCTTCTCTTGAAACTGTTATACAAACTTTGGTAAACGAAATTCAGGCCCAGAGGGCTGAAAACATCAATTTCAAGAAGGAGCTATTGGACATAAGGAAGCAAACGCTGGAAATTACACAGAAGACTGAAGAATTGGAAGGGGGGTTGGTGGGGGTTAAGGGAGAGATTAAAAATGTTACTAAAGAGGTTGAGGAAACAAGTGGGCATGTGCTCATAAGATCAGGGAGGCATTCACCAGGTTGCTCAAAAACATTCTGAAATCTCAAAAAATATGTCATTCTTTCCATATCAATCCTAGATATGGAAAGAATGACATATTTTTTGAGATTTCAGAATGTTTTTGAGCAACCTGGTGAATGCCTCCCTGATCTTATGAGCACAATTTTAGCAGACTATTTACAAAAACCTAAGGATGAGATCAGGGGGGACATTGACCTAGCCTATAGAATTAACTCAGCATATGCCAGGATAAATGAAGTGCCTAGAGAGATACATGTGAAATTTGTTAGAAGGTCAACCAGAGAGGAAATTTTGAAGGCGCAGAGAGGGAACCCCTTAATTTACCAACAAAAAATGGTCACTATCTTGAAGCAGATTCCTAGAAAGATTCGAGAAGCAAGACGGAAATTTTCCTTCTTGTCTAAAATTTTATTTGATCATGGGATTTGGTTCAAGTGGGTGACACCCGAAGGGATGCTGGTGTTCTGGGAAGGAGGAAGAGTGAGGATTAAAACAGTTGTTGAGGCGGAAGCCTTTCTTAAAAAACATTCCTCTATCCTGGGGGAAGATCCAGGGGGGACAGAGGGGGCCACGGCCCCGCCCGCTCGGGGCCAGGGAGGAGAAAAAGAAGATACAATAGCCAAGAGACTTAGATCTAAAAAATAACTTTGCCTTGATTTTACTGAACAATTTTGCATAATATTTTCTGGATTTTTTGTAAATGTCTGACAGCATGGAATTGAGAATTTAGGTATATGTACTTGCTTTTACCTTGTAGTGTTATGAAAAATGCTTTTTTTTGGTTATTTTTTTATTGTGTATTTTGAGGTCTCGGAAGGGCCGACGACTCTGACGTGAATGCTCTCAAAATTTCTTTGTATCCCTTACCCTACCCTATAGAAAAAATGTAAAACCAATAAAACTTTTTCAATATAAAAAAAAAAAAATCATGGTGCGTCTTATACTCCGGTGTGTCTTATAGTCCGAAAAATGCAGTAACTCAAAACTCAATCCACACAATTAATACAATATGGAAGTTAAATTATGCCCTGAATCTTCTATTCAATCTATTTTCCTCTTTTCAAATAATTGCTTGTGTCAGATTCCATGCAAACACCTGAAAGAGTGGAGAGTGCCAAATAAAGATTAGCTTTGTTAATTCTGTATTGACCTGGTTTGGAAATAAGTCAAGTTAGATTTTCTTCCATTGAGGAGCTATTATAACCTTCCTTAATCTTGGAAGCATCAGTATAAATATTCTGCTCATGGTTATTCAGTGTGACTGTGATGTATGGCTTTATGTCCCTGTTACACTTTAGTTGTCTGATGGTAAGCAATGGAACTACTCTTGGTGAAAATTTGACTTTATTTACTCCTTTTTGACAGGGAAGGTCATGAGACTTGCATTAAAAGTTAATCTTCCAGTCTCCACATCAGTTCTTTTAACTGTCACCAGTTCTTTGAACCTACCCATTTAAAGAGTATCCCTAAGGAATATTTGACGTAACACCCTTTGGATGCCAGAATCTTCTCAATTTTCTCTTATAATCTCACTCATCCAAAGTAAAAAATATTTGAACTTTCATGTTTGAGCTTTGATGTTTGAGTTTGGGAATGACTTTCAATCTGAAAAAGGAAAAGAAAAACCTATTATTTTGAAATCATAAAAAAAATCATAAAAGGTTTTTTTTCCCCTCCTGCAAATGCAGAATGAAAGCCATTGGGCAATTTGAGCAGGTATAAAATGAAATAAAGCTCACTTTCATTTGCAGGTTTACACCTGTTTATAGGTTAGCCCTAAAGTCAACCAGCTACTAAGCTTTCTTAAGCATGTTCTCAGGTGGTAGAAATTTCCCAAGATCAGACAGGTTTCACTGCCTTTCTTCCCTTGGGAAGAGGCCACCTTTTATAAAACGATGTTAAAGAAGAAGTGTTCTGCTCCTAGGAACAATATGTTTGCAGAAAGGCTAAAGTAACAAGATGTTAATTGAAGTTTAGCCAATGTTTGCAAGATTCCCACAGTCATGAAGGGTATTAGAATACTTCTTTTGAAGGTAACATTCACTTAATATGTTAATAATGAGTAAAAGGAATTTCCAACTTAGATTCCTTTATAAGTCTAAAGAGGTTAGCTGACAGGGTGGCCATGTAAAGATCAAGGAAGAGTTGCTATTTTGACAGGAGACATACATTTACATTTGAATCGCCAAACAAGCCAGGGAGGGGGTATTAATTATTCCTAGAATTGGCAGGGCATGTTTATATAGCAAACATGTGATTTGATCAGCTAGCACTTATTAATAATCAATTTAGTTTGTAGATGACGTTGGGTCATGGAAATGCTTTTCTGTCAAAACCCCAGGAACAGTGTCTCGTTTTTAAAAAATATTCTGTTACAAGACATATGCATTGGTACAGAATTTGCTTTCACTTTTGGGGCAAGTAAAAGTTAAAGCTAAAAATTTAAGGTGAATCTAACCTGAATTTAGATTCTAAATTCTTAAAAGAATTGAATTATTTTTGCTGTTATGTCATACTTGCTCTATGTATGGTATGCATACATATTGTAGGATCTTTTGCAGATGATGGTTCAGTTTAGATTAAAAAATAAAATAAAATACATTTCCACTTTAAAGTTGTGAAGAATTTACTAGGCATCTGGAAGATAAAGTTATTAAGATCTACCTGGAATTGGAGACTGGATAAGCATGTCCTATACATGTGACCAAGGTATGATTTGCAAGGTACTCTGGAATTAGTTTGAATATGTTAGTTCTGAGGAAGTGGGAAGAGTTTTTGTAGTATTTTATCCACCATTAGATCTCTGCCCCAGAAAAAGGCATTAAAAATAGAAAGTAAAGAAAAAAGCAAAGCAAAATAAAAACAGAAACCCTTAGAGAATTGAGCTTCAATCTTTTACAGCAATTATAAACATACTTGGATCTGTTTCCCCTCCTCCAAAATTGAGGCTGTCAAACCCGCGGCCCATGGGCCAGATGCGTCACGCATTGGCCACGCTCACACCCTGTTTAATGAAGGTAAAAGTCACGATATGTCATGTGATGCCATTGTGACGACGCAAGTTTGACACCCATGTTCTAAATTATACAGCATAGTTCCCTTTTCCTGTTATCAACCTTTATGAAATCCCATGGGTTTAAGACTATTGTTAAATCTGGAAAAGTGTTTCTCTTCTGGTTCCTGAACTTTTTACAACCCTGATTTGAACTTTAATCTCCTGATTTGCCTCAACGGCCCCACCCAAAAAACGCCATTTTAGTGGCACTGACTTTAACAGCTAACCATGGCACAAAAATTGGAACTGGCAGGTTTAGAACAAAGGATGGCTTCTCTGGAATCTGTGATACAAACTTTGGTGCAAGAAATCAAGGCCCAGAGAGAAGAAAATAGTAACTTTAAGAAGGAACTTCTGGAAACACGGAAGCAAGTGCAGGAGAACACACAGAAGACTGAAGAGTTGGAAGGGGGGCTGGCGGGGGCAAAGGGAGAGTTTAAAAAGGTTACTAGGGAGGTGGTAGAATTAACTGGGCATGTGTCTAGGATTGATTTTGAAAGGATGACATATTTTTTAAGATTTCAGAACATTTCTAAGGAACCTGGTGAATGTCTCCCTGAACTCATGAGCACAATTTTAGCAGATTATTTACATAAACCTAAGGATGAGATCAGAGGGGACATTGACCTAGTTTACAGAATAAATTCTGCATATGCCAGGATAAATGAAGTACCCAGAGAGATACATGTTGAAGATCCAGGGAGGGGGCAGGGGGGGCCACGGCCCCGCCCGCTGGGGGCCTGGAAGGAGAGATAGAAGACACAATTGCCAAGAGACTTAGATCCAAAAAATAACTTTGCCTTGATTTTTGAGTAATATTGTATAACATGTGTATCTGGATTTTTGCAAATGACTGACAGCATTGAACTGAGAATTTAGAAATATGTACTTGTTTTCACCTTGTAGTTTTATGGAAAATGCTTTTTGTTACCAATTTATTATGAAGCCCCGGAAGAGCCAATGACTTCGACGTGAAAGCTCTAAAAATTTCTTTGTATCCCTTACCCTACCCTACTGAAAAAATTGTAAAAACCAATAAAACTTTTTCAATATAAAGACTATTGTTAAATCCAAAAATACCTATTTTTAGCAAAAAGTCCATAAAGGGTTTCAGTCTTTTATAAAAGTATTTGCTGCTCCTTTCTTGGACTTTATAGGCTTATCTTTATGGTCAATTAGCTGTGGATATATAGAGCTATTGGGGGAGTTTGCTGTATGTCTCTTAGATTCACCCAATCAGTGTTATATATTTCAATCACCTGATCAAAAAGTACTGCATAACGGGTGTTTCTGCCCCTCTGTAAGTACCATATTGTTTCACGGCTTGTGGCAGGCCATAAGGCCCAGTGCAAAAGATGGCTTCCAGGCCTAACAGGCCGCTTCAGCATTAAATTCTGAGAGCTACTAGTTATAGAGAAAAGTTTTGTCAGCATGTTGGATCTGCAAGTTAATTGGTGTTTTCTGCTGATTCCTGGCTGTGATATGGAATTGCAAGCCCTTTGGCACCTTGAAATATACAAGCCCTGAGTATAATTGTCACGTGTCACTATCAGGACTGACACAAATAGTGTTTTCTGTTCAGAAGCTTAATTACTGACCGTTTTAAATATGAGCATCGCAGTTTTAAACTAAGCCACATTTGCCCTTGAATATAATTTAGATGTCCCCTTAGCAAAAGCTAAGTGCCAAATTAATGGGGGGGAAAGTCTACATGAAAAAAACCCTAAAAATGCAAAACAGCCTTTTATTGCCTTTCACGGGCCGCAACTAAATATGTCAACCTAAACCAAACTGTAATTGGCACAGTTACTGTTATCAAAGTAGGGTTGCTCTTGTGACAGCTTAATAAAGCTGAAACTATTAAATTAAATTTCGGAGGCTTTATCTGATAAGCGCAGTGAAGCAGAAGAATCTGTGAGACAAGTATCTATGCCTGGTAGAATGATGGAGCCCAGCAACTTGTCAACATATAGATTACGGGTCCAGATGTATGCGTGGTTTCCCCACAGTTTCTCTTTTTCATTATCCCTTCCTATCTTCTCCCATTCTACAATGTCTCCTATGCTAGCTGCTATCACGTACATCTTGCATTTCAAAACCCTCATTTCAACTTCCTCAGCATGCATATAAGCAAGAGAGCTTTTTAAAATTAAAAATGTGTATCCAGCGTCTGTCAACTCTCTGAAGAATAAGTGGAAGCCATTGACGCCAAATGTCCTTGTGCATTAAGACAGAAATGGATTGTTGACCAGCTTATTTAAAATTCTTCAGCTTCGTTTCCCATTATTGACATGAGGTTTGTCCTTTTGTATTGTAGAATTACTCCAGTTTTCCCAAGTTTCCCAAGGAACTTTATTTATTTTTTCCTGGACAGAGAAAAAAGAGCTAATTAGATTGCCATGGTCTTTGCAATGATTGTTCATTGATTTCCCATTACAGGAGATGGTAGACACTGTTAATAATATATAGTAGTTACTGCTTTAGTTTTCCAGTCAATGTGGAGTTCCTGCAGAATAGGATCGTGTTTAAAGATGTAACTTGGCAACAGTTTATACAATGGCCCATTCAGGCTCACTGGGAAACCATGTCAGAACAAAGCCAAACCAAAGCAAAATGTTATACTGAACCAAATAGCATAAACTAAAATAATAAATTAAAAATACAGATTTATAACAAAAATCACAAAGGTTACTGCACATTGAAGGGTCAAGAAATAATAGCGGTTGAACTCAGTTTTTAACAATTTAACTGTGAAGTTCTCAATTAAGAGAGGTCCATTGTCTTCTGAGCTATCACAACTATGAGTTAGTATAAGCCTTTTAGTGCATGGCATATAAAAACAGCAAAGCATGTGAAACTGATCGTACAACAGATGGGAAGGAATTTACTCTTGTACAAGTCTGTTGCTGGAGCTTCCTTCCACCAGTGAGGAGAGCAAATCATTAAATTGAGCAAAGTTAAGGACTTTTTATAAAATGCATTTTATTTCACTTTCAGTTAACCACAAATATTTATATTCAGACTAAGATAAACTGTAGTTACATATTGGTTTAAGGCAACCTGACCCATCCCAGTTTCTGTGAGCTTCCTTCAGTAGGATCAGTGGTTGTGGAATGATAGCAGTTATCTTCCCCAAGACCGAAAAGACCTGTTTTTAATGCTGAATTTTATAAATGTAATTGTTGCTTCTGTAAATACATGTATTAAGATGTTTTGAAAAATGAAAAGAACAATGTGTTGTACGAGTGTGTGTGTGTGTGTGTATATGCGCGCGCACTGACCATTTTTGAAATATTTGGGCTTCTAGCAGCCTGAGCTATGATATACATTTGTTATTTTGAGCCACACACACAAAAGAGGTTCACAAAAGAAAAATAAAATGCAAGTTGAATCTCTAATGGCAACTGGACTCTTCAGATTACATTTTGAATTAGTGAAAATTATTCCTCTGGGAATTAGCCCATAAACCCTTATCCAATATATCACAATTTCTTGAGCCATTACTGTTACCTTTATTTATTTATTTTTTGCCTTTTAAATATTTGCAGTTGATTATTTTTGGCTTGTCTCCCTAAGTATTTCCTATTGTTGTTTGATTGTTTACAAAGTTGAAGTAATCAACCAATACACAAAACATTACTCCCTGGTGTCTGGATTAAACTTCAAAGCCCCATTTCCTATAATGGTATATCTACAATCATTAAAATACTTTTAACTAAAGCAAAATCTGAGTATCCATTGTGCTTTTGACATTGTTGTTGAGTTTTACGGAATGGAGCATTCATTCCTTCTACACTAAGCAAATGAGCTAAGATACAACATGATGAATGATACGAAGACTTGCTTTCATTGTAGCCCTATTCTCTCCCCCCCCCCCCCAAACATTTTCCTGCAAATGTAGGATCTGGTTGTTGTTTTTTCTAGATCAATCAAATATTGATCCATTGGTTGCAACAGAAATTGACCCACCAGCTTGTTGTCTGAGCCTGACATTGTGCACAGAGAAAGAATGAGTGGCCAAAAGTCATCCAGATGGCTTTCATGCCTAAAGCAGGACTACGGCTCATGTCTTTACCACTCGACCAAACCGGATATTATTGTAGCCTTATTGTACTGTGAATAATTTGATATGAGGCAGAATAAAATTGAAATGGCATTGTATTGGCCTGAATAATGAAAAAAAAAGTGTCACTTGAGTCAGCACACCATCAGATTTAGAGCATTTCTGGCTCACAATTAGTACAAGATACCTCAAGCCTAGAAAATAGAATTTTTAAGTTTTAATTCTTTATTTGTCTTTTTTGCATTTTATATACATATATACCACCTGAGTACTAGTAGTCATGGCCTTATTAAATCTCTTGACATACAGGTCTAAGTTTAAATAAAATGTTTTCTTGTGAAATAAAAAAAAAATTATCAAGAAAGTTTTTATGCTTGTGTTTCTTTGTCATATATGCCCTTTGCAAAATGTAGCTTATAGAAACTACATCATTTTCCTTTTCCATAACTGCTGCAAATAATCTATTACATTAATCAGCCACCTAGTATGAAATGCACAGGGAGTGATTATACTATCATACACAGTGAAGCACTTGTCAAAACCAATATATCAAAGTTTGAATCAGTAACAAAATGAATTAGAACAAGATAAAACATTCAGTAGTCCAAGAACTTCAGCACCTTGAGTACTATGAGAAGTTGAGCACTATTTAAGTGATTTGGATTTTACTGAGGCAACCCTCAAACTTGGTAGTATATCCTCATCTCCTAGAGAGAGTTCATGAATTAAACAGTACTGAGTACTTATATATTCTATTCATGAAGATACTGATCTAATTAGATCATTATCCATTGGGGCTTTGGATTTACTTTTAGCACTAATGAATCTCTAATGGGCTGAATTTGTTTTGGTAACAATTGGGAGGGATTTATTGAATAAGATCTATGTTTTCCATTATGATAGGCAATATTTCCTTATTTTCAAAAATGTCATATTTCACATCACCAAAAATACTTTTTTGGGTGCTTTCAAGACATTAATTCACAGTCTCTGGTTTCTAGTTTAGTGCCTTTAACCACTATACCAAATTGGCTATCAGTATTACCATGATGGTGTGTTAAAAGATCTAGACCAGTTTAAAACTTAGGTGTCACATAAAAAAATATTTATCATCTTGATATTTTTCTAGTATCTGCCTCTGTAGCAGGCTGTGGTAAAATAACATTTTGGATAAAAAAATCTGCCGTAACAAAAGTTGTAGTTTGAATAAATTATGTAGCCTAAGTACATTTTTGGACTAGTGAAAAAAATCCATCCTTTATAGAGAATTAAAAAATTGCTTAAACTTAACTTGGCGTTTCATTATTAATATTTTCTCCATTAATATAGGATGTTAAGATGCATGCTGGCTGCATCATGCTCCATATTGCAGAATAATAATGTTCTACTACTTCTTGTCCCCTAGCCTCTTTAAGACTGGTGGATTATATGGTAGTGATATTATGTTATGGAATATTTGCTCTTTTTTGGGATCATGCACCTGTTCTAGTAGCAGTTATTAAAAAAAAAGAATTAAATTAGATTAGATTTACAATTTAGAGGCCACCTGACTACTAATAACTCTGGGCAGCTTTCATTTAAAAAAACTAGGAACAGGTAGAGCAAAAGAGGCAACTCATGAGCAAGCCCAATGATAAACATGTAAACCATACCCTATCTGATAGGGGGTCAACTAACACCCTACTCCAAAGCTGGGAAAACAGCAAATATTTAATAGCTTTGGGAACTTCATCGGACGGGGAGCTATTCAGGTCTTTTGGGGGATATTATTCCAGAGGGCAGGCTTATTATTATAAGCTCTAGCTCCCAGCAGTGTACAGCATAGCATAAACAGCATAAACACACACTAAATTAAAAATAGTAATAAAAAAATTCATTGGCACCTAACCTAAGTATCAAACAACCGGGAATTGCTAACCCCCAAAAGCCTTATTTGTTTATTTTTAATTTAAATTAGTTTAATTTGATTAATAATTAAAAAACTTCAAACTGAACTCTAGGGTGTACCTCTATAATAAACCATAAAAACACATTACAGAACAAAACAAGATGGGATTCAGTCGCTTTGTAAAAAAAAACAAAAAACGGGGAAAAAAACATCCTGTGCGGAGGTCCCTATGTCTTAACTCTGTGATGGCGAACCTATGGCACGCATGCTACAGGTGGCACATAGAGCCATTTGTTAGGGCACTCGAGGCATTGCCCTGTCAGCTCCAGTGCGCATTTTTCCTTTGAAAATATTTTGCTTCTCATCTAAGAAGCTTCTTCAGTTCAGAACTTTTGGATGAGAAGCAAAACGTTTTCAGAGGAAAAAGCTAAGAAATTCCAGTTGCTCTTTGGAAAAAGCATCTTTGGGATAGCATAATATTTATAGGAAATAATTATCGTACTGCATATGCTTAATAGCTTTTATCCATGATGGAAAAATGTATGCATATTGTTAACAGCACCTACTGCTAATACAACACAGGACTTTAATCATGCCGCCATATAGTTATTTGTTTAATAATATAAGAATAAACTTCTCTCTCTGATTACTGATTATATTCTGTTTGTCTGATGGGGATAAAATACTAGTGTCCAATAGGTTTTGTAATGTCTGTATTGAAACGAGGTTTGATGAAGAAAAGCCACCTCTAATTCAGAGCAAGATAATGATTGTGAAAATAGAATTGACAATACCTCACTAAGATGTGACAGTTTTAATAGTCTTTCTCTTGTGTGAAATTAATACCAAATTGCAGTTGCAGCATGATGAGTCTTCCAATTATCTTCAGGGAAATATGGAATTTGCATATTGATTTATGATATGTGCTTATCTTTGTGCCAGGAAAATCTCTTAGCAGGTTGTGTAGCAGTAAGATTAAGAAAAAATACTATACATACTGTATATGTGTGTATGTCTTATATAACCAAACCTGGGCCTGGATTAAATTTCTGTGCTCTTGAATTGGTTTTACAGAGTTATATTAAAATTAAGGAAGAATTACCCTTTAGCTGCACCCTTGTTTGTTAAAAATGTCAAAATGCACAGAAATTGAACAGCTATCATTTACGGATGAAATTTATCTAGCAATCATTGCAGTATTTAATATGAAAACTTGATCTGGTTATAGATCACATTGCACATTTAGGCAAGATTGTGTGTGTGAATGTGAGATCTTTCTTTGTTTTAATTACATGGCTACTTTCGGGTTTATACTCATTCATGGGATTGTCAACTCAAAATGACAAGAGAGGGCTCCAAAAGCCACATTTTAGAGCCATTCATTGCCCACCACTGCAGTGCCATGTTCATACAAAATATTAAGGAAAAATTACAACTTCATGCAATGCACAAAAACAGTCTGCCTTAGTGCAGATCTCTGAACGCATATTTCGGCAAATGCGTTTCTCTCTTAACTGTGAAACAATAGCAAGCATTTTCTGTGTTAAAAATCTACCGGCTTCTCTAGGAAGCAAATGCTGTACATTTTATACAATAAAGATAAAAGGAAGGCTAGTGTGAGCTTTTGGCTTGATTTGTTTTGCTGCTACTAACAAAATAATACTTTCCAAATTGTAGAGAAATAACAAAATCATTTGAACTGCTTTGGAATATTTGGTACAGGATGTTTGGCATAGATTGTGGCTTAGTTGCAGATTTCCATTTGCATTCTTTACCAGTGATATATTCAGTTGCATGCAAGTCTTTTCTGAAAGGCTGTCATTCATTTTTAACAGATTCTGAAGGTCTCTGTAGTATGTAAAACTCTTCCTTGATGAACAAATGAAGTGTTGCTAAATAGTACTTGTAGATGTCTTCACTGTGCTTGTCAAGAGTCTGCAACATAGCCGATTTTAAGAGCAATATCTTTATATTTAAAAATGTTCCAACAGTTCCTGATTTATTCATGTCTCGATTAGCATGCAGTGTCAGAGATAGAGGTCCTGGATTGGTTCAGACTTAAATGTCAGCAGAAAATTAGATCTGTAAATTTCAATGAAGGATTTCTCATACATAATTGCAGCAGTATTTATGAAGTGTATTTCTGTCCTTGGTTAACAAAAGGCAAAAAATAATTGCAAAAAAATCAAAAGTTGCTTATTCTCCCTTGTGTTATGCAGAGAAGTATAGAACATCTGCACACTAGATTTGAAAATAGAAAATCAGTATAGAATTGATAGAAAATAAAGATCAATATAGAACAGCAGTGGGAATCAAACATTTTCAGAGATTTTAATCAAGTTGGGTGGGGGAGGAGATGTAAAATTTGAATTGTTGGCAGTTCACTTGCAATGATTGTAAGGAGTGCTTTAGTGTGGAGATCTCTCACATGCACATTCAGATGGGGGGGATCCTTTGTGTGGCACATGCTTGAAAATAAAAATGTATTTATAAGAAATAAAAATAATAATCCATTCTTAAAAAACATTGCGTTGAATATTCCTTTCAAACATTATCTATTTTTATTTACTTATTTTAGCATAGTCCACAAAGATCAAATTCATTGAACATATATTGAAAATCACTGAATGCATGCGTTTATTGGTAAATCGAAACTATTGGGGTGTTTTTTTGCATATGGAGATCATCACCTTCATATTTGTTTGTATAACAGATTTCCTTCAATTGTGTTTATTTTCAAGTTGATTTCTTTTGATTAATTTGTTTGGTTTTTGTTGTATGCTGGCAAGGGTCACCTGTTTGTAAGATGGGGGAGGGGTTATATAAATTAGATAAATAAGCTAAAAATTTCCTGCAAGCTCTCAAGGGTGCCTTTTGCATGGGCTGTTACAGAGCTTTGTTATTGCATCCATTTAAAAAACCTGTGTGTATAGTTCTTTTCATAATTTTCAAGATATCTAGATGAACTGCATGTTGTCTGTCTCTCTGTAGGTGCTCTTTGGATGTGCATAGTATTAAATCCCCATTGCAAGGTGGAACAGAAGGCCAGTTGGCTGAAACAGCTTAAGAAATGGAACAGTGTTGATGTGTGTCCCTGGGAAGATGGGAACCATGGAAATGACCTGCCAAGTCTAACCAATGCTCTGCCTCAGGGTGTAAATGGAATACAAGGTAAACTTTGATTTGATTTAATTGAAGATGTTGTGCCTTTACCATTTTGAAAAAGCATAATAATATTAACAGCACCAACCTTTAACCAACCCATACAACTCCCCACTACCAGCAGTTCACCTCCCAATGACTCTGACCTGATGTAACCTCCCTATTACAAGACCCATCACAAGACACTCTAATGACTCACACCTGACCCTCACTTGACACACCCACACCTTGAAGCCCTTATAAACAGAAGAATACTGACACTGGCATCCCCTAAACTCTGCTGAAGATGTTACTTAGCCTGCTAATGAAATGTTTGGAAACCAACCCATAAGCTTGGAGAACGAACCTTCACCCTCAGCATAATAATATCCTAATACTAGTGTTCTGGATTTTTCAAGCCTTTGGTAAAAAAATATTAACTAAAATATTTTTGTGAATGTTTGTGAATTGTACATGCTTTGCTGGCTATATGTATGTATAGTCACTGACAACACCTCAAGACATTTTCAGTAATGTGAGTCATGTTATTTTTCTCTTGGTCATTTCAAAGACTGTATTTCAGCTAATAGAATGTTGGGTTGACATTTAGTTCTGAATTGCTTTTCATTTTGTAGATGTCCTTCCAATGTAAACACAGTAGGCTATACTAAATAGGTACTGTGTGTATTTAAATTGCTGGGGTTGCAGCATCATGGAAATGTTTTAAATCAGATACTTCACCCAAAATCAATATATAAAATATCAGTATTTTTATATCATGATGTATATGTTGGTACCTTATAAAAACAGATGAAAGTAGTTAATTTGAGGCCAGTGCCATTTCCTTGTTCAAATGTTATACTAAACAGCCCCTGTTTCTCAGCTTCTGCCAATACTATTGTAGTATTTGGGTTGAAGCACTCAGTCCCTAATTCCTTTAGTATATTTTTTTCAGTTCACTCACACTATTTCATTTAATTTGCTAACCTTCCTTGCTATGTGACACCCCCAACAAAAATTGCTTCAGGATGTCGACAGTACTGCTGTAGTTTCTAACAGATTAAAATTATAATTGCAGGGAGAGCATCTTCCAGCTACTTAAAACCACATTGCAAATTCCTGGTTGTGTGGTATGAAGGGGTGCAGTTAAATGCCAAGTTAGCACTTAAATGCCAAGTTGGCATTGTACAGTAAAAAGAAAACTCTGTACCTCAGCAGCTTTTGCACTAATTTAAATCTGTATGTCCTTGGTATTAATCTTCAACCTCTCCTCTATCAAAGAAATGATTATCCTTGTATATCTATAATTGTTCCTGCTTGAAATGGAATATTAAATATACATTGTTTATGCATGTGGTTTGAAGCTATGGTGCAAACTAATCATTTGTAGGCTAATTGTATCATAATCATAAACCTTGAATGTTGTTTTCCTGCTCAGTCTTAACGGAGCTTGGTGAATTGATTGTATAAAGCAACTATTCCAAGCTTCATGATCCCCAGATGTTGACTGGGAATTGTGAGAGTTAAGTCATTGGAGGAAACCACTTGGAGGAGAGTTGATGTAGGGTAACTTCGTTCCATCCAAAGTTATGAAATCTATGTGAAAATGATGTTAATTAGAGAGAATGGAAAGGAGGAGATGAATGTGGGAGGTTTGGGGCCATATGAACACTTTAAAATATATAATTCTTTGAACTCTTAGGGCTGGCAGATTCATCAAACAGGTCTCACCGGACAGTGTTCACACGAGCTATTGAGGCATGCGATCTCCATTGGCAGGACAGTCACTTACAGCACATTATTAATAGTGATCTGTATACCAACTACTGTTACCATGAAGAAGCTCAAAACTCGCTCTTTGATTCTCAGGGGTGGCCCCTCTGGCATGGTAAGTGGCTTAGCAGGAAATACATGTCCCTGATTTCAATGCTTTCTTTTTTGCTGTTGTTGTTGTTGAAGAGAAAAGACAGAAACATCTGATGAGAACAACAGAGCTTCCTTTCAGATGGGCTGCTCGGTTGCTCCTCACCCCCCACCCCAATTCCTAAAATCATTTAATGGTCTTTTGTATTGGGGTTATTCCAGACACCAATAGACTTAACAATGCCTTCCCTTTCTCTTTTTCAGAGCATGTGCCTACAGCTTGTGCACGAGTAGATGCACTCCGGTCTCATGGCTACCCAAGAGAAGCCCTGCGGCTGGCAATTGCTATTGTTAATACTCTAAGGAGACAGCAGCAGAAGCAGCAGGAAATGTTCCGGTTCCAGAAGAAAGGTAAATGTGGGCAGGAGGAAAGGCCAAAGGATGCAGCATGGTGAGAAAAAGTCTGGAATGAGACTAAGAATAAGCAAGTGATGGTTAAACATACAGCATTGCAGGTTTGCAGTGACGGTAGCTGGGATGGGTGGGGGTAAGAGCCAGTTCATTGCCAAATGCCTGATAGGACTAAAGCTGTTTCTCTGTATCTCTCAGTAAAACAATAGTACAAAGAGTTCTTTCATTCTCTTTCTCTTAATCTTAAATTCAAGGTGCAGAATGTTACAGGGAAAATATTCCTGAAACAAGCTAGTTATAATGATCTAATTGTAAAATGGCAGAACCATCATCTACACTCTTCTTCAGGGCTTTTAAAAAAAATAAAGGATTTATTTAGGTGGGTAGTTAAAATTATTCATTTAACAGTTTAAAAATATGATTGTGGGAAGTGACTGAATCCATAAATCATACGGCTTCTCGCATGAGTTCTGAGAAAGTTTCCCATGTACTATCTATGGAGATTCTCAGTCATCCAGGTCATGGTTGTCCCAAAGAGGCTTTTTTCCAAGGGGCAATTGGACTTTCTGGTTTTTCTCTGAAGACTTTGAAGAAGCTTCTTGGATGAAAAATGAAATGTCTTCAAAGAAAAACCAGAAAGTCCAATTGCCTTTGGAAAAAAGCACCTTTGGGATACTCATGTAAGATGAGCACAAATAAAATTAAAAATCTGGGTTTGTGAAAGCATGGTCAGTTTACTGTCTTTGTTAGTACATTGCTCACTCACTCATAGGTGACATAATATACCAGTGTCCTTGGATGAACAGATAAGATCTCTTCCCTCTCCCTGAAAGTATTATGTGTAACTGTGAAGCTCATTCCCATGCTTCTGTACTGATTGTAGTTCAGATATAGAGTCTTACTCTTTTTTTGAGATAGTGTCAATCAACATTGGGTGAGGTCTTGCCTAGTAAGTCCCAGAGATGGGATCTAATTCACTTTTGAATAACACCCCATGTACAGGATCAGAATCTACCAAATAAGGATTCTTGTTTATAGGGAAAATGGAAATAAAGCTGTCATTGAAAACCGAAGAGGGTGTGTATAATACTATTAATATGGTACAGGGAAAATATAGGGCAATGTAAATGATGTAGCCCTTCCACTGCTGCTTCGATCTGCACATTTTTACATGTTTAGATTAGGCAGATACATACTGGTTGTTTTTGTAGGCCTGTTCACATTTGCAATGCTCCCACCTCTTCCCCCATAATGTGGACAACATTGGGTGAAACTGCTTGAAGAAATAAGGCAGAGTCCTTAAGGTTTTATTTGAAGACTTTAGTGATAGAGCACCTGCTGCTCATTCGGACATTTGCTTGAATGTCTACAACAGGAGTAGTCAACCTTTTTATACCTACCACTCACTTTTGTATCTCTGTTAGTAGTAAAATTTTCTACCCGTCCACCGGTTTCACAGTAATGGTGATTTATAAAGTAGGGAAGTCAATTAAATTAAAAAAAGAAAAGTGTTTTAGTATCAGACAAAACCTCTACTGTCCATCATGAAAGCTGGAACGCCCACTAGTGGGCGGTAGGGACCAGATTGACTACCACTGGTCTAGAAAGTTGAAAGTGGGGAGAGTACTTGCTGTGCACATAGCCACTTTTGTGTCTTTCTCTACCTTCCACTTATTCAGGTAAGAGGTCTATAATGGTCTGTATTGATGTTGGCTTGTAATGAGTCCGTATGGCAGTGTGACCAAGAGCCCAGCTGGCTCATGAAGAAAACTGAACACAAGTATATCCACCTCTCAGACTTCCAACCTGAATACATGGTGGTTAAAGACAGTAAGGCTGGAGCTGTGTTCACTCTCTCTGCACCTAACTCTTCTATAGATTCTGTGAGCTTCAAGCCAAAAATTTATAGGAGCTGCTTGAGCTAAATAACTTATCTGTAGTATCCCTTTTTACTGTTCCATTTGTTGCTGTTGCTTCCAGTTCTCTTTAAGTAGAATTAAAATTTGTTTTAGTATTTCCTGGAATCTTGAGTGGATAGCCAACCCTCTGCAGATTGGTGGGGGCTCAGGAAGTGGTTGTTGTCATTTACTGGCAGTGAACTATCCATAATGTACCTCCTCTATTCCACGTGACACAAATTCTCATGGAAGTTACCCATTCAAATATTTGGTGTCTTGTTTCAGTTGTAAAAAATTCTTAAATAAAATACTGGACTTTTTTTTTTAAATGGAGAAACTAAAATATCTCTTCTGTGAATAACATAAGTATGCTTCCTGTTTATAAATTCTGTAGAAATAGCCCTAAAGATTGTTTGGATAAACTATTCACAACAACAGCAGTAAAACCTTTAGACAGCTTTTGTTGTTGTTGTTGTTGTTAGTAGAGTCAACATTTTTGATTCCTAGGAAATGAGACCTTGCTTTACCCTGATTATTTCTAACTGACCAGGATCCTCTTCATTGCTGAAATTTGAAAAAGCTAAGCAATGCTATATAGTTAATTAAAATTTCAGCTACTGGCATTGCCCTATTTCATCCATTGTGAACCCTTTGATGGGCATTTTAGAGCTCTGAATTCAGATTCTGTCTCCTTTATTCATTCCTAGGTTTTGTTTTCCTGATTTGGAAAGTCTAACTGATAAGAAAAAGAAACACATATGTTCTGCATTTTAAAATTCTGTAAATAATATCAATACAATTGTTATCATACAATCAATATGTGCACTTTTTTTTTAATGTAGAACTTCTTCACAAAGGTGTTACCTCTATTACAAATCTAGAAGGTTGGGTTGGGCATCCATTGGACCCAATTGGCACTCTTTTCAGTAGCCTTATGGAAGCCTGCAGAGTGGATGATGAAAGCTTCCATGTGTTCTCAGATTTCACAGGTAAAATCTTACCTTGTACCAGTTGTGTATGTGCATTCAGCATCTTAAAATAAGTTGCATTTTATTAGTCATTGCATGTTAACTAAAGAATTAGTTTGGGAACTGTTAGCAGTGAGTTTGAGCCAAAATGTTTCATAATTAAAACATTCCTTGAAACAGGGATATTGAAAATGCTTAGGAAAGGGAAATTAAGGAAACAGAAGTTTGTTCTGTGTGATCAGGGGTTTATCTTACTGGCTGAGTGTATCAATCTGCCTTATAGCGAGAGAGGTATACGTTCACTCAACTAATGCCTTCCAAATGTGTCAGTACCCAGCCAATGTGGCTGAAAAGATTTCAGGGACTTATAACCTCAGCAAATCTGTAGAATACCAATATAAGGAAGAATGTACGTATGTAGCAAATTCTTTTTCAATTTAGGATGTCTGGGATTGAATTTGGGACCTTTTCTGAATTCAGGGAATGTGGTCTTTATTACTTGGCTTGATATTAAGAATATTAATAACATTGCATTTCATGTTCAACTGTTCATATTCTAAATTATTTATAATTTATTTTCATTTTAAATTATTTAATATAATTTATTTATATTAAACATTTTCATAGCTGCCCATCTTATATTGAAGTCTGGGGCCTCCCAAAATGATTCTTACTACTTTTGCTTGATTTAGTCAGTATTGTTATCGTGCATATTGCAGGTGAAGGATGGCAAAGAATATGAAACACAGATTTCCTTAAGACCATGTAGTGATAGAAATAAGGATTTCCTAATTCATTGTTCAGTCTTTTGCTATTTTATATTTCGGCTTTCAGTAGACAGTATTTGACTCCCATTCAAATCATTATGAATACATTAAACTTGCAGTTTTGTGTGTTTCAAAATCTTGTGTTCTGAGTGGCTTATATAGTAAGACAGGATTCACGTATCACACCTACTGTAAGCCATCTTTTATTTATCTATGGTTTATTGGATAAAACATAATTGACTTGGATAATGTTACATTATACAACATAAGCCATGATTTACAAATTACATTGACTATATTCATAGAAAATGCTGAAGCAAAAACAAATATTTGTTTTTAGACAATATTTATAAAGTAGACCTAAAATGTAACCACGTCAGTTTTTGGTACCTCAATAGGAAGCTTATGAATGATAAAGAATAGGCATAAACAAGGCATATAACTTCAGAGACACCCTTTTCAGTGGCTTTATTGTTTTTGTTTTGTAACTTTTTGTTCCAGAAAACATGGGTCCGTGCAAATCTCTGGAATACTATCACTTGCCTACTCACAAATTCTTAGAAGAAGGAGAATCTTACTTAACACTAGCAGTGGAAGTGGCATTAATAGGATTGGGTCAGCAGAGGATAATGCCTGATGGCTTGTATGCACAAGAGAAGGTTTGTCGAAATGAGGAACAGCTAATTTCCAAGCTACATGAAATAGAATTGGATGACACTCTGGTGAAGATTTTCCAAAAGCAAGCAGTCTTCCTATTAGAAGGTAGTGATTATTGATGATAACTTTCTTTCTTAACAGCTTTTAACAAAAGTAGAAGGCTGGTTCCTAAGTAGGTTCATTTCATAATCAACAAGCTCTTACAAATCTAATGACTGTTTTGAGAGCATCTAACTATTCCCAGTCTATGTATTTAAATATTGCAAATATGAAGAGATGGTTATCCTTGACTCTACAGAATGGAAATTAAAATAGGTTTGTTTATCTTGTTGTAATTCTAGCTATTTTAGGCGAGTATGGAAAATTTCAATCTCACACGTGAGATTATGAAATTCTTGCAATCATCGCTACCACTTTCAGGTGAAACTTAAAACACGTATAGTTAAGCTTTCTCTGGTCATGAAGATTATCAAATTTCCAAGTTATGGTTGTCCCAAAAGTGCTTTTTCCAAAAGGCAGCTGGACTTTCTTGGATTTTTTTTTTCCTTTGAAAACATTTCGCTTCTCATCCAAGAAGTTCCTTTCTCTAGCCAAGCATTTCAATGACCATTTTATGTGGACCATTTTATGTGGAACTAGATGAGAATTTTGTAATGTTTGAAAGTAAGTTTTATTAGTGGAGTTTTTCTGGAAGTAAATACTACCTAAACTAAGAAAGGTGGATAATGCTTGAAACTTTGTGAGAATTAAAATGTATTGTCACTTGAGGGATAAGTTAACAAATACAAAAAGTCAAGTCAAGTAAATATAAAAGCGGGAATCTTTCTTACTTTTCCCCAAAAAACCAAACCACAAACATTTTCTATAGATAAGTAGAAGGATCAAAAGTCAGGTATTACATTTCTTTGAGGAACCTCGAGCAGTAACAAGGATAGGGCTTGTATAAATTTTTAGAGGCCTCTGGCCTAAACTTAGTATTGCCTAAATGTAGGGCAGAGCCCTGAGAGCTGTATTTATTCTACTTAGGCTTGTTGCTTTCAAGGTTTCTGTCCTTTTTGGCCTTGTTTGTATATTTTCAAAATTGCTAGGCAATTTATAAATAATCAAAAGATAGAAGTGATGAAAACCAGTACATTAAATAAAAACAAGATAATTATCCACACCAAAGATTATTTGATTAAAATCAAGATTATTTTCCACATCAAAACTAACTTCAGTATTGTGGAGCTTCCATTCCAAAGGCCTTGCAAAAGAGCATTTGATGCCAATGGCATTTGATGCCATTGTGGCCTCTGGGGAGAAGATACGCCAAAGTGAGGCAGCTGTTGCCAAAAAGACAGTCCTTTCAGGCTTTAGTTGCTTGCTTGACCTCTTGGAGGATGGAAACCCATGTACCCCACTTGATGGACAGACCGATTCTACTTGGACCAGACTGTCCCAAAAGTATCAAGAACCCAAATCATTCAGAGCTTTAGAAGCAATCATTAGCACTTTGAATTGGGCTGAGGTACCTATTGCCAACCAGTGATGTTGTTTTACTAAACCAGTTACTATTCATTCAGTAGGCAGGGAGCTATATTTTGTACCAGCTACAGCTGCAGGATTGTGTTCAAGTATGCCCCACCCAATTTGCCGAAGTCTTAAATTTAAAATGATGATGGTTTGTTGCCGTTGTCTTAGTCTAATCCAGGGGTGAGATTCAGCTGATTCGGACCAGTTTTGGCGAACCAGATGTTAATTTTAATATGGTCCGCCGAACCGGTATTTACAAGGGCCAGCTGACCCCTCCCACCCCTCATGCCAGGTAAGTGCAGGTGGAGGCTCTGGGACGGTGAAAAACAGGCTTATCGGAAGTCCAGAAACGGGCAGGCCGTTTTCACCCTCTCAGAAGTTCAAGGAAAGCCTCACAAGCCTGGGGAGGGCGAAAACTTCCCCTTCCCCACCACTGTGGTGCAGGAAGCCGACTAGGCCACACCTCCATTGCCGTGCCCACCCAGCAACCAGGCAGAAAAGTGGTTGCTAACATTTTTCAATCCCACCCCTGATCTAAACACACATTCCAGCAAGAACTATTGAGTCCAGAAAACTCTTTGTTAATATTCCTGCTTTGCCCCGGGCAGCACAACTCCCATCAGGACTGATGGAATGAATCTTTATGGATCCAGAACGCCGCCTCTAACAGAGTCCCATCCTTGCTAAGATTCAATTGTGCCTGCATGGGATGGACACAAATTTAAAATGCAGACTGAACTCATTCCACCTAAGAACCTACCCACTTCACAAGTCCCAGATAATTTTACAATGATTGTCAGATAATTGTCATGTGTCATAATGCAGTAGCCCTCAGTTATAATGCCAAATGTTTAAATCTTCAAAACTGTAACATCTGAAAATAATTTATATTATTTTATTGCCTAAGAGTAGAAGCAGGTAAATATATGCTAAAAGGAAACTCCTTGAAATGGTTCAAATGCAAAATAGTGTTATTTTGTATACAGTAGTAGTTCTGGAGATATCATTGAGAAAAAAATAAAAAAGATGCAGTTTATTTTCAGTAAGGATCTTTGAAGCACAATAATTCATATTTTTCTGCTACAGTTTTTCAGGATACTGTGGTCATCAGCTTCTTTGCATTTAAAGGTTAATACTTTTAGTTTTAGCTTCCTTTCAGAAGGCTCTTCAGCTTCTCCTAAGTAAAAAAAAATGTAATGGGATTAATAGGTAAAAAGTGATAAAATCTTGCATGACTGATGTTTTCCATGAAATTCAATTCTAAAGGTGATTGTCTCCCTTTTATTTTTAAAATAAGATTTATAGAAAAATAGCTTATACTGATTTACACTAGCAGTTTGGGGAGCTCAACTGCACTCACTGCCAATAGTTCCCCAAGATTTAAGATAGAGATCTGTTCCTAAAATTCTCAAAGATACCAGAGATGCTTTCCTGTATATAAAAGTTGATACTTAAGGGCAACCATTCTCTGTCAATATTGTAGTAGTAGATCATATACCTAGCATCATATTTATTCAGTTCTGATAGTAGATCTTGAGAAGGTCTTCATTATATATATATGTATACAGACCCTACAGAGTCACGTAATAGCTACTTCAAAGGATATAGTCCCTTGGATAGGCTGACTTGATGTGCCACACCTAAAATGTTCTGTTGTATTTGGATTTATTGTGAATTTGGGCAATTGGTCTAAGGAAGGATACAGGCATTTCTTACAGTGACCTGCTTTAGCATGCAAGACACTCTGAGAAAAAATACATATTTTGGATGGCTATCCAATCCACATAGATTGGGACATTTGCATTGGGATATATTTCTCATGTTCAAATACTTTCCTGAGCTGTAAACTATATTCTGCTAAAACACATTTTAAAATATGATTCAAAAAGCTATGCACACTTCAGTTCTTTGCTTCGATACAATATGTTCTACTTGGTTTTCTTCCAGTTTTTTTTGAGAGGGCTCCTCACCAGAGAGAGTTTTTACTTTTTAGTGGATGTTTTCTTTTTGGCAAAAATTAGTACAAAATTTCTAGCATTTTGATACTTCTTGATTTTATGTTCAGTAAAATTATATTGCTCATTATAAGATTTTATGTTCTTTTGCCTTCCTTCTCCAATAGCTGGACCCTATAGCGGTCTAGGTGAAATCATCCATCGGGAGAGTGTTCCAATGCATACCTTTGCCAAGTATCTTTTCACCTCTCTCCTACCTCATGATGCTGAACTAGCATACAAAACTGCACTGAGAGCAATGCGGTACGTATCCTTAAAACATGTTTATAAAGGAAGCCCAATTCCAATCGACAGCATGGTTCTCTCTTCAAATCCCTAAAATCACTGCAGAGCCTCGCTCCAAACATAACCTTCAGAGGTTAAAAACAGTGGTGGGATTAAAATAATTTAACAACTGGTTCTCTATCATAATGATTTCTTCCATCTTCCATCTTCCATCAACCAGTTCACCAAACTGCTCAAAAAGTTAACAACTGGTTCTCCTAAAGTGGTGTGAACTGGCTGAATCCCACCACTGGTTAAAAACATGGTGGAGGGAAGTAAAACCTTATTTGTGGTGGCCTCTTCTTGTCAGATGAGACCAGTCTTTTAGAAGACTGGGCCATAGCTTTAATTTTAGAAAGCCACTGCCAGAGTGATTTTGATAGTACATATTATACAATTGATTTTTATGTGTATTTTAGTACAACACTCCTTATCCTAGATGTGCTGCTCTAGGGAATTCTGGGACTTGTAATTCCAGCATGATTGGAGAGTCAACAAGTGAGGAGGACTGCTTGATCTATTGCTATCTGGGATTTATGCAAGTTGCAAATTCAACACCTTTAGAAACTATCAAATTGAGGAAATAAAAGTTTGCATATGAAGTGTGCCATCCTGAAAGTCTGGTCATGGGGTGTGATATTTGGGTGAATGGATAATATGCAAGAGTTGCAAGACTGTTATATTTATGTAACACGCACCCTTTCTGAGCCAAGCCTTTCATTTTAATTCTCCATCCGAAGATTCAACCATTTCAAAAGTAGCTCTAAGATTGGCTCCTCTCTAAAAGACGCTTGGCATGCTTCCTGCTGGAAATTATACCTGGCTCTTGACAGGACTGCCTATGTAGAATGACTGAAGTATATGCTCTAATGTTGGGATCACAGAATTAAGGGGTTTTTATTAGAATATTCTCTCAAGCACTGTTTGTATCTGGAAGTAAATCCTAGACTATCTAATCTGATTTTTTTTGTCCTGTCATAGTTGCTTTTCCCTTTCATTTTCAAGGCAGTAGCTTCTGTACTACTGTACAAGCCAGTCCAGTTCTTATGTCTGCCTCATTACCTGTCATCATAGGACAACCACGATAGAAAATTGGAAATAAATGAGGTGTGTCATGCTGTTAACACAGCTGATTGACCCCCCTCCTTCTTTCAGCACTTGGGAGTTCAGCTGCCCCCAAGGGAATCCTGAATCTCACTTGAGCTTACTCATGCAGGCAGATGTGGGCACAACCACTTCAGTATATCTATTGTGAAAGAACTCTGTTCTCTTGGAAAAGCAAAGGAGAAACGGTACTCTCTAGGCTGTAACTTGTGATTTCCAACATAACTGAGTGCTGAGTTGGGGAAAGCTGCCTTCTCTAATGCTTTAGAGAATGCTAATGTTTTAATGATTTTCTGAGTCATCCTCTGGAACCAAGGGAATGCACAGAGTATGTGCAAAAAAACCAAGATGGCGCTGTAACTATGGGATTAAAGCCCTTTTATGAATATTGCATTGCACATAAAACAGGGCTTTGATTCCATGGTTGTGGTTGCCTTCTTGAATTGTTCTCTCTCCCTCCCACTTCCCCCCCCTCTCTCACACACACACACACATTCACCCCTCATGCATTCCCTTGCCTTCAGTGGATGATTACTTGAAATAAATTAAGAAGCATTACCAGAGTCAGCTTCCCCTCACTGGAGCTGAAGCAATGGTAGGTATCCGACCGCTACTCCCCTCCGCGGGGAGGCGGAACCAGAGCCATCGATCTGATTTCGCCCCAGGCGCCTTATGGACCCGGATGGGTTCCAGACGGCGCTTGGGCCACTTCCTGTACCCCTGACCCGCACCCCGATGGAGGACCTCGTGGCCGCATGGAACACTGCGACCACGGGGGCCTTGGATCGGGTCGCGCCCTTGCGGCCTCTCTTGCGGCGGCGAGTCGCCCCGGCTCCTTGGTTTACCGAGGAGCTGAGGGGGATGAAACGCCACAAGAGATGCCTAGAGAGAAGATGGAGGTCTACCCGTTCTGAATCTGACCGGACACAAGTAAGAGCCCAGTTACGGACTTACATTGTGACGCTGAGAGTGGCCAAACGTCATCATTGTGCCACTCTCATAGCATCCGCAGAAAACCGCCCTGCCGCCCTGTTTAGGGTGACCCGCTCCCTCCTTCAACAGAGGGTGCGGGAAGCCCCGCTACAGGGCAGAGCAGAGGAATTTGTGACTTTTCTGCAGGAGAAAATCGCTCAGATACAGAACGAGTTAGCCCCCATTGATGGCCCAGTGGGATGCCACGAGACAGATCTTGTTTGGGAGGAGTTTGACTCCGTTACTTCCGAGGAAATGGACAGGCTACGTGGGCGACTGCGAGCCACCACATGTTTATTGGACCCGTGTCCCTCCTGGCTTGTACTGGCATCCTGGGAGGTGACACGAGGCTGGCTCCAAGAGGTTGTCAACGCATCCTTAAGTGACGGTTCCTTGCCTGCTTCCCTAAAAGAGGCTATGGTGAGGCCCCTCCTTAAGAAGCCCTCTTTGGACCCAGCTTTATTAAACAACTATCGTCCAGTCTCCAACCTTCCCTTTTTGGCGAATGTTGTTGAGAGTGTGGTGGCACAACAGTTTCCCCGTCACCTGGAGGAAGTTGATTATCTAGACCCGCGCCAGTCCGGCTTTCGGCCCGGGCATAGCACTGAGACGGCATTGGTCGCGTTGGTTGATGATCTCTGGAGGGCCAGAGATGGGGGTTGTTCCTCCATCCTATTAGACCTCTCGGCGGGTTTTGATACCATCGACCATGGTATCCTATTGCATCGGCTGGGGGGGTTGGGGGTGGGAGGCACCGTTTTACGGTGGTTCTCCTCCTACCTCTCTGGCCGATCGCAATTTTTGTTGACAGGAGAGCAGAGGTCGACCTCGAGACCCCTCACATGTGGGGTGCCTCAGGGGTCGGTCCTCTCACCTCTCCTGTTCAACACATATATGAAGCCGCTGGGTGAGATCATCCGTGGTTTTGGGGTAGAGTACCACCTGTACGCTGATGATACACAGCTGTACATTTCTACCCCAAACCACCCCAACGATGCCGTAGCAGTGATGTGCCAGTGCCTGGAAGCCGTGCGGATCTGGATGGGAAGTAACGGACTCAGGCTCAACCCGACCAAGACCGAGTGGCTGTGGTTTCCGGCTGCCCGATTCAACCAGCTGACTCCATCGCTGGCCATAGGGGGCGAACATCTTGCCCCTGTGGATGGGGCGCGCAACTTGGGTGTCCTCCTGGATGCCCGGCTGTCCATGGAAGATCAAGTGACAGCCGTGGCCAGGAGGGCGTTTTACCAGGTTCGCCTGGTTCGCCAGTTGCGCTCCCTATTGGATCGGGACGCCCTTTGCACAGTCACTCATGCTCTCGTGACATCGCGACTGGACTATTGTAACTCTCTCTACATGGGGCTTCCCTTGAGGTGCACCCGGAGACTTCAGATGGTTCAGAATGCAGCCGCGCGGGCAATCTTGGGTACCTCCAGATCTGCCCACATAACTCCACTTCTGCGCGAGTTGCACTGGCTGCCTGTCGTCTTCCAGGTGCGCTTCAAGGTATTAGTCATCATTTTTAAAGCGCTCCATGGCTCGGGACCTAGCTATCTGCGGGATCGGATCCTGCCTCATACTTCCTCACGGCCGATTCGCTCCCACAGAGAGGGACTTCTCCGGGTGCCGTCCACTAGACTCTGTCAGCGGGCGACGCCCAGGGGAAGGGCTCTCTCTGTGGCGGGCCCAGCCCTCTGGAACGACCTTCCCCCCGACATCAGAACAACCACGGACTTCCGCTCCTTCCGTCTGAAACTAAAAACTCATCTTTTCCGTTTGGCCAGCCTTGGGTAGCCTCTCTCTACAGGGTTTAGCTGTTTTAATTGGGTATTTTAGCAGGTTAAGGGGATTTTAGCACAGGTCCAGATTTAATTTGTTTTTAATTGTATTTGTATATTTATTGTATTGTGGTTTTAGTTTTCCCTGTGCACCGCTCCGAGTCCCTACGGGGAGAGGAGCGGTCTATAAATTAAATTATTATTATTATTATTATTATTATTATTATTATTATTATTATTATTATTATTATTATTATTATTATTATTATTATTATTATTATTATTATTATTATTATTATTATTATTATTATAGTACAGGTTTATATCACAAGAGGAAGAATTCCATAGTGCATTCATTGAATGGTTAGGTCTGTATTCATGTCTGTTAGAGCTGAAGTGCACTTCAGACTCAAAGGAAGAAATGTGATTCGGAGTTTCCACAGGCATGCACAGAGAACTTGTTGGAAATGCCTTAAACCAAATGCATCTTTTCCAGGATAAAGTTGCAGCTGTGAAGAGCAGCCGTACTAGCTGGGGGGGGGGGGGGGAGGAGATGGGAAGCCACAGATGCTTTAAAGTGTTTCCAGCAGATGTTACGGGGGCACAAAATAACATTTCTCAGTTGGAATCCAAAGTTCTGCACAACATAAGGTTTATGTGTTGAGAGAGAGAGTGCACACAAATATAAATCAATTTCCCCACTGCCATCACACACAAAATGTGATTAGGCTAACCAGACTGTTACCCCCAAAAAGCATTACACAAATCAAGCAAAAAATTGTATTTATTTTTGTCATACTTTATAATTGTGTTATTTTTCTTCATGAAACAGTGTGTTTATACAAATTGGGAAGAAACCCAATTCTGTGTAGGACACTGGAGAGCTTTCAGAATAGAAGAGAATATATGTAGCTCAGAGTTGAACTGTGGAGTCATTGGTGCTTTCTGAGCTTTGTTTACTTGCAAACATTTCATTACCCAACCATATAATAATAATAAATAATAATAATAAATAATAATAATAAATAATAAATAATAATAATAATAATAATAATAATAATAATAATAATTATTATTATTATTATTATTATTATTATTATTATTATTATTATTATTATTATTATTATTATTATTTATTTATTAAATTTCTAAACCGCCCCCTCTCCCCGAAGGGACTCGGGGCGGTGTACAGGAAAATTAAAAACATCTAAAACCATAACAATACATACAAAATTAAAACCGAATTAAATAATAACCCTGTACTAAAATTTATAAAAACATTAAAAACTGTATCCCATTAAAACCAGATTAAATAATTTAAACTACAGACTGGGGCGAGGAGCATAAATTAGGCCAAGCCGGCCTGATGGAACAGATAAGCCTTAACTTTTTGGCGGAAGGAGCGGAGGTCCATAGTAGTTCTAATATCGGGGGGTAGGTCGTTCCAAAGGGTCGGACCCATCACATATAATAATATAATATAATATCCTCAGTGCTAGAGAGCGTGGAGCTGGCTGTTTGTTTATATACTTTTGCCCTGCAAATGTTAGTGAGGGTATATTTTTTTTCTTTGGTAGTTCCTTGATTAGGGTATTATTTTCTGCTTGTTTGTCTGGTGTTAATCTCTGCTTACCTGGGTTTTAACTGCTAAGGAGGATATGATCTGGACCAGAGGTCACCAACCTTTTGGACCTCAGGGATCACTAAATTTATAATTTTAAATCCCGCGGACCACTACTATGATTTTTTAAAAAGATAAATAGTATTTAGTGCAATATAAAAAATGCAAATATTTTTTCTGTGGACCACCAAAATGGTGTCGATCTGGACTTTTTGTCTGTTTGTTTCTCTTTTTTTTTGCCTTTTTATTGTGTCTTGAATGATGCGCAAATGTGGTTTATCTCTTATGTTTGTATTGATAGCTGATTTGTCTGAATGCCAAGCTTCTAGGAATTCCCTAGAGTTTTTTGTTTTAGCTTACACTAGGATGCTCAGTTTTTCTTGAATGAAACTGTGGTTGAGCCTGTCTCTGTGTTGTGAGATTAAGGAGTTTTCATGGTGACTTCTGACTGCTTATTGGTATTCATGGATGTGCTCTTCTAGTCTTCTCCCTGTCTGTCCTATCTAATGGCTATTATATTGCCGGGCTGTATATTGCAGATGAGTCTGTATGTTGCCGATATAGATGACCAAGCAGAAACCATTTGAAATTGAAATTGAAATTGAAATTGAAATTTATTAACCGCACCCTCTCCCCACAGGGACCCGGGGCGGTGCACAGGCAAAGCTAAAAACAATATACAATAAAATACAACATACATACATTAAAATAGAATTAAATAGTATTACCCGTGCTAAAAATATAAAATTAAGAACCCATTAAAATATTTGGAGTCAATAGACAGAGAGAACTATTCAAGGCCGGCCAGTCGAAAGAGATAGGTCTTTAATTTTACACGGAAGGAGCGGAGGTCAGTGGTCGTTCTAATATCAGGGGGAAGGTCGTTCCAGAGGGCCGGGCCCGCCACAGAGAGCGCCCTTCCCCTGGGCGTCGCCCGCTGACAAAGTCTAGTGGACGGCACCCGGAGAAGCCCCTCTCTGTGGGAGCGAATCGGTCGTGAGGATGTATGGGGCAGGATCCGATCTCGCAGATAGCTAGGTCCCGAGCCATGGAGCGCTTTGAAGATGATAATTAACACCTTGAAGCGCACCCGGAAGACGACAGGTAGCCAGTGCAGCTCGCGCAGGAGCGGTGTAACGTGGGCAAACCTGGTGGTCCCCATAATTGCTCGCGCGGCTGAGGGCAAAATACTGTATATAAATAGAGACTGAACCCCCAATCACTAGCACTAATAATATTACTTGAGTAATGAAATATCTGCAAGCAAACAACCATGCTTAGAGAATACCAAAGACTTTTATAGAATAGAATAGAATTCTTTATTGGCCAAGTGTGATTGGACACACAAGGAATTTGTCTTTGGTGCATATGCTTTCAGTGTACTTAAGATAATAAAATACATTCATCAAGAATAAAAAGATATAACACTTAGTGATAGTCAAGGTTACTAATAAGCTATTAAATCGTACTAGGAAACAAATAAAAACAATATAAATTGAAAGATACAGACAACATGGCTATAGTCATAAGTGGGAAGAGATAGATACTAGAAAGGAAGAGAAGAATAATAGTAATACAGTCTTAGTAAATTATTGACAGTGCTGTGGGAATTTGTTGTTAAGCAGAGTGATGGCATTTGGGGAAAAAACTCCTTCTGTCTGGTTGTTCTGGTGTGCAATGCCCTACAGCATCGCTTTTAGGGTAGCAGTTGAAACAATTTATGTCCAGGATGTGAGGGGTCTGTAGATACTCAGAAGCCCGGGGTTTTATATAGTGTTGCCCACATTGATTCCAAGCATTCCTTCATAGCCATAGGAACTGAAAATCTGCTTTTTTAAAGAAAAAATAATAATGAAATTTTAGGAATCAGCATATAGGTAGTCTTCAATTTACGACCACAGCTGGGAACTGGAACCTCTATCCTAAGCCATTATGGCTGTAAGTTGAATCATCACATAATCAGATATAGGTTTACAGCCATTTTTACCATGATATTAAGTCAAATCACATGGTCCTAAGTCAAGTCACGTGATTGTAAGCGTGAATCCAGTTTTCTGCTGGAATCAGCAAAAACTGTTGCAAATTGCAGTCGTGTGACCATGGGATGCTGCAGCCAATTGTAAAAGAGAGCCAGTTTGTCATAGTGGTTAAGGCTAGAAGCCAGGAGACTTTGAGTTTTAGTCTTGCCTTAGGCATGAAACCCAGCTGAGAAAATCATTCTTTCACAGCCCAACTCATCTCATAAAGTTGTTGTGGGAAAAATAGGAAGGAAATTATTAGATATGTTTGCCACCTTGAATTATTTATAAAAACAAAGGTGGCATCAAAAAAAATATGAGCCTGTCACTAAGGGTTTGAATTGTGATTACATGACCATGGAGGCAATGGGGTGATCCTAAGTTCTGTTTTAGGTCATTATAGACTTTTTCCAAGGTTTAATTCAAATTGCCATGGTTGTGAGTTGAGGACTACTTGTATAGTGTTCAACATAGGTAGTCCTTGACTTATGACTGAACCCATGCAAGTTTGCATTTATGGCCATTTGCAATGCCCCACAGACAGTATCCAGGAAAAAGAAATCCTACAGCAAACCTAAACGGGTCTACCTAAACGACCACCACAAAAATAATAATTTTGGGTTTGGTCCTGCAGTGACGCATTTTAGAACCATCATGACTTAACGACCATAATTGCCAGATTAAATTACAGCTCTAAATTGAAAACTACTTGTACATCTTTCTGCATTCTTCTAGACTTTGCATATAGCTCTCAAAATCTTTGAGGTAGCATAAATCTACCAAATGTAAGTTTTAGTTTCAACTGAAAAGAGACAGAGAAATGTTACCTGATGTCAGTGGTACAGGCTGTGACAAGCATTTTAAAGCACCGAAACTGTCCTGTCCTCTAGAACAGGGGTCTCCAACCTTTGCAACTTTAAGTCTGAAGGACTTCAGCTCCCAGAATTCTCCAGCCAGCAAAGCTGGCTGGAGAAGCCTGGGAGCTGAAGTCCTTCAGACTTAAAGTTGCAAAGGTTGGAGACCCCTGCTCTAGAAGGCTTTTCATGGCTGGTTGCATTTGTGCGCAAACGCACAGCTACTTGGCTTCATTGGCAGTCTGTGTAGGAAAGTTTATGCATGTACACACAAAATTAAAGCAGTTGCTTTAATGCTTTGAGATGTCTGGTTATTACTCCAGACTCATATAATTAGGGAAGCCTCCCCCACCCATTGGAATGTTTTGCACAGCCCTAGTATATAAAATTGTCCAATTAACTGCTATAATCTTATGTCCAATTTTTTCTTCTGCATTAATATGATTAGATAAAATTATAATTCACCCAAATTTTAAAAACAACAGGAAAAGACAAAAGAGCAGTTGTTTAGATTTTCACGCAGTGAGATCTTCTCTTGCCTTCCAACTTATATGGAAGCTTCTTTTCAGGTAAAGTCAGTTTTCTATTTTTCTGATTGTCAAAGTGGTTGGTGGAATTTCTCCTCCCAAAGGAGACTTGCCTGGCTCCCACACTGCTATATTTTTAGTGCCACACTTATCTCTTCCAGACATTTTGGATTTGTAAGAGTTGAATTTTTAAGCACCGCAAAGTGTTGAGATAGCTGCTTTTGCATATTCATGTTTTTCTTCCCTGTGCATAATTATTTTGTCTTTTATTGCTTGCTTCTCATTTTGTATATTTCCACCCAGTAACAGATGTTCTGAAGCTAGAATACAAAATGTTCTCTTTGCATGCATGTGCAGAGAGAGAGAGAGAGAGAGAGAGAGAGAGAGAGAGAGAGAGAGAGAGAGAGAGAGAGAGAGAGAGAGAGAGAGAGAGAGAGATCAGGAACATAATCTTGCTTTGAAAACTTTTGATACTGAATGGATTAAGCTATATGAGGAGTATTGATTTTTGGAGAGTGTCTATTTAGACTATTTAGTGCAGCCTTCCCCAACCTGGTAATGTCTGTATGGTTTGAAGTACACTTTCCTTTGATCTTCACCAGTGATGGGGTCCTGCCGGTTTAACAACTGTTTGGGCGATCGCATGTTTTGCTCCGTGTGCGTGCACAGTTTTAGCAAAACTTACCTTCCACATTACTTCTGTGGAGTAACACAGCTGAGCTGCGGCAATCAGCTCTGCCGCGCAAATCAGCTGAGAAGATATAGGTAAGTAAAGCATGTGGGCGGGTGGCCAATCTGATCATTGAAGCAAACCGGTTTGCTCCCAGCTGATCGTTGGAGTTACCAGTTCGCCCAAACCGGCTGAATCCCACCCCTGATCTTCACCCAGCAAGCTTATGGAAAGTGCAGATCAACACATCAGATTGGAAAAGGCTCCTATCACAAAAAAGGTCTTGTTCTCTACTGTCATCACAAAGAGCTTTGCCAAGGGCTACTAGAACTGAGATAATGACTCAGGGGTACACAAATCATACTTCAGTGTTTTAGTTGCCATGCTACATAAATGATTGTATATGATGAAATTCATAAAAAAGACATCTGGATTGCTTAGATGGGGAAAGGTCTTCCAAAGCTTCTCTGATAATTTCAGAATGTTGTGGCTATTTTTCAAAATCTGTTGCCTGAATTACTGTAAAAGTTCCATTGTCGGTTGTAGAGATCAATATGAATGACAGTGATGTCCTTTCCAAGCAAATACAAAAAGCTTGTAAGTTCCTTTTGTAGCTGATTTTCAGTGGGTTCTTCCAGATGAAAGTTGTAGGGACAAGTTTAATGTGAATGGTGCTGTTGATTAGCTGACTTTTTTTTTTTTTGCTCAATACTTGCTGATTGCCCTTTCCCCAGTTTCTTCCAGCTACAGTTATGAGGCTTGTTGGAAACACGATACAAGTACTTCTGCTTTTAGGCATTGTGGGTCACTTGCAGAAGCAGCGTGATTGTGTGAGATTATGTTGACAGGACAGTCATTGGCAAGGTTCCTACGCTTCTCTCAGCTTCTAACTCCCAGCGTCTCAGCCCTGTGTCAGGAAGTCAGGGCTGGTAGAAGAAATGCAGAGACAGAATAAGGCATCTGGTAATTCGCCACCCTGAGGAACATCAGAAATGCCTGCAATTTTTAAAGTTGTAAAGCTACAAAGTAGGAAGGAATTACTGTCCCAGTGTGAAACTCTGGGGGTAGACTAGGCTTTTTTATTCACCCTGCTAGAAAGGGTAAGCTTAGATAGACCAGCAATTCTTAGTGATTGTGGTACTTTGCCTGCCTGCCTACTGACCGACAGCCCACCCACCCACCACCCACCCACCCATTCCTCCATCCCTCCAAGTTTTATCTAATTTATATGCTGCTCATCTTGCAGTTCACAAAGTAAACATGCCTGCTCTTGTGGTGTATTAGTGATATTAAATAGGAGGGGAAAAACCAGTCAAGCCTTTCTGAATTTTCATTGTGAAATCAGAGAACTTGAGCAATGGGAAGGTTGGTTGTGTGGAAGTGTCCTGTGTCATCACTTTTGACCTTTCAAGTGCTGAAGCTGCTCTGAATCATCATGGTAAGAGGCTCATGTGCAAAAAAACCCACAAAAAACCCAACACCAAAATCCACCATCCTATTTTCATTCAAGTAGATTACAGTGCAATCTCTTCTAATAATAGCCCTGTAGGAGGGTTAGAAATAACTTATCAGCAAAAAGCAACTATTTTCAGTACAGCTGTAGTATCTCTTTAAACCACTATTTGAAAGTAGGCTTGTCCTCATATTTATCTTTTTTAAAAACTTGCATGGAATTACTTTTGACAGGCTTGCTTGTGCAAGTAAAATAAAACAAAGTGAATGGCTGCTTGCTCTCTTACACGAGGCTGTATTTTGAGATTTTAAACCAGCATTTGTTTAATATGACAATATTGTTTGACATTTCAACCCTTTTGACTAAATAGCTGTTAAAGTTCCAGCACAATTGTTGAGATTGATATCTCTAATAATAGCTATGGTGGAATGCAAAAGTTATTGAGATAACTTCTCTTCATACTGTGAGATGGTTTTATATAGATATTGTCCACTCATGCCTCTGAAAATCTGGATGCTCAGAGCATATTATTGCAGGGTGGCTGCACTATTTGCATGAAATCTGAGATAGTTAATACATTGATTTGTGAATTAAAATATATATATATATATATATATATATATATATATATATATATATATATATAAGCACATACAATTTCAGCTTTAGAAAACCAGAATGACATATTAAACACACGGTATATAACTAAATAAAAATATTTTATCTGATTGTTTAAAAAATACAAAACTAATAAATGCTTTTGCTTCTCTCAAATAATCGTTTACAAATTTACTAAGAGATGAAAATCAGAGTTTCTGCATTCAGGTACCAAGATATATTATACGTTTTGCCAGTTGAGAAAGTAAACAAAGCTTCAGGCTGATATACTATTTTTGTAATAAATAATGTATAGGAATAATATCAGCATACTATTGTAAACAGACACTCCCATACAGTAAACATGTCAATCTTTACAGGTTGCAATCTTATGCACATTTCGTTGGGAATGAACCCCATTATATTTGGTGATACTTGCTTTTTAAAAAATAATGCCTAGAATCTGGTCGCAAATGTCAAAACTGTGCAGAAAAATAGAAATGCAGAACTGGGTCAATACATCATTAATTATTAAGAGTAGAATTCACATTCCAAATCTCTAATAATACTCCCATTTAGAAGTATATCAGGTTTATCTTTACAAACGTATGTGTGTGTGTGTAATTATCAGCTTTTCCTAGTGTGCAATATGAATAGGAAGCACAGAGAAACAAAATAATTCAGAAGATTTATTGTATAAGGACCTTACCAGACCATTACAGTTACATTCTGGTATATTGTGTACCAATAAAGGAGAATATTTGTAACTCAGGATTGAAACGAGGTGCTCTCTGAGCTTACTTGTTTCTTGCAGATGTTTCATTACCCTAATTAGGTAACATCATCAGTGCTAGCAATGAGTACTGTTTGCTGTCAGTTTATATTCTGGTCACTTGCCTGTCTGTGTTAGTGGGGGGCGGTCTCAGAGATTCCTTGGTTGGGCTGTTTAAATTGTGGGACTTGCTCAGTATGGGGTTCTTCCTCATGGCCATTTGTCCTTGAGTTGACAGAAAAAAAATTGTAGTATAATAGTTGATGCCTCTTATTAGATTGTTGCTCCTTATTAGATATAGGGCATATTAATCAGAGATCAGAGAATCCCTCCAACTTTGTTTCCTTCCCTCTCATCAAAAATCACATGCCAGTGCAAGAATGTCGACCTGTCAGTCTTCATACACACCCCGTCTCCCTGAAAAAAGACCTCCCTGGATAATAAGCACAATCGAGCTTTTGAGCGCATGCACTAAAATAAGCCCTCCTCTGAAAATAAGCCCTCCTCTGAAAATAAGCCCTTCCCAATAATATTGCAAGACAGCAGCAGCCATGAGGTGACCAAGCTCGCCGCCTCCTGCACCTCAAAAATAATAAGACCTCCCCCAAAATAAGACCAAGCACTTATTTTGAGGGGTCAAAAGAAAATAAGACCCTGCCTTATTTTTGGGGAAATACGGTAGGTTGGGGAGAAGGCAAGATTGGTCAGATGTCCAAACTGGTAGATAGAGCTGTGTGTTCCAAACTTGTGCTCTTTCAGGGAAGGTCTTTTTTGGAATAGTACCATAATATCCAATTAATGTTCTAAAGAAGCCTAACTCTCAACTGATAGAGATAGTCCTTGACTTACAACAGTTTGTTTGGTGACTGTTCAAAGTTACAATGGCACTGAAAAAAGTAACTTATGATCCTTTTTCACACTTATGACCATTACGGTATTCCCATGATCACATCATCTAGATTCGAATGCTTGGCAACTGGCTCATATTTATGATAGGTGCAGTGTTTCGAGGTCGTGTGATCTCTTTTTGTAACTTTCTGACAAGCAAAGTCAATAGGGAAACCAGATTCACTTAACAACCGTGTTAACTAGCAACTGCAGCGATTCAGTTCATGGCAAGAAAAATTGGACAACAGATTTCTCACTTAGCAACAGAAATGTTGAGCTCAATTGTGGTCATAAGTCAAGGACTACTTGTAACAAGGTTTCCTATTCCAAAGAATGACTGTTGATCCAGTCTGATCAACAACTGGAAAAGTCAGGGAAAGGCGCACCATGAAGCTTCCTTTCCCACAGATCAGGGGTGTCAAACTCCTGTCATCATGGCGGCATCATGTGACATATCCAGGGGTGGCTGTTATGAGTTTGCCCAGGTTCGGTAGAAACTGTAGCTAACGTTATGCCTGGTTCAGAGGATCTCAAAATCCTACCCTTGACTGGCCCCTCCCATCGCAGCCCACCCCTCCCACCCCCGCCCCTCCCAGGAGTCTCCATGCGGCCCATTTTGTATGCAAGGTAAGTGCAAGGGAGGGGGAAAAACAAGGCTCCCAGAAGGCCTCTGGAGCCTGGGAGAGGCAGTTTTCATCCTCCAAGAGGCTTGAGGAAAGCCTCTGGAGTCTGGGGAAGGAGAAAACGCTCCCCCCACTCCACACTACCATGGTCAGGAGGCTGACTAGGCCATGCCCACCATGGCCACGCCAGGCTGAGAACCCATTGCTGAAATTTTTGAAGCCCACCCCTGAATGTATCAGGACTTTTTTCCCCTTCACTAAACCAGGCATGAACGTGACCCATCCAGCCTCTGGGCCATGAGTTTGACAGTCCTGCCACAGATGGTCAATATGAACTGGGGATTGGCTTGAAGACCTAGAATTACAAGGGGGGGAATCCTGATTTTAAAGAACTCGACTGTCCTGCTGCTCAGAATAGAATGATCATGAAAAACTATGCCCAGATATCAAAGTGAACGCCCACACAAAGCTATCATGCCCAATAAGTGACAGGCACGATGCCACCATGGGGGGGGGGGGGAGGCTCATCTGATTATCCCACCAACGAACAGGTCAGTGAGGTGTGTTAAATGGTTTCCAGGCTAAAACGTCGTTGGAGGAAAATAATATTTAATTCAGGAACCTCTAATGATGGTGCTTCCTTAGGTGTGGCCTGAAGATGATATGAAGGCAGTGTCATGAGGACTCTGCAGAAAGAAGAGGCTGCCAAGGCTTGTTTATACTGTACACATGAAGAAAGGCTTATAGTAGCATTGTCCTTGGTTAACAATGGTAATTGAGCCATAGGGGGTGAACATCTATCCCCCGTGGATCGGGCATGCAACTTGGGCGTCCTCCTGGATACCCGGCTGTCTTTAGAAGACCATGTGACAGCCGTGGCCAGGGGGGCATTCTACCAGGTTCGCCTGGTATGCCAGTTGCATCCCCTATTGGACCGGGACGCCCTGCGCACAGTCACTCATGCCCTCGTGACATCCCGTCTAGACTACTGTAATGCTCTCTACATGAGGCTCCCCTTGAGGTGCACCCGAAGACTACAGCTAGTTCAGAATGCAGCCGCGCGGGCAATATTGGGTACCTCTAGGTATTCCCATGTAACACCGCTCCTGCGCGAGCTGCACTGGCTGCCTGTGGTCTTTCGGATGCGCTTTAAGGTGCTGGTCACCATATTCAAAGCGCTCCATGGCATGGGACCTAGTTATCTGCAGGATAACTACCCCATACATCCCTTCGGCCGATTCGCTCCCACAGAGAGGGACTTCTCCGGGTGCCATCCACTAGGCAATGCCAGCGGGTGACGCCCAGGGGAAGGGCCTTCTCTGTGGCGGGCCCGACACTCTGGAACGACCTACCCCCCCGAACTTAGATCTATCCCGGACCTCCGCTCCTTCCGCCAGCAACTAAAAACCTACTTTTTCCAACAGGCCGGCCTGGCCTGACATACCGTTTTCAGCCTCAGTTGTTTAGTAGAGAAATTTTAAATTGGGCTTTAGGGATTTTAATGGGGTAGTTTTTAGCACAAGGTGTAATTTAATATAGTTTTAATGTATTTATGTATTTATTGTGATGTATCTTTATATTTTCCTGTGCACCGCCCCGAGTCCCTTCGGGGGGAGGGGGTGGTTAATAAGTCGAATAAATGAAATGAAGACTGGAAACTCTGTCACTAACAAAGCAGTCACACAGTGCAATGCCATATGACTCTGCTGACTTAAGATTGCAGTTCTAGGTACGGCCAGTTGGAAAATCCCAGGCAATGGTTATGTGCAGTGTCATGTGACCATCTTTTATTTATTAAATTTATATGCTGCCATTTCACTCTGTAAAAAAAAACCTCTGGGTTTCCCCCTTGACTTTACTTGTTGGAAACTGGTAGCAAGCTCACCAATGGTGATCACATGCCCATGAGGATGCCGCAATGGACACAACTTTGAGGAGCAGTTGTAAGTCTCCTCATTCAGTTCCATTGTACCTGCGAATGGCAACTGAACAAATGACCCCCTGTACTACAATTCTACAGTTTCCCTGGTGTGTCCCTTGTTTATGTCCACATTTGCAGAAACTTGCTGTTCAAAATCATATTAAGGAAAATCAGATCTATAGAGGATTGAGGCTTTTCTGTCTAAAGTGATTGAATTGATTAGATGTAGAGGGGAAATGTTTCATTTTGATGCTCCATAATAATAATTTGTTGCCTTAAGAATAACCATTAGTTTATGGTCAAACTATGGGTTTGAGTTTCCGTAGAAGGAAAATCGTACTTGTGATCAACTAGGCTACAAAGTTTGTATGATCAGTAAGATTGCATATTTTTTACTTGCAGGTTACTAGTATTGGAATCAACAGCTCCGATAGGAGATATGTCTCGTCCTCATCACATAGCATCAGTTGTTCCAAACCGGTATCCCCGTTGGTTCACTCTGAATCACATTGAATCTCAGCAGTGTGAGTTAGCATCAACTATGCTAACAGCAGCCAAAGGTACAATCCTGACAATGAACCATCTGAAATTTTAATTTACTAAAATGTAAATTACGTTTAGTTGATCCGTGTAACAATTTTTGTGTGAACAATGTTCACTTTGTCATCTTCCCTCTTCTTCTGTTGCATCCCCATATAGATTAAAAGGTTTCATGTGTTCAGCCACATTTTATCATGTTTCAACCATAAAGGGCAGTATATAAGTCAGTGGTGTCCAAACTTTTTTTCAAAGAGGGCCAGATTGGATGAAGTGAACATGGTGGAGGGCCGAACATTTTTCCGAACATTTTTCCGAACATTCTTTGAACCATTACAATTAAATGCAAATAAATTATTTTATGCCAAGTTAATTGCAAATGACATACTTTTCATTTCATAACATTAAGATCAACTGACAGTTGAGTTTTCACAATGTATTGAAAATAAATTTTTAAAAAACTTACCTAGCTCTTTCTCTCTTTCTCTCTTTCTTCCTCTCTCTCTCCATTTCTCTCGCTCTTTCTCTCTTTCTTTCTCTCTCTCTCTTTTTCTCTTTCTTTCTCTCTCTCTTTCTTTCTCTCTCTCTCTTTATTCCTCTCTCTCTCTCTCTCTCCATTTCTCTCGCTCTTTCTCTCTCTCTCTCTCTCTCTCTTTTTCTCTTTCTTTCTGTCTCCCTTTCTCTCTCACTCTCTCTCTTTCTCTCTCTTTCTTCCTCTCTCTCTCTCCATTTCTCTCTCTTTCTCTTTCTTTCTCTTTCTTTCTCTCTCTCTTTCTTTCTCTTTCCTTCTCTTTCTCTTTCTTTCTCTCTTTCTCTTTCTCTCTTTCTCTCTGTCACTCTGTGTGTGTGTCTGTCTGTCTGTCTCTCACTCAATCAGTCTCTATCTATCTGTCTCTCCCTCCCTCTCTCTGTCTCTCCCTGTCTCTGTGTGTGTCACTCTCTCTGATTCTCTCCCTCCCTCCCTCTCTCTGTATGTCTGTCTCTCTCTCTTTCCCCGTCTGTCTCCGATTCAATCCGATTCCGATTCATTCTCTATCTGTGTCTCTCTCCGTCTCCCTCCCTCCCTCTCTTTCTCTCTGTCTCTGTCTGTCTCTCTGTCTTTCCCTCCCTCCCCTTCTGTCTCTCTCTGTGTCTGTCAGTCACTCCCTCGCCACTCGCAGCGGGCGAGGGAGCAGGCGGGGTGAGCACCCAAGGCTACCGTCATCTTAAGCACCACCGAGGCTGTCGCCCGGCAGGGGCGTCAGGCAGGGAAGCCAGTCGCGTCTCCATCGCGTGTCCCTCCGGCAGGCACCACGGCTTACGTTCTGAGGCCGCATGTCCGTCTTCCCTGCCTGACGCCCCTGCCGGGCGACCTTGTGCGGCGGGAGCTGCACGTTCTGGGGCTGCGTGGCTGGGAGGGAGGTGAACGCGCCAAGCGGACGTTCTGGGGCCGCGTGTTCACCTCCCTCCCAGCTTCGCAGCCCCAGAATGTGCAGCGATGGAGGCGCGACCGGCTTCCCTGCCTGACGCCCCTGCCGGGCGACAGCCTCAGTGGTGCTTAAGATGACGGTAGCCTTGGGTGCTCACCCCGCCTGCTCCCTCGCCCGCTGCGGGAGGAGGCGTCCGTAACCTCCGTCCACCTCCCTTCCAGCCACACAGCCCCAGAGACAGAGGGAGGAAGGGAGGGCCACATTTACACAGAGCAGGGAGGGCTGTTGGAGGGCCGTATTAAACTGACCCCCGGGCTGCAAATGGCCCCCGGGGCCTGACTTTGGACATGCCTGATATAAGTGATGTATTTGCCTTGTTCCATAAACCAGGATGAGTAGCTCCTGGCTTCAGCTTCCTCTTCCCAGATCACAGAGCTGAAAATAAGTGACATAGTGGCAGGAGTAAACTCAGGACAAAAAATAAACTTGGCAAAAAGTTAAAGTAGAAGTTTCTGACAAGGGAAAGAAAGTTGTGAGAGTTTGCATAACGTCCAAGCCAGACCATATGTGTTTAAAACAAAAGGAACATAGTTTTTTGACAGGTTGTTTGTTTTAGAAATGCATAAGGCTGCCAAACATTATAACAACTCTGGGCAGCATACAGTAAAACCATCATACAATGCAATTAAAAAAACACAACCAAATTCCAGAAGAAAAACAACCATTAAAAGACAATCAAAGCTGAAGGAAGGCATGTTTAGAGGCACATTAAAAGATTGATATGCCACGGAAACCATTTTGGTTTTTTCTTTTAAAAAGCAACACAGTTTATCAAAACAAGATGGCAGGGTGCTTGGTCAGTATAAAGGTAGCTCAGAATAGAAACTGAACCATCTTGAATGAGATTACTTTTCCCTACAAAATTCAAGTTTGCAGTTTGAATGCATTCTTAACTTCAGCCCTGAATTATTTTTGTACAGTCTTTTCAGTGTACCAAGTCTGTTCTATCCTAAAGGTGTTAGATCTTACTGTGGTAGCACCTGCCTTAGTTACAATCCATTTTTGGAGTTTTGTAAAGCATTCTAAATGGGGCTGCCTTAGAATAGTAATTAAAAAATTCAGCTAGTTGAAACTAGTCAAACAATAATCAGCTGGATTACTGAATGAGATTGGTTGTAGGGTTACACACCTCCATTTATTTCATGGCTATCAGTTCTCTCTCTCTCTCTCTCTCTCTCTCTCTCTCTCTCTCTCTCTCTCTCTCTCTCTCTCTCTCTCTCTCTCTCTCTCTCTCTCTCTCTCTTTTCTTTTTGGTCATCATATATTGTTGCTTATAATAATCACTTCAGAACTTGGGTATGGGTTGTTAAAAAAACTAATTTCCTTATATGAGTCCACTCAGTTTTAATCTAAACTTTGACTCCCAACTGTAAGAATCACATATCAATTGATAGGAATACATGGAGAGCCTTTGAGATAGTTGCTTCTATAATTTGGAAATCCCTGTAAACATAGTCCAGGTTAACTATCACATGATTTTTTTAAAAAAAGTTTACTTAGTTAAGACCAACATCAGCAGATATGCCAATTTAAAAGCCAAATACATGCCTGAATGCAATGTATTTTATTTGGCAGTTGGTTTTCTTACAGTGTTCTTACCAAGGCTGTGTAAATCATTCAAGGATGCTTCAGAAAACATGTATTTAGTCTGAATTTTCAGTGGATGGATCAGTCTTACCTACCTCCTTAATAGCATCAATCTTCTACCAGTCTGTTGAACAGAACGACTGACAAGATCTCCCTGGTAAACTAGGTTTACTACTGTGAACATCTTCAAGGATCACTTTTAGGATATGGAAAATATAATCCTTAAAACATGGACATTGTATATTAGCTAACCGAGAAAGAAAAAATCTTGTCTCTGACTTGAGTTATTTTAGTATTTATCAGGGAACACTGGAAAAATATTTTGTACAAATAAATGCAATCCACATTTGCTCACCACATTTCAAATAAAAGTATATCCATCTTTCTTGAACATATTGTTTCTTTCTCACTATTGTAAGATACAACTTAACTACCAAAAAATGTGCTTTCTAATCCATAAGGTCCATGAAGAAAGGATGAAATTATTTAGTTGGAAATTGTTGCTTGACCAGGAAGCAACTATGTTTCCTATGCACTATAACTTCTTTTAGTATTTATGGAGATTTTTCCTGTTGGTCTCTGCAGTGAATTTTGTCAACTAATAAGGATAACACTCTTTCTCAGTCTGTTCATTAGGGTGGAAGAAGATTCCAAGGTTTAGATTAGGAAATTCCTAAATACTACTACTATGCAGGGTAGAATATATATTCATTTGTTTTTCACATTTCTCAACACCCCATCTCCCTCAAAGAGAGATATATTTGAGTGCATCGATCAGGGGTTTCAAATGCACGTCACAGTGGTGTCACGTGACATATCACAACTTTTCCCCCCTTCACTAAATCGGGCATGGGTGTGACCAGCGTGTGACACATCCGGCCCTTGGGCTACGAATTTGACAGCCTTGGCATAGATGATCAATCATAGATAAATAGTTAAAAGCAAACAGACTAGTTCCCTGCATGAGTATCTCTGAGGCTGTGAGGCAGTAATTAAATTACCTACTTAGCACATTATTAATTTTTCCATTCCTTCCATATTTTGGTATTAATTTCTTTACATTAAAGTATCCCTCGTATATACCGTCAGAATTCATGTCTGCAGATTCTATGCAGGAAGTTTGATTAAGGAAGAAATATACTAGTGCATTGGCCTTATGAATTAAGGAAGCTTTTGATTTGTTAACTTCAGCTTATCCTTAATTTTTCCTCTTATTTGCTAATTATAACAGACCTGTATGTAATGCACACACTGATCCACTGCAGAACAGTTGGGTATTCTTTGTAAAATGAAAAGTCTTGACTGAACCTGTTTTCACTGAACCATACCTTTAGCAAATGTGTTAAGAAGCCTTTTGTCATAGTCATCTGTAACTCTTCTACCATATATCACAAGATTTACATAGGTACTGTATATGTTTAGAAATTTGAAAATATAAATCCGGGTTATTTAAGCTTTTATATCTATTTGTAAAGATCTTTTAAAAAAAGATGTATTAGTTGCCTTTTTTATTCAGACACATGCTTCGCTCATTACTAATTTCATTTCCCTTTTCCGGACTGGATCCCCTAGCTGCACATAACGAGCTATCTTATTTACCAGTGATACACTATATGTAGAATCTCTTAAATAAGTACATAAAATATACATTACAGTATCTGTCAGCTTCACTTGTTTTCATGTCATAAAAGTAGCGTTCACCGTTAATTCATTTCATCTTGTTTTTGCTGTTCTTGCAGGTGATGTTCGAAGGCTTGAAACAGTGTTAGAATCTATTCAGAAAAACATTCACTCCTCATCACATATTTTCAAGCTTGCCCAAGATGCTTTTAAAATAGCAACACTTATGGACAGTTTGCCGGATATTACCCTTCTAAAAGTCTCTCTGGAGCTGGGTCTTCAGGTATTTTTCCATCATGGATTTTTAATGCTGTAATTAGAGGGAAACAAATACTTATACATATTCAGCTCTGGCTTGCTATTGTTTTCTTTCAATATGTGTGTTTAAAAAAAAAACTTTGGGGTTTCCTGGTGTTGTCTAGTCCAAAGTCCAAAACTGCTTATCTTTTGAGGCCAGTCGTAATTGGCTGATATTGCAGCAAAAATCATACCTGCTTCAATTAATCTTTGACATACATTCACACACACACACACACCTACCTACCTACCTACCTACCTACCTACCTACCTACCTACTTTGGACCTGAAATTGTCTTAACCTGTGTTGAATCAATAAGTTGCTGCTTCTATGCAGTAGAATAAATTAGAGTTTAAAACTAGAAATGATTGAGATTAGTTGGTCACCATCTCCCATTGGATCAGTGTTCCCAGACACTACCTGGTCATTGAAATCCACACATAAATGAGCCAAACCTCACTTAACTGTCTTGTTTAGCAATGGAGATTTTGGGCTCAATTGTGGTCATACATCGAGAATTATCTGTTCTTAATACAGAACATAGATGAATAGCAATGCACATTAATAAAGTTATGTGTATGCTTGTAATTTCAGTTCAGAAATAAAAGAACATTTTAATAGGTTTACAAATAATATCAGAATATGGAAAATATTCAGAAGCTATCCACCTAGCAGCCATAAAAATGGCATCTAAGAAGAACAAGCAAATTAGAACAAAATGTGTGATCTAGCAAAATATAAAATAGTTTTTCCCAGTCTGGATGATCTAAAGCAGGGGTCCCCAACCTTTTTTGCACCAGGGACCGGTTTCATTTTAAAGAAAATTCTGCGGACCGGCTGGCCTAGAGGAGGAGGGGGGGAGGGGGAACAGGCGGTGCATGCGCACGTGGGGTGGGGGAAGTCAGCTCACTTGGCCGTCTAGGGCAGTAGTGAGAAAACTTATTAGTCAATAGAGCCAAATATCAACAGTACCACTACTGAAATTTCTTTTGAGAGCCAAAAGGTGTGGCCTGTTTTGTGGGAGTGGCTCAGTTGTCATGTGACCCAGTGGGCGTGGCCAACTTGGAAAATGTGGTGAAACTCACTTAACAGTCTTGCTTAGCAACCAAAATTTTGGGCTCAATTGTGGTCATAAGTTCTTTCTTTCTTTCTTTCTTTCTTTCTTTCTTTCTTTCTTTCTTTCTTTCTTTCTTTCTTTCTTTCTTTCTTTCTTTCTTTCTTCCTTCCTTCCTTCCTTCCTTCCTTCCTTCCCTCCTTCCTTCCATTTCTGGCTGGTCTTTGGTCTTCTGAAGATGGTAAAAATGGATTTATCGGCACTCGTTATATATAAAGGCAGCCCATGACTCTTTGGGATGCTGGTTTGAATCCAGGAAATGACTCAGAGGATGTGATTTCTTTGAAATGACCACTGGGAGAAAAATAGATCTTTAACCTGGTTAACCAAACAGGTAGCTTGAGGCGGAAGGAAATAGGAAAATAGATTTCTTCCTTTCCTTTCTTCCATTGCCTACCTCCCCCCGTGCCTCTCTCCCCTCCCCTCCATCCCTCTTTCTTTTTCTTTCTTTCCTTCCTTCCTTCTTTCACCCCTCCCTTCCTCCTCCCTCCCCTTCTTTCCTTCACTCCCTCCCTCCCACCCTCCATTCATCTTTCTTTTTCTATTTTTCTTTCTTTCTCTTTCTGTTTTTTTGTCTCTCTCAATCTGTATCTGTCTCTCTCTCCTCCCTCCCTCCATCTCTTTCACTCTCTGTGTGTGTGTGTGTGTGTGTGTGTCCCGGAAAGTGCAGTGCGCAATGGTGGCCGTCGGAAGGAGCTGGTGGAGGCGCGCTCGGCCATCCTCTGCCAAGGGGGCTGCTCCCTCCTCCTCGCCAGCCTTGCGGCCCGGTTCCTATGAAGCCGCGGACTGGCACCGGTCCGCGGACCTGGGGTTGGGGACCTCTGATCTAAAACAATTAAAGCTACAATCATATCAAAGATAAATCAATGTTAAACTTTATGGTGTATCTCCATCTTGTTCATTCAATTGTAAGATTTGCTTTGATTCCATATCAAGAAATAACCAGAAATAAGTAAGAGGTAATATTACATAACTTAAATGAAAGAATACAGCACAAAGAAGTACTAAAATTGGAATTTTTCCTTCCCCTCATTTCTTTTGTAGTGCCAATGCATGACATAAGATACAGTACATTTGTTACAGATATAAATGCTTGTAGTTGATCTGGATAAATATATTTACATAGTCCCACAATGTGTTTTGCTATTCAGAGCTAACATATTCTAAAGCAACAAAAAAGTCTTGAGAAATATTTCTCTTTTTTAATAGGTGATGCGCATGACATTGTCAACATTAAATTGGAGGCGGCGGGAAATGGTGAGGTGGTTGGTGACATGTGCAACAGAAGTAGGTATGTGTTGCCACTGATCTCTGCAGAATCCTGACTTAATTTGTGTGGTGAACAATATAATCACTTCTGGAGCGTAAGAATTTGCATGGTGTTTTCCTCTTGATTGCTTTTATGTCATATAGATTTCCAGAGAAAATTGTAGCAGCAGTACATAAAAAACCATCCTGGTTTGATGTTTTGGCCTCGGTCCAGTAATGTCCTGTAAATTGGGGATACAAAACGGTAGCATTTTATACAGAAAACTCTAGGCTTTTTTAATTATGTGAAGGAAATTTATCCAGTGCATTTTCTATTTAAAGATAGCGCAAATGGCTAGGAATGCAGTTCATAAGACTATAGTGGTACCTTGATACTCAACTACTGTGAAACTCATCAAGTTTGATACTCACAACTTTTTGACGTGAAAATTTTGTCCTGGTGCTCATTGTTTGATACTCAATGCACAAGCTAGAACTTGTGACTCACTACATTATTCCTTATGGAAAAATGTGTTTTGAACTAATTGTTTTTGGTACTCATGGTACCTCCCAGAACCAAATAAGGCTGAGTACCAAGATACCATCGTATAGAATTTTATTCACAGTGCGTTTATAGCTATAATGAGAACTTATTTGTTATAATTTGTTTGAAAATAACACCTAAAACATAATATTTGGATTTGCTATAAGGACCAACATTGGTGTCAACACCAAGGAAATTATGATAGGTCTCTGATGTTCTAATGAAAAAGAAGTGTGCCCAAGAACGGGCAAACTCTCAAAGTAAATTTAATTTGAGAAAGGATGTAGATTCTTCACACATTCTGCTCAACTTTCTAAGTAGCCCAAACCCCCGAACATAGAACTAATGTGTCTAAAACTTACAGTTGTTTTTCTTGATATATTTAACATTTGTTAATAGGCATAATAGTTTAGACCCATCAGCTGCAAGCAATTTCTAAGAAACCCAAATCAGACCAGATTTCATTTAGACTGTAAATGAATTTTTAATTATAACTGTAAATTTTCCCTAAAATGAATTGCTCTTATTGACTAATCTGAAAAATGGTAGCTTGTTAGGATTTCAGTTACTCCTTTCTAAGATTTGCCTTTCCTAATCTTCATTCCAAAGGAGGTATAGCTGGTGATTTAATAGTATCCTATTGGCAAGCAAATGGCTTTTTTTTGCTCTGTATGAATGTGTGTGTGCATGTGTCACTTCCATAAGGAAACTGTGATGCAATGCAAAGATCACTTTTGAGACATACACAAGCTTATAAATAAACGAGGGTGTGTTTGTTTATGTAAATGAAGGAAAGCATTGAATGGAGCAGGAGAAAGGTGTACATGTATATGGAAGCACATAGTACAACAGGACCCAGATGAGTAAAATGAGGACCTTTGGGTGTGGTTAGCTGAGCGCACAGATGTGTGCAAATTATTTCAAGCAATAATGAGGCACTCAAGCTGCCTATAAGCTTCAGTTTATAGACCCCATCAGTCATTGTTCGACCTCACAAGAACAACAAAAGGGCACTAAAGAAACTAGCTCATTTCAAACAGGGAATCTGGCTGTGACTATAGGCGAAGGTATTTCAGCCAGGACACAAATTTCTATTTTCCTGTTAAGGTTATATTCAGTGCTATGTAGACATGTTGTGTCTTATTTGGGGGATGGAATGGTGTAAAAGGATGCCAGTTCCTTGGGGAATATGTCGGAAGCTAGGACTTGTTTGTACAAATGTGCAGTGCTAGATTGAGAGTTTATTATAGTCTTGAGGGTTTTTTTTTATCTGTAGCCATTCAGATCTACATGAGGCCTTTAACTTTAAGTGGGGTATAGGCTAAAGTAGCAACAAGCAACAATCTCTGACAGATTAAGGAGGCTGAGGCTGTAAATTGCTCTTTTTCTATTGAGAGCAATTGGGAAAGAGCTGCTATATCTGCTTAGTGAATGCAAACATTTTGAAACAACTTCAGGTTTGAACAGAGGGGGAAAGCTAGTCACTGTTGAGATTGCTGGATTAATTAAATTATTTTAAAAATTATTGGCCACCCTTCGAAATCAATATTTTCTCAGGACAACGCATGGAAATTGCCTGACAAAAATTGGGAAGAAAAACACTTCACAATCCACAGAAACAACCAAAGGCAACGTATTTGGGTAAAGTAAATAACAAGCTGATATAAGCTACCCAGTATACCAGTGGGGAAGCACTTAAGAGCAGTAGATGCCTACTGTCTAAACATTATCATATAGATTGATTAAAATGCCTGGCAGAAGAAAACGTATCTTGCTCGCCATCAAAAACTCTATAAAATCTGCAGCAGGCATGCTTATCAGAGAAAGTATTCTACAATAAGTGGTGTGAAGGAATGTAGACTTGGTCTCAAAAATGGGGAAAGATTAAGTGAGCTGTTAAGGGGAGAATTCCAGAAAAGAAGTCCTGAGAAAGAGAAAAGAGTGGGAAAGAAAGTCAGAATAATTCAATCTTGATTTTCTTTGGGTTAGATAGAAACTCTGTCAAGTTTTCAAGGTTCTGTTATTCTATCCCACAAAAGACCTCCGTAGATGAACTTAAGGAATGTTTAAGAAGATATAGTTGGAGATATTTCTTCAGATCTCTGAAAAGGCAGCTGGACTATCTTTCCTTAAGGAAGACGAAAACTGAATGGTGAGGGATGGAAGGATAGGTACTACTATAGATCCCACCACACCACCATTCAATTACAACTGATGAAACTTCTTTGGATGAAAAGCAAAACTTCTTCCTCAGGGAAAATTAAACCAGTTGTCTTTTGAAAAAGTATGTTTGAGACAACTGTGACCTGGATGACTGAGAAATCTCAGTACTGTTTCCTGGTCTGAATCCCAACTGGAATGGTCTGCATAATTCACTTCCACAAGTCCCATCAAAATCCATTCATAAATCCATTATGCGTATATGTCAGTGAAAATACATCCACTTTCAAGCAATCAAGTTTTTTAACCTGCATATACTATGCAAGAATTCCTACAATCCTGCTTTTGTATTAATAGAGTCAAGGCTTGCCCTTGAGAAATAGGCATAATAATGGGATAGAGAGCATGGGATGAGGGGACTAGGGAGCCAGGGAGATAGCAAAGAGAGGGGGAGAGGAAACTGTTACCCCCTTCAACTATGAGACTGATTTATACATTCCATTGATCAGCATGCAGGGATGTGCAAAACAGGTTGTTCAAATCATTTAAAAAATGTTTCTGGAAACAGTCCCTTCTGACGCTGAAAATTCATTTCCAGTTCATAGCCGTGTCAAGGAAACATTTGCAGAACTATCAAAACATTTATTTTGAATGCGATTTTTTTAATACTCACTTATTACTATGGGGTGGGAAGCAAAATGCTGTAATTTTGTTTTTCAACAGTATGTAGTGAAAATTGCAAGAAAATTATGAAAAGAAATGAATAATGATGAAAATTATTACAGGAAAAATAGGCAAAAGGGTTTTGGGGCAAGGCTCTTTTGAGTTCTGATTTTTAAAGTGTATGTTCCTTTGATGTTTTAGGCAGAATTATATTAGAATTTGCAGGTACCACTCTCCAGACAAATTGCAGGATAAACCCTTCAGACAAAGAGGCAGAGGAGTTTTGTGCAATGGGAATCTTCACAGAATTATTTCAGCTGCGTCCTATCCATTACGGCAAGAGAGGGCAGCTGAGCTCTTGGGAGATGAGTAGAAGGTGGGAGAGATGGGAACTTTACCAGATGCCATAGCATATTGGAGAGAACTGGTAGAGTGCATTAAAAAACAGCCCTATTGGCCTTGTGGTACACAGGGTGTCGCTGTATCTGCTGCCACAGATGGCAGAAGCAGTTGCTGGAAATGCTACTTCCTGTTATCAGCAGGTAGTTCTGTTGGCCACTTGGTCCCACTGTTCTCTCCCTTTCAAACTCGCTTTTTTATAAAGAAAGGGGGGAAGGAAAGAATGTTTATTTTGCCAGTGCAGCATCTTTGTCTCTGTAGTACCAAAAGGTACCAAATCGCTCATAAAGTTTTCCATTCAAGTTGCTCTGCTTTGCTTCAGACAGCCACAGATTTGATAGAAGTACCTTATTTCAGCTTGCTATTTGATTTTGAGCAGGCTTGGGGATGTTGAGGATGAAGCTGTTTGGGTTTGCCAGCATATTCCAAAAGGAGCTTTGTTGTGGGGGGGGGGGGGGGATATTTCCATTTTAGAGAAGAAAGATAAGATTCTCTGATGCTGAATCCAATCATTTTCAAAGTGCAGGTACCATTGGAAGCTTCTGTAAGTGGTTCTCCCAAGCATTTGGCTCTTTCTTCAGTCTTTTGAGCCAGTCTTTGTGACAAATATTTTTTCTGTGTCTTACAGGTGTGTATGCACTGGACAGCATCATGCAAAGCTGGTTTACACTTTTCACTCCAACTGAAGCTACTAGTATTGTTGCTACCACAGTAATGTCCAACAGCACTATAGTCCGCTTGCATCTAGACTGCCACCAGCAGGAGAAACTGGCCAGCAGTGCTAGGACGCTTGCTCTACAGTGTGCCATGAAGGATCCTCAGAACTGCGCCCTCTCCGCACTGACCTTATGTGAAAAGGATCACATAGCTTTTGAGACCGCTTACCAAATTGTTCTCGATGCCGCTGCAACTGGCATGAGCTACACGCAGCTTTTCACTATAGCACGATACATGGAGCACCGTGGTTACCCTGTGCGAGCCTATAAACTGGCCACGTTGGCCATGACGCATCTCAACCTGAGTTACAATCAGGACACACACCCTGCCATTAATGATGTTTTATGGGCTTGTGCACTCAGCCACTCCCTTGGAAAAAATGAATTGGCGGCTATAATACCTCTGGTGGTCAAAAGTGTCAAATGTGCAACAGTACTGTCAGACATCTTGCGTAGATGTACTTTGACCACTCCTGGATTGGTGGGACTTCACGGAAGGAGGAACTCTGGTAAGCTCATGTCCTTGGACAAAGCCCCATTAAGGCAACTCCTAGATGCCACAATTGGAGCATATATTAACACAACACACTCTCGGCTCACGCACATCAGTCCCCGGCATTACAGCGAGTTTATAGAATTCCTGAGTAAGGCCCGTGAGACTTTTTTAATGGCTCACGATGGACACATTCAGTTTACCCAGTTCATTGACAACCTAAAACAAATCTACAAAGGCAAAAAGAAACTGATGATGTTGGTTCGCGAACGATTTGGTTGACAAAAAGAGAAAAAGCGTGAATGGATGGGGAAGGGGGGGGGAGGGCAATACATTTTTACTTGAGCCTGCCTTTGTATCCTTTTTAACTTAAAACAGAGCCACACCGGTATTATATGTGTATAGTTCTATACTAAGTTCGCAAAACTAAAATGTCACATTGTGAAAGTATGTGTGTTTTTCCCCCCTTTCCTTTTCTGTTTTGTATGAAAGATTTGAGAGGCTTAAAAGAGAAGTTTGGTTTACACTGAGTCTATGTTGTCAAGTGGCAAAAGTCCACCAAGCTCTCCCATTCTTTCTATCTAATTCACAGCCTCAAAAGAAAAGAGAGAGAGAGAGAGAGAGAGAGAGAAAAAAAGAAAAAATATATTGCAATGGCTTTAAAAAAAAAAACCAAACAAAAACACCTCCATCCTGTGATAAGTACCTCGAATGGCTCCAGCTTTACTCTTTTGTAATTCATCCTGAACATTTCAGCTTGTTTAAATGAACCAACCACCCAAATAACAAATAGTTTGAAAGGCTGACCCACGTGGCTTTGCAGTGCTTGTTCATCCAGAAGCATGGCACAACACAACGCTTGCGCATGTGGAAACTTAGCGACTGTCAACATACATTCTCAGGGATTTATCTGAAAAAAATAAAATAAAATTAAAGAATGAGAGCATTTATTGTACTGTATATATATATATTATAGTATATGTCGGAATATTGAAAAAAAATATAACGTTAACTAATTTATTTAAAAAAAATCTATAATGCGAAATACTTGAAGCTGCAGTAGCTTGGTTTTGAACAAAAACAAGGAAAGATATTAAAAAGACTCAAGTGCGCCTAGCTTCAGGGGTTGGCTCAGGTGACGAACTGAATATGCTGGGCATCTATGCAGAGCCACCTTTTGGATTGCATTCTTGGATGGAAATTAGGGGAAAATTATACGTATATATATATATATTTATACAGATGCGTGTATGCATATGTATATGTATACACACTTGTGCACTTGTAACAGGCACTCTAGTAAAGCGGGGACAACACAGCCAGAGCAGCAAGCCTTAGCATTAAGAATACAGTATGCCAGATTTGGGGTTTGTGCCTCCTAGCCTAGAAAACTTAAATATCCCTTTTTTCATATCATGGGATGGCTACGGATAATAATGGACCACATTGTTACTACTTGTAAACTTAGCAGTATGCATGCAAATTATAATGGGTTCCAGTCCCTGAAACGCCTGGCTATTTTGTTGAAGCGATTTATTTAACCACTTCTCATAAAGTATATTACAGAAGCAACAGTATAGTGAAAATGGCTTTGGCATCTAGCCAGTTGTTGCAAGGGCCTGGTTATCCCATGTGATTTGTGTGCGTTGCCCTTCCGTCGTGGTGGTAGCCGTGTAGTACATCCTTGTCTGTAGCTACCTGCAGTGTTTTCCAAATGATTGACATAATACATTAGGCCTTTGCAGGAGCTATTAATAAGCTAATCTTATTCTGCATAGGTATTTGACTTTGTGCAGGACAGAAAGTTGGTATGACTGTTCTACTTTTCAGTTAATTTTTTTAAACAAACAAACAAACCAACAAAGTATTTTTTATTTCCTCTAGAATTACTTCAGAAGAAAAGCAGCCTTCTATCTTGCCTTGTCTTAATGCTTTAAAATAACCAAACTGGAGATCTAACTACCAAACTGTTCATTATATTCTTATTACCAATTTTGGTTACAGTATAGTGTCTTTTACTTTAGCTGATGGTTCTGTACCTTTGTGCATTTAATGCATTTTTTTTAACGTTTTGGTGCAAAAGTTGTCCCGTGTCTCTTGTTCTTTTCACTAGAGAACATGCTAGAGGTATGTTTGTAGATTTTTTTTTTATTTAGAGGGAAAAATGTTCCATGCTCTCCATTTTATTTATTATACTAGGAAAAAAAGTTGTACTTCCTCACCCATGTAAACATCCTCATGAAGTTGAAAGTAATTAAGATTTGATACACTGATATCAATTTATTTATGTAACTAAATCACTGTTTTATAAACTTGTTAATGATCAACAATTCTTTTGTTTTGATTAAAATTAGTTTTTTGAAAGTTGATTTTAGACTCCTTTATGTGTCTGTTGCTTGTGCATGGGTACTGAAAATATTTCTCTGAATGGACACTTTATTTTTCCTAACTTTGTTAGAAGCTAGAATCACAAATTAGTAATGTGCATTTTGACCAAGTATGTTGTATGAACTTATTGTGGTTTATTTTGGTAATGTCTTGGCGAGCCAGAAAAAAATGACTTGTGTAAATCATGTTCCATAAACAGTTGATAAGCGTAACATGTAAGCACAGCCTTATTACCAATGAAATATTTCATAGTTATTAGGAAAGCAATCTTGACTCCACCTCAATACTTGTGTTGAGATGAAATGTTAAGCTATCATTAAACCAACATGCAAAACAGAGTTAACTGAGACGAGAAATTGCCAAACAACCCAGGTTTAACTTTACACCATTTGTGGCACCAAGTAAATAGTTATAGCCTGTCAGTTCAGTATATATATGATGTGCACACATAGACACATACTTGTAAGCTGCTAGCATAGGGCTTATGGGATAGAAACCAGGTTTTACCTGAATCATGATTTTGCAGTCTGCTCATGCATTACAAAAAGAGGAACTTCACAAATACATTAGGAAATTGTTTGGGGAAGTAATCCATTCATTTATCAATAAAATCTGTATTGGACAAACACAAGATCCATAATTAAAATTGTTTGCAGACAGTACCTTACACGTACACATTATTCAAATACATATTCATTTGGTATTATATACCTTGGACAGACATATAAAGGTAAATATAAAAACAAATGCAGTAGAAAAATCTTAGCAGTGTGATCTAGTGGTTAATGCATTAGCGACAAGCTAGGAGAATGTGAATTCTAGTCCTGTCTTAGGCAAAAAGCCAACTTGTAGATCATCGAGTCCAACCCCCCCCCCCAAAGCAGGAGACCCTACACTATTTCTGACAGATGGCAGTCCAGTATCTTCTTAAAAGCTTCCATTGATGAAGCTCCCAGAACTTCTGAAGGCAAACTGTTCCATTGGTTGATTTGTCCACACAGTGACCAGGAATCAACATTGATTCAAAGAAACAAGAAAAGAAAAATATTAACAATGCAATCCAATGTGCAGCATCTTAATTCAAGAGTAAGCATATCAAAGGAACTTCAAAATTTTTGAACATTTTGATGCAGTTAAGCCTTAGAACACAGCATTGTCATGTGAAACATTGAGAATCAGAATCTCAGATTCAATTGCTATATAATTAAAAAAAAACAGTTAAATGATATATGGGCATTTTTCTACATACTATATTTTAGTGATCAAGACAAGAAAAAGGAGTTCTTTTTCATCTATTATTCCAATTTAATTTTGTGAAATTTTGAGCACCCGCAAATCTCAGCCAGATTTCACCACTTGAGTTGATGAGATAAATATGCTTATAATTAAAATGACAAAGATGCAGCAGTGTACTAAAAACTTCTCTTCACCTGCATACTTCTGTACAGTACATGGAAACAGAACGTTTTTTTAAACAAAAAAGAATAAAATCCATTTATTTTCTACCAACGAACAATCAATAGTCTTGTAAATCTTTGGAGGAGTTTACATTTGTTTTGACAGTGCTTCTGCAGAAAATAGTTCAGTTTTGTTATTGAAAGGGTGGGCAGGCTTTTGATTCTCAATAATTATTTATTAGCCCACAATATTATGCAACATAGTGAAGAAAAAAAATACATTCGGACACTTAAAACCATGCTATTTATAAGTGCAGAAATGGAGACAGTAGATTGAACACAAAGTTGGTTTAGTGCCCTTGTAAGATAATACCTGATTGCAAAGGATAAAGGCGATATTAGCTCCTTCCAACTTTGAAAACATAAATAAAACAAATAAATCTGAGTAACGTGAAACAGTCTTCTGGGTTAATTTGACTGCTCCTAATAAAAATGTCACCAACCGTAACATGGATAAATCTAAAATAATATGTTGACAGCCAAGTTTTGTGCAGTGGTTAAAGATGTTAGGTTAAGAGCTGTGAGACTATTGAGTTCTCCCTCACCTTAGGCAGGAAGCCAGCTGGGTGACCTTGGGCCAGTTTCTGTCTCTCAGCCTTAGGAAGGAGGTAATCACAAACCACTTCTGAAAAACCTGGCCAAGAAAACTGCAGGGGCTTGTCCAGGAAGTCTCCAGGAGTCAAGACTGATTTCAAAGATGCATCTACTTACAGACACACAAAATATGTGAAATAAATATTATAATGGTAGCAGGAAAGTTAGATAAATGGATGTGGAAAAAACAGATTAGGGGACAAATTTTAGCTTGGCAATCTTTGTGTTTCATAATGAAGTTTGTCTTCCATGCTCAATGAAAGGTACTTTTTACACACTTTAGTAATAAGGGACACTGGTTCATAATAATGGCTGACTTCATTGCTTACCATGAATTCTATGCTGTAATTACACTATTGGCTTTATCTTGTTTTGGTTGCTAGTCCAAAATGTAGCCATTTTGTCATCTGATTTAATTCTCTGAATTCTGGGAGTTGAAGTCCACAAGTCTTCAAGTTGCCAAGTTTGGGAACCCCTGATCTAAAAGGAAAGACGAATATCCAATGGAAATAGATGGGGCATCTGTAATTTCTGGAAACATTGTTTTCCACACTGTGTTTAAACAAACACACTGATGTTCAAGTAATGAAACATCTGCAATATGACAACCAAGCTCAGAGAGAACCAAGGACTACTACTTTCAACCATGAGCTACAAATATTCTCCTTTATCAGTATGCAAACACTAAATCCAGCCATTTCACTTATCTCTGTAGATGCGCTCTGTAAAATGCTATCATTAAATAAATCAATAAAGCAACCATTGCTATAAATGTACTTCTTTATTTAGACTTTGAGAAAAATTCAAATTCCTGATGATAAAATAATCTAACAGTTCTTTATCTTCATCTGGCAGTTTTGGAACAAGAAAGAGCCAATAATCTTTGCCGGCTCTGTACAACTGCACAGCGTTATGCAGCCATTGTAGGAGAAGAACCTAATCAGACATAGTCCATAGCATCTCCTCCACCAACCATTGTTATTAAAATGCATAAGCTTTCATGAAGTAAGTTGCAGCTCACAAAAGGTTATAATAAAAAAGGTTAGTTGGAAAATCTGCTACCAAATAGCTTCCAATTTAGAGCTGTGCAGTGGTTTTGCAATAGCTCTTAGGGCTCTGCCCTTGGATTTTCTTTCCCAGTTAGCAATGCAGGTGTGCAAGCATTTACACAGCAAAGGGCCTAAGTGGCTTCTAAAGCAACTGTACAAAGAAGTGAAGCGATGCTTTGAACAAGCTCCCAGCATTGCAAAGGGTCACTTTATAACACTTTTCCACATTGATGGAAAGTGGGACAAATGGATTACATTACAGAGAAGAGGTCAAGATAACTAAGACTCCTGAAGCAATTCCTTTCATGAACTAATAGGCCCACTGGAACATGTTATGGATTCTCTCTTAAATTTTCCATTCGTTTATAAATCACCAATTTATTAAAATGCTGCCAGATATTCCCTTTACTCCCATTGCAAAGATTGCCTCTACACCTATTTTGTCCTTCTTTCTGAAACAATATCCAAATAAAACATTCAGCTGCAGTAGTTCTTCATTTTTATTTCCTAAGAAAACCTAGGTGCATATAGACCTCGTAAAAAAATAATAATACTGGCCACTGTTTTGCAGTTCCTGGTTTTCTTAACATTATCTGTCACATGTCAGAAGAGGAAAGAAGCCAGCAAAGGCAAACAAAATTACCCAAGTTCATAGGTGCTCCAAACTGCCACATTGGATGTTCCTTAAAACCCAGATCCAGAGAATAGAATTGTGGATCAAAATGGTTTAGAATCAGGGGTGTCAAACCCGTGGGCCGTGGGCCTGATGAGTCATGTGCTGTGACGTTGTGAGTTTGACACTTGTGATTTAGATGCATGGATAGATTTTGCCTGAAAATGGCAGTATTATGTCTGAAAATAGTATTGGAGACGGAGCATATACCATTCTGGAGTAGTATTCAGTTGTTTTGTTTTCAACTTGTAGAACAAGGGTGTCAAACTCAAGGCCTGAGGGCCGGATCTGATCCACAGGGTGCTTAGATCTGGGCTGTGGGGCTGCCCTAGAAACAACAAAGGACCGGCCTCTTGTCGCTGTCTGCCAGGGAAAACAGAACTCAGGGGGGCCATGTGTGGAGCTCCATTTTCACTGGCAGAGGGCGGCAGGAGGCTGTTGCAATTGAAAATGGAGCTCGGGAGCCTGTTTTCGCTGGCGGAGTGCTCGGGTCACCATAGATGCTCCCAACACAAGTGACGTCAAGCTGGCCATGCCCACCCTGGCCACATCCACCTGGCCCCCAAGGTCAAACACATCCCTGATGCAGCCCTCAATGAAATCGAGTTTGACACGCCTGCTGTAGAAGTTCATGGATATATACAAAAGCATGTTCTACTCAAGGTGATATATAAAAAACACCTGATCATACAATCACAAACATGTTATCATCCCACCTCCTCCAGCTTCCACCCCACAATATACATTAGAGTTTGGCTCATTAATTGTAGGATCACAGTACAACCCAGTACAAAAGGTTAACAAAACAAATTTATAGGGTATCAAATATCAAAACTCCAAAGAAACCAAGGTGCTGTGCATTTCATTCCAGAGCAAAGGCAAGGATTGGATCCAGACTCACAGTCTAAATCAGTGTTTTTCAAAAGTGGCAACTTTTAAGAAGCATGGACTTCAACTCTCAGAATTCCCCTGCCAACATTCTGGGAATAGAAGTCCACACATCTTAAAATGGCTAAGTTAAATAAACTCAGAATTAAGAAGGGGCATTAGCAGAGATGGTTAAACTGACTGCTCTGATTAAAGAAAAAAAATACAAACACCTTTAGTTCAACTTGGAAACCACTTCTGGAGTTTGTGCTTGAGGTAGAAAAAGATGAAACTTGATTAGATAGATTTAGATTAGATAGTTTCAATTAGATAGTTTCGAATAGAATAGAATAGAGTAGAATTCTAGAATATCTTCTATTCTATTCTATAGTTTCTATTATTATGAAAAAGTAAAACATTGAAGGTAGATCTTAATGCCTTTTTTTACTGCAGTAAAGGAGTTGAATGTCAATGCCTTTTTTTTGCTTTTCCCTTCCTTTCCCCCACTATTCATTTCCCTTTTTCCTTTCCTAATTTCCCTAATATTTGCTGTTGTATTCTCTTTGTATGTTATATTATTAAACTAATAAAAACTATAAAAAATGAAGAAGGGACATGTGAGACGAAAGATTGTTCTCCATAGCCAGACCTGGTAGAACTACTTTTACTACTAGAAATGGGGAAATATTAAAAATACAAATTGCCTGCAAGAGCTCCTATCACTCTGGCTGCGTACTGTATTTCTTTAGCCGTGATGTTACCCTATGCAAACTGGTTTTGCGAGCATTTAAAACAATGCAGGGTTTTGAAAACCTGTGCCAAACTTGTTGAAGCAGCAGCCAAATGGGAAGCAGTAATCCCTCCTTCAAATGTCTGTTGCTTTTGTTTTGAAGGAGAAAACGGTTCTTGCTACTAGCCCACTGGCTGCTTTCAGTGATGCAGCTAGGACTGCAGGTCTGGCATTTAGGAAAGACACACATGCCCCCTGCCAAAAAAAAAGGAAGGGGAGGAAAATAATAGGTTTTTTTTCAGATGATATGAGCAGGCTAGAAATCAATGATGCCGCTGTCCTACCACAACATCTTTTAAAATGATGTACAGTGTTTTACAGACATGGAATACTTGGCTATGCATTAACATAATTACAGAGTTGGAAGGGACCCTCAAGGTCTTCTAGTCCAGGGGTCCCCAACCTTTGCAACTTTAAGTCTGAAGGACTTCAGGTCCCAGACTTCTCCAGCCAGCTTTGCTGGCTGGAGAAGTCTGGGAGTTGAAGTCCTTCAGACTTAAAGTTGCAAAGGTTGGGGACCCCTGTTCTAGTCCAACCCTCTGCTCAAGCAGGAAGATCCTATGCCATTTCAGACAAATGATTGTCCAATCTCTTTTTTTAAACCCCCAATGTCAGAGCACCCACAACTGCTGTCATCTTTTTCTACAACATATGCTTCTTCCTGATTAAATGGAGCAGTGGTGGCATTCAAATTTTTTTACTACCGGTTCTGAGGGCATGGCTTGGTGGGTATTGCACGCGAAAGATACTGTAAAATCTCCATTCCCTCCCAACTCCAAGGGAAGGTTACTGCAAAATCCCCATTACCTCCCAATCAGCTAGGACTCAGGAGGCAGAGAATAGATGGGGGGTGGGGCCAGTCAGAAGAGGTATTTACCGGTTCTCCGAACTACTCAGAATTTTCACTACCGGTTCTTCAGAACTGGTCAGAACCTGCTGAATACCACCTCTGAAATGGAGATGGCATTCATACCACCAAAGTGGTATTAATGATCTAAAGCAGGGGTCTCCAACCTTTGCAACTTTAAGTCTGAAGGACTTCAGCTCCCAGAATTCTCCAGCCAGCTTTGCTGGCTGGAGAATTCTGGGAGCTGAAGTCCTTCAGACTTAAAGTTGGAAAGGTTGGAGACCCCTGATCTAAAGGAATTCAAATGAAAACTGCAAAAATAAAACCTGATTTTAATCAGGGTTGGCAATCTGCTTTATTAACATTAAACGGGAATGGATGCGTGAGGAAAACCAGCTATGAGTAGGACCACATGGCTGTTCCAAGAGATTCCGATAAACTCATAAAAGAGGTGAGAGTTACAAATGTCTCTTGTATCACTGCCCAACACTGCCCAAATTCATCCTGCGAGTATTTTTTTTTTTCATTTTCCCAATTGCACAATTTAACCTGCTATTGGGAATTCATAACACGAAGGAACACCCAAAAGGAAAATATTGAAGGGATAACTGTTCTACTCATGTATTTGGGATTTATGAACTGTCCACCTAGATCACCTTTTCTCCAATTTGATGCCTTCATTCTGGAGGCTACCAGGTTTAAGGCAGCCACTGTAGATTAGAAGAGCAATAAGTTATAAATGGATTGTTTTTAAAAAGAAATTCAGTCTGCCAGCAGTTGGACGGTATGGGCTGGGGGGAAAAGAAGATTACTCTGCTCCTGCAGTTATGAAGCTTTGGCATGCAATTTTTATAGTTTAGTTCTCAAAGTTTTGGGAATGAGGTGGACTAAGAATAACAGCTAAACAATGCAAACCATAGCTAGACTTTTAAAGTGTTGGCATGGATTATTTTACTAATTAAGACAGTTATTTACACTCCATTATCCAGATATGTCAAATGAAGCACTGAAATATGTACCTTTGCTGTTTGGGGAAAGGAAGGTCTGTGGACTGTAGCTTCTGGCATGGGCAACCTTGTTAAGTCCGCCTCTCACGACTTTGTCTCCCCTTTCTTGGATTCTGTTGGCAAGTATCCAAATTGCACAAAATCACAGAATGCTATAGAGATGTTCACAAAAAGGGCCATTTTGTTTCATATATGAAGGGTGAAGTTCTACAACATATTAATTTACTTGTTTACTAGGTATATAGGCCAGTGCTTAACTCTGAGTAGCTTACAGTATCTGTAAAATTAAAACTAAACAGAACAGTAGAAACAGAACAAAATAATAAAATAACCATATAATAAATAGCATAGCATGTGCCAAATGCAATCATAATACCATTCCCATTGGGAGAAGCTATCATGAATCCCTTTAGCCCCCCCCCCCCCAAAAAAAGAGTCCTCCTGGAACTGCCAGGTCTATCTGATATTGTGGAAACATTGTTATTCTAGAAAAGGGGGGCAGTAATAGAAGAAGTCCAGCCCCAGGCCTCCTGGTGATGACAGCACCTTCTCAGTTTCTATTACGCAACCCTTCTTATGGAGTGCTCCATATGAGTCTATACCAGGATGTCTGAGCCCCAAAGTTTCAGTTAATACATACAATTATGCAAACACAAATACATGCTATGTTCTTATGCTATAATCTTAGGAGGTACATTCCTCTTTCCCCAGATAATTGCAGACAGAAGACACAAAGAAGACAATGTCTGTTAGGATCATCTTCTTCAGCCCTGGAACAAAAGAATGAATCCTATCTAAAATTTAGCAATATTATGATAAAATCCCAAACCATGCAAGATCAAAAAGACATTCTGCAAGGATAGCAAAAAAACAACAACAACCCATGTACAATGGCAAAATAACCAGAGAGAGTCATCTTAAAACAGCAGATGTCAGCAAAGGGGCTAGAAGAAGTATGTGCCTAAGGATGTTCGATGCATGACAGCAGGCTGAATCATGGATCAAGTGCAGCAAAGGAGAAGTAAAACTGTTGCAAGCAGTGAAATTTTGAACAGGAATATGCATGAATGAAATAGAATGGAGAAAATCTGATACACAAATAGGACAAAAATCAGGGAAGTGAAACCTAGCCATCTAAAGCTGAATGATAGGGTCTGAATCAAACATTAACAGACCTCCTGGAGATCTCCAAGCACTTAACTTATGAAAATACAAGAGTCCCATTAAACTGCTTCAAGTAATAATAGAAGAAACTACCAATACAAAAGAGTTCAGCTAAACTTAACATGTATGTGTAATTTCTAAAATGTATGAGAACATTCTTTTCTTTCCTTTTAATACAGTATTTGACTTCTGGCAGACTTCTACACATTTCTATAAGAGATTCTAATTGTCTTTATTTCTGATATTTGTACTAAAGTTTTTGTACAACAGTATATGAGAAATTGTTCATGATTTGAACCGCTGATAAAGTGCATTTCAACAGGAGGGAAACAGAAAAATGTTTCCTCAAGTTTATATTTTCTAGGATTTAGGGAGATGACCAGGAAACCTCAAAGTTAATGTAACTTTTATTTTTTTTATGAAGCTATTTTTTAAAATGTAGTTTTACCCATTTGTTATGCACTATCCAGAGTCCCTCATGATAAGATGGACGGCTATATAAATTTGATAAATAAAATAAATAAAGTTGTGGCCTGTGGACTAAGAAATCAAAATACTTCTGAAAGAAGACTGTGGCAAACCAGTTTTAATTTGATAAGAAAGTTATATAGACTGTCTATAAAGTTAGAGAAAGAAGAAAGATATTTGGAGTACAGCAACCAGAGTATATCATTAAAGACATTTTTACCCTGCCTGCTGTAATCAAAGGAACTCACGCTTCTTATATTTATAAACACAAATGAAGCAAGTTAAAACACTCACTGTCCCATTTAAGCGAAGGGAAACAAACATGTAATAATGGCTAAAAGAGAACCCCAACCTTTAGCTAAAAAGAACATTAACAAACCATTTAAAAAAATGAAAGGAGGTATATAAGATCAAGGAAACACCCTCCAAAACAATCAGTCCGATGCTGGTCTTGAGACAACATCTTGGGAGGAGTTTGACTTTGTGACTACTGAGGATATGGACAGGTTGTCGAGGAGACTCAAGGCCACCACATGTTTATTGGATCCGTGTCCCTCCTGGCTTGTACTGGCATCCTGGGAGGTTACGCGACGCTGGCTCCAGGATATTGTGAACGCTTCCTTGAGTGAGGGGTACCTGCCTACCACCTTGAAAGAGGCGGTGGTGAGACTCCTTCTCAAGAAGCCTTCCCTGGACCCAGCATTATTGGAAAATTACCGTCCGGTCTCCAACCTTCACTTTTTAGCGAAGGTTGTAGAGAGTGTGGTGGCTCAACAGTTTCCTCGGCACCTGGAGGAAATTGATTATCTAGACCCGTGCCAGTCCGGCTTCCAGCCCGGTCACAGTACCGAGACGGCATTGGTCACGTTGGTGCAGGGGTGGGTTTCTGGGGGTTCGCCTGGGATCGGGCGAACCCTTTCGTAAAATTTCCGGATCCCGAGCAATCCCTTTGGATCGTGGACCCGGAAGTAAGTCGCCGCTGCTAACTGCTGCTCCCAGCTGGGGCGGGCAGGCAGGAAAGCAAGCAAGGCGACTGCGCTGTCTTCTTTTTCCCTCAGCGAAGCGCCGCCTCCTCCTCGCCCATGCTTCGCTGAGAGAAAAAGAAGACAGCCAGGCCGGCTCTCCGAAGGGGTCCTCCTTTCCCCTTCTCCATGGGGGTGGGTGGTGGGGGTGGGCCGCTCACCTCGTCGCCCCACAACCTGCTGCCGCTGCTGCCGTGACAACTCCGAAGAGCAGCGCTCGGGCCAGGAGCCGCCGGCCAAAAAAAAAGAAAGCACACACACACACACAACCTACTTCAGGCGGCGGGAAACACGCAAGGAGAATCCACTCCCAGCTGTCTTCTTTTTCCTTCTGCGAAGGGTACTGGCCGCTGGCAAAGCGGGAGGCTCGGGAAGGCGGCGGGAGCTCCTTTCCCCCCCCCCTCCCTTTGCTCAGCCACCTCTTCCCCCCTACGCCTAGCCGCGAGTGGATTCTCCTTGCGTGTTTCCCGCCGCCTGAAGTAGGTTGTGTGTGTGTGTGTGCCGCCTTCCCGAGCCTCCCGCTTTGCCAGCGGCCAGTACCCTTCACAGAAGGAAAAAGAAGACAGCTGGGAGTGGATTCTCCTTGCGTGTTTCCCGCCGCGGGTAAGGAAAGTTGCTGCGCGCCCCAAAAATCCTCTGGCCCGCTGGCCGCGGTTGCTCGCTCGCTCGCTTGCTCGCTCACCCATCGGACGCCAGGTTCCTTCGTCCGGTGGATGGGTGAGAGAGAGAGTAAATACAGCCAGCGGGTTCTCTGGCTCTCTGGTTCCCCCCTCCCTCCCTGTCTCTCTGTGTGTCTGTCTCCCCTCCCCCCCAAACCTCCTCAGCTCCTGGAAGTAGCCTGACCGGCTACTCTCGCTCTCTCTCTCACCCATCCACCGGACGAAGGAACCTGGCGTCCGATGGCTGAGCAAGCGAGCGAGCAAAGGCTTTTGAAGCAAAGGCTTCAAAGGCTGCCGGCTAGGAACAGCGCGCTACGCTGCGCGAACCCCCGCCCCACCCCCTGCCAGTCGCGCTAACAGGGAAAGTTTTGCCGCGACTGGGGGGGGGGTTCGCGCAGCGTAGTGCGCTGTTCCTAGCCGGCAGCCTTTGAAGCCTTTGCTTCAAAAGCCTTTGCTCGCTCGCTTGCTCACCCATCGGACACCAGGTTCCTTCGTCCGGTGGATGGGTGAGAGAGGCTGAGGAGGCTTGGGTGGGTGGGGGGAGACAGACAGAGAGAGAGAGGCACAGACACACAGAGAGACAGGGAGGGAGGGGGGAACCAGAGAGTGACAGACACACACAGAGAGACAGAGAGTGGGAGGGAGAGAAAGATAGACAGACAGAGAGAAAGAGAGAAAAAGAAAGAGAGACAGAAAGGAAAGAAAGAGAAAAAAGAGAGAGAGAAAGAGAGAAAGAAAAGAGACAGAAAGAGAGAAAGAGAAAGAAAGAGAGAGAGAGAAAGAGAGAAAGAAAGACAGAAGGAAAGAAAGAAAAAGAAAGAGAGAGAGAGAGAGAGAGAGAGAGAGAGAGAGAGAGAGAACTTATGACCACAATTAAGCCCAAAAGTTTGGTTGCTAACCAAGACCATTGTTAAGTGAATTTCACATTTTCCAAATTGGCCACTCCCACCCGGTCACATGGCTGGCAAGCCACTCCTACCTGGTCACATGGCCGGCAAGCCACTCCCACAAAGCAGGCCACACCCACAGAACCTGTTCCAAAAATTTTGAAACCCACCCCTGCGTTGGTGGATGATCTCTGGAGGGCGCGGGATAGAGGATGTTCCTCTATCCTGGTCCTATTAGACCTCTCAGTGGCTTTTGATACCATCGACCATGGTTTCTTATTGCACTGAGTGGGGGGGTTGGGGGTGAGAGGCACCGTGTTGTGGTGGTTCTCGTCCTACCTCTCTGGTCAGTCTCAATGTGTGTTGGCAGGGGGGCAGAGGTCGGTCCCAAGACCCCTGATATGCGGGATTCCTCAGGGGTTGATCCTCTCACCCCTCCTGTTCAACACCTATATAAAGCTGCTGGGCGAGATCATCCGTGGTTTTGGGGTAGAATACCATATGTACGCTGATGACACTCAGCTGTATATATCTACCCCAAACCACCCCAACGATGCCGTCAAGGTGATTTTGGAGGCCGTACGGGTCTGGATGGGTAGTAACAAACTCAAGCTCAACCCATCCAAGACTGAGTGGCTGTGGTTTCCGGCGCCCCGGTTCAGCCAGTTAAGTCCAACACTGGCCATTGGGGGCAAAATATTAGCCCCCGTGGAGAGGGCGCGCAATTTGGGTGTCCTCCTGGATTCCCGGCTTTCCATGGAGGAGCATGTGACAGCCGTGGCCAGGGGAGCGTTTTACCAGGTATGCTTGGTACACCAATTGCGCCCCTTATTGGACCGGGTCGCCCTTCGCACAGTCACTCAAGCACTCGTGATGTCTAGGCTGGGCTATTGCAATGCTCTCTTACATGGGGCTTCCCTTGAGGTGCACTCGAAGGTTACAGCTAGTCCAGAACGCAGCCGCATGGGTGGTCATGGGAGCCGCAAGGCAGTCCCACATAACACCTCTCCTGCGCGAGCTGCACTGGCTACCTGTGGCCTTTCGGGTGCGCTTCAAGATGTTAACTACCATCTTTAAAGCGCTCCATGGCTCGGGGCCTAGCTATATGCGAGACTGTCTCCTGTCCCATACATCCCTCCGACCGATTCTCTCCCATAGAGAGGGCCTTCTCCGGGTGCCGTCAGCCGGGCAATGCCGGTTGGCGACACCCAGGGGAAGGGCCTTCTCTGTGGCGGGCCCAACCCTCTGGAACGACCTGCCCCCTGAACTCTGCACTGCCACGGACCTCCGCCTTTTCCGCCGGTGTCTTAAAACGCATTTATTCCAACAAGCTGGCCTAGCATAACCACCCGATATGGACTTTTATTAGGTATAAATTTTAATTAGAGGATTTTAAAATGTTTTTAGCATGGAGTAACTTAAGTTTAATTGAGCTTTAATAATGGTCTATTTATGTATGTTTTGATTTTTAATTTTCCTGTGCGCCGCCCTGGGTCCTTTTGTAGGAGAAGGGGGGGGGGTATAAATTTAATGAAATAAAATAAATAAAATAAATAAAATAAATTCTGTCTTCAACAATTTGCAGAAAATCAGCAAGGACAAAGCTTGCCAGATCTCCAACCAAAGATTTGTCCACAGCATTGGTGTTCTGAGAAGTAGCCCTTTAAAATGTGGAATTTGCAGCAGTTTCTCTTTGGCTGTTTTGAAAGGTCACGCCAGTAGTGATTATGTGTGTATTTTGAAGGGTGGGGGGTACGGACCAAAAACACCATTTACCCAAAGCCTGTTCTTCTATTACCTTATGATGACCTAGATGTGGGAGTAGCTCTCACCAAACATGATCCATCCAGGGGTGGGTTCTGGCTGGCATTACTGCTGATTTGCTTGTGGGTGTGCGTTGTGCACGTGCTGGATCTGTGCATGTACAGTTCAATGGAGATTTTACTGTGCATGCACAGAACTAAGAAAAGATGGTGGTGGCCAGCCTGGGTCATTGCCGACCGGGGAACCAGTTCGGGGGCATGGCCAGCCTGGGTCATTGCCGGTTCTGCGACCCAGGATGGCATACCATTGGTTCAGCCAAACCAGGCCGAACTGGTAGGAACCCACCTCCGGATCCATCCTTAGGGATAATGGGAGTTCTAATTCAACACTGGAAACACACAAATTCCTCAGCCATCCCACCCCAATGTTCTTGCAGTATAATATCTAAAGATTGTAATGTATTTGATATGTTCCCTGTCTTGAGTTGTTTACCAGCATGCCTACTGTCCCTGCCCTACTGTCTCCATGTATTCGTACCCATTTACTGTCTTCATATTTATGTTTATACTTATACCTGTTATTTTTTTTTACATGTTTCACAAACTAAATAAATAAATAAGTAAATAAAATTATGGGTTTCAAATAAAACAAAACATTATGTGTGCCGCCTGCTTAGCTATCGGAACCTGGGAGTTTGATTAAGCCAACAGTAAGGGAGGACTTGGATATTTTACTTGAATTGGTGCATTTACTCTGCTGTTCCACAGCTAACTCCCTCTGTGAAAACACTACAATTGGTTATGACACCTCACAGATATTTTCTATACCACCTGTCCTATACCTAGATGGTATACAAAATTAAAATCCATTGCAATCTATGCAAAATAAAATATATCAACTAAAATCCTAAGTGTCCAGGCAAATCATGGTGATGAAAAAAATGATAAAGCATGCATCAGAACATCAGAGCACAGCCACTTTTTAAAAAAATCATCATGGCATCAGACAGTAGTTCAGAAGTCACAGTGTCATGAGCTTATCACACATTTGTCCCCATTTCTTCTACCTTCCCCTTATAAATGGCTTGGACTAAAATGATAAGCCGGTTAAAAATAAACCAGTAGCTAATTTTAAATTGTTATAAACAAAGCAAAATCCACAAAGCAACAAAGAAATACTTATTGCATCACTTTATCACTGGAGCTCAAATTAAAAACTTTCACGATAATTTTTATTCCTTAAATAATAATTGTTATAGTACCATCTTAGAGTAGAGTATTATATGCTATCATGTGCTTTATTGGGTACAGAGCATGTGCTCTAAAAATGCAATTTGATACAAAGGCAAACAAATGCCATAAGTTTACTCTCTATTTATATCTAGGATCTAAGAGGGTATAATGGGCTGTGAGAATAACATTGGGAGACAGAAGTAAGAACCTCAGCCAAGGCAGCCATCCGATAAGAGACATCTGAACCCAAAGGAAGGATGAAATAGAGAAAATATTTTAGAAGGGAACCTTCCTAATTTTCTGAAAAATAAAGGTTTTGGTAGGGAGTGCATTCAGACTTGCAAGATTCTATTACTATAACTTAACATTCATGGTTTTGGTTTCCTGTCTGAAGAGCTGTCAGGAAAGGATGACAGAGGGGCAAGATCATTATGTTCTTATACCTCTGACTTTTTGTAGGTGGAACATGAATAAAAGCATCAACAGAGGCTACAGCCAAGATGTCTATGCACTCCAGACTTTTGTGCAATTGGAATTCTGTAATTTGTGACTGCACTCTCAAATAAATTATCAGATTAATTTTAGAGAGGAAGTCAATGACAAACTTAGCCAGGTTCATAAAGATATACTGTATTTTTCAGACTATAAGATGCTCCAGACTATAAGATGCACCTAGCTTTTGGGAGGAAAACAAGAAAAAAAAATCTGCCTCTGCCTCCCAGCAATTTGCCTTACAGGAAACAGCGAACAGCTGTCAGCTTCAGCACAGCCTGATTTAGCACGAGCAGCTGATTGGCGGTTGGATCTGCCTCCTGTAATATTGCCTATCAGCTGTTCCAGGCTGCAGGAATCGCCACCGCCCATCACTACCATCACCACCCATCGCCACCCATCACCACCTCCCCGCACCCCATTTTTGGCCTCCATATGCCCCATCGGATCCTGCCCCATACATCCTCACGGCCGATCCGCTCCCACAGAGAGGGACTTCTCCGGGTGCCATCCACTAGACTGTGTCAGCGGGCGACGCCCAGGGGAAGGGCCTTCTCTGTGGCGGGCCCAGCCCTCTGGAACGACCTCCCCCCCGACATTAGAACAACTACGGACCTCCGCTCCTTCCGTCGAAAACTGAAAACACACTTTTTCTGTCTGGCCGGCCTTGGTTAGTCTCTACCTCTGGGGTGTTTAGAGAATTTAGTTTTAATGGGGTTTTTAGCGCAGGGACGATCAATTTAATCTGCTTTTATTTATTGTATTTATTGTTTGTATATATTTTTATATGTTTTAATTTCCCTGTGCACCGCTCCGAGTCCCCTTGGGGAGAGGACGCGGTATACAAAATTAAATATTATTATTTATTATTATTATTTTTGGCCGTTGTGCATCCCAATTTTGGCCCATTCCAGGCAGTGGGAATAGGTGGCAGTGGCAATCTCCGCCACGTGGAACGGGCTGAAAATTGGGCAAACGTAAGCCAAAAATGGAGTGCACAGAGATGGAAAATGGGATGCGCAAAGGCCAAAAATGGGATGCACAGAGATGGTGATAGGCAGTAGCAATCTCCACAGCCTCGAACAACAGATAGGCAGCATTCTGGGAGGCAGACCCAACTGCCAATCAGCACTTAATCATGCTTAATCAGGCTGTGCTGAAACTGACTAGGCTGTTTGTTGTTTGCTGTTTGCTGCAAGGAGGCAAATTGTTGGGAGGCAGAGGCCAAAGGATGGGGGCCGATGGGTGGGCATGGCTTCAGCAACATTCACTGTAGACGATGCACAGACATTTCCACCACTTTTTTGGGGGTGGGGGAGAGTGGGGGAGGGTTAAACCCTGATATGCTAGACTAGCAGATGATGGACTAGAAACCTCATTTCCCCCTCTACTGCAACTAACCTTGGTAGAGTTGAGGGGAGTAGAAGAGAAGATTAATCAATAAAGGATTGATAAGATCAAGATGACCAGTGGAAAGGCTACAATGTATCCTAACAGGATCTATGGATTATCATTTGAGATAAATTGAAACGTCAAGCATTTGTCCATTTAGGGCTGGATCCAGCATGATGTCTCCTAATTAAAACAAGCCAAAATGCCCATACCCTTCTTCTTCTATTTGAGAAACAAAGAAAAAATATTGATTGTTATCTTATCATGTCTATTTGCATCATTCTTCTAAATGATAGTGAAGGTTTTGCAAATAAAGCCATTCACATTTGCTCTGAGGTTGACTTCACTTGGGCAGGATTTGAAAAATGAATGGCACAATGTCTTTGCAAGGTTAAAGGATTGCTTTTGGTATGACATATGCAACTTGTAAGATTGATCTATACCCCACATAGCTCATTGAGATAACTGTGAGGGGGCATATATTGTGCCTAATTTGGGAAATGATCAATGCTTTGTTAAAGGAGAAATGGTGTCAAGGGGCCTTGAAGGACAAAGTGATGTGACTTCTTCTGAAGCCACCTCTCAAACAAGCCATTCAAGACAAATATTGGTTGATCTCCCAATTTCTTCTTTTGAGGAACGGTTGTAAATAATATTATTATTCCCTCCCTCCCTCCCTCCCTCCCTCCCTCCTCCCTTCCTCCCTTCCTCCCTCCCTCCCTCCCTCTTTCATCTATCTATCTATCTATCTATCTATCTATCTATCTATCTATCTATCTATCTATCTATCTATCTATCTATCATCTTTCTTTCTTTCTTTCTTTCTTTCTTTCTTTCTTTCTTTCTTTCTTTCTTTCTTTCTTTCTTTCTTTCTTTCTTTCTAGCTTTCTAGCTTTCTAGCTTTCTAGCTTTCTATCTATCTCTTACATATCTATCTGCCCATCAAATGACACTGAATAGTTTATAGCTAAAAGCTTAAAAGTATATACAATACAATACAATACAATACAATACAATACAATACAATACAATACAATACAATAGCAGAGTTGGAAGGGACCTTGGAGGTCATCTAGTCCAACCCCCTGCCCAGGCAGGAAACCCTATACCATTTCAGACAAATGGCTATCCAACATCTTCTTAAAGACTTCCAGGGTTGGGGCATTCACAACTTCTGGAGGCAAGCTGTTCCACTGGTTAATTGTTCTAACTGTCAGGAAATTTCTCCTAAGTTCCAAGTTGCTTCTCTCCTTGATTAGTTTCCACCCATTGCTTCTTGTTCTGCCCTCAGGTGCTTTGGAGAATAGTTTGACTCCCTCTTCTTTGTGGCACCCTCTGAGATATCGGAAGACTGCTATCATGTCTCCCCTAGTTCTTCTTTTCATTAAACTAGACATATCTAGTTTCTGCAACCGTACCTCATACGTTTTATCCTCCAGTCCCCTAATTATCTTTGCTGCTCTTCTCTGCACTCTTTCTAGATCCTCCACATCTTTTCTACATTGTGGCGACCAAAACTGTATGCAGTATTCCAAGTGTGGCCTTACCAAGGCACTATACAGTGGCATTAACACTTCACGCGATCTAGATTCTATCCCTCTGTTGATGCAGCCTAGAACTGTGTTGGCTTTTTTGGCAGCTGCTCCACACTGCTGGCTCATATTTAAATGGTTGTCCACTAGGATTCCGAGATCCCTCTCACAGTTGCTACTATTGAGCAAGGTACCACCTATACTGTACTTGTGCATTTGGTTTTTCTTGCCTATATGTAGGACCTTACTTTTTTCACAATTGAATTTCATTTTATTAGACAGTGCCCAATGTTCAAGTTTGTCTAGATCCTTCTGTATCTTAAGCCTATCTTCTGGAGTGTTGGCTATGCCTGTCAGCTTGGTGTCATCTGCAAATGAGTTCCCCATTTATTCCCTCATCCAAATCATTGATGAAGATGTTGAAGAGTACTGGGCCTAAAACAGAGCCTTGGGGGGCTCCACTGCATACTTCCTTCCATGTGGATGCAGTTCCATTGAGGGCTACATGTTGAGTGCGGTTGGTCAGCCAGTTGCAAATCCATCTGGTGGTGATGCTGTCTAACCCGCATTTATATAAAAACAATACATCAGTAAAATGAGAACCACATAAAAGCAAGAATAGAATAAGTTAAAAATTAAAGGGTTGCATAATACTCCAATAAGCCCATGCAAATTGGCAGAGCTAGGTCTTCACATCTTCTGAAAGGCCAGGAGAGTAGGAAAGATAGTAGGTAGCCTGCTACAAAGTTGAAATGGATTTCCTAAATGTTTTCAGTCCGTTTTTAGAACTGAGTACAGACAGAAATGGCATTGGTCATTCTGGATGACATTCTTTGGAACCCGGTCAGAGGTGGCCACACCCCTGAACTGGTTTTATTCATGGTACCATAGGTGCCACGTTTTTTGCTTCTGTGTATATGCAGAAGAATTTTTTACCTACTGCGCATGCGTGGATAATGTGCATCAAGTGTGCATACCGCAAAGCACGTGTGCATCCCCAAAGCACATCACTGAGCGAACTGGCAGTAGAAGAAGCTGGAACCCATCCCTGAACCCGGTTGCATGTCTTATGGTCTTTTTGGACTTCTAGGTGACCTTCAGTGTCATCAGTCAAGGTACCTTTAGGGATTGTCCACAAGTCCTGTCCTGTGCCAACAATTATGAATACAGGAGGCCAGAAAAAGATAATACTTTTGGTAGCTATAAATCTCATCATAATCCTGGAATGTCAGAGCTAAGGAAAAGCAGACCAGCGTATTCTAAAAGCCAAAGTTCCATGAAGTTCATTCCAAGATCCAGGAGATAATGTATCATTCCAAAAATCAATCATGGAATCAGAAGAGGAGCAGATTTAAGAAATCAGGTCCAAGGTTGAAAGTTGTTTCTAACTGACTCTCGACTCCTTTTATAGCGCTAATTTTTCTGACTATGCATCTTTTTTGCATTAAATCTATTCACTTTAAATCTATTAATTTATTTTTTTTCTTTTTCAAATGAGGGCTAGAATATTTTCTTGTTCAGACTTCAGTTCAATTGAGCTAGCCTGCTCTAACAGTTGGCTCCAGCCCTGCAAACACATCCTACAACAGGGATCGACTCTTTCTGATGTTCATCTGGCGGTTTCCAAGAGCCTATCAGTTCTGAGCTGTCAACCCCTGCTCCTCCAATTCAGAGTCTGATTTATCAGACAAGTCCATAACAGTTGGGGCTGGGAAGGACTGATCTACAGGGGTTGCTCTCCTTCCTGAGTATTTTCAATTGATGTGCACAGGAAAGAACAACTATCAGATGTTGTTCAACTATTAGAACTATTAGAAGAGTGCAGTGATAAAGAGAATAATGGACATATGTCAGAATGCCCATGGGATACCACTGCTCCACATGCTGCATTCATTGATGGTTGGTTTTGGGTACAAATTAAAAGTACTTATTATCTTTAAAGCTCTTCACAGCATAGAATCTACTGTATTTTTCAGTGTATAAGATGCACCAGAGTGTGAGATGCACCAAGATTTTGAAAAGGGAAACTTCATTTTCTGTGAAAAAAGGGGTATGTGAAAAAAGGGGCAAAAGCAAGCAAAAAACGGCTTGTTTTCCGCTCGTTTTTGCCCTCCCCAACCCCCAGGAGCACTTTGCAGGCCTCCCAAACACTCTGCATGTCCATTTTTGTGAAGGCTGCGGGATTTTGGGAGGCAAAAAATGCTGTATTCAGTGTATAAGACACAGCCAGATTTTCACCCTCTTTTTTTGGGGGAAAGGGTGCGTCTTATACTCCGAAAAATATGGTAGTTATTTTAAGTACTGATTCTCTTATATTTTTTGCCTGTAAGATTGACCATTATAGGTGTGCTCTTCAACCAAACAGTGTCATGTCTCCAGACCTGTCTTCTTTGTTGCAGTGGCCACCCTCTGGAACAGCATCTCCCCACAGAGTACCCACCCCAATGATGTTCAAAAGACCTTGAAAGCTTAGCTATTTCCCCAACATGGAGATATTGTGGCATCAAGCTGCTATTGAATTTTATCCGTTTCACTATCTTCTTTCTTCTGCCTTCACATGATCTTCATTCCTTTTGGTTTTATTGTCTTCTTGCTTTAACTGTTGCGCAGCCTCTAAATCGAATAAATGAATGAACGATATAAAATCACACATCTTTTACAGATGCATTCTGGCAGAGATGACAACAATGGTTGTCTGTGTTATCTAAATATGCACAAAAGGCATACAAGGTGGGAAAAATCTCCTGATTAACATAGACATTTTATTTCTCTTATATTATGCTGGGGGGGGGGGGGTTATGTGTATGTGTGGAATTTCTTATCTTACTTTCCTGTATGGCAATCAAAGCTGCATACAAAAACAAGCTTTGTTAGATGAATTGCTTGGCTGTCAAACAAACCTCTTCTGGATTTTAATCTATTTGTAATACTTGAGTTTTTTTTTAGCTTTATGTTGGCATTCTCTACATGGTGTACTGTATCTGAAGTGCAGGCAGAATGGGATGAAATATTTATGTTGCATTCTAAAAATGAATCAAAGTAACAACAATAAGAAAATCATTTTCTGAAATGTAGACAGCATCTTGCTGCTTATTTTCTTCTTTTGCAAGAATATTTTTTTTACATAGTTTGTTTTGCACTTGTAATTCAAGGAAATTGTTTTATATTCCATTAATAGCAGGAATTCATTGCTAAAAAATATCCAGGCTGTTTCCATACAGTTGCTACTTTTGTCTCTCAATAACAGGTTTTGTACAACTGCAATGGTCTTTGAATGCATTCACAATTCTTCCCCCTTGAGCAAACTAGCATTCTCACTAGCTGGCCAATTTGGGACTGATGGGATGGACATGACCTTTCCTTCCTTGCTTTTTTCCCTTTTCACGTGAACAAAGAAATGAAATAATAATAAAAAAGAAAACATTACTATAATTACTATTACAAAGAGAGCCAGGAATTATGGCACCAGGCTAGAAATCAAGAGACCGTTGAGTTCTAGTCCTGTTTTAGACAGTGATGGGATCCTGCCAGTTTAACAACCAGTTTGGTGTTTGCATGCTTCGCTCCACATGCGTCACCAGTTTTAACAAAACTTACCTTCCATGTTACTTCTGTGGAGTAACACAGCTGAGGCGCGGCAATCCACTCTACCGCACAAATCAGCTGAGAGGATATAGGTAAGTCAAGCATAGGGGTGGGTGGGCGCACCAACCAGATTGTCAGAGCTACCGGTTGACCTGAACCGGTCCAAACATCTGAATCCCACCCCTGACCTTAGCCATGGAAACCAGCTGAGTGACCTTGCCAAGTCATTCCCACTCTCAGCCCAATTCACCTTACAGGGTTGTTGTTTTGGGGAACATAGGAAGAGGAAGGAGTATTGTGTGTGTTCATTGCTTGAAGTTATTTATAAAGATAATAAAGCTGGGATATAAAACAAACAAACAAATAACATGGCAATGATGGAGAGGCAATATCATAGTAACGGGAATAGCAATGAAGAGGAGACAGTAGATGACACAAGATAAGTATCCCCAGGATACAGTAGATGACACCCCAGGAGACAGTAGATGACACAAGATAAGTATCCCCACCAACACAGGTGTCTGCAGGAAGGGTCAAAAAAGTCAATAGGGCAGCCATAACTGTGTGGCTGAAATCCTGTCCCTGTGTTACATGCACTGAAAATTCAATATATATATAAAAGAAACAGAGAAATGATTGTGTGGTGATATGACTGCCATGTTATCTTTTATAATGTATGACATCTTCCCTGTGGATCCTCCCCTATAAAGGCAGAATGACACCTTCATGAAGTCAATTTTACCTAGCTGGATTTCCTATGAAGCAGTTGTACAGCTCATTAACTTCTAAGATTAATTTACTCCCCCTGTAAAACCTGCTACAACCCAAACAGCATTATGGGAACATGCAAAGCCTGTACCAATGTTGGACAATGTTCCTTGCACATGGAAGGACCCTTTGTTATGTGATGATATCAGTAGGGGCAAACAAGCAGTTTCTTGGGGCAGCAATGTTCTTGATGAACATTACCTTCATTTTAAGCACATATGTAAACTATGTACCCTTAACAGTTTGATGGATGGGTAAGTACTGTAGAACCTTCTGTCCCTATCCTCAGTGTTACCATTGTCACGTCTCACCATTGAATGATACAGCAGAAGAAGACATCTGCAAAGGAGATGTTACAGTTTGTGTGCCTGCCTCATCTGTTATATGGAAACTCATCTGCAGAAAACAACTATAGCAGATGTCGGCTAATCTTCATATGTCCCCAAGCGCTGCCATTTTGTAGGCCATTTTTAAATATTAGGGTTAAGCAGTGTGATGTCTGCAGATACTTCTCATTATCCTGCCCATGCTTGACATTAATTTCTTTTATACCTTTAATTTCTTTTCAAATTAGAAATGAGTATCGTGCAAAGACAGCTGCAGAACCAACCTGGCTTATCATCCTGATTTCTGAGAATGCTTCTGGATCCCATATTACTAGCCAATAGTATTTAAAAAGAAACATGCTGCATGACTACAGTCCATTGTTTAAAAGGGTGCCCCCTTCTACAGAAAAAAATAATAATACAATAATAATAATAATAATAATAATAATAATAATAATAATAATAATAATAATAATAATAATAATTTTAATTTATAAAACCGCACCCTCTCCCCACAGGGACTCGGGGCGGTGCACAGGTAGAATAAAAACCAAATACATACAACAATTCTAAAAACAAATTAAATATAACCTGCGCTAAAATTCCCATTAAAACTAAATAATACTAATTCCCCATAAAACCCCAGAGGCAGAGAGACACATCCTAGGCCGGCCAGACAGAAAAAGTGAGTCTTTAATTTAAGACGGAAGGAGCGGAGGTCCGTGGTCGTCCTAATATCGGGGGGGAGGTCGTTCCAGAGGGCCGGGCCCGCCACAGAGAGCGCCCTTCCCCTGGGCGTCGCCCGCTGACAGTGTCTAGTGGACGGCACCCGGAGAAGTCCCTCTCTGTGGGAGCGAATCGGCCGCGAGGATGTATGAGGCAGGAACCGATCCCGCAGATAGCTAGGTCCCGAGCCATGGAGCGCTTTAAAGATGATAATTAACACCTTGAAGCGCACCCGGAAGACGACAGGTAGCCAGTGCAGCTCGCGCAAGAGCGGTGTTACATGGGTAAACCTAGCGGTTCCCATAATTGCTCGCGCGGCTGCATTCTGGACTAGCTGAAGTCTCCGGGTGCACCTCAAGGGGAGCCCCATGTAGAGAGAGTTACAATAGTCCAGTCGGGATGTCACGAGCGCATGAGTGACTGTGCGCAGGGCGTCCCGATCCAATAGGGGGCGCAATTGGCGGACTAGGCGAACCTGTTAAAACGCCCTCCTGGCCACGGCTGTCACTTGATCTTCCATGGACAGCCGGGAATCCAGGAGGACACCCAAATTGCGCGCCCCATCCACAGGGGCAAGATGTTCGCCCCCTATGGCCAGCGATGGAATGAGCTGGTTGAATCGGGCAGCCGGAAACCACAGCCACTCGGTCTTGGTCGGGTTGAGCCTAAGTCCGTTACTTCCCATCCAGATCCGCACGGCTTCCAGGCACTGGCACATCACCGCTACGGCATCGTTGGGGTGGTTTGGGGTAGATATATACAACTGAGTATCATCAGCGTATAGATGGTATTCTACCCCAAAACCACGGATGATCTCACCCAGCGGCTTCATGTATGTGTTAAACAGGAGAGGCGAGAGGACCGACCCCTGAGGCACCCCACACGTGAGTGGTCTCGAGGTCGACCTCTGCCCCCCTGCCAACACAAATTGCGATCGGCCAGAGAGGTAGGAGGAGAACCATCGTAAGACGGTGCCTCCCACTCCCAACCCCCCCAGCCGATGCAATAGGATACCATGGTCGATGGTATCGAAAGCCGCCGAGAGGTCTAATAGGACCAGGATGGAGGAACAACCCCCATCTCTGGCCCTCCAGAGATCATCAACCAATGCGGCCAATGCCGTCTCGGTGCTATGCCCGGGCCGAAAGCCGGACTGGCGCGGATCTAGATAGTCAACTTCCTCCAGGTGACGGGGAAACTGTTGTGCCACCACACTCTCAACAACCTTCGCCACAAAGGGAAGGTTGGAGACTGGACGGTAGTTGTTTAGAAGAGCTGGATCCAAAGAGGGCTTCTTAAGAGGGCCTCACCATCGCTTCTTTTAGGGAAGCAGGCAAGGAACCCTCACTTAAGGATGCGTTGACAACCTCTTGGAGCCAGCCTCGTGTCACCTCCCAGGATGCCAGTACAAGCCAGGAGGGGCACGGGTCCAATAAACATGTGGTGGCTCGCAGTCGCCCACGTAACCTGTCCATATCATCGGAAGTAACGGAGTCAAACTCCTCCCAAACAAGATCTGTCTCGTGGCATCCCATTGGGCCATCAATGGAGGGTAACCCGTTCTGTATCTGAGCGGTTTTCTCCTGCAGAAAAGTCACAAATTCCTCTGCTCTACCCTGTAACGGGGCTTCCCACACCCTTTGCTGAAGTAGGGAGTGGGTCACCCTAAACAGGGCGGCAGGGCGTTTTCTGCGGATGCTATGAGAGTAGCACAATGATGGCGTTTGGCCACTCTCAGCGCCACAATGTAAGTCGGTAAATGGGCTCTTACCTGTGTCCGGTCAGATTCAGATCGGGTAGACCTCCATCTTCCCTCTAGGCATCTCTTGCGGCGTTTCATCACCCGCAGCTCTTCGGTAAACCAAGGAGCCAGGGTGGTTCGGCGCCGCAAGAGAGGCCGCAAGGGCGCGACCCGATCCAAGGCTCCCACGGCCGCACTATTCCATGCGGCCGTGAGGTCCTCTATCGGGGCACGGGTCAGGGGTACAGGAAATGGCCCAAGCGCCGTCTGGAACCCATCCGGGTCCATCAGGCGCCTGGGGCGGTACCAGATTGGAGACTCTGGTTCCGCCTCCCCGCGGAGGGGAGCAGCGGTCGGAAAGTCGAGCCGGAGAAGTGAGTGGTCTGACCATGACAAGGGCGTGATGACTATATCCCCTATACCCAGATCACTCTTCCATTGGCCAGAGACAAAGATGAGATCCGGCGTATGTCCACCCTCGTGAGTGGGGCCCTGAATTAGTTGGGTCAGGTCCATGGCCGTCATGGAAGCCATGAACTCCCGAGCTACCTGGGATGATTCGCCCAACGATGGCAGATTAAAGTCCCCCATGACTAAAAGTCTGGGGGTCTCCACTGCCACCATAGCGATCACCTCCAGGAGCTCGGGCAGGGCTGCTGCTACATAGCGGGGAGCCAGGTATACAACCAGCAAGCCCAACTGCCTCCCTAGGCCCCACTTCACGCAGAGGGACTCACAGCCGGTGGTCTGTGGCACGTTGGTCTCTCTTGGCTCAAGACTTTCCTTGACAATGACCACTACCCCACCACCCCTGCCTAGGGCCCGGGGCTGATGGAAGGCGCGGTAGCCTGGTGGGCACATTTCAACGAGGGGAAGCCCACCCTCGTGGCCCAACCAGGTCTCCGCGATTCCCGCCAGGTCCGGCTCCCCCTCCAACACGAGATCTTGGATGAGGGGGGCCTTGTTGACCACGGACCTGGCATTACAAAACATCAGCCGCAGGCCCTGGCTCTGTACTCCCAGACCACCTAGCCTGCGGGGGTTGTGGCACTTCACCATTCGCAACCAACGGTTCTGTGCCCCCAACTGGGAGGATCGAACTTGTCTCCCCTCGGACCTGCCTCTCCCCATGACCCTCTGAATGGAATTGCCCTCTGCCGACACGGCACATATCTCCCCCCCCTTGAAGGATCCTTCCGCTCCCCTCCGTCGTCTGCTGGCCTGGCCCTCTCTTTCCCCCTCCGTCTCTACCTGCCTAAACCCCCCCCCCTCCCTGGTACCCCCTAAAATAATCACTAATTTGTTAATTAAAAAACCCCGAAGACCGCGCTTCGCCCACCTCTCCGGATTTATAAATCACTCATCAAGGCGGGCCCTCGTTAAAATGGAGGGCCAGACCTGCGAGAGCGGGGACTCTCGCAGCAGCAGTAAATCAGTCCTGGAGTACATTGCGATATAATAAATAATTAAATAGTTAAAATAATTATAAATAATTATAAATATATATACAATGTAAGAATAAATTTCATAAGAGGGTCATGGGTAAGATTGTAAAAAAGTATCAATGGCCTTAATTTAAAACACACAGTGGGGTAGCAGGTACACTGCAGGTAAGTGGGGTAGCAGGTACACTGGGATGTGGGTTGCTCTTGGTTTTACTACTGGTTCACAACCCCCGGTCCTGCATGCCAGATGTGTACTGTGCATGGATGCAGTGTTCAATGTAAATTGTTCTTCGCACATGTGCAGAACAATTTACAGTGAACTGTGCATGCACAGTCACAAAAAAACCCAAAACAAAATGTCAGCAGTGTAGCGGCAGTGAGGGAACCAGTTCAGGGACTTGGCAGGCCTGGGTCGCTGCTGGTTCTGCAACCCTGGTTGAATTCCACAACTGGTTCAGCCGAATTGGGAGCAACCCACTTCTTCCTGGGAAGCTAGAGGGTTGGAATGACTCAACTTCTTTTTTACTTGTGTTGCCTATGCCAGGGGTCTCCAACCTTTGCAACTTTAAGTCTGAAGGACTTCAGCTCCCAGACTTCTCCAGCCAGCAAAGCTGGCTGGAGAATTCTGGGAGCTGAAGTCCTTCAGACTTAAAGTTGCAAAGGTTGGAGACTCCTGGCCTATTCAATGAACTTTTTTTAAAAAAAGAGAGAGAGGCAGGACTTGTACCGTTGATTATGATTATTGTTTTGAACACTTTCATATCTCGCCTCCCAAACTGATTCCTGTGTTGGGGAATACTCACTCAACATGTTCTGTAACTGGACTGACACACAGCATGGCAGCCATTTTGTGATAAGGCCCATAACATCGATTCAAAATTCTACCTGTGCCCATTGGCACAAAACTATTCCTCTCTTCAGGTAATATAGCATAGTCAGTATTATCAGGAAAATAAAACGGCTCCCAAACAATAGCTGTGAGCAAAGAGATATTAAAACAGGACTCTCTTTTCATACAGGAGACATTTATCTTAGACTATTTCATTAATCTTTAGAGAGCAGCACATGATGTTCATAGTACACTTCTTGAGTTCCTTGAAGTAGAAAATAAAAAGAGGGTTTAGATAATGAAATAAGTTGTTGTTCAGCAGCTAGTCAGGTACAGTTTTCTCTGGTTCTAGAGTAGCCATCAAAGATCTAGTTTGGTGTGGTGGTTAATGCATTGGAACAGAAAAAGAATGGAGAGTTCTAACCCCACTTTAGGTATGGAAAATGGCTAAGTGGTTTTGAGCCAGTCACTTTCTCTTAGCCAGTGGTGGGTTCCAGATCCCGTCACAACTGCTACACTGTGATGGGACTGGGCGTACACCACGTGCATGTGCGCTGTGCATGCATGCGCACCACCACCCTGCGATGCTCCAGCTGCTTGGCGGAGCATCACACAGGCTCCGTATGCTGCGTGCACAAATGGCCTAGTTGGGTCAAATACAGGTAAGGAACGTGAGTGGGCAGGCGGGCCCTCCGAAGCACCATACTAGAATGGTGCCTGCTGCTCCCAGCAGGCACCAGAATGTCCATACCAGGGCATACCTGCTGTAACCCACCACTGCTCTTAGCCCTGGGGAAAAACACAAAGGCAAAACACAGTCCTGTCAGTTGCCAAGAGTCAAGACTGTCTTGAATGCAAAAAAGAGAAGTAGCTCTACAAATCCTGGCAAGCTCAGCCGCTCTGTTCTCTGCTGCTATTTCTTCTGTAGTCTTTCCCCACATTTCTTTATTTCACATTACTTTAACTATAAAGATGCTGAAATGGGTGTAAGAGGAAGGCCAGGCAAATCAGCTCTAGAAAAGCACAGGTTTGTGAAATCAGACTCATCTCCTTCAAGTTGACCTACTGTATACACCCCACCCCATTGCTTAACCTTCTTTCAAGCGGCTGGTGTCAGGATGAAAAGGAGCACTGTAGCTGCAAAACTGCAGCGACAATCCATTAACACCCCAAACAAATCAGGACATCACAAATGTGGAAGTGATGCCAATAGAGGCAAGGGTAGAGATTGGCAATGCTGCCCCTGTTTTGTGCTGACTCAAGAAGGGTGGTGGCTACTTCGGCCCAGTAGTAGCAAAAGAGCTGTGTAGTTGAATGATGGCACTGCTTCTTTATACTTTCTCTAGATTTGTTAGTGGCCTTGCACCATTATCAGAATCCATCATGATGATGGATATGAGATTTGAGGTTAAACACCCTGGAATGCAGAACGCTGCCCATCCTTCTTTTACAGCTCTATTCAGTTCAGGTATAAAAGTTTCTGCTTTTCCAATAGACTGATTTCTGGTTTATGTTTTCTGCTTTTCTGGGCAAAGCATAGATAGGGCCAGTAAATCTGGAGCATTTTTATGGCAATTTCTTTTTATCACTTCTTCTTTTTTTTAAAGGGAATAACAGATTTCCTATAATTCTGAAAGGAGATATTACAAACCAGCAACAATTCTTTGTGGTCCCTTACAGACTAAGAATATCTTTTGATAGCCACCAAGTTCCTTCTCTCTTGTTCTAGTAGACAAATCTCTGAAAGCTTTCTGGAGCAGAGCTGGAGGACATGCAGAGAGGCGAACTGGCCCTATCTATGCTAATGCCTGGCAAAAGGAGGTCATATCCTTCTTCTTTTCCTCATGTCCTCAAACTGGCAGGCACAGCCTTAAAATAATATATTGTCTGGCTTTTCCATGATTTTTTAAATGATTAATTTGGGCTGTTTTTACTACAGTAGCCATTTACATTTTTGTGCAATGTGATTCTTATACATTGTCTGCTTCGTTCTTTTCCACACTCGTCAACAGACTAGATTTATGTTGTCTATTTCCTGACTCACCAATTGGCTTCAACCCAGCACCTTCAAATCTAGCCTCCCTGTAGTCGGTAGATCACATGACTCATCATATCTTTCTATGGTAAAATTTGAAAAGCACATTGTTGTCAGTTTTGTATTATCGTTGGCATATATTCTTGAACGTAAAAATCTGTTGGGAAAATATTGCAATTGAAAAACCAGTTTTTCTGATGCTGGAAATTACATGTAATTTCATGTACATGTCGACCCAAGTACATGGTTTTGCTGTTGTTTGCTGTAATTTTTGTCATGCCAAAATGGATGCCAAGAAAGTTAAACTGTGTCTCTTCCTTTTCTCTCCATTATCATCCTTTATCTGTTCAGATATCTGGCAACTCTAGGATGAAAAGACACCAGGAAGTGTCATAAATGTGTGGAACTCCTATTCACAATAGCCTCAACTAGATCTAACAATTTTAGTATGCACTAATACCAAGAGCTTAGGGAAGATGAAAGGCTAAACAGTAAACAACAAAGAAATGTGTGGCAATTTGAAGAGTACTAAGGGTATTACTGTATGGCATTAATGTTTCTGCATTTTTCTCAACCGCAACTCATTCAATTTGAAGGTAAAAAAGTTATTTTAAAAAAAGTTTAAAAGGAAAACAAATTTTGGAGACATTCTTATGGGTGAAATGTAGTCCTACTGAACGTAGTTATATGAATGTCCCTTTTTTGATTAGGTAATACACTCTCCATCTGTCTGCACCCTCGTAGATTTTCTGTCAACATTCATTCTGTTGTCACACAAACATTTTGTATTCAAAGCTGAACGTGACTTTAGTAATATTTTTGAAAAGTCCTAACCCAGTGATAGCTAACCTTTTTGTGTCAAAAGCGGGGGGAGCACAGAGAGGTTGTGCACAGATGTGCCTACACCCATTCTCTGCACGTGACCCCCCGTGCATGTGCTCGTGACCCTCCCCCTTCCTCCACTTACATGATGGACCCGTTTTTCACCCTCCCAACTCCAAGAGGCTTTCTCGGAGCTGGGGAGAGCAAAAACAGCCTCCCCCACCCTCCGGAGGCTTCGGAGGGCAAAAATGGCCCTATGGGCAACCTGGAAGTTCAGGAACGGACTTCCAGGTTGCCCTTAGTGCCATTTTTCTCCCTCTGGAGGCTTCAGGAGGAAAATGGCCAAAAATGAAGTCAGCTGGCCAGCACGCGTAAGCACGCTGGAGCTGACAGGGCAACACCTCGTGTTCCCTAACAAATGGCTCTGCGTGCCACCTGTGACACGTGTGTCATAGGGTCGCCATCACTGTCCTAACCCTACGTTCAAAAGCAGATGAAACAATAATTGACAAGTGCAGTAGGTGTTAAGTTGCAATATGGCAGAGAGAGAGAGAGAGAGACAGAGAGAGACAGAGAGAAACACACACAGATACACAGATACACAGACACATACACTCACACACACAGGGAAGGAAGGGGACTTTCTCCCACTCCTGCACCCACTCCTGCACCTTCGTCCCACTCCTGCAGTCTTCCTCATTGTTGGTCAGCTGTTGTTCAGGTGGTTTGACGTCGCTGGATGATGGAGGATACTGTCTAGGGACTTGAATGGGAAGGGAATGCCCCCACCAGCTAAAGTGTCCATGGGAAAAACTGGATCGATCTCATTCCCTAGCAGTCCCTTGATTGTGCCACCAAGAGAATAGTTAATGAAGCATGTCAGATTATACAAACAGTAAAGCTGCCTTGGCTTGTTGGCTGCTTAAGGGGGAAAATACAACTTCAAAACTGGAACAGTTAAGACTTAAGGCTGCCTCAGGTATGGGCTGGGAAGAAGATGAAGACAACCTGATGAGAATGCGGCAGAAAAAAGGAGCTGGATTAGATGCGTGCAGAAAGTCTCACAGTTGCTGCATTTCATATTTCCATTTCGTTTCATTATTTGATGGTTGGGGCCAGGGGTGGGTTTCAAATTTTTTAGAACCTACTCTGTAGGTGTGGCCTATTTTGTGGGCGTGGCTTGGCAGTCATGTGACAGGGTAGGAGTGGCCACCTTTTAAAATGTGGTGAAACTCATTTAACAATGCTCTTGCTTAGCAACCAAAATTTTGGACTCAATTGTGATGATAAATTCTTTCTTTCTTTCTTTCTTTCTTTCTTTCTTTCTTTCTTTCTTTCTTTCTTTCTTTCTTTCTTTCTTTCCTTCCTTCCTTCCTTTCCTTCCCGTTGGGTCACTGGCAGTGGTGGGCCAGATTTACTTCCAGGTACGCTGGTGGAACCCCCTCTCACCGGTTCTCTAAATTTCACCAACCGGTTCTCGCGAGTAGGTGCGAACCTGCAGAAACCCACCACTGGTTGGGGCCATAGAACATTGAAATGATACTGAATATTGACACAATATTGAAATAGGGACATGTTAAGTCCTCAACTTACGACCGGTCAAAAAGTCCTCGACTTTACGAATGACAGCCGGCAACAGCCAGCCGCGTCTGATTGGCTAAGACGCGACTGGCAGAACGTGGGTTGTCAAGCTTTCCTATTGGCTCTCTGCTTGACAGCTCTAGTATAAATAGCTGTCAAGCAGGGAGATCCCTTACCCTCATTGTATATAGTCTGGTTTTGCTGTTTGCTGTTTTACTTCAATAAATTGGAAGTTCAGTTTACCTCAGTCTTCTTTAAGCACCAGTCTTAACAGGACACAAAGTACGTGGGTGGAAATAATAACTTTCCTGGTTGTTGGGTGGAAAAATATGATGCTTTTCTTTGTTTTCAAAACTTTGTTAGGCATATTTTAAGGTTTATATTACATTTTTCGTATGTTTCCTAGTTCAAAATGCCAGGGACCTATCTGTTTGCCAAGTTCATGAATATTAGTCGTGGAGGAGAGGATAGCCAAAGGCTGAAAGCAAACAAGGGACTCGTGAGGTCATATTAAACATCCTGGGATGTCAGTTTACCTCCCTGTAATAAATGATCCATTGAACTTCTAGATGCAGAAGCCTTAAGAGTTCCCCCAATTATTATTATTTTTTTTTGCCATCCTGATTTCTACTCACAGTTTCATTTTTAAAGATTTTACAATCTTTATCATTATGTTCAATGGAGAATAATCAAATTTATTTATTTGATTTGTAAACCGCACCAATCTCCGTCGAGACGGACTCTCGACTATTTGGCTATAATTTATTCCACACTGGAGAAAAATGAAGGTTGTCTTCTTAATGCCCTCGTCCCCTGCTCTCTCTCTTTTTCTTTTAAAAAAAATTAAGCGTTATGGATTTCCTGGTTATTATCCTTATGCAAAGCAACTATCACATTAAAAGAAAGAAGGGTGGTGGGGGGAGGAAAACAGAGAAAAGGAGCGGTAAAATTTCTTCAGTCAGCAAGTAGTCGCTGAAATCTCCAGGGTTAGATGCTAATTGGCTATCTTGCACATTAAATGTGTACTATTCTTCTGCTAAAGCTATTGAAGTGTATTATGCCAGTAGCTACTAACTGCTGATCTTGCCACTAAAATTAGTTTGTTGTTATCCTGTTGTCATGGAGTGAGAGCTGTTGTGTATGTAATTTGAACAAAGCTATAATACTGAATGAAGAAGAAAATGTTAATGATCTTCCTTCCAACAAGGAGCCCTTTTTTCTTTTTAATTGCTAAATTGTAAGTTACCTTACATTATTTTCAATATCTCAAAAACATACCAAAATATAATTTCGGTGGAAGGAGGAACATATTCGTTTGGATAACAGCACTCTTGTTAGTCTTCCAGTGAATTAAACTGATGAAAAAGAAACTAATGACTCTGGCCGATACGCCTTAAAAACAGGAGAAGAGTTTTGTCCCATTTTAAAAGATTGTAGGGAGGAGGAGGGGTATGATCTCTTTAGGATTTGTAAGAAAAGTTGCAATGGATTCAAAATAAGACATAATAATTTGCTAGGTTCCAAACCTATTATACTCGTCCTCAGAGGTGGTATACCCTTCCCTTCCCTACCAGCTCGCATGTGCCACCTCCATGCATGCACAGATCCTTCCACGCATGTGCTTTTGGCAAAAAAAAAAATGGCCTAAATGAGATGCCGTAGAGCCACCCACGATTTCTGCCATGGGTTAAGGCGATCTAGCCCAAACTGGTAGAATACCACCTCTGCTCATCCCCCATAGATATATAGTGAACAATTTAGCCATCAATAATATAACATTTCAATGGTCAACTTTAAAACCTTTGACAGAATCAAATAGAGATAAATATAAAACTGTGCATCTAAGTATGAAACATGAAAGGCCAAAATATAGGATGGGGGGAGTGGGAGACCTGATTTAGCAACAGAACATATGAAATGACCTGGGTGTCCTTTACTGACCACAAGTCCTACATCGGCCAGGAGAACGATACAGCTCCTAAAAAGGCAAATGCTATATTTGGTACATTAATGGAAGCCTAATGTCTAAATCACAGGATATAATTGTGCCTATCTGACCTGGATAAAAGCCGCTTGGAATATTATGTCCTGTTCAGGGCAATACAGTTCCAAAAGGATAGTAACAAGAAGAATATAGAGAGAAGGCTACCAGAATAGTGAGTAATCTGGAAAGCAAACCCTGTAAGAAATGGTACAATGAACTACTGTGTTTTCCGAAAATAAGACCCTCTTTTGATCCCTGAAATAAGCGCTTGGCCTTATTTTTGGGGAGGGCTTATTATTTTTGAAGTGCAAGAGGTGATGAGCATGGTCACCTCGTGGCTGGTGCTGTGTTGCAATATTTTCAGGGAGGTCTTATTTTGGGGGGAGGGCTTATTTTAGTGCATGCGCTCAAAAGCCCGATTAGGCTTATTATCCGGGGAGCTCTTATTTTCAGGGAAACAGGGTAGATATATGTCATCTACAGAAATGATGATTAAAGGTGAAAATTTTTAGGAGTCTTTCAAATTCAAATGAAAGTTGCCAGACACAAGAGGAAATTGAGTGTTTCTACATTACCCTAGAAGGCAAGACCAGAACCAGTAGGTTAAAATTACAAGAATGTAGGTTCAGATTAGACACCAGGAAGTCATGAATTGATGATTTCCCTTTTGTTGAAGATTTTCATACAGAAGCTAGATATTCATCTCTCAGAGATGCTCTAATAATCTTGCACTGAGCAGGTGTTTGTACTAGTTGACCTTTATGGTCATTTCCAGTGCTTCAGTTATTATATGATCCTACATCAATAACTTCTGGAATTTCCAAAGAACTTTCTTTATGTTTAACTGTTAACTGTGCCAAGCATATAGCCTTAAAGACAGATGTTAAATGTTTTAATGGCTGTCCATATTGAAGCTACTACAGATGACCCCATCCCACAGTTTTCAAAAGTTTATTCATTAATCTTTGAGAGGAAGCCAAATACATTTCCGAGCCAAAAAAGACTAGGAGTAACTTAAAGCATTTTTACAATAAATTTCTGTTCCATTTCTATTTGTCAAGTATATGCTTCTTGTATATTGCATATTGCATTTCTTATACTTATTATTAATTTATTTTTTGTATCTTGTTTCCCACATACCTTACAGTATATGTACAGTTCCAAGAACCCTTTGGGATTTGATGATCTATATTATTTGGTGATCTAAGTACTACTACTACTACTACTACTACTACTACTACTACTACTACTGATGATGATGATGATGATGATGATGATGATGATGATAAATGCACCCCTCAATTCTGCCTTGCATCACATAAGATCCTATAAGCAATAGGCATATTTTATCAAAACTATTGTTAAAACTGAGAAAACAAGATGAGCAACAGGCATTGATTAGGCACAAGAGAGTAGAAGCACAAAAGCACAGGAGCTATTGGCATAGAAATTGACATAGAAAATATTGTGTCCCGTGACATCTATGTACCCCAAGTTGACTACATGAAGCTTAAGCCACAATAAATTGGAAAACTTGAGTTATGGAACATCTAAACTTAACCCGAGGCTACCTCAGACTCTGACTGGCCTCAAGATATAGGTGAGGGAATCCAGACAGATGACCAGATAAAGAGAGTTCTTATGCTATGCTAAGAATGCCGTTTAGCTTTGCCTTTAGAAAATTATGTGGGAAAATAAGTTGCTTTAGTTATGGTCTTAAAAACCAGCAGTTAAAAGGGGAGACCCTGCAGAGACTGTGCAAGCAACAGTTACAAGTTAAGAATAGAATTCTTTATTGGCCAAGTGTGATTGGACACACAAAGAATTTGTCTTTGGTGCATATGCTCTCAGTGTCCATAAAAACACAAGATACGTTTATCAAGAACCATAAGATACAACACTTAATGATAGTCATAAGGTACAAATAAGCAATCAGGAAACCATCCATATCAATATAAATCATAAGGATACAAACTACAAAGTCGCAGTCCTGCAGTCATAAGTGGGAGGAGATGGGTGATAGGAACGATGAGAAGACTAATAGTAATAGTAATGCAGCCTTAGTGAATAGTTTGACAGTGTTGAGAGAATTATTTGTTTAGCACAATGATGGCATTCAGGAAAAAACTGTTCTTGTGTCTAGTTGTCTTGGTGTGCAGTGCTCTATAGCATCGTTTTGAGAGTAGGAGTTGACACCATTTATGTCCAGGGTGCGAGGGGTCTGTAAATATTTTCAGGGCCCTCTTTTTGACTCAGGCAGTGTACAGGTCCTCAATGGAAGCCAGGTTGGCAGTAATTATTTTTTCTGCAGTTAATTGTCCTCTGAAGTTTGTGTCTGTCTTGTTGGGTTGCAGAACCAAATCAGACAGTTATAGGGGTGCAGATGACAGACTTAATAATTCCTCTGTAGAACAGAATCAGCAGTTTCTTGGACAGTTTTGAGCTTTTTGAGTTGGTGCAGAAAGAACATTCTTTATTGTGCTTTTTTGACGATGTTTTTGATGTTAGGTTTCCATTTTAGGTCTTGAGATATGATAGAACCTAGAAATTTGAAGGTCTCTATTGTTGAGGAAAATAAGTTGTGATCTATGTTGTGCATGTTATCTAGGAATTAATAGGCCTAAGTGTCTCCAGATATGTATATTTACTATGGAACTGCTTACCTCCAGAGATTAGCAAAGTGCCCTCCCAAATAGTTTTTTTTGGGAACACAACTAGGACTGAGTTCTTCTGCAGAGTTTTTAAAATGTAATAGAGATATTAAGGAAGTTACTTTCAAACAATTGATTTGGGGCTGTGAGAAAATGTTATAGTTTGCATAGTCAGTTTTTTAAACCAGCTGGAAATCTTTGAGGAAACTAGTGGTATAGAAATTATGTGAATAAATATAATTAATAAAGAAGCATTTTGTTGTTAGTTGCAAAGTACAACCCATCACGACCCCATAGACAAACTTATCTTTTAGTATTGTCCATGGAGTTGTCATACTGGAGTGGGATGCCATGTCCTATTCCAGTGGTTCACGTTTTGTCAGAGCTCTCTGCTATGACCTGTCTGTCTTGGGTGGCCCTGCATGGCATAGCTCACAGCTTCATTGAGCTATGCAAGCCCCTTCGCCACGACAAGGCAGTAATCCATGAAGGGGTGAGCATAGAAGCAAAGAAGCATAGACCTCATGCAAATTTTTATGGGCCCAGCCCTAGCAGAATATAAAAATTCAAACATGTCATATGAAAAGTTTTAACATACTTTAAAAACCACTGCCTGTTATAGTAATGGTAAAACTTTTAGCTTTTATTTTTACAAAAGCAAATGAAAAAATAAAATAAACGAATGGATCATATTAAAAGATACAAAGCAGGAGCTGTAACAACCACCAAAGCTTCAATAATTGCTGAAACCTTTTTTCCAGTTACAATATTTCCCTACAAAATCATTTCAGATAAAGGGACTAATTATATACGTGGAAACATTGTGAGACAGAATATCAAAACAACAAACAACTAGTTTTACAAAGAGCTTCAGTGACATTACTGAAAATCACACTCACAAATGTAACATTAGTCTTGTGTTAGGAAAAATTCCTCTAAACTTGATGAAGAATTGCCATACTTTGTCTTTGCTTATGTGCAAAGTATACGTGCTATTGCTATTGTTATGTTGGCTAGAAATCACAAGTGTATATGCCTAGGAAGAGCACTGGGGTTTAGGCATTCAACTTAGCTTGTGTAAGCTCTTTTAAGCCATGCAGGCAAGGGTAAGTCATTTCCCTATGCCTAACCTAATCCACAAAGCCATAGAGAATAAAATGGATGAATGGATGATTCAGGTCAAGGAGACGAAAGGCCAACAGCATGAGATAATTTTAGCCCTGACTGTGATCAGTTACTGCAAATAGGAAATGCCACTTTCAGTTCAGAAGTCATGATAATGGCTGTGGAAAAGGCCTTGGGATAGTTATTGTTGAAAAAAGGGGGGGGGGGAATCCCTAGCTCTAACCCATGCAAATAGCTATATATATATATAATTGTTTATGTCAGAGCACCTGGTATTCCCAAATATGGGAGGGAGGGAGCTTTCTGCTACCCATTTCGCCTTGCAACTCCAACCTAGGAGCCTTTCAGACAGAAAACCATTTTGTATGCATTTGTACTGATAGATAAATAAATAGAGAGAGACTATGATAGATCTATTTCGAGCTGTTTAGCTCTCATCAGATAGCCATACCCAATAAGGATCAGAAGCCTGCCTGATGATGACAAGTGAGATCTTGTCGAAACGTTGCAATAACATTTCTATGCCTTATACACGGGAAAATCCCCGAAGCCAGCTATGCCAGCATACCTACACCCGTGAAAATCTACGAAAACAAATATATATATATATATATATGTAGATTTTGGTTTATTCCGGTCTTTTCCTGTGTAAAATTAAAGGTGTTTTTGCAACGTTTCGATGGGATCACCCCCATCATCATCAGGCCTGGGTCTTTGCTTTTATATATATGAGAGAATATTTTCACAGCTCCTGTTCAGGGCCCCTTTAAGGGAGGAGACTTAACATCATCCCTCTCTGCCCTTCGACTCAACCCAGAGATCATCCAGACAGAGAACCAATTAGTTTGCTGCTGTGTGAAATTTTTTAGATATGTGTTAGATTTTTAAGGGCTGAAAATGGATCCATCCTGGTCTCTTTATTTTCAGCCCTTAAAAATCTAACATATATATATATATATACACACACACATACACATACACACACACACACACACACACACACACACACACACATACACACACACACACACACACACATATCCCATAATCCATCTGGAATTATTTCAAGCAGGTCAATCTCTAACAAAGTATAATGAACACAATACATCTCAAATATCTAATTTGTGGCATTTTTTCTGCATATAATATTCTCCCTACTGTAGGCTTACAATCAAAATAAATAGCTACCCTAGGCAGTGGTGGGATCCTCCTGGTTTAACAACCAGTTTGGTGATTTGCGCATGTGTGCATAGTTTGAAGAAATGTTCACTTTCGAGTTTCTTTGGAGAAGTAACACAGCTGATTTGCGTGGCAATCTGCTCTGCCCTGCAAATCAGCTGAGAAGATAAACGTAGGAAAATAACACAGTGGGCGAGCAGGTGGGCCCGTCTGATCGTTGGGGCGAGCCAGTTTGCTTCAAGCTGATTGTTGGAGCTATTGATTTGTCTGAACCGGTCCGAACTGGTAGAATCCCACCCCTGACTAAGGTAGGCAAAAGGAAAATGGGGAAGGAAGAGAGATCAACTTAAAAATCAGCATATTAACAGAAAGCTGGAAAAACATGGATGCATTTTCAGGCAAAGAGAAGAATGGACCGATTCATCTGAATCCAGACAGGCAAGTGAGTATCAAAGATCAAGGGCTGCTAATAAAAATGAATGAATGTATAAATCAATGGATAAACTCTTTTTAAAATGAAGAGATAAAAATATCAAATAGTTATGGGAGCAGGCAAAGTTTGGTTAAATATGTCCCTGGCTCTGCTTTATGTATAACAAGTGTTAGTGCTTAAATGGGTTTAAATCCCAGAAGGCTTACTGACCTCCACATGAGCCCATCTGCACTCGAGGAAGAAGGGCCATTTTACACATGACTAAAAAAATGAAGGGCAAAAGTGACAGCATTTTGCATTCAATTTGCATACCTAATGAATGTGTGGAGATGCATAATTAGAAGAAACTACTAATAATTTAAGTAGAACTGCAGTGCACCGTACTAAGGAAGAGTATGACCAGGTGGGCTGTGCACTGCTCCTTCTGTCATCAAGATACAACTTGATGATGGATAACTTTAATACTAGCTATTTTCCCTACTTTGGCTTCAAAGCAGTCTTGAAAATGTCTTCAAACAGAGGAAATCCATGCCATGTTGGATATGTAACTACCCTGTACTCAGATCACCCTCAAGACATTTTATCTGAAATGAGATGATAATAACTGGAAGAACAGGCTTTAGGAAATGGTGGGATTCAAAATTTTTTACTACCGGTTCTGTGGGTGTGGCTTGGTGGGCATGGCAGGGGGAGGATACTGTAAAATCTCCATTCCCTCCCCATTCCAGGGGAAGGTTACTGCAAAATCAGCTGGGACTCAGGAGGTAGAGAATAGATGGGGGTGGGGCCAGTCAGAGGTGGTATTTACCAGTTCTCCGAACTATTCCAAATTTCTGCTACTGGTTCTCCAGAACTGGTCAGAACCTGCTGAATACCACCTCTGGCTTTGAGGTTGTGGCATCCCACTCGTGAAATATACATATATTTAGGTACTATACATAATTATTTCTAAATTCCCTTGGATCTAAGCCTTCTTTTAATTTTGTTAAATTGTGGTGGTATGCTTTTAATTGTAACTTTTATTTTGGTTTTGGTTTAAGGGTCTTTTACTTTTTCGTCTTTTTTTTTAAACATGATTTTTGTTTCATAGTGTTACCCAAGAGCTATCATTATACTGCCCAACCAGTCATAATTTGCTAAGGGCAAATAAAGAAATAAAGCCAGTTTACAGTTGACTTTTCAGACTAAATTTCAGATGTGAACAAGAAACACTCCAAAGTTTATATTATTTATACTCTATTCCAGGGGTCTGCAAAGTCGGCTCTTTTAAGACTGGTGGACTTCAACTCCCAGAATTCCCCAGCCAGCCAGGCATAGCTGGCTGGGGAATTCTGGGAGTTGAAGTCCACCAGTCTTAAAAGAGCCGACTTTGCAGACCCCTGCTCTATTCAGACAAAATAGAGCATGAGGTACCATAAGAAATCTTGATACAAGAATGCAGGCTGTCCAGGATCAGTAAAAGGGTCCAATTGTTTTGTATTTGTTTTGTTTTGTTTATTATTTAGCTACCACCTGCATACAGTGGTTTCACATATGATGGATCAGGATGCAGGACAAATTAAAAGAAACTCTGAAATTCCAAATAAAGTGTTGCACTTAATGTTCTCTTCCTTGAAACCTGGTGTTCCTCTGTTTTTCTTTTCTTTGGCTAGCAATTCAATATTGTTGATGGTCCAGTAGGATTGGGAGGCATGTAAGTTCAACTAGAGTTGAAGTACAGAACCACAGAATTAGAGGGGGTGGAAATTGCTTCTGTCATAAGCTCAGTGTTATAACCTGGCATTTTTGGATCAACCTCATCCTTGCGGTATCTAATGACACGATGCTGGCAGAAAAGAATAACCAGTTAGGTATTTGTTCATGTAAGCTGTCTTTTTCTTGTAAAATATTAAATGTGAGGATAAAACTATTTTAATTATTATGCAGGTCAATGTCATGCAATATTATTCAGAGGTAAACCACTGTGCAGGTAACTGGCCAATGCCCTATTTGAATCGAAGCATGAAACACTAATATTTGGCAATCACTGATGCAAAAATTATGCAGTACTCAGAGAGGTCAAGACATCACAAATAAATCAATATGTCAGGAAATACTGTTCTGAATATAATCAGCATGTCATTTCTCATTTCTCTGGCCTTAGGAAAATCATTTCCTTGGTCGCCCAGCTCCATTCCCATAGGCCGTTGCTTGAGGTGCTGAGGTCTGTAGGGAGAATGCAATCTTTCAAGCAGGCATTCTATCTTGGGTGAATCTTGTCTCTAAGCAGTCATCGGTATAATGATGCCCCCAGGTAAAGATATTGAGAAATGGCAATATAGTTGGAAATCAATTGGCTAATTCATTAAAAAGGACTCGATTTTTTGAATAAATTATTCATTGCAAACCTTTCTTAGCTTCCATCAGCACTTTCGCAGTGTTATCTTCTACCTAAGCTGCGTTGGGTGAATATGAACACCTATGAACTTCAGGACTGTAAGGTATTTTCTAATTAGCCAGACACACGTGGACAAGCTGGAGTCTACTTGTGCATCATACTCTGTATGATGAAAATGATGATCAATAGATGCGATCGTGGGAATCACCTGACCTAGTTTGGTCTGAACCATAGATATCAAGTGATGCAATGCCACTTCAAGGGAAATGACAGCTCACCTGATTGTGCTTGTACAATATCCCAGCCATCTATATGGGGGCAGACAGTTCTTGTTTGTTGGTGTTGGTGTAGGATTTTATTGTTCAGCTGACCAGAAAAAGAGTGACATTGCCATCTGATGTAGGAGAGGTTAGAATCATGGTACAAAGCTTACTCAGTTATACTCAAACAGTTGATCTTTCATCATCAAGAGCTATTGAAGAATTTACAGTGATGAATTGATAAATATAAATGATGCTACAGGCATAAGCACACTGAGCTGACTAAGTCTTGGTGTAATTAGTGAGTTGTACATTCAGAAAATACATTAAAGATCCAGAGAAGAACACAAGTTTCAGATGAGCTTATTCCAACTTATTCAATGCCACAACCTGGGAATCTTGTGAATACTTGTGAATCTTGGGAGCTAAAGTTCACTAGATCTAGAAACTCATTAGATTGATGGAGAAGGCTGCTTTGGGCCTCACTTTACATCTGAACTGCCAGTTATGCTGGAAAATACTGGCAGAAGACATTTGACCTTGCCCTATTGCACTAGTTCTGATACTTGTCTTCATTTGACAGGGAGAAACAAATGGATTGTCTTAGCAAAAGTGGAGAGGAGGCCTCAGCAGAGCCAGCCAGTTTTGCATTCATCTGTTTTCAGTCTGTCTTGCATCCTTTTTGCAGAGTTTGGTTCACAAACAATACTGTCTCTCTTTTCTTTAATTATAATAGTTCTCTGACTGCTGCATGAAGCTCAAATTCATATTGCAGTAAAGCTATTTATTATTATCTAGTGTTTTCCTTCACAATGATTAAGCCCACCAAGCATTATTGTGCACCCTTGCCTTTTCTCAAGCATTAGAATTGTGTTTTGCTGAAGGTGGAAGAAGATTTGGCATCTGTCTGTCTGTCCATCTGCCTGGCCTGCCTGCCTGCCTGCCTGCCTGTCACAACTGAGTATATATGTTACAGATGCTTTTTCTCTGAAAGGTTGTTAGTAATCTAACAACTTTTCTCATCTAAGCAAGGAGCGGCTTAACTTCCTTGGATTTTATCATCCACTTGTCTCAAAGTGGCATGTAAAATAAGTAAGCATAAAGAAAGCAAACAACTTGCCCAGGTGTAAAAAGTGCAAAAAGTGCAAATATTGCTAACATCAAAGGGATGGTGTGATGTTGTCTGATTAGCAAGGAGAACTTTGGATCCTCACCAAGAAGAAAATTTTATTAGATGGCTTTTGGCAAATCACTATCTCTCAAGCTACGCAGACTCACAGAGCAGTTGTGGGGATGAAATTGGAAAAGAGAAAACTACCCTGTTTCCCTGAAAATAAGACCTCCCCAGATAATAAGCCCAAATGGGCTTTTGAGCACATGTGCAAAAAATAAGCCCTCCCCTGAAAATATTGCAACACAGCAGCAGCCATCCTGCACCTCAAAAATAATAAGACCTCCCCAAAAATAAAGCCAAGCACTTATTTTGGGGGTCAAAATAAAATAAGACCCTGTCTTATTTTTGAGAAAACATGGTATGTGTGCAATTTTAAGCTTTTGTAGAGAAGATGAGATATACGTGTAACAAGCAAATAATCTTTTTTGTCCCATGGCCCCTGCTGAGATAAACTAAATCTAATTTTGAGAAATTTAATATTGTATATAGAATTTAGGGGGAAATGGACATTGATTTATCATAGTTTTACAGATTCAAATTTGGGACTAATTCAATACAATTATTATTATTTACTGAACATTTATACATTGTCCCAAATGCATCAAAACCTGCCTGACTGAGAATCTCCATAGACATTTATGCATTGTGTTAAGAAGAAATTGCTGGGTTAACTGGACTTGTGCCGCTCAAAAATATCACTGGATCATGAAACATAAGCATGTGGCATTATGATAAAGAAAAATAACATTCTTTTTTTTACTGTTTGTTTATTTACTATTTATTAAATTTGTAGGCTGCCTGATTTCATCATGACTCTGGGCAGCATACAAATAGAAAAAAAATTAAAACAATACAACACAGAAAACAAAATCAAACATCTGGAGAAAAATAACGCAATCTATAGAAGGTCCCTCATGATAGAAGGGGTTTGCTACCCAAAGCCTATGGACAGAATCAGGTTGCAAGGCTTCTTCCAAAAAGATCATACTGAGAACCTATGAAGATGTTACTCCAGAGAGCAGATGTTATGACAAAGAAGTCCTCCAGCTTAATTTCACTCAGTCTAAACCAGGGGTGTCAAACTCAATTTCTTTGAGGGCCACATGAGGTTTGTGTTTGACCTCGGGGGGAGGGAGAGTGAGGGCATGGCCAGGGTGGGTGTGTCCTGCTTGATGTCACTCATGTCCTGGCACCTGTGGTGGCCCAAGTGCTCTGCCAACTAAAACGGCCTCCTGACCTCCATTTTTGGTTGGGACGGCCTCCTGCAACCCTCTACCAGTGAAAATGGAGCTCAGGACGGCCGCATGTGGCCCTTCCAAGCTCCATTTTCACTGGCAGAGGCACTGCAAGCCGGTCCTTCACTATTTTCAGGGTGGCCCTGCAGGCCAGATCTAAGCACCCTGTGGGCCAGATCCAGCCCACAGGCCTTGAGTTTGGTCTAAGTAATGTTACATACAAGTCATCTAGACTATCCCTCAGAGCAGCCATACAGATGGTCCTGCGGCTGGTCTCTCTCTCTCCCACAAGGAACAAGTCATTTTTAAAGGGCTTCTGTGTGGCTTTCGGTGTACATCAAACAAATTCAACTTATGCTCGGTTAGATTCTATGTAAACCTGAAAAAAATTGATTTTAGGAATCATTGAATGTAGTTCATTTAAGTTAATGTAATTCTTTAAGAAGAAGAAGCTTCTCTCTCCTTCTCCCCCCCCCCCCCCACTGCCTTTTAAAAAAGTCTTGCTTGGAAGTTTTGGAAAAAAATCAGGTTGCCGCAACAAATAGCAGTTCATATGTAATCTGAAGTAATTATTCTGAAACTCTCTCAAAGTGCACCTAGTCCCAGTTCAGAATGGCACGATATATTTGTTTAGTACAAATGAAAGTTAGGAGGGTTTTTTTCCCCTATCACTTTGACTTATAATTAGGACCTGGGTACCTACGAGATTGCCTTCTGCCACCAAGAGCCTCCCACTGGCCAGTACACTTCCATAGAGAGGGTCTCCTTATGGTGCCGTCGGCTAAACAATGTCGACTGGCGACACCCAGGGGGAGAGCCTTCTCTGTGGGAGCACCTGTCCTCTGGAATGAATTGCCCCTGGAGTTACAAATTATCCCTGACCTACACACCTTCTGCCGTGCTCTTAAAACGTTTCTTTTTCAACAAGCCGGGCTGGCGTAAATACGAATTTTATTATTTATTAATTTTAATTGGTTTTGTTGGTTTTTAATCTTATCATGGGCCAAATTATTTAATATGCTTTTAAATTGTTTTAACTTTTATATATCTGTGTTTTATTTTGGCTGTACACCGCCCTGTGTCCTTCGGGAGTAGGGCGGTATAAAAAATTAAATAAAATCTAAATCTAAATATAAAATATAAAATATCTATGGGCAATACTACTTTTCATTGGATTACTCGTTAGTAGTTTTCAAGCCAGTGAAATTAAAATTAAAGTGGTGCAGACCTATCAAAATTCCGGGGCATGTCAGCTGTTGGCAGCGGCATCCAATATAAACCACAATGACATCATTGTGTAAATGACATGACTATATAACTCATACAAACATCATCACAAGGTGCCTGCTGTCATTTGTCCCGTCCTTTGTAGATATCTGGCCAAAAATAGATCAACAACTATGGTAATTCAGCTTTCCTCCATTAATTGCTCTTCCTGCATTGCATAACTAGCAGCTTATATGCTGGCTGGAGGTAAAGGTGTTGCAGTTACACTTGTCTGAAAGATGCCATCTGGAAAAGGTTGTTACCATTCATAGGTGTGGTTCAAAACTATGAGCAGATGAATTTATATTTTCTTTGACCTATCTAGTACCCAGCAATGCTTCCTTTTGAATAGTTTTTGCCTGCTGCCTAGCAATATTTACCAAGGGAGTGCAACATTACAGCCAATTTATACAGGATGTGATTAATGCACAGAACCTCTCTGCTAATGTGTTATAATGATTTCACTTAGTGTTAGGCTTCAGCCAGACAAACATTGTTTTGCATCTACATGAAAAATGAATTGCCAGTAGAATGGTGGGCATTCCCAATTTAGAATGCAGAAGTGATTCTGTCTAATGCTATCCCTTGTCAGAACATACCTTTTTAAAATTATTTTGTTCTTCAATAGCTTTCTTTAATATATTATTTTTAAAGTACAAGGGGTTGCAGTAGAGGCTAAACCAATTTCGTTGTATACATGATGTACAATGACAATAAAGGCATTATTATTATTATTATTATTATTGATTGCACAGTCAGCCAGATGTTCAGCCTGGGTTTGGCATTTTTGTCTACCTATCGAGTCCTTACCAAGACCTGAGTTAGCAAATCTGGATGTTTGATGGTGTTACAGATATCGTCACAGGATGGAAGCAGTTCCAAGTAAAGCCGCCTTCTGCAATTGACCGATGGCCTATGGTGTTTAAGTGGTGCTACAGTTGTTTTGGGATTGCACCCAAGGTGCCTATTACTATTGGTACAACCCTTGCTTGCCTTTGCCATAGTCATTCTATTTCTATGTCTTTGTATTTTGTGATCTTCTCCAATTCTTTCTCTATTCTGCTGTCTCCAGACCCTACCACATCCACTATCTACTTTCCTCTTCCTCTTCCTCTTCTTCTTCTTCTCAAACTGGACATTGGTTAAAGCAGGGCTGGAGAACTATGGCCTTTTATGACTTGTGGACTTCAGGCTGGCTCAGGAATTCTAGGATTTGAAGTCCACAAATCATAAAGGGGCCGTAGTTCCCCAGCCCTGAGTGAAAGGGTGCTAGATAGGCTGAGTTCCATACATAGCTTTTTCCTCCAAAATGAAGAACACATGGTAAATCAGGAGAAACAACTGTGAATCTAATTGTTCTAGATGGAAATCTAGAAACACAATCTTCAGTGTGTTTGCCCCTGTATCTCTATCTCTGTAACTGAACAGGTATCTTCAATTTACAAATGGCAACTTAGAACCTGTTCACACTGATGGACTTCCCCAGGTTGGAGTCCCCTGTGGGTGTGTGTGTGTGTGTGTGTCACATTATCACATTTGGGATACTCAGCAACTGGCCTGAATTTACGGCGTTTTGCATCCTGTGGTCACATGATTGCAACATACAATGTTTTTTTGGTCATAACTCAGAATTTACTTTTGGTTTCCAGCAAAAAAGGCCCATTGCAGATAATAGATTTGCTTAATGATGATGGTGCTTGCTTAATGCTGCTGCAAAACAGACTGTAAAATGGAATATGGTCACACTGTGACCCATTTATGACTGGCATGACTTATACCTGTAATTTTGTGCTCAGTTTTGTTCATAAGTCAAGGACTACTTGTAATGGTAGAGCAAGCCTTGTCTGACAATCTCCTTTGTTGGCTCCCATAGAATATCTATTTTAATTATTCTTTCATCCAGTAGTCTCCCTGATGAAGTTGACATATATATGGTGTTATAGACAAGAAAGTATGTTTTTTGACGCATAAAATCCTTTAATGTTGCTAGATCCCCATGCATATGGAAGATCATATTCTTATTGCTTATTATCTATTCATTTAATGGTCAAATTTATATGGCTGCTTGATCTCACTCAAAGTGACTCTGAGTGGCATACATAAAACCAACAATTAAAACCACTTAACAACAAACACAAATAAAAAAAATCAGGGAAGAAGGAAGTGCATCAGAATATTGCATATGGTGCAACTAGCATGTGGGATTGCCAGCCCCACTGGACAAAAGACACCACAATTTGAAGCTTTTTAGAAGGTTTTCTTGAGGGGGCTCTGTTCCAGAGGACAGGTGCTGCATCAGAAAAAGCTCTCCTTCATAAAGTTGACACATTTATCATACTAGAACATAGAAGAGAATTTGAGAAAATGATGGATCGAAAATATCGATAACAGAGGTGTCAAACTCAAGGCCTGTGGCCTGGATCTGGCCTGTGGGGTGCTTAGATCTGCCCCATGGGGCTGCCCTGGAAACAGCAAAGGAGCGGCCCTCAGTGCCTCTGCCAGTGAAAACAGAGCTCAACCTCCTAAGGTCCGTTTTCAGCTATGACGACCTCCTGCAACTCTCTTCCAGTGAAAATGGAGTGAAGCCCTCCCGAGCTATGTCTTCTCAGGCAGATAACTTGGGTCATCATAGCCCTCCCCCTCGACACGTGACATCGAGCTGGCCATGCTCACCCTGGCCACCCCCCCCCAGTTCCCCACAGAGGTCAAACACAACTCTGATGCAGCCCTCAAAGAAATCGCGTTTGACACCCCTGATGTATAGCATTGTATCCTGATACCCCAACCTGGTGGCTGTTATAAATAATTATGATTGAAGTTGTAATCTACCATATTCAGAGACTGATAGGTGAGGGAAAACCAATCAGGACTTGCTTTTAAGGATTTCTTTTCATTTTCAGCACTACACACATTAAAAGGCTATCATTTGTTCCCTTTTATAACTTGTTAGGTGGGGAGGAACAGTTCAATATTATAAATTGTTAAAACTCAATTAAAATTTAAATGATATAAACAGTGCTGCGTACAGTAATCAAGGTGAACGCTGTGGTCAATTTACTGATCTAGCTATTTCTGCCTGATTTGTTGTAATTGCTTTATAAAAATTTTATTTTGTTATCCACCTTGAGAATATCAATATGATGGTGAAACAGAAATAATATAAATAAATATATCAATGTCCAAGATGCTGCCATGTAAGGCAGTTTTTCTGCCTTGAATATATGAAATTATAGCACACTGATGGGGTGGTAGGAGTCAACAACCAATCCTTAAATTGAAGTCCTCTGTTGGGACTGGATTGTTATTGTTCTAGGTCAGGATGGCAAACCTTTTTCTTATGACATGCCAAAATTGTGCACGCATGCACTATTGCACACACGCACAATTCTCCCCACCCACCTGCCCATGTCCACATGTGCCCCCCCCTGTGCATGTGCGCACTAACCCGCCAGACTCTGGAGGCTCTCCTGAAGGCTGGGGAGGGCGAAAATGGCCTCCCCTGGCCCTCTGGAGTTGACAACTCCTGTGCTGGAGCTGATGACTGGCGTGCCAGCAAATATGGCTCCGCATACCACTTGTGGCACACGTGCCATAGGTTCGCCATCACGGTTCTAGGTGGATTCTGTAAGCTCCATGAGAGGCTAAGCTTTTTACTCCAAGGACATTTAGTCAGTTGAATCTCAAGGACCAGTCTCTGTCCATCAAAACTGATAAAGTTTTGCCGCAGAGTTTATTGATCAGTTTGACTAACTGATGTAAGGGCATTGCTAAAAGCCCATTCCTGAAGGCACATTCATGTTTCAAGAGATTTTTGTCAAAGTGTTTCCTCCAAAGGTCAATGACCCCTACCCACCCCCTTATATGAGTGACTCCCATTAGTCTTCCTTGATAATGGCCAATTGCAGTGCTTAGATCAGTATTAGAAGCTGCCATTTTGACCTTCTACAAGAGGGATGACAAACTGGCAGATCGTGGGCCGGATGTGTCACATGCATGCCACACATATATGAAGCCGCTGGGTGAGATCATCCGTGGTTTTGGGGTGGAGTACCATCTGTACGCTGATGACACCCAGCTGTACATATCCACCCCAAACCACCCCAACGATGCCGCCGAAGTGCTGTCCCGGTGTTTGGAGGCCGTACGGATCTGGATGGGTGGTAACAAACTCAGGCTCAACCCTGCCAAGACTGAGTGGCTGTGGTTTCCGGCACCCCGGTTCAGCCAGATTACACCTACTCTGGCCATTGGGGGCGAAACACTGGCCCCCGTGGAGAGGGCGCGCAATTTGGGTGTCCTCCTGGATTCCCGGCTGTCCATGGAGGACCATGTGGCGGCCGTGGCCAGGGGGGCGTTTCATCAGGTATGCCTGATGCGCCAATTGCGCCCCTTACTGGACCGGGCTGCCCTTCGCACAGTCACTCAAGCTCTCGTGACGTCCCGACTCGACTACTGTAATGCTCTCTACATGGGGCTTCCCTTGAGGTGCACTCGAAAGCTACAGCTAGTCCAAAACGCAGCCGCGCGGGTGATTATGGGAGCCACTAGATGCTCCCACATAACACCGATCCTGCGCGAGCTGCATTGGCTTCCTGTGGTTTTTCGAGTGCGCTTCAACGTTCTGACAACTATCTTTAAAGCGCTCCATGGCTCGGGGCCTAGTTATATGCGAGACCGCCTCCTGCCCCATACATCCCTTAGACCGATACGCTCCCACAGAGAGGGCCTTCTCAGGGTGCCGTCGGCCGGACAATGCCGACTGGCGACACCCAGGGGAAGAGCCTTCTCTGTGGCGGGCCCAGCCCTTTGGAATGACCTACCCCCTGAATTACGTACCATCACCGACCTCCGCCTCTTCCGCCAATGTCTTAAGACATATTTGTTTCAACAAGCCGGCCTAGCCTAACCTCCCATGGGGACTTTTAGGTAGTTTTAAATTGGGTTTTTAAAATTTGGTTTTAGCGCAGGATAGGTTATTTAATAGTTTTTTAAATTATATTTATTGTATTTTGTATGTTTTTAAATTTTCCTGTGCGCCGCCCTGGGTCCTTCGTGGAGAAGGGCGGGATATAAATTTAAATAAAAAAATAAAAAAATAAATAAATGCCCATCCCAGGTCCGCAAAGGGAAAAATTTTGTGATACATCAGGTGACAGCAATGTGACGCTGTGAGTTTAACACCCGTGTTCTACAATGTACCCAGTGAAGGACTATGTGGAGTCAACAATTCAGATGTTAAAATGACCAGTCTCAAACAACTTTTATTTTTTTCCAAAAGAAAATATTTTTAATAATCACGGAAAATATGGCAGGACCCATCATTTCTTGAAGTGTGTTTTTTAAAAGCTGTTTCAAGCTGCAATTACAGCTTAAGAACTTGAATCCCATCTGATCTTTTAATAAGATGCAGGTGGTCCCTTGGTCATGCAAGATATATCATGCAAGCTATATATGAATTCAATTGTATACGAGGAATATAACACACAGTGGCAGCAATGTATTTCTATAAATTGTGATTTCCTTTTTTGGGAAACATGCCAGCATAGCAGCTAATCCACATTGATCCATGTGGAAAAAAGTTACCATTTATGGATGTGCAAAATGTTGACTAATCTAACTGAAAGCTGACTTGTAAAAGAGATCCAGGAACAGAATAGTGCCATTAATTAGGAACATGAGTTCTCTGCTGTTCTCTAACTAAATTCTTCTTTGCTTTGATTCTTGAGTGAGCCCTTTGATTCATGTTGGCTTCTGTGGGACTTACATCCTGACCAATCACTGCTTTCCCCCTATATGTATGCTAGATACTTCACAAGGCTGAAGAATAGATCACCACCACTTTTGCCCCACCAGCTTTTGAATATTTAGGCAGTCAAAATTTCAGTAGCTTTTTCCTGACCTCATCTGAAGATGCCCAATTCAGACTGTAAAATCTGAATATTGCAAACTCCCTTGTTGTCCAGTACATCATGATCATGGGACTTTTTATATACTAATTGGGAATTCTGTGAATTGTGTTGGCTATATATTTGGAAGGCATTGGTTTTGGGAAATTTAGATCAAGTAAAAGCAAATTAGTGGGGCTGTTGGGCATATATTGACTTCTGGCAACAACAAAGATGATGAGGGGATTGGCTGTTAAAACATATGAAGAACGGTTGCAGGAATTGGGTATGTCTATTTTAATGAAAAGAAGGACTAGGGGTAACATGATAGCAATGTTCCACTATTTGAGGGACTGCCATAAAGAAGAGGGGGGCAGCTTGTTCTCCAAAGGTCCTGAAGGCAGGACAAAAAGCAATGGATGAAAACTAATGAAGAACAGAACTAACCTAGAACTAAGGAGAAATTTCCTGACAGGACAATGAATCCGTGGAATGGCTTGCGTTCAGACTTTGTGGGTGCTCCATTAGAGGAGATATTTTAGATAGTCATTTGTCTGAAATGGTATAAGGTCTCCTTCTTGAGCAGGGTGTTGGACTAGAAGACTTCCAAGATCCCTTCCAACTCTGTTATTCTAGCACTCTCACTAATTGTTGCAATAATATGGTTACCCCATACCTAATTTTCCTCAGATGTGACCTCTATTTAAGCTCTTAAAACTTTGCTTGGCCAGTCCTTCTGCTTAATTAAAAATGTCTCAGCAGGCAGACAGCACCATGCTTCTCAACTGTCCCAATCTGACCAACTAAGCTCCTGAAGCCTCCGGAGGGCCTTGGGGGGACTGTTTTCACCCTCCCCAGGCTCCTATAAAGCCTCTGGAGCATGGGGAGGATGAAAAAAGCATGTAAAAAATGGGGGGGAGCATCTGTCATGCACGCATGCGCACTAGATGGCGCACATTGCATTATGGGTGTGGCACGCCGGCGCACAACCTCCCCTGTGCTCCCTCCCTTATGGCACGCAGCCCTAAAAAGGTTCGCCATTGCTGGTCTATACACATGACATTCCCCATCTTTGACTTCTTCAGAAAAAATTGCATATGTGCCCTGTCCCATAAGCTCTTCAGCCAAATCCAGAAGACCTACAGCAAAATGACGAGAAGTAATTTGAACGGGGGATGCAACTGCATTGAAAGTAATAGGTGAAGCGAACCAGCACCAAACCTACTGGAAGATCAAGGGACTTCAGTAACTGTCTTGCATGTCAGATACAGTAGTGGGTTTCCATTGGTTTTTTTTTTTTTGCTACCGGTTTGCTTGGGCGCGCATGCGTGAGATGCTTCTGTGCATATGCAGAAGCATCTGAGTGGGTGGGCGGAGCCTCCCGTCACCACCACTACAGGGTCGCCCAATCTGGGCCAAACCAGGAGCAACCCAATGAGACCTTGAAGCCAGATAGCATGAAACTACTCAATGGAGCCTTGATTAACTACAAAACAACTGTTCATTTTGAGACAACCTGCTGAAATGGCTTGCTGCCATCTAGCACCTCCAACCCTCCAAGTAGGCACCATTTCAACCCAACTTTTTTGAGTAGGTAAACATATTTTCATAAGATTGAAACACCCATTATTATTAGATTTCTAATTAATGATTACAAATTCATTTGTGATATAAAAGCGATACCAGAGGCAGGTGGCTGGTACATTGCAATGTACCAGTATGTTGGCTTCTCATTTAATTGATTTCAATGAACATTTTTAAAAATTAAAGTAAAGTGGAACAAGAAGCCTGTTAAGAAATACAGAACATCTCTTTGAATACATGAGTATTGTATTACTCAGTTGGACATTGCACAGTTTCTGTACCTCTTAATCTTGCAAACTACGCCAGCTTTTCTACTTACTGAAATATTTCAGGCTGCACTCTGGCCCGTTCATTTTGGGAGTGAATATCTGCAGTGTCATCTCTAGGCATTTGTGCCTAGGGCTTCTTACTGTTCCGTCTTCCTGCATTCTTTGACTTTCTATCCTTGAGTGCTACTGTTCATAATTCCAACCCCAAAAAGATGCAAATTGGACATCACATGTGAAAGGATGCACCTATAGGCTGCATCCACCCTAAAGTGGTTGCTATCACAAGTATTAACTTGTTTCTTCCCATGGATTTCATTCAAGGATCCTAATGGCATTGCTTCACTCTTAATATTATGTCACTTTAAGAAATAGTACCTGTCTGCCTTTAGGATGGGGTGGGTGGAAAATTAATAATCTCATATCAGCATTTCTCTCACTACCTTTGTCTCCACTCTTTTAACTCAATCAACTTTAATTCACTTTCAACTCTTTACCTGCCTTTAGCAACTTCACCTGTTCCCCCCTGGTTCTTTCTTTATAATTGCAACTTTCTCCCAGAACATTTTCACTTGATTTCACTTCCCTCTTATCTTTCCAGTCATGCTGCTTAACCTTTACTTTGTCATAAAGCCCCTTTGTTTTTCCCTCTCCCACACTATTATTTTTGCAGTGGGATTTGTTCAAAGGATTTTATAAATCCTTTTCCATCTCCTTCTCTTGGCTGAACTTGACTCAAGGTCAGCCAGATCTGGCCTGCGTCCTCTGTCTCTTGGCTGCACTCTATTGGTTATCCAGATTTTTGCATTCCAGATCTCTCTGCAGTAATTCTTTCAAAAGAACCTTTAGGAGTCCTTGATTTGGGAACCATTTTAGGTTTCTCTGACATTTAGTTTAATTTAGCATGAATAATATGTAATCTCATGTTGGAAAAGAAAAATGGGAAGAAAAAATGGACTTGTTCTCTTAGAATTTAGATATCTAATCTTTCTAGGTTGAATATGCATCTTTTGTGGTATATTCCAGCATGACCATCATTTGTATAATGGACAATAACTGTTAGATGTGAAAGAAGCTAGATTTAGGGTTCATGCTTAGGAAAAAGCTTTGCTTGATCACTTTAAAACTAGGTGGGTCTATATGCACAACAACTGTTGAGTAAGAGCAAACTCTTACCAGAGAGAGAAAGAGAGCTCCAGTTTCCCACAGAGTATATTTTGTAAAGACCCCAGCAGAGAAATGTTCAGAAATGATCAGAAAGAAATGAATGGTTAGAAAACAAACGTTGAAATCTTTAAGAATACTTAATAATACAATAGCAGAGTTGGAAGGGACCTTGTAGGTCTTCTAGTCCAACCCCCTGCATGGGCAGGAACCTTATACCATTTCAGACAAAAGGCTGTCTAACATCTTTTTAAAGACTTCCAGGGTTGGGGCATTCACAACTGCTGGAGGCAAGCTGTTCCAGAGGTTAGTTGTTCTTACTGTTAGGAAATTTCTCCTTAGTTCTAAGTTGCTTCTCTCCTTGGTTAGTTTCCACCCATTGCTCCTTGTCCTGCCCCCAGGTGCCTTGGAGAAAAGCTTGACTCCCTCTTCTTTGTGACACCCTCTGAGATATCGGAACACTGCTATCATGTCTCCCCTGGTCCTTCTCTTCATCAAACTAGACATACCCAGCTCCTGCAGCCGTTCTTCATATGTCTTAGTCTCCAGTCCTCTAATCATCTTGGTTGCTCTTCTTTGCACTCTTTCCAGAGACTCCACGTCTTTTCTACATCGTGGCGACCAAAACTGTATGCAGTATTCCAAGTGTGGCCTTACCAAGGCACTATACAGTGGCATTAACACTTCACGCGATCTAGATTCTATCCCTCTGTTGATGCAGCCTAGAACTGTGTTGGCTTTTTTGGCAGCTGCTGCACACTGCTGGCTCATATTTAAATGGTTGTCCACTAGGATTCCGAGATCCCTCTCACAGTTGCTACTATTGAGCAAGGTACCACCTATACTGTACTTGTGCATTTGGTTTTTCTTGCCTATATGTAGGACCTTACTTTTTTCACAATTGAATTTCATTTTATTAGACAGTGCCCAATGTTCAAGTTTGTCTAGATCCTTCTGTATCTTAAGCCTATCTTCTGGAGTGTTGGCTATTCCTGCCAGCTTGGTGTCGTCTGCGAATTTGATGAGTTCCCCATTTATCCCCTCATCCAAATCGTTGATGAAGATGTTAAAGAGTACTGGGCCTAAAACAGAGCCTTGGGGGACTCCACTGCATACTTCCTTCCATGTAGATGCAGTTCCATTGAGGACTACACGTTGAGTGCGGTTGGTCAGCCAGTTACGAATCCATTTGGTGGTGCTGCTGTCTAACCCACAATTTTCTACTTTATCTAATAGTAGGTTATGGTCTACTTTATCAAATGCCTTACTGAAGTCCAGGTAAATTATATCAACAGCATTCCTCTGGTCCATTGATTTTGTTACTTTGTCAAAGAATGCAATTAGATTCGTCTGGCATGATCTGTTTTTGACAAACCCATGTTGGCTTTTGGCTATTACTTTGTTTGCTTCTAGGTGTTCACTTATTTGTTGTTTAATTATCTTTTCCAGAATCTTTCCTGGTATTGAGGTCAGGCTGATGGGTCTATAGTTTCCTGGATCTGTTTTTTTTCCTTTTTTGAAGATGGGAACCACATCTGCTCTTTTCCAGTCTTCTGGCAGTTCCCCGGTGCTCCAGGATCTCTGAAAGATATAGTTCAGTGGTTCTGAGATCTCGTCTGCCAGTTCCTTCAGAACCCTGGGGTGTAATCCATCCGGTCCTGGTGATTTGAACTCATCCAGGGCAGACAGGTGCTCACTTACCATTTTCTTCCCTATTTCAACTTGTGTTCCTAATCTGATATTTGTGGTGCTGTTTTTGATTGATTGGACTGTTTTATCCACTTCAGCAAAGGAGAGTCCAAAGTGAAGATCCTTGGAAAGCCATGACATGAGATTAGCTGAAATGTATTTGAATATAAGTAGATTGGGTTGGTAGTAGGGTTTGGGTTGGTAGTTGGGCTTGTATTGGTAGTTGGTAGCTCAGATCAACAGCCCATGGTATTAGCTGTTTTGTAGCTTCTTAAAAATGAAAGAAGCTCTTGCAGGGGGCACATCTGGGCAGGGTCCAGACCAGTTTTCTTCCTGGTTTGTAAGAGGTTTAAAAATGTCTTTATCTTCTTCATAAAACAATTTTTATTGGTTTTACAGTATATATGGGGAAAAGGTTATAGGATTAAAGTAACATTTTAGTGGCTTCCATGCCGGGGGTGGTAGTCCCACCAAAACTTCGTACAAATATAATATTTTTTAAAGAAAAACAAAGGGCAAGCATACATATATGTTACATTGTAAATTTCATACATTCGATCAAGTTTTTCAGTGCCATCTAATTCAACTATCACAGTAAAATTTCAAATAAAGTCATTTTTGGGATCTAAGTCTTTTTGCTATTGATTCTTCTTCTCCCTTCCCATTGACGGGCGAGCCCACAGCCCTCCCTGTTCCCTCTTCTTCGTCTCCTAGGAGTAAGGAATGCTTTTGCAGAAATGCCTCCGCCTCTCTTAGTGTTTTAATTCTAATTCTATCTCCGTCCCAGAAGACCAGCATTCCTTCTGGCAGTAACCATTTGAACCAAACTCCTTTTTTATATAATTTTTTGGACAAGAAGAAATATTTCCTTCTTATCTCTCTAATTTTTTTTGGAATTTGTTTCAAAATAGCAACTTCTTTTTCCTGATATTTCAGGGGTCTTCCCCACTAGGCCCTCACTATCTCATCCCTTGTGGACCACCTTAAAAATTTAATGTGGACTTCTCTTGGTACATCATTTATTCTAGCATATGCTGAATTAATTCTATAAACCAGGTCCATATCCCACCAGAGTTGTTCTTTATTCCTTTTAATATAATCTGCTAAAATTGTATTCATAAGATCTTTAAGATCTTCTTCTTCTGTCTCTGGAACGTTCTGGAACCTGAGAAAAAAAGACATTCTTTCGAATTCTATCTTGGTCATATGACCTCCCAGTTCTATGCTTTCCTTCCGAATTTCCTTTACCTCTTCCCTCATCTCAGCTGATCTAACGCCTCAATTTTTTGTTTATTATCCATTGTATTTCTTTGTGTCTCCAATAGCTCTAGTTTTAAATTTGTCAGGTCATTTCAGATTTCATGTACATTTTTCATTATGTCCTGGAGCATCTCCTTTGTTGACAATTCCTGAGTGCTCTCACCAGTCCCTTCTTTTTGCAACAATGCAGTGACCTTTGTCTGCTGCATAACTGGACTGGAGCAGGTTGATGATGGAGCAGAAAAGGACTTTCCAATAGGTGGTTTTTTAGAAGCCATTGTCCCAATTATAAGTTCTAACTTGTAAGAAAAATGGCATCAGAAAAGCAAGCAGCCGATGAAGTCCGAGGTGTCGGGACAACCCGAATAAAAGTTCAGTCCGGGTGGCACATAAAACCAAGAAAACCAAGGAAACCAAGAAGAAAAAATTGTGTTATCAAAATCAATCTGGATGTCCACGTATTGGGAGAGATACCAAAGGTCTCCCGAGGAGGAATTAAGCTGGAAAATTCAAAGTCTTACGATCTCAAATGCCGAAGGAAAACAAAAGGAAAATTTCCGGCAGGGAACAAAGAGGAGTCATCTTCCCCGCCTCTCACAGGAAGGAGAGTGAAAGTTTCAATTTCTTGTTGCAAAAAGTTTCCACAATATAATGTTGCAATAATATAGATACAGGTTTTTTTTTAAACTGTTGTTATTTCAGATGGCAGTCTAGTTCTCTTTTGCTCCCCATTCCTGGGGAGAAAAATGTCTTTATCTTATTGGGACTCCTTGGCTTCTGTTTTTAGAATAGAATAGAATTCTTTATTGGCCAAGTATGAGTGGACACACAAGGGATTTGTCTTTGGTGTATATACTCTCAGTGTACATAAAGAAATATAGAATAGAATACATTCATCAAGAATCATAAAATACAACAGTTATAGTCATAGGTTACTAATAAGAAATCAAACAATACTAGGAAACAAATGAAACAATATAAATTTTAAAGATACAAGCAACATGGTTATAGTTATAAGTGGAAAGAGATAGGTACTAGGAAAGAGATAGATACTAGGAAGGAAGAGAAGAAGAATAGTAATAGTCTTAGTAGATAATTTGACAGTGTTGTGGGGATTAGTTGTTTAGCAGTGCGATGGCATTTGGGGGAAAAAAACTGTCCTTGTGTCTAGTTGTTCTGGTGTGCAGTGCCCTATAGCGTTGTTTTGAGGATAGAAGTTGAAACAATTTATGTCCAAGATGTGAGGGGTCTGTAGATATTTTCACAGCCTTCTTTTTGACTCATACAGTATACAGGTCTTTGATGGAAGGCAGATTGGTAGCAATTGTTTTTTTTCTGCAGTTCTATTTATCCATTGAAGTCTGTGTCTGTCTTGTTCGGTTGCAGAGCCAAACCAGACAATTATAGAGGTGCAGATGACAGATTCAATAATTCTTCTGTAGAACAGAATCAGCAGCTCTTTGGGCAGTTTGAACTTGTTGGCGCAGAAGGAACATTCTTTGTTGTGCTTTTTTGATGACATTTTGGATGTTAGGTGTCCATTTTAAGTCTTGTGATATGATAGAATCTAGAAACTTTAAGGTCTCTACTATTGATACTGTGTTGTCTAGTATTGTAAAGCAAGGTAGTATAGGAGTGTTTCTCCTAAAATCTACCACCATTTCTACGGTTTTGAGTGTATTTAGTTCAAGATTGTTCTGGTTGCACCACAAAGCTAGTTGTTCAACCTCCTGTAGCTTTGTGGATTCATCATTGTCTCGAATAAGACCAATCACTGTTTTATGCTTCCTGTCTCCAAATGGTCGAAAACCATACAGTTTTCTGCGGATGTGTTTGGAGGTGGCTCTGGAGGCTGCAGAAAAGAAGCTGAGGAGCAGCAAGCAGCCTTCTCCTGTTATGTCTTACCAGCTATTCCTGGTCTTTTCAATCATGTTGCAAACATCTAAAACATGTCTCTTTTTATTTTTCCCAGAACTCAGCTGAAGAGAGCAATTCTTGGAAGAAGGGCTTGGAATTCCCCAGCTGGGGAGACATCTCGGGCTGCTTGGCACACTTAAAATGTCGGGAACAGAAGAGTGGTCTTGCAAAATAACTGCTGAGAAGAAGCTTGTCAGTTCACACAATATCGACCAAGAACACATAAGCAACCAGCCACAAAGCATGGAATTATGAGAGTGCTCCCTAACTCACCTAGTCTCCATAGTTCTGTAGATTGTTGACTGTAACCTTTGCTTACCCTTGTCCTTCTTCTAGGCAGGTGGGCATATCTCTGTACATAGCGTTGCTACAACCCCCAAAAAACCCTGGAAACACATTTTGGATCTTAAACCATGTAGGCTGTTGTTTTTCCTTATAGCATTTAAGTCAGTTTAACTATTTTGGGGGGAGGTTGGTTTGTATCCCTTCCAATGCAGAAGCCAAGGTAAAAGCCAGAATCTGTCCTGGGTTATCCCAGAGAATAATGGACAGGAAAAAATAAATCCGTACATTCTGAAAACACGGAACTACGAAGCTAAAATTTGTTTAAATTTAAGCAGCCCTTGGCCAAGTGAGTTGCATGCATTTTTGTAGAGTGAAGTTCTGTTGATCTAAACTAGACTTTGGCAATCTTGTGACTTTGGATGAAGCTATTGAGGTTTTCCGTATTTAACTTCTGTCAAAATATTTCTTTTAAAATTTCAAAATGCCTGTCACTTCCATTGTGCTTCTGCGGAAAAGATCCTTGGAAGGCTGACACAGGGTGTGCAGACACACATACACATACACCAACAAATCTTGCAACAGCTCCTTGGCAAATCCTCAAGTCATCATTTCCCCCCTTTTCGTAGCATCCAAATGTTACATAAAAATCACTAGAGAATTATAGCCTAAATAACACATCTACCTTCCTTTTCCAGTTGCAGCTGCCCAGAATCTGTCTTTTCCCGCATGACTGCACTAGTCGTTTATTGCGAACTACTGTACTGCAAGCCATCTATTTAACATAGCCCATCCTGTGCCACCTTCACAAAGGCCAACACTAGAATATAAGTTGGCAAGGACAAACATAGAAAAACCAGGATATATTTCTCTGCTTTAGCTTGCTGTACTGTTGCTTGGATATGGATCTTATAATGTGGGAAATCCAATTCATGGAAATGTAGTCTTGTACTGAGCAAATTGGCACATAGAAAGTGTTAAATTATTGACATATCTAGCCCAGTAGAGTCTACATGCGAATTACCCAGGGTGACAAGGGATGTCTTGGTGTTGTGATACCATCATGCAAACGATACAAATTACATAGTTTGTGACATTTATACAGTAACATCCCGATACGCATGTCATCACTGTGGACTTTGGATGCCTAGGATTGTTTATCTAACTCACAGCTGACAGTAACAGTCTAGGGCATTGGGATTTCTCTCATCACCTGCCACCTGACCTTTTTAAACTAGAAATTCCTGGAACGTGTTGCTTGCTTATCTTCATCAACAGTAGCAATAGAATTTGTATGTTACCTACTCAAGTGACTCTAAGTAGATGATGCATCACTGAGATATGAACAATGGTGAATCTTTAATTGACAAGCATTACTAGTCTATTCAAAACCTGGCCTGATGGTTTATTTGGCTTTCTAGGTAGGAGAGTGTGGTGGAACCACCAACTGAAGTGGAGAAGGCACCTCTATGGGGAGTAAAAAGGCACTCCAACTTGGAGTCCATTTGGGGAAGAAACGTCTTAGACCAAACTATTAGGTCCAGTGGTGGGATTCAGCCAGTTTCTACTACTTCGGGAGAACTGGTTGTTAACTTTCTGAGCAGTTTGGTGAACTGGTTGTTGGAAGAAATCATTAGGGCAGACAACCCGTTGTTAAATTATTTGAATCCCACCACTAGTCTATATCTGCCATTTCCCAAAGAAAGGCAGGCAGTCTGGTGAGATTCTTGTAACTAGGTGGTCAACAATAAAGTAAGCTACTTTGCTCTGTTCACACCGTTCTTCTGGTTGTTTGTGCCTAAGAATGAGGAGGAAATCATCTGGAAATAGATTTTCCTAAATTGATGCCTTTCAGATTTGTCAGAATTTTTAGTCATCTACAACAGTGTTTCTCAACTTCAGCCACTTTAAAAATTGTGGACTTCAACTTCCAGAATTCTGTATTTTTGGGGGGAAGGGATGTTGTTTGTTTTGATTTCACCTAATGTAATATGCAAACCTTGCTTCTGATGTTTCATAATGATTGTTTATGGATCACAGACAATCAACACAACAATTAGCTAATTCATTACCAAGGCATTTGCTTCTCCCAGTCTAGTATTACAAAGACATGGTCTGTCCCTTCTATTTTCTTTGTTAGAACTATGGTCTATACCTTGCCCATTGTCCAACATAAGGATTGCCTATTTCTTCTCTCTGGCTTTTATCAATCATATCTCAGCTCTTTTGGTTATTGGAAAGTGTCCAATAATGTAATCTCTCCTGAAAATATATCTTTGAAGATGCTAAAAACAAGATGACACCATGCTAATGAAGGTCTCCAAAGACAGAGCAGGTGCTATTAACTATCCATTTGATCAGTTATGGAGAATGAGAGAGAGAGACACTCAGAGACTGGCACTATTTATTATTAATAACGTGTCACTGTAGTTGAGGAAAAGGGATGCCCTCGGACATCTCCAAAGCAGTTCATGATTTATTGGCAGCACTGAGAGAAATATAAAGTCAAATAGCAACATACCCCAAGGAAGGTTTACTCTTTGTTCTGCAAACAGTTGGATTAAGATAAAATACACACAGAGGCAAATGTTGGACCTGAATTTTCCTTTTGAAAAATGGCACTGTTTGATGTTAGATGTCAAGAGAGTACAGCTCTGCTCAAGTACAGGAAGTTTGCCTCCATTTTTAGATTATAAATACCAAAGTTCATAGACCCTTAAAGCACCAAACTAAAGGAGCAGCACAACCATTTTAAATGTGAGAGTCTAAAGGCAGGAGATGATATCCCTTCCCTTTATTGCAATAGTCATTCAGAAATACATATTTTTTGAGGGAACGTTTGTATATATCCATAACTAGTACCCCATTCTTTCTATCTAGTTCCATTGAAATCATTACATTTAGTTATGAACTGATCTATGGCATATATATGATGATGATGATGATGATGATTGTTGTTGTTGTTGTTGTTGTTTAAATTTCTATACTGCCCTTCTCCCTTCCAGGACTCAGGGCGGTGTACAGGCAACAATAAAATCACAAGTAAAAATCATAGAAACCTTTAAAAATACATTAAATGATAAATAGCCTGTCTTAAAACCTTGTTAAAATCCCTGCTAAAAAACCATTCAAAACTATACCATTTAAAACTATGCCAGTTAAAAACTATGCCAGGCCGGCCGCACGAAATAAATAAGTCTTTAAGGCCTGACGGAAAAGGCGCAGGTCCATGATTGTCCGTAGGTCAAGGGGTAGGTCATTCCAGAGGGCAGGAGCTGCCACAGAGAAGGCTTTCCCCCTAGGGGCCGCCAGCTGACATTGCCTGGGCGATGGCACCCTGAGGAGGCCCTCTCTGTGGGAGCGAACTGGACGGTGGGAGGTATTTGGTAGCAGGAGGCAATCTTGCAAATAACCCGGTCCCTTGCCAGGGAGCGCTTTAAAGGTGGTTATTAATACCTTGAAGCGCACCCGGAAAGCCACAGGCAGCCAGTGCAGCTCGCGCAGGAGAGGTGTCACGAGGAAGCATCTAGACGCTCCCAGAATCCCCCGCGCAGCCGCATTCTGAACCAAATGGAGCCTCCGGGTGCACCTCAAGGGAAGCCACATGTAGAGAGCATTACAGTAGTCCAGATGGGAGATGACAAGGGCTTGAGTGACCATGCGTCACGATCCAGAAAGGGGAGCAACTGGCGTATCAGGCGAACCTGATAGAAAGCCCCCCTGGCCACGGCTGTCATATGGTCTTCTAGAGACAGCCGAGAGTCCAGGAGGACACCCAAGTTGTGAGCCCTCTCTGTAGGGACCAATGACTCGCCCCCAATAGCCAGAGATGGTACCAACTGGCTATATTGTGACGCCGGAAGCTACAGCCACTCGGTCTTGGAGGGGTTGAGTCGGAGCCTGTTTCTCCCCATCCAGACTCGCATGGCCTCCAGACACCGGGACATCACTTCCACGGCATCGTTGGGGTGGTCCAGGGTAGAAATGTATTGATCCTACATTAATTCAATTTCATTTCCCAACATTATTTTAAGGAATCCTGGAATAGGATAGGCTGAAGCTGAATTCCTTCACCATGATTACCATAGAAATATAATTTTCATCTTTCCATTATTATTGTATAGACAGTTGGAAAATGTGGGGAAAACATTTCATCACAATGTCTGATGTTTTTATCTGCACACAATCAAAAGTGCGAACTTCTAGAGTAATTTCAAAAAAGGTTTGCTTGTTGTTTAATTTAAACAGTTTCATTTTTTTTTCTTTAAATGTTCATTTTGTTTATGGGGGAGAGAATCATTATGGTAATGGAATGGTTTGCTGAACCTTATTCTAAACATGACTTCTATTTTTTTCCAGATATTTTAATCTCTATTCCCCTTTATGTAACAGAAACTGACTGGCTCAGGATTACCTAACTAAACTGGTATTTCAACCCGAACCTCTCTGTTTTACTCTAGAAAGAGCTACCTTTATAGCAAAGATGGCATCTACAATCCTTGGCATTTACAGGTAAGGTTAGGAAACATTTCAGAGTCACCGACACCCAAGATTTGAATCAAGGGGGACTGGAATAACATTGCTCTAATGTTGTTCCCAGGGTATTGTAATTAATTGTTAAACAACCTCTTTATCTTTATTTTTATTTACAGATGCATAGAACTGTGTTTCTTAACCTTGGCAACTTTAAGATATTCCCCAAGCTGCCTGGAGAATTCTAGGAGCTGGTCCACATGTCTCTCTAAGCAGGGGTGGGTTGCTGACAGTTTTTCTACTGGTTCACAAACCATGCGCAATGTGCGTGCTGTTCAATGGAAATTGTTCTGCATGCATGCGCAGAACAATTTACAGTGAATTCCGCACACACGGTCACTAAATTCCAACATGGCGGTCACATCAGCAGCAGCAAGGGAACTGTTTCAGGGGTGTGTCAGGCCTGGGTCACTGCCCGTTCTGTGACCCAGGCTTCAATTCCACTACCAGCTTGGCTGAACTGGGCCAAACCGGGCCGAACCAGCAGAAATCCACCTCTGTCTCTAAGCTTGAGAAACATTAGTATGGAATAATGGTTAGATTTGCATTAAAGTCTCCTCGGATCAAATCTGTCCTCATCCATAAAAGCTTCCCGAATGACTTCAATTATGTCTGAGTCCAACTATCCAACTTATCCTGAGGCCACTGATAAACCTCCAAGGGATTCAATGACCCTCTAAAAGGATGCAAATGACCAACTATCTGCAAGGAATATAAATCCTTCCATTCCCCACCATCCAATCAGAGCTGAAGAAGCTTCTTGGATAAGAAATGAAACATTTTCAAAGAAAAAACAAAGTCCAGTTGCCTCCTGAAAAAGCACCTTTGGGATATCCAACTTACATCGTAGATATAAAATTAGAGAAAATACTTGTCTCAGTGCTTTTAGATTTCTCAAGGAAAAGTAAGGTATAAATACAATAAGTGAGAAATATTGCACATGCTGGCTAATAGTGATGACCAAACAAATGTACACTTACATGGAAAGATGCTTAATTGACATCTGTGGGGACTTACCTAGTGGTGGGATTCAAATAATTTAACAACCAGTTTTCTTCCTTAATGATCAGCTGGGTAGGTGATCAGACATGTGACTGGGTGGGCATGGCTAACTCAATGTCACTCACGTCAATGGGTGCTTTATCTTAGCTGTTACAATGTAATAAGGGTTAACGGAGAGGCAGCCTCTGTAAGCAGGACAATAAAGATTAGGCTAGAAACAACACCAGAATGTTTCCTTCCTGCCTTCTTTACAGGATGAGCCCTGTAAAGTCAAAAAAACCAAAATGAGATTTCTTCCAACAACCGGTTCTTTGAACTGCTTAGAAAGTTAACAACCGGTTCTCCCGAATAGGTGCGCACTGGCTGAATCCCACTACTGGGCTTACCTCTAAGCAAATGTGCACCAGATTATATTATTCGTTCTTGAGTGGATGCAATAATCCTTTTAAAACAGGGATCACCAACTTTTCGGATCTCAGGGACCACTAAATTCATAATTTGAAAGCAGACTAATACGATTTTGAAATAGTATTTAGTGCAATATAAAAAATCCAAATATTTTTCTTCGGACCACCAAAATTTTCTTGCTTGGTTGGTGATCACTGTTTTAGAAGACATCTATTCTAAAGCAATGATAGCCTTGCAACACCTGACCTGAAAGAGTTAATCAGATCCTTTTACCTTCAAAGCAGAGTCTTATCTCAGCCTTTCAGAGGGCAGGTTGTAGGGTATGTTTTCTTCCAATTATGTGTACATCATGGCTGCTCTTTCTGAAACAGAACTGAATTAAAAATGTTCCCAGTGCCCTGCCTGAAATAGGATATATCCACGAACTGTAAAACAAGGATTGAAAGCTTTCTCTTGATCCTGGTTGAAATAAACATTTACAGCATTTCTGACCTTTTCCCATGGATCAAATATAGACCTTCATTATGTCTGGTATGATTTGAAATTTCAAGCAACACTCCCTTTAGGCTGTGTACATTTAATTCCTGGACGGGAAAGTTTCAAACTCAATTTGAAAATTTCCACTAACTTCCAAATATAATACCCGTAGGCAATCATGACAGGATTAGCTCTGCTACCTTTTCCACTCCATGCTTTGTTTCATACAAAAAGTGTTTTTTTTCCTATCACATCATCAGAAATGGATTTCCACAAACCCGCATAAAATTAGAGCATGATAAATCCCATTGACTCAAATCAATAAACTTTACCCTGTTCTAGCTTCTGGCTATGGTAGCTACTCTTATCTTTCTAAGAAAACCAGCATTGTAATGCTTCTTGACTTCATTTTGTGAAGGGTTTTTTATTGTCACATTTCTGAAAGACCACAATTTTATTGTGGTATAGTAGTTATGGATGTCGTCGTATATCAGTCGCAATGTAATAGTAGTTAGGCAGTAGCTATGAAGGCCTGGCTAGTTTGTGCCTTGGACCGTATTTTGAGGCAGCAGACTGTTGGCAATATTATTGTCCAGTGGAAAAACAGGATATTTATACAAAGCACTTTACCACTAAATGCATGCAGAAACATCCCACATGAGCCGTGAGATATTCAGCCAATTTTCCTTTTTCGTTTTTTTCTATGTCATAAAAAAAATTTGAAGGAAGCAGTAGACACAAAGCATGTTTATTTTAGGTTGATTTGTACAAGTTGTATATAATTTAAGATATTTTGCCTGACTCCAATTATACTGTTACATCTACCCATATGCCTACTGACACAGTAAAAAAATCTGCAGATAGATGATGATGATGCAGGCAAGGTAGAATATAAAGGTGCTGATTATTCCTCTACATCAGTGTTTTTCAAACTTGGCCACTCGCAGATGGATTTCATCTCCCAGAAGTCCTCTCAGAGTTCTGTGAGTTGAAGTCTGCACATCTTAAAGTTGCCAAATTTGAAAAAAAACCACTGCTCTGTATGCTTAAGGTGTTATCATGATGATGATTGATTGCATAGTTAGCCAGAACATTAGACTGGATTTGGCATTTTTATCTACCTATTAAATTCTTCCCAAGATCCTGGGACAGGCAGATGTTGATGGCCTTAAAACAGTGGTGAGATTCTGTCAGTTTAACAACCGGTTTGGTGATTGTGTGTTTCAGGTACTGTTTTTCAAAATAGCGTCAGATCATCCATGAGAAGGATGTGAGACATTCTGTCAGATGTTTTGGATCCTCAATAGTCAGAGTCTTACATGTTCAGTATTGTTGACATAGTAAATCAATGCAATGACAAACTGTACTGGTGCTAGTGAATTTCCCTGAAAGATTCCTTTCTTGATGCTCTCCCATCCTTCCATCATTGACCAGCAACTGTGTCTTCCATTGCGCCATTGAACTTTGCACAAAGCTTCTGATGTTTCTATTGACTCCTGTTACTTCCGAGCACTTGATTATCCAGGAGTCAAAGGCCTTCTTGTAAACAATCTAAGTTACATCCAAGTTGGTCTTCCTTTACCTGAAGTTTTCCAAAAGCATCTGCTTAATTAAGAGCTAATCTTTTATTCATCTGCTGTTTTGGCTGTTTCCTTTCTGTTCAGGTGAAAAGAACTTGTTTTCAACTATATGCTGTTGGATTGAATCAACCACCATACAGTTAGCAATTTAAAAGTTGTTGGTAGGCAAGACATTGCCCTGTAGTTGCTTGATGCTGCTTCTTTTTGTTGGCTTTTTCATTATAAGGTAGGTTTTACTAGATATTTACCAATCTTCAATCTCGCCTCCTTGCAGTATGGCATTAAACTGTTTGGCTATGAGTAGGTCTAAACCAGTCAGATGCTTCAATCCAAAAATATGTCATTCATCTTCATCTGGTAGTGACCATTTCTTGATCTTCCTTTCCATTTCTCCATTATTTCTGCTATTATTAAAAGCTATTTCATTTCAACTTCTTTTTTATTTTTATTCATCTCCTTTATCCAAACTGTATTCTTGTTATATTTCTTTGGAGTGTTCCATAGCTATGCTCAGATCTACGCTATTTCTTTTGCTTTTTGGATAGTTCGTTGCAGTTTTTTCATTGATGGATTGATATAAATATTTCTAACTTGACTGAAATTGGAGATTCTGCCTAAGTGTGCAATTCAAACTTCATATCTGCTGATTTTCTTGGTTTATGGCTATTATTTGTTGCTTTATTATTTCCAATGCTTTCTTGTTCTTCCTTGTTTCTAGGTAATGTTTCTTGATTAGGCAGTATTTGGTCATCTTGTTCTTCAGTTTCTTGTCTTTCATCTATTCTAGTTTGCTTGCATCAGATGTTAGCATGCTAATGTTTTTTACCAATCTGAATTTCTATTTTGGTGATGCATTATTTGACACACACCCCTTGCTTGTTGAATTTGAATCCAAGATCCTCAGTTATAATTGTAGCTGCACTGTACATCAATTGATTTGTTTCTGGTGCTGAGCTGGTATTTATATTTCATATTGCAGTATTAACATATTTTGTACTAGCTGGGTGGGTTTTTTTGTAATAAGCTTCAATGCAAAAATAAATAAATAAATAAATCCAGAAAAAAGACTACCAAGATGATGAAAGGACTGGAAACCAAGTCCTACAAGGAAAGTTAACATTTGTACTGGGAATGTTCAGGTAGCAGAAGGAGATAGGATTATTGTCTTGAAATACTTAAAGAGGTATTACATTGTAAAGAGTTCTGACATATTCTACCTTGTTCCAGAGTGTAAATCTAGAACTAATGGGAAGAAACCTAAAGATGTAGATCTAGATGACACATTCTTAAAGCTGTCAATCAGTGGAATAGGTCACTGCATAGAAGGTTCTCTTTCCCAACACTGGAAATTTTCAGAAGCTGTTGGGAATGATGTAGAGAATCTTGCAGTGATCAATCAAGACATCATGACCAACTTTATGATTCTATGAGTTTATAGAGTTCTGAAAACAGGCCACACTCAGCAAGTATTGCATGTTCCTGTGTAATGTGAATCTTCTTTGTGAGATAGATTTGGATTTCTTCATTAGAAAAATAGCAGACCAAATTTGATGTTGTGTTGCTATTCATTATTTAAACCAAGGAAAGTGACAATAAGCATTCAGAATTCTAATAAATGGTTAAATCAACCTAAACCAGCAACTCGGAAGAGAAAAAGTCTTCAATTTTTGTCCATAGCCAAAAGAAACACATACACATTAACACAAAGTTCCCTAGCATGGCAAATAATTGTTATATAAACCAGAGGTGGGTTGCTACCAGTTTGCACTAGTTTGAGAGAACCGGTAGTGGAAATTAGCAGTTGCTCACTGAACCGGTAGGGACAGCAGGCTAGACATGCCCCTGGACCAGTTACCTGGTTGCTGTGGCCATTGCCAGCTTGGTTTGTAATCTTTTTTTTTATGTTCTGCATGTGTGTAGTGAGTTGGCAGCAATGCCGGCAGCAACCCTCCCCTGATATAAACATAAAGGCTTGTGCTACCTGAACTGAGCTGCAAAAATATGAATGGTCACCAGATTACAGCAAAAGGAAAGTGTATTGACTCTTTGCTTCCATCTATTGGTTATCTGGAGTTTGCCTTTCCAAATATGGCAGCACTGCTAAGTATATACAAGCAGCAATCATACTGAATTTAATATTACTCTGAAGCTTGTGGGTATAAAATTTACAGCATAAAATAATTATAAAATCCTTTTCTTCTGTTCAACACACCATAAGGCATGCTAAACTCTTACAACCAGGCTTCTTTTTATTTTTGTTAAGTATAAACTTGCTAGCTTTCTTTTCATACTAGATCCACTGGAATCTTGGCTGAGTAAAGTGCCAGCGTACAGCACGTACTTGCAATTACTGCTAGGATGTACACCAACAAGAAATGTGAAATGGTGCTTATTTCTTTTTCGAACCATCTGTTATTAAACACTTTTAGCCTAATCACATTTAAAGAACATTTCTAGAAGTTCATCCGTCTACCCAGCGACCTTTTAAAAAGGAAAATAAGTTGGAGGGGAGAACAAATGGGGGAACAGAGAAATTCATTGCTCCTGTTTAACAAATAGTAGAGGCTCGGTTAAACTAGCCATTAAGCACAAAAGCATACAATAAGCTGAATTCATGCTGCATGCTAACTCTGTTATTAACTGCACTTAAGGAATTAATAAAACTGATTACATTAGCACAGCACACTGGCTACATTCATACAATATATATAAAACCTTGGTTACTGATTTAACCAGTGGTGGGTTCCTACTGTTTGGAGCGGTTCAGCTGATCTGGTAGTGGTTTGGTGGCCTGGGTTACTGGAATCGGCAGCGACCCAGGCCTGCCACGCTCCCGAAATGGTTCCATAGATGCCACCATCTTTTCTTTTGCTTCTGCACATGTGCAGAACAATTTTTATTGTACTATGCATGTGTGCACAGTGTGCATCAAACATGCACAAAGTGTCCATGAGCAAACCTGTGGGAACCCACCCTGGATGTAACCCATTCTCTGGTTACACATAACATATCAAACCCTAGGCTACCAAAGTGGCCGGGACAGAATCTAGCTAGCCATAATTTTTTCTACTTTATTGTTCAAGCCTACATTACAAAATCAATGGATTGAAGTTTTAAGGAATATTAAGCAAGTTTTTAAGATGTAAGAAGTAGGCAAGTTTATGATCTTCTGGTCATGTGGTACTTGTTGGATTCCTCAATGGATATTTGGAAAAGGTTGGTTGTCATCCTTGCCTGGAGGAAAAGTTTAAAAAGTGTGAAAGAATATGAATTATTTGCTGTGCTTGGGTCCACTAGTACAATGGTCATCAACTGGTGGTCTGTGGACCACCGGTAATCTATGAGAAAATGTTGGTGGCCTGCAGAAAAATTATTTGCACTAAATCAGAGGTCCTCAAACTACGGCCCCTGGGATGGATATGTGCAATGAACGTTTGTGTTGCTGCAGAGTGTCTCTACCTTCGGTGTCTTTTTGTGTGGATTGGAGGGGGGCAGAAATTCTGAACTGAGGTCTGCTTCAGCCTCCTTGTGTGGGGCTTTGGGCGAAGGCTGGAGGGAAGTGCCGCTGGTGGTGAAGAGCTGAAGGGCCTTGTTCCAGTGGGACTGCATCATGGCCTGGAACTGGCTGACCATCTCAGCCTGCTGAACTTCCAGGCTCCAGTACTTGGCCTTCCACTCCCACAGGTCTTTCCTCTGCTTGGAAAGCCTATGGTTGTAGTCTTCAGTGAGTTGCTTCTACTGAACCTTCTTCTCGGTCAGAATTTGAACTGAGCCAGATATTTTGCCAACTCTTTCTAGTGGTGGCTCCTTAGCTCCAACAACTTCTTCCTATTAGGGCCCTAAGGAGCCCAGGTGGGCAGGCAAGGAGTGGCTGGGAGGGGAGAAGTAAGTAAAGGCCAGAGAGGCACCCCTTGATGTGAATGACATTAAGTTGGCCACACCCATCTAGACACATGACCACCTAACCACATCCACCCGGTCATTAGGCAGATCATATTAGTGGCCCACAGGATTTAAAATTATACATTTAGTGAGGTCCAAAAGTTTGGTGACCCCTGCACTAGTAGTTCCATTTTGAACACGAACAACAGTGGTGAACCAGATAATAGAAGGAATTGAATGCTTGAAGATGGTAAAGTGTTGTTAAATTTCTTTTCTCCAAATTTGGAACTCATTCATTTATGAAGCCATTCAAATACATTGTGCTTGGAGTCATGGTTACAAAAAATGTAATCATGTATTCTTGGAAGGACAAGTGCATGTTGGCTTATGAATTAAGTCAAAGACCCAACCAGAACTGGCTGGCTGTCACTGGCAACATTAAGAACAGAAAATGTCATTCTATATAGAGTTTTGTTCATTTCTTTAATGATTTGTATAAGCATGACATTAGCATTTTTATTATTTTAGACAATAGAGAAATGTTATTGTATTATTGTATTCTTTTTATTTCAGGTAGCTCTTCCCTGTTGTACCAAAAAATATGTGCCTCTTAGTAGTCAAATATTCTCAAATATTAGAGAATCAGTGCAGAGCTGTGGTTAACAATTTGTAGGACTGACCCAAGAAGAACCATGAAGCTCATTAGCAATAGCATTTTGACTTATATGCCACTTCACAGTGCTTTACAGCCCTCTCCAAGTGGTTTACAGAGCCAACATATTGCTCCCAACAATCTGGGCCCTCATTTTACTGACCTTGGAAGGATGAAAGGCTGAGATTCGAACTGCCAAATTGAAGGCAGCTGGAAGTCAGCAGAAGTAGCCTACAGTACTACGTTCTAACCACTGTGCCACCATGGTTCTTAGATATTAGATGTCTTTGGCCCAGTCACATTTTTTTCAATTCAATCTATCTTTAAACACAGTCACAGTAGGAATCAGATGCAGGAGATAACTACATAGGCTATCCAAAGATCCAAAAAAAGTTGGGATATTAATATAATATGATAGAACAAGGAGAAAAAGAAGGTATCAACCACTACTTGGATCAAGTACCTATTGACATATCCCAAGTGTTTTTGAACATAGAACTGCTTGTGCTTGTGTAAAGAGCACATAATTTCAATGTTTTTGTTCCTGCTGTTAACTACAGTTATTTGCTATTCAAAAGATTCATTTCCTAGATATGTAGCCCAAAGCTTTATGTGAATCTAGCAAAGTTGGTACATTGTAAATCACTGCTGCCATCACTGAATGAAGAAATGCAAAATCTACTAGAATCATATAATAAACACCCAATTAAATAAGATAGACTGCACTTCAAAGTTGTTCCTTTTTCGGATGCCATACAGAGCATTTTCCTACCAAGTTGAGTTCTTCCCAAGCTATTTATTTAAAGTTTTGCTGTGTGGAGATGGACAAACTCTTCAAAGTAAGTTCAGAGGTTAATTTGGAAAGAAGGCAAGATAAGTGGATAACAACAACAACAACAATATAAAGAGGGTTTCATAACCAATAGATTGTTTTTAAATGCAAACAATATTGCACAGAAATAGGCACAGGCATCCACATATAATACAGCGAGAAATGATTTATCCTGCAAATAGAAAATGGAATTTTAAAATAATACAAAAATAAAATAATTCAACTTAAATACGTATTGTAGAAATTAATAAATTGCATCCCACTGGTATAAGATAGTAGATTTAGAAATGCAAATTTGTAGCCAACATTTACTTCTTCAGTTCAAGCAACAGACTTGATGTCATTTTAATGATTTACCCTGTCAGCGCTCTGGACCATTTCGCTCAGCACTGCCTAGATTGTCTTCTTGGAATTTGAGTTGCCAGATGAAGTTGAACATGGTACTCTTGGAATGCAAAGTAAGTGCTCTACATCTTCTATTAGAATTCATCAAGGAGTAGAGACATCACACTGTGAATTCTCCCTCATTACCAATCCATGTCAGCAGCATTCATAAAACACACAAAGAACTATTCTGGATAAAATGAAATGTCCAGCTAGTCCAGTGACTAATCCAACCCAGCCTCTTAATAGAACATCAATGGCAAAATTATGTTTCCTCTAGATTTCAGATATCAATGTCACCTATCATTTTGATGCCTTTTTGAATAATTATTTGAATTAATTCAGGAAGACATTTGATGCATATCTAAATCTGCACACTAGCATACAAATTATGTCACAGTGATATGACTCTTTCCTAACCTGATAGTCTCATCACCCTACTGGTTGGAACAGACAGGTACTGAAGTCCAAGATTGCATCGGATCAGTGGTGGGATTCTTTTTTTTTTTACTACTGGTTTTGAGGGCGTGGTGTGGCTTTGTGAGTGTGGCTTTGTGGCTTTGTAGGCATGGCAGGGAAAGGATACTGCAAAAATCTCCATTCACTCCCCACTCCTGGGGGAAGGTTACTGCAAAATTCCCATTCACTCCCCACTCCACTAACCTGCTTTCCAGCTCTGTTCTCCTGTTCAAGGCAACAAAAAAAGATTGGCTGGGAGGCAGCAGGGGCGGGGCAGCCTATTTTCCGGTTCTCCAAACTACTCAAAACTTCCACTACTGGTTCTCCAGAACCTGTCACAACTGGCTGAATACCACCACTGCATCGGACACAGATTAAGAAAAGACAATGATGACTTGATTGGAAGTAAAATACATATCCAGAAAAGCTACTACACAACTTTATGGAAACAAGATTAATTTGAAGTTATTTTACTAATTGTATCTCTGAGATTATAAAGTGTGTTTGGAAAGGTCTTCCCCAACATCTTTTATAACTTTGAAAGGAAGCTGCAGATATTGCTACACATTGTTTCGAGTCTAAGTACTTGCATTGATGCTTCGGTCTAGGAACATTAAATGGAAATGATTTTGGTATGATTAAGGAGATAAGCATAAATCTATTCAACTGAGGTTCTCAGCAATCAAATTGTTGGTTCTGTGGATGAGCTCTAAGTAAGAAAAACAAACCGATTTTCTCTTTTTAACTTCTCAGATAAGGCATTCCAGTGTTGAAAGCTCTTTGGTCCTAGGAGAGTCATTTTTCAACACTTTTCTCCATTTAATCCAATCTCCCTGCTTTATATCCCTGCATCAGTACAAAATAAGGCTTCAAAGACTGCAAGTAGATGCTGAAGCATGGCAGAGGCTGGGTGCAAAAGAGCCTGTGTGAGTTGCACTTTCCCCTGGAGACCGAAGATCATTACCTCCATGAAGCTTGCAGTCTTAAAGCAAATAACCCAAGGAGACTAATGGAAACCACATTTCCCTCTTGACAGCACATGGCACGAGCTTATTAAACTGGGCCTTGGCACTTTGCACCCTGACACTTATTAATTTCAATGCACACTGCTCCTGGTTTGGCTTGTCTGTGGCTTGAGCCTTTTCTTCTATAATGGAAAATAGGCTCATAAAAGAAGATTTTCAAACTAGCAAAGAAACTTCAGGAACTGAACTTCCAAAAATGTGTATATATCAAGTACCACCAAACTAGGGCTTGACTAATAGGGTTAGAGGATGTTGCAAGCATGCCAACTCCCAGGCTTGCCATAGCTGACTCTTGCAAACAGGGCAAGTAGAATAAGTGAACCAAGTGTAAACATGGTTGGACAGGTGTGTGGATCAGTATATTAATCCAGGCAGTGTGATTACAGTAGGTTTAGTATGTTGTGCAAAGCTAAGAAATTGAATTTGGCAAAAGGAGGATTAAAAAGTTTTGCTAATACAGCCAGAGTCTTGCTACTTTTTCTTAACTTTGCTCTACAGCAGGGGTGTCAAACCCAAGGCCCAGGGCCCAAATCCGATCCACTGGGTGCTTAGACCTGACCCGTAGGGGGGTCTTCCTGCGGGGGGTCTTCCCTTCGCCAAAGGTTGGCGGCACCATTTAATTCTATGAAGAGAGAAGATCGGAAGAGTCGGGAGGCTTTTCGGGACCTCAGCTGCGAGCAGAGAGTGAGCGTTTAAAACTTTTCTTTTTGTGTACTGTCAGCCGGGCTGAAAGGGACTGGAGGGGGGTGTTTGTTTCCAAAAAACCCCCCTTGGACTAAAAGCGGCACTCGGAAATGCCTCGTTGCGAGGAATCGGAAACTTTAAATCTGGATGGTCTCTAACAAGGGAAAGTACTTTGCGGCTTGTTTGCAATTATGTCTCGAGGTCTGGCTGAAACAGTTTCTTTTTTGCTTTTTAACCGCTTTCTCCCTCGGGCTCTGAGTTTGGGCGGAAAATGGCTTCTCTTTGTCCCCGACTGACTATGACCTATGGAAAATTACCAGTGTCTCTTTGCGATTTGGACTTCCTCTAATTATTGATGAAGAATTTTCTTTTTTTGGATTTGTGTTTTCCTTTCTGGATTGCCTTCGTTATTATACCTATGGAGTTGGAAAAGTGTTTCTCTGTTGGCTTCTGAATTTTGCAGCTGTACAACTTTGAGGACTTTGGACTCCTGATCTGCCTTACCAGCCCCACCCTAAAAACGCCATTTTACTGGCACGGATATTAACAGCTAAACATGGCACAAGAAGCAACGCTCGCAAGCCTTGAACAAAGAATGACTGCCCTTGAAATTGTTATACAAAATTTGGTATCAGAAATTAAGGCTCAGAGGGCAGAAAATGTCAACTTTAAAAAGGAACTATTGGACACTCGAAAACAAGTGCTTGAGAATACACAGAAGAATGAAGAATTGAAAGGGGGGCTGGAGGGGGCTAAGGGAGAGATTAAAAATGTTTCTAATGAGGTTGTGGAAATAAATGCGCATGTGACTAGGATTGATTTGGAAAGGATGACATATTTTTTGAGATTCCAGAATGTTTCTGAGATGGATGGTGAATGTCTCCCTGATCTTATGAGTACAATTATTGCAGACTATTTACATAAACCCAAAGATGAGATCAGAGGGGACATTGACCTAGTCTACAGAATAAATTCTGCATATGCTAGGATGAATGAAGTACCCAGAGAGATACATGTAAAATTTGTTAGAAGGTCAACCAGAGAGGAAATCTTGAAGGTGCAAAGAGGGAGTCCTATGATTTACCAACAAAAGGAGATTACCATCTTGAAGCAGATTCCAAGAAAAATTAGAGAAGCCAGAAGGAAATTTTCCTTCTTGTCTAAAACATTGTTTGATCATGGGATCTGGTTCAAGTGGGTGATACCCGAAGGGATGCTGGTGTTCTGGGAAGGAGGTAGAGTAAAGATTAAAACAGTTGCTGAGGCGGAAGCCTTTCTTAAAAAACATTCCTCTGTCCTGGGAGAAGATCCAGGGGGGGCAGGGGGAGCCATGGCCCCGCCCGCTGGGGGCCCGGGGGAGAAGGGGGAAGATACAATTGCCAAGAGACTTAGATCTAAAAAATAACTTTGCCCTTGTTTTTCTTTTGAGTAATATTGTATGATATTTGTAATCTGGATTTTTGCAATTGACTGACAGTATATAACTGAAAAATTTAGGAATATGTACTTGCTCCCAGCTTGTAGTGTTATGTGAAATGTTTCTTTTTTTTTCTTTTTAATAATGTAATTTGAGGTTCCGGAGGAGCCGACGACTTTGACGTGACCACTCTCAAAATTTCTATGTAACCCTTACCCTACCCCACAAAAAATGTAAACTCAATAAAACTTTTTCAATATAAAAAAAAAAACCCCATAGAGAGAGAGACTACCCTAGGCCGGCCAGGCGGAAAAGATGAGTCTTCAATTTCAGGCGGAAGGAGTGGAGGTCCGTGGTCGTTCTAATATCGGGGGAAAGGTCGTTCCAGAGGGCCGGGCCCGCCACAGAGAGAGCCCTTCCCCTGGGCGTCGCCCGCTGACAAAGTCTAGTGGACGGCACCCGGAGAAGTCCCTCTCTGTGGGAGCGAATCGGCCGTGAGGATGTGTACAATACATTCAGCTAAAAAGTTGAATTATTGGGATATGCATTAGGGATATCTGAACAGGCCTGCAAAAATCTGGACAGCCATCAGATGGAATTAAAAGACTCTCTTCACTAAGACTGCTTATCCCTAAATATGCCAGGTATTAGTTAATATGTGTTTGCAATCAGTATAAGAAAGAGTTGGGACCATTTTATATTGAGCACCATAAAGCTGTTTTCACATAAGGTTATTCTTGGTGTGTCTGAAGTGACCTTTGATTTCAGTTGCTCATAAATTCCTTTCTGGAGGGAACTTAGTGAAGGTAAAGAAACTGGAGGAACACAGAGAATGTGATGGTGGGAATGATAATGACATGACTATGACATGAGCTCTTTCCAATAAAAGAAAATTGCTCTACAGCAGGGATGTCAAACTCAAGGCCTGGGCCCTGAATCTGGTATATTGGGTGCTTAGAGTTGGCCTGTGGGATCACCATGGAAACATCGAGGGACCGGCCCGCGGTGCCTCTGCCAGTGAAAATGGAGCTCAGGAAGACCATGGACGACCCTTGTGATTTTTGCTGGCAGAGAGTTGCAGGAAATCATTGCAGCTGAAAACGGAGCTCACAAGGAGCATTGGTGGGCCTCATGGGGAAAATGCAGGATCTCTATAACGTAAGTACTGTCTACAGTGAAATGCAAGGGAACAGCAAGAGCATATATATTGTACCAAGTCAATAGTTGTGAAAGGCCCTTCTTGCTTAGCTGTAGAAATCATGTGGAGGATGGGGTAATTTTGCAACTACATCTTTTGATCGCCTGAGCAGATTTTAGCACATATAAAGCTGGGGCAATGAGGGAAATAATATGAAATCTTGAACTAATGCCAAGTAATTCCCTCTAAATGTTTTTTTAAACTCTTCTGGAGGAAGTACTCAACTATCAGATCTAATTCACTGAGGAATGAGAGATCATCAGCTGATATATGCTGTTGATCCTTTTCTTTTTTTATTATTAAAACTAGCTGTACCTGGCCACGCATTCCCTCCCCACCACACTAACCTGCTTTCCAGCTCCATTCTCCTGTGCAGGGCAACAGAAGAAGATCCCGCCGATCAGCTGGGACGTCCTATATGTCCTAAACTCCAAATCCTTAGTGCTCCACTGAGTACACAGTGCGCAGTGAAAGTGCATGGAGGTAAGTTCCTCTTGTATACATGTATATTGATAGGAAAAGTGAATAGCATTGGCAAAGCATTGGAACGACCTTCCCCCCGACATTAGAACAACCACGGACCTCCTTCCGTCTAAAATTAAAAACACATCTTTTCCGCTTGGCAGGCCTAGGGTAGTCTCTTTTTAATTAATTGGGGGATTTTAGCGCAGGGATAATTATTTAATCTGCCTTTTAATTTTATATTTATTGTTTTTATGTTTGTATTTTGCCTGTTTTTAACTGTTTTTTAATTCCCTGTGCCCCGCCTCGAGTCCCCTCGGGGAGAGAGAGCGGGTTATAAATAAAACTATTATTATTATTATTATTATTATTATTATTATTATTATTATTATTATTATTATTATTATTATTATTATTAGCTGTGTTCATTTACATTGGCTAATTTTATTACACAAAAACTATATGGTATAGAACAGGGGTCTGCAAAGTTGGCTCTTTGAAGACTGGTGGACTTCAACTCCCAGAATTCCCCAGCCAGCTAGGCTGGCTGGGGAATTCTGGGAGTTGAAGTCCACCAGTCTTCAAAGAGCCAACTTTGCAGACCCCTGGTATAGAAGCATGATAACCATTAGCAGAAGCTGGACAATTGGTTCAAACATAATGTATTTGCTGACATGTATCCTTTAATATTTCAGAAGCATCGTCTGATGCATTGAGCAACTCTTGTATCATGCATTTTCATATTGCAGGCATTTTTGCCATCCTCTTTATCTTGATTGCTGTTTTCAGTTAATTGTTCACTGAACATTTGGCAGCCAAACTTCACAGGCCAAACCTGTTTTCCCCTTCCACTGCCCTCTGGCTTCAGTAGTGCCATTTTCAGTTACTGTGTGCCATGATGAAATGGTGCAGGTTGTGGCAGAGCTATCTCTGTAATGGTGAGAACCAGTTTCTATTCCACTGCTCTTATCCAAAGTTGTATTTTATATTACTGTGTCTTTCACAGTGGATGTTTTGTAATCAAGCTGTTTCTTTGCTCTCTGTTTAAGAATGCATAAACCTTTCCCATAGGGCAACCTGCAAGTCTCTTGAAACTGCGGGAAAATTGGGTGGAAATAATAGGAGCTGCAGTTTCATCTAAAGGATGCCGAGAAGAGTGATACTGTAACCTTATGTGGAAATGACTTTGGAAGACAGTGCAAAGAGATTCTGCCTAAGAATGGTCAGGTGAGATTATGTTAATGTAGCCTTACAGTAAAATAGAATTAGCTCATCTAGTCATATTTCCTGTCTGGTCTATCTGGGAAAGCTGGCATCAGTCTTGCAGGTCTCAAAGTACAGTTCTCCTGCCATCTCTTTTACAGCCCAATAACTTAGGGAGGATCCCCCATCCTGCCTCTTGCTGGTGTACAATGTGTATAGCTGTGTACAATGTCCCCTCTTATCTGACCGTTCCCTAGGCAGTATCTCTCCCACCCATCTCCCAAGGTCATTCTCTATTACATATGTTCCCAACAATATCTAATTACTGTACTTTCTTCTTTTCTTGCCGATTGTAAAATCTGTATACTTTCCAATTATTGTTCTGACCTAGGCTTCCCCAGCAGCATGAAGCCAAGTCCTTATCCCGATAAATTCCTTTTATTTAATTTACAGTGAATTCCTCTCCAGCAGAGTCCCGGCCCAGTCTTTCAAGATAGTTCACGTTTACCGACCTTTATCAGGCTTGGAGAGTGGCCAGGCTGATATCTTTCAGATATTGCAATACTTGGCAAGAATGCAGGAATGAACTAATTGTCTCCTGCAAACAGTCCTTCCCTTTTGCTCCTCTTTTATTCCCTATGGGAGGGGCCATTCACCATCCACCTGTGGCTTTACTCCCAAGTTACAAACACAAACACAATAGCAGAGTTGGAAGGGACCTTGGAGGTCATCTAGTCCAACCCCCTGCCTAGGCAGGAAGCCCCTGTTCTTTAGCTGTTCCCTTCCTCTGGCAACTCTGTGTATACGCACATTGGGAACAGGCTCCAGCTGTTCATCTGCCTTACTGATGTCTGACTCCAAAGGCAGCCAATAACTGTCAGATACCCCGGGTCCCATCTCTGCCTCTGACCCAGAGTACTTGTCAGAGCCTTCCCCAGCCTCCAGGACTGACCCATGTTCCTCCCCAACCTCCTCACTGTCCAAATCTACTGCCAGCTCTGTGGCCACTGGTGGGCCACAACAATTATCACCAGAGGTTGCATTCTTTTCCTTGGCTTTAAACGCTTCAATAATCATACTTGGTAAATACCTAAAAACTAGGCAGAGCTGCGTTCAGCACAAAGATCTCAAACTTCAGTGATGAATATGTCATATCTACAAGTGTCCTCATGATTACTCCACAATGTGTGCTCTTGTAAAACATACGGTCAGGCTATATGTGGTGTGAATGGAACAATTGCTGGTTGTTTTGTGTATAACACTGATAGTCCAGCCATTTTCCAGAGGGTTGCAATCTCAAGGTGAAATCATAAAAAAGAGTGTGAAGTCATAAAATTAAATAAAGTAAAAAATAATAATAAATTGGCTCCATTTGAAAAAATCAAAAGGATAAGCAAGTAATGCTAAACAAAAGATGGACAAAGGTGCTCAAACTTTGCATTTCTAAATCCTGCATGGTACATAAAAGAAGATTGTTTCCTGCAGCATGCTCTCTGGATCATTGGATGCCAAAAAGGACATTCCTTGCAGTTCTTTAAATCTTTATAAGTTTCCAAAGTTTCAGCAGCAGATTTGTATACATTTTGTATTTATTTGTGTGAAAAATATTCAAGCACTTTCTGGTTCTCCCACCAAGCTGTGAAGCTATGAAATGAAGAAACAGCCCTACAGATGTGTCTTCAGGCCTCCATGGAGAGAAAAATCTCAGGGGAGCCGTAAAACATCCAGGCCAAGCCTTTGAATGGGTAGGACTACTAAAGGTCTCAGACAACAGATCCAAAGGAGCACAGTAATTTGAAAAAGAAAAAAAAAGCAACCCCACACCCCCACTTTACTCTGTATTGGGGTTGATTGTCCTTTCTACATTGTCAGAAAGTGTCAGAATCTATGAACATTGACTTGTAATCGCATCCAAACACTGAAGTCATTTAGACCAGGGGTCTCCAACCTTTGCAACTTTAAGTCTGAAGGACTTCAGCTCCCAGAATTCTCCAGCCAGCAAAGCTCCTTCAGACTTAAAGTTGCAAAGGTTGGAGACCCCTGATTTAGACAACCTAAGAACCGTTTGTAAAGTCAAATAATTGCCTATACCTGTGTTGGCGAACCATACGTGCCAGAGGTGGCAGTCAAAGCCCTCTCTGTGGGTGCATGTGCTGTTGCCCCAGCCCAGCACCGTCCACGTTTCTTGCCGTCATTTGGAGGGAAACAAAATTTTGTGGGACGAAAGAGAAAAGGTAACTCAATCGATTCCAACTTCGTGAGATCTTTTTCTTTCACGAGAAGTTGGAATGATTCAGTGAACTTTAAAAAAAAAGTTTCATAAACTTGCAAATGAAGGTGAGAAATACAACAGAGCTGGAAATCAGATAGGCAAAGACATGCTTGGGAGAGAGAGAGGGAGGGAGGGAAAGAGAGAGGGAGGGAGGGAAAGAGAAATGATATTCTTATTGTTGCTAGATATAATATTTCAAAAGAAAAAAAGGGGGGACATAAAAGTGAATTTATCATGTTTTTCTTAGAACAATTAGCTGAACTCTGTCTTGTTTATCATTATTTTCAGTAGTAAAACCTCAGTATTCAGGTTAAATTGCTATGTTGGCACTTTGCGATAAATACCATATTTTTCGGCGTATAAGGTGCATCTTTTTCCCTCAAAAAAGAGGGTGAAAATCTGGGTGCATCTTATACACTGAATACAGCATTTTCTGCCTCCTGAAACCCTGCCCCCTTTGCAAAAATGGCCATGCATAGCCTTTAGGAGACTTCCAGAGTGCTCCTGGGGGCCGAGGAGGGCAAAAATATGTGAAAAACAGACTGTTTTGGGGAGATCTGCAGAGTGTAAAAACTTTTTTTTTTATTTGCCTCTCAAAACCTTAGTACATCTTATACTTCGGTGTATCTTATACTCCGAAAAATATGATAAGTGGGTTTTGGGTTGCAGTTTGGGCACTCGGTCTCTAAAAAGTTCAACATCACTGGCCTATACTATAGTAATTTGTACATTCCCATGAATTCTATGAGGGATCATTGGTGAGCTTGGTTTTTTTCTTGCAGATGTTTCATTATCAAAACTAGGTATCATCTGATGATGTTACCTAATTTCAACTCTAAAATATTCTCCTTTATTGATTCCATGGATTTTAAGATACCAAACTAACTCCATGCAATTGCCTGGATGCTTCTTCTCACTTATACTTTCCAAACATTGACTGGAAGAATTGGCTTAACTCTTGAGCACCATGGAATAGATTAGAAGGAAAAGAAAGAAAGAAAGAAAGAAAGAAAGAAAGAAAGAAAGAAAGAAAGAAAGAAAAAAGAACAGAAAAGAAAAGATCCTTACACTGATTACAGAACCCAAGCCCTAACCCAGTTTTGAAAAAATTCTTCTCCAGTCAGATTTCTTCTGTCCAACTCTCCGTTGAGGCTTTTTCAGAGTCAGAGTAGCTATATAGGATGAAAACTTTACTTCTGTTAACTTAGCATAGGATCCTCCTGGCATAATAATTAATTTAAACAATACTTCAGCATTAATGCCAGCAAAATATGTATGTTGTTTATGCATGCCCCAGGGAAAGTATGCCATCAAAGCAAATCTAAAATTGAGTAATGCCTTTGATTAAAACTGGCTTTAGTGTTACAGCAGAATTTCAGATGAAAAAGCAATGGGTATCACAGAACAGGGATATCTGACTTAGGGCAAGTTGCATGAGTTGCTTCTGAGGATTACCACATCATCATCATATGATGCATTCAATGTCTTGATGCATCACAAGAAAATGTAGTCTTGGCATTTCCAAGTCCCGGCAGGGTCAGGATCAAAGCTGATGTATATTTACACAGGGCTTCCCCCTTTGGACTTACGTAAATCTGTGGAATGAGAAAAGCAGACTTGGGTGATTATGACTCTAGAAGTGGGACACCTCCCACTGCAGGCCTAAGACAGAAATACAAGGATCAACCCAGATTAGGAAATGAAAGAAAAAGAGAATCAAGAGGGCAGCACAATTGTGTGAGCGAAACTCTGCTTGTTTTTATCGTGACACAAAGAGCTTTGATTGTATCATTGCAAACGCCATTCTGATTTTTTTTGACCCTGCCCTGAAGATAATCCTTAGTCAGACACAAAGACTGTTGTTTAATATGCAGTTTAATAAAAAGTCCTACATTTTTGAACCACCACAAGCCATTTAAAAAGCAATCTTCACAAGCTATATCGTTAAAAGTTGTAGATTTTGGCAAATTCTTGTCTCCCAAAATTGAATAGAAGCAAAGTAGAAAGGATACCCATTTGTTCATCTAAAATATGACTGTATAGGTATTTTTCATACATGCTGTTAAAATTTTTATAAATCAAGTTCATCATAATAAAACAAAGCTAGATACTAGAGGTGCTCAATTCTTCTATGTTTAAGGCCTTTCAGTGGGATTCTAGAGGAAACTCTTTGCTCCAAAAAACTGGATGGGAGTAAAAGAGCTGAATTTGATTTTAATATTAAACGTAATTAAAAAAATATAAAACAGTTGATCACTTCCTAGACTGGGGGACATTCTCCCAGGCTTTGATTGGTTGCAGAAGATGGATTGAAAAGGACATCAAGTTCCATTTAGACAAAGCCAGTGCCATATAATTATTGTACTTAGGACAAGAATCACATTCAGTCATATTGATTGCTAGTTATTAAGAATTCTTCCAATCAACCCAAAGGACAACCTAATGTAGGATCTATGCAGAAGCCCCACAGAACCCTCCAAAAAGCTCACAAGGAGAACCTGAAGACAATTAAGTCACCATGGCTATTTATCCTTGATAATTTTGTCTAAAATTAAAGACGGTGAGGAAAGCTAAGGCTCACAATGAAGAAAGGCTTGCCACAAAAGTAAAAAATAACAAAAAAAGCTTCTTCCAACATGTTAAAAACAAGAAAAAATTAAAGAAACAATTGGTCCACTGCTGGGAGAAAATGGCAAGAAGATGACAAGCAACAGGGAGAAAGCAGAACTATTTAACTCATTTTTTGCATCTGTCTTTACACAAAGGGGTAAAACAGTCCAACCAATCAAAAACAGCACCACAAAAATCAGATTAGGAACACAAGTTGAAATAGGGAAGAAAATGGTAAGCAAGCATCTGTCTGCCCTGGACGAGTTCAAATCACCAGGACCGGATGGATTACACCCCAGGGTTCTGAAGGAACTGGCAGACGAGATCTCAGAACCACTGAACTATTTCTTTCAGAGATCCTGGAGCACCGGGGAACTGCCAGAAGACTGGAAAAGAGCTGATGTGGTTCCCATCTTCAAAAAAGGGGAAAAAAATAGATCCAGGAAACTATAGACCCATCAGCCTGACCTCAATACCAGGAAAGATTCTGGAAAAGATAATTAAGCAACAAATAAGCGAATACCTAGAAGCAAACAAAGTCATAGCCAAAAGCCAACAAGGGTTTGTCAAAAACAGATCATGCCAGACTAATCTTACTGCATTCTTTGACAAAGTGACAAAATTAGTGGACCAGAGGAATGCTGTCGATATAATTTACTTGGACTTCAGCAAGGCATTTGATAAAGTAGACCATAGCCTACTATTAGATAAAGTAGAAAAATGTGAGATATACAGCATCACCACCAGATGGATTCGCAACTGGCTGACCAACTGCACTCAACGTGTAGTCCTTAATGGAACTGCATCTACATGGAGGGATGTATGCAGTGGAGTACCCCAAGGCTCTGTTTTAGGCCCAGAACTCTTCAACATCTTCATCAATGATTTGGATGAGGGAATAAATGGGGAACTCATCAAATTTGCAGATGATACCAAGCTGGCAGGCGTTGCCAACACTCCAGAAGATAGGCTTAAGATACAGAAGGATCTTGACAAACTTGAACATTGGGCACTATCTAACAAAATGAAATTCAATTGTGAAAAAAGTAAGGTTCTACATTTAGGCAACAAAAACGAAATGCACAGGTACAGTATAGGTGGTACCTTGCTCAATAGCAGTAACTGTGAAAGGGATCTTGGAGTCCTAGTGGACAACCATTTAAATATGAGCCAGCAGTGTGCAGCAGCTGCCAAAACAGCCAACACAGTTCTATGCTGCATAAACAGAGGGATAGAATCAAGATCACTTGGAATACTGCATACAATTTTGGTCACCACAATGTAGAAAAGACGTGGAGATTCTGGAAAGAGTGCAGAGAAGAGCAACCAAGATGATTAGGGGACTGGAGGCTAAAACATATGAAGAACAGTTGCAGGAACTGGGTATGTCTAGTTTAATGAAAAGAAAGACTAGGGGAGACATGATAGCAGTGTTCCAACATCTCAGAGGCTGCCATAAAAAAGAGGGAGTCAAACTATTATCCAAAGCACCTGAGGGCAGAACAAGAAGCAATGGGTGGAAGCTAATCAAGGAGAGAAGCAACTTAGAACTGAGGAGAAATTTCCTGACAGTTAGAACAATTAACCAGTGGAACAGCTTGCCTCCAGAAGTTGTGAATGCTCCAACCCTGGAAGTCTTTAAGAAGATGTTGGATAGGCATTTGTCTGAAATGGTATAGGGCTTCCTGCCTAGGCAGGGGGTTGGACTAGAAGATATATATGTGTGTGTTAGGTTTTTGAGCTGATCAATAAATAAATCAGGGAGACTAGTATAGATCTATTTCGAGCTTTTTAGCTCTCATCAGCTAGCCATACCCCTATTGGGATTTGAACCGGGGCTGTATTACCTGTTAGGCAGAAACCTTAGCCATTATGCCACCAGGTTCTCTTCCTGATCAGCTGAGACAGGAGGATAAGTATACTTGTGTCACAACACCCTGTTAGTCCCCAATTAAGGGAGGAAACATACTGTTTCCTTTTCTGCCTTTCGGCTCATCACCAGAGACCTCCTAGACAGAAAGCCATGAATTCCGTTGTGTAATTTTTTTATATGTGTGTTAGGTTTTTGAGCTGATCAATAAATAAATCAGGGAGACTAGTATAGATCTATTATGAGCTTTTTAGCTCTTATCAACTAGCCATACCCTTACTGGGATTTGAACCGGGGCTGTATAGCATGCCAGGCAAGAGCCTTAGCCATTAAGCCAAACAGGTTCTCTTCCTGCTCAGCTGAGACAGGAGGATAAGTATATAATTGTTCCACAACACCGTGTTAGGCCCCAATTAATCTCCCTGATTTATTTATTGATCAGCTCAAAAGCCTAACACACATATAAAAAAAATTACACAACGGAATTCATGGCTTTCTGTCTAGATGGTCTCTGGTGATGAGCTGAAAGGCAGAAAAGGAAGCAGTATGCTTCCTCCCTTAATTGGGGTCTAACAGGGTGTTGTGGAACAATTATGTATAGTTATCCTCCTGTCTCAGCTGAGCAGGAAGAGAACCTGGCTGGTTTAGGTTTAGGTTTAGGTTTTATTCGATTTATATACTACTCCTATCTCCCCATTGGACTCAGGGTGGTGCACAGGAAATTAAAAAATGACACAACAAACAACAATAAATACAGTTGCAACATTAAAATAGCATTAAATTGAAATAACCTGTGCTAAAATATAGACTAAAATGTTAAAATCCACTACCTAATCAATTAAAATTATATCTAATCTAACCCTAAACTAGGCCGGCTAGGTGGAAGAAGTGCATTTTGAGTGATTGGCAAAAGAGGCGAAGGTCCGTGATGGTACGAAGTTCAGGGGGTAGGTCATTCCAGAGGGCTGGACCTGCCACAGAGAAAGCCCTACCCCTGGGCACCACCAGCCAGCATTGACTGGCAGATGGCACCCTGAGAAGGCCCACCCTGTGGGAGCGGATCGGTCGAAGGAAGGTATGTGGTAGGAGATGGTCCCACAGATAACTAGGCCCCGTGCCATGGAGCGATTTAAAGATGGTTACCAACACCTTGAAGCGCACCCGGAAGGCCACCGGCAGCCAGTGCAGCTTGCGCAGGAGGAGTGTTACATGGGAGCACCGTGAGGCTCCCCAAATCCCCTGTGTGGCCGCATTCTGCACTAACTGGAGCCTCTGGGTGAACCTCAAGGGGAGCCCCATGTGAGGGGCCTTGATGTCGACCTCTGCCCTCCTGCCAACACAAATTGCGACCGACCAGAGATGAAGGAGGTGAACCACCACAACATGGTGCCCCCCATCCCAACCCCTCCAGTCGGTGCAATAAGATACCATGGTCGATGGTATTGAAAGCCGCTGAGAGATCTAACAGGACCAAGATAGAGGAGATATATCCACCAGCACGACCAATGCCGTCTCTGTTCTGTGCCCGGGTCGGAAGCCGGACTGGCGTGGGTCTAGATAAACAGTTTCCTCCAGGTGTCGGGGGAACTGCTGTGCCACCACACTCTCAATAACCTTCGGCAAGAAGTGGAGGTTGGAGACCGGATGGTAATTAAGTAACAACGCTGGGTCCAGGGAAGGCTTCTTGAGGAGGGGTCTCACGACTGCCTCTTTCAAGGTGGCCGGCAAGAACCCCTCACTCAAGGAAGTGTTCACTATTCCCAGGAGCCAGCCCCGTGTAACCTCTCAGGAGGCCAGTACCAGCCAGGAGGGACACGGGTCCAATAAACATGTGGTAGCATTCAGTCGCCTCAGCAACCTGTCCATGTCCTCTGAAGTAACAAAGTCGAACTCTTTGGCTGGCTTAATGGCTAAGGCTCTCGCATGGAATACAGCCCTGGTTCGAATCCCAGTAAGGGTCTGGCTAGCTGATAAGAGCTAAAAAGCTCGAAATAGATCTATACTAGTCTCCCTTATTTATTGATCAGCTCAAAAACGTAACACATACACACACACACACACACACACACACAAAAACACACAAATATGACCTGGTGTTAATTGACCTTTTGAACTGGAAATAGTGGGGCCTGAATTGAGGGGGTTTCTGCACCCAAACATTTTCCCCACTGCAAAGCTTTTTGTGGCTGTGTCATTTTGCAAAGGAAATAAAACCACAAAGATGATAAAACACTTAGCTGCATTATTGTTAAATAATAAGCAGGACATCTGCATCAGAAAATCTCCTGGTTTTAATAACAATAATAAAAAAGATGCATTATTTACTCTAACATTGCTAATTCTTCAGTAATGTACAAGCTCCTAGATTATATCTGTAAACAATCCAAGCAGTGTTTTGGGATTACTGAGTAGTTCCTATCAAAGGCATTAAAAATAATCGCATCTTGGCACATTAATAGTATTTAATGGTTGGGCAGGAAAACAGTAGGAAAAAAGGATGTTAAAAATGCAGCAGATGGATTCGATATTTTACTGATTGTGTGTGGCATTGCCGTTGCCAAAATAGCTCTGAAGTCCTATCATGCACTAAAGACTTTCCACAGCCAGTATCCAATGTGACATTGGCTATTTTTTTGTAATTGCATAATAAATTTCCTCTCCGTCAAAAAGAAATTCTGGTTTATTCAGATATATTTGCTGCAACTTTTCTCAGCATGAGGGAGATTCCATTCTAGATACAAATTGGTAACGCGATTATAAACTGCTTGGATTCATGGGGTCTTTTCATATGTATGAAGCTTAAATAGTTTTTTTTTCATCCTAAGAAGTTATTCCGTGTCTTTTTTTTTTCAATTCTCAGTTCTCATGCAATTTAAAACCTGCTTCAAGTAAATTGTAAAACCTGTTTTACAAATGTTCTCTTCCAATTTCTTCTTTTACCTGAGAATGCTCAGACTTTCACACGAGAAAGCAGAATTAAAGGCAATTCGAAGCCTTGAATAAGAAAACTCCTACCCTGAGGGAGCACTAATTGCCTTTATTTCATTTCATTTATTTATTGTTTTTCTTTGCAGAACACTAATTGTCTTTGTTTAGTTTCATTTATTTGTTTTTCTTCCAAGGAGTTCAAAGTGGTATACGTGGTCTTCACCCCAGTTTTAGCCTTACAATCACATATGAGGTAGACTAAGCATAAAGCTGTGATCTGGCCTGGTCAGCATCACTACTGAATAGAGCAGGAGTGTCAAACTCAAGGCCCGGGGAGGGGTGCTTAGATCTGGTCTGTGGGGCTGCCCTGGAAACAGCAAAGGACTGGCCCGCGGTGCCTTGCCAGTAAAAATAGGCTCCTGAGCTCCATTTCGGCTGTGATGGCTTCCTACAATCCCCTGCCAGAGAAAATGGAACTCGGGAGGTTGCCCTCCCAAGCTCCATTTTTTCTGGCAGACGGTGGCAGGAAGCTGTCAGAGCTGAAAACGGAGCTCAGGAGCTCATTTTGTTTGGCAGAGTGTTCAGGCTACCACAGGTGCCTCTGACACAAGTGACCTCCAGCTGGCCATGCCCACCCTGGCCACACCTACTCTGCCCCTCCCAAGGTCAAACACAACCATGATGTGTCCCTCAATGAAATCGAGTTTGACACCCCTGGAATAGAGGATACAAAACAAATCTGATACTAGCCTGATACTCTAATAGACCATGCTTGAAAGAAAAGTACAGACTCTTGGGGATTTTGATTACTACAGGCCTATTTGTATCTTATTAAAGCTGAATCCTCGCTCTTTGAGGATGTGCGTGTACATAGAAATCAGAGGCGGTCTTCAGCAGGTTCTGACCAGTTCTGGAGAACTGGTAGCGGAAATTTTGAGTAGTTCAGAGAACCGGTAAATACCACCACCTCTGAATATCCCCGCTCCCATCTATTCTCTGCCTCCTGAGTCTCAGCTGATCTGGAGGGAATAAGGATTTTGCAGTAACCTTCCCCTGTCACACCCACCAAGCCATGCCCACCAAGCCACGCCATGCCTACCAAGCCATGCCCACAGAACCAGTAGTAAACTAATTTCAATACCACCACTGGCACAGGTAGTATGTGTGCATGATTGGATGGCAAAAAAAAGCAATAGGATGAATCTAGTCCATTTGGATCTACTGGAAGATTCAGAAATAGGGTAGGCAAGTGGAAGATCAACAGATAGTGGAGAGACTGAGACATCTTATCCCTGATTCTGGCCCTATTTACAGTCTGTGGCTTTTTCTTCTATCTTAAAAATAGCATTTCTGAACAATTGGTGCTTGCATTTGCATGAGTGTTGTTCTGTACATTTGAAAATATTGAGATTGCAGTTATGATGAACCGGTATTGAGAATAGTTAACTTTTACTTTCTATAGAAGATGAATTGCGTGTAAGAGAGGAACGTTTGCGTGCTAACTAGATACGTATATTAATTATATTTTATGCTTATTATTTTGGACTTTGAATACATTGCAAAAATATAAAACATCTCCTCCTCCTCCTCCTCCTCCACCTCCACCACCTCCACCTCTACCTCCACCACCACCACCTCCTCCTCCTCCTCCTCCACCATCACCACCACCACCACCTCCTCCTCCTCCTCCTCCTCCTCCTCCTCCTCCTCCTCCTCCTCCTCATACACTGTGGTTCAGTTCTAGGCAGGCTGATCGGTACATTCTTCAAAACATTGAAGAGTCGCTGAGCCAAGTTCTCCTAATGATTCTCAAAGCATTTTACAATAGATTCAATTCAAATTGGTCAGATAAACTGTGGTATTTTAGCTTTGTTTTGCAATCTCAAGAAAGAAATATAATTCTAACTGTATTGTGTTTCTATTGGATGGAACTGTAGGATTCAAGTGTTTGGACTCATCATTGTACATTTGGAACAACGCCTGAAAGTGTTTACATAGGCGGGGAAAAGCACAGAGGCAATTACTCCAGGTCCCACATATGGAAGGCAGCCCATTAGAAATATGCTTTGGTATTTGAAATTGATCTCAAGAATCAACAGTTTTCATTTGAGGCAATTAAAATATAACCCTAAGAGTTATTTCAGGATTTCTCCAACCATTCCTGCTTAGTGAGCCATTAACCTTAAGATACAAATAGAAATAAAAGCAAACACGAAGAAATCAATAAACTTGACAATAGCTACTCCCTGGGAAGGGACTTAAATTAATATTCCACTCCCAGCCCTCAGTATATACCACAATCACCTGCATGCAAATCTTTTCTGTCGAGAAATTTAACCCAATCAAACCTGGTTAATGGTGATCCAGAAACACTAACTGGACCAAAATCTTTTGGGGAATAGAATACCCACCTACTATCTTTAGAAAATATCTAATATCCTATGAACTCTTTTACTGGGATCATAGTGGCAGGTAGGGGTGGTTTTCACTTACCTTCTCTCTTGGTTTGCAAATGTGTGTGTGTGTGTGTGCGTGTGCTACATCCACACATGCGCCCGATCTTTCGCACATGTGCTTTGTTCAAAAAATGCCCCTAAATGGGATGAAATAGAGCCAGGGCGGGAGGGCGGGTAGGCAGGCCCACCTGCAAATTTCCGCTACCAGTTCGGGGAAATGGGGCAAACCGGTAGAATACCACCTCCAGTGGCAAGGCTTCATTGCATTTCTTGCCTTTCCTCATCAGCCGATAGTCTCTGTCTCTATTATTTAAGGAAATCAGTGGAATCCACTAGTGAAAATATTCTGTGTGTACACAGAAAGAATTATAGGAAAATATTTTAGCAAAATCTGTTATTGCTTAATAAAATCACTGCTGGTTCCTCTCCCCCTTTCCACTCTGAAGTCATGTGAGCTGTAAAGTGTTGATTTGATGCTGTGGGGCCATTTTATGTTTAGAAACAACTTCTGGCATATGGGGAAGAGTGACAAATCCCAACTGAGTATTTGAACCAGATGGGGACATGCAAGTGGAACAGCTCCTCAAAACTATGACATTTACAAACACGATACATTTGGGAGTTGGATACTCTTTACACCCCCACACATCCCCAAAGCTTCTGAGCATTGTTAACAGATTAGTGCCATATATTTTATGCTTGTGCCTACAAGCACAAGTGCTGGAATTTTAAATCATATTCTTGACAAGCTCTTTCAATGAGCTTGATAATGCAGTGGTTCAGTTTCTACTGTATATGTAAGCCTTTAGAAAATCTTGTATGTCAATAAATGTATGTCAAATTGTGGTTTATAGAACAAAAAATATTTAGAACGTATTGAACGCTATTTGTATAGAAAAGGACTGTCAAAAACATCATTTTTTGGGAGATGTAATTCAGATAATGAATCAGCAACAGAGTGATCAACACCTGGAATGCTCTACCTGACTCCGTTGTTACATCTTCAAATCCTCACAGCTTCAACCTTAAGCTGTCTACTGTGGACTTCACCCCATTCCTAAGAGGTCCATAAGGGGGCGTGCATAAGCGCACCAGCGTGCCTACAGTCCCTATCCTATTGTCCGCATTTATTTGTATTCATTTCCTTTGTTCATGTCCATGTTCATACCTATACCTGCTATCTTGTACATATTAGACAAACTAATAAATAAATAAACAAACAAACATAATGTATGTTTTTACAATGTCCTATTAAAAACATTAGAAATATATACATACTTTTTTTGAATATATTTTTATTATTTTTACATTTAAAAACAATGCAGAACCACAGAGTCAAAGTGGCTATGCATTCACATTATACACAGTTAGTCTCAACCATTAACTATCCAATCACAATATACACAGTATATAGTTCCAGTCTTGTCACCTTGTCTTATACCAATCGTAGAATCTGTTCCAAACTTCGAAATATACTGATTCCCCTTTATTTTTAAGTTCAAGGGTGAGCCTATCTGCTTCTGCACAGGCCAACACTTTTCTGATTATATCTAGCTCTGATGGTGTATTTTCTCTTTTCCAATATTGTGCAAAAGTTATGTGTACCGCAGTTAGTATGTGTATACCATATTTTTCAGAGTATAAGACGCATCGGAGTATAAAACGCACCCAGGTTTTAAGAGGCTTTTTTTTTAAAAAAGTAGGTAGGTAGATAGAGGGAGAGAGAGAGAGAGAGAGACAGAGAGAGAGAGAGAGAAATACAGTAGGTAGGTAAGTAGGGAGAGAGTGTGTGTGTAGATAGATAAGTAGGTAGAGGGATAGAGAGAGAGAAACAGAGAGAGAGAGAGAAATACAGTAGATAGGTAGGGGGAGAGAGAGTAGGTAGATAGGTAGATAGAGGGGGAAGAGAGAGAAATACAGTAGGTAGGTAGGGAGAGAGTGTGTGTAGATAGGTAGGTAGAGGGATAGAGTAAGAAAAATAGAGAGAGAAAGAGAAATAAAGTAGATAGGTAGGGGGGGAGAGAGAGAGTGAGTAGGCAGGTAGGTAGATGTTTCCAGGTGTATTTACCCATGTGCTGGAGAAGGAAATCACTGACCACCTTTGGAACAAATCTTTGTTTCTGCAGGCACAGTACTTGACCAACGTAATTCTCATCAATCATTCTAATTAAACAGCTTTCTGAAAGGGGGGGGGGGAAACCTTTTTGCACTGTGCAAACCTCCCCCAAACGGCTCGTTTTTTGTGAAAATGGACCAGTTTTTTTCCAAATAAAAGGCATGAATAGCCTTGTGGGGCTTGCAGAGTGCTCCTGGGAGGGGGGCCCAAAATGAGGAAAAATGGCCTGTTTTTTTGTGTGAAAATGGGCTGGTTTTTTGGTCAAAAAAATAGCATGCATAGCCTTATGGAGGCTTATAGAGTGCTGCTGGGAGCTGTGCGAGCAAAAACACCCTGTTTTTTCCCTTTTCTGCCCTCCCTGGCCCCCAGGAGCTCTCTGGAAGCCTCCATAAGGGTATGCGTGTGGCCATTTTGGTGAAGGGGCGGGGTTCTAGGAGGCAAAAAAATGCTGTATTCGGTGTATAAGATGCACCCAGATTTTCAGCCTCTTTTTAGAGGAAAAAAGGTGCGTCTTATACTCTGAAAAATATGGTAATTAGATAGAGTACATTTTTCTTAAACCCTTCTGATATTATGCCTAGGAGAAAAATCTCTGGTTTAAACAATATTTGGTCTCCCACCATTTGTTCCAACCATGATTGAATCATTTTCCAATATCTTTTAGCCTCATTGCATGTCTACCACATATGATAAAACGTGCCTGGTGTTTTTTTACACTTCCAACAATTTGGGGCCAAATTTTTATACTAAATATATACATACTTGAATAATATTTGCATTATATAAGTAAATACAGAATTGCAACTTCTTATTGTTACAATGACATATATCATACTACGTTTTTCCTTTGTGGTATTTCTTTCCCTTTTTTGTTAAAGCACTTTTTAATGTCTTCTTTTTCTTTTCTCTTCTTGTTAACAGTGTATGAATCTCCATCACTGTTATCTTTGCGTGTGTTTCCCCCCCCCCTTTGTTATTAATTTAAAGCAAAAAAGAAAAAAAATTAAAAATGTAGAGTGGCAGAATCATACACCAGAAAATGAGATGGGTGAGGTCAGAGAGATGACGATAAAAAAGCAACAACAAAATATATTGGCAAGGATCAGAGATTCAGATGAACATTTCAGAAGAGAAAAGGGCAGGAAGAAATGAAAGCAACTGACAGCAGCTCTACATGGAACTCCCATCTCACAAAATAGAAAAGACGTGGAGACTCTAGAAAGAGTGCAGAGAAGAGCAACAAAGATGATTAAGGGACTAGAGACTAAAACATATGAAGAACGGTTGCAGGAACTGGGTACGTCTAGTTTAATAAAAAGAAGGATTAGGAAGAGACATGATAGCAGTGTTCCAATATCTCAGGGGTTGCCACAAAGAAGAGGGAGTCAAGCTATTCTCCAAAGCACCTGAGGGCAGAACAAGAAGCAATGGGTGGAAACTAATCAAGGACAGAAGCAACTTAGAACTGAGGAGAAATTTCCTGACAGTTAGGACAATTAATCAGTGGAACAGCTTGCCTCCAGAGGTTGTGAATGCCCCAACACTGCAAGTCTTTAAGAAGATGTTGGGTAGCCATTTGTCTGAAATGGTCTAAGGCTTCCTGCCTAGGCAGGACTAGAAGACCTCCAAGGTCCCTTCCAACTCTGCTATTGTATTGTATTGTAAAATGCCCAACATATTTCAGTGGAAAGATAACGGAAACAGGGATATTTTAATTTTCTGTGATCACAAAGTGACAGAATAATATGCGACGGACACCAATTTTCATGTCATTTATACAATGGTTTGAAAGGTTTGCCTCTTGAACAACAATTTACCACCAGCAATCTTATTTGGAAAAATATTTAGGAATACATATTAAATTATAGGATTAGTTTCCCATTTTTCCTATTTTTAAACAAATGTTAATAGCATAATTAATGTTTACTAATTGACATGAGATGAATATTTGTGTAACACGAATGAATGTTTAATATATCAGACATGTAATTTATGGTGGTTTTTTCTCTCTTTGCCTTTTTCCTTTCTCTCCTTATTAAAAATACATCTCAGATCATCTCGTTGCTATGCAAAAGAAGAATCCAGGACATGTAAATCATTTGTACTGCAATTCCATCTTCTGACAACAGTTAAACATAGGAGCCTGAGTCCCTTTGCACTTAGTAATCCACACAAAAACCACCCTTGATAATAATGTGTCATCAGACACAAATCAGATATGGAGGAAGTCTCACTAATACTATGAGATGGTAATATGGAAAATCAATTATTGTGTGGATTTTTTTGTTTAGATGAAACATTTAAACATTTTGGCTTCTGAGGAAGGAATAATTGCAACATTAGGCCAATATGAATTACTAAAGGACAAACCTTAGTAAGTGAACTGGAGCTGGACAACATGGTGCTTATGGCACTTCTTCTATGTTTTTCAAGTTGTCTGATCTTGAGTTTCATATTACTTGCTTGTTTGTTGGCCGATTTCTTTAGTTTATAGCAAGCTGTCTCATTAATTTTCTGATTGACTTTGGGGCCATGCAGACTCACAATAAACATTCATAGAAAGTAGCGTTAGTTGTTGGCTGGAAGATAATAATTCAACTGCCATTTTTATTAGGGTCTGTACATGGATAGGTGAAAAGCTTGCATTTTATTCTTTGCATCAAGAAACCAAATGTCTTCTACAGTCCTGCTGCTTCAGGTTATGGCATTCTGATGTTCAAGAAGATCCGTGGAAGCTTAAAACTGCAAATCAATCCATATCTTCTTGGAAGAAACATGTATTGAGTACAGTATGACAAATGACTGTATTAATGAATAAATGGATCATTGCAGTCAAGGACCAGCATAGATCACTTTTTTCTGAGCAATCATGTACGATAGGCCCAAAGGTGGTTTTTCAAGAGGCAATTGGATTTTCTGGGTTTTCTTTGAAGACATTTTGCTTCTTGGATGAGAAGTGAATCGTCTTCAAAGAAAAAAACAGAAAGTTCAGTTGCCTCTTGAAAAAACCACCTTTGGGACAACTATGACCTGCACGACTGAGAATCTCTCCATAGATATGTAAAACATTGATTTATTAGGATTCTAAAAGAAATTATTTTTTTCTTAGACTTCTAAGTATTGTGGCTTTTCACTATATGTGCTAATTCTAAAACATGAATATAGTTCCGTCTCTTATTGTTGAAATGAATTTCTGCCAATATGCAAAAAATGTCTCCAATGGTCTGCCTATACTTACCTTCCCTACTGGTTCGCAAATGTGAGAGCGCTTCTGCGCATGTGCATCTCCTTCTGAGCATGTGCAGAAGGTTGCACATTACATCGGGGTGGATGGGCGGAGTCTCCCACAGCCAACGCTACCGGTTCAGTTGAACTGGAGAGAACCGACTGAATACCATCTCTGCTGTCAGTACAAAGTCTGTCATTTCTATTATTAGAAATAAGACTTCAGGATCTCTCTAGAACCTTCTTTCTCATCCTGCAATTCTAGGAAATATAGTCTCGGTTCATCTTTGTGTCAATTTTTATTTGTTGTTGTGAAAATGGCACTTTTTGCTGTCTTCCTGCAATTATCTACAAACGTAACTGAATATTTCAGATGCCATTCTCTTCCACATGTGAAGTTGGAACTACAGAGAGCAACCAACACAGAACAGGCAAATGGAATAAAAACCCAAGGAGAACATTTCTTCTGAAATGACCTTAAAATGCTCTCCTTGTGTTTCTCCCAGATTTTATGGAAGGCCATATCCCTGTTTAAGATCTAATGTGTTTGGAGAGCAATAAAAAGCTCTTTGTTATTGGGGGAGAATCCCTTTTATATGCAGCGAATTGGATCAATTTGACCCTGATTGTCTCTCTCTTCTCTTTTTGTCTGACTATTTCAAACCGCCAGGCTCTTGGCATTAACTTAAGGAAGAAGCTGATTGAACCATAGGCCTGACACTTGTCAGTAGTGGATAATGCTGGTTTCAATCTGTCATGTTCGCACATAAATGAGCAGTGACAGAGATAGACTGTTGAATAGAAAAAGCAGTTTTACTGTGGCTAACCTTTCCATGTATAAATGCAGCCAGTAACAAGGCCTGAAAATAGCTTGTATAGCTGAGAAAGAACATTCTGAAACATATAACAGAATGATGTATTATCTCTTTGGCTATCAGAAATTGCCCCGTTAACAATGGGCACCTTCCTGAGTATAAAGATAAAGTGGACCTTCATTAGAAAAAATGACACAGACAGATTCACTTCAGTGTGAATTGTCAATACAATATTTAGTAGGTAGCCAATGTCACTCCGCTACCTGGGAGGAAAGCATTGCCCTGTCTGGAAGTTAAACAGCCTAGTTCTTTGACAAATTAGCTTTTTAAAAGAGAGAATAATATCAACTGCTTATTCCTTTTTAATCAACAGCAGAATACAAATTATACCTTTTAAACATTTTACCAAATCTCATCAGATGGCTCAAGAAATACCCCTCTGCCTTCCAGTCCATCCAGTTAAAAGTTCAGTTGGAATACTGAGCCCTAAAAATAGAAGAAGAATGGAAAGTTGTTATGATTTCTGCACACTTTTATGATATGCTGAAATCTCATTATGTACAATAGATTCATTAATATGAAATGTTTCTTTAAAAGCGAATTTAAGTCTGCCACAGTTTCAGAGCAATTTGCATAAGTGTGTGCGTGTGTGTATGCGGGCACACACACACACACACATCCCCTAAGTTTCTAATTAAATACTAATTAGTACTATCACCAGAATTGTCTCCCAGCCCTAGCTCCTCATGGCTTTGTCACTTTGATTAATGCATAGTCATTTATTAACTTATTTAACTAGCTGAGGTGCTTCATGACAAACCAGATTAAATTATTCTCATAACAGTCTTGTTACTAGGGAGAAAAAAAAAGGAGAAGAATTTTAAACTTAATAAAAATTACCCTCAATAATCTTACAGCTTTTCCACAGCACCCTTAAAAGATGGAAATTGGCTCCTTGTTTGATTTATAATGTATGGGGTTGTATAAAGCATCCATTAATAAAATTTATGTGTTCATTTAAGCAGGAGCTTTACAATGGTACTGTAGCCCTGAGTGCTTATTATTTAACTTTTGCTATAGTTATGAAAATAATTAATGTTCGGACTAGACAGGGACTAAAATACCCACTAGAAAGAGATAATTAGAGGCATAAATAATGCGTAGCCCTAGCATGTTGGTTTAAAAAATATATATTAATTGTCTCTGCTTCCCAGTTAAACTTTATCAAAGAGGAATAGTTTATGTAGGCTGCTAGCTTTAAGAGAAATAATGTTCCAGCTAATTTGAAGGTGGGGGATAGTTCAGTATGAAATAATGGAAGGTTTGTGAGTCTAAAGAGCACAAGAATTAAGGCTAAATGTTGTTTGTGATAAATATCGACAAGTCCACCCCGCACAAGGCAGGGGAGTTATAAAGACAAAGCTATTACAAAATTCCCCCATCATTGGTTTTGTAAATAAGTTCATGGTGCAAAGCGGAAAACTAAGTGTAATGCTCTTTAGTAATATTTATTTCCAAGGTATGGGGACAAAATCCCCAAGGTATGTCGATGTGATAACATCAAAGTATATAATAATAATAATAATAATAATAATAATAATAATAATAATAATAATAATAATAATAATAATAATAATAATAATAATAATAAACTTTAATTTATAGACCGCTCCCTCTCCCCCAGGGGACTCGGAGCGGTGCACAGGGAAGATAAAAGACAATAAATATACATATACAAATATACATACATAATTAAAAGGCAAATTAAACATTATTCCTGTGCTAAAATTCCCAATTAAATTTACTAAAAAAAACCATAGATAGGGAGACTACCCTAGGCCGGCCAAGCAGAAAAGGTGTGTTTTTAATTTTAGACGGAAGGAGCGGAGGTCCGTAGTTGTTCTAATGTCGGGGGGAAGGTCGTTCCAGAGGGCTGGGCCCGCCACAGAGAGAGCCCTTCCCCTGGGCGGCGTCCGCTGACAAAGTCTAGTGGACGGCACCCGGAGAAGTCCCTCTCTGTGGGAGCGAATCGGCCATGAGGATGTATGAGGCAGGATCCGATCCCGCAGATAGCTAGGTCCCGAGCCATGGAGCGCTTTAAAGATGATGACTAGCACCTTGAAGCGCACCCAGAAGACGACAGGCAGCCAGTGCAGCTCGCGCAAGAGCGGTGTTACGTGGGTAAACCTTGAGGTTCCCATAATTGCTCGCGCGGCTGCATTCTGGACCAGCTGAAGTCTCCGAGTGCACCTCAAGGGGAGCCCCATGTAGAGAGAGTTACAATAGTCCAGTCGGGATGTCACGAGACATTGAGTGACTGTGCGGAGGGTGTCCCGATCCAATAGGGGGCGCAACTGGCGAACCAGGCGAACCTGGTAAAACGCCCTCCTGGCCATGGCTGTTACTTGATCTTCCATGGACAGCCGGGCATCCAGGAGGACATCCAAGTTGCACGCCCCATCCACAGGGGCAAGATGTTCGCCCCCTATGGCCAGCGATGGAGTCAGCTGATTGAATCGGGCAGCCGGAAACCACAGCCACTCGGTCTTGGTCGGGTTGAGCCTGAGTCCATTTCTTCCCATCCAGATCCGCACGGCTTCCAGGCACTGGCACATCACCGCTACGGCATCGTTGGGGTGGTTTGGGGTAGATATATACAGCTGGGTATCATCAGCGTAGAGGTGATACTCTACCCCAAAACCACAGATGATCTCACCCAGCGGCTTCATATATGTGTTGAACAGGAGAGGCGAGAGGACCGACCCCTGAGGCACCCCATATGTGAGGGGTCTCGAGGTCGACCTCTGCTCTCCTGTCAACAATAGAAGACATCATATGCTATTTGATTGTTATTTATATGTTTTGATGAGGATCCAGTATCTAGATCCATTACTAATTAGAACAGCTCCCTATGGTCTTCATCTTAGATTGTCTTATTTCCTTCAGGAGGTAAATGTACATGTTGTTAGCCATTGCCAAGTTTGGCAAATGAGAGATAATTTTCTAGGATAGATCATTTACAAAGGATGTGAACTTATTTACACATATTTTAACATGGTGAAACACTTGTACCTATTCTGTCATACTGTTGTTGATGTGACATTGTGTTTTTTTTAATTTTGAGATGGTCTTTTGACTAATCAATAAAAATCTACTACTTCTACCAGAAGATGACCATATTGATTTGCTAATGTATCAAGGTCATGACTGGATACAACTGGAGATAATGAATATGCAGGATTTCACTTTGTTTTTATTACCAAAGACCCATTGCCTGTTGCAAAGGGCATAACCAGATAGCATCATTGGAATTGTGATCCAATGGAGTGTGCATTGGAGTAGTTTCGATCAGAAAACGATGCCAACATAAAATGTGCTGCCTAATTGCTAAGCCCTCAGCCATAGCAATAAGCGCATATCAAGTCCTGATATTACTATTTTAAAGTAGGCCAGGTTTGCAGATTTCCATGCTAATATTTCCTTTCCCCCAGCCATCATTCACCAATAGGAAACAACTACTAATAACTTTCTGTAATGTAGTGCAGGCAGAGCTGGGTGAGTGTAGGTGGATGCTTGGAATAACATGTTAATACCTTACCCAATAAACAGGTAACAAGCAGGGAGATTGTCTGTGCCTCTCTATCTTCTAAAAGGCACTAATCCCATTGCCGTACATAAAAACAATTGTCCATGAGCTTTTTCTAATACACTGTCCATCAATCCTAATAAGAAAAATTCTAGTTTCAACTGAATAACAATTTTAAGAAGGGGACAAGGATGAAGCAGAACAAAAGAATTATTCACTAGTGTTGCAAGAATAATGTTGTTGGCAATACAACTGGTTCTGCCTTTGTTTACTGCAGTACTAGAAGTATTCTATGAATGGCTATGGAGCCAGAATAGAGCAGCCAAAATCAGGCGCCTCCTTTCTCAGAGTAACAGAAACAGGAAAATGGTCAGGCATGCAAAAATCTTTGTTGGCAGAAGTGGTGGAAAACCTGTGATGCACCAGGGTCAGCCATTCATAGAGGGTGGCACTCTTTCCTTGTTTAAATGAACCTTTTGTGCAGCACAAGACTAGTGTTTTCTTTTCCAAGAGAGTTCTCGTTATGGTTTGAATTCTCCGATCAGTGAGAATTCATGGTTATGAGCATTGCCTAATATTACGTTTTCTTGGAAGAAAAATGATTGAGCTGTGTGGCATAAAATGCTTGCGGGTGTTTTCGTGTGTGCCTGTGTCTGTGTGTATCTCTCTGTGTGCCTATCTGTGTATACACCATGTGAGAATAAAATAAGACTGAAAATATGAATATCTCTCAGACTGCTTTCTTAACTTCTGCAGAAATCTCATTAAGCCTAGGTGTCAGGCCTGCAGCCATAGTCCTTTTTGATCTTTGGCCTGCCACACTTTCTATTATTCTACTATGCCTTTTCTATTGTGGGAAAATGGGAGGAGGGATTGTATGGACTTAGATGCTATGTAGCCAAAACAAAATTCCTTTCTAGAAAGCCAAGGTCATCCTTTGTCTCTGCACCTCTGCACCTGACTGGAACTGGATGGGTGGAACTGCCAGCATGGCAGTGGAAGATTGGACCATGTGATGGACTTGTAGGTGTGGGTGCAAGATCATAAACTTTCAATTGGGTGGGAAAACTGGGAAGCTTTCAGATTTGGGTTTTCCCAGATGTGCCAACATGGCTCTCTTAATAAATTGGAACTTTGAGCAATACTTTGCCTTAGACTCTGATTTAATTTTGGATGCTATTTGGAACCCTGACACTAGGCTTCCTGTGAAAAGCAAGTCAGTTCTATCAGTATCTTTTCTAGCTTCACTGTGAAAACCAATAGTTTCATTCCATCTGTTTTCCACTTGAACAGGCTCAACCTCTCCCTTGTATATTGGATGGAATAATGGAATAAAGATGAAATCTTTCTTTCTTCTTAATATATATTTCTTCTTTATAACTTATTTTCCATTTAGACGCACTACCGGAATGTTATGGGCTATCATTAATCCTGTGTCTAGTCTTCAGTAGACTTGCTACAGGTCAACCCATACTGCATATTTTTTTCCTTAGAACTGAGAAACTACTTTGTTGAACGGGATTTCAAGGGGATCATCCCCAAGACTCATTATGGTACACAGGAGATGCAGACCAAATGATCCATCTCAAAAAACATTCATCACCATTATCATGGCAAATTAAAGTTAGAATCCTTGGTAGCCTCATTATCTTTAACTCTTATTGAAATCAATGTCAAATATGTTCTTCATTTCATGGGACCTAACTGCAAATTTGCTCAGAAATGGACTTATTGTCAAAATACACTCTAAGATTCTTTTTGTATTGGTGAATAGTGTTCACTTGTTCTTTTTGCTTGCTTGGAACAATCTTATACAAATCTACATCATATCAGATTTCAAGATGGGGATAATGTCTCTTCATAGTTGGGCACAGATAATTCATGAACCATGATAGAGAAAGGGCCAGGTGGCACCAACTTCTTCTATATTAATATTCTATTTGAAGCACTGCAACGCCTAACAAGATCGGAATAAGATTTTTTTCAAGTATTTAGCTTTTCTATGTTCTTTTGCCTTGGGATTTCCCCTTCATACCAAATAGATTTTCAAGGGTCTTAGGCTGAGGAGCATGTGGTAGTTGGCTATGACTAAGAGAAAGCGAGAGCGAGTGAGCTGACACAAAGCTGTCCTTGAAGCTTTTTTAAAAAAAGTTCTGAATCCATTGCATTAAATGCTACTTAATGGAAGGACACGATGGCTAAGTGGCTAAGACGCTGAGCTTCTCAATCATAAAGTTTGGCAGTTCGGCAGTTTGAATCTCTAGCACCATGTAATGGAGTGAGCTCCCATTACTTGTTACAGCTTCTGCATGTAAAAATGCAAGTAGGAAAATAGAGACAATCTTAGGTGGGAAGGTAACAGTGTTCTGTGCACCTTTGGCGTTTAATCATGCCGGCCACATGACCATGGAGAACGTCTTTGGACAGCTCTTTGGCTTTGAAATGGAGATGAGCACTGCCCTCTAGAGTCAGGAATGACTAACACATATGTGCAAAGGGAACCTTTACCTTTTAATGGAGGGGAATGGAGTACATTTTCACAATTTGTATGAATTAGAATCCATTTTCTATTCATCAGAACCTCTGATGTGTCCAACCCAATCATACAATAGTTCTTTCACTTTTTATCTTTAAACATTTTTAGCGCTAAAGTGTAAGGAGGAGGATTATATGAACTGGAGGCTACATTGTAGAATGTATTTAAGCCAACCCTTTCTGCATTAAAAGGTGACCCATCTATTCTCTGTTACTGACATAGTCTAGATCAGGGGTCCCCAACCTTTGCAACTTTAAGTCTGAAGGACTTCAGCTCCCAGAATTCTCCAGCCAACAAAGCTGGCTGGAGAATTCTGGGAGCTGAAGTCCTTCAGACTTAAAGTTGCAAAGGTTGGAGACCCCTGGTCTAGATGGAATACCATTCCTTTTAATACCAGGCACATCTGGCAACTACACAGAAAGATGAGAAATTTGGTTAAATATCACATGACCAATAACACTAGCATTATGCCCAGGCTGGATAGCTATATGTTCTCCATTCAAAATTCCTTTCATCCTCCTGTTACAAAAGCCATCAGCTCAGGCAGAGGAGGTGAAAGGCTGGGCTGCCTGTGATACTAAACCTTAAATGCAAAGCTTTCACATTTGGCTTCTCTCACTTTTGTTAACTGGTGCGGTTTTGCATCTGCCTTTGCAGCAAGCAAGCCATTGTCTGCAAAATGGAGATTAATGTTATTGACTTACTGTATGGGGATGCTGTAGGAATTAATGAGATTTATGTGTTGACAGAATTGGAATAATCTTAAGGCTAAAGAAAGGTTTCTCATAAAAATATAGTTCTCATGCTTTTTTTTTATATTGAAAAAGTTTTATTGGTTTTTACAATTTTCCAAAAGGGTAGGGTAAGGGATACAGAAACATTTTGAGAACTTTCGCGTCGGAATCATTGGCCCTTCCAGGGCTTCATAATAAAACATTAAAAAAACATTTTTCAAAAATACTACAAGGTGAAAATAAGTGCATGTTTCCTAAATTCTCAATTCTATGCTGGCAGTCATGTGCAAACATCCAGATATAAAGGTTATACAATGTTAATAAAAAAGCAAAGTTATTTTTTCGATCTAAGTCTCTTGGCAATTGTATCTTCTTTTTCTCCTTCCTGGCCCCCAGCGGGCGGAGCCGTGGCTCCCCCTGCCCCCCCTGAATCTTCCCCCAGGACAGAGGAATGTTTTTTAAGAAAGGCTTCCGCCTCAACAACTGTTTTAATCCTAACTCTCCCTCCTTCCCAGAACACCAACATCCCTTCTGGCATCGCCCACTTAAACCAAGTCCCGTGGTCAAACAATTTTTTGGATAAGAAGGAATACCTCCTTCTCATCTCTCTAATCTTTTTTGGGATCTGCTTCAAGATGGCGACTTCCTTTTGTTGGTAAATTAGCGACCCCCCTCTCTGCGCTTTCAAAATTCCCTCTCTGGTTGACCTTCTAACAAATTTAATATGTATCTCTCTAGGTACTTCATTTATCCTGGCATATGTCGAGTTTATTCTGTAGACTAGGTCAATGTCCCCCCTGATCTCATCTTTAGGTTTATGTAAATAGTCTGCTAAAATCGTATAAATCTTTCGCCTTTAGTTCTCATGCTTTTTAATGGATCGTTAGGTTTCTTTATGTTAATATCTACTATACGATATTAGTGAATATCATATTACCCTTGCTTTTCTTTATCTTACCTTATTTGCACATCTGCTATTGGTAGCATCCTTTCCTTCTTTATTCTACAACAGCAGCCCACAATCCTTTGGGCACCAGGGACTGGTTTGGTGGACAAAAACTGTTTTGTGGACTGGAGAGAGCATGGTTTGGTATGCTGCCTGCAACCTATGAATGCGGCTTTGCTTGTTTGCATAGCCCGGTTGCTGGTATGCAACCAGGGCAGGTCTCTGGAACAAATGTCTGAAATGCTACTCAAAGAATAATCAAGAAAACCTCTAATTTCAACCAGTCTGGTACAATTTGAAAGTAAAGGGATTTATCAAAATCTAAAGAGGGACCAATGTTGGGACTACACATATAAATGAGGGGTCCTTGGTGCTCTCTGAGCTTGCTTGGTTTTTTGCAGATGTTTCATTGCCCTAACTCTGTAACTCTGATAATGATACTGTAAAGTACCACTGATGATGTTACCTAGTTAGGGTGATGAAATGTCTGCAGGAAAACAAGCAAGCTCAGAGAGCATCAAGGACCCCTCATTTCAACTCCTGAGCTACAAATATTCTCCTTTATTGGTACCATATAAATATCTAAAATAAGACAACATCATCTATAGAAGGGGCGTCAAACTCAAGGCCCCGGGCCAGATCTAGCCCGGGGGTTGCTTAGATCTGGCCCACGGGGCTGCCCTGGAAAGGACCAGCCTGCAGTGCTTCTGCCAGCAAAAACAGAGGGTTATAGGAAGTCATCACAGGCAAAAACGGAGCTCAGGAACCCATTTTCATTGGCAGAGCACTTGGGCCACCATAGGCACCCCCAACATGACTGATGCTGAACTGGCCACGCCCACCCCAGCCATGCCCACCCTGGTCTCCTGAGGTCAAACACAACCCTGATGCGGCCCTCAATGAAATCGAGTTTCATTTCATCAAACTCTGATCTATAGTATCTGAAATTATCCCAGTCTAATTAAATTTGGACTCCTACCTGATTATTCTATCTATGGAGTACAGAAGAAAAAGGGAATAGTGACAAGAGAATAAAATAGGGAGGCAGAAGAATAGTATTTCAATTACTGATTGGCTCACATGCTAAAGATGCGCATGAAATACAAAATAGGAAGAGATTGTACATAACAGTTGTAAAAGTGTCCTTTTGTCTAAAATATATCTAGCTTTTTGCACCAAAAATAATTTCATGAGAATTTGTAGAACGGCATGCAATAAAGAAGAGATTGCTTCATTTTTATATTTTTTTAGCTTGAATTTACATTGTTAGGAAACAACATATAGACATTTGAACAATTATACATAGCTACAGTAGGAATTTTACACTAAGCTACTGAAGGGATCATCCAATAATCAAGCAACTCTTCTCCCCCGGCCTTTCAAAATCTGCTCACACTCCTAATCTCTGCCAACATCCCCTGACAGAGAGACTCAGTTTGTGAAAACTGTAGGCAACAACTCTGCAAAACCATGTAACTTCGTGCTAATTGTGTCCTTCTGATGTATTGGCCTGGAATTTCTAGAATTCTCAGCCATTACGTCTGCTATCAAGGATCACCCTTGTTTCAGAATATACAGTACATATCATTGCTCCCAATTTTAAACTGAATAACTTTAAGAAGCCTACTCGGCGTTGGCATTTGCTCTCTTGGCTGGCGAGAGCCCTTTGCTTTCTCTGTTTACAAGGAGACACCTGCTTAATCTAATCACTCTAGGGAGGAAACCAAAGCACAGTAATATTTGCCCTCTAGCATTTCTGCCTCCCACCACTGTTAACAGTTTCTCCAGCTATGCTTAGCCATCCTGAAATGGGCTGAGATCCCATTTGTTAATCCCACACCAAATGTCAACTTGCTGGAGAATTTGACTCCTGAACTCTCTTAAGGTTGTGAGTCAGCTATTGTCTCAATTTATGCAGCAGGCCATGACTAGCAGGAAGGCTGGAGAAATTATCACTTAACTCAGAGAAAGTTTAGCCCACCATTCACTGGGCTAAAGGACTGTGTTAATACTGAATATTTACTTTGGATTGGACAATACCGAAGCACTTTCTTTTTTTTAATTTAATTGACTTCCCTACTTTATAAATCACCATTACTGTAGAACTGGTTAGAAAATGTTACTACTAACATTGATACAAAAGTGGGTGGTAGATATAAAAAGATTGACTACCCCTGTTCTACACCCTTAAGGTTTTATCTGAGGGCAATTCTCTTTGGCATCAAATTATTCCTATAAAGAAAACACGGTTCTTCTAGTCAGTTATGGGTTCCCCCCACCCCCATGGACTTTAAAGAATCACTTTTATTTTTAACTTCTCAGTTGGAAAATATGTGTCAGCTTAATTAATTTAACCTACCCACCCTCAGTCTTACCTACAGAAACTGCAACTGTGCTATTTTATGTTACACACAGTTTTTATATCTTATGAGTCACTGGATACGTAATAAATAAACAAATAAAGTCAAAATTGTGATCTAAGCCGTTTTGAACATTATTCAAATCACATAGGTTTTAGTACAGGAGACGTGTTGCATAATCCTAAATAAGTAACTTCCGCTTTGTCTTGTGGCTTGCAGCTATGGGACTATGCAAAGGACAGCAATTTTCAACAAGATATTTTTCTCCCTCTCAGGATGCACAGGGGACCTAAATAAGGCATAGAATAGAATTAGAATAGAATAGAATAGAATAGAATAACAGAGTTGGAAGGGACTTTGGAGGTCTGCTAGTCCACCCTCCCGCCTAGGCAATTGGTTCCAATGGCATCAAGGTAAAAGCAGCAATCTCACGATCTCTAGAATCCTAGACTTAAGCCTAGAGCAGCGGTTCTCAACCTCGGGACCCCTTTGGGGGTCGAAGGACCCTTTCACAGGGGTCGCCTAAGACTATTGGAAAACACATATTTCCGATGGTCTTAGGAACCGAGACACCAATTTTATGGTTGGGGGGTCTCCACAACCTGAGGAACTGTGTTAAAGGGTCGCGGCATTGGGAACGTTTAGAACCACTGGCCTAGGTGGCTACCAAGGACCCCAGATTCTGTGCCCCATTAAGAAAAAAATAACACTCTTGTCCTGCCCTCTTTTCATTCTCCCTGAAACTAAGATTCCAGGCAAAGTGGCAGCTTGTCTGTATAGTGCACAAAAACATATTTGGAAGAAAGGGAAAGAGAATGAGAAAGAGAAGTTGGTGCCATTTCTTGCAAGGCAAAAGAGGGGAGAAAAACCCCCAGACAAAACCCCAGACAAGACCGGAGGAGAATAATTAGGAGAAAGCTAGGACAGGAATGAAGCAGTCTGTCCTGAGTTTCTGCAGCTGAAAGGACATTTTGCCTTCAAACTGGACAGCACTGCTGATTAAAAGTGTGCACACAAGGTAGCAAGGCTCTGTGTGTTTAACTAAGTTTAAAGAAGAAAAATTCTACCCTTTGATAGGGTGTTTTAAAAAGGAAGGAAGGAAGGAAGGAAGGAAGGAAGGAAGGAAGGAAGGAAGGAAGGAAGGAAGGAAGGAAGGAAAGGAATTACATTCAGTTCTCCCTTCCCCTTTTCCAAAGAGTTTTGACACCTCGGATTGAGAAGGGTCACTATACCTGAGGAACTTTAATACCTCAAATAAAATACAGTTTTTCAAAAAATTAAAAAGGCAGTCTGGTCATTCTATAAACCTTAAACATAAAATAGCTAAGATAACCCCATTCAAAGCAACGACAGGGCACACCCTTATAAAACTTAGCTGAATGTCAAAACGGGTGTTTTCTCACTATAACCAACTTCTGCAGGATTCTTCATAAAGTTGTTGACTGAACTTCCAGATTTACCACTGTCCAGAGATTGTGGTTATGTTTGTTTATGTGTATTTACTAGTGTATTAGACCATGTTGCAGTAACATTTTCTTTGTTAATGTTGTTACATATTGCATAAGCCTGAACTAATGCACACCCCACTCTCTCTACTGCTACCAACTTTGCATCCATTAAAACTGATTTTAAAAGTTTGGGAGCCAATCATAAACAAGCCTTGAATATATGATAGATCAAGGATATCAAGCAATTTGCTAACTCTGATGTTTTGGATTTGAGCTCCCTCAGTTCCTTCCTATTGGCCATACAACCTGGGCATGATGGAAGCTTAATCTGTTCAGAATCCTATGGATTAGAGAAGTGGAAAATCTACTGCATTACAGAGGATTCTGAGATTTAATTCTAAATATTATTCAAGTGGAGAGAAAGTATGAGCAGATTTACAATATTCATTTTTCACTTTACTGGAGCCTAAAATGTGTAAGTTAAAAAAAACCATATTGGGTCATTTCTTTTACCACTCAGAATGTTGGATGTAATTCAGGAAGTCCTTTCTCCTGTTAGAGTTTTCCATAGCCACCCCAACCACCCAGGAAACAAAATAAAACAAGGGAGTTCATTGCTCCACTGTTATTCACTAGTTAAATCAGCTCCAGGGGCTGCCTGACTTGGCATTTGTAGGGAGGCAACACCCAAACCTGTAGGACAAGATCAGAGAGTTCACAGTGTTTGTCAGCCTAGACCTGAATGGAAACAGGAGCAAATGAGAGGTCAAAATAACTTGTTAGGCAAAATGTTGCAGGCCCGAGAACTAGCATGTTAATAGGCAGCTAGGAAGACTGTTGGAAACTGCCTTAGATGAGCTTTTCTTAGGGGAATGTGCTAAAGCAGGGGTCTCCAACCTTGGCAACTGTAAGCCTGGCAGACTTCAACTCCCAGAATTCCCCAGCCATTCAAATATCTTGGACAAAGGTTCAGTTAATTGATATTACAAAGTAAACTGGCATGTCAAAGGAGCCATTCCAAAGGTAAGTAGGACCAAGTCCCTTTTGCAGAGGATAGTTTGGGGAGGTGAAGGAGTTAAAGAATGCTTCAAACATGTGCAAGGGATCATGTGCCTATTTTGCCTGTTCAAAGTCTATCTCCCCCCCTTCCCTTAATGCAAAAATAGCTCAAATGATTGTTTTACCAAATTTAGGAGGCTGGAGGAATACACAAAGTGAATGTTGTCAGATTGCCATTTTAAAAGATCTAAAGATTTACCAAGGAGGAGTACTTTTACTGGCATGGTGCATTTGTTCATTCCCTTCACAATGCTGCAAACCAGCTCTGAAGCATTTGGAGAGTCCCCCCTCCCCCAAATCTTGCTCTGATGGCACCGGGCTATAAATGCCTAGGTGAAGTAATCATCTGGAATAGTTCTCTTCTTCACTGCTTCTGCTACGGACGGACGACACAAGCGAAGTGTTTTTATAAGAAAAATAGAATGCAAATTGCAGATGTAACAAAAATACATGGACATCAGAGGTGGTATTCAGCAGATTCTGAACAGTTCTGGAGAACCGGTAGCAGAAATTTTGAGTAGCTTGGAGAACCGGTAAATACCACCTCTGACTGGCCCCGCCCCCATCTATTGTCTGACTCCCAAGTCCCAGCTGATCAGGAGGAAATGGGGAGTTTGCAGTAACCTTCCCCTGGAGTGGGGAGGGAATGGAGATTTTACAGTATCCGTCCCCTACCACACCCACCAAGCCATGCCCACCGAAGCGGTGGTAAAAAAAATAATCCCACCACTGATGGACACCTTTAGGACCATACTTCTTACTTATCCTCTTACTTATCCCTGTTCCAAAAAGTCGCTGAAGGTAGCACGCACGAAGAAACTATTGTAAAAATGTGAACTGATTCCTTAATTCAATTATAATTTCTTTGGCAATAGCTTTATATTTATTTATTCACTTCATTTATTAAGCACCCCAGCTGTGCAACTCTGGATGCAAAAAAGAACATCAGAAACAATTCATACAATAGAAAATAAGGGATGAAAACTGATACAGTAATGCACAAATGTACAGATCCCATTAAATGGAGTGGGACACCTGATGAAACAGAGAAGTTTTAAATAATTTTCTGGAATATGGGGAAAAGAAAATAGTGTGTGGAAACCTATAGATGTCCATTCTATAATATGAGAATCTCTACAGAGAAAGCTGCTGTCTTGTCTAAGTCATATAAACTGTGTCAAGAGGTCACATGAACCTCATCAGGCCCTTTTGAACTAGTATTGCTGTAGTTGTGAACCACAGCCAGTAGCATTGCATCCCGTCAGTGCATAATAGCCTTGCCTCAGGGAAGTTTGCTGATTTAAAGATCAGTAGGACATGTACTTCGCTGTCAACTATAAAGAAGTGAAATCGAAAGATACATACAATGGCAGGTCCATCAATGAAAGGGCAATGTTACATCTTACTTCTGGACCTCCCTCCTCCCCAGTCTTTCTCTCTGTTTAAATTTTCTATGGCCCAATGAAGAATTAACACTACCATGTCTGCCAGACAAACTGCTGTTGTGTAACACTCTTTAGATGCTTTCCAGGCAAGCCAAAATGTCTGTCCATTGATAGAGGATGACATTCATCGGCATCCATGTTAGTAAATGAGCAGCCATCTGGGCCACAGTATTTATCGGATGCATTTTTCCATGAAAGAGATCAACAATAAAAAGATTTAGAGAATGAGAGAAAGATAAAAACTGGCAATAAGTTCTATTTTCCATTTTTAAAAAAAGCTGGTGTGAAATTCTCCATGCCTATTGTCTGCCCTGTACAGAAAACAGTATGCACACTCGTGTTTCTCCGAAAATAAGACAGGATCTTATTTTCTTTTGACCCCCCCCCCCAAAAATAAGCACTTGGCCTTATTTTCACGGAGGTCTTATTATTTTTGAGGTACAGGAGGCAGGAAGCATGGTCACCTCATGGCTGCTGCTGTGTTGCAATATTATCAGGCAGGGCTTGTTTTCAGGGAAGGGCTTATTTTAGTGCATCTGCTCAAAAGCCCAATTGGGCTTATTATCCTGGGTGGTCTTATTTTCAGGGAAACAGGGTATGTATAAAGACTGACAGCATTGGTGTTTGATGGGAGGGAAGGGAACAAAGTTGGAGAGGTTCTCTAATCTCTGATTAATGTGCCCTAGATCAATTTTTTTCAACAATTTTATTAGGAGTAAATTAAATTGCTACCCTTCTTTATCTAGGCTTTCCCCTATTTCCAGCATGGCCAAGGAGATGCTGAACCTGATAAAGAACCAATTAACCAGGAAAGGAACAAACCTGCTCAGTTGATCCAGAAGAGGATCTCCTTCAATGATGACTAGATACCAATAGAGAAGCTTTATTGATAGCCTTGCAAATAACTATCTAGAAAAACCGCAGAGCCTTGTTCCTGAGGAATATTGGTTTGGGTCCACCTCAGATGGATCTCCAGAGAGAGAAGCCTTGTTTTGCCAGAGAGATGTTGTGTCTCATGGTCTAAACTAGAGGTGTTAAACTCAAGGCCAGGGGCAGAGGTGATATTCAGCCAGTTCGGGCAGGTTCTGGAGAATCGGTAGTGGAAATTTTGAGGGTGGGGAGGGAATGGGGATTTTGCAATATCCTTTCCCCTGCCATGCCACAAAGCCACACCCACAGAACCGGTAGTAAAATAATTTAAATCCCACCACTGGCCTGGGGGCTGGATCCAGCCTGCAGGTTACTTGGATCTGGCCCATGGTGCTGCCCTAGAAACAGTCAAATACTGTCAGTGCCAATGAAAACAGAGCTTGGAAGACTGTTTTATCTGGCCCACAACAGGTGCCCCTGACATGAGTGATGTCAAGCTGGCCATACCCACTCCAGCCATGGTCACCGCCTCCCCCCCCCCAAGGTCAAATGCAGCCCTCAGTGAAATTGAGTTTGACACCCTGGTCTAAACTTCTGTTTGGACCTGTCACTTTACTCTGCCTTGGTTCCCAGACAGTAAAACCATCAAGTCTTCCCTTTGTTTTCTGACTTTTTCTTTAGGTCTCCAGCAGCTGTCTGTCAGGGAAAGAGCAGGATTCTTCTTATAAGAGTTCTGAGCAGATCACTTGCAGAGGCCAGCTTTTGAAATGAGGCTGAAAGGTATGTGCAATTGAGGTTGACATGGCCTCGGGCTGCATTTACTTTACCCCTGACCTAGATAGCAATCTGAGCAATCACAAATACCACTTAGTTACAGTGTTCCCCAATATGGCAAGGAGATAAATTGCACTGCTATTTATAGTTGCGATTTCTGAGTTTACACCAATGCATGAGCATAATTTTGCATAAGAGATGCCCTCATTTTCTTCTTGTACACTTTGCGAGGTTTGCAGAAGATTTTGTTTACACAACCTATTCCACTGTTCTGAAGTTAAATGCATGGGTGTGGAGAAGGACCATCGTTGTCAGATACTCACTTGCTATGAAGAAGGCGCAAGACAGTTTTTGCCAAAAACGAAAAACCTGTTTTGCACACCTACACAAATTACAAATCAAGGTTGGTGTTCTCTCTCTCTCTTTTTTCCCATGGGAAGAAGTGAAAATTAAAATGAGTAGCAAGAGGAAATTTCCAGAGCAGCCCCACATTGTACGTCTACTCTAGGCTCTGTGCTAGTCGCAGGGAACGAAGAGTAATTCCCCTTTAACATTCTTGTCCCTATTCCAGCAATGCTGCCGACTTAGATTAGGCTAGTTTAGTCCCAAACAACCCCCTAAGATGATTTGCATTAAACTACACCCCTCAGGCCTTGAAGCTGACTGATTCCTGGTGGTTTGCACAATGCGCTAACTCCACCTATGATACAGTTACGCATATTATGAGAACTCTGCCAGAGAGCGAATAGGAGGGAGTAATCTGTCTAAAGGAGGATGTTGCAATAATTTTGAAAGGAATATTAATTTAAGCAAAAGCCCCAAAGATGAAAGTATTTCCATACTAAAAGCAAGATTGCTCATGCTACCTCTTCCTCTCCCGTCCTCTCTCTTCTTACACACTGACAGTTCCCTATGGTTAAGGTAGAATTTACTACTTTAAAAGGACTGTGACTCACAGAGACCAGGTGACAGTTGCTCTTTTCGGTGTTTAGAACTATAATTCTTCTCAATTATCAAAGACATAAATTACTATTATTTCCTTAGCCAAATCGAACATCTCCCTTAAACATGTGAAGGAAAAATTGCTGGTTGTCTAGTGAATTTTTCTCTTGGAAAAAAACCCCCTTGCTTATTCTTAATATACAAGTTCAATGAAAGTTCAAAAGTTTATCCGTACAAAACCTGCCTTCTGTAATTTGCCCGCGAGTGTCCCTATCCATTATTGAAATATTCTGAATTGAACTGGGGGAAGGGGACTTGATCCTCTTTATAAAAGTAATAGCGCAGCATATTTTCAGAGTGTGCGGCGGTGCCTATTGATCAGAATCCGACCACAGATGGTGTGAGGAGAAAGGAAGCTGGCAGTGGTACAAGATATGCCAATCACGGGAACAGATTTTGACTGTCGCAGGAAAATATCCTTTCAGGCCAAGCACAATTCTTCAAGGATCCATTGCTTGAAGAATTCTGATCACCCAGTATTATTTGGGGGGGGGGAGGGGGAAGGTGCTATGGCATAAAGTTAAATATGATAATTGAAAAAAACATTGTGGAATTTAGTCTGCTTATTATCTAATGTGGCTGCATTGTAAGAGAATCAGTACAGTAATTCTAAAGCAGAAAGTACTTTACAAGTAAAATGAACTGATATAATAAAGGGTGGCCATGATTTAATTGTTTAATTGCAATGAGTTTGAAATTGCTACCTTAGAGCAGAGCACAGCAGAGCAGCCTATTTGTTTATAAGTCCATAATATGGATACTGGAATTTCTAACCATCCTTAGCACTTGGAAATGTATCCCTACAACTACTGAAAACTAGGATATTTATTATCTAGTGATAGTAATTTTAGGAACTGTGTCATGGGCATATTGAGTCTGTTGATTACAGGACCAGGCTATGTCAAGAACTATCTTCTTTTCTATGAACCTATTTTTCTGTTGAGTTCCTTTTTGATAACTACCTACTGAGGCTAGAGAGAGGACCTTTAGCACTTGGTTGTTAGAATTCACTTCTGAGAGGAATGATCTGTAATGGGTAATCTTGTGGCTGCTTATATCAACCGTTACCCAATTGTTATTCTAACACTTTATTTTATTTTTAAACTAGCTGATAACCCAGCGTTGCCTGGGTATTTATTTATAGGGGAAAACGTCCGGACCAAATGTAATTTCTAATGTTGGATTTTTCTCCTTACCAGAGGGAGCCCACTTGTGGAGTACTGTGAAGCGTTACCATGGCAACTCCACTGCACTGTACAGTAGAAGTCATTTTAAGGCAGCACAGTAGAAGCCATGTTAAGGCACAACAGGCTGTATCTTAACAGAACACGCAACCGAGGGGTGTTAGTGGTGTCTTACTCCACAGTATTTTTTTTCCAGAGAATAAGTCATCTGTGTACCAAATTTGGTTGAAATTGCTCGAGGCATTCCAGAGTTTTGCTGGAACATACATACATACACACACATTTATATAGATAGATAGAAGATTGCTGCTGTTGTGCTTCTCTCCTGCGACTTCATCACTGTACGGTGTCAGGTTCTGGATAGTTGCCATTCAGAGTCACTTACTAATCTATAGTAAGATGGATTGAAAACATGTTCATTTAAAAAAAGTTTTATTACTGAGAAACAGGTCAGTCTTTGAGATGTGTAGAGAAATTGATGGAGTTTTCATCCTACCTCTCCGACCGGTCGCAATTTGTGTTGACAGGAGGGCAGAGATTGACTTCGAGGCCCCTCACATGTGGGGTGCCTCAGGGGTCGGTCCTCTCGCCCCTCCTGTTCAACACCTATATGAAGCCGCTGGGTGAGATCATCCATGGTTTTGGGGTGGAGTACCATCAGTACGCTGATGATACTCAGCTATACATCTCCACCCCTAACCACCCCAACGATGCCGTTGAAGTGATGTCCCGGTGTCTGGAGGCCATACAAGTCTGGATGGGGAGGAACAAGCTCCAATTCAACCCGTCCAAGACCGATGGCTGTGGTTTCCAGCGTCCTGATATAGCCAGTTAGTTCCATCTCTGGCTATCGGGGGCGAGTCATTAGCCCCCGTGGAAAGGGCTCGCAACTTGGGCGTCCTCCTGGACTCTCGGCTGTCCCTGGATGACCAGGTGACAGCCGTGGCCAGGGGGGCCTTCTATCAGGTTTACCTGATACGCCAGTTGCGCCCCTTTCTAGATCGGGATGCCCTACGCACGGTCACTCAAGCCCTCGTTATCTCCCGCCTGGACTACTGTAATGCTCTCTACATGGGGCTCCCCTTGAGGTGCACCCGGAGACTCCAGCTGGTACAGAATGCGGCCATGCGGGGGATTCTGGGAGCCTCAGGGTACTCCCGTATAACACCTCTCCTGCGCGAGCTGCACTGGCTGCCTGTGGTCTTCCGGGTGCACTTCAAGGTGTTGGTAACCATCTTCAAAGCGCTCCATGGCATGGGTCCTGGTTATTTGCGAGACCGCCTCCTACCACACACCTCCCTCCGTCCTGTCCGCTCCCACAGGGAGAGCCTCCTCAGGGTGCCGTTCACCGGTCAATGCCGGCTGGCGATTCCCAGGAGTAGGGCCTTCTCTGTGGCGGGTCTGGCCCTTTGGAACAACCTACCCCCCGATCTTCGCACCATCATTGACCTACGCCTATTCCGTCGGATGCTCAAAGCGCATTTCTTCCACCTGGCCGGCCTGATATAGATTAATTGGTTTAATTTTAAATTTAATATTTAATTGTTTTAACTATTTTAGCATAGATTTAATTATTTAATTCGGTTTTATATTGTACATATTTGTTGTGGTTTTATCTTTTCTGTGCACCACCCTGAGTCCTACCTCGGAGAATAGGGCAGTATATAAATTGAATAAAATAAATAAAAATAAATAAATAGTCACATACTGTATGTGCTAGGACAGTGGTGGCGAACCTATGGCACCTCGGAGAATAGGGCAGTATATAAATTGAATAAAATAAATAAAAATAAATAAATAGTCACATACTGTATGTGCTAGGACAGTGGTGGCGAACCTATGCCACAGGTGACATGCGGAATCATTTCTTAGGGCACGCGAGGCGTTGCCCTGTGAGCTCCAGTGCGCATGTGTGCGGTGGCCAGCTGATTTAGGCTTTCTTTTTGTGGCCGTTTTTTGCCCTCTGGAGGCTTCAGGGAAGCTCCTAAAGCCTCTGGAGGGGGGGGGAGCCTCTGGAGCCTGGGGAGGGCGAAAATAGCACACCAAAAGTAGGGGTCACGGACATTGCATTATGGGTGTGGTACACCCATGCATGATCCCCCCTGCACTCCCCCCACTTTTGGCACGCAAGCCAAAAAAGGTTAGCCATCACTGTGCTAGGATCTCCAAGCACTTCTTGGGTGCATTAAATGAAGACACTTTCCTAAAGAAAGCAAATGCTGGCATATGGATCTTGCAAGTGGAGAACTGGATGTGTTGAGAGAGGAAACATCTGTAATTTGGGAAGCGTGAGTGGAAATGAATTTAATTCATTTTGTTATTGTTAGTAAGGCCAGAGCTCAGACCTTGATATAAGTTTGATATCTTCTGTCAGACCTTACCCAGAGGACCCATTTACTGTAATTATTAACACTGAATAAAGATCCCACTGTCAAATCATTTTAACAAGGAAGACCTTGCACAGTTAATTCAGTGCCTTACAAAGACATTGGTACTAATAACGAAGTGGTGTGATAGGAATAAGTTTTTCTTATTCCTTAACTTTCCATTCTATTTTAGAGCAGCATTTCTCAGTCTCAGCAATTTTCAGATGTGTGGGCTTCATGTCCTAGAATTACCTAGCCAGTTTGATGGCCAACATTTTAGAATCTTCTTTTATAAAGGATTACTTCTGAACTTTGTTAGGAACAAAATTAATAATTTGGAAATAAAATACAATTGCTTTGTTTTCTCCACCATATGAGCCCCCAAGTAAGACTGCTGGATATCCTTCTAATCATTATTGCCAAAAATTAATTTCTTCCCATTCTGAAGGTGGGGAAATGTTACAATTTTGTATGGTGTAAAGGCAAACTATTGAATTATATTGAGGAAGTCTAGACTGAAGGTCTTTCGCAACCATGAAAATTCACTAGATAATAAATACCCATAATTTTCCATAATATACAGACTACTAAGATCTGATTGTCCCACAAAGATAATATGAGGAAAACGTAAAGTAAAGACATGTTCACTGTATATGATAAAATATCACATGCCTAATATGTGAATGAGAATCAGTTTGGTGTTAGTGATTAAGGCACCAGGTTAGAAAATGGGAAACCATGAGTTCAAGTCTTGCCTTAAGGACAAACCCAGGTAGGTGATCTTGGGGCAGTCACTTCTTTCAGTCTGGGGAGGAGGCAATGGCAAACTATTTCTAAAATGTTGCCAACCCCCCCCCAAACCTGTAGAGATTTGTATAGGCAATCTGAAGGAGTCAACAAAGATTTGAATACACCAGGGGTCTGCAAAGTCGGCTCTTTTAAGACTGGTGGACTTCAACTCCCAGAGTTCTGGGAGTTGAGGTCCACCAGTCTTAAAAGAACCGACTTTGCAGACCCCTGGAATACACCAACAATTAAAAAATATATATCTAAATATCCAATATGTAATGAGTTTCGCCTTCTATTTCTCTTCACAGAAATGGTTCTGTTTTATTTTCTTTGTTTGCTCATCACCTCATATATTCTAGACAGTATCAGTAAATAATAAGTACATGTGATAATCCCGTATCACAGATTACATGTTCCATTTCTGCCCAGAGTTAGTCACTAAGAGTAACCATTAAGGCATACCACAGCTTTCTAGAATGCTTGGATCCTTCCCAAACATTCTCAAGGGCTTTACGTGCATATTTTCCTGAAGTGTTTATGACTGCGTGTTTCTTCTGAATGCTTGCTTAAGCGTTCTAAGATTAAGTTAGTTTTAGACAGTCCTTCCTTAATATTAAGAAAGGTTTGTATCCACATCTTTATTCTGCAGCAAATCTCAGTTGACCAGCTTTTGTTCATAACAATTTTGGCTGTATATGGAAAATGAAGTTAAAGCCATCTATGTGCCAATTACACTTCTCTATTTTCCCCTTGTTTTGTTTAGACCAGATGAACACAGCAATACAGAGAATCTAAAAGCTACATATTTGACATGTGAATGGACACTGTGCTCTAGGACTCTAACCGTAACCCCAACCCATATTATATACCTAAGTTATTTGTGAGTTGCTTCTGAAATTTGTAGACCTCCTATGTTGTTAATATTAGGGAATTAATGTCATAACCAACAAATCCAAGGTAAATTTAATCATGACCATTAGATGAGAGAGGAAAATCATACAGAAATGTGCTATAAACTATCACTTGTATTGTTTTCCATGTTTTATGAACCCAACTGATTTTTCTAGTGTGGTTTATGAATGTTTGTCAGTTGCTTCTAACCACAAAATGAGTCAGAAGCATTATTTTTTCTTTAAAAAAAAAACTATAAATTAAACTATACCATGATATGTGAATCCATCATATATCAGAGTATGCATACTTTTGCATGGAAAAGAAAGATTTTATATTATATGGTTTAGAAAGTGTTATTATCAAACATCAATTAAATATGAACACATTTAATACCACATGATTTAAGAAATAATAATGAGCCCAAACAGAGGCATTCAGAGCAAATTAAACACTTCATTTATTGATGTACTTTGCTATATTGGCCCTCTGAATATGCTATTAGACTTTATAATTTGCTTGTAATTGGATAGTTACATTTTATTAAAATTAGGCTCTTTTATGTATAAATGTACAGAATCGGTACATTTCATCCTTCCCACCTCGGAAGGATAGAAGGCTGAGTCAACCTTGAGCTTGGTGAGATTTGAACTGCGAAATTGCAGGGAGCCGGCAGTCAGCAGAAGTAGTCAGCAATACTGAGCTCTAACCACTGCAGTTCATAATAAAGGAAAAAAGTAAGGATATCATTTCCAGAGATATGACTCCCACAAATGTTTAAGCAGAAATTCAAACATTTCTAACAATCATTTCTAAAGTGGAGAATAAGTCAATTGGTGTAGTGGTTAGGGCATCAGGCTTAAAACATAGAAACACAGAACACAATTGTTCTGTATTTAGTACAAAGCCAGCTGGATGACCTTTGGCCAGTCATTTGCTTTCAGCATTAGGAAGAAGGAAGTCATGCCAAGAGGACTGCAGGGACTTCTCCAGGCAGTGGTCACGAGTCAACATTGATTCATAAGCACAAAAGGGGGGGGGGGGGGAGTGACTAATTAGCTCAATCATTCAAGTCTCTATGTCTTTAATTTTCTCACTCATTCAGGATTATTCCCTTAGAGTCTCTTTCTCTTCATCCTTCTTCCCACAAGAGCCACTCATTCATCTTGCTCTCACTTTTACATATTGTTCTGATCTAGGCTTCCTGATACAGTAAAAATCATACGTTTAGTCCCAAAAACCCTCTGATATGCTGATAAGCATCCACCATTATCTTCCTTGAAATGCTGCCGAAGACTTAATTGGCAATTAGCTTGGCAAGGCCACATGGAGCAAAGAGTCAAAACAGAGCTTCAGAAGGTAAACTGACCAGCATGAACAAAGTAGCTTCCTGCAAAAGCTCATGTGCCTTTGCTCCTCCTTTATGCCCTATGGGAGGGGCCAATCACCTCCAAGCCTTACTCCCGAGTCGTCCCTTCTGTCTTAACTGTTCTTGCCTTCTGGCAGCTCTGCGCATGCGCACACTGGGAACAGGGGGAGCCTGTTCTCTACCTCATTGATGTCCAACTCTGCAGGCTCTGAAGGCTCCCAGATGGGCCTGGTCCCCTCTCTGCCTCCAATGCAGAACCCTCGTCTGAGCCTTCCCCAGACTCCAGGATTGGCCATTTTCCTCCCCAACCTCCTCACGGTCCGACTCTGCTGCCAGCTCCGCAGGCTGCGGATGGACCACAACACATATATTGAGCATATCTGTCTTGTGCATCTTATGGATTTACAGTTCGAGTCTCATCGGCTCAAGGTTGACCCAGCCTTCCAGACTTCTGAGGTTGGTAAAATGAGGAGCCAATATGCTGATTCTGTAAACCACTTAGAGAGGACTGTAAAGCGTTTTGAAGCGGTATATAAGTCTAAATGCTATTGCTGTTGCTACTTCCAAATTGAACCTGGAACCTATTTGTGTAAAGATGTTCAGCCACTGAGCAAAGGCCCTACCTCTCACTCTTGGAGCACTGACTCATTCCTTTTCCCATCAACCTCTTGGCATATCGTATTTTATTAACTAATCATCACATTAAACTGATGATCTATTTTTTCCTGTTTCATTCATAAACAGCAAAAGCCAATACAGTACTTTTAGCCATGCGTATGAAGGATGAGACTGTTCCACGTAAAAGTGCTAGACTAGACACTTGCCAAAGAAATACAATGCCAGGACTTATTTTTCCCCTTTGTAAATCACCCGGAGTAGTGATAGATTGAGGAGCCTCTATATATCATAAATAAATGAAATAGGCTTGAAACTACTCATTCAGCCTAGTTTAAAACCATTCATGCTAATTTGGAAGGGGACGTAGGAACTTATCCTAGGAAATCCTTGTACAGTACTTTTTTTAAATTGAAAACATTACTTCAGGATTTGAGAGCAACTACTATGTAGAAGTTTTTCTCTTTCTCTCTACTTTGAACTGTTTTCTGCATTCTGCTCAAACAGTCATGACTTGGATAAATAGATCTTGAAATGGATGTATGTGGGAAGAATTTTATATTACTTGCTTGGGTTTGGCAGATAGAATTTTGCAGAGCAGCAGCAGATTATTGCTGATTCTTTCAAAGAGGATATGGCAGAAGTTACAATAGGCTGCATATATTTATAGAAGAGCAGAATTGAATTTATTGGAGATGGAAATTGAAAAATGAAAATGTGTTGTGTATTCACTAAAACAGGCCTGCACCTCAATATTGCATTTGCCCAAGAAGAAACAACTCTGAATTTAAGATAACTCACCCCCTCATCCGACATTAAAAAAAAAAGATTGTACCAAAAAAATTTCAGTATAGATAAGAATCCTCTGTAATGCCCAGCTTCCCTATCTTGCTTGCATAGTATTTCTAAATTTCCTTTCTCCCTGCCCCCAGAGCAGTGGTGGGATTCAGCCAGTTTGCACCTATTCGGGAGAACCGGTTGTTAACCTTCTAAGCAGTTGGGAGAACCGGTTGTTGGAAGAAATCTTATTTTGGTTTTTTCCACTTTACAGTGGAAATCCTGTTAGGAAGACAGAAAGGAAACATTCTGGTGTTGTTCCTAGCCTAATCTTTAATGCCCTGCTTACAGACACTATCTCTCTGGTTAACCCTTATTACAATGTAACAGCTAAGGCAGGGATGTCCAAACTTGGGAACTTTAAGACTTGTGGACTTCAACTCCCAAGCTATGCTGGCTGGGGAATTCTGGGAGTTGAAGTCCACAAGTCTTAAAGTTCCCAAGTTTGGACATCCCTGAGCTAAGGTGAAGCGCCCATCAACCTAAGTGATGTTGAGTTGGCCATGCCTACATGGTCACATGACCACTGAGCCACGCCTATCCAGCTGGTCATTAGAGCAGAAAACCTGTTGTTAAATTATTTGAATCCCACCACTGCCCCAGAGTAAATACCTTGGTGAAACATACACATGTATTTACGTGCATATGTGTATTATCATCATAATCAGTCCAAAATCAATCTATGCCAGGAAGGTTTTTCTAAAGATTATAGACTGTATTCTGGTCCAAGGTTAGTTGGTAGGTGGGAGTTTTTCAGCTGTGTTTAATTGTATTGACAATTATTTCAGCTTTTGTTTTCATTATGTTTTGTTTTAGATTGCCACTGTGAGTACTTTTGTGGGTGAAAAGATACAATGTGAATAAACTTAATTTAATATTTTAACTATTGTAGTATTCTTCGTTGACAGAATAGTGCAATCTAAAAATTATCAATAAATGCCTAACAGTCAGTTTGAAATATGACAAGTTTATTGGTCTTCAGATGGCAAAAAAATTATGTCTATGCATTGGAAAGAATGAGGCTGGTGAAATATAGCTATGTTAGGAATATCATATTTGAACTTTCTACAGAGACCACAATCTGAAGAGGTTGGTAACCATGGATCTCTATCAATATTTCCTAACTCATATCGCACTGCTTTATTAGATATATATATATATACAAAATTAATGCAGTATAACTTTGTAATAATACATAGTGAATATACAATATGAGCATCATTATATATTACAATATAATATACATACTACTTGTCACCTCTACTGAGTAGCTATTTATAAGCTATGTTTCCAAATAAAATCTGTCTTCTACATATGTTAAAACTGCCTGCCTGTAAACATCTCAACTTCTTATTACATGAGAAACTGACCTTGAAAACTCTCTTAAATTTTAGTAGCAATTAGGCTGTTGATTTTTGGTGGGAGCTTAAACCAGCAACCTATCAACCCTAATACTAATATTCAAACGCATTTAGTAGCAATTACTAGATCTGCATAAATTCTCATAGCCACTAGAGGGAAATAAAGATGTACCCAAATCCGTGTTCCATCTAGTGGCCATTTAGAAATTTATAATCCATCTCTGATAGCCCTTACCCTGATAATCGAAAGTGCAAGCTCAAACAGCTTTAGAATTGATAATGATAATGCTGAAGTGGTGGACAGCTTCTGCCTTTTACGATTTACCATCAACTGTAAAGTTGCTATCAGTAAATATGTTGCTGACTAAAAGTCTATGGAGATTTTCAGTCATCCAGGTCATGTTTGTTCCAAAGGTGCTTTTTTCAGGGGGCAACTGGACTTTCTTTCTTTTTTCTTTGAAGACATTTCACTTCTCATTCAAGAAGCTTCTTCAGCTGTAACTGGATGGTGGTGAATGGAAGGATTTATATTCCTTGCAGACAGCGGAGCTAGAAAAAAGCCTCCTGGAAAAAAGCACCTTGGGACAACCATGACGTGGATGGCTGAGAATCTCCATAGACTTTTAGCTATGCACTTTGGGATAAACACCCTTTAAATAGTGCAGGAGTATGAATAGATTTTCCAGAAAAATGGCAGATTACAGAAATAGATTAATTGCACTTCAGTTTGATATGCAGACACATCCCCATCAGCTGTGCCTGTCTTCAACAGGAAAGGGACACGGTACAAAACATGCTGTAGCCAAGAAAGCTCCACACCCATTTGCACTACTCAGGTGACCCTGAGAACACAGATAAACCTTCAAGTGGCCTCAACGACTGTCTAAAAGAATGCAAATGACCAGTTATCTGCCAGGAATATAAATCTTTCCATTTGCCACCATTCAGTCAGAACTGAAGAAACTTCTTGGATGAGAAGCGAAATGTCTTCAAATAAAAAAATAAGGAAGTCCAGTTGTCTCCTGAAAAAAAGCATCTTTGCAGAGTAGCACTTGGTAAGGCAGCCATGAAAATACATTCAAATGTTATGATGTGTCTATATTAACAAAGTTCAAAATCACACAAGCCATGGCATTTTCTATATATTTTCCATATACTATATGGAAGCAAAAATAGGGCTTTGGAGAAGCAATTTAGGAAAGGTGTTGGTGCTTTTGAACTTTGGTTTTGAGAAGATTCCTGAGAATACCATGGACTGACAAGAAAACACAAATGGGTTATCAAGCAAATCAGTGTTCTCACTCAAGCCACAAATGATCAGACTCAAATTGTCTTACTTTATACACATTATGCTAAGACATTGCTCTTTAGAGAAGGCTCCAATGCTGGAAAAAGGTGGGAGAAACAGAAGAGGATGACCAGAAGCAAAGTGGATTGAACTCAGTTACAGGGCAGTGAGTGTATTATTGGGAGACCTAAAAGGCCAGGTGAGGGAAGAAAATTTATCTATGTGATTACTAGGAGTGGACAATGGTTTGATTACCCATAATTAATGTCTGCCAGCTCTAACTCCCATGATCCAGATCTCAGAACAAGGCTTCACATCAGAAAGAAGCCAAGCCATCCATTCTATTAGGGATCCCAGGGACCAGAAAACAAGATCAACATTCTTCTCTTCATTCTTATTTCTTTGATTGCTCAAGTGTCCAAACCAGAGGTTGTATTCAGCAGGTTCTGACCAGTTCTGGAGAACTGGTAGCAGAAATTTTGAGTAGTTCGGAGAACTGGTAAATACCACCTCTGGCTGGCCCCACCCCATCTAAAATGGGGATTTTGCAGTAACCTTCCCCTGGAGTGGGGAGGGAATGGAGATTTTACAGCATCCTTCCCCTGCCACTAAGCCATGCTACACCCAACAAGCCACACCCACAGAACCAGTAATAAAAAAAATTGAATCCCACTACTGGTCCACATACTTCAAATAACATATGAGGTCAATTTCAACCAAACATATATTACTACCTTGTTAAAGAAACAACCAAAAGAAACAATATGATCCTCTCCCCCCAAAAAGGAAAAAGAAAATCCTTTAAAAATCTTTGAACTTCAACTTTTGGGGAAAGGGCATTTTGGTCAGATAAACAATATTAAACCAAATTTCAGGACAATTGCTTATTTAGTCCTAATTTACTTATCTGTTTCACTGTCTGGCCATTTTGATAGAGTGGAGCAGGCAGCCTAACTGAATGATCTAGAATCAGTTTCATGCTTTTCTTCATTTTCTCCCAGCCTTTTGGGCCATCATAATCCTGGCCCTTCCCAGTAACAATTCCTTTTTAGCTAACTCAGGTGACGACCTTCACTTCACTATCAAAATCAGAGAAAATCCTGGACAGGAGTTAAAAAGCAGTGTGGCAAAAATGAAAATCTCTACTCTACATCAGAAAAGCCCTTGGCTGGTATAATTGGAAAGGTTTCAAAAACATGAATTTTCTAAATTAGCAAACTGCTGTCCTGAACTGATATAATAAGGCCCTTGATTCAGAAGCACAACTGTCAACTAAAATTTGCAATCTGATCGCAACTTTTGCAACTGAATGGTTGAATCCCCCCCCCCCCCTCCCTTCACTTCTGGTATTTTTTGATTGTCTGTCACATTTTAGGCTTCCTGATTTTGGGATAAGCAGAGTGGGATACTGGGGCCCCAAGTATCAACCAGGATAAAGAGCAGTTTCTTCTACATCGTATTATTTTCGTTCTATTATATGTGGAAGGAATATGATGCTGCAGGCATTTAATCAGAAAATGGAAATTTTTCCTTCTTATCTCCGGAATGGACCCCCATATGCAGTGGATAAAAAAAAAATGGGCCTTAAATGTAAAGAGACTCTCATTAATTGATTTAGGCTTTATGAATCCTGTTGTTTAATTTTAAACTTTATAAAACGCAGTGGCAATTATTTTTGGTATATATGTGTGTGTGAATGAAAGGTTTGAAATGTTTAACATTATTTGAAATGAAAATATGGTTCATGTTTCTCATATTGCATTAAGATGGATGAATGGATGTATGGATGTGTGGGTGAGGATAGATGATAGACATCACTGGTGAAATTCACTTTTTTTTTAATATTGGCCCTATGGGTGTGGCTTGATGGGCATGGCAGGGGAAGGATATTGCAAAATCTCCATTCCCACCCCACTCTGGGGCCAGCCAGAGGTTATATTTGCCGGTTTTCAGCTACCGGTTCTCTAGAACCTGTCAGAACCTGCTGAATTTCACCCCTTGTAGAGATGGATAGAGATTAGATTAGATTAGATTAGATTAGATTAATAGATAGACAGACAGACAAACAGACAGATGGATAGAAAGTTGTACTCAGATATGAACACTGCATTCCCAAAGTTTTAAAACCTTGTGTTTGGGCTTTCAATCACAGATTCATTTCAGATGCAGGCAAGTGTTTTGAAGGGCACTTTGTAATGGCTTTATCCAGATTCAGATTATTTGTAATCCAGAGGGAAAGCGCACATTCTCAGCAAGGCAAGGAGAAAACATATCTGAGCACAAATCAAAAGAATGATTATGGTATGCGTGCTGTGTACCCATTACTGAATCCCCAAGGCTCTCTCTGTTTCTTAAGGCACTTTTTCTTCTGCTGCCTCTGGCTGGAACGGGGTGTAAACTCAGCAATGAATAAGAATGGTTAAAATGGAGAACATAAAAAGATGTGACATTCCTGAAGGAACCCATGTTTCAAACTTAGATTCAAGTGAAAGCTACTAAAGGAACACCTCCCAGTGGTCTCCAGTAGACTTTTTATCAGTTTGTCAGTGGTGTGTAAATCCCATTGCCATGAATGTTTCTTTGATCCTTCTTCATTCCCAGATTGCTTTCCATTCAAGATGACTCTTGTTCAAAACCTTTCATTTTCTGTCTCTTGCACTTCCTGTCAAACTGCTGCATACAACAACATGTTTAACCTAGTTACAGAATTAATACATTGTCTGGGTTTGGACTATACATTGAACCATCAAATAACCAGAGGGGTAGTTTGTACTATACACAAAGTCACACCACACCTCTTAAAATTTAACTGAGAACAAACTTAACACATTCTGTGAACACAATTGCTATGTCTTTGCCTGATTTATCTTAAGCCAGGGGTCTGCAAAGTTGGCTCTTTTAAGACTGGTGGACTTCAACTCCCAGAATTCCCCAGCCAGCATGGCTTAAGACCCCTGGCTTAAGTAATCACAACCTCTAATTCTGTTGGAAAATAGTTGAACACAAAACCTTTCTTCACTTCAGCTAGAAATAGATTCCTTCCTTCCTTCCTTCCTTCCTTCCTTCCTTCCTTCCTTCCTTCCTTCCTTCCTTCCTTCCTTCCGAACTAAATACAATTTTAAAAGTGATCCACTAATTGCATATACTCACCATTCTTATTTTCATCTCAGTTTGGCAGGACTTTGTGATGGAGAAACATTTATTTCAAGGACCTTTATTACCCATTCAACCACTGGCAAATGAGAAGAAAATTAAGGATATCAATGAATGAAACATCTCTCACTTACTTTATTGTTTTGGATCACAATGAATGTCCAGCCATTATATGGCTTCTTTGATTTTGTCTTAGCATGTGTGAGCTAAGCCTCTGAATAAACTGTTGGTTCTTCTAGTTCATCTTTCTCTACAATGATGAGTAGTAGTTCTTCAGAGCTTCCAATTACAATTTTGGCATCTTCAGTAATTCAACTTAGGCCCACCAATATGCCAGTTCTTTATATATGCATATGCATACATACGTACACACACTTGAATTTCTGGGGGATAGGGATATTTGGTCACCATAAACTTCCTTCTCCATCCAGAGTTGTTAAAATACAGCTTTAGTTCAATAGTATAGTATAGTATAGTATAGTATAGTATAGTATAGTATAGTATAGTATAGTATAGTATAGTATAGTATAGTATAGTATAGTAGTGCAGTGCAGTGCAGTGCAGTGCAGTGCAATGCAATGCAATGCAATGCAATACAATACAATACAATAATACAGTACAGTACAGTACATATATGTATCCTCCAGAAATGCAAGTGTTGACTATACCACCATTCTTCAGAGCTGTGGTCAGTGAAAGGCAGAGTCGCCGTGTACGGAAACTGTTACACATGTCTAGATACTCTTGTCCTTCTCTTAATGGCACTTTGATATTTCAGGTTTTCTATGACCTGTCTAGATCAACTGCTATTTTGACATTAAAGAAACAACTAAAAGGGAACCGACCGTATGACCTTCCACAGAAAAGCCTTTTGAGGGTTCTAAGTCCAAAATGATCTATTTTATCAGCCAAGCTCATCAGCTTTTTAATAACAGCCTAGTGTAAACATTTGGCATCAGCTGCTTTCAAGTTTCCCTTTGTTTAGGCGCAAATGTTTCAATTCCGTGCCTTGTGTACACTGCCTGTTAAAAAGATAAATGATACAAGGGACATTTTACATTATCAGTTGTGGTAGAGGTTATACCAGTTTTTATCTGATTTTCTTTTATTAGGAATGGTAAAGTGCTCTGTCATAAAATTCATTCTAGTACAGATTTCTAAGTACGTTTTTTTCTCAATTTAAAATCTATTAGAAGATCATTCACTTTGTCTAAAATTTCTACAGATCCAAAACTAGAAAGAATATATCCTGACAATTGCATTTATTATAATTTGCTTCCATTTTCCTTGACTAATTTATAAATATGAATTTTATTTTGGTGTGCATTTAGAAAAGAATTCTAAGCATCTCATGCAAATCTTTTACAGAGCTGCTAGTTATGATTATGTCTGAAAACCTTTCCCTGCCAATAGCTACTCACATAAGTTGGGCCTAACAGCTGCTTCCCATATTTTATTTGAAAGATATCAGAATGGCTCCCAAGAGTGACTTCTCTATCCACTAAGATGTGCAAATGTCATGCAGGAATTTAATTATTAACTTGGATATATCACCTGCCCTGTCCCCAAGGTTTGGTCTGGGTATCAGTAAGAGGATGCATGTATTTTAAAGAGGACTACAATAACCACAGACTATTATGATCTCTTGTTTGAATCTGCACAAAGGGCAGGAAAATACTTTATTCTGAGAGCAAAGTTATACAGATAATGCCCAACATTTTAAACCAAAAGCAGAGGATTATGTAGAATTGGCAGATTTACAGAATAATAGAGCTGGAAAGTACCTTGAAGGTTTTCTAATCCAACCCTCTGCTCAAGCAGGAGACCCTATACATTTTCTCCTGCTTGAGCAGGAAAGCCTATACAGTCTATTAACATTTTGATTCACAGAATTGGGCTCATAAGGTCTTTTCTACCAGATTGGTGAGAAATGTTTGACTTCAGGAGGGACAAATTATGAATGCCATTATAGAGAATCAACAGAGATACTCACTAACAATTATTTGAAGCTTCACTCCTAATAGGAATAGGTGTGTGACTTTTTCTAATAAAAGAATATTGTCTCTTTTCCAAGCTGATGACTATTGTCTTTGGAATCTCCTTCCTCAGATGCTGATTAGCATGTAAACTATGTTTGATGTTTTCAGACACATTCCATGTCCTGATATATGTATAAGTGTGACAAGATGCATATATATGTTTGTGTGTGTGTGTTAGGTTTTTTGAGTTGATCAATAAATAAATCAGGGAGACTAGGATAGATCTATTTTGAGCTATTTAGCTCTCATCAGCTAGCCATACCCTTACTGGGATTCGAACCAGGGAAGTATTACATGTGAGGCAGCCGCAATTGCCTCTAGACTACTGGCTCTTATCCTGATCAGCTGAGACAGGAGGATAAGTATATGCTTGTGTCACAACACCCTGTTAAGCCCCAATTAAGGGAGGAAGCATACTGCTTTCCTTTTCTGCCTTTTGGCTCATCACCAGAGACCATCTAGACAGAAAGCGATTAGTTTCGTTGTGTCTTTTTTTTTTACATGAGAGCTAAATAGCTCGAAATAGATCTATCCTAGTCTCCCTTGTTTATTTATTTATCATCTCAAAACCTAATACACATGTAAAAAAAAGACTGAATATGTATTCACTGGAAGTATTCTCTGTGCACACCTGGCATTCAGATCAGCTGCATGTATCTTGCAAACGATGTAATTGCTCTTAGAAAATAGGTTTCTTTCATTCTAAGTTGCCTTTTAAAGCTCCTCTTACACACATAAACACACACACATTAAATATAAGTTTATACAGGTAATCCTCAACTTACAACAGTTCATTTAGTGACTGTTCAAAGTTACAATGACACTGAAAAAAATGAATTATGACCATTTTTAATAGATACAACATTTGCAGCATTCCCTATTGTCATGTGATCAGAATCCAGAAGCTTGGCATCTGGTTCATACTTATGACAGTTGCAGTGTTCCTGGATCATGTGATCACTTTTTGCAACCTTCTGACAAGGAAAGCCAACGGGGAAGCCAGATTCACTTAACAACCAGGTTACTAACTTAACAACTGTGGCAAGAAAGGTCGTGAAATGGGACAAATATCTCTTAACAAATGTCTCACTTAACAACAGAAATTTTGCATGCCATAAAAAAAGATTTGGCTTGGGGGATTTTTTCAGTAGATAGAGATACAGAGTAATTTCTGTAACAGAATCAAGTAAGTGTGTGTGTGTGTGTGTGTGTGAAAGAGAGAGAGAGAGAGAGAGAGAGGTGAGTAAAGAATGAGAACATGAAGTTGGCATCCACAACCATATGATCAAACCCTTGCTCTCTTTTACCTGCCTATCACACACTTTCAAAAAGGACTAGATACACCATAACCCTTTCAGTCATTGTTTCAAAGGTTCCCAGATTCCTCAATGCCCTCAAAAACAGCAGAACTTCTAGTGTACTTGGAAAGTTCTTTAAAATCCAGAGATATATTCAGAGGCATCTGCCTTGAAACTATCCCATACTGAACTGTATAGCACAGTTCATACAGTACACACACGTCAAGGTATAATACAGCCAAACATCACGGCCAGTTTTACACTGTTTTGTATGCTTTATGAGAGGTTTTGTGTCAATTACACAAGATTCATGGGTCCTGGAGTTTGGATGCATTCTGGAAGTTTGAAGCACCTTGGTTCAAAAATTCTTGCCCTGTGATGCACCATTTTGCCCAATTAAAGATCAGAGACACGAGAGGTTCAGTAATGTATAGAAGATGTGGCTTAGAAAATGTGGTTGCAGTCACTATCTTGAGTTTTTGACTCTATGCTTCCAAATGCCTCTGAACAGATTCTCTTTATTCATTAGAAATAATTGCATTGACTCTATTTGTTTGGGTTTGGGCTCACCTGTGAACCAATTCGGGAAAACTAGCACAGTTTGCTGAATGCCTGGTACATTGCTGGAGAATCTGTTTGCTTTCTTTCTCCTCCAGTTCTTCCAAATTGAGGACTTATTGATGAACAGATCTGGGCATTTCAGTCTTTATAGTCCTCTTGCACACCTCCTTATTCTGAGACCTTGCAGTTAACACAACTCTGGAGCCGCATGTGGCTTTTTCATTCCTCTGCTGCAGCTCCCTGTCATTGGTTGGCGCCACAATTGATAGGGCTTTCAGTTAGGACAAGTAGAGGAAAAAGGATGCCATGCTAGGAGGAGACTCTATGGTGGGGGAACTGGACTTCTGGTTGGCTCCACAATTAAACGGGGGAGGGGGAGGCTTTCGTTTAGGACCTTTATGGCTCTTTGAGTGTTTAAGTTTGCTGACCCTTGCTGAAAGCAACATCAGCATTGAGCAATATCATTCCATGTTAAGCCTTTTCTGCTGTTGCCTCGCTCTATGGAATATCTTGCTGCTTGAGGTGGTATCTTGGCCCTACTCTTTTGGCATTCTAGAAGAGTGTTAAAACCTATCTCTGCCAGTTGGTTTGGATTCCTGACAGGGGCGCTGATGTTGGAAGTGGCTAGTGGATTAATAAGGAAGATGCCACCATTATAATGTTCTTTCTGGTGCTTTCTTATTTAGATATCTAATATTGTTAGTATTTTAATATTTTTATGTTTATGATTTTAATTATAAGCCACCCAGAGTCATTTTGCAGAATGAGGCATGTAGCTTAGAAATGAAATAAAATAAATACATAATGGCATAGTTTTTTTTAACCCTGATTTTCTTAATTTTGGTTATTGATCCTGAACAAACCAACATCTAGTTGATTCAATACTCCTCTGTTCTCTCCTAGCTTAAGTTTGCACTTTTGAATCGAGATAGTTTCTGTTTTGTGTTATTCTGTTTTTGTTACAGTTTTTATTCTCATCTGTGTAACTGAAGTTATTGTAGAACGACGGATGTGATATCAGAATGTTTGGATGAAATGCTGTTGAAAGTTTGCCCCTCCTATGAATGGCTTTTTGGAAATAGAGCTTTGAAGTGATGTTAAATATATGTGAATGTGGAAAACAGTGTGTGTGATTGTAGATGACTGCTGAGGAAAGTCTACAGGGACTGTCCATTGTTAGTGCAGCAAAAGCAAGACCTTCATCTAATAATGTTCTGCATAAGTGAAAAGGTACATAATTTAAAGGAACCCAGAGATTGGCTTAATAGATTCAGTCTTTCCCCATGGTATTTTATTGTTTATAGAAGGAAGATCAAAACACAGACTCATCTCCTGTTTTGTTTCCTCTCCTTTAAGGTTAGGCAACATCCAGAAGATCCTAATTTTGGAGGTAAAGTTTACTGATTTGGATTCATGTGTTATGCTAAACTGCAATGGAGTAAGTTTGATTGTAACTTAAGCATGCAATGGAAACTGAGGTCTTGTCATTTGTTAATTCTGATTTATGGCTTAGGATGTTGGGCAAACCCAGCCAATTTTGGTTTATTCATTAGGGTAAACAGATCTTGGAACAAAGGATTATTTCAGACTACAGTGGTGAATTTATAGTCTAATCTTGCCTTTTTTGTGGCGCTGAAAGCAGTATACATAGTTAGCCTCCTATTTTCATAAGTGTGTGACATAGCTCAGTAAAATAATAATAATAATAATAATAAATTTTATTTCTAACCCGCTCTCTCTCCCCAGTGTGTTTTTAATTTTTGACGGAAGGAGCGGAGGTCCGTGGTTGTTCTAATGTCGGGGGGAAGGTCGTTCCAGAGGGCTGGGCCCGCCACAGAGAAGGCCCTTCCCCTGGGCGTCGCCCGGTGACAAAGTCTAGTGGACGGCACCCGGAGAAGTCCCTCTCTGTGGGAGCGAATCGGCCATGAGGATGTATGGGGCAGGAGTGATACAGGCTTTATCATGACTTGAACTTTCTTTGAGGCTTTCTACTCAAAACATAGGCTATAAGGCTGTGTTTATACAACACATTAAACCACAAATGAGATGTCTACATTTTATCCCTCATGGAAGGGAGGGAGGGAGGAATTTTTTTATGGCATGCACTAATCATGTTCTTGAACCACATAAAATTCCTTCTTTTACACTGCTGCCTTAACTGATACAAAATAATCTTACAGGCCATTATAGAGAGTCTCAGGTCTAGTCAAAAATGGTAAATGAACTATCTTATTAAAATAAATGAAAAACATAAAACGTATGAAGAAGGGTTGCAGAATTTGGGTTTGGCTAGTTTACACAAAAGAACAACTAGGAGGGATATGATAGCAGTATTCCAGTATTTGAGAGCCTAACACAAAGAGGTGGTGTTCAATTTATTTTCCAAAGCACCAGAGGACAAAAAACAATGGATGGAAGCTAATCAAGGAGAGAAGCAACCTAGAATTAAGGAGAAATTTCCTAACAGTGAGGACAATTAACCAGTGGAACAGCTTGCCTTCAGACATTGTGGGTGCTTCGTCACTGGAGGTTTTAAAGAAGAGACTGGACAGTCACTTCTCTAAAATGGTATAAGATCTCCTGCTTGAGTAGGGGGCTAGACTAGAAGATCTCCAAGGCCCCTTCCAGCTCTATTCTGATTCTGATTTTGATTCTGACCTGGGCTATCAGCTTTCCAACTGACAAGCTAGCATTTTTGATCACTGAGCCATTGCACCAATGGTGCTAGATCATATATCTATAGCAGGAAAAAAAGTGTTGAGAAGGTAGGAAAACATATTCACGACTAGAAAAGTGTTAAGTATTAGCTATAGCTGGGGATGAGATGAGGACCAATGTCATGAATATTGCAATATGTCCACTTATGCCCAGGGAGTTAAGTGATTTTGGGCAGTACAATCCTGTTTCTTTTGGGAGTAATTGTCAAAAAAGAAGCAGCTCTGAATGCCAGTTGCTGAAGCCTGGCATGGAAAGATGTTTTATAGGACATGTATCTTCCTTGTGAACTTCCAACTGTGGAAGAAAATGCTGCATTAGATATTGATCATCCATATTTTAGTTTCAGCCATGTTTAAACAGCTGAACTTTCTTGAAAGAGCAAATCACAAAACTCACTGAAACAATAGTTTAGACTAAAATGAAATAAGTGCTTTATGGAGTACAGTTCATGTTTTTTTTTCCTAAGGAGAATAGAATTGTTTTGAATAACAAACTGGTGTTTTTGTTTTTTTTCTATAGCCAACACCATTCTGGCTGGAAAAAGTCATCAGTAACATATTGCCCATGGGCAGCAGGAAGTTTCCTCCCTTCGCTGAACAATATTATATTTTGGTTCACCTTTCAGCAACTAGTGTGCAAAATTCTATAGTTTCAAAAATATTCTCCGATTGTTGGAGCTATTTATGTGTTTAAGTAAAATGAGCCAGTCTGCAAATGACCATCTATGTCTTATGTGTAAATCTAGCTACTGCTTTGAGATCTGGTGATGTCCCAAACCACTGTTCACCAATTCCAATTTTTTATTACAAATTAGAAATAAGCTCCATGGTCTTGCTGTTATGCATTAAAAAATACATAATTTCTTTCTGCAGCACCACATTAGGGTCTCTTTCTCCCCTCCCTCCCCACATTTTTATAAGCTTACAGAACATTCCCTTGATGATTTCAACAACACATCCTATTTTTAACACAATATGACACATTATATGAACATAAATACAGTATGTGTGACTCACGTTGATTGTCTTTTATTTGCAAAAACTGTAATTAATGGAGAATTGCGATGGAAAATATATTCACTGAAGGAAATGTAGGGAAGGAGAAAGCAGACTAGGAAATACTGCAGAATAAGAATGGGCTGGTGCTTTATTTGTATACCATTCTGAGACAGATATAATGAGACCACATAAACTGTCTTGGTCAAGAAAGGATAATTGGCATGACCAAGGCATCCTCTTACTATAAAACCAATGTATAACTTTGGTTCAATTACCATTTCTGACCTGTCGGTCTAGTAACTTACAGATGTGTTAGAATAAAACTCCCAAGAATCACCAAGCAACATAACCTATAAATGCTGGTTCATAATTCTGGAAGGGGATGCGGTGGCTCAGTGATTAAAGACTGAGCTTGTTAATCAGAAATGTTGGCGGTTCGGCGGTTCAAATCTCTAGTGCCACATAATGGAGTGAGCGCTCATTACTTGTCCCAGCTTCTGCCAACCTAGCAGTTCGAAAGCATGTAAAAAGTAGAAAAATAGGAACCACCTTTGGTGGGGAGGTAACAGTGTTCCATGCGTCTTCGGCGTTTAGTCATGCTGGCCACATGACCACGGAGATATCTTCGGACAGTGCTGGTTCTTCGGCTTTGAAACGGAGATGAGCATCATCCCCTATAGTCGGGAATGACTAGCATGTATGTGCTAATTACTTTATTTCTGGGAATTATAGCCTCAGTCCATCAGAAGAACTCCAGACTGAGAATGCCTCTTATAATCAGAGTTATTATTATTTCTTTGCTCCTGTAATTGTTATGCAGAATTTAAATACAAGAAAAGGAAATGTTCTTAATATAAATGCTATAGATCAATGAAAAGATGATCAGTAAAGTTCTATGATTTCCCCTAGGTCCTTGAGATATGATTATTTTTCCTAACTAAGATATCAAGAAACTATTTGATCCACACTTGGGATCATTTCTTTAATTCTACTGTCCTTGAAATCAATTTTATGTTTTCTTCAGATTGCCTTGACTGATTTCAGATTTCTTTGGCTCTTAGGAGCAGTGGTGTTGAACTTACGTAAGCTTTCTCTCCTTTTGGTCGCTAGATAATTTTATGTGAAGGATTTTTTATATTAAATAAGTTGAAAAGGATAAAGAAAATATACCACTCAAATTAGCCAATATGTAACGTGTAAATTCTTGAGCTTACATTCAGGTCATTCATGCACACACACACACACACACACACACACACACACACACACACACACACACACACAAGCATTAGCCTAATCTTATCTAGTCACAATCTGCAAAGGTTGTCTACCTGGCATGTCTGAATGAGTGGCTCTAGATAAATACCATTTAACCTCAAACATTCAAGGAGTGTTTGCATAAGGCATCCCCCCCTCAAAAAAGGCAGAGATTTATTTAATCTCTCGATCAGTAAACACAAACATGTTTCACATTGCTATGTTTCTCTCTATAATCATATATTATTCAGCAATGGTCTAAAAAGAAATATAACATTTGCTTTTTTCATAACACACGATTTCTAAATAGAATTTGCTTCTGAATCAACTGGTAGCAGTCCCAGCAAGCAGGTTCTGGAATATAAATCTTCAAGAGCGTTTATGACTGGATAATCTAGCCAGTTGTACGGTATTCTGTTCAATGACCTTGAATTTAAAAAGAGACTGAATGATTAGATTTCAAACTCTAATTGAAACAGTTTTGTAGCTCAGGTTCGTGTATTTACCCTTATACATGGGAAGATAGAGAAAATTAGAAAATTCTGCTAGATTAATGGAAAAGGGTTATATTATAATTAATAAACACTGATTGATGCAAAAGGGGAAGCAAAACTTCTGATATCCTAGTCCAGAGATGTGTGTGATGTCATCATGCAAAAATCACAACTTATATTTTTGTGTAAAAGATCAGGATGCAAATATGCAATGGGAGTATGGGAGTAACATTGGAGACATTGTGGTGATTTGCTACAAACACGAGTGTTTTTTCCTCCCAGTCATGCAAGAAAAAACAAGCATATGAATTGAAGAACCATAAAGGCTCATTCATATACTTAACCATAATTAAGCTTAGCCATAGTTTTTTTTTTCCTTTTGGTAAAAATGTTTAGTTTTCCATTTTCACAACATATAGTCACCTGTATACTATTACATAGCCAACATCATTTTGTATTATTAAGTGTTTACATCAGTTTATCTTACCATCAGCTCCCAAAGCACAATTATTTAGCTCTTCTGCTCTCCATACACCGTATTTATCCTTACCCATCACTTTCTTCTCCCTCTCTCTCCTCCCCCTCACCACCTCCTTTCTTTCCTCTGTCATCCTTCCCTCTACTTCCCCTTCCTCTCTCCTTCTCCTCTCCCCCCTTTCCTCGTTTCTCTCCTCCTTTCCCCCCTCCTTGCCCTCTCTCCTATTCCTTTCTTCTTCCCTTGGCTCTCTTCTTTCCTTCCCACTCTTATCATTTATTTCAGCTGCTGAGCAAGCTACGTTTTATGTTGATGGCATTTATAGTTTCCCCCCCCCCCCGATATATATATATTTCATTTTAACATCCTTTCTTGAGGAAAAAAAATAGAACAAAGAAGTATACATATATCATCAATGTACTTTTACTCCCCCCCCCCCCAGCCTTATTTTGGTCAAGATGTAGACCTGGTTACAATTCCTAGCTATTCTCATCATTATCTTTATATAATCATACATCCTTACGCGCCCCTAACTTGTGATTCTATCTTAAAATCATAATAATTTCCCATTGTAGATAGCCATAGTTAAGGTTTGCAAAGGTCTCATAGCAGGGTCTAAGTCAATTGATCACAATAATATTTTCATGCCCACGTCAGCCCAGTATCCCATTGCAGCCGACCTAGGATAGGCATTCTCCAGGCGGTGGAGGGGTACCCGGACAGTGAAGAGGCAGGCCGACCTGGACTAAGTGAAACAACTTCCATCCGTGCAACATACCATCGATTTGCACGGTGCCCACCCAGACCGTATGAAGGAGTGGAGTGGAAAACGGGCCGAGGTGGAGACCATTTTGGGCCACGCAACGTACCATCAAATTGCGCGGTGGAGCCTGCCGGCCGAATTGACTCTGAACTGTGGGGACTATCTCCACCGCATGGTGACTTGACTTTTATCCTCCCCTCCTCCTTTTCCCTCCCCCCTGCCTTTAGCTGACAAATGCCCCCCTATTTATTTATTTATTTATTTAAAACATCTCCTCTCTGAACTGGTTTTATCTTGCTGTAAATATCTAGGCGATTTTCCTCCCTTTACCTTTATGGCCATTATGGGTCCCTTGTAAATATTCACCACCCAGCTGTACTCAAGGACGGATCTCCTCTCCCTGCGGGAGGTTCCCCTCTCGCAGGTCTGGCCCCCGGGTTTATCAAGGGCTCACCTCAATGAGGGATGGATTAATCCAGAGAGGTGGGCGAAGCGCGGACATAGGGGGTTTTTAAACAAATTTTTAATTCGGCTTTTAAGGGGTTCTGGGGTGGGGGGAGGGCTCATCCAGTCAGAGGGGGGTCAAGATATAGGGCCGGCCGGCGGAAGTAGGATAAAGGAGGGGTCCACTAGGGAGGGGGGATTGGGGGTCATCTCTGTTGAGGGCCGTCCCATTCGATTGGTCTTGGGGAGGGGCAGGGGCGGTGGGAGACAGGATCGTGGGTTGGAGGCCCGTGGTCGCTGGTTACGAGCGGTCGCTTGCCCCAACCCCCTGTACTCCGCTCGTGGGCTAGGCGGTCAGGGACTACAGAGCCGGGGGCCCAGGCTGATGTTCTGCAATGCCAGGTCTGTGGTGAACAAAGCCCCCCTCATAAATGACCTTGTGTCAGAGGGGGACCCGGACCTGGTGGGAATTACGGAGACCTGGTTGGGCCCCGAGGGGGGTTTATCCCTCGTGGAAATGTGCCCACCAGGCTACCGTGCATTTCATCAGCCTTGGGCCCTAGGCAGGGGTGGGGGGGTGGCGGTTATTGTTAAGGAAAGTCTGGAGCCGAAGGAGACCACTGTGCCTCAGACGACTGGCTGTGAGTCCCTCTTCGTGAAATGGGGCCTAGGGAGGCAGCTGGGCTTGCAGGTTGTATACCTGGCTCCCCGTTATGTAACAGCAGCCCTGCCCGAGCTACTCGAGGTGATCGCCGCGATGGCGGTGGAGACCCCCAGACTTATAGTCATGGGGGACTTTAACCTGCCATCGGCGGGCGAAACATCTGAGGCATCTCGGGAGTTCATGGCTTCCATGATGGCCATGGACCTGACCCAAGTAATTCAGGGCCCCACTCACGAGGGAGGACACACGCTGGATCTGATTTTTGTCTCTGGACACTGGATTAGTGATCTCGGAACAAGGGATTTAGTCATCTTACCCTTGTCATGGACAGATCACTCTCTCCTTCGGATAGACTTTCCAACCGTCACACCCCACCGCGGGGAGGCAGAACCGGAGACACAGAGTTGGTTCCGCCCCAGGTGCCTGATGGACCCGGAAAGGTTCCAGAGGGAGCTTGGGCCAGTACCTGTGTCCCTGCCCCGCGGCTCGACTGAGGATCTAGTGGCTGCGTGGTATAATGCGGCCACGGGGGCCTTGGACCGAGTCGCGCCCTTGCGGCCTCTCATGCGGCGTCGAGTCACCCAGGCTCCTTGGTTTACTGAGGAGCTTCGGGAGATGAAACGCCGCAAGAGACGCCTAGAGAGTAGGTGGAGATCTTCTCGATCCGAAGCTGACCGAACACTAGTGAGAGACCATATTAGGATTTACTTAGTGGCGCTAAGAGTGGCCAAACATGAGTATTGTGCCACCCTTATCGCGTCCGCGGAAAACCGCCCTGCTGCCCTGTTTGGGGTGACCCGCTCCCTCCTTCATTTGAGGCCGCGGGAAGCCCCTCTGCAGGGTCGAGCAGAGGAATTTGGAGTATTTCTGCAGGACAAAATCACTCAGATTCGGAACGAGTTGCCCTCCACTAGTGGCCCAGTCGAGGCGTCCGGTGCTGGTCTTGAGATAACACCTTGGGAGGAGTTCGACTTTGTTACTACCGAGGATATGGACAGGTTGCGGAGGAATCTTAGAGCCACCACATGTTTATTGGACCTGTGCCTCTCCTGGCTTGTACTGGCATCCTGGGAGGTGACACGAGGCTGGCTCCAGGGCATTGTGAATTCATCTCTGAGTGAGGGGTACTTGCCCATCGTTTTGAAAGAGGCAGTGGTGAGGCCCCTCCTCAAAAAGCCATCCCTGCACCCAGCTTTATTAGAGAACTATCGTCCCGTCTCCAACCTTCACTTTTTAGTGAAGGTTGTTGAGAGTGTGGTGGCTCAACAGTTTCCCCGACATCTGGAGGAAGTTGATTATCTAGACCCGCGCCAGTCTGGCTTCCGGCCCGGTCACAGCACCGAGACGGCATTGGTCGCGTTGGTTGATGATCTCTGGAGGGCACGGGATAGAGGTTGTTCCTCTATCCTTGTCCTATTAGACCTCTCAGCGGCTTTTGATACCATCGACCATGGTATCTTATTGCACCGATTGGGGGGGGTTGGGACTGAGAGGCACCGTTCTACAGTGGTTCTCGTCCTACCTCTCTGGTCGGTCGCAATGGGTGTTGGCAGGAAGGCAGAGGTCGTCCCCGAGGCCCCTCACATGTGGGGTCCCTCAGGGGTTGGTCCTCTCGCCACTCCTGTTTAACACCTACATGAAGCCGCTGGGTGAGATCATCCGTGGCTTTGGGGTGGAATACCATCTGTACGCTGATGACACCCAGTTGTACATATCCACCCCAAACCACCCTAATGATGCCGTCGAGGTGCTGTCCCGGTGTCTGGAGGCCGTACGGATCTGGATGGGTAGTAACAAACTCAAACTCAACCCGTCCAAGACCGAGTGGCTGTGGTTCCGGCACCCTGGTTCAGCCAGATAAGTCCAACACTGGCCATTGGGGGCGAACAACTGGCCCCCGTGGAGAGGGCGCGCAAATTGGGCATCCTGCTGGATTCCCGGCTGTCCATGGAGGACCATGTGGCGGCCGTGGCCAGGGGGGCGTTCAATCAGGTACGCCTGATACGCCAGTTGCGCCCCTTACTGGACCGGGAAGCCCTTCGCACAGTCACTCAAGCGCTTGTGACATCCCGGCTGGATTACTGTAACGCTCTCTACTTGAGGTGCACTCGAAAGCTACAGTTAGTACAGAATGCAGCCGCGCGGGTAATTATGGGTGCCTCAAGGCAAACCCATGTAACACCTCTCCTGCGCGAGCTGCACTGGCTGCCTGTGGCCTTTCGAGTGCGCTTCAAGGTGTTGATGACCATCTTTAAATCGCTCCATGGCTCGGGGCCTAGCTATATACGAGACCGCCTCCTGCCCCATACATCCCTTCATCTGATCCGCTCCCACAGAGAGGGTCTTCTCCGGGTGCCGTCGGAGGGGCAATGCCGGTTGGCGACACCCAGGGGAAGGGCCTTCTCTGTGGTGGGCCCGGCCCTCTGGAATGACCTACCCCCCGACCTCTCGGACCTCCGCCTCTTCCGCCAACGTCTTAAGACGTATTTATTCCAACAAGCCGGCCTAGGATAGCCCCCCGTTTCTGACTTTTTAAAAATAAATTATAATTTGGCAAGGTTTTAACATGGGTTTTAGCACAGGTTTAATTAATTTAATATATTTTAATTGATATATATTGTATTTTGTGGTTTTAAATAATGCCTGTGCGCCGCCCTGGGTCCTAACAAGGAGAAGGGCGGGGTATAAATTTAATAAAATAAAATAAAAATAAATAAATTCATTCTCAGGTGGCCCTGAACCAGCTCTCCATCCCTGCCACTGGTCCCTCATCCTTCCCTCCCTGTCATGTGATCATGGCTGATTCTCCCAGAGCGAATTACTTCTGATCAAGTTAGAGAAGCTTTTTAAGGCCTATCTTGTAGCAGTAAAGACGGAGAATTGCCAGTACTTCTTTGCCCTTATTGTATCAACCAGAGGTGGTATTCAGCAGGTTCTGACCAGTTTTGGAGAACCGGTAGCAGAAATTTTGAGTAGTTCGGAGAACTGGTAAATACCATCTCTGACTTCCCCTGCTCCATCTACAGTATTCTCTGCCTCCCAAGTCTCAGCTGAACCAGAGGAAATGGGGATTTTGCAGTAACCTTCCCCTGCCATGCTCACCAAGCCACACCCACCAAGTCACACCATGCCCACAGAACCGGTAGCAAAAAAAATTGAATCCCACCACTGGTATCACCAGATAGCCACCCTGCAATCCTGATTCAGGTGACCTGGGCATTCCTGGGTTAGGGTCAGGGTGGGCCTGTGGAACTTTATTCGGGGACTATGCTCAGCATCTTTCTTCATAATAATTTGAACTGAACGGACAAACATTTGGAACAAAATAATGGAACTTTGGTTTTACAATTGCAGCAAATTGAATGTAGGTACAAAGGCAGAAAGGTTCAGCACTTCCCACAATTGAGGAATGCCTGCTGAAGAGGATGGAACTGGTTAAGATGGCCAAATTGACTTCTTTAATCAGAGGGGGTGGGGAAAAGCAGAACCATAAAAAGCAGAACAATCTTTGGTTTCCTGTAACTCAAGGACCAAAGACCAGATTCCATCCTTGAAAAGTTTCCTTTGCTTTTCTGAAAGAAATTTCAGAAATTTTTTTTCCTTTTTCCTTCATCAAACCGTATAGAGAGAAAAATGCAGAACATTTTTTTTCTTCTGCGTAGTGTTTCTCCCATAAGTGCAAGGGGAAGGAAAAAGGGGCTTTTTCCTTTTCTTCTTCTTTTCATTCTTCCATCCCAGAAGGCCACAAATAACCATTATAAGAGTTAGATAAACATGGAGCAAAATGTTGTATAATTACAGCAGCAACATATTAAAGGGAAGAAAGGAAGAGAAGCAGTGTGAGTGGAGCAGATACAATGGCCTCAGTTATTATTGTTCAGGGAGCAGAGCAGGTTAAAGGCACTTGGTCCAAGGTGAAGTGATGGAAGGAATTGCATTGTCTCCTTTCTTCCTCAAATGCAAGTAGGCAAAATAACCAGATAAAATACAAAAGGCATATACTGAGTTCCTCTCCATCATTCATCCTACATGTACTTCTAGCATGCAAATAGCTATTGTTTGAAATGGCTGTTACAAGAAATGAAAATTGTTTGACCACGGGATTTGGTTTAAGTGGGCGATGCCGGAAGGGATGTTGGTGTTCTGGGATGAAGGAAGAGTAAGGATTAAAACAGTTGTTGAGGCGGAAGCCTTTCTTAAAAAACATTCCTTTGTCCTGGGGGACGATTCAGGGGGGGCAGGGGGGGCCACGGTCCCGCCCGCTGGGGGCCAGGGAGGAGAAAAAGAAGATACAATTGCCAAGAGACTTAAATCGAAAAAATAACTTTGCTTCTTTATTAATATTGTATAACCTTTATATCTGGATGTTTGTATACGACTGCCAGCATAGAATTGAGAATTTAGGAAACATGCACTTATTTTCACCTTGTAGTATTTTTGAAAAATGTTTTTTCAATGTTTTATTATGAAGCCCTGGAAGGGCCAATGATCCCGACGCGAAAGTTCTTAAAATGTTTCTATATCCCTTACCCTACCCTTTTGGAAAATTTGTAAAAACCAATAAAACTTTTTCAATATAAAAAAAAAGAAATGAAAAGGAGGACCTCACTGTAGAATTAGAACATGACTCATACAAATTGAAAGGGCTGTAGGTTTGTTTGCTTGTTTGTTTAATTATTCACCACCCATCTTGTGCTTGAGGTGGCTTTGAATGGCTATATCTGTGATGGCGAACCTATGGCACTCAAGCCACAGGTGGCACATGTAGCCATGTCTGAGGGCATGCGAGGCGTTGCCCTGTCAGCTCCAGCACGCATGTGCATGCTGGCCAGCTGGTTTTCAGCCTTGATTTTTGGCCATTTTTCATCCTCCGGAGGATTCCCTGAAACCTCTCGAGGGCGAAAAACAGTCCAATGCGCAAACCAGAAGTTCAGAAATTGACTTCCAGTTTGCACATTGGACCGTTTTTCACCCTCCAGAGGCTTCAGGGAAGCATCCTGGAGCCTCTGGAGTAAGAAAAACAGCCCAACATTCCCAAACTTCCGGTTTGCATGTTGGGCCATTTTTCGCCCTCCCCAGGCTCCCAAAAAGTCTCTGGAGCCTGGGGAGGGCAAGAAACGGACCTACTGGGCCTATTGGAAGTCGGAAAATGGGCCATTTTCCAGAGGGCCTCTGGGGGACGTTTTTGCCCTCCCCAGACTCCAAGAAAGTTGTGCGCACATGAGCAGGGTAGCAGGGACGCAGGGGGCACATCATAGGGGGGATTAAATTATGGGGTTGGCACGTGAGCATGTGCAGTAGCATGCACATGTGCTTTTGGCACACGAGGCGAAAAATATTCGCCATCACTGGGCTATATACACATAAGGACTAGGGCAGGGGTCTGCAAAGTTGGCTCTTTTAAGACTGGTGGACTTCAAGTCCCAGAATTGAAGTCCACCAGTCTTAAAAGAGCCAACTTTGCAGACCCCTGGACTAGGGAAATTTTTAAAAAATATTTGAAATAAATGGAATTTAATAAATGGAATTCAATTGCGAAAAAAATCAACCTCAACAGCTGAGACACAAGGTAAATGTGTTTAAACTTGTTTAATCAAGTCCAGTTAGGACAAGCATGGTTGTGTCTGCCCAAAAGCGTGAATCCCTTATGATGTGCTGTTTGAACTCTTAGGAGGATTTAGCTGAAAACCTGAATGAGATTTTATTGTTTCATATTAACTAGTATGAAAGGAAAGATCTTAAAAAGATGAGAATTATAGCCTTAATTTATGTTGTTTGTGGCTGAGGAAACTGGTTTAGTGCACTAATAATATCACGAAGCTGAAGTACTTTTCATCTATCTCCTTGTGTGCTATTGAACATTTCATCCAATCTATGGTGCTCCTAATGCCAATGGCAAGTGTTTAGATTGTCCAGGATAATAGTGCAACTATATAGAAAGCAACGTGTCTCTAAGGGCACATGCACAGTGCAAAGATAATTTAAAATAGAATATATGTGATAGAACTATACTGGAGGATGGCTGCCTCATTCCAAATTATTTCAGAAAACAGAAAGGTTTAGATGCTTACTAGATGCTTCCTCATTCTTACCCTATTCTATTTTGTGTTGTTAACAATTCATTAATTTATTTAATAGATTTATGTGATTATCTCTCTTCTTAGCTTTATCTCTGGTTGGCTCATAGCAATACTGATAACAACATTTAAAAAAAACAATTAAAACAAACAGACAGGCCCACCCATCTCCAAGCATCCTAAAATAACATTCCTCACATTAAAAAAAGGCCCACAATCATTGGACTCCAGCCTTATCCTATCCCAATGTCTGTGGGAAAAGCTAGCCCCATGTACAGTACTTTGCAGCAATCCAATGATCCCCATATAACTGAATATGAACAAGGCCCTTTAATAAAGGAATGGGTATAATTGGCACATGAAATGGATCTGTGCAAAGGCTTGCTTCCTCTAGGTAGATACCTAAATCACTCAACATTTTTTTTCCGGGAAAGAGCTACCCCACTGAAAGCGAAAGATCCTCTGCAGATTCATTGGTCCTTATCCAGACCCTCAGAACCTCATACCCCCCAGGCACTACGTTAGCCAGGAATGGAGAGGTACATCAAGGTACTGATGATTCCGCACCTCATGTTGCTGAATAAGTTACCTAGTATTTCATGTAGATGTTAAAGAAGAGTGATAAGCTATCCAAACCCTGAGGCACTCCGTCCGAGATGGTATTCAGCCAGTTTGGACCGGTTCCGGTAAATGGATAGCTCTGACAATCAGCTGGCCCACCCCCATATCCTGTTCTTTATACATCGTCTCAATCACAGGACACAGCTGATCCCCCCCCAGCTGTTTTCCTTACCATTGCTGACTTGGAAGGTAAGCAGCTAAGGTTCTAAATGCCCCATTTTCAGTGCTGCACACATGACGCAGACACTCAATGAACTGGTTGTTAAACTGGCAGCATCCCACTACTGCACTCCCTATTGAACAGCCTAAGTTGAATAACAACTGGAACTAACCACAGAGGAGGGAGGAGAAGCATTGTAGGACAGGGTCCCTAATTCCCAACCCTTGAAATCAATCCAGAAGGATATCATGATTGATAATATGAAAAGAGAACCAAGAGGACCAGGATGGTTGCACACACACACACACAATCACAAGCAAGGAATCCACAAGAGCAACCAGTCCCATCTCAGTATTGTAACCAGACTGAATAAAAGTCCAGGTAATCTTCATCCCTCTTGAAGCTAAATGTCTACATTCCTTTCCACAAAGTTGGAGATTGGAAGACATTTAGATTTCGATAACAGGAGGTTTCTCTATCTCATCTTCACAATAATGAAATGCTCTTTTTCTAATTGAGCAATTGTATGGTGACATCATGGTGGGTTCCTACCGGTCTGGACCGGTTCAGCTGAACCGGTAGTGTCTTGGCGGACTGGATCGCTGGAACTGGCAGCAACCCAGGCCTGCCACGCCCCTGAACTGGTTCCCCGGGCAGCACCGTCATCTTGTTTTTCGCTTCTGCGCATCTGCAGAAAAATTCTTATTGCATCGCATATGCATGCGCAGCACGCATCAAGCACACACGCAGCATGGCCACAAGCAAACCAGCAGTAGTGCCTGCCAGAACCCACCCCTGGGTGAGATCTCTAGTTCTTGGAAAGTATTTAAGAATATTAGGCAGAGGTGGTATTCAGCTGTTTTGGACCAGTTTGGGCGAAACGGTAGTGGCGACCTGTGGGTGGCTGGGCCCCCCCCCCCACCCCAGCTCAATGCCACCCTATTTAGCTATGCTTTCTAAGCCGCACACATGTGTGGAAGCCCTGTGCACAAGCAAAGCACATGCACGGATGACACGTGCACTCACAGCGAATTGGTGGTAAACTTATGTGAAACCCACCTCTGATGTTAGACCAAGTTCAGACAATGGTGGCTATAAACTGCCTTCACTCAGAGCTACACTTTGTCTTCATAAAGTCAGGAATATTTTCCATTAAGTAGCTAAAGCTTTGGTTTCTCTATCAGACTCTTGTATTACCTCAATCCCCAATATGTGCTGGACTAAAATTCTCAATATCCCATTGGCTGGAGATAATGAAAGTTGAGCCTCATATATTGGGAAGGCATAGGGCTTGGCAAAAGCTGATTTATTGAAATGACTTTGGTTCTCATATCATTTGTTTATTGATTTCACTTTTTGCCTCTCCTTTGCTGTCTGCTCAAGTAGCTTCTATTTTGTAAAATTAAACAATATCCATCTGAAATGACATTATATTCAACAATGTAACTTGCAGCTGTTTAAAAGGTCTATTTTAAAACCTGATCAAGGAACATTCTTTATGTATATATTTGGGTCTGGGAGATAAGACCAATAATTCATATTAATACTTAACTGTCTTCTAGCACCTGCTTCCAATCTATAACCTACATATAGCATTATTTAACTTCGATGAAGTCAGTTTGCATGGCTGTGAGAGCACACAGGAGTGGGGGAAGACAAAGAGAGAGAATCCATTTTACAGAATAATTTCCCACTGATGTGACATGGAAATTACAATATAGTCTTTTATAAACATACACATAAACAATTTGGTTAAAATCCAAATGGTTGGAAATTATATTACATAAGATAAAGGTAAAGGCTCCCCTTACACATATCTGCTAGTCATTCCCGACTCTAGGAGGCGGTGTGCATCTCCGTTTCAAAATCGAAGAGCCAGCGCTGTCCGAAGATGTCTCTATGGTCTTTGGCCCAGCATGACTAAATACTGAAGGTGGTTCCTATTTTTCTACATGCATTTTTACATGTTTTCGAACTACTAGTTTGGCAGAAGCTGGGACAAGTAACAGGAGCTCACTCCGTTATGTGGCACTAGGGATTACATACATGCATACGTGTGTGTGTGTGTGTGTGTGTGTGTGTGTGTGTGTGTGTGTGAGAGAGAGAGAGAGAGAGAGAGAGAGAGAGAGAGAGAGAGAGAGACTAATTGAAAAGAGCAGACAGATTAAAAAAATAAATATTAAAGATAAATAGAGAAAAGAAGATAAAAGAAAAAATATACAAAAACTAATACTGTTAGGGGGAAAAAACAGTTTAAAAAGCTGCTTCCAAATTCCTCAGCAGGTACAAGCAAACTTATTACCCTTCCTTCCTCTTTAAGATTACATTATGCCACGGAAAATACTTCTTAAAATGTGAGAGGTTGATCCTCAAAGGTAAAAAAAATCCTCATGTTTATTCCAAATTTGAGTTTTATAGAAATGCTTTCTGGAAACGGATGGTCCAGTTTGGGTCTAGTCTTCTGTACAGCTAAACTGTATATCTGTCAGTGATCTGGTACAACTGCTCAACATGCTTGAGCTAAAGATAAAAGAGGATCTAGGCATGCAAACAAATCTAACCCCAACAGTTCGACCCTTGACATTCTCATATTAAAGTGGAGTCTCCAACTGAGTAGAAGTTTTTATTCTCACCAAAGGAGACACACGTGAAAGATGCTTCTGACCCTTCCCTGTCAGTTAGCCATCTGGTTAAGCAAAGTGGATACCTGTCTAGAGCACCAGTGTCAAGGCCCAGGAGCTGGAGCTGGCTCCAAGGGGGGGGGAGGTACGTAGATCTAGTCCATGGGGCTGCCCTGGAAACAGTGAAGGGCCCACCCATGGTGCTTCTGCCAGCAAAAACGGGCTCCCGAGCTCCGTTTTCAGCTGCCATGGCCTCCTACAATGATGTCACTCTTGTTGGGGGTGCCTGGGGTGGCCCAAGCACTCTGCTGAGCTTCATTTTTACTGGCAGAGGGTTGCAGGAGGCCATGGCAGCTGAAAATGTAGCTCGGAGCCCATTTTCTCTGACAGAGGGCTTGGGCCACCCTAGGCGCCCTCGACAGGAGTGACAGCAAGCTGGTCATGCCCACACTGTCTCCCGAGGTCAAACACAACCCTCATGTGGCTCTCAATGAAATCGAGTTTGACACCTCTGCTGTAGAACATATGGCTTCATTTCCAATTGGATGAAGCAGAACTAAGTGCTAGCCCCAGTCCTATTCAATCTGTTCTTCGCTTCCATGTTCACGCATGGTGTCCAGGTCTGAAAGAGGAAGTGTTCATCAGGTACTGATTTGATCTTCACTGCTTGAATGCATGGACAACGTGCCTCCCTCCAGTCATTCAAGAAACCCACCTTGCTGATGACTGTGAGCTCCTGACACACAAAGACAAAAATTAACAGTTGAAGCTGAACAAGTTCTCAGATGCTGCTATGGGTTCTTCAATCTGTTTTCCAGCCTGCTCTTCCATTTTGGGTGGTGCACTGTTTGGGGTTTTTTCTTGCTTGTTTATTGTTGTTATATTAGAATTAGACAGAAAGAATCTTCATACAGTATGGTAGGTGGGGAATTAGAAGTCCTCAAGGCCACCAATCCCAATCTTTAAAAGTTTAAGAGTTTACAAGCTGTACACAACCTACAGAATAAAAGAATCATAGCTTAGGTCCTTAGCCTAACCCCCTTCTCAAGCAGGAAACCCTATAACCCTATACTATTTTAGACAAATGGTTGTCCAATCTCTTCTTAAAAACATCCAGTATTTATTTATTTATTTATTTATTTATTTATTTATTTATTTATTTATTTATTTATTTATTTATTTATTTATTTATTTATTTATTTATTTTGTTCTATTTATATACCGCCCTATTTTCCCTGGGGGGACTCAGGGCGGTGCACAGAAAGATAAAACCCAACAACACATACAAAATATAAAAGACAATTAAATTATTAAATCTGTGCTAAAATTTAAATAATATAAAAGATTAAAACCAGTAAATATCAAAATTTTAAATTATACCCTTGGTCTATGTCAGGCCGGCTAGATGGAAGAAATGTGCTTTTAACATCCGACGGAAGAGGCGTAGGTCTGTGATGGTACGGATATCGGGGGGCAGGTCGTTCCAGAGGGCCAGGCCCGCCACAGAGAAGGCCCTTGCCCTGGGGGTCGCCAGCTGGCATTGACCAGCTGTCGGCACCCTGAGGAGGCCCACTCTGTGGGAGCGGACAGGTCGAAGGGAGGTATGTGGCAGGAGGCGGTCTCTCAAGTAACCAGGACCCGTGCCATGGAGCGCTTTAAAGATGGAGCACTCACAACTTCTGAAGGCAAGTCATTAGGCTGATTAATTTTTCATTAAACATTTTTAAATTAAATGAAATATTATCAACATTACATGTGCTTAATAACACAATTAATTAGAATGAGATGCCTTGTGCATTCCCAATCTGGTTGTAATCTTTTAAAGGAGAAGTGATAAAGGTTTTGAAAGATGTGGATGAATACCCTCCCCCACTCATATATAGATGCTTTCACATGCAAGGTCCATTGTTCTGTGAAAAGGAAAAGTTCTTGAAAGGGAATGATTAATAACTGTACTTTCTTCCTTGATTAGGTCTACAGGATATGGATGATGAAGAAGGGTTTAGATAAAGTCCACGCAGCCTGGGCCTAACTTTGGTTTCTGCAAAATGTTCATACTGACTTGTCTCTACCATGTTTGAGCAACCTCCCCTAAATGGGTGCGAACATGAGTGTGCAAGTGATATCAGACATGTCAAGATGTCATGACACAAATACTGCAAATTATGTGCACCATCCAGATGCAAGTAACAGGAATTATATAACTTATTTTTATTTATTTTATTTATTTATTTATTTAAATTTATATCCCGCCCTTCTCCACAGAGGACCCAGGGCGGCGCACAGGAAATTTAAAAGACATACAAAATACAATAAATATAATTTAAAAACTATTAAATAATCCTATCCTGCGCTAAAACCAAAATTTAAAAACCCAATTTAAAACTACCTAAAAGTCCCCATGGGAGGTTAGGCTAGGCCAGCTTGTTGAAACAAATATGTCTTAAGACATTGGCGGAAGAAGCGGAGGTCGGTGATGGTACGTAATTCAGGGGGTAGGTCATTCCAGAGGGCTGGACCCACCACAGAGAAGTCTCTTCCCCTGGGTGTCGCCAGTCGGCATTGTCCGGCCGACGGCACCCTGAGAAGGCCCTCTCTGTGGATTTTATTTATCCTGACAGAGTATTTCCTCTTGCAAATTTTGATATTTAATTTTGGAAACTTTATTTTATTTTTTATTTATTTTATTTACATTTATATCCCGCCCTTCTCCGCAGAGGACCCAGGGCGGTGCACAGGAAAATTAAAAAACATGCAGAATACAAAATAAATACACAATTTAAAATATAAATTAAACCATCTTATCCTATGCTAAAAACCCAATTTTAAAATACCCGATTTAAAACTATCTAAAAGTCCCCATGGGAGGTTAGGCTAGGCCGGCTTGTTGGAATAGGTATTTAATCTTTAGACATTGGCGGAAGAGGCGGAGGTCGGTGATGGTGCATAATTCGGGGGGTAGGTCGTTCGAAAGGGCTGGGCCCGCCACAGAGAAGGCTCTTCCCCTGGGGGTCGCCAGTCGGCATTGTCCGGCCGACGGCACCCTGAGAAGGCCCTCTCTGTGGGAGCGTATCGGTCTAAGGGATGTATGAGGCAAGAGGCGGTCTCGCAAATAACTAGGCCCCGAGCCATGGAGCGCTTTAAAGATGGTCGTCAAGACCTTGAAGCGCACCCGAAAGACCACAGGAAGCCAATGCAGCTCGCGCAGGATTGGTGTTATGTGGGAGCATCTAGTGGCTCCCATAATCACCCGCGCGGCTGAGTTTTGGACTAACTGTAGCTTTCGGGTGCACCTCAAGGGAAGCCCCATGTAGAGAGCATTACAGTAGTCGAGTCGGGACGTCATGAGAGCTTGAGTGACTGTGCAAAGGGCAGCCTGGTCCAGTAAGGGGCGCAATTGGCGCATCAAGCGTACCTGATGAAACGCCCCCCTGGCCACGGCTGCCACATGGTCCTCCATGGACAGCCGGGAATCCAGGAGGACACCCAAATTGCGCGCCCTCTCCACGGGGGCCAGTGTTTCACCCCCAATGGCCAGAGTTGGAGTAATCTGGCTGAACCGGGGTGCCGGAAACCACAGCCACTCAGTCTTGGCAGGGTCGAGCCTGAGTTTGTTACCACCCATCCAGATCCGTACGGCTTCCAAACACCGGGACACTTAACTTAACTTAAATTATTTGGTTTACATCATGGCATGTATGATGTTTCCATGGTGTCTATCAGATGCCTCCTTTCTTCTATCCCTTGCATTTTCATTGGTTCCTTCCTTTCCACATTGTCAACAGCTTTTAGGTAGGTGACTGAATGATATACACTACCGTACTTTTAAGAAATCACTTCTTGTACTTGAAGCTTTTGGCCTGCAATACAGACTTAAAGTGAAGCAACTTCAATGTTGTGTTAATGAAATGGTTTATTTACATGCAGTTGATTTGTTAATCTATCTGCAGTCTTTGAATCACGGTTGTTTCAGGAAAAAAAAAACATGTAATGCTGTCAGAAATGGAGGGATCTGGCAATTGGATCATCAGAGACAAGAAACTAGTTTGGTTGAAACATACCCCTGGAACAGATGAGACAAGAACTGTATCCCAGTCATTCAATCTTCCCAATGAAAATTGTGAAATAGAGCATTTGAAACACCCTTCAGAACGTGTGTTACATTTTGGGGGGTTCTATTGGCAGCAGGTGGGAGCCGCAGTATTTCCCAACAGCACATAAGGGACCTTAGGATAGGAAGATCATTTTCATGTTGCCTGCCATAGGTTTAGATTTACAAATCTATAATTGTATGTAGAATTTATATGAGATCTGACTAGGGAAACTCTGGCAAAACTTTGTTATCATTCATACTGTAAGTCAGTATTTGGAAGGCACCCAGTCCCACAGCTGGATAAACTGCATGATTATAGATAAGCTTGCAACATGATTAAGAGAGCCAGAGATTGTGAGTTTGGAACGCTGTATACCTGATGCCATGTGATAAAATTCTGTCTCCTATCATTGTTAGCAGACTGAAGGAAAATCTTCTGACCTTCCCAAGGTCAAACAGGCCACGAAGATCTGCAAAGTCAAAGTCAACTGAGTTCCATTGCAAAGCCATGTCGGATGAGCTGTGAACCCTCTAACTGAGGTCACCCCAGAGTGGTAGGATACACTTCTACCAACTCTTTTATGGTCTTAGGAATAGCGTTTCTCCTGAAGTCTATATAGCTCAAATTCTTTCATTCTTTATAAAATCTTGAAAGGCCTGGAGCAAAACCGAGTTTTCATTCTGTTTCCTTGATATGCCTGGATGGTTTTGCAATGATCTTTACTGTTTCCCTGATGTGTGGTTTTGTAGTTATATAAGTTTGAGTACATGAATGAATCAATAAGATTCAAGATGCACATTCATGAAATGAAATTGTTTGTAGGTGTTGTGCACAAAGGCACCAACCTAGAGTAAGCCCATAGTTGTATACAGTGTTTAGGAACTAGAATAGAATAACAGAGTTGGAAGGAACCTTGGAGGTCTTCTAATCCAACCCCCTGCCTAGACAGGAAACCCTATGCCATTTCAGACAAATGGTTATCCAACATCTTCTTAAAGACTTCCAGCATTCACAACTTCTGGAGGCAAGTTGTTCCACTGATTAATTGTTCTAACTATCAGGAAATTTCTCCTCAGTTCTAAGTTGCTTCTCTCCTTGATTAGTTTCCACTCATTGCTTCTTGTTCTACCCTCAGATGCTTTGGCGAATAGCTTGACTCCCTCTTCTTTATGGCAACCCCTGAGATATTGGAACACTGCTATCATGTTTCCCCTAGTCCTTCTTTTCATTAAACTATAAAGCCTCAAATCATTTTGCCAAAGTCTGAAGACCCTCTCAACTCAAATTGGGAATATTGTATGGACCAAAGATTAGGCATTTATGGGCATTGCATGTGAATGAAAGCACATGCTCTCCAAAGTGCAGGACAGTGAGCAATAATATGAAGATTTCAGAACTGATAATTAGTTTGTGTCCCTCAAACTGGACCATGCCAGAGAATCTTGCTAAATAATTGATTCAAGATGCCGTAAGGCATGCCAAGATGCCTCTATTTGCCTTAGCAGATGATATGTGTATTCAAAAAGTAACCTGATATTAGATACTTCATTAAAATTTCCCCCTTTGTTTATTCATAACCAATGACAATGAGCCATTGTTACTTGAGCAGCACACTTGCATTACCCAAATATAGCTGGAAGCTACAGAAATCAAAGAAAGTTAATTCAGCAACCCAGAAGTGTTGGGTACCGTTAGATTTAGCTGATTGCAGAGAAACATTACATCAGTGATGGCAAACCTATGGCACGGGTGCCACAGGTGGCACGCGGAACCATTTCCTAGGGCACGCGAGACGTTGCCCTGTCAGCACTAGAATGCATGTGTGCGCTGGCCAGCTGAGTTAGGCCTTCTTTTGAAGCCATTTTTCGCCCTCTGGAGGCTTCAGGGAAGCTCCTGAAGCCTCTGGAGGTGGTAGTGGGAGGCTGTTTTCACCCTCCCCAGGCTCCTAGAAAGCCTCTGGAGCCTGGGGAGGGTGAAAAAAGCACGCCAAAAGCAGGGGGTAGCGCACATAGCATCATGGGTGTAGCACACCCACGCACGACTCCCCTGCACTCCCCCCGCTTTAGCCATCACTGCATTACATGATCCACGCAGATCTTGAAATACATCCCATATAGGAAAATTCTCTGTGGCAGGGACAAGCTCAAAGAGGTACTGGAACACAGTAAAATAGCAAGGTCCGCATCATGGGTCAACAATTCATTGATACCAGGGAAGAATAGGATGCTCAGAGTGTTACAGGCTCAGGGGTTGTCAATATAGCATTTCTCTAATAGCAGATGATAACCAGAAATGAAAACAAATCATCACCATTTTAGATTAGAAAGATGGGCTTTTAACTCCCCATGGAGGCTGTATTGTTTCAATGCATTATTTTGGGGCATCAAATTAACCTATTAAGTATTCCAACAAAACAACCGTCAATGTTTTGAAGATGCTGAAGGAACATACATCATACTTATTGACATAATTGCTGCTGCTACAAAGCAGAAGCATAATGACATCTAGGGAAGGTAATGGAGAGTGGCAGGTGACATTTGTTTTAGCAGCAAAATGCAGTTTATGGTCAGTGAAGTAAGCTACATGGAAAATGTAATCAGCAAAGATGGTGTGAAGCTAGATAAATAGCAGGGAGAGGCCATAGCCAAGATGAAAAACACATTTACTGTTAGTGGATTATTTTTCAAAATATCCAACAGTACCGTGCTTGAAAAAAAAGGTACCCTCTATTGTCATCAAAGAATTCAAAGTTGAATTTGCATGACATGGTATACACAAAGAGTTTATGACTAATGGTGCATCCTTTTCAAACTGGAAAGTCAACCCTTTTGCCACAAAATGGAGATTCAGACTCAGTTGAATGAACAGGCTGAGATGTTGATCTAAAGTACAGCAAACATGCAATGCATTACTATCGCCACTTTTGGATAAGATTCTGAGAAAATGGTTGCCTGCTACAAGCAGCCCTTACTATTTAGTCTTGTCCAAAGTACATTGGCAATTGCAGTAACTCCAAAATGACCAGTGTCACCGTTATAAAAACAATTGTAAAAATAATAAAGGAGGGTTTAATAAAAAAAAAGATTGCTGCATTTCTGAAAGGGGAGAGTATTGTGGGAAAGTGATGTGTCTGTAGACAGGGATGGCATCCAGTATGTAAAGAACAATTGAGGTCACATGAAGTATCTATCCCAAGTTGAACTCACCTCGGAAGATACAGGAAGTATCTGAAAAGAGTTTGGACAGTTGTGGGATGTGTATCTTGACTCTCAGGAAAGGCAAGATGAAATTAGCTCATCTTTCCTCTCTTCACTACAATCCAAGGTTAAAAACTCTTACATTAGAGCACTGAGTACTGAGCTATTTGTTTATTTGATTGATTTATATGGCCTTCCGTGACGCAGAAGTAACTCTAAATGGTTAACAGCACATTCAAAGCAATGGGGGGGGGGGGATAACATTATAATGGTTGCCAATAATAAACCGACTAGATCCCCCTCACTCTACAATGCTCTGGAGCACATCTAGATAACATTGAACTATGCCGTCTAGTTCTACTACGTTCTACTACGTTCTGACCTGAGTTTAATGCACAAGATAAACTGCCATAATGTCTAACCTGCTAATGACTACTTTTACTTCAACTGCAATAACACAAGGGCTATCAATAGATACAAACTAAATGTCAAACTATTCTCCAAGGCACCTGGGGGCAGGACAAGAAGCAATGGGTGGAAACTAATCAAGGAGAGAAGCAACTTAGAATTAAGGAGAAATTTCCTGACAGTTAGAACAATTAACCTCTGGAACAGCTTGCCTCCAGAAGTTGTGAATGCCCCAACCCTGGAAGTCTTTAAGAAGATGTTAGATAGCCATTTGTCTGAAATGGTATAGGGTTCCTGCCCACGCAGTGGGTTGGACTAGAAGACCTACGAGGTTCCTTCCAACTCTGCTATTGTATTGTATTGTATTGTATTGATCCATTCTAATCTTGATTGCAGAAAAAATGATTTCAACAATAGAGCAGTAAATGTGTGGAACACCCTACCTGATCCTGTTGTTAATTCCCCTAACCCCCATACCTTTTACCTTAAGCTGTCTACCGTGGACCGTACGCATTTCTTAAGAGGTCCCTAAGAGGTGGTGGTGCATAAGCGCACCAGCGTGCCTACCACCCCTGTCCTACTGTCCCATTTATATGTACTCTGTTTATGTGTTTATGGCTATGTTTTGCTTATTTAGATTTATTTATTTGTACCATTTTTTCATGTGTTTTCATACTTGTTTCCTTGTCCTTGTTGAGAAATAAATAAATAAATAAATAAATAAATAAATAAATAAATAAATAAATAAATAAATAAATAAATAAATAAATAAGCATTGCAAAAGGCTGAGGTCAATCTAAACTCAGGGGTGATGGTAAGCTCTTCCAGAGACCAGGTGCTATATTAAAAAAGACCCTCTTCCAAAGTCCCATTAGGTGACATTCTTTAACTGAGAACATGATAAACAACTGAGGAGAGGCAGTCCTGGTGATAGCCCCACCCATTGCCACGAAGATCTTTGTAAGTGATGACTGGCATCTTAAATTCCACCCAGAAAAACACTAGTAACCAGTGCAGCTGCTGAACAGAAGTGTAACATGGGCATACTTTGATGTGCCAATCACTGCCTGTAATGCTACATTTGTGGACTGATTGCAGCTTCTGGATGGTCTTCAAAGGTAGCCCATCGTAGGGCACATTAGAATAACTCATCGGGTATGGAGAGTAAAGCATGCATAACTGTGAGCAGTGCCTCCTGGTCAGTGGTGGGTTACGAACCGGTACTCCCCGGTATGGGCATACCAGTGCCTGCCAGGAGCATCAGGTACCATTCCAGTACGGTGCTCCGGAGGGCCTGCCCATTTGCCCGCGCTCCTTACCGGTATTTGAGCTGTTTGGGGCTTCCGTGTGCGTGCATGGAGTACATGGCACCTGCACAACGTTCTGCCGAGCAGCGGGAGCATGGCGGGCAGTAAGTATGCATGCGCATGCTGCGTGAGTGTGCACGTGTTCTGCACATATTCATATGGTGGATGCCTGGCCCCGTTGCACCGTACCGGATCCGGAACCCACCACTGTTCCTGGTACAGGAAGAAGTGCAACTGGTGCACAAAATAATGTTGCCTTCTTGCTGTGGATGCCACTTGATCTTTGAAAAGAGCCATGAAGACCACTTGATTGTGCACTGTTTTTTTGGAGGATAAATCAACCCCATCCAGAATCAAAGGTAGACAAATTCTGGATCCAGAACCTTCCAAACCCATAGATACCCACTCTTGCCAAGGTTTGATTGAAGTTTGTTCTTCCCCATCCAGATCCCCACAGACTCCCGATATTGAAAACAGTACCTTCATGTCATCAGTTTGTTGGTCCATTGTGGAGATGTAGAGCTGTAGATCCATGCCAGAGGCTTCGTGTAAATATTACATAGGAGAGTTTCAAGACCTATGGGGACCCTACCTATCACAATTGGACTTCAAACTGAAAAAAGGGGCCTGTGTTGTATGCTACTACATCTTTAAGAAATGGACTGCAGTTCTCTTCCTGTGGCTGAGCCGTCTGGCCTTTAGATTCAGAATTATGCAGGGGTGTGTGTGTGCTGCTGTGTTAATTACATTCTTAGGTTTTTTTTTATTTGAGGTTCTGTAAACTGACATCTTAATAGTAGTTCAGAGTAGGTTGTTTCAGAGAAAGTTGGATAGCCTTTATCCCTATGGTGGCATTCAGTCTGCATCACTGAGAGTTAAAAACATGGTGCAGGTGTGTTCACAAGGCTTATTCCCAGTGACTGCAGGCACTGCATGCTTAATGCTAAAGTCAGCACTAAATCTGTAATTGTATAAGACAGATGTGCTTACCCATTTCCCACAATGAGAAATCCTGCCTCATCAAGAGGTCTGAGTTTGTCTTCACTCCATTGCCCTGACTAATGTTTTAATTCTTATGTGTGGAGGCTGTCTCTCCCCTCCCCATGGTTTACCCACTGTTATTCTCCCTCCCCATCTTCATTCATACATCTTCAGGCATTTCCCGGCAGGGGTGGGTTCCTGCCAGTTCTAACCTCTTCTATAGACGAGGTTCCACAAATCTACAGTGCCATTTAGAACCGGTTCCAGCTCCCTCCCCCCGCCCGTCCACACATCATCAAGATGAAGAGCGACAGGAGGAATTCTGGGAGTTGAAGTCCACAAGTCTTAAAGCTGTCAAGTTTGAACACCCGTGGGGTTTTTTCCCCTAAAGGGTTAGGGGTGCAAGGGTCTTGTAACTTGATAGCTTTAAGACTTGCATGCTTCAAATGCCAGAGTTTCTGAGCCAACATTTTGGTTGCTAAGCAAGAGTGTTATTAAGTGAGTTTCACCACATTTTACAAGTTGACCATGCCCATCCAGTCACATGGCCGGCAAGCCACTCCCACCCGGTCACATGGCTGGCAGGCTACTCCCACCTGGTCATATGGCCGGCAAGCCACTCTCACCCGGTCACATGGTCAGCAAGCCACTCCCACAAAGCAGGCCACACCTACAGAAGAGGTTCTAAAAATTTTTGAAACCAACCACTGTTTCCTTGGTATCTGAGAAAGGAGACTGTGAGCTTTTTTTGGCTGAAGAATCATTAATGAATGGTCAAAGAACCACACCTAATATTTGAGCATGCAGTCTTGTTTTCCCTACTAGGAAAAGAAGGGAAAAAGAAGATATAAAAGAAGGATGGGGTTTCAGAACAGAATTCCTACAGTTTTACTGCCTGAAGGTATAAAGACGAAAGAGAAACCCATTGGAGCACAGGCAGGGAAAAACCATCCATTCACCAAAAATGCATTAAAATAATGTTAAAATGCTTTTCTGTGGTTGATATAACAACAATATATTTTTTACTCAGTAAACATTAAGATCACTTGGAGTGACCAGAATGGCCCATCTCTGGCTGATGAACATTTTCATTTGGAAACAAAGCAGAGAAAAATCACCCACCATTGTGTCATCCTCAAGCTATCAGTATACAGTAGGCCTTGACTTTTGACCACAATTCAGCCCAAAACTTTGGTTGCTAAGTGAGACATTTGTTTAGTACATTTTACCCCACTTTACAGTATTTCTTGCCACAGTTGTTAAGTGAATCACTGCAGTTGTTAAGTTAGTAATGCGGTTGTTAAATGAATCTGGCTTCCCTATGGACTTTGCTTGTAAGACGATTGCAAAGGGGGACCATGTGACCCTGGGACACTGCAACCGTCATAAATATGAACCAGTTGGCAAGTGTCTGAATTTTGATCATATGACCATGGGGATTCTGCAACAGTCATAAGTATGAAAAAGGGTTACATCACTTTTTCCCCCAGTGCCGTTGTAACTTTGAACAGTCACTAAATGAACCATTGTAAGTCAAGGACTATCTATACCGTTTCCCTGAAAATAAGGTCTGCTCAAGACTGTTCTCTGAGGTTAAAACAATTGGTCTTTTGAGTGCATGTGCTAAAATAAGCCCTCCCCGAAAATATTGCAACACAACAGCAGTCATGAGGTGACCACACTCACTGAATTTGAATTTTTGAATTTATTTATATTTATATCCCGCCCTTCTCCATAGTGGACCCAGGGCGGCGCACAGGAAATTTAAAAACATACAAAATACAAAAAATAAATACATAATTTAAAATATATATTAAACTATCCTATCCTATGCTAAAAGCCAAATTTTAAAATACCCAATTTAAAACTTTCTAAAAAGTTTAAAATTGTTTCTGCCTCCTGCACCTCAAAAATAATAGGACCTCCCTGAAAATAAGGCCAAGGGGGGGGGGTGTCAAAAGAAAATAAGACCTTGTCTTATTTTCAGGAAAACATGGTATTCAAACAAGACCCTAAAGATTTATTCCTCCCTCTCTATATATACTGTATGTATGTATGTGTGTATGTGTGTGTATCTATCTATCTATCTATCTATCTATCTATCTATCTATCTATCTATCTATCTATCTATCTATCTATCTATCTATCATATTAAATTTCTTCTCCTTTTCTCTATGATGGCTTTCTGTGGAAAAGGTATGAATATTGTTCATTTTTAACCCCAACCCCCCGTTTGGATAGACAGTCATTCAGCCTCCCAGAAAGCAAACATGAGGCGTTTGTTCGAAGTGGTTGTTGGGGTGTTGGCTGTGTTCATCTGTAAGCATTAAAATATTGTTTGCTGTGGTGGACCTCAGCCATATTGAGTTGGGTAACCTTGGAGGCCGTGAAAGACACTTCCTCTTTTCAATTCAGCTTGCTTTGCACTTTCTGTGTCAGTTTATTCCTGCAATGCACGGTGCCCTCCCACCTCCCTTTGCCAAAGAAGTGAATTAATAACTAGAAAATGAGACCAAACGGAAAGAAGGGAAGAAAGAGAAAGAGAGAGAGAGAAAGAGAGAGATAGAAAAATCATCTAGAAGGGGCGTCCGTTTTTTTAATGTCACTGTAAGCAAGCAGCACTGAAGAGGAAAGGTTCCTTTCAATCTTTATGTTTACTGCTGTCTGTGCATTGACTTGTTTCCTGACACATGAGCCATGACTTGAAAGGAATTCAGGCTCCAGCAAATTTTGCATTGCGCTTCAATGTGGCCTCTGGGATTGAATAAGGGCAAATCTATTATGCTGTTGCCATGGAGACCCTGGCACAACTGCTGATAAAGACTGTCTGATGTTTGGTAGCCCCCCCTTAGCATGGCACGTACCATTTAAAGGGTGTGAGGGGGGGAGGGAGAGACATTCACCGGCTGAAGATGTGGGCATATGTCAGGGAGGAAGGGGACTTGATTTGGCAGATGATGAAGGAATGTCAGACCTCCTTACTCTGCATTGCAAATAACTTCCTCCCTCCACAAAACAGAAGCAGAGTCCAAATGTGAAGATCCAGGGGTGTGTGGGGGCAGCAGAATATACAAGGGTCTTCTTTGGGAGTCTCAGAAAATTAGTTGTTTCATTATACATGGAGCAGAATTGAGCAGCTAAGCTCCTAGCAGTGTCAATGCTGTCTCCAGTATCATTTGGTGAGAATGGCCCATCAAAAGCTGCTTGGAGATCAATAGTAAGCCAATACGTCTGGAGCGTACAGTAAGATGGGCTCTTACCCAGATGAATTTTAATCAGTAAAATGATTTTATAACAAAGAGACAAAGGAGTGGCCCCTTTCCTTCCATGCCCTTTCCCTCCCCTCCTTGGGAATCAACCTCTTTTATGCAATATAGATTTTATTTATCCTGACAGAGTATTTCCTCTTGCAAATTTTGATATTTAATTTTGGAAACTTTATTTTATTTTTTATTTATTTTATTTACATTTATATCCCGCCCTTCTCCGCAGAGGACCCAGGGCGGTGCACAGGAAAATTAAAAAACATGCAGAATACAAAATAAATACACAATTTAAAATATAAATTAAACCATCTTATCCTATGCTAAAAACCCAATTTTAAAATACCCGATTTAAAACTATCTAAAAGTCCCCATGGGAGGTTAGGCTAGGCCGGCTTGTTGGAATAGGTATGTCTTTAGACATTGGCGGAAGAGGCGGAGGTCGGTGATGGTGCGTAATTCGGGGGGTAGGTCGTTCCAAAGGGCTGGGCCCGCCACAGAGAAGGCTCTTCCCCTGGGGGTCGCCAGTCGGCATTGTCCGGCCGACGGCACCCTGAGAAGGCCCTCTCTGTAGGAGCGTATCCGTCTAAGGGATGTATGAGGCAAGAGGCGGTCTCGCAAATAACTAGGCCCTGAGCCATGGAGCACTTTAAAGATGGTCATCAAGACCTTGAAGCGCACCCGAAAGACCACAGGAAGCCAATGCAGCTCGCGCAGGATTGGTGTTATGTGGGAGCATCTAGTGGCTCCCATAATCACCCGCGCGGCTGAGTTTTGGACTAACTGTAGCTTTCGGGTGCACCTCAAGGGAAACCCCATGTAGAGAGCATTACAGTAGTCGAGTCGGGACGTCACGAGAGCTTGAGTGACTGTGCGGAGGGCAGCCCGGTCCAGTAAGGGGCGCAATTGGTGCATCAGGCGTACCTGATGAAACGCCCCCCTGGCCACGGCCACCACATGGTCTTCCATGGACAGCCGGGGATCCAGGAGGACACCCAAATTGCGCGCCCTCTCCACGGGGGCCAGTGTTTCGCCCCCAATGGCCAGAGTTGGAGTAATCTGCTCTGAACCGGGGTGCCGGAAACCACAGCCACTCAGTCTTGGCAGGGTTGAGCTTGATTTTGTTACCACCCATCCAGATCCGTACGGCCTCCAAACACCGGGACAGCACTTCGGCGGCATCGTTGGGGTGGTCTGGGGTGGATATGTACAACTGAGTATCATCAGCGTACAGATGGTACTCCATCCCAACTTTGCTTGAGCCCCTTTCGCTGTAATTTATTTCTCGGTACATTCTATATTTTGACATGTTTCCTGTCTCACCTGTGACCATCTCCATGTTTTAGTAACTGTGCTAAGTTTGGTAAAATCAAAAATGTGGCACAGTTAACTAATATTGTATTATATTTCATACACTGCTCTGGGATGGTGAGTATGCTCAGTTAATAACTATTACTACCTACTGCTGCTGCTGCTGCTACTACTACTACTACTGCCACTGCTATTTTGGATTGCACAATTTCCAGATTTCTTCCCCTGTCCCACTGCTCTACTGTACTTTCCAGACCTGAGACTGCTACACTTCCGCGTGGTTAATTTGTCAGTTTATAAATTACCACATTATGTTAACACTGAATGCTTCAAAACACAAATATATGCACAGAGGACTTGAATATTGAAGTGTCTTCGTACTACGGGGAAATAATTTTGTTGTCAAGCTGTGGCAGATATAGAAGTGCTAAGGGATCCATGGCCATTTCATCAGGGCTGGGCCCATGATGGCCTATCCACATCCGGGTATAGGCAGGGGGTGGGGGGTGGGGGTGGGGAATAATCTTTTATCACTATTGTGTACCGTGCAGGTCCAGATGGGGGATAAAACATGCATGAGTTGCCCGCAGCTCTGAAAATAATTATACTCATTTGCCAGAAATGTAGAAAGTGCATCCAAGCAAGTTACCACCCATCATACTGACACTCAGTTTGCATACTGATGAAGTTTAAAGCCTGAGACAATGGTTTGGTATCAGGAGCAGAGGGGGGCTGGGCATATCACCAGAGCTATAGGATTAATAGTGCCATCATTTTTTATTATGCAGCTACTTACTCCTGCTGCATATCAAAAGGCTCCCACTCACCTAGCTGTTTAAGCTCCCTTCTCCCTTTTGAAGAGCCTCCATGAAGATGTTTAGAGCTACTTTACATTTAAAACAAACCAACAAATTATCAAAAAAAAACACAAAATGCCTTGTGCATTTATTGGATGCAATGAAATCTGCACATATAATCGGAGAGGAATGCTGTATGCATCAGCACACAAGGATCACATTCGCATCTTGCCTCTGTCACCTCCCTTCCTGTCGCCCCAGTAGCTGCCTTTCCTATTCTCTTCAGAAAACTGCACTGGAATATGAGAAGATAATATGCGCGTGCTAAGCTCCAGTGCCATTGCAGGGTAATTGATGAATGGGTTTTTAAAGTGTAGAATGAGAATGAATACAAGTAGGGCCCAGGAGAATAATTCTTTATATTGCAATCAGCACTGCTTATGTGTCGCTGGTTTAATATTAGAAGTCAGCAATAAAGAATTTAGGCTTGGATATTTAATCCTCACTAATGCAAAAATTTTTTTTAAAAAAAGCAATCTTTAGAGTGGTTTCTCTCTAACTAGATATATTGTTTTAAAGACCATCTTATTTAAAACCATGGCTTGGCTTTACAGGGTCATAATTTAAAATAAACAGTCAATACAGCTGTGGCCTAATAAATCTTTTTAAATATTTAATTTTATTTGTATGTGCATGTATGAATGCAATATAATAACACACGTACAGTATATTGTATCATAAATGTCCTCATATTTATGAACCCATCCATTCACAATTCCTGCAGTTTGGTGCATAGTTATGTTACCCTATATTATTGGTTTTGTGACCAGATGTTTAACTCACTTTTTCTTCTTTAAATACTTCCTGCACTTGTGAATAAAGCCCATCTTTGATTATGCTTTTGTGCCTAGGCCTTTTATTCCCTCCTTAATTAAACAATGTATTAAAATGTTAACAAAATTAAAAACTGGCATGTAATTATTTTATTCATTGACTTACAGAGAGTATATTGCAATGTACTAAACATTTACTCTAATATAATATGCAGTACAATAATCATAAAACCATTAAAGGCTATATCATTACATAGGAAAAAGAATAAATTAGATGTATATTACCTAGATTTATCTATGAGGGATTCTGCTGCCTTTCTTGCTTTTTTTAAACACAGAATTTTGACTTCTATTGCAAAACATGCCTATTAAAAAGGTAATGTCCAGCTATGCATAGAGCACAGACCTATGCTGGTATTCTGACATTTGGATTGTCAGTTATGCATACATGTATTTCCATGTATGCATGTATAAATTGAATGTAAACAGCGACAAAATAATAGCATTATTTTCCTATTGAGCTTTTATTTGCATTAATTAACATTTCTATAATGTAAAGACTTACTCTGCTGACTGTTCCCTTTCCAGTTTTGTGAAATATATTTTAATACAGGGGTCTCCAACCTTTGCAACTTTAAGTCTGAAGGACTTCAGCTCCCAGCTTTGCTAGCTGGAGAATTCTGGGAGCTGAAGTCCTTCAGACTTAAAGTTGCAAAGGTTGGAGACCCCTGCTTTAATAGAGTAGGTTGAATAATGCTCGAATCCACTGCATATCTTAGCATTGATACTAACTTATAGAAAAGGTAACCAAAATCTTGAGAGACCTCTACTCATTTAGCTGGAGAAAACCCCACTGCGTTGCCTGGAATTTATTTCCAAAAATATGCGTTTAGGATGTAGCTGTGAAAATGCTCTAAGAAGATTTTTTTACTTTCATTTAGAAAAAAACCTTGACTAATGAGAGATATAGCAAATGTTTGTAAAACATCTCTGCTAATGCTAATACTTGGGGGTCATGTAATGGGATCAGCTAGACATTTAGAGCAGAAAAACTAAAATACTTCTTTACAAAATGCATAATTAATACCTACAATTCACCATTAAAAGACATAGTAATAAGCATCAGCATATATGGATAATAACAATAGACACACTTTTTCTTTCTCTCTCTCTCTTCCCTCTCCCTCCCCCCTCCCTGGAGTGTATGTAGTATATACATATAAAATTTGTGTCTGCTGTACATTTATTTATTTATTTATTTAGCATATGGCAAATACGTGGACTTATAGTAGTTCAAATGTAAAAGTGTAAAAGTCCAGTCTATGTTGAAAGAAATCAGACATTGGGCCACTGTAAGCTGTTGTTGGACATTCGGACACAATGTGATGGATATTTTGTTGAGGAGCACCACAGTCACACTGAGGGGTAGGGACACTCTGCTGCCCAGAGTCACCCTGGATCACCTTGTAGGAGAGATGGGCAATATAAAAATTAATAAATAATAATAACAAATTCATTATCAGTCAACTTCAAAAGGCAGCTTTACTCAGAACAGCTTACATCCTGGGATGGTATATACAATACAATACAATAGCAGAGTTGGAAGGGACCTTGTAGGTCTTCTAGTCCAACCCCCTGCATGGGCAGGAACCTTACACCATTTCAGACAAATGGCTATCTAACATCTTTTTAAAGACTTCCAGGGTTGGGGCATTCACAACTTCTGGAGGCAAGCTGTTCCAGAGGTTAATTGTTCTAACTGTCAGGAAATATATAACACCATCAAAAATCAATGTCCCAAAGGTGCTTTTTCAGGAGGAAACTGGACTTTCTTGTTTTTTCTTTTGAAGATGTTTTGCTTCCAAGAAGCTTCTTCAGGAAGCGCATCTGACAGGATAGTGGGGAATGGAAGGATTTATACTCCTTGCACCCAGCTGGTAATTTGCATCCTTTTAGAGGGTCACTGAAATACCTGGAGGTTTATCTTCAATATGCTGACTCTGTAAACCGCTTAGAAATGGCTGTAAAGCAGTATATACTATAAGTCTAAGTGCTATTGCTATCTGTGTCCTCAGGGTCACCTGAGTAGGTCAGCTGAGTAGACCCTGAACCATGACTTGGATGACTGAGAATCTTTACAGACATCAAACATCAGCATTTGCCTATCCCATGTCCTTGGGAAGGAGTCACGAGGCAGACAAAAATGCCAAGTCCTCTAAACAGCAGAAATTTAACAGAATAACAAAGTTGGAAGGGACCTTGGAGGTCTTCTAGTCCAACCCCCTGCTTAAACAGGAGACCCTATAGACAAGTGGCTGTCCAGTCCCTTTGGTGCTATTGATCTTCGATATCTATTTTTTTATTTTATTTTATTTGTTGGATTTATATAATCGCACTCTCTCCCCAAAGGGACCCGGGGCGGTGCACAGGAAATTAAAACACACAATATCACAAATATAAATAATTAATACCAAATTAAATCAATTATCCCTGTGCTAAAATTTAAAAATGTTAAAACATGACCCCATCTAAAACCCAATTAAAACAATTTATGGTACAGACTGTAGGCTAGGTAAATAGCTTAGGCCAAGCCGGCCTGATGGAACAAGAGTGTCTTTAATTTCTGGCGGAAGGTGCGGAGGTCTGTGGTTGTTCTAAGGTCAGGGGGTAGGTCATTCCAGAGGGTTGGGCCCACCACAGAGAAGGCCCTTCCCCTGGGCATCGCCCGCTGGCATTGCCTAGTGGACGGCACCCGGAGAAGTCCCTCTCTGTGGGAGCGGATTGGCCGAAGGGATGTATGGGGTAGGATGCGGTCTCGCAGGTAGCTAGGTCCCGTGCCATGGAGCGCTTTAAAGATGGTGATCAACACCTTGAAGCGCACCCGAAAGATATGTTTCATGCTCCTATTTTGGTTTTTAATCCCAGAAAATAAAAGGCTTCCTTGCCTCACTTTTCATTCCATCCATGCAGCCTTTAGAATGTAGTTCTCACTAGAGCAGGGGTGGGCAATTAATTTTCCCAAGGGGTCACATGAGGAACTTGGACTGTTTTGAAAGCCTGAACCAATAAGGTTACAAACAGGGGTGGAATTCTACCAGTTGAGTCTGGTTTTGGTGCATCCAGTGATCAGCTGGGAATGAACTGGTTTGCTCTGACGATCAGGTGGGCCCACCTGCCAACCCCTGTGCTATACTGACCTATATTGTCTCAGCTGATTCACGCGGCAGAGCGGATTGCTGCATCTCAGCTGTTTTACTCCCCAGCAGTAACACGGAATGTACCGGTAAGTGTTACATACTGACAAACAGTATGATAGTTTCCACCAAGGCCCTCTGTTCCAGCGGGAACAATATTCAAATCTGATTGGTTGAATGGTCTGGCAGCTCCCTATAAAAGGGCTGCTGCCAGACAGAGCCTTTGCAGGATTGTACACTTAATAAAGAGCTGTTTGTTGCTGAAGTCTGAGTCTGCCTCATCCATTCACCTGATCTAACAATAAGTATTCTTAAAACTGCGAAGTGCATAATCACCAAACTGGTTGTTAAACTGGCAGGATCCCAGCACTGGTTATGAAGATGCATAGGCGCACATGCACACACATAAATAAATTGGGGGGTGGGGGGAAACACCCAAGTCTCCTTCAAATAAAAACAATGCAGTGGTATTGGGTGCACGTAATAGGAGGACCAGTCTACCACATCTCCAGCAGCCCAAGAAGAGACAAGTCTACCTGCTTTTTGAAGCACAAGAGGGGCTCTCCTGCCAGTCTGGGACCTAGTTATCTGCGGGATCGCATCCTACCCCACACATCCCTTCGGCCGATTCGCTCCCACAGAGAGGGACTTCTCCAGGTGCCGTCCACTAGGCAATGACAACCGGTGATGCCCAGGGGAAGGGCCTTCTCTGTGGTGGGCCCGACCCTCGGGAACGACCTACCCCCCAAACTTAGATCTATCCCGGACCTCCGCTCCTTCCGCCAGCAACTAAAAACCTACTTTTCCCAACAGGCCGGCCTGGCCTAACCTACCGTACTTAGCCTAGTTTTTAGCAAAGAAATTTTACATTGGGCTTTAGGGATCAGTTTTTTAATGGGATAGATTTTAGCACAGGGTGTAAATTTAATATAGTTTTAAGTATTTATATATTTATTGTGATGTATTGTGTTTTTATATTTCGTGTGCACCGCCCCGAGTCCCTTCGGGGAGAGGGGGCGGTTAATAAGTCGAATTAATAATAATAATAATAATAATAGTAGTAATAGTAGTAATAATAGTAATAATAGTAATAATAGTAATAATAGTAATAATAGTAATAATATTAATAATAATATTAATATTAATAATAATAGTAATAATAGTAATAATAGTAATAATAGTAATAATATTAATAATATTAATAATAATAGTAATAATAGAAGGCCCTTCCCCTGGTAATATTAATATCAATATCAATATCAATATCAATATCAATATCAATATCAATATCAATATCAATATCAATATCAATATCAATATCAATATCAATATCAATATCAATATCAATATTAATATTAATATTAATATTAATATTAATATTAATATTAATATTAATATTAATATTAATATTAATATTAATATCAATATCAATATCAATATCAATATCAATATCAATATCAATATCAATATTAATATTAATATTAATATTAATATTAATATTAATATTAATATTAATATTACCAGGGGAAGGGCCTTCTCTGTGGCGGGCCCAGCCCTCTGGAATGACCTGCCCCCCGAACTCCGGACCACCACGGACCTCCACCTCTTCCGCCAACGTTTGAAGACCTATTTCTTTCATCTAGCCGGCCTAGCCTAGCCCCCGAAAGCACCTCTACAGACTGAATTTTAAATTGTTCTAAATTGATTTTAATTTGCGGGTAATTTTTAGGGAATTTTTAGCACAGGACACTTTAATTTAAACAGATTTTATTGTTCGTAGTCTTATTTATCATATGTCTGCTTTTACTTATGTATTGTATTTCCACTTTTTAACCTCCTGTGCACCGCCCTGAGTCCCTTTGGGGAGATAGGCGCGGTATAAAAATCAAATAAAATAAAATCAAAATCAAATTGAATATGCATTTTAAAATCTGCTTGGGGTTTAAATAGGGAATATTATTTGTTTTCTTTATATCCAAAATATAATTTAAGGAAACAACTTCATCAACAAGATAAAATGTGAAATGATCCTTTCTAATATGAAAACACAATTGCATTAAAATACCATTAAAATACATCATCAAAAAGCAGTTAAAGCATGCATCTGAATAGTCTGAGAAAACACGGTTATTTCTTTTCTGCATGGGCTTCTGATGAGGAATTCAAGTAGGCAAGTGCTTTATTCCTAGATGATTTGTGCATGCTTGTTGCTGTAGTTGGTTTGAACTTTGAAAGCTTGTTATGTCATGTACAGAATAATACCACAATTTCTAATATATGTCTCCAGGGCTGGGCAGGCATCATGCAAGCATGACCTTTACAAATCCATGTCACTGAGATTCTGGCAAAGGGGAAAACAAGAACTCTTGCTTCATCAAGTACAAACCAATCAAATTGGAACAGAGGAGCACCAAATAAATGAATCTATTTTTAAAATCGACATTGCAAGGCATTCGGTAGGCTAGCATCGGCTGGCCATGCTGTAGATCCCTTCAGCCAAAGACGGTCATCTGGCAGGGACTAAAAGACAGGGCTTCTTTGCTCTGTAGAACATATTCTCCCTCTGTAATTTAGAATGACCCCAACTCTGTTAGCCTTCTGCGGTTGATGTTCTGAATGTGTGAAGGCCCCATTTCTTGGCATTCCTATTAATTAGTTAACTATATCAGGTTCAATGAATCAAGAACAACATGTGAAGTTACTTTTTTAATGTTGCTTACCAGCAGACAAAATCTTGCCAGACTAAAGCAACTATCCATATAACTACTAGTTATACTCTTGGAATTTGCTAGGAAGGGTCCTCATTCAGACTCTTTCTACCCTACAAACATTCTGTACTCTACTTTCCCTTCGACCTCTAAGAAGGAGCCCTTGCCCCTCCCTCTGGTCACTCCAAACTACATTCCTCCACATCAGCTCCCTCTCCAAACAATCCCTTCTTCCTCCATCTCCTCATCTTCATCAGTGTTCTCATGGGAACTGGGAAGTGAGAGTAGAGATGATGATGCAGATGGACCGCCAACTTCTTTGTCTGAGGATGTCTTCCTCCTGCAAAATATAAGCACAATGCTTGATTTAGTGCAATATGTAAATCTGATTCCCACATTCCGAAAGTTCGAATTAGCTATACTTAACATGTTGCAGAAGGCCTTTAGCTAGCCCGATCATGTTGGGCAAATGCATCTCCTGGTGTCAGGAAGGACAATGGGCAAGAGCAGAAGCTTGAAAGTGAAGAAGGCCCAGCAGTTTGTATGCAAGCTACCTAAGAGTATATCTTACCAAGAGTCCTTGAACCCTTGTAGTACCACTCTGTATACTATGGTTTGCACATAACAGGGGGGGAAAAGGAAAAGTGAGCTGAATTAAAACTCTTGGGAAAAGCTATTCCTTCTTCCTTGTGCCTTAACTCTTGCAAATGTCACTTGTGTTTAGCTGTGATTCAAGCTGATTGACTTCCCCCATCTTATGTGCATTGACCTACTAGGCAGAACAGAGGACTAAAACCAGAGGGATAGGTTTTTTTTCTACATTAACAAGATTACATTACATCTCTTAGAATTTAAATAATGAGTGAGCTTTTCCGAATACATTGCTGTGACAGATGCTTTCTCGCCTCAGATTGAAAACTGAAGAAAGAGCATCATAGATGTCTTGCAACATGGCTCCTGGTGTCACATTTTATAAAATCTGTGTTCAGAATATACACGGAAAGATTGTTATTCAGATGCAATAGAACAATTCCTCTCTAATGCCTGAACATGTTACGTAGAGCAATGCTTTCTTTAGAAAACATATTTAGAAAGATGAATTTGATATGTAGTTAACTATAGAAATCTAGTTCTTCTCTCTGTCTTTAAAGCAATGCTATTCATGGAATTTTATTTCATGCCGCCGATCAATCAAAATAACTGAGGCTTTATTTTACACCACTACAAACAGCATTTCATATATGTTCAATATATGTATCTCATCCAAGACCTCAATATATGTATCTCATCCAAGTGCTCCTGGATTCCCGGCTGTCCATGGAGGACCATGTGGCGGCCGTGGCCAGGGGGGCTTTCCATCAGGTACGCCTGATGCGCCAATTGCGGCCCTTACTGGACCGGGCTGCCCTTCGCACAGTCACTCAGGCCCTCGTGACCTCTCGACTCGACTACTCTACATGGGGCTTCCCTTGAGGTGCACTCGAAAGCTGCAGTTAGTCCAGAATGCAGCCGCGCGGGTGATTACGGGAGCGCCTAGACACTCCCACATAACACCTATCCTGCGCGAGCTGCACTGGCTTCCTGTGGTCTTTCGGGTGCGCTTCAAGGTTCTGACGACCATCTTTAAAGCGCTCCATGGCTCGGGGCCTAGTTATATGCGAGACCGCCTCCTGCCCCATACATCCCTCAGACCAATACGCTCCCACAGAGAGGACAATGCCGACTGGCGACACCCAGGGGGAGAGCCTTCTCTGTGGCAGGTCCAGCCCTTTGGAACGACTTACCCCCTGAACTTCGCACCATCTCTGACCTCCGCCTCTTCCGCAAGTGTCTTAAGACACATTTGTTCCATCTAGCCGGCCTAGCGTAGCCCCCTATACTGACTTTTAGATAGTTTTTAAATTTGGGGATTTTAATCGGGTTTTAGCACAGGTTCTATTGAATTAGTTTTTTAAATTTTATATGATGTTTTGTATGTATTTTAATTTTCCTGTGCGCCGCCCTGGGTCCGTTTGGAGAAGGGCGGGGTATAAATTGAATAAATATAAATATAATATAAACTTTGCTCTGATGTATAAGGGGCTGTAGCATTCTAATTAATTTTAGGCAGTGGATGATGAAAATACTCTTTAAAAATGTGTTAACTGATTGCTCTATTTTGCACAAGCTACAAAAAGCTCATAAATGCTTGAAGTCTCTACAGAAAGTTTGCCAGATTTTCAATAACACCTGACCAGAAGAGAGCAAGTGTGAGACAGAAAACACCAATAAACTGTTGATATAATAATGCTTTGATATAACTTTGCGATGGAATTGTATTGTGCATAGTTTTGATCACAGCCAAATAAAAGGATATTTTAAAGCTAAAAAGATGCTGGAAAGGGCAACAAAGGCCCTTAAGGGCTGTGCAAATCTCCAACTAGGAAAGATCCCAACAATTGTGGCTTTTTAATTTTGAAAGGAAGCATGGATAAGAGAGCATAATTCCATTTTTAACACAACTTCCCATGAAATATTTCACATCCTTACCAGCTTTACTTATTCCTGTGAAAGGAACAAAGATATGGCTCCTAAGATAAATAATGAAGAACGTTTATCAGGGGAAATTTTTCCATCTCTTCCTAATCCCTATGACCTATCATAATCCCTCAAAAGCCTTTGTACAGGTTTGCTGTTATATATTTCAGTGTTATTGAATTGGTGAATGTAATTCCTTAAACAGAAGAATATTGTAGTAACTTTCCCCAGAAGTTGGAGCATCCAAGCAAGAAACCCAATTAGCTGAATCAGATCCAATTTAAATAGATGGTGTTTAAAGGAAAGAAGACCATTTTCTGTGGAGAAAGAAAGGCCCAGATATTCATCTTAAACTATGGTAATCCATTTTTCAAGCAAAATAAACTATTTAGTATAGAAGGGTAAACAGCTGGGCTGATGTTAACAGTGGAGATGCAACTTGAGTAGCCATAAACATTTGAATGATACATGTAAGGTTCAGTCTAGTTAAACAGATCAGCAATTATTTTATTATTTATTTATTTATTAAATTTATACCCCGCCCTTCTCCAAACGGACCCAGGGCGACCCAGACCAATTGTATATTGGTCTGATGGAAAAGTAAGAAGCTGGCAGTTAGGTTAACACAGTTCAGAAAATGCATAGGCAGAAAATAACCTATTAAACCATATAACATCATATGCAGATTTCAAACTTGTGAGATCTACTTTATTATTTTTTTACTGGAATTGTAATTCAGAAGACACTGAATTATAGGATTCTGCCCCCAATAAGAAGTTTTTATACCAATATTGAATACAACTCACAAAGGATGATATCGGATTTTCCTTACTTAAATGTATAATTTACAGTGTGGAAGAATGTTATTCATTTATATTCTTCATGAATGTAGGAATACAAGCTAAAAAAGAAATTAAATGTTATGCAAGTTTTTTCTTCATTTTAGTTAGGAATAAAGCCACCGATCAAGAGATAAAAAAATACATAATCAAGTATAGAGCTACATACAGGAACTAAGGTTCTGTTTCCTTAATATTTAATACTAATATTTTCTTTGGGGACTGCTGGGATGTTACAATAAATGAGACAAAGCACACAGAGGAAGTTACTTTAGCAACTTAGCAAGTCATTCTAACTGGCCATAATGGGGAATGACAGGAAATAAATTGGCACGATGTTCAAAAACAGTTGTATACCAGGGAAAACAAGAGAAAAATAATAGTAGTAATAGTAATATCCTGTTTCCCTGAAAATAAGACCTCCCTGGATAATAAGCCCAATCAGGCTTTTGAGCGCATGTGCTAAAATAAGCCCTCCCCAAAAATATTGCAATGCAGCAGCAGCCATGGGATGACCACGCTTGCCGCCTCCTGCACCTCAAAAATAATAAGACCTTCCCTAAAATAAGGTCAAGTGCTAATTTCAGCGGTCAAAAGAAAATAAGACCCTGTCTTATTTTCAGGGAAACATGATAATAATAATGGAATAAGAAAAAAACATACAAAAGGATTTGTGAATTATTTCTTTAATGTCTTTATAATCCATGTTATAGTCTTTTGCAATCTTGGATAAAGATTGAATAAATCATATGGATGAAAAAGGCCCAAACCTGGTTGGGCCACGAAGGGGGTTTACCCCTCGTGGACTTGTGCCCACCAGGTTACCGCACCTTCCATCAGCCTAGGGCCCTAGGGAGGGGTGGGGGGGGTGGCGATTATGGTTAAGGAAGGTCTCGAGCCGAAGGAGACCACAGTCCCTCAGACAACCGGGTGTGAATCTCTCTGCGTGAGATGGGGCCTAGGGAGGCAGTTGGGCATGTTAGTTGTATACCTGGCTCCTTGCTATGCAACAACAGCCCTGCCCGAGCTCCTAGAGGTGATAGCCGAGGCGGCAGTTGAGACCCCCAGACTAGTAGTCATGGGGGACTTTAACTTGCCGTCGGCGGGCGAAGCCTCTGGAGCAGCTCGGGAGTTCATGGCCTCCATGACGGCCATGGACCTGACCCAGGTAGTTTTAGGCCCTACTCACGAGGGGGGAAACACACTGGATTTGATCTTTGTCTCGGGACAGTGGAGTCGTGATTTGGGAATAGGGGATTTAGCCATCACTCCCTTGTCATGGACAGATCACGCTCTCCTTCGGCTGGACTTTCCAATCGCTTCACCTCACCGCGGGGAGGCGGAACCGGATACTCCTATATGGTTCCGCCCCAGGCTTCTAATGGACCCGGAAAGGTTCCAGAGGGAGCTTGGGCCAATTCCTGTGACCCTGCCTCGCGACTCGACTGAGGACCTAGTGGCCGCATGGTTAACTGCGGCTGCAGGGGCCTGAACCGAGTCGCGCCCTTGCGGCCTCTCTTGCAGCGACGAATCACCCAGGCTCCCTCGTTTACTGAGGAGCTTCGGGGGATGAAGCGCCGCAAGAGACACCTAGAGAGCAGATGGAGATCCTCTCGCTCCGAAGCCGACCGAACACTAGTGAGAACCCATATTAGGGCTTACTTAGTGGCGATAAGGGTGGCCAAGCGTGAGTATTGTGCCACCCTTATTGCATCCGCAGATAACCGCCCTGCCGCCCTGTTTGGGGTGACCCGCTCCCTCCTTCATCAGAGGCCGCGGGAAGCCCCTTTGCAAGGGCGAGCAGAGGAATTTGGGATTTATCTGCAGGAGAAAATCACTCGGATTCGGAATGAGCTACCCTCCATCGACAGTGGTCCTGTGGGACTGTCCGAGACTAGTCTTGAGGCTCCTTCTTGGGAGGAGTTTGACTTTGTTACCACCGAGGATATGGACAGGTTGTCAAGGAAACTTAGGGCGACCACATGTTTATTGGACCCATGTCCCTCCTGGCTTGTACTGGCATCCTGGGAGACGACACGAGGCTGGCTCCAGGGCATTGTCAACACATCTTTGAGTGAGGGGTCCTTACCTGCCGTCTTGAAAGAGGCGGTAGTGAGGCCCCTCCTCAAGAAGCCGTCCCTGGACCCAGCATTATTAGAGAACTATTGTCCGGTCTCCAACCTTCACTTTTTGGTGAAGGTTGTCGAGAGTGTGGTAGCCCAACAGTTTCCGCGACACCTAGAGGAAGTTGATTATCTAGACCCGTGCCAGTCCGGCTTCCGACCCGGTCACAGCACCGAGACGGCATTGGTCGCGTTGGTTGATGATCTCTGGAGGGCGCGGGATAGAGGTTATTCCTCTATCCTAGTCCTATTAGACCTCTCGGCGGCTTTTGATACCATCGACCATGGTATCCTATTGCACCGACTGGGGGGGTTGGGGCTGGGAGGCACCGTTCTGTGGTGGTTCTCATCCTACCTCTCTGGTCGGTCGCAATATGTGTTGACGGGAGGGCAGAGGTCGACCTCGAGGCCTCTCTTATGTGGGGTTCCTCAGGGGTCGGTCCTCTCGCCCCTCCTTTTCAACACATATATGAGGCCGCTGGGTGAGATCATCCGTGGTTTTGGGGTGGAGTACCATCTGTACGCTGATGACACCCAGCTGTACATATCCACCCCAAACCACCCCAACGATGCCGCCGAAGTGCTGTCCCGGTGTTTGGAAGCCGTACGGATCTGGATGGGTGGTAACAAACTCAAGCTCAACCCTGCCAAGACAGAGTGGCTGTGGTTTCCGGCACCCCGGTTCAGCCAGATTACTCCAACTCTGGCCATTGGGGGCAAAACACTGGCCCCCATGGAGAGGGCGCGCAATTTGGGTGTCCTCCTGGATTCCCGGCTGTCCATGGAGGACCATGTGGCGGCCGTGGCCAGGGGGGCGTTTCATCAGGTACGCCTGATGCGCCAATTGCGCCCCTTACTGGACCGGGCTGCACTTTGCACAGTCACTCAAGCTCTCGTGACGTCCCGACTCGACTACTGTAATGCTCTCTACATGGGGCTTCCCTTGAGGTGCACTCGAAGGCTACAGCTAGTCCAAAACGCAGCCGCGCGGGTGATTATGGGAGCCACTAGATGCTCCCACATAACAACGATCCTGCGCGAGCTGCATTGGCTTCCTGTGGCCTTTCGGGTGTGCTTCAAGGTTTTGACGACCATCTTTAAAGCGCTCCATGGCTCGGGGCCTAGTTATATGCGAGACCGCCTACTGCCCCATACATCCCTTAGACCGATACGCTCCCACAGAGAGGGCCTCCTCAGGGTGCCGTCGGCCGGACAATGCCGACTGGCGACACCCAGGAGAAGAGCCTTATCTGTGGCGGGTCCAGCCCTTTGGAATGACCTACCCCCTGAACTACGTACCATTACCGACCTCCGCCTTCTCCGCCAATGTCTTAAGACATATTTGTTTCAACAAGCCGGCCCAGCCTAACCTCCCATGGGGACTTTTAGGTAGTTTTAAATTGGGTTTTAAAATTTGGTTTTAGCGCAGGATAGGATTATTTAATAGTTTTTTAAATTATATTTATTGTATTTTGTATGCTTTTTAAATTTCCTGTGCGCCGCCCTGGGTCCTCTGTGGAGAAGGGCGGGGTATAAATTTAAATAAATAAAAATAAAATAAATTTAAATAAACTTCATATAATGGGACAATAGATTGATTTCCAAAGAGAATTCCAATCATTTGATGCATTTAGATTTACAGTCATGTGATTTGTCTCTCATAATATGTAATAATGCACTAGAATGTTCTCACATTGGAATTTCTATCTCACAATAATTATAATATGCTGGAAGGTGGCTACAGAGGTGACGAGATCTACCTCAGTATGAACTTTTAGAAAATGAGCAAGATATTTTAGCTGCTTTCCACATGGAAAATCTCAGTTGCATCCTGACTATTCGCTTAAAACTCTCTGAAAAATAAAAAAAAACAAGTGCTTTTTATTATTATTATTATTATTATTATTATTATTATTATTATTATTATTATTATTATTATTATTATTATTATTATTATTTATTGGACTTCTAGACCGCCCCCTCTCCCAGAAGGAACTTTTGATCACTGATGAAGCAGGTATTTAGAGGTACAATTCAGAATGTTCCTATGATGGCTTCTCCAGATGCCAGCTTGGATGAGGAAAGTGGGGGGGGGGGGAGGAACAAATGTGGGGAAGTTGCTAAGGGCCTTGATTCAGGAGTAAGAGGCCAGACATATTGGAGGGATCATTGGAGGAATGACAAAATGAATACCCAGCTAAAAAAGAAAAAAGAGAGGTGCAACTCTAGCCAAAGAGTTTAGAGGTCCCACTGGAAATGCAGGGACGAGAAGGTGCACAGCTACACCTGGCCAGCGAGGATGAGGAGGAATTGCCTCCTGCCTCGGATCTGCAGATACGCAGGGTGGAACGGAGACAGGCTCAATGGAGATCAGTGAGGCTACTCAATGAGGAGGCAGCCTAACCCCTCCTTATGAGCTACGCCAGTGAGCACCTATTTAGGTGGACAAGTGGAGCAGCCACCCATTCTCCTGCTGTGTACATGCTTCACCTTCATCACTCTGGTTTCCTCAACTCTGGATTGTGCTGCACTTGATCGTGTATTTGGACCTTGGATTTGTTTGTGGATTTTGGACTCCTACCTTGGACTTCAGATTGGACTTGAACTGTGGACTTTATGGACTTTTGCCTTTGCTTTTGGATTCAGTAAACTTGTGTCCTGACTGAACAGTATTGGACTCAATAGGAGTTTACATTGGATGTGAATGGGGATCTGGGAATTAACATTAAGGACTTGGGCTATCAATAAAGTACTTAAAACCCCTGTACATGCTGTGAACGTGGACTGAAACAGGATAGTTCTGTTCATTCTTGTCAGAATTAAATTTCATGAGATTCAAGAGGCTGTGTGAAGGCTGGAATCCTAAAATCAGAAATAACTTCCAAATTTTAAATCTTGACTTTTGCTGGTCAAAATACTTAGAGCCAGTGTGGCATTGTGGTTAAGATGTGACACTAAGATTTACAATACAATACAATACAATACAATACAATACAATACAATACAATACAATACAATACAATACAATACAATACAATACAATACAATACAATACAATACAATACAATACAATACAATACAATACAATACAATACAATACAATAGCAGAGTTGGAAAGGACCTTGGAGGACCTCGCCGCCCTGGGTCCTTTTTAGGAGAAGGTGCGGGGTATAAATTTGATAAATAAAATAAAATCTAGTCCAACTCCCTGCCTAGGCAGCAAACCCTATACCATTTCAGACAAATGGCTATCCAACATTTAGGAGAGCCAGCTTTAAATCCTTATTCAGCTGAGTAGTTTATCTCATCCCTTTATCATTATATGTTGGCCTAAGGTATACAAACGTAAGGTAGGGTAGGGTGGTAACCTAGAGAAGTTCTGTTTAAAGGTCACACACCTAGGATGTAGCATGTGGGTAAGACAGGGGTGTCAAACTGGCGGCCTGTGGGCCGGATGTGTCATGCTCAGGCCACACCCAGCCCAGCTACGCAAAGGGGAAAATGTCATGATATGTCACATGATGGCAATGTGATGCTGCAGGTCTGGCACCCATGGTGTAAGAGGATTTCTTACATCCATGGTGTAAGAGCATTTCTTAAGAAGTACCCTTAGTCCCCAGCATTCCAAAAATAAATCCATTCAGTTTGTGTGTCTCTCATACATACAACTGATTGCTTGGCGGCATCTATCTTGGGAATCTGATTGGAATGCTACTGTGTGCTGCTTATTTTGTATGCCATTCAAAATCATTTGAGATTGGGACACATTACAAATATTGTCACTAAATAAAGAAATAGAATTGATTTTGAATATAAAAGATGATAGAACTACCATTACCGTTATAGTATTCTGAGCTCTTTGGAAAGACTATGATTTTCAACGGGCAAAGGACCCTATATGAAAATACTCTGATTTCCTAGTATTAATGTCTACAATTTGGTGCTCCCCAGCTAAACATGCCTGAGTAGGAAGCTTCCTACTAAATCTGTAGTTCTTTTCTAAGGAAGGAGCGACTAAGTCTATGTTGTTTTTATAATAGTGAAGGGTCCTCCAGCTATTTCTAAATTTTGTAGCAAGTGTAATAGGCAGCAATAACCCAGATAAGGCTTTTACCCTTCTTCTCCTTTCTAAAAGCCAAATTCATGCGTTTGGATTATCCCTGAGGCTCTTTCTTTTTAACCAGTTCCAAATACTCATCCTTCTATCTCTTCTGTTGGTTGCATTCCAACTACAAGCTTTTTCTCTTGGCACAAATCTTAGCAAATAAAGGTAGGTTCATTAGATGGTAATCATTAAAGATCATCAGTGCTCATTTAAGCAAGCTTCCCAAAGCCATTGGTGCCCATTTAAAAATACCTTTAGGTAGCAATGTATAGAAACTAAAAGGGATTATTTTCATATGATTTTCTCCAGGATGGGCACCTATTCTGGAAACTAGTCATTGGTCATTAGTCCACATGGCTGCCATTTTATTTCCACAACTATTTCATATACTTATATTCATATCAGCAAAGATTCCTGGCAGTTAATTAAAAAGAAAGAAAGTAAGTAAATTCCAGTACAGTAACTGCTACAGTAATACTTAGTTATGTTGACTTGGTTCATAAAACAGGAGCCAAAACTAAGAAACATTCTTAACAGTCTTGCTGTTAAGCCCTCAAAGAAAAACTGTGCCATAGGAGTTAATCATATAATATTTGTAACTTAAACCCAACATTTTAAATTGCATTTAAAATCCTGTTGGTAGCTGGTGCAATTTATTTTAGAATGTTATCTTGCTTTTATTTTTGGTCATATCTAAATATCAGACATGCCTAATGCCCTTACCGCCTATTTCCCACACAATCACCACCCTGTGAACTTAGTTGGAATGAGGGAGAAAAGTCACCTAGCCAGTTTTCAGGTCTAAACAAGGACTAGAACTGATCTTCTCTTGATTTCTGACCCAGCATCTTAGCTACCATATCAAACTGGCTCTGAGGTGTTACATGACTGCTGGTTCTTTGAAACTAATAAGCAGGCCACTGCAATCTGAACCAACTGTAATTTCTAGGTGATCCTCAATTTATATGACATACTTTCTCTAAGTCAACAGACATACAATGAACTTTCTTTCTCACATTCATATATTACTCATTGACATGAACACTCCATAAGCAACCAATTCCATATGCTAACATTTATCCAATGATGTCATTATTTAATTTATTTAGTTTGTCACTCACGTACAAGATAATAGGAATAAGAATAAACATGGATAAGAATACAGGAATGAGTACAAACAAATGGGGACAGTAGGACAGGCATGCTGGTGTGCCCCTACTGACCTTTCAGGAATGGGGTGAGGTCAACAGTAGAGTTTAAGATTTAAGCTATGGGGGTTTAAGGAAGTAACAATGGAGTTAGGTAGGGCATTCCAGGTGTTGACCACTCTGTTGCTGAAATCGTATTTTCTGCAATCAAGTTTGGAGCGGTTTACCTTGAGTTTGTGTCTATATTGTGCCCGGGTATTATTGTGGTTAAAGTAGTCATTGAGAGGTAGGACATTGTAGCAGATAATTTTGTGTACTATGCTTAGGTCAGACCGTAGGCATCATAGTTCTAGGTTGTCCAAGGCCAAAATTTCAAGCCTGGTGGTGTAGGGCAGGGGTCTGTAAAGTTGGCTCTTTTAAGACTGGTGGACTTCAACTCTCAGAATTCCCCAGCCAGCTATGCTTGCTGGGGAATTCTGTGAGTTGAAGTCCACCAGTCTTAAAAGAGCCAACTTTGCAGACCCCTGGTGTAGGGTATTAACAGAAAAGAAACTTGCAAGATTAACAACAATTAATGCCTTTTTGGCAATGCTGTTACAGTGAGCTCTGGTGCTTAGATCATTTGATATGAATACTCCAAGGTCCTTGACAGAGCGGGTGTCGTCTATCCGCCTAGCTTGTATTTGGTGTTCTGATTTTTTTTGCCAATGTGTAAGACAAAGCATTTGTTTGAATGGTGGGAAATCAAATTCTGTTCAAACCAGAAAATTTCCTCCTAGGCATAATACCTGAGGGTTATAAGAAGGATGTGCTTTATTTAGTTATCCGTGTATTGACAGCAGTGTGAATAACCTATGTGCAGTATTGGAAAAAAGAAAGTATCCCATCAGAGTTAGTCATAATTAGAAAAAATGTGGTCTGTGCAGAAGCAGATAGGCTTACCCCAGAATTAAAAAATAAAGGGGAGTCGGAATATTATGAAGTTTGGAACAGATTTTATTATTGGTATAAGACAAGATGACAAGACTGGAATAAAGTGTAAATAATAGAAGAATAGATAATGTACTAAGCAGACTGACAGCTAATGGATGAGATTATGTGTATAGACTGTGATTGTATGGCCATAATGTCTTTGCTGTGTTGCACTATTTTAAATGCAAAAACAATAAAAATATATTTTTAAAAAAGACAAAGCATTTGTTGGTTGAGATTTAGAGTTGCCAATTGTTTGACCATTCAGACACGTAGTCAAGGTCATTTTGAAGGGCAACAGCATATGCCTACTGCCTTACATTTTTCACAATTTTTGTATTATGTATGACCATTCATTTTTTCTTGAACACATCTGAGACATTCATTTCTTCTCCTTCACATTTTTATTTTTTATTTTAGAATTTTTTTTACCGTCTTTATTATTTTTACAAATAACTCAAGGCAGTGAGTTATACCTAATATTTTTTCCTCCTCCTGTTTTCTGCACAACAACGAATCTATGAGAAGGGTTGAGCGAGAGCGATTGACCCAAAGTCACCCAACCAACGTTTATGACTAAGGCAGGTCTAGAACTCATGGTCTCTTGCTTTCTAGCTGGGTGTCCTACCCACTAGACCAGGGGTCTGCAAAGTCATCTCTTTTAAGACTGGTGGACTTCAACTCCCAATAATACCCGGGCTTTGCTGGCTGGGGAATTCTGGGAGTTGAAGTCCACCAGTCTTCAAAGAGCCAACTTTGCAGACCCTTGCACTAGACCAAACTGGTTCTTATCCCAATCATTCCAATACAAATATCCAAAAGGCTGTTTATAGTATTCCTTCGCTTCATTTCCATGCCAAAGCATTTTGTCACTTTTATTTTTAACTCCATTCACTCTTCTGAAGGCTCCTTGTTATGCTCACTTCACCCATTTCCAAAGTAATGAAGTGAAAAGTATTTTCTGTCACTCTTTTGATCTTAACTTTCCTTCCTGCCTTTTGATTCCATTCTTTGAACTGTCATCTTCTTTCAATACAAGTATTATATGATGCAAGCATTATATGATAATAACTTTTTTTCACTCTCATCTCTACAACAATAATTCTCTTACATGCCTTTTTATCATCCATAGCCTGTTTCACTTCATTATTCCACCAGCCTTCCATGTTTAGAAATCCTATCAGCGTAGCTCCATTTACTTCTATGGCAGCCTGAAACGTAATTCCTTCAACTGGGTTACAATCAGTTTCTGCTTTCTCCTTGTTCTTAATAGTTTAATATGTTTTTCATATACTGTAGGGCTAACATTTTCTTTTCCTGCATTCTACTTCTACTCATGAAACCTTAACTTACTTCCTCTTCTTGCATATCTATCCAATATTCTATTCCCTTAGGAGTGGAACAGGCAAAATACTCTATTACAAAAAAAAAATGTCCGTTCCATACTTTGTTTGTTAATTCCTTTGCCCTATACTCATATGTGCTGACTTATATTGAAGTCATTTAAAACACATGCTCAGAATTGGCAGACCTTTTTATGGGTCACTATTCTCATTCATTATTTGCTCTCTGAATAGCCCAATCTCCTTGCTTTCTCATGTTTCTTGTACCCATCCATTAATGTCCCAAAGCAGAATAACTTTTTCCTCTGAACTAAATTTTGTGTAAGCAGCCTATAGTCCTGCTAATTTCAACATTTTGCACAGTTCCCGCCCCCAACTTGTTTTTGGTTCTTCTTTTATCACCATTCACTGGAATCCATTCCTAATAATTCCTAGTTTATTGTATTCCCATAGATCAGGGGTCTCCAACCTTTGCAACTTTAAGTCTGAAGGACTTCAGCTCCCAGAATTCTCCAGCCAGCTTTGCTGACTGGAGAATTCTGGGAGCTGAAGTCCTTCAGACTTAAGGTTGCAAAGGTTGGAGACCCCTGCCATAGATGATATCAAGCAGACTTTCCAACATACCTTTTGATATTTTCATTCATAATTAAATCAACACCTTCACTCCACTGCATATATTGCTTGATCAATATATCTACTCCACAGGATCAGACCACCTTAAGATGTAGTATTTCTTTTTCTCAAGAAAAAGCTCTATTTTTGGAAATGGAAGAAAAGAGAAGAAGAGGAAGACCAGCAGCAAGGTGGATTGACTCAATTATAGTGGCAATGGGTGCACTGTTGGATCACCAGAAAGGCCAGGCTAGATACAGATCATCATGAAAGAAATACATCTTTTGTGGTCAATAAAATAAATGCCAACTTGATGGCACATAATCCTTTCCAAATAGAGGAATTTCCCCAGATTTGTATAGCAAATCGAAACGACTGCATTACACTACAAAATACTGCTGTCCTAATTTAACTCTTTCTCACTCTCAAATAAGATTTGTATGCTTACTGTGTAAAACACACATTACAAAGACATTTTGGATTCACAAAGACCCTTTCAGTTTTCTTTCCATCTGTCTTCAAATCACAACTATATTTTCTAGTAGACATCAACAAGAATTCCCAGGGGGCTAAAAAAAGTTGCAGGAAAAAAACTTCAAGAAAATGCCATGGAAAGTAAATCATTATTCTTTTGCTCAAATCCTTCACCAGTTATATCTTTTGAGCACAAGAGAGTTTGAATTAATGATGACATGTGGCAATACCTACTGCTTTCATTTCTATATAATGAGACTCAACAATCTGATACAGCAGCAGGCATTTTCGTTATTGACACATTCATTGGACAGAACAGTTCCTCGTTCTCATTTATTCATAATTCCAAAGTTATAATAAAGATGATAATTCAGCTTCTAGTCTTTGAATGTTTCTACTAAGGAAAGATCCCAGCGAGACAAGCATCCAATAAATGGAGATTCTCAAAGTTCATTGAAGGCAAAATGAAAAACTCAGTACATGAACGCTGCCAACTATTCCACTTAGCATACCCTTTCAGTGCATTCCATTTGCTTTGGATGGATAGTTACTTTTAATTCATCAGCCATCTCACGATCTGTTGCTTTGAGGACCTCCTCAGAGTGAGGCTTATTAGAGACTAGCTGGGACAGTTCCAGAGTGATTTGTATCTTAAGCACTATGAAATGAGTTAGTTTGGGAGGTTAATGGGTAAGATCTTGCTCCCAATTTGTGCCTTGCTTTAGTCTATCACCCAAATGGATATTTCATTTTGCCTAATTGTAGGACCAATCCTGGCTCCTCTTTTATATCTGGCATTACCTTAATTGCTAAGAGAGAGAGAGAGAGAGAGAGAGAGAGAGAGAGAGAGAGAGAGAGAGAGAGAGAGAGAGAGAGAGAGAGAGAGAGAGAGAGAGAGAGAGAGAGAGAGAGAGAGAGAGAGAGAGAGAGAGAGAGAGAGAGAGAGAGAGAGAGAGAGAGCAATTGCCAATTTTAGTTTGGATTGTCAAAGACCCCAAACTTCCACCGACACATCTGCCTAGGAAATGTACTATTTGGACTCCTTATATACATTGGCAGAGAGCTTGACCTGTTTTAAAATACATACTGAATAGTCTTTTGAAAAACTTCTGGATCTGACTTTAAAAGAGGAAGAGAGGAAGAGAAATGACTATCTAGTCAATTTTAACCAAGAAAGTAGACTATGCTGATGATACTGTTACCAATAAGTAGATTACAGGTTTTGCATTGCTTCTGATAATAAGAAGTTCCTTGTACTATTATTTCTTTCTACTTTTGTTACTTTGGGGTGAGTACATCATTTTTCTCCTATCCCGATGACATTTTCAGTACTCCATGGACTGGATGCTGCTAGTCCCACTGCCAGGATTGATATTCCCCTTGAGTATGGATTGATTTGGGATATATGGGAGTTGGTGTGAAATGGACAGATTCTATCTTCCCATTTTAGCCTAAGTTGATACTTCACAGGACCAGCAGATGAGTATGGAATGAAGCTGCAGGGAATGCCTGTTGTTCCTCATAAACCCTCTTTTTTTCTGAACATAGGTCTCACAGTCTTCTAGAACAGGGGTCCCCAACCTTTTTTGCACCAGGGACCGGTTTCATTTTAAAGAAAACTCTGCGGACCGGCTGAGTGGCTCAGCAGTCATGTGACTGGGTGGGCGTGGCCAATTTGGAAAATGTGAAACTCACTTAACAACGGTCTTGGTTAGCAACCAAACTTTTGGGCTCAATTGTGGTCATAAGTTCTCTCTCTCTCTTTTTTTTCTTTCTTTCCTTCTGTCTTTCTTTCTCTCTTTCTCTCTCTTTCTTTCTCTGTCTCTTTCTTTCCTTCCCTCTTTCTTTCTCTTTCTCTCTCTATTTCTTTCTCTCTTTCTTTCTCTTTCTCTCTTTCTCTTTCTTTCTCATTTTTTCTTTCTTTCCCTCTTTCTCTCTCCCTCTCTTTCTTTCTCTCTCTCTTTCTGTCTCTTTCTTTCTTTCCCTGTCTTTCTCTCTTTCTTTTTTCTCTCTTTCTTTCCTTTGTCTTGTTCTTTCTCTTTTTCTCTGTCTGTCTTTCTTTCTCTCCCACTTTCTTTTTCTTTCTTTCCCTTTCTCTCTTTTTCTTTCTGTCTCTCTCTCCTTCGTCCGCCCATCTCTGTCACTCTGTGTGTGTGTGTGTCTGTCTCGCATTCAGGCACTTAATCACTCATTCTGTGTCTCTCTCCCTCCCGCTCTCTTTCTGTGTGTGTGTGTGTCACTCTCTCTGATTCCCTCCCCCCCGTCTCTCTCTGTGTCTATGCCTCTCTCTGTTGGTCTGTCGTCATCCCGTCCCGTCCCCCCCCCCACCACGGAGTCTCCTCAGCCCGGCTCGACTCGTTCACTTGCCTTAGCCTGCCCCACCCGGGCGGCCACCGCTGCGCTTGGTCGCTCGGGCACTCGGTCAGGCTCCTTCCAGGAGCTGAGAAGTCTCCGTGGGGAGGGGGGGAGGAACCTCCGCACCCTCTGGAAGAAGACGAGTAGGCGGCATGCCGGTTGGGGAAGCTCTGTGGGGGCAGGGAGGAAGGGAATCCGTGGCCGGTAGGGAGGACTGCTGCGGAGTCCCTTTCTCCCTGCCCCCCCAGGAGTCCCACCGTCGACAAGGGTGGAAGAAGAGGTGCACTTCAAGCGCGCGAACAGCCCTGCCTGCGTTCTCCCGTGCGCTTTGCCCAGGGGGCTGCCCCCTCCTCCCTCCTCCTCCTCTCCGGCCCTGCGGCCCGGCTCCCACCCAGCCACGGACCGGCACCGGTCCGCGGCCTGGGGGTTGGGGACCCCTGTTTTAGAAGACCATTAAATCCCACAATTCTCAACTAGAGGAGTAAAGGAAGGGTATATGAGGAAATTGGAGGGAGACAATCCCCATTGTTGACATATAACATGGGAAATTTGAAATGCAACTAAATCTCCACCATAGACAGCTACCCATAATCTTCCAAAGCCCACCAAACCACAGGTGGAGAGGTGTGTATGTGTATGTGTGTTTCTCTCTTTAACAGCAACATTAGCACTTAGACGTATATACCACTTCACAGTGCATCGTATGCCAAATAAAAATCTATGGACTTTATTTATACACTTTTTATTCAGATTATATGGTTGTCCATAAAATAGAATGCCAGAAGTAGAAGTAGTTGTTGAAGCCATTGAATAGCACTTGGCACTTAGGTGTATAAACCAGTTTACAGTGTTTTACAGCCCTTTCTAAGAGTCAGCATATTGCCCCCAACAATCTGGTTCCTCATTTTACCCACCTCAGAAGAATGGAAGGCTACACACACACACACACACACACACACACACACACACACACACACACACACCTTTTTTCATCAAGGCAGGAGGATCAATCTCCATTTCACATTTTGCTATTGTGGCTCTTATGGAAATAAAACACGATGATATCAAACGAAGAAGGAAAGAGACATGAGAAATATTAGTTTCATGCTTGACAGTGCTATCTAAAGAAGCTCCATGAAAGACCATGAAGTCCAAGATCAGCCCCCTGAATGCCCATATTTCTTCAGGCCAAGGGTCTCCCTTGACCTTTGAACAGCATGCTGTAAGTCACACTTCCCGTAATAGTTGTGGCCCATCTGTCAACACAATTTGATTCCATTTAAACGTACGTTGAATTAAAATTAAATCGATGAAACATAACGATTGCCTTACGTATTTACTTATTTTCTCTTTCCTCCTGTCTCTTTGTAAGTAGAATTGGAAGACGTGTTTTGGAGGAGGCACGAGATCCCCAGGTTTTAGCTTATGGTCCTCTGCTTTTAAACCATCTAGTTGTGCTACTGTTTAGCAGCTTGCAAAAAAGAGTGATCTGCAAGTCAGTACCTCTGACCACTGAAAGCTTGAATCCATTTAGTTCCGTTCAAATGTTTATCAGGGAGTTTGGATTGGATCCTTGCCTCCTCTCTTAGCTCCATTCTTTCCTTCATGAGTTCCTTGCTGTGTTTAGTGGATGACAGCAGTGATTTGCAACAGTTTATGCAGCAAAATAAATATTTATTAGTCAAGACAAATAGAGGGGTGTATCATACATTTCGCAGCTGGACAGCAACCCCACACTTGCTGATTTTTAACAACCCTCAGTAAGGACACGGTTCTGTCCCTATTTATCTCAGTGGGTGCAAAGCTGTTATTCCAATGGGAACAGAATTCCTCTTCTGAGTTTACATTGTTAGTGAAGTCTACCAGTATGCAAGACACCCATCGTACTACTTCCTTTTTAGGCAAGCAATGTTATGCAAAGTATGAGCCGAGGTGGCACAGTGGTTAAATTGCAGTACTGCAGGCTGACTGCCAGCTGCCTGCAATTTAGCAGTTCGAATCTCACCAGGGTCAAGGTTGACTCATCCTTCCATCCTTCCGAGGTGGGCCAAATGAGGATCCAAATTGTTGGGGGCAATATGCTGACACTGTAAACCACATAGAGAGAGCTGTTAAAGGACTATAAAGTGGTATATAAATCTAAGTGCTATTCCTATTGGAAAGGAGTAGCAAATTTTAAACAAAAGAAATTAAATACATGAAATAAAAAAGAACAAAAGAAATCTAATTTATGGTGATGTCATTCACTATGCATGGTCTGAAAGAATCCCATTTTTTAACCCAAGAGAAGCATGATGAACAATGGATAGTCAGGCTCCCTTCGAAGGCTCTTGTGCAAAGTGATTGGGAAATTCAGAGTGAAGTGCTGAAGATGGCTATACCTGCCAGATTAGACATCTGTCAAAACCTGCCTTCTCCCCAAGCCCATTCCACATGAAGGACACCCAAATCCTTTCTCAAGAGCTGTTGACAGTTAAAGCAAAGATGGACAAGCCACCCATTTCTTTCCTTAACTTGCTTTGTCTAGAGTACACGATCCATTTGCCCCATCACGCCTATGGCACGATAGGAATCACTGATGGAGGAGAGAGATTTACACTGCTATAGTTTTCTGCCAGCTCAAGGACTAGTGGATAGCCCTTTAACTTGACTATGGGGAAGGACTGCAACATTCATTTCCATAAAATGTTCTATTAAGGGGGCACTTGGAGAATTGAATTTGCTCAGTATGAAATTATGCTTTTGTAGCTTTGCATTTCACCCCCCTTCCTATGCTGAGTGAGCAAGTACTTATTCTTGGTTACGGCTATGCCAGGAGTGAGAGAGGAAGGGGGAGAGAGACTGCTAAAAGGGCCCCTCTATTTAATGCTCTGTCCCTCCCTTGCCATCATTCGGGAAGAATTGCTGCTTTGTTGATTCTTCTTTGTTCACATTTATCAACAACAACATTTCCTTGGCTGTCATCCGGCAGCTCTGTATGTCTTGAGAACAAAGGCAGGCAGATTGTTGTTTCTGGATAGGAATTTTGTACTTCTTGCTGTTACCCAAAACAATGGATTGCTGCCAAGCTCTTTAGGCTCTTCCCAGGGATTATATAACATTGTTTTAGTGATTTTTCACGACCTAACTGCTTCCACTGTATATTCCACTGACTTAAACATCAATTAGGCAAGATTTCAAAAGACTCCCATTTCTCTTGGTCACTATGTGAAATTGCCACTTACCTGGCTTTCAATGAGCCAGATTCAGTTTTGTTCTGAGATGAAAATCATATTTAACTAATGATTTTCACTATCCCACAAAATGGGCATTATTCTGTCAACATCGCTGCGTACTGTTCTTATTGTCAAGACCTAGATCCCAGTTCGAATGGTTGCCTTTTATTTCAGTCAGGAGACTGTCCTTGAAGACTACCCTTAAACCTTGGCTGGCCCAAAATGTGGCAGTGCATAATTTGTATCGTTCTCGGTATTGCCCTGTCGTTCCTTTTCTGCATTAGTTATAGTCGCTACCAGCATGTTTTCAAGTACAGCTCAGTGTCATGGTTATTACCTATTAAACCTTACCTGGTTCAGGGATCAGAACTCATTTCTATTGATTGGGGATCTTAGCGAAATCCCTTCCCCAACACTTTCCATCCATCTTATCCAAATAACCAGGTAGCGCCCATCTAAAAAGAGGTGCAATGTGAGGGGGTTCAACAGCAAGTGTTCTCTGTAGCAGCCACCCTCTTATGGAACAGTTTGCCTTAAACCTTAATAACAGAATAATGGAAGGGACCTTGGAGGTCTTCTAGCACCACCCTCTGCTCAGGCAGGAAGCCCTATGCCAATTTCTTCTTAAAGCCTCCAGGGAGACAAGTTGGAGACATGTTGTTCCATTGATTAATTGTTCTCACTGTCGGGAAGTTTCTCCTTAGTTCTAGGTTGCTCTTCTCCTTGATTAGTTTTCATCTATTGCTTTTTGTCCTGCTTTTAGGTGCTTTGGAGAAGAAAGAGCTGGTGATGGTCATGGTGTAGAAGAGGCCAAGATAGATAAGCAATAACCTTGTTTAGCCCCTCCACTCCAGAAGCTGGTGAAAACATTGCTGTCCTGAGAGTATTTGGGGAATTAATGTACTTCTTAATTTTTCTAATTTTTAGCCTTGTATTTTAAATATGATTTCCTTTTCAATTTGCCCTTTAAACAAAATTTAATTTGTATAAGCTGACTGCAGTCCAGCTAATTTCAGGCAGTTAGATAATTTTTACAAGTAAACTAAATAATTAAATCTGTCAAGGGTACCGTATATTATAAATACCTGAATGTTTTCACTGTCCTATTTGGGTGCTGCATCCCTAGGCAATCCCTACTTTTTAAAGAAAAAATAACGTATTTTAACATGGGAATAGTTTGTTGCAGCCTTTTCAGTCCCTGATCTATAGCTTTTTCTTGCCCGCTCCATGTTCCTATTTTTCTATCCCACTATAATTGGGGGGAAGCAATCATAAGTTCTAACTCAACTAATTCTAGGTGAAAAGATTTGGCTGAAAAAAAGAAGTCTAGATTGTTTTCATAAAAGCAGAAATATAGTGATTGAACAGAACTAAAGAATTTTTTTAGATTATGGTAGAATTTCATCTCCTACCATGAGTCTGACATATGGGCCATCTGATATGAAGGGATCTTCCCGCCTCTGACTTTAAGGTATAAACTTAAGATGACTAACCATTGGCTCTAAATGCTCTAAAATGCCTGTACGCATTGTGGGGCTAAGTAACAAATTCTTCTCACAAATCCCATGGAAACAAATTTCCAACCTGAAAGTCATCTTTAGTTAACGGTGCTCTCTGTCCTCTGTGGCTTTGGCAATGGTCCCTAAGAATTCAATAGCATCTAAAATAACATAAAGTGAAACATTCTGTTAAAATGCATATAAAGAGCTTTAGAAGAGATGAGTGTCTGAAATAACCTGAAGTTCTATGGCTCTGGAATCTATATGTTCACATAGCTGTAGCTTCCTGGAAGATTAATGAACAGTCTTAAGTTTCTTCAACATCTTCCATTTGGATTGCACACAGTGACTGTTGACTTTCTCCTTCCTCATTCTACTTCTGTTACTCTTCAAGGACCTTCCACTGATTATAATCAGTGTTCCTAATAAACCTTTGTCCTTGTTACAGTCACTTAACCACAATAATTATCTCTTTGTTCAGCAAAATGCAACTTAAGCACTTAACAAGATTTAGATTTCAAGCAGATCTTCTTGAAACCAGCCAACCAGCCAGCTCAGGGTCAACAAGAAGTCAAGCCAGTTTGTTCAATATTGCATTTCCCACTGACTGATTCACAGTTTCTTGTACAAGTTAGCCTCAGGACCAAGGGATACGATTCAAAGGAACAGCTATACAGTTCTCTGTGATGCATAGGAACTCCTCAGGATCATATTTCCGGAAGAGCTTCTTGCTCTCTTTTCATCAATTTCAGGCCTGCCCTGTGGCATTTTGCCTCCTGTCAGCTAGCAGTGCCTGAGCTGGGCATGCAGTGTCCTTTGTAAGTCTTGCTCATGGGATATCCCCTTTCTGTCCTGTTACTTTCTGTTCTTTGGTTAAAAAAATGGCTGTTTCTATGCAGCCGTTTTCTGTCATTTCTGCCAAAGGAGAGGAGGAGATATAGCTGAGTGATAAACCATATGCCTTTTATGGAAAAGATACTAGGGACTGGTTTTAATAATTGTTTTATTAAAAGTCTAGTAACACACATTGTTAGAGTAAGAGTGTAAAGAATAAGGGAGAATGGAAAAAGAAGAAAGAAAGAAAGAAAGAAAGAAAGAAAGAAAGAAAGAAAGAAAGAAAGAAGGAAGGAAGGAAGGAAGGAAGGAAGGAAGGAAGGAAGGAAGGAAGGAAAGAAAGAAAGAAAGAAAGAAAGAAAGAAAGCTTCTGAGTTCCTTTGCAGCAAATATACTGTTAAGTACAATTACAAAGTTATTGCCTACTATAATTGCATAAATGGTCTCTCTTTTATATTTCCAGTTTTTTCTTATCATCAAAACCACAAATCATAAAGACACTTTCTTCCATTTTATGCAAAAAGTCTACAAAGGGTTTCCAACCAACCTTAAACAACCCCATTTTTTTCTCTAATTAAATAAGCTAATTGAGTTAACTCTGTAACTTCCATCATCTATGTCAACCATTCCTCCATTGTGGATATTGTTGAACCTTTCCATTTGTGGGCAAATATTAGAGCACATTCCTGCTCTTCTTGTTGCAGGAAAAGATCTCAGCCTCAATACTAGATTCCTCCAGATAGACTCATGTGACTAGAAAAAAGACTTGAGAGCTGTTGCCCATGGTCAAAGCAGACTGCATTGTTTTGGATAGAAATTGAAATTGAAGTCAATTTATATCATTGCATTTGCTCCTCTTTACCTTTGTTTTATGGTTTTCTCCCATTTTAGGGACGTGGTGGCTCAAGGGCTGAGACACTGAGCTTTTTGATCAGAAAGGACAGCAGTTCGGGGGTTCAAACCCATAGCATCGTGTAACGGAGTGAGCTCCCGTTACTTGTCCCAGCTTCTGCCAACCTAGCAGATCGAAAGCATGTAAAAATAAGAACCACCTTTGGTGGGAAGGTAACAACGTTCCATGTGCCTTTGGCATTTAGTCATGCCAGCCACATGACCATGGAGACATCTTCAGACAGCGCTGGCTCTTCGGCTTTAAAATGGAGATGAGCACCGCCCCCTAGAGTTGGGAATGACTAGCACTTATGTACAAGGGAAATCTTTACCTTTTCTACCATTTATTTTCTCCAACACCTATGAAAAGACACTTCCACACAGACAGCAGTTTCCAAACTCTTGATATGCATTTTGTTTTGCATTTCCTGCAACTGTCTACACTGTTGCCATATTCAGACGGCTCTGCATTCCTCACAAACCAAGCAGTGTTTCCTCCAGGCGGCTGATGCAGCTAGTGTCCTACCCCACTTCTTATCATTGCTTTGTTGTCACTCAATTTTAAAAGGCACCATAGTGCCTTGGCTCTAGCAGAGGAGAAGAGCTCAGAAACGAAGATGGAGCAAGAATTCTTGCCAACGAAAACTGCACAACTATCTGCTCAGCTTTTCCTTCTGAACTTCAGCTGAACTGGAAAGTAATCAGCTCAGTTGCAGAAGAGCTGCCACAGAGTTCCAACGCTGCAAGATACTACACCACAAATGTAGCATTGCTCCTGTATTGTTACAAATGCTGCCTATGAAAAGATCCTAAATTGACATCATAAATTCCACAGGGCGGCAATCTCAAGGCTTTGCATATTGTATTCTAGAAAAAAAAGGTGTACAGTAGGGTACTATAAAAACATTAAAATATTAATGGCAGTTAACAAGAGGGAGGTGAAGATTATTATAATTTGAATTCATGATAGTTTATGTTCCAGGTATCAATCTGCTAAATTGGCTTACTCGAAGATAATTTTTTTCCTGCTTGTAATTTTGTGATTGTACTAATTGTGACTGAGTTACAGTGGAAATGATGTCTCGGAAGAATCCGTCTATGAATTAGTCAACAGAAAGTCATATAAAGTCAGAACTGGATGACTTTCAAACTATCTCTTTATCTGGAAAAAAAATCTAAATACTCACTTCTATATTTGGAGGAAATCTAGTTGTGTGGCATTTGAAATTCTCTTGTTCTTCTCCAACATACAGGCAGTGGTGATATTCAGCCGGTTGGGGCACTTATGATTTTTGTCTTCAGTGATATATTTTTGATGTATATTGTGTTCTTTTTTCTTTCTTTTTGTCACTATTTTAAAAACAATAAATAAAAATATCTCAATCATATGACAACTGGTATTCGGTGAAGGGAATTTCCAACATTCCTGAAAGGTACTAAATCAGGAATAGATGGCCTCTTGGTTTATAAACTTTTTTTTCCAGATCTTGTAACTTTTTCAGATTCTTGGAACTTCTGATCAATTGTTTATGTTCAAGTGAATTCCTCCCTCCCTCCCTCCCTCCCTTCTCTACAACTCAAAACACACTGACGACGTCTCCTCGAATGGTGACGAAATGTTTGCAACCAAAGCGCCAAGCTTGGAGCTCAAACCAACAGCCAGCCTTCCTTCCTTCCTTCCTTCCTTCCTTCCTTCCTTCCTTCCTTCCTTCCTTCCTTCCTTCCTTCCTTCCTTCCTTCCTCACCCTCCCCTTCCCACAGAACCTCATCAAATTATTGAAAATCCCTAGGGTTCCATGAAACATGGTTTGAAAAATCCTGAAATAGACAATGGATGCACAAGTGTTAACTGTGGGTGGGGGGAAATGAACAGGCCTACAGGTTACATCAATGTGGGTGCATTGATTTTAAAATGTTCTCTAGGATCAGGAGGAGAGCAAGAAGTTCTAGCAGTTCCTCATCATCCATATATTGCTTTTTGCTAGCACTATTTGTTCCAGTCATGTCCAAATTTTGTTAGCTATGAGCTCATTAGTTTATCTGCATATCAGGGCTGTCTTAATGCATGGGCCTGATGGGCACTTGCCCATGGGCCCCACAAGCATAGGGGCCCCATACTAATCTGTCTATGTTAGCCCTTCAATGCACCTTGTATCATATAATTACAACAACATATTTATTACATTTTACTGCATTTTTAAATTAATACTAACATGCAAATCAGTGGTGGGTTGCAGGCAGTATGCCCCATATAGGCGTACTCGAGCCAGCCCGGAGCAGCGGATACCATTCCGGTACGGTGCTCTGGAGGGCCTGCCTGCCTGCCCATCCTCGCTCCTTACCTATTGTTTTAAAGCTTCTGTGCTGCTGCGCATGCACATGGCATAGACAGCGCCTGTGTGACACTCCGCAGAGCAGCTGGAGTGTCGTGGAGCGTCAACGAGGCACTAAGATGCATGCATACACTGCATGCATGTGTGCGCATGCTACGTGCATCCATGAGGATGCTGCCGGCCCTGTTCCAACTGTATCAGTTGGAACGGGATTTGAAACCGACCACTGATGCAAATATGTTTATAGACCATTTACATTTTTATTCCTGTGAGTAGTTGTCTTAGGGGCCCCAGTACACTGCCTTGCCCGGGGCCCATAATGCTTTTAAGATGGCCCTGCTGCATATGTCTCCTGATCATCTGAGGATCTTTCTGGGGCACATCACTATGAAGGTATGGAATTCATAGTCTTAGCCTTAGAAACATTTATTTGCACCTTGATCTGGGTTCCCTTTTTAAACTGGGGTTTTGGCCCTGACCTATGTCCCTGGACTAAAAGCCAGTTTCCTTCTTATTGAGGGTTGTCCTGCCCACTTGTGACAACAGTCCTCGACACCCATCACAAAAATGATGGGTGAACCTGTCACTTCTATTTCCCCTCCCCCCTTGATTTGTTTTTGAATTAAATGGCTTTCATATTATTTATGGACTTTGCAAATGTTCCTAATCAAACTAAACAAAATTCTCACTCATGGCACAGGTCAGTTTCTACCTGGTTCAGATTTTCTTAGCGTAGACAGTTTTACTAACCTGCCAGTAGCAATTAAAGCTAAAAAGATTGTCCAAAGAGAAGAAAATCTGAATTCAGCACCACAAACCTGGTTGAATGCAAATACTAACCCAGATTTTCAGAAGTTCAGAACTCAAGTCCTTCTTCGAATGCTTGTGCTTCCTCCTGTGTTCAGGTTTTTATAATCTCAACTTCTTTTCAGCCCATTGAGGGGGGAGATTTGAGTAATTTTTACGACTTTATTTAAAAAATGAATAGAATAAATGTTAATGCATCTTTAGTTTAGAGGGTCTGTAACTCCCAATAGTCTTCCTGAAATTTCATTTTGCAGCCTAAATTAGCCGATACAACAGGAAACAGGAGATATATATACAAGACACAGCTTATATTTTAAAAGAAAATTGCCCCTTTTGTCTATAGCTTTAGACAGAAGAAAGTCTAATTTTTCTTTGAATTAGATGACTCCCTTACTTCCAATATTATTAATTGCAAAAACTACTGCTTACAGTTTAGAGCGGCAGTCTATTTTTCCTTGTTCTTTTTGAATTAACTCTTTCATTTGCACCTCCTAGGGCAACTTCATTAATTTACAAGAAAAGGAAAACAATAATGATAGCAGTTGCTTTGGTGGGGAAGATAAATGTATGGCGTACAGGGTGTAAAAAAAAAGAACTACGCCAAGATCCAGCACAGCCAAAGAGGCTTCCCAAAGCTTCAGCTGCATGTAAAGGAAAGGAAGCACTGTAAAAGGGTTAATATTGTCCTCTAATCTATTGTTATAAGCCTAATTATTTTTGCATGTCTTCATTTCATTAATGACTTGCTGCTTTTTGCGTGCATCCCCTTCCTGATTGCTTCTGCTAAAACCTCCTGGTGGGAAGGGGCAGATTAATTTTGTTGTACCGTAATGAAACTGTATGCTACATTAGATTTTACCATTTGGCATGCGCTGCCAATATCGCCGTTATTGAATTATTTCTTTGTGAGCCCCAAACTCGCACAGGCGAGTTTGACGTTCATCTCTTGATGTTGTGATGACACAGCTGGCAGACCAGCTAAGTTTAAACGCTTCTCTGGAACTTCCACAGGGCTCTATAGTAATGTAATACATTACTGATTTCTCAGACAGCAACTTCAAGCCAACCGACTTTGCAAGAATATTTATACACAAGAAGGAAGCCAGGAAGGACTGCTATTGCACTGGCAAAGCATTTCGTGGAAAAAATAGTTGCAGATATAGCCATATCACATGCTGTTTAGAAAACGGGACACAAATGGGTGAAAGGTATCCAGAATATTGATGCCAATTATTGCGGTATATGCCTCACATACGTTCCTCAGCCCTTGCTTTCAGATTTGTTAAGCATGGCTATAACTGATGTGTCTCTATCCTATGAAGTATGTTGGCTGCTAAGCATACAAAACAGAGTGGAAATGAGATTGGATATTAGAGAAATGATTGCTTATATTGCCAAGCTAGAGCTTCCCATAATGAAAAAGACACTGAAATTCTTCATAATTCCAAAGGTAAATGACTGTTTTGGAGGACACTTATCACCCACCTCAATATGTCCAGAGTAATCTAGTCTTACATGTTTTCTAAAGACCAGGTGGCTTTATTCTAAATTCCTAAGATCTATAAGATTCTGCCTCCCAGTTTATCCCTAATATTTAGTATTAACAGGTATAATGCCTTTAATCACAGAACTTCCATATATTTCATTTTTCTAAACCCATCCAAGCCGGCCTAGTAGTTACTGTAGCCATCTACCCAGTCTTCGAAGAACATACTGTATAGTTTAGTTTAGTTTAGTTTAGTTTAGTTTAGTTTAGTTTAGTTTAGTTTAGTTTAGTTTAGTTTAGTTTAGTTTAGTTTAGTTTAGTTTAGTTTAGTTTAGTTTAGTTATATTTTTATACCGCCCTACTCCCGAAGGACTCGGGGCAGTGTACAGCCAGAATAAAACACAGATATACAAAAGTTAAAACAATTTAAAAACATATTAAATAATTTGGCCCATGATAAAGTCATCTTTGTCCCCTAATTCTGCTGTAACTTTACAATCATCTAGAATTATTTCTCATCACCCAACCTCTCCAAAGGAAGAAAGCACTTCAGAAGGATGCAAAAATCTTCAAATGCTTTGCCCAGCCCTATTGGTTAGAGTTCCATACATTAATGCAAGGGTGAGATTCTACTGGTTCGGCCCAGTTCTGGCGAACCAGTAGCTCTGAAGATCAATTGAGACGAACCAGTTGGCTCCGACCTTCAGGTGGGCCCGCTTGCCCGCCCCTGGGCTATACGCACCTATGTTTCCTTGTTTTTTTAGCCCAGCTGATAGGCACGGCAGAATGGATTGCTGTGCCTCAGCTGTTTTCCTATGAACTGCGCATGTGCGCAGCGCATGTCAGGCACATCTGGCGCACATTCAGCGAACCGGTTGTTAAACTGGTAGAATCGCATCCCTGCACTAATGTCCCACTGAAGTACATAAAATCTCCAGTTTTCTGGGATTTTGGAAACAGGCTGATCCTGTTTTATTGCAATGTGTTTCTTGGCTCCGTTGGCCGACAGTGACTTACGCTCTTGGTCTTCCTTTGGTTGAACCCTTTCTTTTTTGCAATTTATTTTGTTTGTTTTTGATGCTGCTCTGATTTGCCAATTTGTTACAGTACTTTTCCTTTTCATTTATGCTGCATGACATTCTAAGTACTTAGATATATCAGTATTCATAAAAAAAGATTATTTACTGCTCAGTTTCAAATACAGCATTGGGTAAAAAAAATATTTAAATAAACAGGTGGGAAAATTGAATCCTATTTTTTCAGCCTAGAACAGAAGCATGGATCAAAGGAGGATTGGAATAATCTCAAAATTAGTTGCTTTGATTAATCATGCAACCAAAATCAGATTGCATAACATTTGGCCCTGAGGTTACATGTAAATTACTTGCGGCCTATACAATCTCTTTGGAATTGTAGGTTGGGTTGTTGTTGCTTTTTAAAAAAATGTGGCTTACACATCATTACAAAAATACTCCATATCATTTTAATCTTTTTGGTCATTTCATTTTCAAGTGATCATTTTTTTTGCTTCTAAAGGACATATAGATTTGCTTGTGTGTAATTCAGGAACCAGACATGGATGCATCTGAAATGTTGCTAGTTGATTACAAGCTGAAATTATTATGTTTGGTCTTGAAAAAAGATGAGGACTAAGGACTTTTCAAGTAACTGAAGTGATGCATATAAAGGTTGAGAATTGTTCTTTATTATTCTAAAATTCAGGATGTAGAATAATGGTTTAAGTTATATGAAGGCAGATTCTGGTTTGATAATAAGAATAGTTCACTAATCCAGAGTCTTCCTCTATGGATACTACAAACAGAGTCATCATTTAGATTTGTGTATAGAGAAAGGGGTTGGATTAGAGCAGTGGTTCTCAACCTGTGTGTTGGGACCCCTTTGGGGGGGTCGAACACCCCTTTCACAGGGGTCGCCTAAGACCATTGGAAAACACGTATTTTTGAAAAGATACTGAGAATATAAAATAATTTTATGGTTGGGGGTCACCACAACATGAGGAACTGTATTAAAGGGTCATGGCATTAGGAAGGTTGAGACCCACTGGATTAGAGCTATGGTGGCACAGTGGCTAGAGTGCAGTACTGCAAGCTACTTCTGCTGACTGCCTGCAATTTGACAGTTCAAATCTCACCAGGCTAAAGGTTGACTTAGTCTTCCATCCTTCCGAGGTGGGTAAAATGCAGACCCAAATTGTTGGGAGCAATATGCTGACTTTGTAAACTTCTTAGACATGGCTCTAAAGCAAGGTAAAGTGGTATATACATCCAATTCAATGGCTTCATGAACTACTTCTACTTCTGGCATTCTATTTTATGGACAACCATATAATCTGAATATAAATCAGGTCCATAGAATTTTATTAGGCATAGGATGCTATTTGGCAATGAAAATGATGCCTCTGCAGCTTCTTTCAGGTATCATGGTCTAGGGCTGATAGTTGCATGTAATCCTTGGGGCTTTAGACATATGGGCATGAGTGCATGTTCTGGGAATTTGTGCTTGAAAGTATTTGCATCTGTTTAATGATTTGTCAAAATTGAGTTTTAACGGTTCTGGCCACTTTATCTTAATTACTTCTTACATGATTCCACCTGTTGGGAGGAAGTGTCCCCCCCCCCATGCCTCTCAAATATATGCACTGATCTCAGACCACTCAGAAACTACAGGTAGTCTTCTATTTACAACCATTCAATACAATACAATAGCAGGGTTGGAAGGGACCTTGGAGGTCTTCTAGTCCAACTCCCTACCATTTCAGACAAATGACTATCCAACAACTTCTTTTTTTATTTTATTTTTTTATATTGAAAAAGTTTTATTGAGTTTTACAAAATTTTTTAGGAAAAAGGGTAGGGTAAGGTGAAATAAAAAGATATTTTGAGAACTTTCACGTCGGGAACGCTGGCCCCTCCCGGGCTTCTTAATAAGACATTGGTAATACATTGTACAATAATACAACAAGGTGAAAGAAAATGCATACATATAAATTCTAAATTCTATGCTGGCAGTTGTATACAGACATCCAGATAAAAATTAAGCTGTATTAATAAAAATAAAAATAAAAGTCATTTTTTAGATCTAAGTCTCTTAGCAATTGTATCTTCTTGTTCTCCTTCCTGGCCCCCAGTGGGCGGGGCCGTGGCCCCCTCTGCCCCTCCCGAATCTTCCCCCAGGGTAGAGGAATGTTTTTTAAGAAAGGCTTCCGCCTCAGCAACTGTTTTAATCCTTACTCTTCCTCCTTCCCAGAACACCAACATCCCTTCTGGCATCGCCCACTTAAACCAAATCCCGTGCTTATATAATTTTTTAGATAAGAAGGAGTACTTCCTCCTTACCTCTTGAATCTTATTTGGGATCTGCTTCAAGATAGCGATTTCCTTTTGTTGGTAAATCAACGGACCCTCCCTCTGTGCCTTCAAGATTCCCTCCCTGGTTGACCTTCTAACAAATTTAATATGTATCTCTCTGGGTACTTCATTTATCCTGGCATATGCTGAGTTTATTCTGTAGACTAGGTCAATGTCCCCCCTGATCTCCTCTTTGGGTTTGTGTAAATAGTCTGCTAAATTGTACTCATGAGATCAGGAAGGCATTCACCAGATTCCTCAGAAACATTATGAAATCTTAAAAAATATGACATCCTCTCAAAATCCATCCTAGACATATGACCAGACAAATCTCCAATTTCAGTATTAATATTTTTAAGTTCCCCTTTTGCCCCAGCCAGCCCCACTTCCAACTCCTCGGTCTTCTGTGTATTCTCCATTAATTTTTTCTGTGTTTCCAAAAGTTCAAGCTTAGTGCTGGTATGATCTTTTCTAAATTCTCTAATTTCCAACACCAAGGAGTTTAACACTGTTTCCATAGCTGTCATTCTCTCTTCCAATCCTTTTTTTTGAGCCATGGTGAGCTGTTTAAGTCCGTGCCACTAAAATGGCGTTTTTTGGGTGCGGCCGCTGGAGCAAATCCCGGGAAAAAAGTTCAGAAAAGTTGTAGAAAAGTTATAATGTCCAGAGAGCAAGATACTTTCCACTGTCAATTATTAAGAAAAAGAAGGCACTTCAGGGAAGGAATCAGTCAATTAATCCAGAAAATCCTCCATTGAAAGAGGGAGGCAATCCAAATCACTAAAGGATGTTGGTAATTTTCCATGCAAAAATAGGCATTCAGGAACAAAGGACAGCCATCTTCCACCACCCACTCAGGCAGCCAGCCGGAGAAAATAGCAGAGAAAATTGTTTCAGTAAAGCCGGACTTAGATACATTGTATGAAAACAAGCCGCATAGCACTTTCACTTATTTCCGCAAAAGTCCGGATGCGAAATATCCGCTCCCTGCCTTCCAGGAGCGGCTGTTGTAAATCTGAGGGGCGGTTTAGCAAACAAACACCCCCCTCCACGTTTCTCTCATCCAAAGTCGCCAGCAATAAAGTTAAAGTTACTCACTCTCCACCTTGCAATTAAAGCCTTGGCAAAGCCATCCGGCCCGATAGCTCCGCTCTCTCCAGATCAATCAATTGTTACCGTCCTCCATTGGCGAAGGGAACCAAGCCCCCCGCAGCATGTCTTCTTCCACCTAGACCGAAGACAAGGACAGTTCACCGGCCGCCGCCAGGCTGAACAGGTCCAGGCAAGCCAGCCCTACGGAAGGTCCCCAAAAAGAAGGGGTACCTCGCCCCGTTTGGGGCAGAAAAAAGAACAAAACGGCGGACGAACCCCAAGGTTCATCCATCGCCACCAGAAGCCGGAACAGGAAGTCCCAACAACTTCTTAAAGACTTGCATTGTTGGGGCATTCACAACTTCTGGAGACAAGCTGTTCCACTGATTAATTGTCCTAACTGTCAGGAAATTTCTCCTCAGTTCTAAGTTGCTTCTCTCCTTGATTAGTTTCCACCCATTGCTTCTTGTTCTGCCCTCAGGTGCTTTGGAGAATAATTTGACTCCCTCTTCTTTGTGGCAACCCCTGAGATATCGGAACACTGCTATCACGTCTCCCCTAATCCTTCTTTTCATTAAACTAGACATACCCAGTTCCTGTAATAATAATAATAATAATAATAATAACAACAACAACAACAACAACAACAACAACAACAACAATAATAATAATAATAATAATAATAATAATAATAATAATAATAATAATAATTTATTTTATATACCGCGTCCTCTCCCCAGGGGGACTCGGAGCGGTGCACAGGGAAAACATTAAAACACATAAAATATATACATAAATAAATACAATAAGTAAAAACAGATTAAATCTAATTGTCCCTGCACTAAAATCCCCATTTTTAAAATTAACGTTCCCTAACCCCTAAGGTAGAGACTAACCTAGGCCGGCCAAGCAGAAAAAGTGTGTTTTTAATTTCTGACGGAAGGAGCGGAGGTCCGTAGTTGTTCTAATATCGGGGGGAAGGTCGTTCCAGAGGGCTGGGCCCGCCACAGAGAAGGCCCTTCCCCTGGGCGTCGCCCGCTGACAAAGTCTAGTGGACGGCACCCGGAGAAGTCCCTCTCTGTGGGAGCGAATCGGCCGGGAGGATGTATGGGGCAGGATCTGATCCCGCAGATAGCTAGGGGTAACCATTAGCTGTAACCGTTCTTCGTATGTTTTAGTCTCCAGTCCTCTAATCATCTTTGTTGCTCTTCTCTGCACTCTTTCTAGAGTCGCCACATCTTTTCTACATCGTGGTGACCAAAACTGAATGCAGTATTCCAAGTGTGGCCTTACCAAGGCATTATAAAGTGGTATTAACACTTCATTTAGCAACAGTTCAAAATTATAACAGCATGGAAAAAAGTTACTTATAACTGATGCTCATGCCTATGACAGTCAGAACGTCTTCAGAGTCATGTGATCAAAATTCAGGTACGACATGCAGAGTCCTGGGTTCACTGTGCAATTCACTTAACAACTGAAGTGATTCACTTAGCAACCATGGCAAAAAGGTTGCCAAATTTGGTGTGACTTCTTTAGCAAAGGAAACCCTGTTCCCAATTGTGGTCTTAACTTGAGGACTATCTGTGTAGTCCAGGAAGGATTGATTAACTGATTCTATCACTTTCATTCTCTATATCACGGGTGTCAAACTCAAGTCCTGGGAACCAAATGTGGCCCACAGGGCCCAAACCACCCCAACGATGCCGTAGCGGTGATGTGCCAGTGCCTGGAAGCTGTACGGATCTGGATGGGAAGTAACGGACTCAAGCTCAACCCGACCAAGACCGAGTGGCTGTGGTTTCCGGCTGCCCGATTCAACCAGCTTATTCCATCGCTGGCCATAGGGGGCGAACATCTTGCCCCTGTGGATGGGGCGCGCAATTTGGGTGTCCTCCTGGATGCCCGGCTGTCCATGGAAGATCAGGTGACAGCCGTGGCCAGGAGGGCGTTTTACCAGGTTCGCCTGGTTCGCCAATTGCGCCCCCTATTGGATCGGGACGCCCTTCGCACAGTCACTCATGCTCTCGTGACATCCCGACTGGACTATTGCAACTCTCTCTACATGGGGCTGCCCCTGAGGTGCACCCGGAGGCTTCAGCTAGTCCAGAATGCAGCCACGCGGGCAATTATGGGGACCGCAAGGTCTACCCATGTAACACCGCTCCTGCGCGAGCTGCACTGGCTGCCTGTCGTCTTCCGGGTGCGCTTCAAGGTGCTAGTCATCATCTTCAAAGCACTCCATGGCTCGGGACCTAGCTATCTGCAGGATCGGATCCTGCCTCATACGTCCTCACGGCCGATTCGCTCCCACAGAGAGGGGCTTCTCCGGGTGCCGTCCACTAGACTGTGTCAGCGGGCGACACCCAGGGGAAGGGCGCTCTCTGTGGCGGGCCCGGCCCTCTGGAACGACCTTCCCCCCGACATTAGGACAACTACGGACCTCCGCTCCTTCCGTCTTAAATTGAAAACTTACTTTTTCCGTCTGGCCGGCCTGGGATAGCCTCCTTGCCTTGGGATTTTATAGAATAGGTTTTAGTTTAATCGGGATTTTAGCACAGGGTTTATTTAATTGGTTTTTAAATTTTGTTGTTTATTTATTGTTGTTGTTATTTATTGTTTTTATGCTACCTGTGCACCGCCCCGAGTCCCCGTGGGGAGAGGGGGCGGTATAGAAATAATAAATTATTATTATTATTATTATTATTATTAGAACTGGCCCACAGGGCCACTCTGGAAACAGCGAAGGACTGGCCTGCTGTGCTTCTGCCAGCAAAAACGGAGCTCAGGAGAGCCCCATGCGACCCCACGAGCTCTGTTTTCGTTGACAGAGGGTTGCTGGGGCCGTCACAGATGAAAGCAGAGCTCAAGAGTTTGTTTTTTCTGGAGGAGTGCTCAGGCCTCTACAGGCACCCTCGACATGAGTGATGGCGAGATGGCCACGCCCAGCCTGGCCATGCCTCCCCTGCCCTGCCTAAGTCAAACACAACCCTGATGTAGCCCTTAATGAAATCAAGTTTGACACCCCTGCTCTATACACAATGAACGTATAAGGAACAAATTAACAACAGCAGTCCAAGTAGCACGTATATAAGAAAAGGTCCAGAGAGCAACCTCTGGTCTTAAAAGTTTGGGCTTGCCAAATGTGAACTAGGAAGTGACTGGTCCAATTCCTCTGCTTTATACTTTTCAAATCTTATCCAACTATTGCATCTCAATCTTGTTATTGCATGTTTAGCCCAGTGCAAAGCATAAGATAAACTTTTAAAATTGGTATCTGAGACATAGTTGGCAAAAAAACAGCCTAATTGGGGATATTTTTCTCCTCGATGTGTGCTGGCAGAGCCTTGCAGATGTCATCCATCACTTCTGAACGTGAGTATGAAAGACAGCCTTTTTAATCTCTTTCTGTAATCAGCTCCCAGGAGCCCAAGTCTTGAGATCTGTAGAAGGGATCAGTATTATTCATGCCGAAGTAATGGAGCAACACAGGACACTGTCAGTGGGCAAAAACGCTGTTGGTCCACAGCATTCTGCTGTTTCTCTACAGCTCTTATAGCACCAAAGTGGTTAATAAGAGTGAGAAACGCCACCAAAACCTGATACGGTCGCAAAATAAAGCTTATTGCAGACAGAATCTATGATGAGTGCATAAAGCTTGTCACTTAAAATTAGGACTGCCTAATCCAATACATTTTTCTTCTGCAATTTTGATGAGAGAGAGAGAGAGAGAGAGAGAGAGAGAGAGAGAGAGAGAGAGAGAGAGAGAGAGAGAGAGATATTCTTTGTATAGCAGCTGCAGGAAAGCAATGCTGCTGCTCCTGCTGCATATTAAACCGAACATGCACTGATATAGCTTTGTTTTCTCAAGTGTCCTTGGAAAATGCAAACAAACCACAGCCGTTCAAACGTTTTCCTTAGCTGGCAAACCTTCCCGTAAAGGGATTTTTCTTCGCTGGCCAGCAGGCAATATTAATCACGACTCGACCCGGGAAGAATTAGTGCGCAGAACCGGCCTTATAGGAAAATTAAAAGGTGCCATTGTTCAGCCTGATTTATCTGAAAACCATAAATACGAGAAAATGTAGCGTCCCAGATGCAATGCTAGTCTGACCCTTCTGCTTTGTATGCTGAGATGTTGTGAATTTAGCATATAGAATAGACAGTATAACTGCAGCCTTGTTCCTGGCGCTGGGAGTGGAGGCTGTTTCCCTCCTTTCTACGCAGTGCAGAATTATTGTGGTTCTCAGATTTGACCTTTGCGAGGTGACTCATTAGATCACCTTCCTTGCCTGCTTGTAAATAGTTTGCATATTATCAGATTGTTTCTATTATCTTTCCTCTTTTCTTCTTTCCTCTACTACAACTGAAGTGGCGCGTAGGTTGAATTTTTGTAACAAATCTCTGATTGCCTTTACAGCTGGAAAAAAAGCTCCATCTATTCATTATAGAAAGGATCTACTTCCTTTCTATTTTCTATTAAAAAGGCTTCCAAGATCTCATCCTTTTGCCCCTGTTCCTAAGTGGTAAAACAGCTTCTATCTAGAAGTTACGAGCTGCTGCTCCCTTTCTCAGTTCTTAGCAATGCTCATCTCAATATCATGAATATGACACTCTTGTTCTTATATCACAGCACTGTATATTAATGCCAATATTTACATTTACCTGAACATCTGAAAACCCTCTTGCCCAGCTTGGTACACATTGTGGAAGCATTTAATTCCCAGTATGCATAAATCTGGTTCATATGGGTGAGAGAAGCTTCCTCTACTTGGTCTATGCAAAAGCAGATCATCTCCAAAGGTTTCCAGAATAACTGATTGGCATGCAACCTGGACAGAAGTGTGTGAAAATTCAAATTGCATTAGTCAGAACCACCCCCCTCAGGCATGGCCATGCCACTTGAAAAACAAATGCAGTACTTGCATACATATCTACAGCGGAGTCTTGCACACCAGCTAAACAAGCCATCACATCAACTGAATCATGGTCATCTTTCCTAGCCATTGTTTGAAGGCATTTTCCATGCTGAAGGGATGGAAAAAGGTGTTCAACTGTATTAGGGAAAGTTCCATTCGTTCCCTATATGAATGGCCAAAGCAATTCAGCCTTTTTTTTTTACTGTGCATTAGTATAAAGATTGAAGACAAACACATATGCAATATATATATATATGTGTGTGTGTATGTATATGTGTGTGTGTGTATATATATATATATATATATATATATATATATATATAATTGTTCCAAAACACCCTGTTAGGGCCTCAATTAAGGGAGGAGACATACTGTTTCCTTTTCTGCCTTTCGGCTCATCACCAGAGACCATCTAGACAGAAAGCCATGAGTTCCGTTGTGTGATTTTTTTAATATGTGTGTTAGTTTTATGAGCTGATCAATAAATAAACCAGAGAGACTAGTATAGATCTATTTCAAGCTTTTTAGCTCTCATCAGCTAGCCATACCCTTATATATGTATATTAGTTTTATGAGCTGATCAATAAATAAATTGATCAGCTCATAAAACTAACACACATATTTAAAAAAAATCACACAACGGAACTCATAGCTTTCTGTCTAGATGGTCTCTGGTGATGAGCTGAAAGGCAGAAAAGGAGAGCAGTATGCGTCCTCCCTTAATTGGGGCTTACCAGGGTGTTGTGACACAAGTGTGTGTGTATCACCAGAGGCTATCTAGAGAGAAAGCTATTAGTGTCTCTTTTTTTACATGTGTGTTAGGTTTTTGAGCTGATAAATAAATAAATAAATAAATAAGGGAGACTAGGATAGATCTATTTTGAGCTTTTTAGCTCTCATCAGCTAGCCATACCCTTCCTGGGATTTGAACCTGTATTACATATTTATCAGCTCAAAAACCTAACACACATGTAAAAAAAAAGACACAACGAAACTAACAGTTTTCTGTCTAGATGGTCTCTGGTGATGAGCCGAAAGGAAGAAAAGGAAAGCAGTATGCTTCCTCCCTTAATTGGGGCTTACCAGGGTGTTGTGACACAAGCATGTACTTATTCCCCTGTCTCAGCTGATCAGGAGGAGAACCTGGTGGCTTAGTGACTAAAACATCTGCCTAACATGTAATACAGCCCTGGTTCAAATCCCAGGAAGGGTATGGCTAGCTGATGAGAGCTAAAAAGCTCAAAATAGATCTATCCTAGTCTCCCTTATTTATTTATTTATCAGCTCAAAAACCTAACACACACATATATATGCACACACACATGCACACACTTGTAGTTTTCTCATCATTATAAAGTTTCAGGAAAGTAATTTTTAGTTGCAATTATCTCTAGAGCTGCCTTCATTGACCGTTCAGCCCTACATATTGGTTGAAAATGAGAAGCAAAAGCAAAAAAATCAAACAATAAAACAAACCTTTAGTTAATTAAGACTACAATCTTATGGTCCTGGTGAGAGCATAAAATGCCCAAGATTGCTCTTTTGGAGATCAGAAAAAGCGTAATTAAGCTTAGAAGAGAGGAATCTTAGTCTGAAAACCATCCTCTGATGGCCAACCAGGTTTTGAAGTCTTTTGTGGGGGGGGGGGGTGTTGATACTGAAAGGGAGCTTCCTCACTTGCCCCTAATCATGGCATGAAGACACCCCAAGGTCTTTTCCTACCAGGACTTCGCTATTCTACCAGAGGTGGTATTCAGCCGGTTCAGACCGGTTTGGACGAACCGGTAGCTCCGACACTCAGCTGGCCCCGCTAACCTGCATCCGCCCTATGCTGTCCTTTATTTCCTACTTTCTAGCTCATCTCAATCACATGACACAGCTGATTCTTCCCCCTTGCTGTACTACTTAAAGGTAGTAGACTTGGGAGGTAAGCAGCTGAGCTTCTAAATGCACTATTTTGCTCAATAGTGGTGACTGAGAGGAATCTTGGAATCCTAGTGGACAACTGGAATACTGCATCCAGTTTTGGTCACCACGATGTAGAAAAGATGTGGAGACTCTAGAAAGAGTGCAGAGAAGAGCAACAAAGATGATTAAGTGACTAGAGTATAAAACATATGAAGAACGGTTGCAGGAACTGGGTATGTCTAGTTTAATGAAAAAAAGGACTAGGGGAGAAATGATAGCAGTGTTCCAATATCACAGGGGTTGCTACAAAGAAGAGGGAGTCAAGCTATTCTCCAAGGCACCTGAGGGAAGAACAAGAAGCAATGGGTGGAAACTAATCAAGGAGAGAAGCAACTTAGAACTGAGAAGAAATTTCCCGACAGTTAGAACAATTGCCACCAGAAGTTGTGAATGCCCCAACACTGCAAGTCTTCAAGAAGATGTTGGATAGCAGACTTCCGGTTCCGGCTCCAGCGGCGACGGGCGAGCCTAGCGCTCGCTCGCCGCTTTGTTGCCTTTTCTGCCCCCCACGGGGGCGAGACACTCTGGTTACCGGAGGTCTCCCGTAGGGTCGGCTCGGAGGGGACGTTCCTCCTCACGGCGGTGGGGAGAGCGTTCCCCTCCACGATCTAGGTGAGGAGGAACATGCTGCGGGGGGTTCTCCCTTCGCCAACGGCTGTCGGCGCCATTCACTTCAATGCAGAGGGCTGAGCGGAGAGATCGGAAGGTCTGCCGAGGCTTCAGCTGCGAGGGAGAGTGAGTTTAAAAAAGACTTTTTTTCCTTGCTGCCAGCCAGGCTGAACGGACTGGGAGGGGGGTGTTTGTTTTCAAAAAAAAACCCTCGGACTTAAGCGGCACTCTAAAATGGCTTCTCTGGAAGAGAAAGCGGAAATCTTAAATCCGGACTGTCTCTAACAAGGGAAAGTGGTATGCGGCTACTTGCAACATTGTTTCTAGGTCTGGCTGGATAAAAAAAATTATTTTTCTACTCTCTCCTCTGGGCTCTGAGATGGGCAGTGGAAGGTGGCTTTTCTTTGTCCCTGCCTGATTATTTCAACTATGGAAAATTCCCAGCGTCTCTTTACAATTGGGACTCTCTCTGGATATTGATGAAGAATTTTTCTCTTGCTGGATTTGTGATTTCCTTTCTGGAGTACCTTCACTATTATAACTATTGAGTTGGAAAATTGTCTCTCTCTTGGTTCCTGAATTTTACAACGTTTCAACCTTGATCAGAACTTTTGGCTCCCGGTTAGTCTCACCAACCCCACCCTGAAAACGCCATTTTGGTGGCATTGACTTTAACAGTTAATCATGGCTCAAGAAACAGCACTGGCAAGTTTAGAACAACGGATGGCTTCTCTTGAAACTGTTATACAAACTTTGGTAAAAGAAATTCAGGCCCAGAGGGCAGAAAACATCAATTTCAAGAAGGAGCTATTGGACACACGGAAGCAAGTGCTGGAAAACACACAGAAGACTGAAGAATTGGAAGGGGGGTTGGTGGGGGTTAAGGGAGAGATTAAAAATGTTATTAAAGAGGTTGAGGAAACAAATGGGCATGTGTCTAGGATAGATATGGAAAGAATGACATATTTTTTGAGATTTCAGACCGTTCTTGAGGAATCTGGTGAATGCCTCCCTGATCTTATGAGCACAATTTTAGCAGACTATTTACAAAAACCTAAAGATGAGATCAGGGGGGACATTGACCTAGCCTACAGAATTAACTCAGCATATGCCAGGATAAATGAAGTGCCTAGAGAGATACATGTGAAATTTGTTAGAAGGTCAACCAGAGAGGAAATCCTGAAAGTGCAGAGAGGTAGTCCATTAATCTACCAACAAAAAGAGGTTGCTATCTTGAAGCAGATCCCTAGAAAGATTCGAGAAGCAAGGAGGGAATTTTCCTTCTTGTCAAAAATTTTATTTGATCATGGGATTTGGTTCAAGTGGGTGACACCCGAAGGGATGCTGGTGTTCTGGGAAGGAGGAAGAGTGAGGATTAAAACAGTTGTTGAGGCGGAAGCCTTTCTTAAAAAACATTCCTCTGCCCTGGGGGAAGATCCAGGGGGGACGGAGGGGGCCGCAGCCCCGCCCGCTGGGGGCCAGGGAGGAGAAAAAGAAGATACAATAGCCAAGAGACTTAGATCGAAAAAATAACTTTGCCTTGATTTTTCTGAACAATTTTGCACAATATTTGTATCTGGATTTTTTGTAAATGTCTGACAGCATGGAATTGAAAATTTAGGTATATGTACTTGCTTTTACCTTGTAGTGTTATGAAAAATGCTTTTTTTTTGTTATTTTTTTATTGTGTATTTTGAGGTCTCGGAAGGGCCGACGACTCTGACGTGAATGCTCTCAAAATTTCTTTGTATCCCTTACCCCACCCTATAGAAAAAATGTAAAACCAATAAAACTTTTTCAATATAAAAAAAAAAAAGATGTTGGATAGCCATTTGTCTGAAATGGTATAGGGTTTCCTGCCTAGGCAGGGGGTTGGACTAGAAGACCTCCAAGGCCCCTTCCAACTCTGCTATTGTATTGTATTGTATTATTGTATTTTCAGTGCTGTGCACAAGCGCTTTAGGCGTGCAAGCACTTTATGTGTGGGCGCAAAGCACACGCTCACCGAACCGATTGTTAAACCAGCAGCATTCCACCACTATATTCTACTTTTAAAAAAGTATTTCCTTTTGGCATAACATACTTTTTGCTATAGCAACCTGGCTGTATGAGAATGTAGTCTGGATTGCCAGGTGGGAAGGGGTGCATTCCAGAGGAATAAGAGGCAACTCAGTTCAAATCATTTGTGTGAGAGAAAGAGGGTGAAGACAGCCCCTCCTTATTAGTTCCAAGACTATCCGCTTCATGTAGGAAGTAGTCTGCTTCAGTTTGGCAAGATTCTGTCTATGGATGCAAAACAAGAGTGCCTCTGTGTGGGAGAGGGGCAGCTGTAAAATTTGATAAATAAAATAAATAAAAACAATAAAGAATTCTGCTTCAAAGAATCACTGGATGTCTTTTCAAATGTCTGAATCCTGACATTGGCTCACTATCAGTGGCTGATAGATTAATCCAGGGGTCTGCAAAGTTGGCTCTTTTAAGACTGGTGGACTTCAACTCCCAGAATTCCCCAGCCAGCTAGGCTGGCTGGGGAATTCTGGGAGTTGAAGTCCACCAGTCTTAAAAGAGCCAACTTTGCAGACCCCTGGATTAAGCAGTTAGACATGTCTAGTATGTTTACGTTGCATCCTCTCTTCTTGAAGATGGGGATTTCCCCTTCCCTCTCTTCTTGCTTGAGTTTCTGGGGAGACCAAATATCCAGCTTCTGTGAAGGCATCTGCCTGTATACTGATACTTTCTATAATGATTACTCTGTCTTCCATGGGATCCTTAGAAACATGGATTTAATGCTAGTGCTAGATTTGTTGGTTAATCACGAATTTAGTGGAGAAGGCAGCATTGCTCTGTAAAGACTTGAGTGCTTCATTAAATAGTACTTGCAGCTGTCAAATGGTGAAAGTAATAGAAGATGCTCCTCTTATGTCCAAATTATATTTGTTCAAAACTATTAGATCATTGTAGAAACAGTTTAGGGGTAGAGCTTTTTTTAACGTAGGGTTAGCGGTAAGGTCAACTGACACGTTCTGAAAGAAAAGTGAGTGAAATTATTTCTGGAGCTACCATTCTATTCAGGAGTGGGTTCTAGCCAGCGTTACTGCCGGTTCCCTTGTGGATGTGCTTTGCATGCGTGCATTCGCAATTCAATAGAAATTGTTCTGCACATGCGCAGAACTCAAAAACAAGATGGCGATGGCAACTGCGGCGACCGGGGAACCAGTTTGGAAGCGTGGCCAGCCTGGGTCGCTGCTGGTTCTGTGACCCAGGCCAGCATGCCATTACTGGTTCAGCCGAACTGGGCTGAACCAATAGGAACCCACCACTGATAGCCACTTGAGTCTTTCCTTGGTGTCCTTTTACACTCATACATGCTAGAGTGGTTTCCAAAATTAATGTATTGATAAAAAATTGTTGGCATCCATTCTATCCTCTGTGGATTCTAGATAGTTACAGATTACCAATCACATTTTTAAACTTGTTTAATAAAAGTTAGCATAATCATTGGAATAATAATAATAATAATAATAAGTTGAATTTATTGACCGCACCCTCTCCCCACAGGGACTCGGGGCGGTGCACAGGGAAATTAAAAGCGAAAAATATACAAAATACATACAAATTAAAACGAATTAAACTCAATCAATCCTGTGCTAAAATCCCATTAACTAAAAATACCCAATAAATATAGTATACATTTAAAAAACCCATAGACAGAGAGACTACCCTAGGCCGGCCAGGCGGAAAAGATGAGTCTTCAATTTCAGGCGGAAGGAGCGGAGGTCCGTGGTCGTTCTAATATCGGGGGGAAGGTCGTTCCAGAGGGCCGGGCCCGCCACAGAGAGAGCCCTTCCCCTGGGCGTCGCCCGCTGACAAAGTCTAGTGGACGGCACCCGGAGCAGTCCCTCTCTGTGGGAGCGAATCGGCCGTGAGGATGTATGAGGCAGGATCCGATCCCGCAGGTAGCTAGGTCCCGAGCCATGGAGCGCTTTAAAGATGATGATTAATACCTTGAAGCGCACCCGGAAGACGACAGGTAGCCAGTGCAGCTCGCGCAAGAGCGGTGTAACGTGGGTGAACCTGGTGGTTCCCATAATTGCTCGCGCGGCTGCATTCTGAACTAACTGAAGCCTCCGGGTGCACCTCAAGGGGAGCCCCATGTAGAGAGAGTTACAATAGTCCAGTCGAGATGTCACGAGGGCATGAGTGACTGTGCGAAGGGCGTCCCGATCCAATAGGGGGCGCAATTGGCGAACCAGGCGAACCTGGTAAAACGCCCTCCTGGCCACGGCTGTCACTTGCTCTTCCATAGACAGCCGGGTATGGAAAGTATAATCCAATGTACCTGGATAGCACAAGACTCAAGAAGATTATTACAAAATATTGACTAGTCTAGCAATCGGGAATCCTTATACTTCTAAGTAAAGGATGTTATGTTTTGACTCCATGGCGTTTTTTTTTAACTAAATCATACCTTTATCAACATTTAATTACAAAAATACTGGACAGTGAGGCACAATTGCAGGAACAGAATCTGGAAGTATCTACTATATCAGGAAGTGGAATAGATTTCAGAATATTTGCCAGTACAGCATTAATATTAGCTTTTCGATGCCCATTGCTGTTATCTTCCAAAATGAAACTGTGCTGTGAAAGTGGAGTGGCCTCAGTTAAAGAACAAGGATATTTGCCCACTACACCAGATTCTAAAAGTCTCTTTTTAAATATTTTACTGCATATTTCTCTCAGAAGTCTATATGGAGTCTATATCAGGCACGGGAATACATTTCAGAATATTTCAGTCATCCAGTCATGTTTCTCCCAAAGGTGCTTTTTCAAAAGGCAACTGGACTTCATTTTTCCTTGAAGATGTTTCATTTCTCATCCAAGAAGCTTCTTCAGAGGAAGCTTCTTGGATGAGAGATGACACCTCTTCAAGGAAAAACAAAGTCCAGTTCCTTTTGAAAAAGCACATTTGGGACTTATCTCAAAGAGTTTACATTGATCATTGTGCATTCCTTTACAACATTTGACTTAATATTTGAATTCTGAGCATATTAAGTTCTATTTATTTTTCTAAAACTTGTTTCAAAATAAGCAAGATTTAGAGAAGACCTACTATTAAGGAATGGAGGAACAACCTCAGGTGGTAAATGTGGGGAAACTGTGGTGGCAGTAACAGTCTTCCTTTTGATTGTCATGACCCCTGTGGGTTTGAGTGATAAGCCAAGAGTCAATGATGTTCAGGACATGGATGTCAGTTACATTAACAGACCACAATCAGTGGAATCATCATAAAGCAAAGGACAAAGAATTTTTTGAAATCCTGAAAAAGTTAAAAGAAGAAGCAATAATTCAAAATGTTGGAAATATGAAAGGCATACTGCACCCTCGGGTGGTTAGTGGGCAATCAATTTTTCAGGTTTAGTTTCCAATTCAGATTTGTATTTTAGCCATATGGTATTGTGTGACAAGGAGATCTCAGACATTTTTGAGACCAGCAGATAAGATGAATTGGATGAAGATTGGGGTGGGGGTGGGGGGAACTGATATGTGTGAAATTCTGGTTAGAAGGTAGAAGAAGGGGAACTACCTTAGTTGTGGTGGAAGACATTAATCCATCACATGCTGAAGAACCATCCATCTAGACCAGGGGTGGGAAAACTTTGCAACTTTAAGTCTGAAGGACTGGAGAATTCTGGGAGCTGAAGTCCTTCAGACTTAAAGTTGCAAAGTTTGCCCACCCCTGATCTAGACAGTGAGAATAGACCTTGTCCGTTTTTGGCCTTGCCAGTTGAGAAAGCATTCTAAGTATCTTGGAATAGTCTTGGATTTGATAACTTGAAGCATAAACCCACAGTCACTCTCAAAACCATTTTTCACCCCTCGAGTCCTGTCTACAAATGGCACAAGTCCTATTGTGAAATATATGGTCTCCAATTGGGAAACACTTCAATCCCTTTCCAAAGCACTTAAAATTCCTTGACTTGCCTGCGTGCCATGAATCCCTGCCCACTTTGCATCATTGTTTGTCAGCTATTGCTTTTAGTCTCCTCCAAACTATTAGGTATAACTCTTGCTCACTAAAAGGTTATCTATCCCTGGGGTTATAAATAGGTATTCAATAATATTATGTACCCACTTCTCCAGCTTGGTTCTTTGCACATATGAGATTCATATTTCCCTGTTTCTAGAACTTCTAGTCCCAACATCTCTGGGGGATAGTAGACAAGAGGATGCTGCCCTACATTTTGCTTGATTGAAGGATATAGTATTAACAGCTGAAGTTGGTGGTGGTCATAGTTACATCTCCCTGGTGACAAGCAGGAACTTCTTAAAGACTCCTTTTGCTAAAATAGGAAGCGTCTTTATTAAAACTATTAAATATTACGATTGGCAGCAAATAATATTTTCTCACTCTGGTACTATGGGTTATTGGCAAACAATGTATGAATTAATGAACTCGCTCTAAACCAGAAAAATGGGTATAACCCTCCACAAGCCCTCCGGATCTCTGAGGGATGAAATTTGCTTCTTCTATCTATTCTTTTTTGTCTGTTGGGAATTCATTAGTATGACAACAGGATTTCAGTGATTTCACCAATTATTTTGCTTTCCCAAGCTGCAGTAAGGAGACTTCAATACAAGCACAGAAAAAAAATGCACACTTGCATATATATATATATTATATATGCACATACCCATACAGAGAGAAACCTTTCAGCTCATATGCAGTGCACTGACAAATTCAGGGGATGAAGTTGCATTTAAAGGTTAGTTCATAACTGTTAAATCCTTAACACAGTAGTGAATTTCAACCAGGCCCTAGGAAAAAGCTTTTCTGATTTCACTGGTTTGCATCAATGAGGTCAGTGGACATGTAGATTACATTGGCATGTTATTTTATTTAAATGAATGTCCTACAAACATTTACAGTGAATAAAGTTTATTGCAAAGATGTAACAATGATCACTACCAAATTCAGCTGTTCATGCTACATCCTTCAATCAGATTTAAGTGGGGCGTCTACATCGTAGTTGAGTCGTTAATGGTATAACTATCAATGCCACTAGGTGGCAATTAACAAAACAAATAGGAAGAAAATATTTGATCCAGTCAAATATCCAGGCTCTCTCCATTCCATAATTGGACCATCTCCAAGACACTACAGATTTTACAAAAATGAACAAAGGAGCAGAGAATCAAGACTGAATGTCTTCCTGTTTTAGCATAATAGAGCTCCTGATGCCATGAATGTGGGAAGCTCAGATTTGTCTGTAAGAAATACTAAGGATGATTTCAAGCAATGCATTATGTTATAGTTCCTGCCTACTTCACTGGAGCTAATTCTTCTAGAAGTTTCAGTAAAGCATCTAAAAAGCCTATTCCTATCTCTAGTGTCCTTTACTGAGCAGTAGAATACAATATCTTAATATCCTGCGTTACAACTATTTATAAAGTCCTAGGTTCGTGATGGCGAACCTATGGCACGCAGAACCATTTCTTAGGACCTGCGAGGCGTTGCCCTGTCAGCTCCAGAGTGCATGTGTGCGCTGGCCAGCTGATTTAGGCCTTATTTTGAGGCCATTTTTCACCCTCTGGAGGCTTCAAGGAAGCTCCTGAAGCCACTGGAGGGGGAGGGGAGGCTGTTTTCACCCTTCCCAGGCTTCTAGAAAGCCTCTGGAGCCTGGGGAGGGCGAAAAAAGTGTGCCAAAAGCAGGGGGGTCGCGCACATAGCATTATGGGTGTGGCATGCCTACACACGACCACCACCCCCGCGCTCCCCCCGTTTTTGGCACGTGAGCCAAAAAAGGTTAGCCATCACTGTCCTAGGTGATCTCTGAACTTGGTGGTTTGCTTGCAGATATTTCATTACCTAAGTAGGTAACATCATCAGTACTAATGTGCTTGCTACTTGTTTATATACACAAGTCATTTCTGTCCTAACAGTCTAAATCACAGATGGGGGATTTATGGATTCTGAGATGCTTCTGGATCACAGCTTCCAGCATCCCTCATCACTAACCACAATGGAGAGGCTGCTGGGAATTACAGTTTAGCAAACATCTGGAGAATCTTCTGTTTTAAACAATGAAGACAAAAAGCTACCGAAATAAATACCCATGCCGTCTTATTTATTTTAATACTTTTATTTTAATTTTCAGCGATGCAGAAATTCCTAGATGCATCCAGGATATAGGTTTGTAGGAATCGTATTTACAACCCCATAAATGCGAAAGTTGTGTGCGATTTTTGTATCTATTTTTCTATTCATTACTGTTGTTATTATTGCAGCCATCTGCAATAACCACAGTGCTAGCAAAGAGCTGGCTGCAGCCAGCACCATTTTAGATTCCAATTATGTGGCAGTGGAGGAATAGTGATTACTTGGCTGGGAACGTGTTACAATCCCATCTGGAATGAGTGGAGGAGGAGATACCATAGCCTCCTCTGTTGATGCACTTGGGGCTAACCTGCCATTTTGCTTTTGCGAAATGAGCAAAGCAGGGTTTCTGTGATTTTGATTTCTGAGCCTCAGTCATGGTTTTGAAAATTAGAAAGTGATATTTAAGATTTAAAAAGAATCCTTGGTCAGCCCTTTTTCTCATACCTGCCCGATCTCTTATTGCTTTGTGGCTATTATAAAACAACTGACAGTAAAACAATCTGAAAGACACCGTGATTAAAATAGTATAGTTGAACAATGTTAAAAATCATTTTTATTTGAAAAGCAGACTTGCCCTTAATAGTGACCTGCTTTTCCTTAGGCTCTCCAGCAATTTTAATTTGTCCACTAAAACTAAACTTAACCTGATTTGGCATTCAGAGATTTTGAAGTCAAACTATTTGAAATGCAGGCAACTAGAGAAGGTGATGTTAAATAAAACAATAATAGCAATAGCATTTAGACTTATATGCCACTTCATAGTGCTTTGCAGCACTCTCTAAGTGGTTTACAGAGTAAACATATTGCCTTCAACAATCATTTTACCGACCTTGGAAGGATGGATGGCTGAGTCAACCTTGAACTGTCAAGATTGAACTCCTGGCAGTGAGCAGAGTCAGCCTGCAATACTACATTCTAACCACTGCACCACCACAGTTCTTATAAATTGGACAGACACTGGAATCCCCCTGATAAAAGTTAAGAGTGAGAGTAATTAGAAATCAGTCTGTATCGTTCATATTCATTACTCATGGCATTAGTTTCATAAGGAAAGGTAAGCCAAGTGGGTTTTATTCAATTCAGTGTTTCATTTTTTCCCCTAAATAATGCACACTCTCAGGGAATGAGTGCAGGTTACAGCTAGTCTATCTTCCAAGCATTGATTGTATGAGATTCAGTTGTTGGAAAATGATGATTGATTCCTGGCCCTAACAGACTGCCAAGAACTCACCCAGCTTGAGGTGGCTTCATTGCATAGACAACCGTGTTGTGAACCAGCCACAGCTTTTCCCCCATTCACAGGGTTTAGAAAATAAATTAACTTGAGTGCAGTGAATGTGTTGGCACTCATTAAAAATAATAATATAACAAATTCTACATACTGTCTGACTATGAAAAATTACAAAGCAAGCTGATTTCTGTATAAAAAAAGTGTTTTATACTTTACAGGGTGTAATGTGAAGCAGCTGTGTAGCCAATTAAATAGCATTCACTGAAGTCAGCAATTAGAGGGTATGCATGAGAATTGGATTGAAAATGCACATTAGGCAAAACATTGGGAGAAGAAGAGAAAGAATACATTGATTTACCAAGGGCTCCTGTCAAACGGATTGCATTAAAACCTGTTCAGCCTTCACCTGTCATTGACCCAACACACTTAAAATATACATGCCTTGCTATCAACAATTCTGCAGTAAAGCAGGATTCTGCAGTAGCTTCATTTGGTAAAAGAAAACAGCAATCAAGCTATGTAGCAATTCTGCCATTTTTCCTAATTGAATCTCTGCTTTAACATGATAGATTCATTAAACTTATTATTACCTTTATAGTCTAACTTAAGCCTGGGAGTCCAAGGCAGTTCACATGGGATTTTTCTTCATTTTATCCTCAGGTTAAATTTGGTTGACAAAAACAGTAACATATCCAAAGAGCTCCATAGTAAATTGGGTATTTGAACATGCCTCTTCAACAGAGGTGGGTTTCTCTGGTGGCTCTGCCTACTCGCCTACTTACGCATGCGCATGTGCACGAGTGAACTGGTAGTAAAATAAATTGAAAATCACCACTGCTTTTCAATCAATGAGTCTAAACCAAGAGTCTCTAACCTTGGCAACTTAAGATTTGTGGACTTCAACTGCCAGAATTTCCCAGCCAGCCATGCTGGCTGGGAATTCTGGGAGGTGAAATCTACAAGTCTTAAAGTTGCCAAGGTTGGATATCCTTGCTTTAAATGGAACCCCAAAATATTGAATAAATTATACAAGTTTAATTTCTATAAATAGGGAGGATGGAACTATCCATCCTCTATAAATTCTATAAATAGGGAGGATGGAACTATCCTATACTATCCTTATAATTTGATTCCTGATTCTGGAAAAAGAAAGCATCTTCCTAAAATTATTTGTTGGAATATTCATTTGTATTAATAACTGAAAGTTAATTGCACAAGAAAACATTTTGCTACCATTGATCTTCCAGTTTCCGGCGCGTGCATGCCCACTGGCCACCTGGTCTTCTGGTGTACATATGCACACCGGGCGGTTGCTATTCCAGTTTCCAGCATGCAAATGCTGGTCTTTGTGCACACATTTGTGCCAGAAACCAAAAGACCAGGTGACCAGTGTGCATGCGCAGGCTGGAAACTGGAAGATCATCTTCCTGGCATGCGTATGCGCACCAGGCAGCTGCTCTTCTGGTCTCTGGTGCACACACGTGCACCGCCCAGCCTGTCTTTGCACATGCATGTGTGCCATCACCATGTTCTGGACCAGCTGCAGCTTCTGAGTGGTCTTCAAAGGAAGCCCCATGAAACTGTAATTCACGTGGGAGGTGACCAAGGCATAAGTCACTTCACTAGCCATATCCACAAGCATTCTATCTGCTCAGCTGGGTTTGATGAGGAACTGAATCAAACCCCAACTATGATAAATTCCCTCTTCTTTATTATACACTTATTGCAATTTGAAGTTTGACAGTGTCACTTCTGTTGTGCAGAATATTTACAGTGATAGGTGAAAATAACAAAGAAGTAATAGGCTAGTGAGCAAGAAGGAAGGATAAAAAAATGAGCTTATGGGCCATATCTTTGGCTAAACACATGTTTTATACACAAGAGATCTCAAGTTCAAAGCTTGATGCCTTCAGTTATTTCCAAAAGTTTGAAGAGTTTTTGTTAATCTACATAAATAGTGTAGTGCTAGAGGGACCAACTCGTATGAACTGTATAATGAAATTGCCTATGCCTCTACTGCAGCGTTTCTCAAATAGTGGGGCGGGCCCCCCTAGGGGGGCGCGAGGCTCCGTAAGGGGGGGCGCGGAGCCGCACACCCGGAAAGACCGATACCACCGTTGCATTCTCCGCATGGCCCGAGCGCCTGTTCCTTAGCAGCTCCCAGCGCGCCGCCCGGCTCAGCAGCTCCCAGCGCGCCGCCCGACTTGCCCGCTCACGGCTCTTGCCCGCTGCCCGCCTGGACGCAGCCAGTCGAAAGCCGGGAGGGAGGCGACCCCCTTCCACGGCGTGGAAAAGCGGCCTCCCTCCCGGCTTTCGACTGGCTGCGTTGGGAGCGCTGGGAGCTGCTGAGACCATCGCAGTAAGGAACAGGCGCTCGGGCCATGCAGAGAAGGCAACGGCGGCACCAAGGAGAATAAATATCCTTGGCTCGGAAGGAGGCGAAGGAAAGAAGGGAGGGGGCAGCCCCGGGGCTGGGGGGGCGCTTTCCGGGGCTGGGGGGGCGCTTTCTGGGGCTGGGGGGGGCGCTTTCCGGGGCTGGGGGCGCGCGAAATGTTTTCTTCTTCCTAGGGGGGGCCTGACAGAAAATAACTGAGAACCACTGCTCTACTGTCTTATATCATATAGTGATTTTGCTCTTTATTTATTATTTATTTGGTTAATTGGGTTTATTTTCTGTTTCAGTCAGGCTTAACTCTGAGCAACTGAAATATCTACCCACATTGTAGTACATTTAAAACTAAACCATAAGATAATCATACCCAAATTAAATAATAGTTTGTAGAGTTACAATTCACAGTGAAAGCAATTTGAGACATTTTGAAAATCAAAGTGCTTTTTTCTTTACTCAACTCCCCTACTTTCATGACAATTTTTGGGTTGTATTGCATAATTAGGTTACTCTTTGCAAAAACAAAACCCCACCAACAACAACCCCAACTGCCTCACCAAATGTTCATATTCCCATGAATGAATATGTCAAATACACCTAAGACTATGAAATCTATACTGCAAAAATCCAGACAGCCAACAGAAAATGAAAGTTTTGGTTTTCTGAGTATGGTGGGGTAAGATGTCTAAATAATTAAGATGGACATGCCTCACATGATTGCATGGGTGTTTTAAAAAAATCTTAACTTTTTTGAACCCCCTTGGATGTCCCTTTGCTTCTGTATAGTGGCGGTTCAGATTTTTGCAACTCACGTCTGATAGCACTAAGAAAACTATTAACCTTTAAGCTGCTACAATGTTTGTGGAGTCAAATCCTGTTTCCTAATGAGTCCTGAAGAATTTTAGTAGGCTTCCTCTCAGAAGGATGGGTTTGCTAGATAGAAAGTCTCTGTCACAGTTAGTTGTAGCAATCACATCTAGAAAGTGCACACAGGTAAATGATTCAGCAGGATTCACTAACTTCTCTTTATATCAGTGGTGGGTTTCTGCAGGCTCGCACCTACTCGCGAGAGCCGGTTGGTGAAATTTAGAGAACCGGTGAGAGGGGGTTCCACCGGCGTACCTGGAAGTAAATCTGGCCTGCCGCTGCCAGTGACCCAACGGGAAGGGAAGGGAAGGAAGGAAGGAAAGAAAGAAAGAAAGAAAGAAAGAAAGAAAGAAAGAAAGAAAGAAAGAAAGAAAGAAAGAAAGAAAGAAAGAAAGAAAGAAAGAATTTATCATCACAATTGAGTCCAAAATTTTGGTTGCTAAGCAAGAGCGTTGTTAAATGAGTTTCACCACATTTTAAAAGGTGGCCACTCCCACCCTGTCACACGACTGCCAAGCCACGCCCACAAAATAGGCCACACCTACAGAGTAGGTTCTAAAAAATTTGAAACCCACCACTGCTTTATATATATAATATAACACACGAAGTAAATATACAATACCAAAAGCAGGTTTTCCAACATGGTAATAAATACAAGCAAACACAATTCAGAGTAGCACACTAGGTTAGAGTTCAGCACAGACTTAGAGCTACAGAGCTAAGCCATGCCCAAGCTCCTAGCAAATACTGTTTCAGTTTCCAAACAGCCCTCATTGGCTGACTTAGTTGCTATGCCTATTTCAAGTCATGAACTCTCATACACACTAACAGCCTCATCAAATGACATGGGACTCACTGTTAAATTTCTATTTTTTACATTTTTTCCCCTCACTGAAACCATTCCAGATCCAGTTCTGTACTTGACAGCAGTCTTTGCTGGATTTATAATGAAATGATAATAACAAAATGGTGCAAGAAAATCAGCCTAATCAGTGGTTATTAAAACCATTTTCACATTCATTAAATGATAAATGATTTTTTTTTAAACAAAAGGATTGTTTAGAGAAGGAACAGATGAAAGAGAAATAAACATGTTTTTACAGCTTCTGTATAAATTGGTATTTGTTCATTACAGCTTTGGTATAAATTGGAAAATAGTCCTGTTTCAAAGGAAATAATTCAGGAAAGATAGGAAGTGTCATTTCAAGGACAATGTTATACTGCATGTCTGAGGAAAAGTAATATTTTTTTTAAAAAATCATTTTGAAATAGCTTTCTTATTATCCTATCTATTCATACAGTTAACTTTTCAGAAAGGAGACTCTTAAAGTGGTAATATACTTGATCATACTAAACAATGGTCTGCAGGACCCCATTTAGCACTATGGAAGTAGAAATTTTAATTAAAGAGAAAGAAAACAAACTTTTTTCTCCTCTCCCCCCCCCCCTTTCAAGCCAGCTTTTGGCGACTCCTGGTAACTGCGTGAACTAGTTTCCACAGTTTTCTTGGAAAGGTGTTTCAGAAGTGGGTTGCTGTTACTTGCTTCCTGGGGCTAAGAGAGAGTGACTGGTCCAAGCTTGTCTAGCTGGCTTCAGGCCTAAGGTGGGACTAAAACTCACAGCCTTCCAATTTCTACCATGGTGCCTTAAACCAGGGGTGAAATGCTCTGAAATATGCTACCAGTTCACTTCGCGTGCATGCGCACCACAGGCGCTACCACACAGTGCTGAAAAAGAAGGATTAAGAAGCCTTTTATGAGTCTACAAAAATAAGTATCTACTACAAAAATCTAACATCTTCTTAAAGACTTCCAGGGTTGGGGCATTCACAACTTCTGGAGGCAAGCTGTTCCAGAGGTTAATTGTTCTAACTGCAAGGAGAAATTTCCTGACAGAACAATTAACCTCTGGAACAGCTTGCCTCCAGAAGTTGTGAATGCCCCAACCCTGGAAGTCTTTAAGAAGATGTTAGATAGACATTTGTCTGAAATGGTATAAGGTTCCTGCCCACGCAGGGGGTTGGACTAGAAGACCTACAAGGTCCCTTCCAACTCTGCTATTGTATTGTATTGTAAGTAAAACAGTGTGCCGCACGATTTATGTTGGCTAGGAAGCAGGATTTCCTGCTTTCTAGCGGATATAAATCATGCGGTACAGCTGATTGTTGCACAGTTGATTGTCGGAGCTACCAGTTTCCCTAACCAGTAGCAGTTTTTTACTACTGGTTTAGATGAACCAGTAGCATCTTTTACTACCAGTTCAAGCAAACCAGTCCGAACAGATAGCATTTTACCCCTGCCATAAACCCTACATCAAACTGGCTCCTTGCAGGCAAAGAAGGAGTTGTTTAGAACTAGGAATGGATATGAATAGATGAAACTCCACACTGCAAAAGAGCTCAAATATACATTCAGCCCTGGGATGGTGAAGACTATGGGCCAGTTCTCATTTTGTGCTAAGTATTACTTCGATTTGTTCAATAAACTATACTTAAACTTATATGGTAATATGTGAACCTATTCTCTGCTTATAGAAATCTTTTCAATTAACTTAAATCAGAACTAAATGGCATCACTAAAAAATAAAAATGGTTCTTTACTTATACTGCAATAAACTCATTTACGAAGGAGCAAGTGCAGCTAGCTCAGTGAAAATTACTTTTGGTTTAGCAGGCTTCGGATTGTGCTAAGGAATGCCACTAACAAAGGGAAAAAGCCTTCATAAAATGTATTTATTTGCATTAAAACTGCAAGCCACTTTAATTAAAATTGATTTTAGCAGCTCATCATTAATCGGTTGACATTTCACCTTTAACACAGAGAATGAATTTTCACGCTTGATTTTCAGCAAATGTAAAAACAAAAACAAAAATCTTTGCTTTTCTTTAAAGAAAGATTTTCATTTTGTTAGGTTTTATTATTGCCTTGAACTATCTTGCAGCAAGATAATTCTTAAGGCAGCAATATAAGATTCACAGTGTTATGCATTTAAAAACCTTGAATAGTTTTTTACTATTTTTAAACAATACACAGAATAGATAAGCAGTGGGGTTCCCCCCCCCCCCCCAATTCTGCTTGATTGTCAGGTAGAATATATTTAAAAAAAACAAAACTATTCCAAACCAAACTTCTCCAACTTTCTGCCCTCCAGCTATACAGACTTCAATTTCCAGAGTTTCCAGCAAGGCTGGGAATTCTGGAAGTGCCAGTCTTACCGTACCTTGTTGGCACCAGATTGGAAAAGGTGATTCCGCTGTTACAGATTCCATTTTGTTAAAAAAAAAAAAAAAAAAAGGTGTGTGTGAGATGTGGAACTTTCACACCATCTGAATACCATAGAACTATAATAGACCCTGTTATTCGGTGCCATTAAGTTGGATTGGAACTCTGGTGACTGTATGAAGAAACATCTGCCATCTAATCTCTGATGATAATCCTTTGTTCTTTTAAGGCAGGGGTATCAAACTCAAGGCCCGTGGGCCAGATGTGGCCTATGGGGTGCTTAGATCTGGCCTGCGGGCCACACTGAAAACAGTGCAGGACAAACCCATGGTGCCTCTTGCAGTGAAAATGGAGCTTAGGAGGATCATGTGTGGCTCTTCTGCTCCATCTTCCACTTTGATTGCCTTCTGCAGCCCTCTGCCAGCAAAAACAGAGCTTGGGAGAGCTGGGCTGTGATGGCTTCCTGCACCCCTCTGTGCAGCCCTCCCGAGCTCCATTTTTGCTGGCAGAGCGTTCGGGCCACCACAGGCACCCCTAATGCAACATGCCCATCCCGGCCATGTCCACCTGCCCCCCCCCAAATCAAACACAACCCTGATGCGTCCGTCAATGAAATTGAGTTTGACACCACTGTTTTAAGGGTATTCTATTTATTTTTGTGAGCCTTTCTACCTTATCCAGAGGTATAGGTAGCTAGTCAGAATGATCCTAAAAAGGAGGAAAGGTATTGTGATATAATCTCTGCCATTTTGTATCTGTATCACAATGTGGCAAAGAAGTGCATAAGAAATGTTTGCATCATGACAACATGACATTTCTGTCTTTGTTCTCTTTGTTGGCCATCTATAGCCTTATCGACTGCTATCCCCTTCTATTTCCCTCACTCTTAACAAATATGTTTTCCAATTTCATCATCACATGAAATTTCCACAGTATATACAAAGATCTAGATTAAATTATTTGGATTTTGTTTTCTTATTAGGAATAGCACTTAGACTTATATACAGCTTCATAGTGCTTTACAGCCCTCTCTAAGTGGTTTACAGAGTCAGCATATTGCCCCTAACAATCTGGGTCCTCACTTTACTGACCTCAAAAAGATGGAAGGCTGAGTCAACCTTGAGTCTGTCAGGATTTACGTTTTGGCTGTGGGCCGAGGTAGTCTGCATTACTGCATTCTAAGCATTGCACCACCATGGCTCTTAATCACAGAGGTAGAGTCATCCAACATTATCAGAACTTCTACTCCTACATGGAATGTCAGATATTAGGTCCTCATGAGTAGATTCACCCATTATTCTAATCTTCACAAATACTATTGCCATGTGGGTAGAACCTTGGACAAAACGCTTCCATTTTCCTTTTGTGTGCGTGTGCAATTGTTTAGTGAAGTGCAGGGTTTTCAGTGGAAAATCCCAAAACATTTTCTGTCTTTTGACATACGTGTATTTCCTCTTCTCATGATAGTCAGCAGGGGATTATACACAAAATGGAAGTTCTCTTCCAAATTGGGGACTTGATAGATCCCAATTAGGGATGTGGTGGCTCAGTGGCTAAGACCCTGAGCTTGTCGATCAGAAAGGTTGACAGTTTGGTGGTTCGAATCCCTAGCACCGCACAATGGAGTGAGCTCCCATTTCTTGTCTCAGCTTCTGCCAACCTAACAGTTGGAAAGCATGTAAAAATGCAATTAGAAAAATAGGGACCATCTTTGGTGGGAAGGTAACAGCATTCTGTATGCCTTGGGGATTTAGTCATGCCAGCCACATGACCATGGAAATGTCTTCGGACAGCACACTTTGGCTTTGAAACGGAGATGAGCAGCGCTTCCTAGAGTCGGGAATGACTGGCACATATGTGTAAGGGGAACCTTTACCTTTAGATCCCAATTGCCTCTCTTGGTTTCATTGCTGGGATAAAGGTATCAGGGATGACCAAAGAGATTTTGCTGTTTGAGGCTAAAAACAAAATCTCCGATTCCATACCTAGAAACTAATGGGCTCAGTCAAAACTGGCTAGGTATAAAAACAGCATAATTTCTGTAACTCTAGCACATGGCCTTATCCCATCCAGCAGACTACTTGGAAATGGAATCAGAAAGCTAAAACAGTTGTCAGATATCATTTTCATGGAATTTACAATTGTTCGGTGTGTTTCCAAGAGTCACCATCTTCATGAGTTATTTGCCAGATCAGTAGAGTCAGATCTGATTAAACCATGCTTGGTTTGTCAGTACTGTTTGAGCATTTCACAGATCAAAGTGAAAACTTGTTTAATAGCACACATGAGCAAATGAATAAAAATGGAAGTTTCTAACTCTTTTTGATTAACTGGGCCTGACGGTAGCTTCATAAACATGATTGTATTTTATGATTTTTAATGAGGTGCTCAGCAGGTTCTCCCTCACTTGTGCTTGGGGGGGGAGGGGCACCCTAACATTTAATCCATGTCTTTCCAACAGTTACTGTACATTCTAAGATGTTTGGAGGAGGAAAGAATTTATAGAAAAGTTATGAATATTTAGAACAAAACTCTGAATTGTTTTTAAACTTTGTTTCGATACAGCATTTGGAGCAATGGCTGTGGACATGAGATACCATCTCAGTTTAATATTATTTTTGCACTACATTTTGTAAGTAACTAACAAACACTTGAGGGTTACATATATTAAACACTGTTAAATCACTTAATAAACTGATCACAAGTTTAGTAGTTAGTAATATTTATCCTCCAAACTTTAAGAGTTTTTGTGGCCCGCCAGTGGCCAGCAGAGCTGGTGGCAGACTCTGAGAGTGAGGAGGTTGGGGAGGAACATGGGCCAGTCCTGGAGTCTGGGAAAGGCTCTGATGAGGGCTCTGTGTCAGAGGCAGAGATGAGGCCAGGGCTGTCCAACAGTTATCAACTACCTTTGGCGTCAGAGATAAATGGGGCTGAAGAATAGCTGGAGCTTGTTCCCGATGTGCGCGTGTACAGAGCTGTCAGGAGAAGGGAACAATTAAAGAACAGAGGTCAACTCAGGAATAAAGGCACAAGGGGATGCTGAATGTCCCCTCCCATAGGGAATAAATAGGAGTGAAGGGGGAGTGGTGTTTGTAGGAGACAATTAGTTCATATCATTAGTGGGAAGATTTGTTTATCTGAGAGACTCCTTGCCAAGTATTTTGTTATACAGCGTTGCATCTGGAAGCTATCAGCCTGGCAACTATCCAAGGACCGATAAGGTCTGTGGTTGCAATTTATCCATGAAAGACTGTTTGCCGGGACTTTGCTGGATGTGAATGCTAGGAATTGACATTAGCCAAATAAAAAGGATTTTGTGGGGGACAAGCAGTCTGTTTGAAGAGGGAGTCAAACTTTTCTCCAAGGCACCTGGGGGCAGGACAAGAAGCAATGGGTGGAAACTAACCAAGGAGAGAAGCAACTTAGAATTAAGGAGAAATTTCCTGACAGTAAGAACAATTAACCTCTGGAACAGCTTGCATCCAGCAGTTGTGAATGCCCCAACCCTGGAAGTCTTTAAAAAGATGTTAGACAGCCATTTGTCTGAAATGGTATAAGGTTCCTGCCCATGCAGGGGGTTGGACTAGAAGACCTACAAGGTCCCTTCCAACTCTGCTATTGTATTGTATTGTATTGTTTCATGATTTGGTGAAGCCTAGGCCAGAACAAGAGTTCAGATTTTTACTCTGTGCCAAAGTATATAGCGGGTTTCACTAGAACATGCCACCAAACCCTGCCACCCACCAATTTAACTTAAATGATTATAAATCTCAGTGTAGGATTGAAAGATCATATGAGCTACTGGAGGTTGATACAAATATTTTCTAATATGTGTTCCTTAAAAAATTCTATGAACCATGAAAAATATAATTTTGAAAGTAATTTACTGGCTAATATCAATAACAGCATTTATATACCATCTTACTTTCAATCCATGATAGACTTTAGTATGTTTTCAGAATGCAATGTTGAGCTTATCTGATGTTTGCAGGAAAATGCAAGAATAGAGACTGCCCCAACATTAAATTTGCTATACAGTGCATTTGCGGTGTGATTTGTAAATGACACTGTAATCTTATCTGACTTGAAGTTAAACCCACACCATTTGTAATGATCAAAATATTTCTTTTTTTCAGCTGCACAGAAAAAAACATGACTGGGTCTTTGTTTTAAGGCTACTGATGCATTGCTTTTAATGGACTTCGTCTGCAGCTGTCCTATGAATAGCATACCAAGGCCACAGAAATAGCTAAGATGAAATGGGCAGTAGAGAAGGGGTGATTGCCTACAGGACTCTTTTTGTAGAGAATCCATAGTAGACAACGCTCATATGCAGCCATCCCATTCCTATGGCCCATTACATAAGGACAGGGTAAATGGTAGGTTGGATGTCATTTCCATTTAATTTAAATAGAATTAACTCAATCGTTTTCTCCTGTCTCTATTACATTATTTTCTCCTCTCCAATCTTTTTTTTCTAGAACTAAGGAGAAATTTCCTGACACTTAGAACAAGTAATCAGTGGAACAACCTGCTTCCATGGGTACTCCCAACACTGGAAGTTTTAAAGAAGAGATTGGAGAACCATTTGTCTGAAATAGCATAGGGTTTCCTGCCTTAGCAAGATGATGGACTAGAAGGTGTCCAGGACCCTGTTTTGTTATAACGATGATGATGTTGTTGTTGTTGATGATGATGTTGAGGTAAGGTTAATAAATAAAATTATTTGGGTCTCTGTGCTGCCCTTAGAGCCTACATATAGTTCTGGAATTCAGTCTATAACCTCTATGGATGTAGCTAAAGTAGTTTGTTTTACTTTATAATTCTTTCTAAAGGTGCTTTTTCAAGAGGCAACTGGTCTTCCTTGTTTTCTCTTTGAAGATATTTTGTTTCTCATCCAAAAACATTCTTCAGACCTGAAGAAGCTTTGTGTTGGCCACACCCACCCAGTCACATGACCACCAAGCCATGCATACCCAGCTGGTCATTAGGGCAGAAAACCAGTTGTTAAATTATTTGAATTCTACCACTGCAGTGGTGAGTTGCCAATTTTTTTTACTACCGGTTCAAGTGCACTCCCAACGCACTCGATGCTTCTGTGCATGCGCAGAAACATTCCTGTGGGTGGGCGGAGCCTCCCACCGCCTCTACTACCAGTTCATCCAATCCGGGCCAAACCAGGAGCAACCCATCATTTTTGACAGAGGTTTTCCAGTCACCTTTTTGTGTAATTTACATTTTTTGCTGACTTTTGAAAATGATATAACCATATTCACAATGATGACTATGAGGGAAGCGAGGGCAATAATAGCATGATACACAAGAAGGATATTGGTTAGGAGAAGGCATTCCTATTAATAATGTGAAGATAATATTTTATATATATTATATTCCCATTACTACATTTCCAAATGGATATATTGGGTGAAATCCTCATTATTTTTGTTTCTCCCAAATTCAACTCCCACTTAGTTTCATTAGTAGGGTATTCCAAAAGAATTTTAAAGGCGATCTGATACTTTTTCAGAGGCAAAGTGATGGCAGGGTTAAAATAAGGAGCGTGGGAAGCTGCTGCATGAAGGAAGATCCCTACAGAAGGTCTCTGAGTTTGTTTGAAACAGCGAGGTTGTTATATAAGTCAAAAGAGAGGCATTTCAGCAGTCAGAATATGAGAGAACTTTAGAAGCACTCAATGAAGGTTATATGAATAATAGATCTAATTCCATCATTAATGACAACCCAAATGATGGCAGCTTTGACTGGATAAAGATATCCAGAGACAGTTCTCATGGAAACCAGGTGAAGCAAATAGCTAATGGATGATTTTGGAGAATACTGACTGGTAGTGACAGGTAGATGCTAATTAGCAATCAACATATAATTGAGAGAAACAGCTGTTTTTTTATCACATGGCTCACATCAAGACGTGAGGAGGAGTATCAACTGGTTAGGCAAATCACTTTTTTGTCACTAGAAATAAAAATAAAATAGGAAACACACAAATGCATTAACTTCACAAGCTCTAATAAACATTAAAGTAATCCTGAATGTGATTCGGAGAACTGACAAGCTGGAAGAAGCTTGCTATGTGGAGACTCAATTTTCCAAAGTATAAAGAAAGAGACAAAATAATGTGAAAATGTAAGAGAGGATTATTTCAGCAAGAACAAGAAGGAGCCAATTCTAATATGAAGTACTGTAATTGTTATGCACTTCTAAGTTCATCAATTTGAATATATCCAGCAAGAATTCCTGGAAGCCTTAACAAGGGTGGGCTGCTGTGGGTTCGCAGGGGTTCAGGAGAACCTCTAACTAGGATTCTGTGCAGTTCGGGGAGAACCCTCAAATCCCACTCCTGGCTGGCCCTGCCCCTCCCTTCCCAGGACTCCTCTCACGGCCTGTTTTGGATGCAGGTAAGTGCAGGGTGTGCACTGAGGTTTGGGGAGGGCAAAAAACAGACCTACTGGAAGTTCAGGAAGGCTGGAAATGTGCCCATTCCAGAAGGCCTCCAGAACCTGGAGAGGCTGTTTTCCCACTCCCGGAGGCTCGAGGAAAGCCTGCAGGACCTGGGGAGGATAAAAACGCTCTCCCCTGTGGTGCAAAAGGCCAACTAGGCCACATCCACCAGTGGTGGGATTCAAAAATTTTTACTACCAGTTCTGTGGACATGGCTTGGTGGGCATGGTAGGAGAAGAATACTGTAAAATCTCCATTCCCTCCCCACTCCCTAGGAAGTTTACTGCAGAATCCCTATTCCTTCCCAATCAGCTGGGACTTGGGAGGCAGAGAATTGATGGGGGCAGGGCCAGTCAGAGGTGGTATTTACTGGTTCTCTGAACTACTCAAAATTTCTGCTACTGCTTCTGCAGAACTGGTCAGAACCTGCTGAATACCACCTCTGTTGCCCACCATGGTCCTGCCTACCAGGCAACTGGGCAGAGAACCCCTTGCTAAAAATTTTGAAGCCCACCCCTGTATGTACCCAAGAACTCTCTTTGAGCCCCACTGAATACACCGGTTACCATATAGTACTAAGACCTACCTAATGTATACTCCAGTATTTCTACATAAATATTTGCATAAAAATGTATGGCAAAAGACATCAGAATTTAGGAAGATTTGCTTTTAGATCTTAATAATTGAGCCAAATTTGGGTTTGCTACTGCATAATTTGTGTACTTTTGTAGCTTTAAGATCAGATTGGCATAAAGTACAACTGAGATTTTATATGACCTTTAAAGCCCTTAATGGGATAGGGCCAGGCTACCTGATGAACTGCCATGTCCCACATTCCTCATTTGGCCTGGGTTCAAATAGGTGAGATCCATGCTGGAAATGGCTGCTGGATTGACAATAGACAACCTCCCCCCTCAGACTCAATCTCTGATCACTCCCCATCCATCTTTCTGTTTTGGGGTAATCATATGTATTGTTCATAAACGTAGACATTGGTAAGAAAGCAAGAGGGAAGAATCTGGACTTATTCTTTTTCTTACAGTTATCCAAAACATTCAATAAAGTACTTGATAATAAGCACTCTCTTGAAAAATATTTGTTTGTATATAAAGAGACCCTATGAGAGATCTGCCTTCTCCATTAAGACAATGGATATTCAGCAGTATAATCTTCTCTGAAATCCATTGATGGGAAACTGCCATAATAGTCTCATCTGAAATTTTCGCCACCTTGGATTTTTGAACTTTGCCAGTTCTTGGATTTAATCTTTGACCTTTTGTTATACCATATATGGTCCATTATTTGTTTATACCAGGTTTTTTTAATACCTTATTCTCAATAGGAACTAGAATGATTTGAAACATAAAACAGAATAGTTTTGGTGAAATAACTAGGTTGATTGTCCAATTCTTTCCAAATGAGAAGGGCACTGATTTTTTTAAACCGAATCAAATTGACTCAAATTTTAAAGAACCTATATAGAAACACTGGAATCTGGACAGGTAGCTGTTCTGTCCGAGGCATTCAAATAGACAATAACCCAGACTTGGCTGATGGCCACTGTTAATTAGGCAAAATAACCAGTCTTTTGGCTGAGACCCCAAAACATTCACGTCACAAGCTTAACTCTGCAGCAACCTTTTACACAGACCTGCAAAACTCCTTCACAGACAGACAATCATGGCTCCTTTCCGAATGGTAGTTTCCTGCAAATGTCCCCTCCCATCGCCTCACCTATAAGCTCTCTTGCGAGGGTCCAATCAACAACCACCTGGTGCTTGATCACCTTCTGTGAGCCTGCCTATGGAGTTGCTGCTTCCATTTCTCAGCCCTTCTCACTCTAGCATCGGAGACAAACTGCTTTTGATCCTCCCCACTGCTCCATGTCTCAGGCACCTCCTGGTGGCCAACCAGCCTCTCTGGTTCCTATTCTGACTCTGAACACCTCCCAGGGTCTTCCTCAGCTTCCATGGAAGACTCATATTGTTCCTCGCTATCAGAGTTCATCAGCAGCTCAGCCGGTCCCTGCTGGGCCACAACAGGTAGCTTTTATATATCCCTATATGGGGTTGAGAAAATGTTTTATTTTGGGTGGGAGGGAGATATAAATGTGACGTGTGAAATTTACAAATCTATGACTGGGTGGTTTCTATTGTCTGTATCCTATATTCCATTCCAGGGCTGTCAAACTCAAGACCCAGGGGCTGTATCCAGCCCATGAGGTACTTCAATCTGGCCCATGGAGCCGCCCTGGAAACAGCCAAGGATCAGCCCACAGTGCTTCTGCCAGTGAAAATGGAACTCCATTTTCACTGGCAGAGGTTTGCGGGAGACTGTGGCAGCCAAAAATGGAGCTTGGAAGCTGTTTTCGCTGGCAGAGCACTCGAGCCACTACAGGTGCCCCTAAAATGTCAAGCTGGCCATGCCCACCCTGGCCACGCCCACCCCAGCCTCCCAAAGTAAAACTCAACCCTGATGCGGCCCTGAGTTGACATCCCTGTTCCATTCTGTGGCTTATTTCTACATCATTATATCAATCCCTATTGCTATAACAATTATTATAGTTTTATATTACTATTCAATTACTATTACTATTGAAATATTTCCTCTATGGTATAACTTTTCTATTAGTATTACAATATTTCCTCTTTACTATTACTGTACTGCACTCTGTAGTATTACTATTATAAAGCAATGTTTTCTTGTTAGAAATCCTGTTCTGCCTTCTATCTTCATTCCTGTCTTTGATTTTTTTTAATGCTGTTTTTCTTTTCATAGCCAGCATGATGAAGACTTTTGTTTTTCTAAGTTATGCTTTGCTATTCCTCTATACTTATTTTTCTTCTGGACCATTCACTCTCTTTGAAGGAAAAATGCCTTCTTTTATTCAGCGGCTTTTTTCTGTTTGTAAGTGGCTGGTGTTAGGTCCAGGTCCAAAGATGACCCAGTGAAATCCAGTTGAGTTCAATTCTTTATTGGTTTTCACCTAGTAGAATCACAGACTAAAGATATAAGTTTCTAACCTAACTGAATATAAATGAGAGATTCTAGGATGTGGCTATCCAGAACTTCTTCCTCCCTTCCCTGTCCAGTTCAAGATGGTGTAGCCTGTAATTCTGGGCTTCTTTCTCTAGGAAACTGTGGTGCTCTTGTCGAGACTCCTCCTTCTCCTTCTTCAGATGTCCATGCATTTTTATTTAATCAATGTGCATCTCATCTTTATTATCTTTATAAATAACTCAGGGCAGTGAACATACTTAAGATTCCTTCCTCTTCTATTTTTCCCACAAAAACAACCTTGTGTGATGGGTTGGAATGAGAGACATCAACTGGCCTAGAATCACCCATCCAGCTTTCATGCCCAATGTGGTACTAGAACTCACAGTCTCCTGGTTTCTAGGAAGATATCTTAGCTACTAGACCAAACTGGCTCATCCCATCACAGCTACAAAGCTTCCAAAATGCACGTGTCTCTTCTCTCTCTCCTGTCTCTTCCCACACCTGTTGAAAGGTGCAGATATATAGGCAGCTCTGCCTAGCAGATGTTGGGAAGAGGCTCAAATACAAAGAGGCAGCATAGGTGCCTGCAATTTTTCTAAGTAGCCTTTTCTTCCACAGACACATTTCTTTCATCTAGAAATATGTCATTATGTTTCCAAGTTGATAAATAATTAACCTTGAAGAAATCAAAAACATTTCTAAATATTTAACATTTTTAGCAAAAGGTGGTCCCACCACAATGGTACCACAGATAACACCTGGGAACAGGTTCTTTTCTATAAGAACACTCCAGTTATGAAATTTCCTCCCCAAAGGGGCTTACCAAATGCTGCTCCACTGTTTCAAGTACCAAATTAAACTCTATATAAAGCTCCGCCTCCACCTAGGGTGGGACGTCCTAGGTTCTTGGAAAGAACTCAAAGTATATGAAAGTCAACACCAGCAACTTTACTTGATACAGCTTACATCCTATGATGATACTTTTAGCACCATCAAACAACAATATCTGCCTATCCCAGGTCTTAGGGAAGGACTGGATAGATAAATCCAAATATAATCTATGCATCTGGCTGACTTACAACCACCATCACCACCAATAATATATTAAATTTAAATACTATCTTTTTATAGCAAGCAGAAACACAGATCAAATTTTTATTGATCAATGCAGTCTTATTCTTCCATTAAATAAAAGGAGAGATGTATCAAGCCAATGCTTGTCTCTCTCATAATATGGCTTGTCATAATATGCTAATGTTGAACACTTCAGTGTCACCTTACTGACTTAATTATTTATTCAATTTTAGCACAGCTTTACTGGTTTAATTGTTTTTTATATTTTGTATATTGTGGGGTTTTATCTTTCTGCGCACCGCCCTGAGTCCCTTTTGTGGTGAAAAGGGCGGTATATAAATTGAAAATAAAGTAAATAAAGTAAAGTAAAGACTTCCCAAAACAAGATGAGTTGGTCATTTCTGACCTTCATCTGTTTTCCACACTATTCTTTTTCTACTACTTTATCTTGCCTGCTTGCTTAGGTTTTGAAGATGGAGATATACACAATGCCAGAACCATCTCACATTCAGAAGAGAGACAGTTTATTACCCAAATTTTCAGCTCTATTATAGTCATGGTTTGAGAAATACAATTTAATAAATAACCCTTGAAAGATCTATCCTCGTAGTAATTATGAGTACATTGTCTACAACAAATGTTATAATTCGCAAATGATCTATTACACTGGTCATGCAAAACTGCAAAATGGAGAGAGAGAGAAAAGGAGTAAAGTGAAAATAATTAGTCTTGAATTATTTAATATTTTGATTTGGAAGCAGCAACCAGCAACTGAAGCCTGGAAATGTGCTGCAAAAGGTTTCCTCTAAAAATGGTGCCAATATCACATTGCGTAGAAATTGCTTTAACCTCACTTGAATCTCTGAGTAATGATTAGCGGAGACAAATGAAGGACATCAGCCTCCAGGTGCAACCTTGCTATACATCAGATTCACCCTCAAATTACTAATTAGAAACCAAACCACAGTGTGCAAACCTCCTCCTAAGCAAAGCTACTGAATGAATAAAATGTGCTCTAGAGCTATTCTTGACAGATTGCATGCATAGCACTGTGTATTATTGTGAAAGATTGTGCATTTCTGTCAACCCACTGCATATTACAGGTGTAATTCATATGCATATGGGGAAGCAAATTTGCATAGTTGCATCCTTATGTTAAACGATTTGTCTTTGAACATGAAGTGCTCATCAAATGCTTTTTTTAAAAAAATATGTTGCAATAGTTAGAGATATATGAGCATTCCATACAGACATAAGGCCAACATCTGGACCAAGCATTTTTACATGGAAGCCTTGGATAGAGCAAGAAATAGTTCTTTCGATTTACTGATGTTGATATCACTCTATGCACACTCTAATTTTTGGAAAGGGCAAAAAATAGATTTGGGATAACAAATATGAAACTAGAGTTTCTCTTCTTTCTACATGAAACAGTAAATAGTTCTCCTGAAAAGTTTCCAATAAGTGTTTCCTTTCTAGCTTCCCATCACTCTGAGAAATCTCAAACTACCCAAGGAGCTACTGATTCAGTTCTACAGAGGAATTATTAAGTCTGTCATCTGCACCTCCACACCTGTCTGGTTTGGCTCTGCAACCCAACAAGACAACCATAAACTTCATCGGATAATTAGAACTGCAGAAAAAACAATTGCTACCAATCTGCCTTCCATTGAGAATCTGCACACTGCATGAGTCAGAAAAAGGACTGTGAAAATATCTACAGACCTCTCACATCCTGGACATAAATTGTTTCAACTTCTACCCTCAAAATGATGCTATAGGGCATTGCACACCAGAACTAGACACAAGGACATTTTCCCCAAGTGCCATCACTCTGCTTAACAACTAATTCTCACAACACTGCCAATAATTTATCAATACTGTATTACTATTATTCTTCTCTTCCTTCCTAGTATCTATCTCTCCCCACTTATGATTATAACCATGTCGCTTGTATCTTTCAATTTATATTATTTTTATTTGTTTGCTAGTATGATTTGATAGCTTATTAGTAACCTATGACTATCACTAAGTGTAGTATCTTTTTATTCTTGATTAATGTATTTTATTCTCCTTATGTACAATGAGAGCATAGGCACCAAAGACAAATTCCTTGTGTGTCCAATCACACTTGGCCAATAAAGAATTCTATTCTATTCTATCACTCTGAGAAGCAGATATTCTGTAAACCAAAAGCAAAAAAGAGAGAACATACATGTTCCAGTAATACACCATGCACACAAAAATGCTTACCAATAGTAGTTTTCAATTATGTATGGCACTAAATTTGTCAGATGGTACCCAGAACAATCTTAAGAAGCATTTGAAATAATAAATTAGTACCAGGTAAAATGTTTCCATTAGAGATTCATCCAAATTCAGGAAATTACTGGTACAGGACAGTGGTTCAATCGTCAACAAAATATACCAGAAAATTGCCCGAGCAGAATATAATCCACTCTGTTAGTATTAAAAATAGTAATAGCACTTAGACTTATATACCGCTTCACAATGCTTTTACAGCCCTCTCCAACTGATTTACAGAGTCAGCCTATTGCCCCCAACAACCTGGGTCCTCATTTTACCTTGGAAGGAGGGAAGGCTGAGTCAACCTTGAGCCTGGTGAGATCTGAACTGCAGCTAGCAGTCAGCTGAAGTAGCCTGCAGTACTGCACTCTAACCGCTGCGCTACCTTGCAAAATAATGATTAGCAACTTACTTCTTTGTCTAAAAGACAGGCCAAAGCACTAACAACATTCTGAGTTTGGAGCAGAATTTGAGGAATGGCCATCCCTGTACCTCTTTTCAAGAAAGGAATTCCCAAGGAGCACAGTAGGATTTATGGATGAACAAGCAGAGGAATACATTACACCCAAATAATCCGAATCCCACAATCTTAAATAAATCCCTTTGGAGGGGTGAAATGTGTGAACCATGCATGGGCAAGCAATCTGAATAATGTTACTTCAAGCATTTATGAATTCTCTTAAATACAAGAAAAACCGATAAAGGGGTTTAACTGCATCACAAGCAGTGAAGTTAGAGCTATAATTTCCTTTTTAAAAAAATCAAAGAGTGCTGATTTCCCATTTATTTTCCCTGCCAGAGGTCAGTTGATCAGATGGCGGGTGCTTTATAACAAAGCCAAAAATGCTGAGTTAGGGACAGTGGCTACATAATTTTGTAACAACAGAAATAAAACGAAGCCACAGGGGCAAACAACAACTTCAGAAAAGAATATTGTCTTGAGTGGTTTAGCAATACAAAAATATTTTATACTCAGGCTACATGTTGGCTCTCTTCCCAGAATTGCTTCCTATGTAAGACACTACTAACACTTACATCTTGGATGGCATTTTCATTTCAATGCCCTTTACCAATACTGATTAATTCACACTATAACCTTTGTGAGACAGGTTAACAATTACCTCCATTCTTAGGGGAGAAAGAAAGCTTCCATTGCAATCTTGGATGTAACTATTCAGAAGAGCTTGTAGTCTTCCCTTTGAATCATCTGTGGTTCTCAAGAGCTTAGAGAACAGTCCATTTCTCCAATTGCTGCACAGTCTTTGTTACACTCACTTCTTGCCTTAATGGGTCTCAGCTTTCCTAGAACTTTCAAGAGAGAAAAAATGACTGATTAGGCTTTGCATCTCCTTCTGCTGAGACCATTTTGCATCTGACATGACAAGCACACCAATATTATTTCCCTTTTGCATAAACTAAAGTTTAGGATATTTTTTTCCAGGACCTGTGGGAGCTTGGGACATTGCACTTTTTGCTCCTTGTTCTCACACTTGCAAAGTTTGCAAAGAAAACACTTCATAGACATCTTCACTTCCTTTAGAGCAGGGATGTCAAAACTCGTGTCATCACATTGTCATCACATGACATATTGTGACTTTTTCCCCTTCACTAAAATGGGGGTGGGCGTGACCAGCACGTGACGCATCCAGCCCGCGGGCCACGAGTTTGACACCCCTGCTTTAGAGAACATGGAGAGTAAAATTGTAGAATTGATGGAATGTGCTTATACCCAAATAAAACATACAACATCAGTGATAGATAGTGCTTGAAGAGATCTTGGAGATTATCCAGTCAAAAGCTCAGGAAGATGCATAGAAGACTTTTAGAACATCTCTGACTGTTAGCTATCTAATCTCTGCTTAAATGGAAAATTAAAGCCTTTGGAAAACTCCAAATACCATATTCTGAGGTAGACCTCTCCATTTTTTTAACTACTCATCCCAATCTCAAGCTTAATTTTTGTTTTCTTATAAACTAATCCTTATTTCAGGTTTTATTAGTAAAACACAGCAGCTATTTCAATAAGCAATGTTATAATATATACAGATATATGTTGATGTTCTGATTTACAGTACCATATTCTGGCTCTTGAAAAACTGATCAGCACACAGAAGAAAGAACTGAACAAAGTACAAACAGCTATGGGTGTTCAGAATACATCTTCTGTATAGATAAACTAGCAAGTAGGCTGTTGAATACACAGGTTACACATGAAGATCCTCCATGCCTGCAGGAATTTCAGTCTCACTGGGCTCTAAATGGTATAAGGAGCCTATACATTTTAATATCATTATCATATTGTCTTGATTGTTTGAATCAAAGAACAAATGAAAATCAAGAATGAAGGAAAGAATATACATAAATACTAACAGAAATTTTCATTGCTGAGTGTAGATTTACACTCATTGCTGAGTGTAGATTTACAGTTACAATAGTAGAGCAAAAATGGAGCTGTTTGGAATAGGAATAGCAGATGTGATACTCTCAGTGGTGAAAAATGCCTTCTGTTACCATGAAAAATAGTGAGGCAAGGATGAACCAGTGTAAAATTTACATATATGTTACTATCCAAGCATATCTAAAATTGGAGGTGTTGCTCTAGGGATCGTTCCATTTTAACATGAAATCTCCCCTTCAATATTCAGTAGGAACTTGTGACATGGCTGAACAATATTTAAATGAATATTTAACTTGCCAAAAAAATTAGCAAAAATAAAACAGTAATAATAACAGTGAAAACTAATTCCCCTACTGTTTGGAAAGAAATTATTTTTAAAATGGCATATATGATTGATCAAGACAGACTTTTTCAATTAATATATTTAAAAGGCACAAGCTTTGGTGAACTGAAGTCCTTTAAAAAAATCTGTTAATTGGAAAAGGTGCTACCAGACTCCTCACTCTTTGCTACTATAGACTTACATGGCTCTATTCCTAAAGGACCTAGGAAAAAGTGCTCCCTCTCCGTTGCAAATCTTGCTGATGTGTCAGTTCTTCTAATGGAAACAGACATGTTTTAATTGGCTCCTTTAAATTCTGATTTCAAAAAAAACCCAGAAATGTCTATTGCTTTGGAATAAATTAAATATTGGATGACATTGTTGCAAGTACTGACAAATTCTTTCCTATGATTAGAATATAGGCCTATCTGTCACTCACTCAATATGAACTCCACTTAACATTTTATTTTTTTACATTCCTATGCTGCTTTTCCTTATGGTTTATGTGGTGTGTTTCTCGTCATTTTAGCCTCACAACCCTCTACACAACATCCCTGTACAAACTAGGTATAGATAGAATATGGTCAAATTCATCCAGTGAATTCCATGATTGAGATGGGATTTGAAGTCCAATATCTTAACCAAATGTTTCCCAACCTTGGTCATATTAAGATGTGCAGATTTCCATTCCCAGAATTCCTCAACAAGCATGCTGACTGAGGAATTCTGGGAGTTGAAGTTCACATATCTTAAAGTAGCCAAGGTTGAGAAACACTGCCTTAACTACTACACCTCTCTATTTGTCAATACAGTTTTGTTCCTGCAATTGTACTATGAATCTAATGAAAAAGATTTCCATTAGATTCTCTAGATTTCTTATTTGGTTCCTTGGTGCACAACTTAACCAGTATATGACTTCCATATCACAGATGCCTTCACATAACAAGAACAGCTAAGAATAAAATTCTGAATACATAATTTTGAAATCAGTATCCTAAATGTATTAGTGTGGGTTCTTATAGAGATTTGCAAGGAAAAAGGAAAGCATTTCCATGATACAAACTCACAGTTAATTATTTTGTTGCTCTAGTTGGTCAGAAGGTACAAGTGGCTGCAAGAGGCAGCAAGAACAGGTATTGTGATATTAGTGTGAACTCTTTGTGTAGTTGTGTGCAATATCATGATGCAAATACATATTAGTAAAGCTTGTGCCATGACATCACATTGTACAATTTGTCATTTTAGCATCATTGCCATTTAGAAACACAAAGCTACGTCAAAAGATATTTTTAAATGATTTGTGTGTGTGTGTGTGTGTGTGTGTGTGTGTGTGAGAGAGAGAGAGAGAGAGAGAGAGAGAGAGAGAGAGAGAGAACCTTATGTGAAAGTTGCTTTTCTTCACTAGCTTCTATGATTAACAATCCTATTTCATTTTAATCTACTTTCAGTAGCGCACATTACAAAGGAAATAAAATCTTGCTTCATTGTAATAACATTGCAGTTTTTCTCTTCTTTTAATTTCTGAACAGATCCTACAGAGCTGCAATATTGCTTGCCACAGTTTTGCTTAGGTCTCTTATTTCTGCAGCTCCTCTTATTACCATGTGGCAGGGCACCCCATAGGCACAATAAATAAATAATACAGCACCAGGAGCAGTTACAACTCAGAAAATACATTATTAAAAAATTAAGAAATAAATATCTTCCCCCCTCTTTCCTTAAATAGAGATTGATTTTATAATGTGAAATGCTGAGGAGCACTGCCAGGAGGTATATAAGGGCTTGGGGAGATAGAGAATACATGGCAAATTGGCATTTTTGCTCCCCAGACGAGAGAGAAAAGAAGGGAGGGGAAGAAACTCTCCCTAAAGTGAATATGTGCATTTGTCAAATGGAAACAGAATCGGATTGTTTACTGTCCCAATATAATGTTCTGAATGCACAAAGATCTTGAAGGGTAGATGAACATTATGTATTGACTGCATTCATAATATATAGTATATATATTATATATACTAATATATAGACTATATACATAGTATATAGTCCAGGATCAACGTCCTGTTCAGGGGGAAATTTGTGTAAGATCATTAGTTTTCCTGGGCTTTAAAAGCATCCTGAACTATGCTCATTTTTGATTCTGAAGGGCAGACTAGATAATGTGTAAAATGCATATTAGATTAAGGGACGTCCTTGTTTTGAGGAGGGGGAGGGTGCTGGTTAGAGACAAGGAAGACCCAATCTGAATCACATCTATGGTCCATGGACTAAAAGAAAGCTGTAAAGTCCTCTCTTTGTTTATACAAATTAATTGTAACCCCTGTATGCAGACAACAAAATTTAAACATCCCCTCTGTCAGTGCTAGAGTTGATAGCAGTGGGGGAGGGAGGAGTTTTAAAATTCCCTGTGTAAATGACAGACTGGATACTTTTAGACCAGGGGTCTCCAACCTTTGCAACTTTAAGTCTGAAGGACTTCAGCTCCCAGAATTTGCTGGCTGGAGAATTCTGGGAGCTGAAGTCCTTCAGACTTAAAGTTGCAAAGGTTGGAGACCCCTGTTTTAGACAACAGGTTTGGAGAAAGATTTAGACTGCCTTCCTTGCCCAATCTGGATTAGGCTATTATTTTCATATAATTTAAAAAAAAGCGAGAATATATCAACACTAAAATAAAATATAAAAGTATAATTACAACCTAAAAACCAATTAATTTTAAAAATACATCAATGAAGAAGAAATATCTGCCAGCTTAAGCCCTATTTCAGCAGTAAATCAGTTCAATGCTAAAAAGCATGATGAAATGCTAAATGTTTTTGCTTGCTGCTTAAAGACAACTACAAGGAAGTCGGTTGGGCTCTCTTGGGAACATTAAAATGGGTTTGCTTATTTACCAGAGGAAATAAGTCTTACTTTCAGGTGAACAGGAACAAGAAAATTATGTTAGGATGATTGTTGCTGGACACACCACCATTATTTATTATTTGCCAGCAAAATTGTGTTTTAAGTTCTGCTTTGGCTTCCATAAAACCCTCTAGGGCTTTATTTGGGTCATATATTCCATCCACTATATTTCATAATCTATAATTTTGTATTACTCAGCACAGTTTTAAACATCCACATAGAATGGGGCTAAGACTGCCAAAGGTGCGGAATGGATTTTGTTCAAGGCTCTGTTGGTCTTTCATGTAATGTAAGTTAAATCTCATGTTATCCTAAATTACATCTGTCTCATTTCCATTTTACATTCTGTACCAGTGGTGGGTTTCAAATTTTTTAGAACCTACTCTGTAGGTGTGGCCTATTTTGTGGGCGTGGCTTGGCAGTCATGTGACAGGGTGGGAGTGGCCACCTTTTAAAATGTGGTGAAACTCATTTAACAACGCTCTTGCTTAGCAACCAAAATTTTGGACTCAATTGTGATGATAAATTCTTTCTTTCCTTCCTTCCTTCCTTCCTTCCTTCCTTCCCTTTCCTTTCCTTTCCTTACCGTTGGGTCACTGGCAGCGGCGGGCCAGATTTACTTCCAGGTACGCCGGTGGAACCCCCTCTCACTGGTTCTCTAAATTTCACCAACCAGCTATTCTGTACCATATCTGGTGCTATGGTTTTCTCAGTTGCAATGTAGGGCTGTGAAAGTTGGATCATAAGAAAGGCTGAGCGCCAAAGAATTGAGGCCTTTGAGCTATGGTACCGGAGAAGACTCCTGTGAGTCTCTTGGACTGCAAGGCAATCAAACCGGTCAGTCCTGGAGGAGATCAACCCTGACTGCTCTTCAGAAGGCCAGATCCTAAACATGAGATTCAAATACTTTGGCCACCTAATGAGAAGAAAGGACTCACTGGAGAAGAACCTAACGCTGGGAAAGATTGAGGGCAAAAGAAGAATCGGACAACAGAGAATGAGATGGTTGCATGGAGTCACTGAAACAGTAGGCATGAGCTTAAATGGATTCCAGAGAGTGGTAGAGTACAGGAAGGTCTGGAGGAATGTTGTCCATGGGGTCACGATGGGTCAAACACGTCTTTGCAACTAAAAACAACAACACCATATCTAGATTTCTTGCATTCCAACCTTGTGAAACTCATGCAACAAATGTCTTTACTTTAAGTCTTCTCTTTCACAGCAGATGCTTTTAGGTCTGTGGCTCTCCTTGAGCTTTTTATCTTCAATTCCTAGCCATTCTATTTGTTTGGAAGACATACCGGGCAATATTGTTCTGAACTTCAACCTCTAGACTAGCCAAATATTGTCTAGCTTGATGGACAAGATTGTATGGTGTCCAATGTTGAAATCATATTCAAGCTCTACGTAGATAGACCAGTCAGCATCTCTTCTTGGAATAGGGAAGGATTTTCTGCTTTGCCTCAGGGACAACATGTCCTCTGAGGGAAATAGGTGGTTTGGAAATAGGATAATAAACAAACAAGCAAACAAACATTTTCAGCCAGATGTGAAGATATTGCATTTTATTTTACAAAATTATATTGTCAAATTCTTACAAACCACCGCCACAGCCTGTATTGCGTGCTAGAATCTATTTTTGCCGACTGCTTTGAAACTGTTAAGTGCTTATTCTTGACTCCAAGAGTGTGCTGTGGCTCTAAGGGTTCTCTCAGTGAAGATCCATCAGCAGATGAACTGAGCACATTCCAATGTTCCCATGGCATCACCAATGGGCAGGAACAATCCCACTATATTCCAGTTTCCTTCTGCTTCAGTTCCTTGATTTTGGTCGATCAATGTTCCTTGGTTGTTTCAATCTTTCAGCAAGCTAATTCTGGTAGAATTAGGATTGGATGGAATAAAAATTGATGTAAGAGGAGAATTTCAATTAGCAGAATGAATTTACACTCTTTTTAAAAATCTTATTCTAGCCAGAACACTAATCCAGATTGCATCTTGACAATTTTTGGTGAATGAAAGCTACATATTCCCTTGTCTAAATACAGATAAGAATCATTGCAATATAGTTATATGTATATAGTTTAATTTTTATTTAGCAATGAAGCTCAAAAATAATCCAAGAATTTAATAGGAGGGGAATCTGGTAAACTCCTTGAGCTCCCTGTAATAAATAAAGATGATGTGTTCTTCAAATGTTAAAAGGTTACGTTCAAGATTTAAAGTTTGAATTGTTTCTTAATTGGTATGTTAATCAGTTAACATTTTAGCTAAACAGTTGGGGAGGATTTTAATCAATAGTGTGCATTTTAAATGTGGGTTAAGTATTCTGAGCACTTTAGTTTATTTTCCAAGTCTCTATTGGGCTACTAATAGAAAATGCAGGCTGGAAGATAAAATGTTGGTTTTTAGAAACAATTTAGTTATGTTAGATTGTAATTAATCAATACTAGAGATAATGTGCTACTTTATTATGAGTTATTGTGCATTGGAATTTACATTGTAGATAAATCTTTGTTTGCTAGAAATAAGCATTTTTCTACCTTCTAATTGTTTTGGAATATTCTTATATACCAAACAAACAAACCCAACACCAATTTGGATCCCAATTTGGCAATTTGGAAACTTTCCTCAGGCTGATTAAAAAGCTGTTAACTCAACTGAAAGTATGGATCCAAGTCTCACTTCAACAATCTGAATCTTACAAAACACTGTAATTTTATGCTATTCATAAAAAAGCATTTTCAGCAATAATGGCATCTTATTAGGAGATAAAATTTCCAAAATGTAAAAGAGAAAACTATAGAGAATAATCTAGATGTGTTTAAATGTTTATATTTTAAAATAGAAATAAAGATTAATCTCATTAGGGGGATTGAAACTATGAAACTACAGATGATTATACTGACTGTCATTTATTTTATTTTTTATTTTATTTCATTTGGTTTTGATTTTTGTAATAACACTTTTATTTGGGTTTATCTGCACGACTTTCCATGGTTTCATGGATATTTGAGAATAAATTAACTCAAAAATAAATTTCAAATCCAAACTACAAATATTTTTATTAGGTATGTTCCCAAAGATTATTAATCAGTGTTTCTCAGCTGGCTGGGGAATTCTGGGAATTGAAGTCCACAGGATTCAAAGTCGCCACGTTTGAGAATTACTGCTATAAATGAAAGGCATCATACCAGAGGTATTAACTGGTTCAGCCAAATACTACCCATGTCCAAATCCTTCTGAATCTTGAATCTATCTTCCAAAGTGTTAGGAATTCCCTCCAGCTTTGTTTCATCCACATCCTTCATTCTAATCCTTTTTCCAACAGTGGCCAAAGGCAACTGTCTATTCTTTTCTGTGATACAAACTATTGTGTGGCAATATGTGTACAATTCTATTTATCCCACAGACTGTATCTGTGAATCCTTGTATATGTGCATGCTGAGAAGTCAGAACAAACAGCAAAGAGCCACAGTGGTGCAGTAATTAGAATGCAGTACTGCAGGCTACTTCTGCTGACTGCCGGCTGCCAGAAGTTTGGCAGTTCAAATCTCACCAGCTCAAGGTTGACTCAGCCTTCCATCCTTCCAAAATTCAAATTCAAATTTATTCGATTTATAAACCGCCCCCTCTCCCCAAAGGGACTCGGGGCGGTGTACAGGAAAAATTAAAAAAACCATATAAAACATACAATATATACAAAGTTAAAAATGAATTAAATGAAACCTGTACTAAAATTTAAAAACATTTAAAATACAACCCACCTAAGCTAAAATTCCCTAAAGTCTAATATCCATATACGTATTTGGCAGATGTTATATTGAGAGAGTCAAAACTGTTACGCAAGACCAGCTTGCTGAAAGAGATAGGTTTTAAGTGAACGGCGAAAGAGGGGAAGGTCCGTGATAGTGCGAAGTTCGGGGGGTAGGTGGTTCCAGAGGGCCGGCCCTGCCACAGAGAAGGCCCTACCCCTGGGCACCGCAAGCCGGCACTGACCGGCGGTTGGTACCCTCAGTAGGCCCTCTCTGTGGGAGCGTATTGGATGCAGGGAGGTGTGTGGCAGGAGACGGTCCCGCAAGTAGCTAGGCCCCGAGCCATAGAGCGATTTGAAGATGGTAACAAGCACCTTGAAGCGCACCCGGAAGGCCACCGGTAGCCAGTGCAGCTCGCGCAGGAGAGGTGTTATGTGGGAGTAACGAGAAGCTCCCATAATCCCCCGCGCGGCCGCATTCTGAACCAACCGGAGCCTCCGGGTGCACCTCAAGGGGAGCCCCATGTAGAGAGCGTTACAATAGTCTAAGCGAGACGTCACGAGTGCCTGAGTGACAGTGCGGAGGGCATCTCGGTCCAGAAAGGGACACAACTGGCGTACCAGGCGAACCTGGTAGAATGCCCCCCTGGTCACGGCCGCCACACGGCCGCCACACTTCCAAGGTAGGTAAAATGAGGACCCAGATTGCTGGGGGCAATATGCTGACTCTGTAAACTGCTTAGAAAGGGCTGTAAAGCACTGTGAATATAAGTTTAAGTGCTGTTGCTATTGCTATCTTCTAGTTCCAGGTCACCTGCCCCAAAAAGGTACAAAAACTTAGAATGCAGCATTCAGCAACAGTGAGTTAATGCCCAACTGCATGGTAGCTGGGGAATTCCGGGAGTTGAAGTCCATGTATCTTAAAAGTTGCCAAGATTGAGTAACACTGCTCCACTGCCTGACCCACAGAGATTCATTGGAGACACTATATGAAAAGAGCCATTGAGTCTACAGTAAGCTAGCAAAACAAAAATCAGAAGAAATCTGATAGGGAAGGCATAAGCTTTCATGAGCTGTAGCTCATTTCATCAGATTGAAAGGTTTATTCTAGGATTGAATCTGTCCCTGCATGGAAGGTATCATTGAATCAATATCACTGTTGATGTTGAACTGTCTATTGTACATCTCTGGTGCTCTGAATTAATATCATTTCTCCTTTGCTCAGCTGCTCTGTGGAACAGAGCTGTAAATTGCTCAGCTGGTCAATAGAACACATTTTTCCTATTACTCAATAAATCCTTAAAAACTTCCAAAAAGCAGTTGTTCAATTATGGCCACTAAAAGGAAACTAGGCACAATTTAGTTTGATAATTGTTTCTATATTATGAGGCAATTAGATATGCATTATTATTTAAATAGTTTGGTTTTATCATATGGGGTTTTTTCTGTTAATATATTTTATTGTTTTATATCACAAATTCCATTTCTATATTGAACAGTGTGTTTTCTAGGTGTCCAATGTGTTAAAATATAAACATCATAATCATTACAATCATGTGCATATAGACATATATGCAATACTTTCAATCGTTATTGAAAAGTATACTATCCTCCATTATAATATCAATTATATAACCATCAAAATATTTACTAATCATTTTTTCTTTTTCATATAGTCCATAATGCACATAGATCCACTCATCTAATCTCTGTATCTGTCAGCTAACCATTTATAGAAAAGTTTCCATGTCACAAAATATTCCAAATCTTCTTTTTCTTTGATTTTTAAGGTTAACCTAAATCATATGTTTGTTATTTGATGTTTTATGTAGAATACTGGTCTGTAACCATCAATAATATTGGATCAGATCACATTGGGAAAATAAAAAAAGTATTGAATTCTAAAATAGACCTTATTCGTTACTTCACATTAGATTCGTTACTTCACATTAGAATCCTGCTTCCTGAAATCTATTCAAATATCTCAATTTAATTGAGAATTGTCTGAATCTAAAGGTACTACTGAGGTTAAAAAAATAAAAAATAAAAACACCTTTAAAAATGTAATTACAATTTATATCTAGTCTTTCTCTAGAGGGAACTCAAACAACAAAATGTGGGAACATAAAACTGGAAAGTATAAAATACAATAACAGAACTAGTAATTAAAATAAGGCAGAAGCAATAAAACAACAAATCCCAAATTGCCTTAATTAAAAATGCCCACTATAATCATATTAAAATGCCTGAAATGGGCAACAAAGGCTAAACACACCTCTGCCCAGAAGCTGTTCCATAATTTGGGCACCAAAATCAAAATTGCCCTCCCCTTTGTTCCCACTCTAATTGCTTGACAATGCTAATTATTTTCACATAGAATTCCCAGCTATCAGTCTGGGGATTCTTTCTAAAAGAGTGCAAGTACCAGTTGAGTGTAGGCAATACCTGCGATTCTGCACCCACTCATGGAGAGAGAGAAAAAGGACAATGTCTGAAAGTCAGGTTAGGCTCTACCTGATCTTTGGCCTCTTCTGACATCTCTAATCAAAGTAAAAAGCAAAGTCTCTTCAAGGCCCTGTGTCTCTGCATCACAAAATGAACCATTGCATTCCATCCCTGGAGGCAAAATACTGTTTTCACAATCTGTGATCTGAATAGGTTCGTCCACAAGCCCCCCCATTTCTGAATTACTCTCTGACGTCAGACAAAATATCTCCAGGGTCATTTCCATTTCAGTATATTTCAGTATATATTTCAGTATACATTTTGGAACTAATTGTTTCATCTGGGCCAGTGATGGCTAACCTTTATTGGCTTGTGTCACAAAAGCGGAGGGAGTACAGGGGGGTCGTCCATGGGTGTGCCACACCCATAATGCTATGTGTGCAACCCCCTGCTTTTGGCACGCTTTTTTCACCCCCCCACCACATCCAGAGGCATCAGGAGCTTCCCTGAAACCTCCAGAGGGCAAAAACGGCCTCAAAAGAAGGCCTAAATCAGCCGGCCAGCACACACATGCGCACTGGAGCTGACAGGGCAATGCCTGGTGTGTCCTAAGAAAAGGTTCAGCGTGCCACCTGTGGTACCCGTGCCATAGGTTCGCCATCACGGATCTGGGCCTTTTCTTGTAAGCCTCTAGATGGATTGGCAGAAGTTATCCTCAATATGAAAATTGTATAAAAGGTCGAGAAGGAATGCAGGATTAAAGTGGAGCTAGACTCATGGATCAAAAAGGTTGGCAGTTTAGTGGTTCGAATCCCTAGTGCCACATAGCGGAGTGAGCTGCCATTACTTCTCCCAGCTTCTAGCAACCCAACGGTTTGAAAGGATATTAAAAATGCAAGCAGAAAAATAGGGACCCCCTTTGGTGGAAAGGTAACAGGTTCTGTGCGCTTTTGGCATTTAGTCATACCAGCCACATGGCCATGGAAACGTCTTCGGTCAGCACTGTCTCTTCAGCTTTGAAATGGAGATGAGCACCGCCCCCTAGAGCCGGAAAGACAAGTGCATATGTGCAAGGGGAACCTTTACCTTTAGGCTCTTGAAAAGTGGGATGAAAATAAAAAACTAAACTAAAATCCCAATAAAGAATTTCTTTAGAACAACAAACATGCATTTTAGACAATTAAGAATTCCTCAAATCTCTCTCTCTTAAACACTATATGTAAATCAATACCTACATTCATTATGCTTGCCTTTTGCCTCAGGATTGGTCACAGGTACAAATCTCCGATCCTGTAGATACCCTAGTGCAGTGTTTCTCAACTGTAGCAACTTTAAGTCCTATGGACTTCAACTTCCAGAATCTCCCAGCTGGCTGGGAGATTCTGGGAGTTGAACTCCACAGGACATAAAGTCGCCACGGTTGAGAAACACTGCCCTGGTGCGTGTTTTGTTCCCTTCTTTTCTCCAAATGCAAGAAATGAACAAGCCTCCATTTAATACAAGCAACAGAACTGGGTCAAATCATCGCGGAGTACAGGTAGTCCCCGACTTACAACAGTTCATTTAGTGATGGTTTGAAGTTACAAACTGAAAAAAGTGGCTTATGACTGTTTTTCACACTTATGACCCTTGCAGCATCCCCCATGGTCACATAATCAAAATCCAGATGTTTGGCAACTGACTGATATTTATGACGGTTGCAGTGTCCCAGGGTCATGGGATCCTCTTTTGCGAACTTCTGACAAGTAAACTCAATGGGGAAGATTCTCTTAACAATAGTGTTACTAATTAAACAACTGCAGTGGTTCACTTAACAAATGTGGCAGGAAAGGTTGTAAAAATAGGGGGAAATTCACTTAACAACTGTCTCGTTTAGCAATAGAAATGTTGAACCCAAACATTGTCATTGAGGTCTACCTTTAATGAGGTATGTCACAGTGGAGGAATGACTCTTCTATCACTAGCTACAACCATCAGCCTCTGGAATAGTGTAGGCAAAGTACTCTATATTGACATATGTAGACAAAATCCCAAGAATGGAAGGGAAGAGAAAAGTTCCCTAATGTTAAAACCCATTAGAAAAGTACAATTTTCATGAGGATCGAGGTTGTTGGGTGCAATAAACCACTTAGAGAGGGCAATAAAACACTATGAAGCGGTATATAAGTCTGTGCTATTGCTATTTTCTGTTCTGTCTAGAAAGACATATTAGCCATGTATGTCATTGAGCAAAACATTTTGTATTAGTACCGCTATAGCAGGGCTGTCAAACTCCTGGCCCACGAGCCGGATGCGCCACACGCTAGCCAGGCCCACACCTGGTTTAGCAAAGGGGGAAAAAGTTCCGATATGTCACTTGACAAACCATGACAACGTGAGTTACAATTTAGTGTTGCAATTTCATATATTGCTCTAGTTCTCAGTAAAAATGCTTTCCAGAAAAAAGATGCAATGACTCAAATGGCTTTTCCAGTACAGTCGTACCTTAGTACTTAACTACTTGGAAACTCATCAAATTTGGAATTCAACACATTTTGAGATGAAAATTTTGTCCCAGTGCCCATCATTTGTTTGGTACTCAATGCAGAAAGCTAGAGTGTCAGCTGCCTTGTGACTCATTACATTATGCTCTATGGCAATGATGGCTAACCTTTTTGTCCTCGCATGCCAAAATTGTGTGTGTGTGTGCACGACAGCACACATGCAATGAGCCCCGCCCCCTGTGCATGCACGTATGACACCACGTGCTCCCCTTCTCCCTGTGGATGTGCATGAGCCCCCCATGCCCCATTTTGGGCCTAGCAGGCCTCCCTGAAGCCTCCTGGGACCAAAAATGAGGCACGAGGGGAGCACTGCACCCCGCCGTGATCCCCACCGCCACACATGCACACATGCGCCCCGTCCCTGCGCGTGAGCATGCATCTCCTGCATGCACAGCAGAGACCTGAAAATCAGCTGGCCAATGGGAGGTGTGCACAAATACGCAGTGGAACTGAGCTGGGTGATGGCTCGCATGCCAGGAGAGAGGACTCTGGGTGCCACCTGTGGCATCACGGCTTTATGGGAAAAAATTGTTTGGTATTCATCGTTGTTGGTACACATCACATCTCCTGGAACCAATTAACATTGAGTAGCAAGGTATCACTGTAGTTCTTTTTGTAGAATTTTTGTCTACAGCTGGTCAGCTTCCAATAAAACTTGGACATCCCATTGTATTTGATATGCCTGTTGCTATGACTCATTCTGTTCTTGGAGAACATTTGAGGGCACATAATGGGCTCACTCCCAGAAACAGTGCCATAGAAGATTTGCCTATTAAAAATGACTGTGAGGGTGAGCATTGTCGTAAGATATCCATTTAATAGAAGTTGGATGCCAAAAGGAGCTCTACCCATCTAAATGGGAACAATTTTTGGGCTCAGAGCATCCCTGTAGCTAAATATGATGCTAGAGGTAATTCTGTTTTGCAGCATGCCTGCTTCTTTTTAAATGAAACATAAACCTACCATGGTTTTATTGAAAAGAACTTTTGGGGGAAAAATAGGTTAGGATAGAGAGTATGATAAGCCCAAAATGAACTACAGTATGGAATCTTGGCATCTCTGAGCCCTACTTTGCCTACCAGGGGTTCACTCATTCATAATGATGATCATTTTAAAAAGTTTAAAGATAAGATTCCTTGTGTTTATGTTACAAAAAGCATCATGGATTCCTTAATTCAGATTATATTGTGATGTTTATTATAATTAAATTATGATTAATTATTTTTAGTCAGATTATCCTCTTCAGATATTGTAAACTGCCCAAGGTCACTAGACAATGAGATGGACAGCATATGTGTAATACTATTTTATAAGAAATATTTTATAAGATGCAATGGGTGAAAACGAATCAAGGAGAGAAGCAACTTAGAACTAAGGAGAAATTTCCTGACAGTTAGAACAATTAATCAATGGAACAACTTGCCTCCAGAATTTGTGAATGCCCCAACACTGGACATTTTTAAGAAGATGTTGGATATCTATTTGTCTGAAGTGGTGTAGGGTTTCCTGCCTAAGCAGGAGGTTGGACTAGAAGACCTTCAAGGTCCCTTCTAACTCTGTTATTCTATAATAATAATAACAACAACAAGCACCTGCCACATAATACCCCAGACTTAACAATTGTCAATAGAAAGACCCCCAAAAAATCTACTTAGTGGACATTACATGTATGCTGTATGATGAACAACAACAACAATAATAACAACAAACTAATGAATTTTTGACTTAATACACCAGATTTTAACTATGATTGAAATGAAGAAAGTGTGATTAATTGATATGGCAATACCAGGTAATAGTAAAATAGAAAGCAAAGAATTGGAGAAGATAAAAAAATATCAAGGTCTGAAAATCAAAATCTGATGGCATAAACTGGCCATGAAGGTCCCCGTGATTATTGGCACACAGAGTTCCATCCAAGAAATCTTGGACAGCATATAGAAAATCTGTGCAATGACAAAAATTTCAGTTATAAAAGCCACGCTGCTCAGATCTGCACATATACCATGTTGATACATTATGATATCCTACTTGCCATCTTGACTTCTTTTTTTTTTTGGACCCCTCCTGCAGATGTCAGCAAATGTATTTTATTTCTTTTTTGTATGACGTGGAAGTAAGGAGTTTTTGTTGTTTCAGGTCAAAGCACCAATTGACTAAGATTCTAATGTCTAAAACATCAGTAACAAAAAATCTCTTGTTTGGCAGTATAGCCCTGGGAACAGATCGTTTTAGTTGTCCAGCACAGCTGACAGTGGATCATGGAAAAGCAGAGTTGCTTTCATCCAAACCTAGAATCCTCATGTGGACTTTCTTTCCTAATACTACTATGCTCCATTCCTGTTTATATCAGACCAAGACTACATTCAAAGTATCTTCATGTTCCTCCTCCAGTTCTACCTCAATTACTTTCTGATCGATAAATTACACCTTTAAGCTTCTTTTTCTGAAAGGGTGAGTCTTCCCACTCATCAGTTGCTTCACTTTGTGGCTTCCCCCCCCCCCTCTTTCTTTCCTCTGGAAAGAAAATTACATACAAACACACAGATGAGAAAAGCACCGCTGTACAAGCAGAGGGGGGGCTCGACCTATTATTCTTAAATGGCCTTAATTTGGAGCATGTCTCGCATCAGAGTTAGCTTCCTTTTTCCATCAAAAGGCTTGCTATAAAGGTGATCCAGAAACTGGTAACTCAATCTTCCAAAGAAAAAATGAGGAAATGGTTAGTTTTCAGAAGAAAAAGGAAGCAGGGGTGACAATATGATAGGACTCTTCCAATATCTATAGGGAGGTCACGGAAAAGATTAAAGACTGTTTTCTCTATGCCACAGTATAGAGAATAAAGAATTTATGGTGTATTGGCTGATTACATTTATATGCCACGGGTCTCATTATTTTGAGTAACTCTGGGCGACAGTATAAAACCAAAGATATAAAAACAATAAGATTAACAATTAAATAAAATGTTAAAACCAAGAATATGGATGGTACAGGGGTGGATTTTAGTCTCTCACTTAATCAGTTACCTCAGGAATAGTGCACCCTCATTGGGGGGCCCAAGCTAACTGGGAGAGCTACGTTTTAAGGCTCTTCTGGAAGGTCAGAAAGCTGGAGATGAATCTCACCTCAGGAGGCAAGATGTTCCAGAGAGTTGGGGCCATGGCAGAGAAACCTCCTCTCCTTGACCCCACTAGCCAAAATTCCTTGGCCAATGGGGTTTGGAGAAGGATTCTTCTGCCAGTGTGAGTAGGGTGTGAGTGAGATTGTGCCTCAGATAATCAGGCCCTTTCCATGAAAGGCTTTAAAGGTGATAGCCAACACCTTGAGTTGAACTGTAAACATATATTGCAACAGAGCACGTTATGGTGGAACCAAGCTTTCTATGCCTTTCTAAAGGCATTGTGACAGTAAGACCAGTTATCTAAATAGCTGGTTTCCTTCCCTTTGTTGGATGCATGCAACTGACTGATCATCTCTATGGACATATTATATTGGATTTTCCCATTAAGCAGCGGACTCTTTCAAAGGGATAAACCCCTTTTGGGAATTCTCCAGACTCTTTCATTCATCTGATTCCTATCTCCTCTTCCGTTCTTTGCACTACCTCTCTCTTTGGATTCCCCCCCCCCATTTTCTGTCTCTGTCTACATCTTTACCTTTTCTTGGTTTAGTAAAAGTGCTATGGGAAAAAGGAAAAAGAAAAGCAAGCCTGTGTGCATTTGTGTGAAATACAACATTCTAGGAGGAAGATATACCAGAGAACAAGAAGAACCTTCAGAAAGCATGCTGTACCAATTTAAAGCTCCAACGTTCAGGGAAATGTTGACCTAAGGCATAGCTTAGCTTGTATGGAACAGATAAGGCAATGCATTAAGATGTATCCAATGTTTCACTCTTCTTAAGTTTGAGTTCTGTCTGTGAAAAGAACAACACGAAGAGGCTTCTAAATGTAATGTAATGTGAATTTGTGTCTCTGGGTCTTCAGCCTCTTTTATTGCAGAGAAAAATCCAAAGCCATTGGAATTTAAAAGAATGGCTATTAGTTTTGTTCCTGACACTGCATAAAGAGCAGGAGGGCAACAACTAATTATTCTCTAATGTAAATACCAACTAAATAAAGTATACAAAGGCTATTTGGTCAGCAGATGAATTAAATTTAAAGGCTAAAGAAGTACATCAGTGGAAATTTCAAAAATATGTAGCATGTCAAATCCTCCTCAGCTTCTCTTCCTCTCCTCTTAAATAAGATAGTTATTTACTAAACCAGTCTTGCCTCCCAAAATCAGGTGGTAATAATAATAATAATAATAATAATAATAATAATAATAATAATAATAATAATAATAATAATAATAATAATAATAATAATTTATTTTATATACCGCATCCTCTCCCCAGGGGGACTCGGAGCGGTGCACAGGGAAAATTAAAACACATAAAATAAATATACAAAAATAAATGCAATAGAATAAAAACAAATTAAACCTGATTGTCCCTGCACTAAAACCCCATATTAAAATTAGCGTTCGCTAGCACCCTAAGGTGGAGACTAACCTAGGCCGGCCATGCAGAAAAGGTATGTTTTTAATTTTTGACGGAAGGAGCGGAGGTCCGTGGTTGTTCTAATGTCGGGGGGAAGGTCGTTCCAGAGGGCTGGGCCCGCCACAGAGAAGGCCCTTCCCCTGGGCGTCGCCCGCTGACAAAGTCTAGTGGACGGCACCCGGAGAAGTCCCTCTCTGTGGGAGCGAATCGGCCGCGAGGATGTATGGGGCAGGATCCGATCCCGCAGATAGCGGGATTATATTACTGTCCAAAGGTAACTTTGGACAGTAATATAAATGCATACAATTATTCATAACACTTTGAATCAAAGTAACTGCTGATGCCATAACATCCAACATCATTGGATTCCCTTCCATAGCTTAATTAATAATGGGGCAGCACTGGTTTGCAAGTGATATTATATCACATACCCTTTTCCCTGCTTTTTAAAATAATCTTGAGTTTCTTTTTCCCATGGAAGACAGATATGGTGCAAAGCTAAAACAACTGAGCTCTGGGACAATTATCTTCCCTTGTAGATCGAGGTGTTTGAGAAGGGGTATTTCTCCCGCATAACTTAGGCCATTTATGTTATCAACTGTTCCAGGTAGTCTCAGATTTCAGAAGTTAATGGCAAGTAGATACAATAACTTGACTGGGCTTTTTTTAAGGGGCACCCTTCCCACAGATTTATTTGTTTCTATATTGCATTGATAGCATATCACAATTGTAACACAAACTCTTGGTAGTGATGACATCTATATATTTACTATTTAAGTTCAAATGAAATATTATTTTATTTTCCTGAGGTCAGTGGAAAGTGCCTTGTGACCATCTGATAATTATGTTCTTATAGCATTTTTATCTCAGTCTGTTTGCAAGGGTTTTATTTTACTAAAGATTAATGGCTTGTTTTAAATGTCTATAGCATAAAGTACCTTCTACTTGTTGTGAACCCATTGTTGATTCCAACCAGGGGTGAAATCCAGCAGGTTCTGACAGGTTCTGGAGAACTGATAGCGGAAATTTTGAGTAGTTCAGAGAACTGGCAAATGCAAAGGAGATTTTGCAATATCCTTTCCCTGCCATGCCCACCAAGCCATGCCCACAGAACAGGTAGTGAAAAAAATTGAATTTTACCACTGATTCCAACCTACAGTAACTTAAGACAACCTGTAAATGGAAACAACTATGAAATACTTATATTCATTCTTCTATGAAGCTGAAATTCCCCTGACTAAACTAAACTACACAAGCAATACATTTAACTAAAATGAAAAGGAATACTACACATATCTAGAGAGAAAAAAACTACAAAAGTTGGAATCTGATGTAGACTTATGATTGGTGATCGATCTTCAATATCTCTTTCTCTCTCTCTCTTTCCTTCCCACTCTCTGTAATTTCTCTAAAACATCTGAAAAGCCAACCATAATAGAATAAGGCATGCAAGCAATGGAAAAATTGAAGACAGGGAATATAGAACTGCTCTCATCCAAGCTGTGTCCTCTAGGGAATGTTAGGAGCTTTTAAAACATTACTGTAGTGGTCTGATCATCAAAATTGTCTAAAAAAATAGGAAGATACAAATATGTCATGCTGAAGTCAGACTAAGTGTTGTAAGCTAAGTTGGGAGACACTGTGGTCACTTTGGAGATGGCCAGGAGAGGATTCAAAAAGAGGGCTTTGTAATAAATATTTCATCCCTCTCTCCCTTCTCATTTTCCACAAATAACCAATGTGCATCATCTCTCCTCAGAGATCCAGAACTACAATTTGGCAAATCATTGAGTGGAAATGACTTGCAATTTCCTGGTCTGAGACCATTTTTGAGTTCCTGTAGCAAAATCCTAGCTGTGGAATAAGGAATAAAACGGCAGCGAATGAGTCCCAAATGCTTTTTCAAATTTAAAAAAAATGTGTCCCTTTTAAATAATTTTTAGAAATCATGTCGTCGTCCCCAGTAAAAACACAAATCAGGTGATATCCAGAGCAGAGAAATCCATGTCAAAGAGGGAAAGGGAATGCTAGTAAAACCTTTTTAAAAAATCATTATTAGACCAGGATCATGAGAACCAGAAATGGTTCTCATGATCTCATGAAATATTGGTAGGCAGGAAAAGTCCTTTGGCAAACCTGAGAAAAGTGATGTGGGAAATCTATACTCCAAAGAATTTGCAAGAGCATAGCATAGCATAGCATAGCATAGCATAGCATAGCATAGCATAGCATAGAATTCTTTATTGGCCAAGTGTCATTGGACACACAAGGATTTTGACTTTGGTGCATATGCTCTCAGTGTACATAAAAGAAAAGATATATTCATCATGAATCATAAGGTACAACACTTAATGATAGCCATAGGGTACAAATAAGCAATCAAATCATACTAGGAAACATCAATATAAATTTTAAGGACACAAGCAACAAAGTTACAGTCCGGCAGTCATAAGTGGGAGGAGATGGATGATAGGAACAATGAGAAGACTAATAATAATAGTAATGCAGACTTAATAAATAGTTTGATAGTGTTCAGGGAATTATTTGTTTAGCAGAGTAATGGCGTTTGGGGAAAAATTGTTCTTGTGTTTGTTCTGGTGTGCAGTGCCCTATAGTCGTTTTGAGGGTAGGAACTGAAACAATTTATGTCCAGGATGTGAGATATTTTCTACAGATATGTATATCTGTAGATATTTTCATGGCCCTCTTTTTGACTCCTGCCGTATACAAGCTCTCAATGGAAGGCAGGTTGGTAGTAATTGTTTTTTGCAATGCAAGCGGCGATAAGAGTTTTGGTCTCTTTGCTTTCTACCTCCAGTAAACAGTTAAATGCCAAAAGTTTAATTAAATTGTAGCATTTCTCCCCTTTTAATTTTAACTACTTAATTAATTTGTATAAAGTCAGCACTGTTAGGTCTGGAGCTGGGCCTGCCATTTATTATTTACGTAATTCAGTAGGGACCCCACCAGATTGTGGAGAAGAAGGCTTACAAATATATCTAGTTAAATTGTTATAAATCTGTTTGTATAAAAGGCCAAACAAGGGTGTAACCTCAAAGGTCTGAAACTCTATCAGGTTACACCTGTTCACATCACACCTTTCATCTGTCCCTCGGGTTTTGTATTCGTAGAATACATAGATATTTATGTGGTTAATAAGGTTAACCTTTTAAAACTGGCTCAGAATCTGTGTGTGTGTGTGTGTGTGTGTGTGTGTGTGTGTGTGTGTGTTGTATGTTATGTGTACAAATTACTCCAGGCAAGGTACCATTCTCTGGATTTCTCTTGGGATGAGACAAGGAATATTCCACAAAGCAATTTGATGCAGCAATTAAAAACAAGGGAATGAATTACACTAACAACTGTCAAGAAGAGAAAATTAATTCCCTTCTAACTACACTGCCACCATACTTAGAGTACCCTGGGTGATTATGAGTTGATTGCAACTGGAGTATTGCCAAACAAATGTAGGGGCTGAAGGTGCTGTCTTCAGCCAGTTTTAGAAAGACGAAATAAGTTTTGCACATGCTTTAAACCTACCAAGAGCTCACATGCATTTTAATTTTTTTCCCTTATGGTTTCCCAAGAAGGTATATCTGCATTCCAATACCTACTATGTGATTCTATATTTTTCATACATTTCTTTAGGTTACTTATACTACATTTCTCTTTTACTAGTTCTTTTGAAATTCCCATGGATCACAGCACACAGTACAACTTGCCTAGTAGGTTGTTTATGCATTTTCAGTTGATAGTGGAATGAGCATTTTATCCTCCATCATAGTACTTTGTTTGCTGATGTAAGATAGCCTTCCTCAATTTGGCACGCTTCAGATATGTTGGTACTGCAACTCCGAGAATGTGCAGTCAGCATATATTTAAAAAATGAGTAATTCCACCTAGGAACCATTCTCTTATCTTAAAATACTATTTGATAAAACAAACTTAGGAAAGGCCGAAAAATTATCTTATATTTCTCCGTCGGTTTTTATTTACTTTGAAGTTGTTTATAAATTCTTTCAAAGGAAAGGAGAATTTTGCAAAAACGCAGATGAAATATGGTGTTCTTGTCTTCATTAAGTTACAAATGATGAAGAACTAATTGGGAGCCACTTGTCCTTTACTTTTACTTTCATCTCGCCTGCATTGAATAGCCCATTGGCTTCACACACTTCCATTGTTTCCCAAGGAAAATATGTTAAGGGAACTCCACCCATTAGGCACTTTCAGCAGTGTTGGTACTGACCATTGTTAGGTGAATAGTCTGCCTTTAAGAAATTATTTTCCTTAGAAAAATTCAAAGAAATCATCCACCAATTATTTTTGCTACAGAAGAGTTCTAGAAGGGCATGTCACCATTCAGCTTTATTGGATGAATACAGACTTAGCACAGTCTTCATCAACATGAGGGTCTTCAGATATCTAAATTTCAGTTTCCAAAATCCTTAGCTAATATGATCATTGTCCAGCTTTCTGAAAGGCAGATAATTGGGAAGGTGGATCATAGTGTTATGAAAGATGGAGAACCTTCTTCTATCAGACTGGTTTACATCGTGATAAATATTCTATAGTATTTCCTCTAGCACCGTGATGACGAACCTATGGCACATGTGCCACAGGTGGCACACAGAGGCCTCTCTGCCAGCATGCAAACTGTCGCCCTAGCTGAGCTGTTTAATCCAGTTAAAACTATACAAGCCATCGAGAATACAACTATATACATCTAACAGGGACAGGAAATCCTAGAGAAGCAGGAAATGCACCATTGAACAATGGAGATGGATGCTAGAGAGGAATGAAGCTGCATAGAATGCAGACAAAACACCTGTAACAGCGTGCACATGCGTTGGGGGTGGGGGAAGCGTCCCCTGCAACCCCCATGTCTCGTGTTTGGTCCCAGGAGGCTTCAGATCACGTGCATATGTACAGGAGGCATGTGCAGGAGGGGTCATGCACGCATTGTATTATGGGTGTGGGCTCACCCGTGCATGCACTTTCGGCACGCAAGGACAAAAAGGTTAACCATCACTGCTCTAGTATATCCCAATAATCCAAAACGTTTTTCTTATTTAAAGAACTCTAAATATTGTAGCATTCCCATCATTGCACTCAGATGTCAAATACTGAGATTAGTTACATAATATGCTTAAGCTCTTTATCAAATTATCCAATTTTGGGTGCGTAATGCATAGAACCAATAACATGATACAGTTCAGTATTCACAGAACGTGCTAAAACACTCACATGTTTATTACTGGCCTAGTTAAGTATGTTGGTGATAATTATAGGAGTTCAAGAATTTACTCTCAGTTTACATTATTTCTTCTTTTGTACAGACTTCATTCACAGTCTCTGTTTTAGCAATTAATTCATTTTGCACCATTTTCTGTCCTCATTACATTTTTACTATAAAGAATTAATATATTTTACCATTTACTGTTCTGGTGAAATCAGGAGAGAAACCGTGAGAATGAATATATTTTGTTCCACTTGTCCTCATTATAATTTTAAGGTATTCTCAAGAATGGATTAACTCAATGCCACTTTCCCCTTTTTATCATAAAAATGAAAGCTAAAATAGTTATGAAACTCTGCCAGGCATTTGTATGAAACTATTCTCAGCTCAAGATGAAGCTGCATCAAAAAAGGGATGAGGAGGGGATGAATATTTAAAATGTTATATATGGCTGTATAAATTTATATTAAAAGATTGGATGCCTTTGCAACACAGCTAAAAAAGGAAAACAGTGAAACATATGACCCAACAGTCATGACTATCTCAGGATCATAATTTAGCACTTGTGTTCAGCACATAATTATCATTTTTGTTAAATATTCGTTCCCCAACAGACTATAAACAATTCCTTGTTAATAAATGGCTGGATACATTAACATTGATATAATGCAGCAGCATTCCATTTTACCCAAAATATTTTAGGATGTCAGGTGCTAGATTCATTTGCAGAAGAAATGTAGTTCATAGGTAGTATTTTAAGAAGCAGCAATGGAGTTACATTCAATGGTAGTTTGAATGCCTTGAACTAATGCTGAAGAAGCAGAAGAAATCCAAATAACATTACATGTATAAGACCATAAAGTAAACTACACTTTTTAAAATTTAATAGATAGCCAAAATATAACAATTAGCAAAGTTTTTGAATGGAAGTTTAATGGAAAGTAGATAATTTGCATGCCAAGGATCTACAATTCAATTGTTGTCAGCTCTCAATGTCATGGATCTGACACTGTAGAGAGTACCTGCCACTTGGTATCAGCAATGCTAAACTTAATAATAAATGATCTGATTCAATAAGTCAACTACTTCAGGGTTTCTTAAAGGCACAGCTTCCTGTGATAATTCTGGTGTTTCCCACTTATACTTTTCCAATGTAGGAGAATGTTTCTCAATTGTTGATACAAAAAATACAACTTTTTGTTTCTATGTTCTGCATAATATGTGGAGTGATATGCAATAAAAATAGCCAGGAAATCTATTAACATAAAAAAAGAAAAATAATAAATCGAGCTGCTAAAACCATACAATAGCATTAAAATTATAAAGCAAACTGTACAATAAATAAATAGCTGCTGTGGCACAGTGGTTAGAGTGCAGTACTGCAGGCTACTTCTGCTGATCACCGGTTGCCAGCAGTTTGGCAGATCAAATCTCACCAGGGTCAAGATTGACTCAGCCTTCCATCCTTCCGAGATGGGTAAAATGAGGACCCAGATTGTTGGGGGCAATATGCTGACTCTGTAAACCGCTTAGAGAGGACTGAAAAGCACTATGAAGTGGTATATATGTCTAAGTGCTAGTGCTAGCACATCATTCTCAAGAAGATAATTCATTATTGGAATGCTACTTCCAAATTCAACCAATGGCATTGATTATTCAAATATTCTTACTGGTCAGATATATACCAATTAATTATTATGTAGGGGTTTTGAATATCCTGATCCCAAGAATTGACAAGGTGAAAACTGGCACCTTGAACTGTTTCCGGAGTGTCAACCTGGTTCCACTCTCCTTTTCCTTTGTGTTTTCCCGTAAGTGCAGGGTCTGTTTTTAGGATTAATGAATGCCACTTCAGAGTCCTGCCACGACAAAATATATGACTGTTGATCCATTGATTGTGACAGGAATTGACCAGATTATTGCAGGAGCCTGAATTTGGGTTGTCCATGTTCAACTCAGCATCACATTTATGGGAGGGTAGTTTATATATATAAACTTTATTGTCATTGTACGTATATACACAGTATACACACACAACTAAATTCACATAACAACCAGAGAACAGGACCAATACACATGACAATCCCCAAACACACACACACCAAAAAACTCCCCGCCCCTAATCCACCGAAGCATCTACACAACAGACCAAGCAGTGCTGTCCAACAGCTCATTGAAGGTGGTTTCCAGCCGCACCAATGTGGAGGAACAGACTTCATCACAAAACTTGTCCTATGACTGGGGTATGGTAATTTACAAAGCATATGCTTCACAAGAATCTAGCTATTATATCTTTCTCTACCTGGATTTTCTAAATACTTTTCAGGAATATGTTTGAACCGTACATTGTATTTTATGTGCAACAACATAAAATACAATACAATAAATACATAAAATACAACACCTGGAATGCTCTACCTGACTCCATTGTTACACTCTCTAACCCTCACAGCTTCAACCTTAAACTGTGTCCCATGGACCTCACCCCATTCCTGAGAGGTCCGTAAAGGGAGTGTGCATAAGTGCACCAGTGTGCCTACCGTCCCTGTCCTACTGTCCCCATTGATTTGTATTCATTTCCTTCGTTCATCTCCATGTTAATATTTATACCTGCTATCATGTACATGTTTGACAAACTAATAAATACAAATATATACAAATATATATATTCTGAAAAAGTGGACAACTTAAACATACTGGAAGCAAGTGTAGAATGGCAAACTGTGTAGTTCTTTGTAACATGATCCTAATTATTCATAATTACATGTCAGTCAGTCACAATTAGCAAGTTCAAACTGTATGTATGCAAATATAAGCACCTGAGTCTAGACTCAGTTACTAAAATCAGAGGGGTTTTAATGAAATCAATTGTTTCTGACTTCAGCAAGCTTCAGATTATTTAATCCAGATCCAGCCCAGTGTTTTATTCAGCCTACAACATGTATTTCATTGGACACCAAAGGCAACTCTTCCTAACTTTATCCTCAGTCTAAAGTAATTTTGCTTAGCATAAAAGCATGAAACTTTAATAACAGGAATAGGGTTAGTTGTGTCTCTTGGAGAAGGTCCATAACTCAGTAGCTGAATATTGCTACTGCAAACAGTCAAGTTCAAATTTATGTTACTGTATTCTAGTATTTCATTTCTAAATTTGGGCAGTAAACAAACATTACATTACAAACTGTTCTTCAATATCTGGATTTTTTTCTTTTCTTGCAAAGGACACAGGTTTTTCTCTCTCATTCTTGTAGCCTTTTAAATGTTATGCTTTATTTTATGTGGCAGATGGTTCTATCCTTACTGTTACTTTCTATTTTGCATCTCTCTCCATAATTCTAAAGTAAGGAGCTAGTGAGCATATTTATAACAATCAGAAATATAAGTCCGGTTTACCAGGATGCTGCCACATTGGAAGGAAATGATTTAAGATTTAGATGGCACAGCTATTTGTGCTACAGTAAAGATCATATTAAATTAAATTAAGATTTATTAACCGCACCCTCTCCCCACAGGGACCCGGGGCGGTGCACAGGCATAATTAAAAACAATATACAAAATACAAACATTACTTAAAATAAAATTAAATAAATCTACCTATGCTAAAAATATATAATTAAAACCCATTAAAATTTGTAATTAAAAGACAGAGAGAACTATTCAAGGCCGGCCAGTCGAAAGAGATGGGTCTTCAATTTTACCCGGAAGGAGCGGAGGTCGGTGGTCGTTCTAATATCAGGGGGAAGGTCGTTCCAGAGGGCCGGGCCCGCCACAGAGAGCGCCCTTCCCCTGGGCGTCGCCCGCTGACAAAGTCTAGTGGACGGCACCCGGAGAAGCCCCTCTCTGTGGGAGCGAATCGGTCGTGAGGATGTGTGGGGCAGGATCCGATCTCGCAGATAGCTAGGTCCCGAGCCATGGAGCGCTTTGAAGATGATAACTAACACCTTGAAGCGCACCCGGAAGACGACAGGTAGCCAGTGCAGCTCGCGCAGGAGCGGTGTTACATGGGCAAACCTGGAGGTGCCCATAATTGCTCGCGCGGCCGCATTCTGAACTAACTGAAGCCTCCGGGTGCACCTCAAGGGGAGCCCCATGTAGAGAGAGTTGCAATAGTCCAGTCGGGATGTCACGAGGGCATGGGTGACTGTGCGAAGGGCGTCCCGATCCAATAGGGGGCGCAATTGGCGAACCAGGCGAACCTGGTAAAACGCCCTCCTGGCCACGGCTGTCACTTGCTCTTCCATAGACAGCCGGGTATCCAGGAGGACACCCAAATTGCGCGCCCCATCCACAGGGGCAAGATATTCGCCCCCTATGGCCAGCGTTGGAGAAAGCTGGTTGAATCGGGCAGCCGGAAACCACAGCCACTCGGTCTTGGTCGGGTTGAGCCTAAGTCCGTTACTTCCCATCCAGATCCGCACGGCTTCCAGGCACTGGCACATCACCGCTACGGCATCGTTGGGGTGGTCTGGGGTAGATATGTACAGCTGGGTGTCATCAGCGTACAGATGGTACTCTACCCCAAAACCACGGATGATCTCACCCAGCGGCTTCATGTATGCATTAAACAGGAGAGGCGAGAGGACCGACCCCTGAGGCACCCCGCATGTGAGGGGTCTCGGGGTCGACCTCTGCTCTCCTGCCCGCACAAATTGCGATCGGCCAGAGAGGTAGGAGGAGAACCACCGCAAAACGGTGCCTCCCACCCCCAACCCCCCCAGCCGATGCAATAGGATACCATGGTCGATGGTATCGAAAGCCGCCGAGAGGTCTAATAGGACCAGGATGGAGGAACATCCCCCATCTCTGGCCCTCCAGAGATCATCTACCAACGCGACCAATGCCGTCTCGGTGCTATGCCCGGGCCGAAAGCCGGACTGGCGCGGATCTAGATAGTCAACTTCCTCCAGGTGACGGGGAAACTGTTGTGCCACCACACTCTCAACAACCTTCGCCAAGAAGGGAAGGTTGGAGACTGGACGGTAGTTGTTCAAAAGAGCTGGGTCCAAAGAGGGCTTCTTGAGGAGGGGCCTCACCATAGCCTCTTTTAGGGAGGCAGGCAAGGAACCCTCACTCAAGGATGCGTTGATAACCTCTTGGAGCCAGCCTCGTGTCACCTCCCAGGATGCCAGTACAAGCCAGGAGGGGCACGGGTCCAATGAACATGTGGTGGCTCGCAGTCGCCCACGTAGCCTGTCCATATCCTCGGAAGTAACGGGGTCAAACTCCTCCCAAACAAGATCTCTCTCGTGGCATCCCACTGGGCCATGAATGGGGGCTAGCTCACTCTGTATCTGGGCGGTTTTCTCCTGCAGAAAAATCACAAATTCCTCTGCTCTACCCTGTAGCGGGGCTTCCCGCTCCCTCTGATGAAGGAGAGAACGGGTCACCCTAAACAGGGCGGCAGGGCGGTTTTCTGCGGATGCTATGAGGGTAGCACAATGGTGACGTTTGGCCACCCTCAGCGCCACAATGTAAGTCCGTAAATGGGCTCTTACCTGTGTCCGGTCAGATTCAGAGCGGCTAGCCCTCCACCTTCTCTCTAGGCATCTCTTGCGGCGTTTCATCACCCGCAGCCCCTCAGTAAACCAAGGAGCCAGGGTGGTTCGCCGCCGCGAGAGAGGCCGCAAGGGCGCGACCCGATCTAAGGCTCCCACGGCCGCATTATTCCATGCGGCCGTGAGGTCCTCCATCGGGGCGCGGGTCAGGGATACAGGAAATGGCCCAAGCGCTGTCTGGAACCCGTCCGGGTCCATCAAGCGCCTGGGGCGGTACCAGATTGGTAACTCTGGTTCCGCCTCCCCGCGGAGGGGAGCAGCGGTCGGAAAGTCGAGTCGGAGAAGTGAGTGGTCTGACCATGACAAGGGTGTGATGACTATATCCCCTGTACCCAGATCACTCTTCCATTGGCCCGAGACAAAGATGAGGTCCGGCGTATGTCCACCCTCATGGGTGGGGCCTTGAATTACTTGGGTCAGGTCCATGGCCGTCATGGAAGCCATGAACTCCCGAGCTACCACGGATGATTCGCCCAACGATGGCAGATTAAAGTCCCCCATGACTATAAGTCTGGGGGTCTCCACTGCCACCGTAGCGATCACCTCGAGGAGCTCGGGCAGGGCTGCTGCTACATAGCGGGGAGCCAGGTATACAACCAGCAAGCCCAACTGCCTCCCTAGGCCCCACTTCATGCAGAGGGACTCACAGCCGGAGGTCTGAGGCACAATGGACTCTCTCGGCTCCAGGCCTTCCTTAATAATGACCGCTACCCCGCCACCCCTGCCTAGGGCCCGCGGCTGATGAAATGCGCGGTAGCCTGGTGGGCACATTTCAACGAGGGGATGACCTCCCTCGGGGCCCAATATTGAGAATTTGAGAATAGATATAAGGCTAACTTGTCTCCTAAAATCCCTTTATAATTGTCAACCCAAGAAGCCTTTTTAAAGAAGGGAAATGATAGCTAAATAAAAATAGTTAACTTATGCTGATTTACTGTATTTTTCCCAAAGAGAATTTAATGTAAAAACAAGAGAAATAATAAAAAGGATAAAAAGAATTACAAATTTGAAAAGGGTAGAACTGAATTTGATGTAGAGCTCTATAGAAATGATGATCATATTATTGCTAAGTTGTATATAAACTTTTATTGAAATCAGAGACAGGATGAACAATAAAATGGGAAAAATGGATATAATGTATAGTTGGACAGTGTATGTGGTAAAATATGTGGAAGAAATGGTTGATATTTTCACTGAATTATAATCAATTTTTTTATATATAAAATGAGGTATCATTGGTACATGAATTGTCAAAATTGTCAAAAATATCAAAGGAAATATCTATCTATCTATCTATCTATCAATCAATCAATCAATCATATGATTGGCTGTCTGTCTATCGTTTATCTCCATCCATCCATCCATCCATCCATCCATCCATCCATCCATCCATCCATCCATCTATCTATGCTTTATGATTGCATTGACTTGTACAACCAAAATCAAGCCTTCAGTTTCTTTTTTAATTTCCCATTTGTAAGCCACTGCCAAATTTTACCTTTATCTACTTTCCGTTCGACCTTTTGTAAAAACTGACCATGTAAAGCTTTTCTCTGTCAGCATTCTGTTCATATTTTCATTACTTTATTTTAATATTCATGTTTTGTTTCCTATACATTCAATAAGTTTCCATTTTAAATGAAATCAATACCTGTTCTTGGCTGCCATTTACATTATCAGCCAACAATGCTTATCTTTCTCAACAGTTTGTTTGTTTTGAAATAAACTTGTACCTTCATTTCTGCAGGGCAAGTAATCTATCAATAGCATAGTGAATAATCATCAGTTTTCTGATAGTTCCTGATGATTTGGCAATTTGGTATTTCAATTCCATTACTATTTGTGATTTTACAATTGCTATTGTAGTACATTTCTCTAGGCCAAATGCAACTGGGCTGAAAATTCTTACAGTGTTTGTTAAATACTGGTCCTACTTCCACACCCTTCCTAAATGCCTATGTTATTCTGACTTTAAAAAAAATGAGGATAGCATTATATATTAATATTAGAGAATAAAATAGAAGCTGTGTATTATTATACAGAGATGAAAACTAAAATGTTCAATGAAGCTGTGAGGGTTTGAGGATGTAACAACAGAGTCAGGTAGAGCATTCCAGGTGTTGACCACTCTGTTGCTGAAGTCGTATTTTCTGCAATCAAGTTTGAGCGGTTTACCTTGAGTTTGTATCTATTGTTTGCCCGTGTATTACTGAGGTTGAAGCTGAAGAAGTCGTTGTCAGGTAAGACGTTGCAGCAGACAATTTTGTGTACTATGCTTAGATCAGACCGCAGGCAGCACAGTTTCAGATTGTCCATGCCCAAAATTTCAAGCCTGGTGCCATAAGGGATTCTATTGTGAGTAGAGGAGAATGTGGCGAAGAGAATTGAAATCCAGGCTTCTGATGTGTGAGGCTCTTCTCTCTGGGGGATTATTTCTTCCCATCTTGATGCTTTGCCATCACTTATCATCTCTTTCAGTCAGAGGCATGCAGTCGTGGGACAGTCAGCGTGCCATAACTAAATCAACAAAATCTTCCCTCCCTCAAAGATGTGCGTCGCCCTGTGAAGTTAAGAAAATGACGGTGTATTCTTAGGGGGTTTTCTGCATATTCCACTCCCCTCAAAAGACTCCATCGCCCTGGAAGAATGGCTGGGTGATGTCTCCTCCACTTGAATTTTGTTACAGGCTCTGTAATTAGCAACTAATAGAATCCCTCCCTCCTCCCTGTAGGCCAGCAGCAGGTGCTCCTATTTTCAGATATATATGAAATATCTGCCAAATCATTTGGCAGATTTCAGGGAGAAATGTGCCAAATTACCTGTCATAGCAAAAACTGCCTTTTTAAAGGAAAGATAAATGGCCTTAGCGCTCTGCGTTTACTGAACAACAGTGCCCCCCAGTGGCGTCTCATCCTGCTCGTAAATCTCTGGATGCTCTCAATTCCTTGAGGAGACCCAGCTCATGCAAGGAACACACACCATCGTTTGAGATGGCACATTCATGTTATCTGGCTGGAGAAAACAGTGTTACGGACAGCTTCCATGGAAAGTTATGATCTGCTGGTGTTTTTGAAGGATGAGAGAAATTCAGTGCAGCTTACAGCTTTTACCTCGTTACTTTTCATCAGGCTTTCTTCTTGAAAAAGTGGTTTGCTGCAAATACACTTGTTTTATGCTCCCTATGTCTGATTAAGTGCATGTCTGTTTATTGAACCCAAGAACTACTAGCTGAGATAGTTGAATTCAAATGAAAGATAAGAGTGTTCAGAGTTTAAACCAATGGAATTTTCTAGGGTGATAAGCAAAAAACACATGAGGAACTCACCCAAAGGAACTTTTTCAGGAGGCAACTGGACTTTCTTGTTTTTTCTTTAAAGATGTTTTGCTTCTCATCCAAGAAGCTTCTTCAGCTCTGACAGGATAGTAGGGAATGGAAGGAATTATATTCCTGGCAGACAGTTAGTCATCTGCAACCCTTTAAAGGGTCATTGAAGCACTTGGAGATTTATCCAGCGATGGGCTACAAAACTTTTAGCAAATTGCTGGGTGAGCAGGGCCATTATGGGCAGGGCCTAGTTGGCCTCCTGCACCACAGGGGAGGGAATTTTGCCCTCCCTGGGCTCGGGAGGTTTTTCTTGAGCCTCCGGGAGGGTGAAAACAGCCTCCCCAGGCTCTGGAGGCACTCTGGTGGCCGGAAATGGGCCCATTTCTGGCCTTCCCGAACTTCTGGTAGGCCTGTTTTTTGCCCTCCCCAAGCCTCCATGTCCGCCCTGCATCTAAAAGGAGCCACATGGGAACTCCTGGGAGGGGTGGAGTTACAAGCAGCATGGGCTTGTAATAGTCATGTCAATGGGGCTGTTGCTTGTGGTATCCAAATTCTAAAAGTTGGGTTTTCCAGCTTAGGAATCCTTAGAACAATAATAAGGATCTAAAAAGCTTGCCTACATTTCAGTAAGCGAGAGGATGTCCAAGCTTTATTGATTTATTTCAGAGGTGGGTTGCTCCCGGTTCAGCCCGGTTCAGCTGAACCAGTAGTGGAATTCAAGCCTGGGTCGCAGAACCGGCAGCAACACAGGCCTGCCACCCCCACCCCCCCAAAGCGGTTCCCTCACCACCGCTGGGCTGCTGCCATTTTGGTTTTAGTGCAGAGTAAATTGTTCTGCGCATGCACAAAGAACAATTTACATTTAACAGTACACATGCATACAGCATGCATCTGGCGCGCGCACCAGCAAAGCAAGCGTGTGCGTTGCGCACATGTTGCCAACCGGTAGTAAAACCAGCAGCACCCACCCCTGATTTATTTGTATGTCTTTTTCACATTACAGCTCCTCTAAAGCTGGTATCAATTTGCACCAGGAGTGGCACAAACATTCTGGCAAACTTTTTGTTCTGCTGTGTTCCCATGACAATGTGTTCATCTTGTTCCCAGTCTGTAAGTGAGATAAGGGCCTGAGTTATTCTTAACATTATTAGTGTTAGAGTAGTATTTTCTTCCTTATTCGAAGGCAATCAAGGGTAGCCTCAAAGGATATAATATGGTAGACTTTGCCATCCCAGCCTTCGAGGGAGGTCAGGCGCCTACAGCACTTCGAAACAGAGGCAATAAAAGCAGGATAAGGATTGCCAGTAAAGAAAATGTCAAGCCGGTATTTGTCTTCTGCTGACTCGAAGACTTCAGTTCAATAGCTCCATCTTCTTTCGGCTGCATCCAGTGTCAGCAGCAAATGTGTGGCGTTTGTCACCTGGGAGGGCAGTCAGGTGACTATCGGTGTCCAAGAACAGAGGCAATAAAGGCAATATATGGGGATCTGCAGTGGGACGATAATTTTATGCAGGTCATGGTTTTCTATAATTCAAGGGTGAGTAGTGCTGTAACTTGATAATGGGTAATGATCCTGAGAATGAGGGCATTCTAGGAGATATCATTGGGCCTTGTAATTACAAGGACTAATTTTGCATGGCTTGTGCTCTTTTGCACCTGGGAAGATTTTTAAAGTAAGAATGAGTAACTTGACTGATACTTGATATGGGGGAGGGATTGTTAAGCAGATAGAGGGGTGCCTATTTTAGGGTTATGCTAGCAAGAATCTGCAGATGGCCCAATATTCCCTTAAGAACTGAGATTGGTGCTTCCTAGGAAGAGTCCTGATCAGATTCTACTCGCTCCCCTGGGCCAATGACAACTGTGGGACAATAGACAAGAGCGGACTTTACATGCACAGAATTCAGAGAAAACTCTCCATGCAATTGTTATGACTACAAGAATCCTGGTCTCAGCAAAATTGCATTTCTGAATGAAATTAGCTTTCTTTGTTTAGCAAGAAAGAGACAGGATTGGGACAGAATGTAATTAATATGGGTTGAGAGATGAAATTCTTTTTTTACTGTTTGAGATGTCATTCTTAGATTTTTCCTGGTTTGATCCCCCTTTTATCACCACCTCACTTTTTTTTTTCATCTGAGAGTTTTAATTAACTTGCAAAGTGTTCTTTCAGTATGAATAAATGATTATGTTATTTATAACTGCTGTATTTGCAAAAATCGAGTTGGAATTTTGTTAATTCCAAAATGTTAATGATCTGGTTCTCTGCTGAAGGCAGAAAGACATGAGCTTGCATTCTCTGATTACTTCCCAGATCTTACTTTCAGTCCCGTATAAGCTAAATTACAAAATTACAAAAGTAATAAGAGAATTCAGTGTTGTCTTCCCCCTCATCTTTGGCGAGAGAAAAGATACAGAGGAAGTATTGCTTCAGGAAGAATTCTCAACGTTTTGCAGTGCCGCCACCCCATCAAATAATAAAAGCGCCCCAAGGAATAAAACAAATGATTTCATTTGATTGTATTTAGGAAGAAGTAAATATACTTCTTTAGATCATTGCTTTCAAATCTTCCTATTACAAAGGCTTCTCAAAGTTTGCAGTGCCGTGTGTGGGTATTGGGATGAATCAAAGACAGAGCCTTGAACAAATTTTGACCATCTTCCCATTCGGACTGTGCAAGCTGGTCAAATGACCTCATGACCTTCTCGGATCCCAATTTGAGAACCTTTAGAGCAAGGAAGGGCAGAAGGATGGAAGGACAGGAAGAAAGGCACAATTCAGGGAATCTGGGCACACTTCAGGAAACAGTACAGTGAAGAACTGTCCATCACTGATGGACTGCTTCCTCTGTCTCAGCTTATGTTTATGTTTTCTAAGATTTCTAGGAAAAGCAAATCATGTCTTCTCAAAGAAAGATAATAAAAGAAGAAACTGGGACGAAATACTCTATTTATTGCTTTCCTTTCAAGCAAACTGTATATTCCAAATGGTGATGGGAAGCAGAAGAGTTGATAGAGTCTGAGGAACAACCTTTTAAGGCTTTTAGATGAGTTCCTTGAATTAGTAAAGGTGTAGTGAATAATGGGTTTCTTATACCTTGGATGGAATGGAAGACTTAGAGATAGAAGTAGGTATCTGTGTGCTTAAGATGGTTCCTTCGGTGTCCATCTGTCTCCCTGCTGAATGGGCATTTATTCTATCCTTTAGATACCCTTTATAGATCAAAAGTGTATTGAAAAAAAGTTCCAACCCACGGCTTTCTATGGAAAAGTGTCCATCTGCCGAAAAGAAAAAAGAGAAGGAAGACCAACCTGAATGTAGCATGGATTGACTACAAAAAGGCATTTGATTCTTTGCCGCATGACTGGATAACCAAGTGCCTAGAAATAACAGGAGTCAGTAGAAACATCAGAAGCTTTGTGCAAAGATCGATGGTGCAATGGAAGACATAGTTGCAGGTCAATGATGAGAGACATGGAGAAGGAAATATCAAGAGAGGAATATTTCAAGCAGATTCACTATCATCACTACTATTTATCATTGCACCGTTTCCTCTTTCAACAATACTGAATAACTCAGCCCATGGCTATCAAACATCAAAGACTTCTGCCAGACTATCCCACCTCCTTTACATGGATGATCTAAAGCTGTATGGAAAAACTCCATCTGAAATAGAATCGCTGCTCAACACTGTTCGTATATATAGCCAAGATATTGCAAGGAAGTTTGGATTGGACAAATGTGCCACACTCACTATCAGACAAGGAAAAATAGTGAAAACTGAAGGAATCAAGATGCCCCCTGAAAATAACATTAAGAGTCTGATTATTACAAATACCTGGGTATCTTTCAAGCAGACAACATCGAGCACATTGAAGTCAAGGAAAAGATTAGAGATGAATACATCAAGAGAGTGAAAAAGATCTTAAAGTCCAAACTCAATGGAGAAAATACCATAAAGGCAATCAACACCTGGCCAATCCCAGTCATTAGATAAACAGCTGGAATAGTGAACTGGACTTAAACAGAATTAAAAGCAGCGGATAGGAAGACCAGAAAAATAATGACAATGAATCATGCCCTTCATCCTCACAGCAACATTGACAGACTCTACCTATCAAAGCAAATATGTGGCGTGGAATGGTGCAAGTGATCGTTGAAGAAGAAGAAAGGGCTTTGGCAGAATATCTGAAGGATAATGAAGTAGATGCACTGAAGTTAGTATGCCAGGAAAGCTTGCTGAGTACTGGAGAGATCAAACTGGACTAAAGGAAAGACCAAATGAAGAACAGAATGGAGGCATGGGAAGACAAAGCACTACATAGCCAGTACATTAAAAATAGCATGGAAAGCAGATAATAGCAAGACTTGGCAATGGCTAAGACCAGGAAAGTTAAGAAAGAGACTGAGGGCTTAATTCTGGCTGCACAAGACCAAGCCTTAAGGACAAATGTATACAAAGACAGAATTGAGAAGAGAGCAACAGACAGTAAGTACTGCCTATACAAAGAAACTAAAGAAACAGTGGACCACCTGGTAAGTTGCTGCAAGAATATTGCACAAATTGACTACAAGCAGCAGCATGACAGAGTAGCAACAATGGTGCATTGGAAGATCTGCAAGAAACATCATTTGCCTGTAAACAAGAACTGGTGGGACCGTAAAATAGAAAAAGTAATAGAAAATGAAGAAATTAAATTGCTCTTGAACTTTGAAATCCAGACAGACAGGCACCTGCCACATAACACCCTGGACCTAACTGTGGTTGATAAGAAAGACAAAAAAAGTCTGGATAGTGGATGTGGCAGTGCCTGGAGACAGCAGAATAGAAAAGAAAGAACTGGAGAAGATAACAAAATACAAAGACCTACAAATAGAAATAGAATGACTATGGCAAAGGCAAGCCAGGGTAGTACCAATAGTAATAGGCGCCTCGATTGCAGTTCCAACAGGGGCACCACTTGAACACCATAGGCATTGACAAATTTGCCATCAGTCAATTGCAGAAGGCGGCTTTACTTGGAACTGCTTCCATTCTGGGTTGATATCTGTAACATTGTCAAACATCCAGATTTGTTTAACACAGGTCCTTGATCCAAACCCAGTCTGAACATCTGGCTGACTGTGTGATGATTAATAATAATAATAATAATCTGCAAATAAAAGTAGAACAACTGTGGCAACAGAAAGCAAAGATAGTACCAGTATTAATAAGTGATGTGGAATGTAATCCCAAAATACCTGGAGAACCATGAACACCATCGATTGACAAACTCACCATCAGTCAATTGCAAAAGGCAGCTTTACTTGAAATAGCTTAAATCCTACAACTATACCTTTAATACCAATAACCAATAATATATGCCTATCCCAGGCCATTAGGAAGGAAGCCATAGATGGGGAAAATGCCACATCCATTCTCAATATATGGCTGACTATGTGACTAACCATAATAATGTTAATGCATTTCAGGACATAAGTATTAGAAAATTAGAACTTTTATTGTAGGTATATCAGAAATAAATTAAACACAAAAATTAACCTTCTACTTTACAATAGTATCTGTACACTTGAGCAGTGACATTTCAGCTTAGCTTTTAGCATGAAGCTATTTCTTTAGATAGAAGGCAATCATTGGAAGTAGCAAAGTAATTTAAGACCACAGTTTCCCCCTCACTGTGATGAACAAAAAGTAAGGGGAGGGGGGGAGAAATAGACATGGGAGGTGAAATTGGGGAATCAATTGTAGAACATCTAACTAGATGAAATATTGAAGCGGATTTCTATTCTGTTCTGTTCCATTCTATTCTGTTCTTTTTCATTGTGGATTTCAAAAGAGTGAGAAATTGATATTTGCAAAAGCGCACAATAAAAAGATGAATTTCCAGAGAATAATTTAATGCATGAATTTATGAAAAGCGCATATTGCTAAGGAGGAAATCATTCTGCAAATAGATGTCATCACAACTAAGGCATCTTCTCATTGTTGCCAAGAAGCAGTCAAGTAAACATCATGGACAGTAGCTGTTCCCCTGATAATCATATGCTAGGGCAGGGGTCTGCAAAGTCGGCTCTTTTAAGACTGGTGGACTTCAACTCCCAGAGTTCCCCAGCCAGCTATGCTGGCTGGGGAGTTGAAGTCCACCAGTCTTAAAAGAGCCGACTTTGCAGACCCCTGTGCTAGGGTAACTTAGGAAAGTCTTTAAAGTATCATCAACCCAAATTTAAGCTGTTGAATACCAATTCTTCGATCTCAGTTCAGTTGAAGCACACCCCCCAGATATGAACAATAAGACAATCTAATCAATATTGTTACTGCTATATTTTTTTATTCATTTTAGTTTCTAAAATAGTAACAAGCTGCATCAAGGTTATCAACCCATGCTCAAGCTTATGAGGCAAAAAAATAAATTAAGGACATATCCTGTTCAATGCCTTGGGCTTAGTGAAATCTCAAGGTGCCCACTTAGTATGACCTCAAAATGAAGTCACCCTAGAAAATTGTACTGGGGATTCGCAACACATTTTCCAAGACTATTTCTACTAGTTCCATAAGGGAAGCTGATGGTTATGTTGGCTAGGAATTTAGGAAGTTATAATTCCTATATATCTAAAAAAAAAAAGCAGTTTGGGAAGTACTCATAAGTTCCATTCATTCTTTATATATATTATATATATATAATGTTTTTAATGTTTTATATCACAAATTCCATTTCCATTTCTATATTGAACAGTGTGTTTTCTAGGTGTCCAAAGTGTTAAAATATAAACATCATAAACATATATGCAATAATCTCAATTGTTATTGAAAAGTATACTATCTTCCATTATTATATCAATTATATAACCATCCATTTCTATATTGAATAGTGTGTTTTCTAAATGTGCACACTATTATAATGATTATGATGATGTTTATATTTTAAAACTCTGCAAATATAAACATTATCATAATCATGTACATATAGACATATATGCAATAATATCCATCATTATTGAAAAGTATACTATTTTCCATTATGGCAAACAACTTCTGAAAATCTTGCAAAAATAACAAGGATAAGAAAGAACTAGCTTGAAGGCTGAATGATTGAATGAATCAATGAATGAATCAATGAATGAATGACAGACAGACAGACAGACAGACAGACAGACAGACAGACAGACAGACAGACAGACAGACAGACAGACAATGAATACCCCACTCTGGAATTTTAAAAAAGGTCCTAGTTACTTTTGATCCTCAAAGCAGAAAAATATATGAAGATTCTCTTTAAATTAGTATAATATTTGTGTGGTGCACTGTTAATCCATTTTTTCCTTCAAGAAGCACCAGCTGGCATTTTAGGGTTTAGCACTGGTTCAACTTTGAAAACACTTTCAAAAATGTCTATGAAATTTTTAGGCTTCCATTTTTTAGATAGGTGTATTTTTCATCTAATTAATACATATAGTTTTCTGCTAAAACCAAAGATGCACTTCAAGCAAGCTGATTTTGCAATGCTAAAAACACATAATATAATAATGTAAAATAATAATTTATACAATATGAAAAGTTTATGAACAGCAGCAGATAGCTGAGGTAGAACAACAGTCTTGGGATTTCACAAGATCATGTAATATTATTGGGGCAGTTGTGCTCAGGAATAATTGTTTCAATCTTATTCAGCTAGTGTAAGGCTTTTGAAATTAAATAATTTATAATGTATATTAAGTTAAATAATCTAGACCATCAACACAATGCACTAAATTTGGAGGAAAGCATATATTAACCTCATGGGAATAACTGATTCTCCTACTTAACTATCTAGAGCTTCTCTAAATGCATTTAATGTGCATTATTGCTGTCGTAAATTGAAAAAGGAGATAAAAATTCTAACATTACTGCTGACCATGACGGACTTGGGATGGGACTGTTTTGAACTGTAAGATATGCAATACTTAATTTTTAAAAAAAAGAAAGTTTCAGATTATAGAGTCCAAAGCAGAAAGCATTTTCCTAAATCTAAATATACAGGGAGAATGGCATTATTAGAATATTAATTTTGACAGATGGGAGTTAATGCAGAGAGATAGAACTTAGTGCTACTTCAGAAATGTACAACCCGAAGCTGATATTTATACACACATCCCATATTTATAGGTACCAACATATATAGGAACCATAGTTCAGTCTTTATATAGAAAATATTATTGAAACCCTGTCTATCATCTAGAACAGGAGTGTCAAACTTGATTACGTTGAGGGATGCATCAGGGTTGTGTTTCACCTCAGAGGACCGGGCTCAGTGTGGGCGGGGTGGGCATGGCCAGCTGAACATCATTTGTGTTAGGGGTGCCTGTGGTGGCCTGAACACTCTGCCAGGGAAAATGGGCTCCCGAGCTCCGTTTTCAGCTGCGACAATCTCCTGCAACCCATGAGGCACCATGAGTGAGTCCTTCACTGTTTCCAGGAAGTTGCTCAGAAAATAAAATCATATTGCAATGAATAAAATAAAAAAGTTGGTGAATTTACAGTAAATAAATATTTAAGGAATGCAAAATAAGGCATATGACCAAAACTAACATATGGCCATTGAATAAATGAATGTACATGTGTATGTGCATATGCATGCATATGTGTCTATACGCAAATACACACATACACAGGTATACCTACACACAAGATATAAAATTTAAAAAATGACTATTGAAGTAATAGATAGATTGATTGATAAAGTAGTTAAAAAGTACCAAAGAAGAATAACACATCAATTGATAAATACTATACAACAAAATAATGGAAACCAGTACAACAGAACAGATTGTAGGAATGGTCAGTTGACTCTCTATATAAAAGTAAGGAAAAAGTCAATATCCATACAGATGTTCAAGGCATTATTAGAAAAAAAGAATTTAAAAAAGTTGCCAATATTGTAATGTAAAGACTTCTTCAAGTTGTCCATGAATCCTCTGGACTACATATATTTATCCAAATAGGTTTGGAGGCAATAATTGCCTTATTCTAGGATTTTTTTAAAAAAAAAACCTTTCCATTCTAATAATGTAATCCATTTATATTAATCTATGGTACAAATAGTACTGAGGCAATAGTTCTCTGGAGACATTTCGTATCTACTTTTGTGGACAGCTGTTAACATCATTCTAGGTCACAGAATAGACTATAGTTTGCATTATAGGATCTAGATCCTCCACTCCATCAATGATCAAGAAAGCAGACACCTTAGAACAGTGTTTCTCAGTTTCAGTCCCTTTAAGATGGGTCATCTTCAGTTCCCAGAATGGCTGGCTGGGGAATTGGGAGAGTTGCAGCCCACCCACCTTAAAGGGACCAAGATAAACACTGCATTAGAAAAGTCTTCTGTTCTATAACCTACGCAGAGATCTGTAGATAACTTGTATCTTATGTATTAAATCAACATTTCTGAAGGCAACACAGAGTCTTTAAATTTAGTTCAATATTAATGAAATCAATCCAGTGCATTTAATGCAAAGTACTTAATACTTTCCACCTTTGTATCACATTCAAAGCTTTCTGTGGCAATCTTTCCAAGGGAATGTGCGTTTCATGCAGCTACGTTATTGCCTCCGCTTATGCACTTGTGCATAGGAAGTACAAAAAAAAAGTAATTCACCTAGAATACCTAGTATATAGATAAGCTATTTTTATAAGGCTATTTTCAAGTCTATGAAAGAGCTTCTGGTATCATGTGGATCCCGGGTGTCCAACCCTGCCAACCTTAAGATGTGAAGACTTCAACTCCCAGAATTCCCTAGCCAACAATGCTGGCTGAGGAATTCTGGGAATTGAAGTCCATAAGTATTAAAGTTGCTAGGCTAGACACCCCTGGTATAGCTGAAGAAATAGCTTTGTTTTAGTAGAAGCTATAATTATGTCATTATATATATACATTATGAATTCAATTTGTCCCCTGCCACATATACCAAAACTGTACAGAAACTATTCAATTTATGAAAATGTAGTGATTATTCCACAATAATTATGTTTATAATTCAAAATATTATATGCTTTTCAAAACAGTAAATAAGGCATTTAGAAGTCACTGGCAGCATATCCAAGACTTTAATGTAATTAAGATTGCTTATAATATGTAGGATATTACTTTGCACTTAGAAAATGCTTCTATTTAATGACTTTGTTCAACATGCCTCTATCTCTCTTTGTTCTCCTTCACCTGGCTAAATTACATGCTGGTAGAATTATTCTAGTTCCATGAGTTTTAGCTTAATGAACTGGCTAATGTCTCAAAAATAGTTTATAAGTGTGTATATGTATGTGTGTGTAATTTTTTTATGCATAATAACTTTTCAACAAAAAGACTTGTGCAGAAGAAAGCAAGCTAATTCTTGCCATTCCATTTGACCCCCCTGGCATTTCTTGAACTAAAGAGCATTTTAGATGCAATTACAGGGTCACGCATAATATGCTGCGTGAAGTTGCATCATCTGCATAATAACGCTATGGAGATTCAAGCACAAAATATCCAAGAACATTTTCTGCCTGCATTAAATAAGCAGTGCGGGCCTTGTCTTTCTGTCTTTCATAAGCAAGATCTAAGCTTTTCTAGAGTTGCCCTAAATGGTTCTTTGACACTCAGAAAAGCATTTTATACCTGTAAGCAAGGCCTTAGGTCAAAATGTCTCTTAAGAGCTATGGTGACACAGTGGTTAGAATGAAGTATTGCAGGGTAAGTCTGCTGATTGCCAGCAGTTCGATTCTGAGCCACTCAAGGTTGACTCAGCCTTCTATCCTTCTGAGGTTGGTAAAATGAGAACCCAGATTGTTGGGGGCAATATGCTGACTCTGTAAACCACTTAGAGAGGGATGTAAAGCACTGTGAAGCAGTGTATAAGTGCTATTGCTATCTTCTATTTTACTAGTTTTGTTTTGAGTGCAAATATCCGCTTATTAATTAACAACTGCTAACATATTTTTACAAAAAGAATTCTGGGTGTTTTCCTCTCCTGCCCAGAAATGGGTTCCAATCAGTTTGGCTCTTATAGACACTTCTTCAGCATTTCTGGCTTAGATGGAGGGTGTGTGTGTGTGTTTGCTTCCATTAGTTTTATTCTTGATATGTCCAAAGAGGTAAAAATACTGAAAACCTTTGTTACAAGTTTAAATTAAACCTTAACTCTGGCCAATACCACCTATTAAAGCTGAGGTAAAATTTCTGAGATGTTTTTCCAAGTCTTTCTTCCCTTACCAATTTTCTCTGAACATTCCAGAAATGGTATCCTACCGGGTCAGACCAGATCACCCAAATCGGTAGCGGAAATCATGGATGGCTCTACCTACCTGCACCCAGCTCTATGGCATCCCTTTCAGGCCCTTTCTTCACCAAAAGCGCATGCGCTGAAGGATCTGTGTGCGCACTCACATTTACGAACCGGCAGGGAAGGTAAGTGTATGCCACCCCTGGAATATCCCAATGTATTCTTCAGCAAATTGTGTGCGTATAAAGATTTCATTTCCCTTTCCAGAAAATTACAAAACAATGAGAACTAAATATGTTGTGAAGGTTGCAAACAGTAACTCAGATGACAATACAGACAACAGAGACAAATAAAAATAAACAAAAAACTTGGTTTGGATAGAAACCCCCACCTCTTTCCATTCCCTTCTTGACTGAGAATTTCTCCATCCCCTGGAAAATAATGTTCTTTGATTAAAAGGTCGAATCATCTTGAGAGGGCTATTTGTGAAATCTAGTAGCACTGGAAAGATCTCTCTCATGTTTCTCAGTCTTAGATTTATGCTTTCACAAACCCTAATCAGTTTTCATCTCATTGATTAAAATGTGATCTCATTATAGTTTTACTTAAGATTTTAAAATTATTAGATTGCCAAATGTCACATTTCAGTTTAAGAAAAGTATTGTTATCTATAGCCAATAATTTAACTTTTATCAGAATGCTGCTGAAAAGTTTCAGCTACATAAAAAAAGAAAAAAAAATCTAACATAATACATCTAAACAAAAAAAAATCAAAATAAGATTATTGTATTCTGTAGAAATTTAAAAACAATAGCACAAAGAATAAATTTTGGAGCTATATTTACTTTACCCTGCTATATGATGAAACTAGTCTTCAAATTGATTTTTCTGACAAATCATAATTTTCTTTTCCTGGCTTTATTGTTAAGCCCTATAGCTTCAGTAATTAATTCCTTATTATCTATATGTTGCTTTTTTATTCTCTCTTGTCTTGTGAAATGCTCAGAGCATTGTACAGAATTCTCTCCTGCCATCCTAATAATCTTATATAATAAACGAAAAGGAGGATTGTGACAGGGCTAAGATCAGCCAATGTAGGAAATAAAACAAGAACTAATTCAGATCAGGCTAAACCATTGCATAAATATGGAGCAATATTTTCACTATTGGAAAAAGATGGCTGTAAGTCAAAAGTCCATTTAAACTTGAAAGGTTTAAATCCAAACTTTGTCACTGATGGTGGGAGTGGTCTTGGTGGCTTTTTGGCTAATAATAAGCAGATCAACCAAAGAACTACCAAGACCAGTCCCACCAACACTGACAGGGCAAGCCATTAGAGTATAAAAGGAGACCAAACCTCACACACCCTACTAGTGTTGATGATGTTACCTAATTTTGATAATGAAACATTTGCAAGAAAACAATCAAGCTCAGAGAGTACTGAGGATATATTGGGAGCTAGAATTTTCCAGGGCAGGGATATCAGTTATGTCAAGAATTAACTGCTGTTTAGTACCTAAAATAAGTGAATCAGTGTGTCTTTTCAGAAAAAGTAGCACCAGATTTAAAAATGTAGTGCATTTAAGTGGCTTGCATCCTCATGTTGACAGAAGGCAATCAGCTGCTTTCAGTGGGTTTATCCTACTACGCAATATTCTTATCTAGATGCAACATGTAGAGTGTTGGGGTCCTTTCTGTTTGAACCACAAAACTTCACAATCACCATTTCCTCTGCAGAAAGAACAAAGTTGACAAACTACCCAAATAGGTTAAACTTCTGAAGGCAGCCAGAATATCCAGGCCAGTGATCTCAGACTGAATGTACTTTGTGGGAGGAAGAGCCATATTGGATGGTTCAGAGAAAGTTAAATACATTGGGTTTTGGCGTTATCCAGACTTGGCTCTTTTCTTGCAGATATTTCATTACCAGCCAAAGTAACCTCATCAGTGTGAAGGAAAGTGAGGTTTCCCTGCTATTAAGATTGCCCTCTAAAAAGTGGTGAGATTCAGCGAGTTTGGCCCAGTTCGGGTGAACCAATTGTTAAATTGCTGTCTCACCCCACCCCTTCCAGGAGTTCGCCGTCTCCCCCCTCCCCCCGGTGGCCTGTCTCTGCTCCCAGGAGGCTACAGGGAAACCTACTAGGCCCAAAATGGGACGTGGGGCCCCGTGGCCCATTTTTGCTCCAAGGAGGCTGCAGGGAGGCCTACTAGGCCCAAATGGGGCACAAGGGGTGCCCCCTGTGGCCCATTTTTGCTTCCAAGAGGTGCAGGAAGTCGAGTGTTGCCTGTCACAGCCCCTGGCCATGCCTACCATGGCTACGTCCACCAAGCCGGTCATTAGGGCAGAGAACTGGTTGTTAAATTATTTGAATCCCACCACTGCTTCTAACCTTATTGATGGTCTTGATTAGGGTATTATTTCTTTTCTGTTTGTTTATCAGATGCTGCTTTGTGCTTATCAGGGTGTTGACTGCTGAAGAAAAAAAGTGTTTTCTACATACACTTTTGACTGTATCTTTTAAATGATAATTAAATATTTTTTTATCTGTATAGGTTAGTGGTTCTATGATCTGAATTCCATGAATTTCCTAGAATTTTGGGGTTTGGCTTGATCTACAATGTCAGCAGTTTCGTGCACTATAAAGAGCTGGCAAATCCCTCTGCTTCCAAGTTGTTATAGTGGCCATACAAAGAATAAGGTTTTTGCGCAATAGCATTAAAATCACTAGCTTGAGACTCCTATGTTTAATAACCACCTGATCAGGATGGTAATTTTTATTCATAATTTGAACATTGGGAGAAGGCTTTTTTTTTTACTTCTCCTGCAACTGATTGGAAGGGCTTATCTTACTTAGTATCAATTGACATTATTATACTATATTAGCACACAATAAGGTCATATTAATTTTTTATACATTGCTAAAAGCAAAACCCTTTTGAACTAATATCTCAATAAGACCATTTGCCCAGCTGCAGGTCAGGTCAGTGGTAATCTGAAATGTGTTAATATAATACAAGTCCAGTTAGTACTTCAGTGTTACAGCATTTCTACTGCTGGCTCATAGAAAATGTAATAGGTTTCCTGCACTTTTCAAGATGCACTTTTGACCTTGGTCTCTGAAGGGAATTCATAGAGGCCAGTCATCCATGGACAGAAAGAAATTAGTATTTCTGCTCTGGGATGAACTGCTTTAGCTGGTATATATCTAGGGATTGTATGGGGGATGCAATATATTCTGAAAGCTAATGTAGTAATGGAAGATAGATTTGCATGGCATCCTTTGAAGGACTTGGGAAGGAAAGAATAATTGCAGGTTGCTGCCCGAAAGAGATGAAGCATGGAGAGATGTATGATACATTTTTCATCAGATAGCTATTCAGAGCAGCAGCTCTTGAACTTAATAAGAATATCTGCTATTCCAATTAATTTTTTGCTATGGTTGTCGGTGGTGGTAAAGTATTTCTCGTGGATATGCTAGCTGGAAGAGATCACCTTCTTAGCCATGTTAGCAACATGGTTCACAGAATTATTAGTGAGACAAATCCTCTTACTTCAATATTTGCACATTCCAGCTGTTTATTCATACAGTGTCAAAATGAGTAGGATGGAGAGAACTTTCCTGCCTCAATATGGTCAATTTCAAATACAATCTTAACATCCTCTTAAAAAAAAAAAAATCTATTCCTTTCTCTTCAATCTGTGGTGCTAATTCCCAGACTCCAAAAAGTTATTTATTTGAATAAATTTGGGCCACCTTCAAATTTTATACCAAGATGGAGAATGCAACTGTCTGAATAATCTCTATCTTCCCTTGGTGCCACTCAAATGCCATCGGCATCCAAGTAGTCATTAATTCATTCAACATTAATAGAATCCTGGCTCATATGGAAATCAGCACCATTCATTGCTCTGCATAGGTTTTTATGTCTTCCATTCATTGTTTCTTATAAAGAGTTAATAGACCAAATATTCAGGCTTATTTGCAAGATATGGAGAGGCACGCTTCCATGGCCCAGATAAAAAATGTTCTATGGCAATACAAACTTATGAGATCCAAAGTGCTAATCAGGCAGCTTCATCCAACTTTGATATCATTACATGGAACTAAATGATCGAGACCTTTCTAGCACAGGCAAAATTAGACAAAGCCAAAGGACAGGAGATAGACATGTAATTATTATGGAGGAGAAGGGGGGGAGTGAGAAGAAAATGTCTTAGTTTACTATAAATTTTAAAATTAATTTCAAACTCTTTGATATAAATTGCTCTTTGGTACGAATGCAAATATTTCAGCAGAGTAGATTGGGCAAATAACAAGAGAATATAATTAAAATAGTTTGAGTATTCTAATATAATTCATTGTTCAGAGTTATGAAATCTGCTTTAGTAAGCTTGTTTTGAGGTGTATGTGAACAAACAAAGGAAAACTTGTATATGTTCAGAGCTTCACCACTTCAATGTTCATATTTAATCCTGTCAACAGGTAGATTATATATAGAGTACATTCAAAGATAGTAGGATGTTGAGAAACTCTCTTCACATATTGCTAAATGCCAACAATTCGGTATCCTGGCTTGAAGGAACCACAGGATTTTCACCAAGTTCCTAAAAGCTAAAAGGGAAGAAGATACTGTTTCATAAAAGTAATGAACAACTGGAAAAGAGGTGTGGTGGCTCAGTGGCTTAAAGACACTGGAGAAGGTTTGTTCTCTGGCAGTCCAAGTCCTAGCACAGGATGACGGGGCCAGTTCCCATGCATTTTCCTTGACTTCTACCAACCTAGCAGTTCAAAAGAATGCTACATGCAAGTAGATAAATAGGTATTACTTTAGTAGGAAAAATAATGGCAGTTTATGCAGAAGTACAAACCTAACCAGTGCCAGATCTACCCAAATGGGACTCCCAAACACAAGGCAACATTGATGGAGGGAAAAAGCCCTGGATGCTGCTGCAGAACACCATAAGATATTCTGAGTGCAGAGCTAGTTTGTACCCTTGTAATGGACTTCCGGATAGCATGTGAGCATGAAGCAAACGGAAAAGCAATGTTAGGCTGCCAAAAAACTACGTTATATTAGCATTGTAGTCTCCTGGCTAATGTACTATCATCATACACTAAATCAATCAAATCAATCAACATCTGGAAAGGCACACTTACCTGACCCTAAAGATGATAGTCTGCATTGTACATCAGCTGCAGCTTCTGAATGCTCTTCAAAGGCAGCCCCATGTAGAGCACATTGCAGTAGTCCATTCCAAAAAAGGTCACAGTTGGTGCATTACGTGGAATTAAGCAAAAGCCATTACAGTTATCCACAATCCTTGAGTAGGAGCTGTGAGTGTAAGACGACCCTCAAATTACACGCCATTTGCTTTATGAGAAGTACCACCTTATGTCCAAAATTAATGATGAAATTTCAGGGGAACTGGCTGGCCTTCAAGCACACACCTACTCCCACTTGCCAGGATTGAGTATCATCCTAGTATTCACCAGACCCAGACATCCTCCAAGCATTTAAACTCAACAGCATCACTTATTAGTTTAGTTTACTTTGTTGTCATTGCACCTCGTATAATGAAATTAAATGCCATCTTCAGTGTATATTATAACTATACAAATAAAACACATGCACATATCCTTCACATTCTATATTCTGTCAGAGGAACAGATGAAGCCTTAATTCTATGCTACTAAATGATCTTAATCAACAGCTTTATGTAGTTGTTCAATAAAGGTGGGAAGAATGTGAACTCTGAGGCAATCCTGATTTTACAGGTCTAGCTTGTCTATCCTATTGTTACTATTGACTGGAGTCATCATTCCAGGAATGAGCAGAACCCCCATTGCAATAATCCCTACTCCTAATTGTTGGAGAAAGTTCAGAAGGATACCATCAAAATATATTTAGGTCAAACAGAACTAGGAGGGTCATATCCTAGTTTCATCAGAGATCATCAGTAATGATGATCAATGTCATCTCCATACTGAACTAAGAACTGTAATGGGTCCAGACAATCAATTTCCTCTAGGGCAGGGGTCTGCAAAGTCGGCTCTTTTAAGACTGGTGGACTTCAACTCCCAGAATTCCCCAGCCAGCTATGCTGGCTGGGGAACTCTGGGAGTTGAAGTCCACCAGTCTTAAAAGAGCCAACTTTGAAGACCCCTGCTCTAGGGTCCTCTGCAGTTGTAGGTCAATCTTTTACAATATTTCCCCAAAATGCAGATTGGAGACAGGCCAATAAATGTTGAATGATGGCATCTTGTGGAGACTCATGCCAACAATTCTTTCAAAGAACAAGGCAACTATCCTTCTCTCATGGATGTATTTATCACCACTCTGACCCAGCTCTTCATCATCTCCCTGGAGGATTTCTCCAACCAAGAAGACAAGGTCCAGGGCAGGTTGTTGAGTTTATACTGCTGAGACTGTGTCTACTTTAATTGCCTCAGGGCAAACACCTGATCTATTTTTAAATACTTTTTATTAAATGGTTTAATAATAATAATAATAATAATAATAATAATAATAATAATAATAATAATAATAATAATAATAATAATAATAATAATAATAATAATAATATAAAATAATAAAATAAAATAAAAACTGGAATCAGAAAAAAGAAGAAAACAATGAAAAGAAAAATAATATAAAGTAAAAAAAGACTTCCTCCTCCATCATTATTATCATCCTTTTTCTGTAATATAAGTGATAGCAGGCAATACACGCAGCATGGGAACAATGGGGGGGAAACCACCGGAAGAGATAAAATCGCTTGTAGCTCCAAGTTACTGGAAGGAAGAGAGGTTGTGTTTTTGTCTCTTGAAAAATGAAATACAGATCAAGTTACATGTGTTTCACTAAGTAGACTGTCCTCTACTTGAACATCTGTCAAAGTACAATACACTATTTGAAGGTGTCCTCTGTCTGAAGGGCTCCGTACTACAGTCTGGTTTCAAAGAATTATAACAAGGGACAACAATGCATCAGCAGTAGACTGAAGCAGAACTTAAGTCCAATGTGCCCTAAAGTAGATGTATAAGTAATATGCAAATCTATGTTCTCATCTTTTGTCTCCTGTTCAATTATGCATTTCTGGTTTCTTGGAAATATATAGAAGGATCTGGCAAGTGAACAGTGAGATTCCAAAGAAGCTGGAAAAATTGAGGAGGATTAGAACTCCAGGGAATAGCTAGTAAAAAGTGAAGCTGGAGAATTTATTTCTTTTATTTTAAAATGTAATATACATTTTTTCTTCCCTGGAGAAAGTCCAGGTAGCTAAAGAAATGTACATTAACACATGGGGGGGGGGGGGGGGAGAGGCTAAAAACATAATATAAAATAGCAGAAAAAACAGCAAATAGCAATAAGCTATTATTAGCGTTGCAGAAATTAAAAATAATAAATAAAATAATTCTGACCATATATTTAGCCATTCATGTAGCCCAAAGGCAAAGAACCTGTTTTTTCTTTTTTCTTTTTAAAAGCCCATTTAAGTATCTGCAAGTGTGGAACTGTATAGTCTCTTTAACAGAGATTAGGCTGACATATCAGGTAGCTAACCCTGGTCTGAATAGGCATTGCCCGTTCCCTTGAAGTGTTTGGAACAGGTGGCTTTCTGCTGAATGATTAAGAATAAGCTAGGAGGAGAATAAATAAATAAAACCAAGCTAAACCAAGCTAAACTTCTAGCTTTTTGCACAGTGCAATAATGATATGTTTGCCCCAAGCACACTGCACAAGGAATATCATAACACAATACCATACAACAGCAGAGTTGGAAGGGACCTTGGAGGTCTTCTAGTCCAACCCCCTTCCTACGTAGAAAACCCTGTATCATTTCAGACAGATGGCTATCCAACATCTTCTTAAAGACTTCCAGTGTTGGGGCATTCACAACTTCTGGAGGCAAGCTGTTCCACTGATTCTAACTTCTAACTGTCAGGAAATTTCTCCTCGGTTCTAAGTTGCTTCCCTCCTTGATTAGTTTCCACCCATTGCTTTTTGTTCTGCCCTCAGGTTTTTTGGAAAATAGTTTGACTCCCTCTTCTTTGTGGCAACCCCTGAGATACTGGAACACTGCTATCATGTCTCCCCTGGTCCTTCTCTTCATCAAACTAGACATACCCAGTTCCTGAAACCGTTCTTCATATGTTTTATCCTCCAGTCCCCTGATCATCTTTGTTGCTCTTCTCTGCACTCTTTCTAGAGTCTCCACGTCTTTTCTACATCGTGGCGACCAAAACTGAATGCAGTATTCCAAGTGTGGCCTTATCATCTAAGCAGAATTTCAGATTTCAGCAATTCTCAGTTTTTTTCTACTTAGAAATTTATTATTATTACTCCAGGTTGTCTAGATGGCCCGGCAAATTACCCTGCTGCAGGTTCCTCACCAATATACTCAGCTATCCCCCCCTGGGCACATCTAAGGGTTAGAAGTCTTCTGCCATTTTAATACTCTAGAGCAGGGGTGTCAAACTCACGTCATCATAATGTCATCACGTGATGTGTCACGACTTTTCCCCCCTTTGCTAAACTGGATGTGGGGCATGACCAGTGCATGACGCATCTGACCCAGGGGCTAGGAGTTTCATAGGCCTGCTCTAGGGCAGTATTTTTCAACCTTGGCAACTTTAAGATATGTAGACTTCAACTCCCAGAATTCCTTAGCCAGTTTATACTAGCTAGGGAATTCTGGGAGTTGAAGTCCAGACATCTTAAAGTTGCTGAATTTGGAGAAACACTGGCCTATGCCAAAGAGCTGGCGGGTGCTGAAAAATTGGTGTTACTACCAATCCCTTGCTATTCGTTTGAAGGGTGTTTCTAAATGTATGCTTGTCAGATGAATTCATTATATTTTAGATAAATGCACAAGATTACGAAGATTATAATAACAATAATAATAATAATAATAATAATAATAATAATAATAATAATAAGTGTCTATGTATTTATATATTTATAATCATGTATTCTAAGGCAGACCTTATGCTACTGCGAGAGTCCCCTCTCTCGCAGGTCTGGCCCTCCTCTTTAACGAGGGCCCGCCTTGATGAGGGATTTATTAATCCGGAGAGGTGGGCGAAGTGCGGCCTTAGGGGTTTTTTAGTTAGAAATTTGTTGTTTATTTTAGGGGGTACCAGGGAGGGGGGAGGGTGTAGACAGGTTGAGACTAGTAAGAAGGGAACGGGCCGAGCCAGCAGACTACGGAAGGAGGCGGATGGATCCGCTAAGAGGGGGGACACACGGGTCGTTTCCACGGAGGGCCTACCCATCGAGAGGTTGGTGGGGAGAGGCAGATCCGATGGGAGACAAATCCCATCCTCCCGGTTGGGGGCACGAGGCCGATGGCTGCAAACGGTCAGGTGCCACAACCCCCGCAGGCTAGGTGGTCAGGGAGTACAGAGCCAGGGCCTGCGGCTGATGTTTTGTAACGCCAGGTCCGTGGTCAACAAAGCCCCCCTCGTCCATGACCTTGTGTCAGAGGGGGAGCCGGACCTGGCAGGAATTGCGGAGACCTGGTTGGGCCACGAGGGTGGACTCCCCTTCGTTGAAATGTGCCCACCAGGTTACCGCGCTTTTCATCAGCCCCGGGCCCTAGGTAGGGGTGGTGGGGTAGCGGTTATTGTTAGGGAAGGTCTTGAGCCGAGAGAGAGCATTGTGCCGCAGACTACCGGTTGTGAGTCCCTCTGCGTGAAGTGGGGCCTAGGGAGGCAGTTGGGCTTGCTGGTTGTATACCTGGCTCCCCGCTATGTAACAGCAGCCCTGCCCGAGCTCCTGGAGGTGATCGCTACGGTGGCAGTTGAGACCCCCAGACTTGTAGTCATGGGGGACTTTAATCTGCCATTGGCGGGCGAATCATCCGCGGTAGCTCGGGAGTTCATGGCTTCCATGACAGCCATGGACCTGACCCAATTAATTCAAGGCCCCACTCACGAGGGTGGACATACACCGGATCTCATCTTTGTCTCAGGCCAATGGAAGAGTGATCTGGGTTTAGGGGACATAGCCATCACGCCCTTGTCATGGTCAGACCACTCACTTCTCCGGCTCGACTTTCCAACCGCTGCCCCTCACCGCGGGGAGGCGGAACCCGAGTCGCCTATCTGGTTCCGCCCTAGGCGCCTGATGGACCCTGATGGGTTCCAGGCGGCGCTTGGGCCACTTCCTGTACCCCTGACCCGCGCCTCGATGGAGGACCTCATGGCCGCATGGAATACTGCGACCACGGGAGCCTTGGATCGGGTCGCGCCTTTGCGGCCTCTCTTGCGGCGGCGAGCCACCCTGGCTCCTTGGTTTACTGAGGAGCTGAGGGTGATGAAACGCCACAAGAGATGCCTAGAGAGAAGATGGAGGTCTACCCGCTCTGAATCTGACCGGACACAGGTAAGAGCCCATTTACGGACTTACATTGTGGCGCTGAGAGTGGCCAAACGTCATCATTGTGCCACTGGACGGCATAGCCTAGTGGACGGCACCTGGAGAAGTCCTTCTCTGTGGGAGCGAATCGGCCACAGGGATGTATGGGGCAGGATGCGATCCCGCAGATAGCTAGGTCCCGTGCCATGGAGTGCTTTGAAGATGATAACCAACACCTTGAAGCATACCCGAAAGACGACAGGCAGCCAATGCAGCTCGCGCAGGAGCGGTGTTACATGGGAAAACCTAGAGGTTCCCATAACTGCCCGCGCGGCTGCATTCTGGACAAGCTGCAGTCTTCGGGTGCACCTCAAGGGGAGCCCCATGTAGAGAGCATTACAGTAGTCCAGTCGGGATGTCACGAGTGCATGAGTGACTGTGCAAAGCCAGCCATCGGTGATAAGTAAGATAAATAAACAAAGATAAGATAAAAGAAGCAGATTTAACAAACACAGCTTTCTTTCAGAAAAGATTTAGGTGTTGTTGAATACAAATTTGCAGTTATAAACACAGAACAAGCTGTACTTGGCTGGTTTGGAGAACCTCCAAATCCCACCCCTGGCTAGGCCCCCACCCCACCCCTCCCCACTCCTCACAGGAGTCTGCACACAGTACATTTTGGATGGAGGTAAGTGCAGGGCCTGTGTGGAGGCTCAAGGAGTGGGGGAAATGGGCCTCCTAGAAGTTACAGAAGGCTGGAAACGGGTCCGTTTCTGGCCTCCGGAAGGCCTCTGGAGCCCGGGGGAGGCAGATTTCACCTTCCCAGAGGCTTGAGGAAAGCCTCCAGAGTCTGGGGAAGGCAAAACACACACACGCACATGTGGTGCAGGATGCTGACTAGGCCACGCCTACCATGGCCACGCCCACCCAGCAACGGGGCAGAGAAACAATTGCTGAAATTTTTGAAGCTGGCCCCTGAAGCTTTCCTAATTAAAATGCGGCAGCCAGGCAATGGAAAAAGTAGGGCAACAAGGCCTGACATGTTTCACTCTATTTATAGAATATCCTAACCCAGGGGTGGGCAAACTTTGCAACTTTAAGTCTGAAGGACTTCAGCTCCCAGCAAAGCTGGCTGGAGAATTCTGGGAGCTGAAGTCCTTCAGACTTAAAGTTGCAAAGTTTGCCCACCCATGACCTAACCCATCTACTCTCAGTGTGCAAGGCATGTGGTCTGTTGCTGAGCTACGGTCACATCATACAAACTACCACCTTTCTTATTTCAGGGAACCAAATCCAGGGGCAATAAGACTCATGATAGATTAAATCAGAATTCTCTGTTGAGATCAGAAGTGGGTTGTTCCCAGTTTGGCCCAGATTGGGCGAACTGGTAGTGGCGATGGCAAGAGTTTGTGCCCACCTGCCTGGACATCACGCAAATATGTGAGTGCGTGCGCACGAGCACGAGTGAACCGGTAGCTCTGGGATTTGTAACCCACCTCTGGTTGACATGCAGTTAAGACATTTTTTCATATAGGACAGCACCACAGACAAATGCTCTGTATTTAACTATAAAACAGATGTGTCAGAGCCACACCTCACAAATGAAAACAAGAACATTACCATGCCAAGGTACCCTTTCTGAGATGATCTCTTCCCCAAACATTGTGCTAAGTGCACTGTTTAATTTCCATTAAGGAAAGAGCATCAATGAACTTTAACATAGTGTTTTGTTTTGTTTTGTTTTAAATGGGATGGCTAAAAAACTTAAGTAGCTACTGCTGTGGTAGTCAGCTTTTTGATCCACGATGTGATCCTACAATATTGTAACAAGACAAATTGAGAGTCGTTTTGTTTGTAGGACTTTCTGCTCCTCCAGCGAGCCTCAAACTGCAAGGCCATCAACAGACAAATTCCTGTTGAAAGGAGCTGTTTTTATTAGCAGTTAGTTATCAGAGATAAACTGGCTGTTTTCTATTCGGGAGTCACAAAGAAACTGATCTTAAGGTTGTCTATATGGAAATGTTTCAGGTGTAAGAAGAACATATTGTGGGGATGTACATACTGCTGATGAACTGTGCAAGTAGTTTTGCACAATTACGTAAATTAGCTTTTAAAGTATTTTTGATATTTGGAATAACTGGAACATTTGACCTGCTTTACAGGAAAATCAGCTGAGTTGGAGAAGGGAATGCTAAAACTGTGCCTATTAGAAAGCCTGAGAAATGCAGCAAATGTACTATACATATTTGCTAGGCAGATTTAGTAGATACCCACACACAACTGAATGGTTGCTTCAGCACAAATTAACAGATTATTTTCTTTAAAAATAATGCATTGACACTCTGTCAGATTTAATGCAACAAGGAAGCTTTATCAGTGGTGGGTTTCCAATTTTTTTTACTACCGGTTTGCTCATGCGTGTGCACGATGCTTCTGCACATGTGCAGAAGTGTCTGGGCAGGTGGGCAGAGCCTCCCGCTGCTGCCACTACCAGTTTGCCCGATCTGGGCCAACGCATCTCTGAGCTCTACCCTTGGGAAGAGAGAGACACAGTGGATAGAAAGAGGATATTGAGCACCACAGCAGGACAGGAAGTTCTTAGGCATTAGTGAGCTTTTGTTATCAGGGATGGAGAGAAAGTGCTTGTACAATTTTATGGCTCCTGCATCACAATATTTATCTAGTTTGTTACTAGGTGCCAGTGGTCTCAGACTCTGAGTACCAAATGTGGGTTGGTTAGTTCCAAGATTGCAACACTAATGCTTTTTCATTGTATTGATATGAGTCTGTAATGCAGACATGTACAATATGCCACATAAGAGCCCATTTATATTTTTTATTAAATTCACCACTGCCAAACATTGCCACCACCAGAAAAAATATGATGCCACCGTCACCCCAAAATGTGTTGTTCACCCGCCCAATCATTTACTGGCAGCTGCATCATTGCTGCTGCAATCGATCGCTTCACGAACTATTTCTTTGCCTCTGCGATTATTTTTAAATTATCAATATGGCCCTTTCCCCTTTGTGAGTTGTGCAAGACTCTGCTAATGGCTCAGAATTGATAAATAGAATAGAATAGAATAGAATAGAATAGAATAGAATAGAATAGAATAGAATAGAATAGAATTCTTTATTGGCCAAGTGTGATTGGACACATAAGGAATTTGTCTTTGGTGCATAAAGTCTCAGTGTAAATAAAAAGATAAGATATATTCGTCAAGAATCATAAGGTACAAAACCTGATGATAGTCATAGGGTACAAATAAGCAATCAGGAAACAATATCAATATAAATCATAAGGATACAAACAACAAAGTTACAGTCCTGCAGACATAAGTGGGAGGAGATGGGTGATAGGAATGATGAGAAGACTAATAGTGATAGTAATGCAGCCTTAGTGAATGGTTTGACAGTGGTGAGGGAATGATTTGGTTAGCAGAGTGATGGCGTTTGGGAAAAACTGTTCTTGTGTCTAGTTGTCTTGGTGTGCAGTGCTCTATAGTGTTGTTTTGAGGGTAAGAGTTGAAACAATTTGTGTCCAGGATGCCAGAGGGCTCTAAATATTTTCACAGCCCTCTTTTTGACTCATGCAGTGTACAGGTCCTCAATGGAAGGCAGGTTGGCAGTAATTGTTTTTCTGCATTTCTTATTATCCTCTGAAGTCTGTTTCTGTCTTGTTGTGTTGCAGAACCAAATGTTCTGCAACCAAATATTACATTATAGCAAAATGTACATTTATTATGGAAAAGTCCCTAATCTTCCTCTAAATTCATCACATATCCTGTATTTGGAATCCAGATTTGAACTAGTTAGGGTTATTCCTTCATTTCATTTTTAGACAAATGCTAACACACATACACACACACACAAAAACCCAGGACATTTGTTTTCACAGTACATTTATTTAGATGTACTAAAGCGTGGACATTTTCTGTGTGGATATAGCAACAAATATGACATCAGGGAAGTTAGATTCCTATACCAACTATGACATGATTTTGGTATAACATCTGTATTATCATTTTGATTTTTCACTACCCTACTTTTTATCAATTTTAAACCACTCTGATTGTAAAATGTGTATTTTTATTTCAAGGGATTGATCTGGGGATGAAAATAAAACCCATTCTCAAATGGAGTTGGTTATTTTTTTGTGCCGTGCATATTCATCAACAGAAGAATTTGTATCTGTTTTTCCTGAAAAATAACTAATTCTTTGGGAATGCTATCAATGGAAAGCTGAAGGGACAAAGAAGAGACCATATTCTGGGGAACAAAAGTGCCCCTTCTGAATCTCACTGCATCAAGACTACATTTCCCAAGGTGCCAATGGGGTGGAAGAACGTGTAGAAACAAAGGGGATTTGCTTAGATTTTTGTTCACTTAGCTCAGGGGTCTGCAAAGTCGGCTCTTTTAAGACTGGTGGACTTCAACTCCCAGAATTCCCCAGCCAGCCTAGCTGGCTGGGGAATTCTGGGAGTTGAAGTCCCCCAGTCTTAAAAGAGCCGACTTTGTAGACCCCTGACTTAGCTGAGTAGTTCCTTTGTGCTGTGACACACTGATTTAGTCGCGGACACTGAAGGAGCAGGAATAACAACAACAACAACAACAACAACAACAACAACAACAAATGACAATCAAATGTATTTGGTGCTTAAGAATGTGAAAGACCAAAGTTTTCCTTGTGAGGGGGGCAACCAAATAGTTCTATATATGTATTGCATATGAGTTTGAGAGTATCTGTGGGAGGGGACCAGATATAACTTCTGCTCCTATTTCTTGCATGACAAAATGTAAGAACCACTTTGTATGAACTGGACCAAACTGGCTACGCAACATTTTTAGATACATATGTGTTAAACACATATGTGTTACACATGCAGCAGGTTTGCTGGCAGCCCCAGCTGAAGTGTGGTCTGCTTATGCATGCCAGCCAGCCTTCCAAAAGATATCACTGCTTTGCTTGTGCTAACCTACTATGAAACATTTCTTTCCACATGCTTTGAACAGCCTTTCTGCTAATTCTGTAAGCTGCTGAGCAATAACACATCAGTGAGTGCCAGCACTGTTAGTGGTGAGAAATGATGAGCGTATCAGTTGACTAACTCTAACATTTGGAGCACTGCATGCTGTCCATCCTTATTTCATGCAATTTCATTTCCTATTGCAAATACAGATGGGCAAGAGAAATCATCTCACATCTGCATTACAATCCTGATAAAAGTCAACCATCTACCAAACCTGTGATTAGGTTGTTTGTTTTTCAGGTAATGTCTACTTAGATCTCAGTAGCAGAAATGCTTGGGAAATGTTTAAGCTAATAGCATTTTAGGTGGGGCATAACTGACAGTAGGAGCTCCAATATTATAACGTCCTTAGGTGAAAGTTCTACCTGAAACCTTCTAGTTTCAGAGAATGTGAATTAGGTTAGCAGGAGTGGTATTATTAATGCTTTTGAGAAGCTTTTGATTATATACTGTAGTACTGTAGTCTACTTCTGTGAGGTACAAAGAAATGGAGACCAGGAGGCATGGTTTCTTGGTTGCTATTTTACAGAACTGTCTTCTCTTGGAATAAGGTTTGCCCGACTCCTTGTGACTATCATCATCACCATCTAGGAAACTAATTCATGGAAGTATCCAGTGTTAGAAAAATAGCCCAGTCTCGAAGTATTCTAATGTTTAAAATAAACCAATTGGTCAAAATTCAATCTGGGCATCATTCTAATATTTTTTTGTTTTATATTTCATAGATACATTTATATCCACCCATCCATCTATTCTTGCAAAGAAAGTGGCATGGATTTCCTCCCATAACTCAGATGAAAATATTGACTTTTTTATTTTGTGATTCTAAGCACAGTGCTAAGGAATTCAATCTTTTCTATTCTATATTTTGTTGTTGAGTTTGTATCATTCTTGTATCCTATTCTTGAGCACTCTGAATGAGCCCCTCGTCCTCCTGATGCCAATCACATGATGTCAGTTTTTTGCTAGGAGCTTTTGGACTTTGAACATTCAAATACCAATGTGTCATTCTGGCTATACATCTTCTGTGCATACATGCACAAATGTTAAGTGGTTAAGTTTACAAATAAGTAGAGTATAATTTTTAGCCAACTGCATCCTGCCAGGCTAAATCTACCATGGTATTAATCAGAGGCATCAGGGACTGCAGGGCTAAAGAAACAGTCAAACTAGTAGCCACATCCATGCTATTGAAACCGTGACTAGGGTGGCAGATATAAAAATAGGAAAAGACTTCAGCTCCATGCTCATGGCTGCCATTTTGTCTTTTTTTACTTGCCTGTGGATGTCCTTGACCTTAATCCATCTCTGGTATCAGTGTCCAAGATTTCAAGCACATCCAGTTCTTGGGGTTGAGTTTCATATGGGGAGAATATATGCACAGAAAGCTCTTTTCTGCAAGATAATCCTAATGTTCTAGCTGTCTTTTCATCACTGTATTATGCTTTTGAATATTTTCTACCATATTAATTTTTCAATGTGACAATGAACAATTAATTTACAAATTAATGTTAAGAAGTAAGAACATTTTAAAGCTATATATAGGACTCGTATTTAGTAACTACTGTATAATATTTCTCTGACATCTCTTATTCCCCACAAGGATTAGCTTTAAAAGCCATAGCATAACTACTGAAAACAGTCAGCCTTACACTGGCATATCCTCTGACCTTTGAAGAGATCAGCCTGACCTTAAAAGATGGAAATTATGTCTGACTGCCATTAAACAGACTTCTGCAGAAAGGATTGTCTGATAAGGGCAAATTGCAAGGAAATATTTGGTTCTGTAAGTACAAAAGCAACATTAAAACATGGAGGGAAGCATTACATAATCAAATAATGTAATTCCGTGGTATTGTAAGAAGACAGGAAGGAGAGATAGAATACTACAGTTTGTAATCAATCAGTATTCATCCAGAGGAGGCGGTGGAAGGGATAGGATTAAGGAAATTCATGTTTAAAGCCCCTTTGTGGTGAGCATGGGAAAAGTGGGGGAAGACATTCACCAGAATTCTGGGAGGAACTATCTTATTCTCAGATTTCAGAGCCGGGTTACTTAGTGGTTTAGACATTAGGCTAGAATGCCGGCAGCCCAGGTTCAAGACCTGAGTGCCACACGACCTAGCTCCAGGGATGGGCTTCAAAAATGTTAGCAAGGGGTTCTCTGCCCGGTTGCTGGGTGGGTGTGGTCATGGTGGGCGTGGCCTAGTCAGCCTCCTGCAGCATGGCGGGGGGTGTTTTTGCCCTCCCTGGGCTCCAGAGGATGTCCTCGAGCCTCTGAGAGGATGAAAATGGCCTCCCCAGGCTCCGTGCACTTACCTGCACTTTCCTGCATCCAAAATGGGCCATGTGGAGACTCCTGGGAGGGGCAGGGTGGGGTGGGAGGGGCAGGGTGGGGTGGGAGAGGCCAGCCAGGAGTGGGATTTTGGGGTTCTCCAAACTACATAGAATCTTAGCTATAGGTTCTCCCAAACCCCTGCCTAGCTCCTGCTCACTTAGCAGTTCAAAAAGAATGCAAACGTGAGTAGATAAAAGAGGTACCACTTCAGTGGCAACATAATAGCACTCCATGGAGCCATGCTGGCTACATGACTGTGCAAGCGTATTTGGAAAATTGCTGGTTCAATTGCCTTGAAACAGAAACTCTCAGATTTCAGATGGTTGTAATCCAAATTATTGATAAATAGTTGATTGATAAATAATTTCCATATTTTAGTATATGCTGGTTGCCAGTGTAATGGCACTCTAAATTGAACAACCAACTTATCAGCACAATTGAGTAGTATGTTACGGTATTGGAGAATAATTTTCAAGGAAACTTGGATAAGAAATTAGCTGACGGGACACACTCTATACAAGTGTTATTGAACAAGTGAGAGGGTTTGGAAAAGATGAAATTATGGACCAATCATTTATCATATCTTTTGGAAATGGCCCAATATAGCAATAGCACTTAGACTTATATAGGGCTTCACAGTGCTTTACAGCCCTCTCTAAGCGGTTTACAGAGTCAGTATCTTGCCCCCAACAATCTGGGTCCTCATTTTATCAACCTCAGAAAGATGGAAGGCTGAGTCAATCTTGAATCAAACTCCTGACAGCGGGCAGTGAATTAGCCTGCCATACTGCCTTCTAACCACTGCACCACCATAAACCATCTAGATTAAATGGAAACATTATCATCGATTTAATTTACACTACTGGAATCTGTAGTCCTCAAATTTTTATTTCTAATGAAAGAAACTATTGTTCTTTTGTCTGTTGATTTAGATGATCTTAGAACATCTTTTGATGGTATTTTTCAATTTGTTTAATTCTGTGGCATCATGTAAAATGCCCGCAGATGCATTCACAGTTACAAACGTATCCATTTCTTTCCAACATTTTCAGATTGCACATCTCACCTAAGCGACTCTTTTTTTTAATGGGAATTGTGCCTTTCATGGGATTTCATTAAATTATGGGATGTCTGGGAAGAGGTAAACTGCTGAAGAGAGGATGATATGGTGAAAGAAAGGACATTCACACATAAGGCTTGACCATTTCATTAATAATATAGAGTTCCATATCTTACCCATGAGTGCTTCATTAAAATATTATTCTCTTTTAGAATATAACAAACAAAAATCAAAATTAATGGTCAAAACGCAGAATAAATTCAGCTTGCCACTGGAAATAACAAATAATGAACAACTGTCAATGCTTCTTTTGTTAAACATCCAGAGCATTGTTTGAGAATTAGGCATTTGAAAGGATGGCAAGAGCTGTAAATGGAGAGAACAAAATCCCCTTTTTGGGTAAATTATTGGTTAGTGTAGCAAACTAGATGTGATGCAATTCATGCAATTACGAGCTGTACATATAGCTTTTTAAAAGTAAGCTGTAGTCATTGAGGAGGAAAATATGTGGATTGGAGAAATGTGGCTGAAAAACATTATTTTTATTAGGAAACTTTTATTTATGTATATCTTGCCTTTACATTCCAGGGCCAACAAACATGTAAAAATTGAAATTGCTAAGATCCAAGATTGAAATCAACATTAAAATAATTAAAGGTAAAGGTCTTCTCTTTCAGTCATGTCTGCCTCTAGGGGGCAGTGTTCATCTCTGTTTTTTAGTTGAGGGAGCCAGCGTTTGAAGATGCTTTTGTAGACATGTGGCCAACATGATTATATATATGGAATGCTGTTATTCTCCCATTAAAGTGGTACCTATTTATCCACTTGCATTTGCATGCTTTCGAACTGCTAGATTGGCAGGAGCTGGGACAAGGACTGGAGCTCACCCTGTCACATGGTATTTGGGCCTCAAACTGTTAATCTTCTGGTTGACAAGCGCAACATCTTAATCATTAGGCCATGTTACCCCTATTAATGTGCCATCAAGTCAGTGCTAACTCTTAGAGGTCCTATGGACAGACCTTTTCCAGGACTTTCTGTCCCCAACAAGGTCTTAAAAGTTTCCCAGTAGTATATTCATTACACCTGTAATCAAGTCCATCCACTTTGCTACTGGTTATTCTTTCCTTTCAGCTTTCCCTTCCAAACAGCCAAGTCTTTACACAATTTGTTCAAAATATGATAATTTGTACCTCAAATGAGAATTCTCAGCTGATATGTTCTGTGATCTGTTTGTTTCTTTTCTTGGCTATTTCCAACACCAAAGTTTAAATCCATTCGTACCTTTCTTATCCATCCTCTTCAAGGTCCTACTTTCACTCTCATAGAGAGTTACAGAGAAAACCAAGATATAAAAGTTATAAGTTTTAACTTACAACAATGTTATAAATAAGTTTGTGGTGGCATTGTCCATTCCTGATATGCAGAAGGCAAGTACAGTAACCTATTCTGACTCAGAAACAAATTTGGGTTAAAAACAGAGGTAGGGAATGAAACTTGTTCTGAACCCAGCAATTGCTTGTATATATTTGACTTATTCAGATATAATATGCTGATGCCTAATGAATTGCTAATTTGTATATTTTTAAAAAGAGCCGTCTATTTTATTTGGATTATAATATTTTGCCCTCCAAGGATTTGACAACAACCCTATGATGTAGGCTAGACTGGATCATCTGTTTTGCTTTTGGAAATCCAATACTATTCATAAATAAACAGAGGTTTGCATTTCTGTTTAATCCTTATATTTGCATTCCCTTTATAAATATGACAATTAAACAGAAACAGTGTATTCTTTATGTTGGCATTTTATTTTGAGCTCATATTCACTCTGTAGTAGCCCTTTACAGCTGTGGTTTGAAAATAAATTCAGCAGATTCCCTGAGCAGCAAAAGGAAGCAAAACAAATGTTACAGAATTACTGACAATATCAGTAATGCTTGTGCAAGGATTGGCTTCATAAAAGACAAAAGTAGCATTAAAACCCTGTTCAGAAAAGAAGGTACTTTGAAACAGGCTCCTAATCCTTTCTTATCAATAGCAATAGCAATTAGTCTTATATACCGCTTCATTGTGCTTTAGAGCCCTCTTTGTGGTTTACAGAGCCAGCATATTGTCCCCAACAATCTGCATCCTCATCTACTGGCCTTGGAAGGATGGAAGGCTGAGTCAACCTTGAGCGAGTTAGGATCAAACTCCAGGCTATGGGCAGAGTCACCCTGAAATACTCCATTCTAACCTCCATGGCTGCTGTCTAACGATTTAGTGTGCTAAATTGTCTTGTTCACTTTCTGTTTTTCAAAACTTAGACCCTATATGATCTTGCATACTTTTTGTGTTATTGTTCTTCAAGAATTCCTTCTTCTGAAATGAGATTACCCAGTTTTCATACCCAACATCATTCTCATACTATTCTGTCTAAGAAGTAAATGCAATCAAAGCCCTCATTTTGACACTTTTTACCTTAAAGTCCACTCTCACCATGGTTTCCTATCCTATTTACAGGAACAGCTTTATTATACCTGAATAATATGCTAATGTCTTGCTTCTGATTATTGTTTTTAATAGTTTAAAGTCATATCTTCCCTATTTTGGCTACTTTTGGTGCCTTTCCATTAGCTGTTGCATTCAAACAACATAAAGTTAGTTATTCCATTAGTAGAATGGTTATTCAGTAGTGCAAGGCACATTCCAAAGAATTGCTCTAGATCAGTGGTAGTCAACCTGGTCCCTACCGCCCACTAGTGGGTATTCCAGCTTTCATGGTGGGCGGTAGGGGTTTTGTCCAACACTGAAGCACTTTCCTTTTTTTAATTTAATTAATTTATTTATTTATTTATTAGATTTTTATACCACCTTTCTCCCTTCCGGGACTCAGGGCGGTGAACAGGCAACAATAAAAACAACAATAGAAAACATCAAATACATTAAAATACGCTAAAAATACCTTAAAAATATATTAAATGGGTGGCCTGTTCTAAAATCCAGATAAAAACTCCTGGTAAAAACAATTAAAAACTACGCCAGGCTGGCCACACGGAATAAGTAGGTTTTCAAGGCCCGACGGAAGAGGCGCAGGTCTGTGATTGTGCGTAGGTCGGGGGGTGGGTCATTCCAGAGGGCAGGAGCTGCCATAGAGAAGGCTCTCCCCCTAGGGGTCGCCAGCCGGCATTGCTTGGCTGACGGTACCCTGAGGAGGCCCTCTCTGTGGGAGCGAACTGGTCGGTGGGAGGTATTTGGTAGCAGGAGGCGGTCCTGCAAGTAACCAGGTCCCTTGCCATGGAGTGCTTTAAAGGTGACTTCCCTACTTGACTTCCCTACTTTATAAATCACCATTACTTTGGAACAGGTGGACGGTTAGAAAATTTTACTACTAACAGAGATACAAAAGTGGGTGATAGGTATAAAAAGGTTGACTACCCCTGCTCTAGACCAAGAAACAGCCTGAAGGGAGAAAACACACATTTTTATTCAATTAATTTTTACCTCAACATTCCTCCCAGGATCTGATGATTAACTGTTTTCTTCTCTTCCCAATTATTTACTTAATATATAGATTTCCTGTCCTTCAATATACATGTATCCAATTTATTTACAAAAGTGAGAGAAACCTGTTACTCCTAGGTCTACCATTAAATATATAGCCCAATGGTTACTAAGAGTATCTTGGACTACAAGAAGGACAAATCAATCAATCTAAAATAAAGGCTGACTATTCCTTTGAAATGACGAACATATGGTGGACTAGGAAAAAAATGATTATGATTGTCAAGATTGAGGGACATAGAAAAAGAATACAACAATGCATAAAAGGGATGGGTGGAGTCCAAGAGATGAAGTAGGGAGAGCTACACGTTGTTACAGGAGATAAAATGTTTGTGCATGGTCACTTTGAATCAAACTGGACTTAATGGCCCCTAGTTAACTAAGTGTCAGAGCTGGAAGCCATCTTTCACTTTTTGGACTTCAGGCCTGTCACATTTTCTACTGTGGGAAAATGGGAGGGAGGATTATAGAAAGTGTGGGTGATATACTGCCATAACAACATTCTTTCTCAGAAAGACAAGGTCATCTGGCCCTGCAGCTGCGATGAGGTGACTGGGAGGCATATCCTGTTTTGGATGGTACCTGATGGGATCATCTGAGTGCTGGGCAGGAACTTGAACTTTATTTTGGATTGGGAAAACCTCAAAACTTTCAGATTTAGGTTTTCCCAGATGTATCGATATGACATCTCTAATAAAATGGAACTTTGAGGAAATTCAAGTCTCGGAGTCTTCTTTTGTTAGGGGCATTACTTGGAACCCTGACATTAATCTTATTTTACCCCCAAGAGTTCAATGCCACATACAGGTAGTCTTTGACTAATGACTATAATGGAGGCTGCCAATTATGAACCTAGAATATGGCAGTCATAAAGCAAACACTGATTTTACTTTTTTTTGTAGTGGTCCTTAAGCAAACGGCAAGATCATAAAGTCAACCTTTTGTTTTCTCTGGCAGATTTTTGCTGAAAAATTTGCAGTCATGTAATTTGCAGTCATGTGACTGCGAGACACTGTAGACAGCCATAAATTCAGGTCAATTGCTGAGCAGCAAAATGTGGTCATATGACCATGTGGAGAGGGCAGCCATTGACAGTTCAGAACTAGGTCATAAGTGGGGGGTTTTTTGGGGGGGGGGTTCTGTTGTAACTTGGAATGGTGACTAAGTGACCAGTCATAAGTCAAGGACTATCTCTATAATGGTCTCTCCGCCTGTATAGCTCTTTGATTAGTTGGGCCCCCAAAAAATAACATTTGGCCAAAATGGGGGGAAATCAATTCAAAACTGTTTTACATGGGGGCAGAAAAATCCTTCCTAACTACAAGAGGTCTCTATTAAAACAGCGTATTATACCTTGTCCATTTTACAGGAGCAGTGAGTAAAAATCTATTTCTTTTTTCCCACATGAGCATAAATCCACTTAAAGCCAATGAATTTACCGAGAAGTAAGCAAGATATAGTACACTGAAAGGTTTAAAGTGACAACTTAAAGAACTGGTAGTTAGACAGTAGCTCTGGTGCTAATTCTCAAACTGTCAACCCTTTTAAAAACTTTTATTTTAAAAAGAAAGATTATTTTTTTCCCCATGTGAACCATTAAATTTCATAATCAAGAGAAAGCTGCCATGGCGGCTACACATCCATCGGTGGTGACTGAGTACCTGCCGCTTCTCACCAGTGGGAATAATTAGAGTGAAATGAAACTGCAAACATCAATAACAAGGGAGGGGGGGAGAAATGTGAGGAATTTCAGTTAGACATCCTGAGATTTGTTCTTGCTTCTTATGTGAAATATAGATTTTAATGCTCTGAAGATTTTAAACCACAGTCTCCATTCTGAAGGTCTAAAGTACAAAGGCTTTCAATCTCAAGAAAGGAGATAAAATCTAGAATATGCAATGGTTTTATTACACCTTCTACTCTTTGGCAAGAAGTTTGGACAGAGGAAGGACAAACCCAGAGAATTACATAGACTAGAACAGCAATGGCTAACCTGTCCCCCAAAAGGCAATGTGCATGCATGCACAGCCTCCCTATGCATGCATGCACTCCCTGCATGCCCCTGTCCCCCCACGTGTGCATGCCCCCACACCCTCCATGCGGCCCCATACATGTATGCACGCACCCCCATGCACCCCAACCCCAGCTCCTGCGCACGCGATGCAGAAACCCAAAGACTAGCTGGCTGGAGGGAGACGGTGCACATGCGCAGCAGAGCTGAACTGGGGCAATGGTTCACGGGCCATCAGAGAGGGCTCTGTGTGCCACTCCTGGCATGCATGCCATAGGTTCATGCATGCCATCACGGGACTAGAAGCTTCATCTCTCTCTTTCTCCCACCTCCCCACCTTCTTCTTCCTCGTTGTGTTTTGCTTTTTTAACTGAAGCCTGTACCCAACTGAGGTCAGTGAGTTTGGAACTCCAGGACAAAAAGGGTTAGGCTTTTGAAGGATAGAAGAATGAGACTATCTTTTCATGCAACAGTATCTGGAAAACGGATAGCACGATCCACTCCAATTTGAAACTGATGCATGGCTGAAAGAAAGGATTGTTAGATCCATTCTCTGTGCTCATGTACTATAGGAATTCAAATTAAAGCATCTCTCAGACAACTTTCTCCAACCTCTGTCTGAACATAGCTAGGAAAGGAAACCCATCAGTCCTCTAGGTAACTGGAGTTGAATTGAATTCTTTTGTATTATTAGAAAGGTTTCCGTAGGGTGTCAATTGGAATCTGCCACCCAGCAATTTAAAACTATTATTACCATCCTATACTTTGTGATAATACAAAATGAGTTAATGACTTTTTCATAACCCTCCTTCAGTAGTTCAACTGTGCTATCCTATCCAGTGTTTTCTTCTTGATGAGTTTTTGGTGTTCGCTAAGCTTCATTGTTTGTTTGCAGATGTTTCATTACCTCACTAGATAACATCATGTTACCTCATTGGTTAATGAAAACACCTGCAAATAAATAACCAAACTCAAAGAGCACTAAGGACTCCACAATTCAAGCTACATATCATCTCTTCTATTACTTCTGCTCTCATGCTAAACTTATCCACTTCTCCCAGTCTTTTCTCTTAGGACGTCCTTTCCACTCCCCTAATCATCCTTGTTGTCTTTTTCTTATTAATGAAAAGCACATTCGGCATTTATTCACTGTTTATTATTTTTATATAAAAAAATAAAAGAAGCTCGGGAGTCAAACTTGACTCTTAGTGAATACATGAGCCTAACCATGCAGGGGTTATTTCTGAAATAATCTTACAGTATGTAATGCATTTCAGACTTCCTTATCCACCTTATATATCTGGTGTTCCTAATGATCCTCCATCAGGGGTACCCAAACCTGGCAATTTTAAGACTTATGGACTTCAACTCCCAGAATTCTCCAGCCAGCTATGCTGTGCTAGCTGGAGAATTCTGGATGTCCACAAGTCTTAAAGTTGCCCAGTTTGAAGACCTCTGCTCCATTCAGATATAACTAAATATGAGCTTCTGAGATCAAAGAAAATTCACCATCTAAAACTACGATAGTGAATTGGGAGATCTTTATTGTGGAATTAAGAGCAGTGGTTAGAACTAGGTATTCCAGGCTAATTCTGCTGACAGCCAGTAGTTTGATCCTGACCAGCTCAAGGTTGACTCCCTTAATTGGGGCTTAATAGGGTGTTGTGACACAAATAGATAGATAGATAGATAGATAGATAGATAGATAGATAGATAGATAGATAGATAGATAGATAGATAGATAGATAGATATTTTATATTTTATATTTTATCAAATTTATACCCCGCCCCTCTCCTTGTTAGGACCCAGGGCGGCGCACAGGCATTATATAAAACCATAAAATACAATATACATCAATTAAAAATATATTAAATTAATTAAACCCATGTTAAAACCCATTATTAAAACCTTACCAAATTATAATTTATATTTAAAAAGTCAGAAGCGGGGGGCTATCCTAGGCCGGTTTGTTGGAATAAGTACGTCTTAAGACGTTGGCGGAAGAGGCGGAGGTCCGAGGTAGTGCGAAGGTCGGGGGGTAGGTCGTTCCAGAGGGCCGGGCCCGCCACAGAGAAGGCTCTTCCCCTGGGTGTCGCCAGCCGGCATAGCCCAGCCGACGGCACCCGGAGAAGGCCCGCTCTGTGGGAGCGGACCGGACGAAGGGATGTATGGGGCAGGAGGCGGTCTCGTATATAGCTAGGCCCCGAGCCATGGAGCGATTTAAAGATGGTAGTCAACACCTTGAAGCGCACTCGAAAGGCCACAGGCAGCCAGTGCAGCTCGCGCAGGAGAGGTGTTATGTGGGCTTGCCTTGAGGCACCCATAACCACCCACGCGGCCGCATTCTGCACTAACTGTAGCTCTCGAGTGCACATCAAGGGGAGCCCCATGTAGAGAGCGTTACAGTAATCCAGCCGAGATGTCACGAGCGCTTGAGTGACTGTGCAAAGGGCCCCCCGGTCTAGTAAGGGGCACAACTGGCGTATCAGGTGAACCTGATAGAACGCCCCCCTGGCCACGGCCGCCACATGGTCCTCTATGGACAGCCGGGAATCCAGGAGGACGCCCAAGTTGCGTGCCCTCTCCACGGGGGCAAGTTGTTCGCCCCCAATGGCCAGTGTTGGACTTATCTGGCTAAACCGGGGTGCCGGAAACCACAGCCACTCGGTCTTGGACGGGTTGAGTTTGAGTTTGTTACTACCCATCCAGATCCGTACGGCCTCCAGACACTGGGACAGCACCTCGACGGCATCGTTGGGGTGGTTTGGGGTGGATATGTACAGCTGGGTGTCATCAGCGTACAGATGGTATTCCACCCCAAAACCACAGATGATCTCGCCCAGCGGCTTCATGTAGGTGTTGAACAGAAGTGGCGAGAGGACCGACCCCTGAGGAACCCCACATGTGAGGGGCCTTGGGGCCGACCTCTGCCCTCCTGCCAACACCCATTGCGACCGACCAGAGAGGTAGGACGAGAACCACCGTAAAATGGTGCCTCTCAGCCCCAACCCCCCCAATCGGTGCAATAAGATACCATGGTCGATGGTCTCAAAAGCCACTGAGAGGTCTAACAGGACCAGGATAGAGGAGCAACCTCTATCCCGAGCCCTCCAGAGATCACCCACCAACGCGACCAATGCCGTCTCGGTACTGTGACCGGGCCGGAAGCCGGACTGGCGCGGGTCTAGATAATCAACTTCCTCCAGGTGTCGAGAAAACTGTTGAGCCACCACACTCTCAACAACCTTCACTAAAAAGTGAAGGTTGGAGACGGGACAGGATAGATAGATAGATAGGTAGATAGGTAGGTAGATAGATAGATAGATAGATAGATAGATAGATAGATAGATAGATAGATAGATAGATAGATAGATAGATAGATAGATAGATAGATAGATAATTGTTTTCACAACTTCCTGTTAGGGGCCCATTAAGGGAGGAGACATACTGTTTCCTTCTCTGCCTTTCGGCTCATCACCAGAGACCATCTAGACAGAGAACAGAGAACCATGAGTTCCGTTGTGTAAATTTTTTTAGATATGTGTGTTAGTTTTTATGAGCTGATCAATAAATTTAAATTTGGGAGACCCAGTAAAAGGGTTCGAATCCCAGTAAAGGGTATGGCCAACTGATGAGAGCTCAAAAATGTAACACACATATAAAAAATTACACAACGGAATTCTTGGCTTTCTGTCTAGATGTTCTCTGGTGATGAGCCAAAAGGCAGAAAAGGAAAAGCAGTGTGCTTCCTCCCTTAATTGGGGCCTTAACAGGATGTTGTGGAAACAATTATATATATATAAACTAACACATACACACACACACACACACACACACACATACATACACACACTTGTGTCACAACACCCTGTTAAGTCCCACAGGGTGTTGTGACACAAGCATATACTTATCTTCCTGTCTCAGCTGATCAGGATAGAACCAGTTGGTCTAATGGCAATTACAACTGCCTCACATGTAATACTTCCCTGGTTCGAATCCCAGTAAGGGTATGGCTAGCTGATGAGAGCTAAATAGCTCGAAATAGATCTATCCTAGTCTCCCTGATTGATTGATTGATTGATCAGCTCAAAAACCTTGTATATGTATATGTATATGTATATCTATCTATCTATCTATCTATCTATCTATCTATCTATCTATCTATCTATCTATCTATCTATCTGCTTATTTACTGTACATTCAGAGCAAAAGTGGGTTGCTACCAGTTTACACTGGTTTGGGCAAACTGGTAGTGGAAATTGGGACTGGGTTGCCGAATCGGTAGGGATGGCAGGCTGGCCACGCCCCCAAAATGGTTCCCCAGCCACAGCTGCCATTGCCAACTTGGTTTTTAACCATTTTTTTCATGTTCTGTGGATGCACAGAACAATTTACACTCAACTGCACATGCGTATGCGAAGCAACACCAGCAGCAACCCACCCGATTCAGAGGAATTGAGGAGAATATCCTAACCATTGAGAACCATTGGGAATTTAATAAATGATGGTGTTTAAATTCAAGGTGGGATTAGCAACTTTAAAAGGGTTAAATGCCTGACTAGGTGGCTCAGTGGCTAAAACACTGAGCTTGTTGATCAGAAAGGTTGGCCGTTCGGTGGTTTGAATCCCTAGTGCAGGTTTTCTGCGTGAGCAGGTGGTTGGACTAGATGACCTCTAAGGTTCCTTCCAACTCTGTTACTGTTACTAGTGAATTCTAGATTGCTGTTCCCTTTCTTTGAAACATTTCTCCTGAAAATTTGAGCTGCCCCAATATTATGGAAATTTATGGAAAGCAACCCAAATCTGCTTATTATAACAGATTTCTGAGGGGGTGATAAATTGAGAGACTATCTTTCTTTGTATATGAATTTGTTGTATATTCCTGAACCTGAAATTCATGGGTGGTATGTTTGTTATTTATCTGGTTTTATTTCTTAGCTGTTTAAATCTCGTTTATGCATGGTTGACTTGTAAGAACTAGAGGACTTCTGGGAAGAAATTGTAATCTGAAGATAGCTCTATGAAAAATGGGACCAGGTTTTTGATAATTTCTCTCCAGACAAGTAGGAAACTTCAGAACATCCACAAGTACTCTAGGCAGTTGCTCCTTATAAGGAGATTGCAAGATGGCAATCTCTGGCAGTTTTAGAGCCATTTAAAAGACAAGGGAATAGCCAATTTGCTCAAACTGTGGTTAACATCTTTGAAAAGAAAATGGGCATCCTTATTTCCTTTTCTAATCACTTTTGGAAATTGTTTGCTAATTGCTTTTCAGCTATTAGGAAACAACATGGTTTACAACACCAGATGAGTTTCCTTCACTCCTTAGTGAAAGAGGTTTTAACTCCAAATCTAAGGACTTAAAAATATTTTTGAATAAATAGCAAAAGGATGATAAAAACTTTGATTTTAGAAAATTATTGGTGGACTAAGGGTCCAGATAAATTTGAAATAAGATTTTGGAATTATTTATAAGAACCCTTCCTGTGGAAAAATGCTTTTGTTTTTAATTCTTTTTCTTTCTTTTTAATAGTAAGCCAAGACCTGACTCTATTATGACTTTTTATACATAAATTATAATTTGGTAGGGTTTTTAAATATGGGTTTTAGCACGGGTTTAAATAATTTAATATATTTTAATGATGTATATTGTATTTATTGTGGTTTTAAATAATGCCTGTGCGCCGTCCTGGGTCCTAACAAGGAGAAGGGCGGGGTATAAATTCGAATAAATAAAAATAAAATAAATTATCAAGTCTGGGACTCCTGGTGAGCTGGAACCAGGGGTGGGTTTCAAAATTTTTGGAACAGGTTCTGTGGGTGTGGCCTGCTTTGTGGGAGTGGCTTGCCGGCCATGTGACCGGGTAGGAGTGGCTTGCCAGCCATGTGACCGGGTGGGAGTGGCCAATTTGGAAAATGTGAAATTCACTTAACAATGGTCTTGGTTAGCAACCAAACTTTTGGGCTTAATTGTGGTCATAAGTTCTCTCTCTCTCTCTCTCTCTCTCTCTCTCTCTCTCTCTCTCTCTCTCTCTCTCTCTTTCTTTTTCTTTCTTTCCTTCTGTCTTTCTTTCTCTCTTTCTCTCTCTCTCTTTCTTTCTCTTTCTCTCTTTCTGTCTCTTTTCTTTCTCTCTTTCTCTCTCTCTTTTTTCTCTTTCTTTCCTTTCTGTCTCTCTTTCTTTTTCTCTCTTTCTCTCTGTCTGTCTATCTTTCTCTCCCTCCCTCCCACTCTCTGTCTCTCTGTGTGTGTCTGTCACTCTCTGGTTCCCCCCTCCCTCCCTGTCTCTCTGTGTGTCTGTGCCTCTCTCTCTCTGTCTGTCTCCCCCCACCCACCCAAGCCTCCTCAGCCTCTCTCACCCATCCACCGGACGAAGGAACCTGGTGTCCGATGGGTGAGCAAGCGAGCGAGCAAAGGCTTTTGAAGCAAAGGCTTCAAAGGCTGCCGGCTAGGAACAGCGCGCTACGCTGCGCGAACCCCCCCCCCAGTCGCGGCAAAACTTTCCCTGTTAGCGCGACTGGCAGGGGGTGGGGCGGGGGTTCGCGCAGCGTAGCGCGCTGTTCCTAGCCGGCAGCCTTTGAAGCCTTTGCTTCAAAAGCCTTTGCTCGCTCGCTTGCTCACCCATCGGACACCAGGTTCCTTCGTCCGGTGGATGGGTGAGAGAGAGAGCGAGAGTAGCCGGTCAGGCTACTTCCAGGAGCTGAGAAGGTTTGGGGGGGAGGGGAGACAGACACACAGAGAGACAGGGAGGGAGGGGGGAACCCGCTGGCTGTATTTACTCTCTCTCTCACCCATCCACCGGACGAAGGAACCTGGCGTCCGATGGGTGAGCGAGCAAGCGAGCGAGCGAGCAACCGCGGCCAGCGGGCCAGAGGATTTTTGGGGCGCGCAGCAACTTTCCTTACCCGCGGCGGGAAACACGCAAAGAGAATCCACTCCCAGCTGTCTTCTTTTTCCTTCTGCGAAGGGTACTGGCCGCTGGCAAAGCGGGAGGCTCGGGAAGGCGGCACACACACACACACAACCTACTTCAGGCGGCGGGAAACACGCAAGGAGAATCCACTCGCGGCTAGGCGTAGGGGGGAAGAGGTGGCTGAGCAAAGGGAAGGGGGGGGGGAAAGGCGCTCCCGCCGCCTTCCCGAGCCTCCCGCTTTGCCAGCGGCCAGTACCCTTCGCAGAAGGAAAAAGAAGACAGCTGGGAGTGGATTCTCCTTGCGTGTTTCCCGCCGCCTGAAGTAGGTTGTGTGTGTGTGCTTTCTTTTTTTTTGGCCGGCGGCTCCTGGCCCGAGCGCTGCTCTTCGGAGTTGTCACGGCAGCAGCGGCAGCAGGTTGTGGGGCGATGAGGTGAGCGGCCCACCCCCACCACCCACCCCCATGGAGAAGGGGAAAGGAGGACCACTTCGGAGAGCCGGCCTGGCTGTCTTCTTTTTCTCTCAGCGAAGCATGGGCGAGGAGGAGGCGGCGCTTCGCTGAGGGAAAAAGAAGACAGCGCAGTCGCCTTGCTTGCTTTCCTGCCTGCCCGCCCCAGCTGGGAGCAGCAGTTAGCAGCGGCGACTTACTTCCGGGTCCACGATCCAAAGGGATCGCTCGGGATCCGGAAATTTTACGAAAGGGTTCGCCCGATCCCAGGCGAACCCCCAGAAACCCACCCCTGGCTGGAACCATGCTTAGATGGCTTCATTGGTCAGCTAGCTATTTTTATTCTCTCTTTGCCTAAGGTTTACATCTCTGTTTTATAATATTTACTATTAATGTGATTTTTATATTTTTTTGTACCTGTGATTTTTTAAAATATGTGGTTTTGTTTGTCGTGTGCCACTCAGAGTCACCTTGGATGAGATGGGCAGCTATATAAATGTGATTACTAAATAAATAAATAAGAAGTTAGGAATTACTGTATCAGTTGATATAATTAAATACTCTGTAGTCCTGTAGTTTTCCTGAGAATACACTGTATGTAGTCATATCCTTACAAGAAATATAGTGCTTCTGTTAAAGTACTATTACCAGAAGTGCTATATTTCTAGTTAATTATAAATGTGATAAAATTGCTATTTCTAGCATCTTTTTAAAAAAGAGCAATGAAGGAATACTGGTATGGCAATATTTTTCTTAATAAAGCAAATTAATATCAGAGGGTCTTAATTGAGCTAGACCATTGTTTACCATTAAGCTCCCTCTTTTAGACTAATGATGAGAAGCTACGGGAATCTACGGCAATTTCTTAATTTATTATAAATTAGCTAGTATATATTGTATATATGCACAATATGAATGGAACAAAGAATTCTATGGAGGTTGGCTTTTTCTATTTGGTTATTCCAGAGACTGTTCACTGCCTGATATTTTAATTTATTTATTTATTTATTTAACACCTGGAATAATTGCTGCAATCTTACGTCTGCTTCTTTGAGACAAAGTTAATAGCACATAGTGGAACATATTTTTGAATGAACTTACCCAGGACAGCAGCACTAAGAGAAGTGATAATAAAATGCTATTATATTTAACTAAACTCCAAAGTCTAAATAATTTAAAATTGCTGGAAGAACAGCACTGACCTCCAGAATCAAGAACTGTCCATGTTTGCAATCCTCCAAAGGAGAATAAAATAATGAGAGAATAAATGCAAAAGTAACACAATTGTCCAAGTTATATAACTTTGGCAGAATAACAACAATGCTGGTCCAGTGATATTTAAAGGAGGAAGAAAAGGGTCAGAAGATTTAAAGAAGGGTCAAAGAAAAAATTGAGAAAAGTAGGCTAAGTAGATAATTCAGTTGATCTGTCTTCTGAAGTCTTCTTCAGTCTGATCATTCACCTCCAGCACTGCTGCTTGTTGAGGTATGCATAAAATTGCTCAAAATGCACAGGTATAGTATATGTGGTACCTTGCTCAATAGTAGCAACTGTGAGAGGGATCTTGGAGTCCTAGTGGACAACCATTTAAATATGAGCCAGCAGTGTGCAGCAGTTGCCAAAAAAGCCAACACAGTTCTAGGCTGCATAAGCAGAGGGATAGAATCAAGATCATGTGAAATGTTAATACCACTTTATAATGCCTTGGTAAGGCCACACTTGAAATACGGCATCCAGTTTCGGTCGCCATGATATAAAAAAGATGCTGAGACTCTAGAAAGAGTGCAGCTGGAAGTTTTTAAGACGAGATTTGGATAACCATTTGTCTGAAGTGGCGTAGGGTATCCTGCCTAAGCAGGGGGTTGGACTAGATGACCTCCAAGGTCCCTTCCAACTCTGTTATTCTAAACTTCTAACGGTGATTTAAGAGCTGTGCTGGGTTTCAGGCATGGGTATTTTCAGGTACAGTTGTGGATATCATCTTGACTTTTTAATCTGGTTTCTGGGCTGTCCTCCCCTCTATACTGCAGTGGGGAATCAATTTTTGTGTCACCTTTTATGAAGTCTCTAAATCAAGATCTATTTGTGAAAAGCAAATGTGATTATAGAACACTGAGAGACCTCAGTAGTTAGTATAGAAAACATTTAATAAGCATACTAATAATATAATAAACTAATAAATAATAGATGGAAATTAAAGTGGCCTTTCGTGTTTTACAAAACTCTCCCAGAGTATGTTCTGTCACCACTGGGGGGTGGCAGTGGGGGCTTTGAATAATGTCATCTTGGTGTATCACCTAATTAAAGCATTGTTCTAAAGCTAGAGCCTTCTTTTCTCTGCAGTCATTCATAAAAATGACTCCAAGTGGGAAACACTGCCCTTCAATATTCATTCATCCATCCATCCATCCATCTACTTTTATCTTGGCTTCTTGAAAGCAGACACATTTTGCCTTTTTTGTCATAAAAATTTAAGATTAATGAAGAAAATTATGAAGATTTTCTGCTCAGAAAAGTACTTGGTACTATTAAAAAAAATAAGAACTGCCTTTCCCCCCTAAGCAATGGCTTCTTTTCAGTGCTAATTTAAACCTTCAAGCATTTACTTTCTGATATTCAAAATTGGAATGGACCAAAACATTTTATTTCTCGGGATTGTAATAATCATTTTTTCTGTGAGAGGAGTTACAGCGCCATCACCTGGACACATGGGAAATTATCGTCAGGAGACGCTTATCTTTGTCTCCAGTTCTTCTGTTAGGACGGGTCTGTCTTTCAAAGGTGAAGAATATAGTCAGTGTCTGAGCTAGGCAAGGACCAAGCCCAGCAACACCTTGCAGATTAAGAAAAGAGTGAAGGAAGTAGGACATTTACTTGAAAGAAAGAGGGATGACTCAGGCATTTAGTCCAGTTGATAGTATTATATGTAAAAGAGATGTCTTTGAGACTGGCTTTTTACAAAGTAACATTGCATTTCCTACCTTTGTCTCTGCCTGTCTGCTGTTGTTTGATTACTTGAAGGTTAGATCAGAAAAAAGAGCAAGCATTTCATGAATGGTTCTTTACTGTTTTTTGATAAATAAGAACATTTTGAAAGCTTACCAGAATGACCTCCTGCAGAATAGAATTCTTTTTTGGCCAAGTGTGATTGGATACACAAAAAAATTGTTTCTTGTGCTGATGCTCTTGTTGTACATACAAACAACAAAGTAATGCAATCATAATGATGTTACCAATAAGAGAAAGTGGGAGGAAACTATGAGATGGATAATACAGGCATACGACATGGGTAAACATTGATAGACATTAGACAGTACTGTGATGGCACTTTTGAATTTATTTTTCATATCTTCTTCACCAGGACTGGATTGTTTTTGACTTTTTAAAATATCTTCTATCCTTCACTAAAGTTATCTCTAAATACGAGAGGATTGTGTTGCTAGTCCAGAATGCCATTCTGAGAGAAATCTGCATCTCTCTCTCTGCCTGCCTGCCTGCCTGCCTGCCTGCCTGTCTGTCTATTTTCTACCTACCTACTTGTTGGGTGACTCTGTTACTGGAAATTGGACATAGTTGCCCTTTGGATTGATTTTTATTTGATTGTGTCTAGGGGAAAGGATTACATTTCTTTCAATTCCATAGAAAAATCTGTACCTGCACAATCTTTGCAGTATAGTATAAGCACATCATCGCATCCAAATATCTTTTCTAAGGTCTTCATTGCTTCTCTATCAAATTCTAAAGTGTTGGTTCTTTACTGTTGATAGTTGATCTTTATAGGCAGAAACTATCCATTACTGCAATAATTAATTCTAAAGATTTCTATTAAGTATTAATTATAATATTTAATTCTAAACGTTTCTATACTTGCTGTCATTAATTTGGGTTTTTTAAAAATATTTTATCTCATTTTATACTTTTCCACATAACTTTAATTACTTGAGCTTCAGATCATTTCCAGCTATTAGAGAAGTATCATCAGCACACTGCAGGTTGCTGATGTTTCTTTCTCCAGTTTACATTCATCTTCTTTTAATCCAACTTTCCTAGCTCTATATCCAGTTTTTAGATTTGTGGGAGGTTCTTTTTGTTTCTGTCAATCAAGCTATCCCTAGACTCAGTGAAGCCCTGTCAAGTACCTGGCACAGTGAGGGGTTTTCTTTTCCTTGTTTACTAAAAAGAAAGACATGTTATGCACAATGTGTATTACACAGAACTACAAAGGAGCAATAAAAATTACAAATTACAAACAATAATTAGATTTGTGTAGAAAGTAAGAAAGATGACTCTAATAGAAATATGTACTGTTGTCAAGGCAACAAGGACTGAAACATTTTTAAAGTTCAGAACATCAAGATAACGTTCACAAGTGACTCAGCCAGACTCCTCTGGACTATAAGAAGGAAAATGTACAGCACAATTAGACTGCAAGTTTCTGTTGTTATAGCTAACCTCATAAAAGTTGATTTAGCCTTCTTCAATTGATTTGTCTGGCCTACCTAATGGGGTAACAGTTTGTATCTCTATCTATCCCAATGTCCTATATTTTTATATTATCTATGATATAATCCTAACTATCGTCTTAATCTATTATATTATTTAGCCCTATGTTATGCCACTTTATACTCAGCTACTAATAACCTATTCGTGCTCTACTTCCTTTCTACATTTGGTCTTCCCCCACCCCAACCTTCTCCTGGAATCTGCTTCATCATCTGTTAGTGGTCTTGCCTTGTTGGATTTTATTAAACTATAATCCCAACAGAGATCGGTAGATGGAGCTCCTGAGTCTTTTTTATAATCCTCAGCCGTCTTCTGGTTCCTCACACAGGAATGGCCTTGAATCTTCCCGCTTATTTCCTTTTGTTTTTGGAAAAGATTTACCTTTGAGAGGAAAGCATGGTGGGAGAAACAAAGCAAAAACACAACACACACTTCCCCAGGCTTCCTGCAGAAAGTCCCTAGGAGATGTCACTTAGCAGAGATTTCAATTTGTGCAGCTTCCTTTAATCTCATTCTGATTAAAAGTAAGTTACCCTCGCACATATGTGCTAATCATTCCCAACTCTAGGGGGAGGTGCTCATCTCCATTTCAAAGCTGAAGAACCAGCGCTGTCTGAAGATGTCTCTGTGGTCATGTGGCCAGCATGACTAAACATCAAAGGCTCACAAAACGCTGTTACCTTCCCATCAAAGGTGGTCCCTATTTTTCTACTTGCATTTTTTACATGCTTTCAAAATGCTAGGTTGGCATAAGTTGGGACAACTAATGGGAGTTCACTCCATTATGCGGCACTAGGGATTCGAACCACCAAACTGCTGACCTTTCTAATCAACAAACTCAGCATCTTAGGCACTGATGATGATGATGATTATTATTCACACAGTATTTTCCTCTGGAGGTCAGCTTTATTTTTGGTAGGTTGTTTTCTTTTGATTCCTGAATCTCAACTCAAAATACTATACACACACACATCATCTTCTCCAACTTCTCTCACAACTAGTCTGTGAAAAAGAAGCTGGGAAAAGACTCAAAGGAAACTGAGGGAAGTAGCATGTGAGTTTGCCAATGCTCAGACGCCTTTCTGCAAGAATGAATGAATGAATGAATGAATGAATGAATGAATGAATGAATGAATGAATGAATGAATGAAACAAAGCCGTCTTGTTCATTTGCCAATCTGGAGCCAGTCTATTTTGTCATGTTTAGTCCAGGCTGATCTGCCTACAGGTTTTGCATGAGTACAATGAGTTGTTCTGAGATGCTCATTTTTCTAAGCATATTCCACAATTCAACTTTACCAAATGCCTTTCTATGGTTAAATTCTTTGGCCTTCTCAATTATCCATTGACTATGAGAAACGTTTCGTGTTATTCAGCCATTTCTAAAACCAGTTTCTATATCTAGTATTTTTTCCCCATGCAAGGTTCTAATTCAGTCTGTGATAGTCCTAAGCATTATTTCCCCAGCAGGTGAAATGAAGGTTATTGTACAAGTTTCCACGCTCTGCTAAGTCTCTTTTCTTTGGCTTTAATACATAGGCTCTTCAATCTGATGGCCACCATGTCGTTTTGTTTCCCCCTTACCATTAACTAAAGCATGGAACTAATGGAATTAACATTACTTTGAATTGCTCACCTTGGAATCAAATTGATTATCATTTCTGAGTGATATTTAACAAAGATTTTGACATCCCTTTGTTAATAAGGACAGCAATCCCATTTTTGCCATTGTCTTGTTCTCAGATCTGATGTTTCTTTGATATTAGGTGATTCGCCCTAGTCCATGATTCCCATGATTTTCTCAATGTTTAATTTTTGTTGTTGTTGTTCACACAGCATCACATCTTGATTCCAATACTCCATGTATCATGGTGCACTTTGCAGTAACTTTCCTTCTGATTCGGGGCTCATCAGTAGCTGAACATCCTCTTGGCTTTAATTCAGCCATCTAATAAGCACCAGTGCTACTAAGATTTGCACTTGACTCTTTTCTAGCAGCTCATTCTGACCTGGGGGATGGACGGACTCATCTTCCAATAACATGTTCTTCCAGCTTTCTTGGAAGAATAAGGAAGTGAAGCACTATTTTTTTTCCTCCAGTGGGCTTTATTTAGTCTAATCCTTTTTCTCTGTCCTGCCTGTCATGGGTGACCCTTCTGGAACTGTACATTCTCAGCATGATAGCTTATAATAAAGAATTCCTTTATCACCTCAAGATAATGAGACGTGGTGGCACAGGGGTTAGAATGCAGTATTGCAGGCTAATTCTGCTGACTGCTAATTGCCAGCAGTTCAATCCTCACTGGCTCAAGGTTGACTCAGCCTTCCATCCTTCTGAGATCAATAAAATGAGAACCCAGATTGTTGGGGGCATTATATGACTCTGTAAACCACTTAGGAGGGCTGTAAAGCACTGTGGAGTGGTATACAAGTCTAAATGCTATTGCTAATGGTTTGGATTACACAATATCAGAAGGATAAATCCATACAGTGTGTTCCAGTGGACTGTTTTAAGTATTTTTGTGCATATTTAAGTGAGTTCTTCCTAATTTGTTAGGAGATGCATGGAAGAAGTCTCTTTTGAGAATATGGTAAAAGTTTTTTGAGTTCTTATGCTTATGATTCTTTTCCAAGCTCCTTCTGGGTTTTTTTTTCTCTCAAAAAGAATCACACTGTATATGGTTTTTACATGAATAAAAACTTCTCATTTTTAATAATTAATCAGTATTAGTTGGTTGTTATTTCTGCTGGTGGTGGTATTATTTGCTACATTAATGCATATACCACCTAATGAAGATGTGGGGGGGGGGGAGGTTTACAATAATAAAAATATAATAAAATACCAAGCATAAAACCATCAGATAATATCATCCTTTTCTAAAATATACACTAAAAACACTTCTCTCCAAACCCATCCCTCCTGTAAACCCATAAATCAAAATGAAAACACAGAACAGCAACCCAACATTAATTATTAATATTCAAAACCCCATATCTAACGACATTGTTTCAATAGCTTTGTGGAGGTTGGTAGCCTGATGTGCAGGACAACAGAAAAAGGTACTCAAAAAAACCATATTCAATAAAAGAGACAAACACTTCAGTCAAGCAAATTAATTTTCCCTTGAATTGCATATTACCTATTATTATTAAGAACTATTTTTATAGGGTGTGCAAGTGATAGTGGAGTTAATACAACTACAAGGAGCTACAGATTTGTGTTTGAAGCAAAAGTTAAATTAGCAGAGATACTGGGAATAGGGAACAAAGATACCCCATACTGCCATCTAGTGTAACCACTGATATGTACATGTATTAAATCAAACATTAAAGCTAATGTCATGTATATAAAAGCCTTTTGCAACGAAGTCCAGTTCCTATTTGTTAAACTGCTCCATTCCTATTTAAAAAATCCACAGATGACTACAGTGAAAAAATGAAAGCAATGCCAGCAACTGGTATTAGTAACTGAATAGTGATATAATAAAGCTGGAGATTCACTAAAGTATAATAGCTATTGATAAGTGGTTTATTTTGGGGAAACAGATAATCCCAAATAATTTTATCTATTTGTAATTGCTAGGTAGGATTTCACAGATAATATACTTATGAAGTTTGTAGCCAACTCTTTAAACAGAAGTCCGTGGCAATGACTTATAAATTAGCTAAAACAAGAAAATCTCTGCCCACTCCCAGCTTGTAATACTCATAAAAAAGCAACAATTACTGACAATAAGAACCAATCTAGTTCTTTATGCTAGGAGATACTATATTGCTGAATTGGCCAAAATGTGGCCTGATGCCATTAGCAGTGTGTAAACACAAACTGCTCTCTTGTTATTCAACTTGGAGCAGGAAAAACAATTGCTGAGTTATTACCAACAAATGATATGTGAATAACCCAACAGACTTCCTTCCGGTTGGCCGGAGGCGACGGTCGAGTCTTGGGGCTCGTCCGCCGCTTGGTTGCCTCTACGGCCCCCCAAGGGGCAGGGAGTTATTTGAAAGGACTCCTGCTGTACGGGCGGCTTGCGGGGAATCTCCCCCCCCCACAGCGGTCGGGGGGGTGGCCCCCACTTCGACCTAGGCGTAGGGGAACAAGTCGCGGGGGGGCATCGTCCCCTTTGTCGATGGAGGACCGGAATATCTAGCCGCTTTCACGAAGAGCTGAAACGCCGGAGTTGGAGGCAACACCGAGGCTCTGGCTGCAAAGTGGACTGTGAGTGATCTTATTTCAATGCTTGCAACTTTCAGCTTGAAAGAGGATGGAGGGGGGAGTTTGTAATATCCCCCCTCGGAATGGAAAAAAAGCGGCATTTAAAAATGCTCCCCGGGCTTGGGGAAGCGGAGAAATCAACATCCGATTTTCTTAAACTGTAAGTGAAAGTCTTTCCTGTATTACCTTTGGATACTTAGTATCGAAGTCTGGCAACAATGAGATAATTTATTGCTTGTTAACTCCCGGCGGCTTCCAGATGGGCGGGGGAAGATGGCGTTCCTTTGTTCTCAGGAGACATACTTTTCTTGGAAAACTGCTGACATTCCCTTGTGTTCGGGACTGCCTTTCTCTTTTCACTAACGATTGTATGTAATGGATTAATTGGACCTTTCCCTGAAGTGCCTTCTTTTTTTCTTTTTACCTGATTGTTTTTAAGAACTTGGTTTCTCTCTGGATTATAATTAAATGACACTGTGACTCTGGTCCCACCTTGACTCCCACCTTGACTCACAGACTCCTCTCCAGCAGACGCCATTTTACTGACAAAAGACTTAAATCTTTCATTATGGCTTCAAAAAAGCAGACGCATCAAACCAAGATCACTTCAATGTTACCAGAAAAAACAGATGTGGACGCTAAATTATCAGCAATGGATGAAACTCTTCAGAACATCATGAAAGAAATTAAAGAAATGCGGAAGGACCATGTCAGTTCCAAATTAGAACTTTTGGAGACACAGAAGAAATTGATGGAAAATACACAAAAGATTGATGGTCTGGAGCTGGGGTTGGCTGGGACAAGGGAAGAGCTTAAAAGTTTTACTAATGAAATAGGGGATTTAACTGGCCATATGTCTAGGATGGATTTTGAAAGGATGTCTTACTTTTTAAGATTTCAAAACGTCCCTGAGTCACCTGATGAAGATTTGACTGATTTAATGTGTACAATTTTAGCAGATTATATACAAAAGAGCAAAGAAGATATTAGGGGGAACATTGATCTGATATATAGAATAAATTCAGCATATGCCAGGATAAATGAAGTACCCAGAGAGATCCATATTAAATTTGTAAGGAGGTCAACAAGGGAAAGGATCCTGAGAGCGCAGAGAGACAGTCCTTTAATTTACCAGCAGAATGAGATTGCCATCTTGAAGCAGGTCCCGAAAAAGATTAGAGAGATAAGAAGGAAGTATTCCTTCTTGTCCAAAAGATTATTTAAAAGGGGGATTTGGTTCAAGTGGGTGATGCCAGAGGGGATGTTGGTGTTCTGGGAGGGAGGAAGGGTGAGAATTAAAACAATTGCAGAGGCGGAAGCCTTTCTTAAAAAACATTCCTCAATCCTGGAGGATGAAAATGGGAGAACGGAGGGTGCCGCGGCCTCGCCCACTGGAGGTCAGGGAGAGGAAGACACAATTGCCAAAAGACTTAGATCTCAAAAGTGACTTTATTTTTGTATTGTACAACTTTTACTTGGATGTTTATACATGATTGTTAGCATAGATTTTAAAATGATATATTTGTATCTCTTTCCACTTTGTAGTACAAATGAAAATTTACTGTATTAATTATATATTCTTTTATGAAGCCTCGGCTGGGGCTGATGACTCTGACATGGAGGTTCTCACAATGTCTTTCTAATACCTTATTTACCTTGCCCTATTTGTATAAAAATTTGTAAAACTCAATAAAACTTTTTCAATAAAAATAAAAAAACCCAACTGACTTATGATTTGAATGACTGGACTTTTATTGAGACACAGAGAATATTGCAGCAAGAATGGGCAGGACAAGTTGCTTTACCTCTTGAAAAAAAACCAGAAAATAAAATAAAATTATTACAGCTTTAGACCAAACATATATAATGGTTAAAATGCTTGATTAGGAGCAGTGAGACCTAGATTTTAGTATTTGCATATAAGCAAACTGGGTGACTTTCAGCTAGTTACTCCTTCAGCCCTAGATCAGAAAGTTTAAAAAAATCTACCAACCTGCACAGGACCAATGTAGCAAGCTATAGTCCACAACCTTCACAGAAGTGGTCTCCATATGCAGTGTATTCATTCATGCTGAATACTACTACTACTATAATTTGCAGGGCCATCTAGATCAAAGTGGAGTAATAATAATAAATTTCTAAGTAGAAAGAAACTGAGAATTGCTGGAATCTGAAATTCTGCTTAGATGATAAGGCCACACTTGGAATACTGCATTCAGTTTTGGTCGCCACAATGTAAAAAAAGATGTGGAGACTCTAGAAAGAGTGCAGAGAAGAGCAACAAAGATGATTAGGGGACTGGAGACTAAAGCATATGAAGAACGGTTGCAGGAACTGGGTATGTCTAGTTTAATGAAAAGAAGGACTAGGGGAGACATGATAGCAGTGTTCCAATATCTCAGGGGTTGCCACAAAGAAGAGGGAGTCAAGCTATTCTCCAAGGCACCTGAGGATACAACAAGAAGCAATGGGTGGAAACTAATCAAGGAGAGAAGCAACTTAGAACTGAGGAGAAATTTCCTGACAGTTAGAACAATTAGTCAATGGAACAGCTTGCCTCCAGAAGTTGTGAATGCCCCAACCCTGGAAGTCTTTAAGAAGATGTTGGATAGCCATTTGTCTGAAATGGTATAAGGTTCCTAGGCAGGGGGTTGGACTAGAAGACCTCCAAGGGCCCTTCCAACTCTGCTATTGTAAACTCTTGTGTCTGTGACTTCTAATAGGGAGAAATAGTGCATCACAGGGAAACAATTTTTGAAACAAGATTCCTCAAACGGGCTAACTTACACGGAGTCAAGGGTTTCTGTGGAATCGAAATTTAGCAAATATTATAAAATACTTTGTGACTAAAAATTCTCATAAAGCATTATATGATATAATACAAAATGTCAGGAAACATTTCCTATAGTCAACTCCTGCTGGTTTGACTACACGGCACAGTTCAACATCCCTCATCACACCTCTTGATAGGTGAGGAACTTTAATGGCATTCACTGTCTTCCTCAGACCAGAGAAGTAGAATCTTCATGGAAAAGGCAGTTTCTAATTTTCATTCTTCATTCCTTCTGTTATTTGCAATGTTACAGCTATATCGGCTACAATATAAATACAATACTTTAGGGAATAAATTTCTCTTTTATTGTAATTCTAATTCAATCACTTATTTGTAAAATAATCTATAAAGATACACTAAAATTGTTTCAAGAAATCAGCTATCTTAAATCTGCAATTCTGTCCACGCATACTAGGGACAAGTCCTCTAGTACAGGGGTCCCCAACCTTTTTGGCAACAGGGACCAGTTTCATGTTAAAAAAATTCCGCGGACCGGTGGCCATGGCTCGGCTGCTTTAGAGGGGGAGGGGGGAGGGGGAACAGGTGGTGCATGCACGTGCGGGGGGGTGAGTCGGCTCACTTGCCCCTCTCAGGCCCCCAATGGTGCGAGTGGCCGCCCCTGCGTTCTCCTGCCCCGGTGCGTGCTCTGCCCAGGGGGCTGCCCCCTCCTCCCTCCTCCTCTCCGGTGCTTTCTAAGAGTTGCGCCACTCACTGCGGCCTGGTTCCTATCAAGTCACGGACCGGCACCGGTCCGTGGCCCGGGTGTTGGGGACCCCTGCTCTAGTGCAAACAAAATGAGTTTTATTTCCAAATAAAGGGGCCCAGGGTGAAGCTACAATTAGGTGTGGTTTTCCATGAGGAAGTAAAAAAGGAGAGATTATTTATCCCAGCCCAGTATTACCTATTCTGACAATAATGAACCTCCGGGTTCCAGTACTGAAACCTTTATGTGAGAGGGAACAGATTAAACTTAGAAGTTTCTGCATTCCAAACAAACTTCCTCAAAATATTGCTTTTTTACATTATTTTTTATGTAAGCAAAAGAATGAAATACTGATGATTACTTTATTGCATATGACTGTACTGGAGAAAGTTGCATGACATATTCAAATGCAGATTCATGTATATTGGCACAGCCAATTACAGAAAGCATGAAGAACCTACGAAGGAGAATCTTTGAAACAAGAAAGGGAAAAATCTGCTGGAATACTTCGGGAAGGTACTTTATTTGGTCTCTGAAACACTCTGCTGGGAAACCTTTTTCTTTTACCAAAGCTTTGAAGTTGAAGATAAGCGGCGAGCTTGGATTGAAGTGTGAGATTCCTCAGCTTCACAGAATGTTTTGAAATGGCCGACTGAACTGATAATAGTTACTTATGTTTGCGCTGAAAAGGATTGGATTATGACTGACTTTTCTAATTCTTTTTTTCTGTCTTTTTGATTTATTTCACTTAAAACTTTGAAACTTGGAGCACTTCCACAATCCTATAATTATTTGGACACTCTATTGCGCATCTTTAAACTTAAATAAGGACTATATCTTATCCTTTTTTTGTCTCTGTTTTCCTTCCAACAAAAAGGACTGAAACACTTTGAAACTATTTAAACTATTTCCTACATCGTATCGCTCTTGGAAAAACAGTGGGCGGACATATATGAACAGATTTACTGGAAATATTGTCTAGAAACAAACTAACAGAGATAAACTAAGTGTTAACAAGGTAATTGGAGCTACTTTTTCCTAGTTTGCGGATTCGCCAAAATGTCTACGCACAAAGATATATACACTGCAGAAAACCAGGAGCTTTTGGCTGAAATCTTGAGGGAATTGAGAGAATTTCGTGCAATACTCGACATTACACCAAGTGAAGAAATTGAACAGATTAGAGAAATTAAAGAAGAAAATGGAAATGAGGCTGTTTGTGGACTGGATTTAACTGAAGACAAGGGAGAAGATCCAGGAGAGGAGATAAGATCAAGACCTCATCAGAAATTTGAATTTCAACCTGTCTGGCAAAAGGAAGGAAAAGGAGAACAAAAGATAGAGGAAATCACACCAGAGTTACACTTGATATTTGAAAATAAATCAAATTTGAGGAAAAGAATTGGTCAGCACTATGATTGTACAGCTATACAGGATCACAATGTGCCAATGGAAGTTTATAAAGAACATGAGAAGAGGAAAAAAAGTTGATGGAGAATGTGGACTTTAAAAGAGGCAAATTTAATTCATCCTTGGAGAGACAACGGCTGAAAAGAGGAACTTTTATCCCTTGATGAGCAATAACTAGGCTGGGTTTAAATTACCATCAAGGATTATTAATTAATTGATTGTTAGTAATAACTATAGATGCTATAGATGCTTATAATAAGATTAGGTTTTTGATAATGATATATATTAGTTTATCTATAGATGGGGAATTGGGCTATTTAGATGGTTATAGAAAAATGATGTGTTAATGAATGATATATATCTGCTTATCTAAGATGGGGAGTTATGCTATTAAGATGGTTATAGAATACTCTTGGTAAAGGTTTTGTTAATGATATATATTTGTTTATCTATCGATGGGGAATTATGCTATTTAGATGGTTAAAGAAAGATTATGTGTTAGTGAATGATATATATTTGCTTATCTATAGATGGGGAATTATGCTACTAAGATGGTTATAGAATACTCTTGGTAAATGTTTTGGTTAATGATATATATTTGTTTATTTATCGATGGGGAACTATGCTATTTAGATGGTTATAGAAAGATTATGTGTTAGTGAATGATATATATTTGCTTATCTATAGATGGGGAATTATGCGATTAAGATGGTTATAGAATACTATCACTCTTGGTAAATGATCAATCAATTAATAGTTACATAAAATTTTAGATAATTATATGGAATCTATAGAGATATGAAGGGATTAAATAAGGGATATTAATAGTAAATAGGATTTAAAGATATTATTAAAGAAAAAATAGATTGAGGCTAGAATACTTGATAAGACTTGTGGATACTGATATTGAATCACAGGATAAATTGTTAGATTTAAAATTAATAAAATGAGATAACCCATGAATAATAACCACTCCTGGAAGGCACAGAATTTATGGATACCCGATTAGGCCTTCTTATATCTAAATTTATTTAAATTTATTTATACTGTTTTTTGTTCTTTTTTGTTTGGTTTTATAAATAGAACGTTATTATACAATTAGGCTTTACTTAAAAGGGTATTAAAACAACTAGCAAGATTTGGGACTGAGACATAAGAATTGTAATAATTGATATGAAAATTGAGCGATAAATCTTAAATCTGAAATTATAAAATACCATCAACACAAAATAGAACTGGCTCCGAGGCCGAAATACACCATGTAAATGAGATGAAGAGTGTGGAGTAGAGAGGTAAGGGAAGAAGAGAGAGAAAGGAGAGAGGGCAAAGAGGGGGAAGAGGAGAAGAGGAGAAGAGAAAGGAGGAGTGGAAAGGGGAGAGAGGAGAAGGAGAGAAGAAGGGGAAGTAGAGAAGGGGAGGGCGTTAGAGGGAAGAAAGGAGGTAGGGAGGAGGAGGAGAAAGGGGAAAGAAAATGATGGATAAGGCACAAATATGGTGTATGGAGAGCAGAAGAGCCCTCTGGGAGTTTTCTGGGTGTTGATGGTAAAATGAAATGATGGTAAAATGGAATGATGTAAACATTTAATAATATAATATGATGTTGGCTATGTAACAGTATATATGTTGTTATTTACTTTGAAAATCGAAAATAAAATAAAAATATCTATTTAAAAAAAAAAAAAGAACCTACACTCCTTCTAGTATCAGTAGATGGCTATGGCTTGTACTAATGAGGGATGAAGTTACACAACAACTAGAAAGCCCAATTTAGAAGAAGCAATTTCAGGTTATAGTATAGTAACAAAAATAGTGACATGGACAAGACACTTCTTTCTCTAGCTTTGAATGAATTGAAATCTCAGAGTATAGCCAGAGGGTGACAACACTCTCGAAGTTGTCTAGATGAGAGATCTAAAGGAAACTTTCTACAAAAGAAAAATACTACATACAGTTATACTTACTCCTAAATAAAGAAATAAACATAAATTGTAATATCACCTTGTCCAAGCACTAATCAGGCCCGTGATGCCACTCAGGGACTTTGGTAGACTGCTGGAATATAAGCTTCTCAATTTTAATGCTCTTAATTCACACTGAAGATCTGAGTCACCAATGTACTTCTAAATTCCAGAAAGTGCAACAATGAAATATATTGGAGTTGAGCTGTAAACTTCCTCATTATGCTCCAAAGAGCTTTTCAAATTGCTGAAGTCAGTGTTAATGGAGTTATGATAATCACTCACTGCCACTGTTAATTAATAAGACATTATTTTTGACAATATTATACCTCTGGTTATTATCAAAACACTTATATGCAGAATAGAATCCACACAATTTCAAAACAATCATAATATTTCTTGGGCCAAGTTATTTTGAACAGAAATCTCTACTACATAGCAGCCAACTTGTAGTTTGCCATTTTTCTATAGCCTCCAACGCAACTGTAGCTGACACATGCAATTGTTTATAGTATCTTAATGCAACATATTCAAGTTTGCCAAAAACGAACCTTTCCAAGGGCTTGTCAGTTGCCATAAAAAATAACTGTAGTCAAAATCATACCCAAGTCTGCAGCTTCAGACCAATTTTTGTGATGTTTCCTGGATAGGATAATAGTCTGTATGTGCTGCCTAGGAAAGTTTGATTATGTTAAAAGTCACAAAGAACAATTGAGGAAACACATGAAAAATGGAAGCTATGTTAAAGTGACTGTAACTTGTAGTTTTTCTACTAAAAGTGTGTACATATGATGGTGTTAAGCAGGGGTGGGTTCGCACCGGATCCCGCGAGCCGGTTGGTCAAATTTACCGATCCGTAGCGATCCGGTTGGACCGTGGACCCGGAAGTAAGTCCTCCGCGTTCGTCCCCCCCCGCCGCCCAGCCAACGCTAAAATCGCTGGACGCCGGGGGCTTGGAACTCGGAGGGGTGCCCGGGACGCGTGCGAAGATCGCCTCTCCGTGCCGCTTCTCACCGCCGGCCAGGGAGCTTAGCGCCAAGCGGCAATGAGAAACGGAGAGGCGCAGGCCGTGTGCAAAGTTTGCATGCTGCCCCTCGCCTCTCTGCTCCGCTTCTCATTGCCGCCCAGGAAGCTTAGCGCCGGGGTGCGTGAGAAAGGGAGAGCCGCAGGGCGTGTACGAAGTTTGCATGCTGCCCCTCACCTCTCCGTTTCTCACGCGGCCCGGTGCTAAGCTCCCTGGCTGCAAAGGCCGCATGGCGCAGGGCTTCCCGCCGCTAAAAGTTTAAAGCGCCGGGGGCGGGGGGGAGCCCGGCGCCCTGTTGCCTTTGGGGCCAGACCGACCATTGCTAAACTCGCTGGCCGGCCTGGCTGCAAAGGCCGCATGGCGCAGGGCTTCCCGGCGCTTCCCGCCGCTAAAAGTTTAAAGCGCCTGGGGCGGGGGGAGCCCGGCGCCCTGTTGTCTTTGGGGCCAGACCGGCCATTGCTAAACTCGCTGGCCGGCCTGGCTGCAAAGGCCGCATGGCGCAGGGCTTCCCGGCGCTTCCCGCCACTAAAAGTTTAAAGCGCTGGGGGCGGGGGGGAGCCCGGCGCCCTGTTGCCTTTGGGGCCAGACCGGCCATTGCTAAACTCGCTGGCCGGCCTGGCTGCAAAGGCCACATGGCGCAGGGCTTCCCACCACTGCCCACCGCGCTAAAATCGGTGGTCGTCGGGGACGCCCCCTTGCTGCTTCTCATTGTGCCGGGGACCGTTCCCACCGCCTCTTCTGTATACGCCGCTGCTGTGTTGAGGACTTACATTCTTATTTGTAAGTAAATCATTGAATGTTGCTTGTTTATTTAAATGATTTATGTGGCCACCTTACTTGGGATTGGGACTCTGAACTTTTACCGATTAAATTAAATGAGGAAAATATGTCAGTTTTACCTTATAAATTATTTCAGGGCTTTCCTCTTTGGCAAATTGATTGGTTTTTACGCTGCTACCCCCTCCCCCCAAATGTATAATAAAACATCTGGCATCCTTCACCTGCATATTATGCTTGCTATCCACTTTGCAAGCTTATAAAAGACATGTAAATTTCCAGCACTTCATATCTGGGAATCTGCTTTTAATATCAAAAATAGAATTGGAGTATTTTTTTTACCTTGATACATTATTTGCCTTGTTTTCATTTTATTATACTGTATTGTGCACTATACTATACTATACTATACTATACTATTAATAATATTAATACTATATTTTTTTTTTTAAATAATTATGCTGTCCATCTCACTGATGCAGTGACTCTGGGTAGCTTATAGTTTATTATGACTTTATATACATACTCTAACACCTTTCTGATGTTATTTTATATTTCTTTGCCCAATAAAATATTGTTGCTTGGGATAACACAATTAATTATAAAATCATAAAATATTTATTCAGTAGAAACTATGTTGACCTTTTTCAGGGTAAATTTTCAGAGTATTTTTCTACATATATTTTCTTAAAAATAGACCGTTAAAGGTATATTTATGCATAAGAAATCACTTTTTATCTGGAAATCAGTGGCCCTTGGCTGATGTGAAAAAAATGTAAGTTGCATTTGATTAGTACTTGATTGGGAAGTCACTACAAAAGAAAAGGCCTATAAGTGGCTAGGCAATTAAAAAAATAAAACAAAACAGTGACAATCACTTCTGTAATGCTGCCAAGTAAACTATAGGGATGTGCCACACACGTCATAAGCAGTGGAGCTCAACTTCATTTACAAGTTTAAGAATGGTAATTGAGGATGTAATTGATACCTAGGATGTTGGCAACCACCTGTATCAACCTTATAGAATATCTTTTTTTAACATTATTTTAGGGAATTTCTATTTTTTAATTGTTTATAAAATATATTTACTACATGAAATGTTATTCCTTTTTGCAAATGTTTTCTTTGAGATGCAATATGTTGCTTTTAAGTGTTCAGACCAGGTTTATAAAGTGGCTGCTTTTCTATGGGTTGGTGCATTTTAGTGACCTTTCCTTACATAATTGGTGTTGTCTTTCATACTTTTGGATTTCTATTTTCTGTTTCTGTTACTTAGCAATTGCTAAAACAAATCCCACGTGAAAAAATATTCAAAGCCTTCTTGATTTTAATTGTCACTTTATTTATTCCTGCACATTGCAGTATTTATTCATTTTCATATCTGTTTTTCCACTGTTGTACAAACATAATTCCAGCAACTGCTAATATTCCCACCTGGTCACATGGCTGGCAAGCCACTCCCACCCGGTCACAAGGCCGGCAAGCCACTCCCACCCGGTCACATGGCTGGCAAGCCACTCCCACCCAGTCACATGGCTGGCAAGCCACTCCCACGCGGTCACATGGCCAGTAAGCCACTCACACAAAGCAGGCCACACCCACAGAATAGGTTCCAAAAATTTTGAAACCCACCCCTGGTGTTAAGATTCTACAGGTTCAAATACCAGTAATCAGAAAGAGATTATGCTATGACTGTTGCAAAGCATAGCATGCCACCTTAATCCTAGCCAGCTATTCTGTGACATTCATCCAAATAACAAATGACACTGGGCAGAATTGAAAATCCAATACAAATACAAAAACAATAGGCTATGATGTCAAAGTAAATGATATATAACAATAATAACACTCCATCAACAATAGTGTTTGTCCAACTCCCTACATTTGGAAAGAGCTAATCCAATCCAATCTTTAGTGTGAAATCTTGCCAAGAAAACTGCAGGGATGTCCATGCAAATGCCTGTAATCAAAAACCTGACTTGAAGGTACACACATGCACACACACAAAACCCATGCCAGGTTTTTATCTCTTTGGAATTGGAGACTTAAGCACACATAGTTTCTTATCTATAGATAAATTTACTATTCCTTTTTTTTTTTTTTTACCATGAAAGCCAGCTGGGTGGCCTTGGGCCAGTTCTTCTCAGCTCAGCTCACCCCACTAGGTTGTTGTTGTTATGACAATGGGAGGAGGAAGGTGTGTTGTATATGTTCATTTCCTTGAGTTATAAAAATAATAAAGGGGGGGATTTAAAAACAACAACAAATAAACGTATATCGTTGTTACTGTCAGTTTCTGAAGTGAGATGAAAGCATTACTTTATTTTCAATTTATGTTTACAATTTTCACCTCACTGAAGGAAAAGAGCAATCTCTGAATACTAACTATCTTGCGTACAGCTGCTAAAACGGTACTTAAAAATCCTTGACCTATTAGATCATTGTTTCAGAAATATTTCTTTCCTAAGCAGAAAGAAAATGACCAAGAGCAAAAAAAACCAAAACCTAGTGACAGTGGGAATGACTTCCGATTTCTTGCTGGCTTTACTACAGCTGACTGCTCTCTAGCAGTCAATAAAGGTACCAGTCTAACTGGCTTCAGGAAAGCTAGGGCAGGACTGGTCTACTGATACGTTGGGCAGTGGTTTGGTAGCATGGCAGCATTAAAACAACCACAAATTAGAGACCATCGTAAATAATAAGACGTATTAAACAAAAGCTGAGGCTAGTAGTATACAATACTGAGTTAAGAACCTAAGAGACATTCAGTACTTTTCATTTATTGAGGGAAAGAAATCTAGAATTCTTTATTGAGGGAAGTGCGATTGGACACACAATGATTTTGTCTTCGGTGCATAAGCTCTCAGTATACATAAAATCTGTAAATGATCAATCATGATCATAGTCATCATAAAATACATTCATCATAAATCATAAGATACAACACTTAGTGATAGTCATAGAATATTAAATAAGCAATCAGTATAAATCAGACTAGGAAACTAAATAAAACAATATCAATTGTAAAGATACAAGCAACAAAGTTTTAGCCAGGGGTGGGTTCCGGCTGTAACTACTGCCAGTTTGCTCAGGGATGTGCCGTGCGCATGCATGCACAGAAGGCAAAAACAAGATGGCAGCAACTATGGCACCGCCAAGAGAACCCGTTTGGGGGTGTGGCAGGCCTTGGTCGCTGCCGGTTCCAGTGATCCAGGCTGCCAAGTTACTACCAGTTTGGCTGAACCGGTCCAAATTGGTAGGAACCCACCTCTGGTTATAGCCATAAGTAGAAAAGCAGAAAGGTAATAGAAAAGATGAGACTAATTATAATACAGCCTTATTAAATAGTTTTGACAGTGTTGTGGGAATTAGTTGTTTAACAGAGTGATGGCATGGGGGGGGGGACTGTCCTTGTGTCTAGTTTTTCTGGTGTGCAATACCCTATAGTGTCATTTTGAGGGTAGGACCAGTATGTGAGGGGTCTGTAGATATTTTCACCACCCTCTTTTTGACTCGTGCAGTGTACAGGTCTTCAATGGAAGGTAGGTTGGTAGCTATTGTTTTTTCTGCAGTTCTAATTATCCGTTGAAGTCTGTGTTTGTCTTGTTTGGTTGCAGAGCCAAACCAGACTCCTTCGGCAGTCTGAGTTTTCTAAGTTGGAGCAGAAAGAACATTCTTTGTTGTGCTTTTTTGATGATTTTTTGATGTTAGGTGTCCATTTTAGGTCTTGAGATATGATAGAACCTAGAAATTTGAAGGTCTCTACTGTTAACAGATAACAGATTAACTGAGTTGGAAGGGACCTTGCAAGTTATCTAGTCCAAATCCCTGCCCAAGCAGGAGACCCTACATCTGCCTCTACCTAGGATTGAACTCACAACCTCTTGATTGGGAGGTGAGAGGCCACCTCTAGGCCACAGAGGAAGTTGTCTAGTATTATAAGTTGTTGTAATATAGGAGGGTTTGTCCTATAATCTAACATCATTTCTATGGTTTTGAGTGTGTTTAGTTCAAGTTTGTTTGGGTCACACCATAAGCCTAGTGGTTCAACCTCCCATCTGTATGCAATTTCATCGTTCTCTCGAATGAGACCAATCACTGTTGTATCATCTGCAAACTTCAGTACTTTAACAGAGGGTCTTTTGAGATGCAGTCATTGGTATATAGAGAGAAGAGAAGTGGTGAGTTTAAACAAAGATGGGAAGCAGAAGATTTTAGGACACAATTTACTTTAATGCAAATATATGGAGAATTCAGCCACTGACAGGAGAAGCAGGAAAATAAAAATAAATATGTAACATTAAAACTGCTTGCCACAACAAAGATAAGAATTTTTTAAAATGTAGCATTCACACATACAAATGCTAAAATGGAGGCACAGGAGGTTGAGAATAAAGGCTGCTTTCTACTTGAAAAAGGCGAGAATGATTTTTGGTTAATGAGAGAAAGAAACAGAAAAAGAATCATGTTCTGAACAGTGCTTTGGGTCATTTTTGCTGGCTAATATAGTGGAAAATGGCTTAGTTTCTTTCCACTAAAGAAAACAGGATAGAACGAGAGAAAAACATTGCTCAACTGAGTAGGAATTCTGGTTCTTCGCTTTTGACCAGCTGGATAACTGAAGGCCATTTTTACACATTCCTTAGGGAATGTGCAAATTTAAAAACAAAAACAAATTTTCACTACCAGATTTGAACAACTATCAGTAAAGGATCAGACATAAGAAAGATTTTCCCCACTCTCCCTTCTTATTCTGAGGGAAAAGAGAATTTTTTTTAAACACAATGATTAGTGATATGATTAGCTACACTTGGAATACTGCATACAGTTTTGGTCACCACGATGTAGAAAAGACGTGGAGACTCTGGAAAGAGTGCAGAGAAGAGCAACCAAGATGATTAGGGGACTGGAGGCTAAAACAGATGAAGAACGGTTGCAGGAGCTGGCTATGTCTAGTTTGATGAAGAGAAGGACCAGGGGAGACATGATAGCAGTGTTCCGATATCTCAGAGGGTGCCACAAAGAAGAGGGAGTCAAACTATTCTCCAAGGCACCTGGGGGCAGGACAAGAAGCAATGGGTGGAAACTAATCAAGGAGAGAAGCAACTTAGAACTAAGGAGAAATTTCCTGACAGTTAGAACAATTAACCTCTGGAACAGCTTGTCTCCAGAAGTTGTGAATGCCCCAACCCTGGAAGTCTTTAAGAAGATGTTAGATAGCCATTTGTCTGAAATGGTATAAGGTTCCTGCCCACGCAGGGGGTTGGACTAGAAGACCTACAAGGTCCCTTCCAACTCTGCTATTGTATTATTGTATTATTGATAGATAGGATATTATCAATAATTATTCTAACAAAAAGTATGACAGTATTAATTTAGCAACCTCAGCATGAGAAAAAATTGAAATTAACATTTGATATTGAGTTGTCATTCAGAATATATGTGCATTCAAATAAAAATGCATGTACATATGTGAATAAAACAACCCTGCTATGCCCTTGCGACAGAGCCGAGGTTGAAACTGCGGAGCATGTCCTTCTATCTTGCCCCATGTATAACGCAGACAGATCTAAGTTACTGTCTCTCCTTGAAACCATCCCTTCTAGACTCAATGGTTATAACTTGATGGCCCACTGCCTAGGAGATGGCTCTCCATATATCACTTTTCAGATCTCAAAATTTTTCTTAAGAGCTGTAACCATTAGAGGAGAACGCTGTAACCTTCCTTAATTAAGCTATTGGCGATCCATTGCTATGATACTAAGATAATAATAATAATTATTATTATTATTATTTTTAATGTTTCTTCTTGTAGTACTTGTGTTTTGGTCTGTGACCGTAAATAAAAGTGTGTGTGTGTGAATAAAACAACCCATATCTTTTGACTTGAATAGGAATGTTCAAACCAGCATAACCCTTGCTTGATAAGTACTTATATTCTTATATTCAGATAAGATATGCAATTTTATAAATCTTAATCACAGGATGGAAAACAGTCACTATGAATTGGGAATATTTGCACAAACTGACATACAGGTCTTGGAGATATCTTGCCTCAAAGTTAAAGGTTTGTCTTGTGGTTTTGACACAACGCAATAGAAACACTCTTTTCAATTGCAGGCTATTTTTACCCAACATGGGTTACCTAATAATTCCCTTCCCTGCTGAGGTATCCTGTGGTAATATCCAGGGGGCCAATACTCTTCCACGCATTGCATTTTATTTTATTTTATTTTATTAAATAAATAAAGTTTATATCCCATCTTTATTATGTTTTCAAATAACTCAAGCAGCAACCTTCCTCCTCTTATTTTTCTCACAACAACCTCCCTGTGAAGTAATATGGGCTGAGAAAGAGTGAGTGGCTCAACAATGATCAAAGATTATCATAAGGCAGTGCTTCTCAAATAGTGGGGCGGGCCCCCCAGGGGGGGCGCGAGGCTCCGTAAAGGGGGGCGCGTTTGACCTCGGCAAAGGATTTAATTTTTTTAAAATTTCTAATGCACTTTAAATCTTTTCTGCTACAGTTAATAAAGCTATTCTTTGTTGTAAATTGATCCACATTTCTTTCTTTTTTTATTCTCTTATACGTTAATAAGGATACAGTGTTATGCAGAGGTGTACTTATAACAATTTTATAGACAAATGATACTATTTACAGTCGCGGGGGGGGGCGCGAAATGTTTTCTTCTTCCTAGGGGGGGGCATGACAGAAAATAATTAAGAAGCACTGTCATAAGGGATGAAATGCAACAGGATGCTTTTCTCCACCAAAAAAGATAATCTGTTTCTGCCTTGGCTAAAATATGATTAATGCTTGAAACTTCTAATAGTGGTTTAATTTCTAATTCTTTAAGATGTCAAGATTTGAAAGAAGAGAAATGCACTATCCTAGTGCATGAAAAACAATTTTAAGTATTATGGAAGATGCAAGAATTCAGTTGTGTCTAGTTTGACTTATTTATTTATTTATCAGTGGTTCCCAACCTTTTTTTGGCCACGCCTCACTTAAGCATCTCTAAAATCCTGCAACCTCCCCCCTTAATTTGGGAGATTAATTCTTACTTTACTCAAAAAGTGAACTCTACTCATGTGGAGAAAGCTTTAAAGTGCCATTAACTTGGTTTAAACAAGGTTCAAATTGCCCCCATTAAAAATCAAATTGCCCCCCTGTGGGAACGACTGATTTATATCCTGCCTTTCTTCCAAATAGGAACAAAGGAACTTGGATGTGCTAGAGAATGTGGATATCTGCTTACTTACTAAATTGTCAAAAGGACTTTCTAGACATACTGAATGCAATTTTTCTTCACCTGAGGCTGCTATTATCTTGCTATTATTCAACAATCATTCCCCCCAAATAGGGAGGTTGAGAGGTTTGAACAATTTAGATCATCTTCTTTGGAAAGATCTTTGCTGGTCCTATTTAATATTTTATTAATGGCTTGGTCAGAGGCAAACACTGAGCCAAATTGGAAGATACATTAGAAGGATGGATTAGCCAAACATTTCCACAAAGAATCACTGTTTCATAAACGTGGTATGCATTTAATGCATTTTAGATGATAGATGCTCTTTTTAAAAACTTTAAAAGTATCATAGTCCAGTGCAAATAATAGCTAGAAAAACCAGTGATTTAAAGCAATCACAAAATGGATACTTTACTTTGAGAAATAATTGCTTTATGAAGCGGCCTTACTCTCAAGTTCATTTTCCTACTTGTTTGACTAGGAATACAAAATCATTTTTACACATCAGATAGAAGAAATATTTAGACTACCCTAAGTGTCCTATGTGTTGGGATTATGACTTCCTGAACTGTCAGCCAGCATATAGATAGATAGAGTCATTGGCTCTAAGTTTAGTATCAACAGATTTTAAGAACAAGAAGTTGGAGAAAGCTGGTGGTTGATTTTAATACTAATATCATTAAATTATTAATTTGAATAAACTAAATATAGTGCTGGGCTTCAAGTTAAAGTACATAAAATATTTTCTCAGCTTGTTTTTAAAAACTTGTTTCATTAATGAAGATGGTAATGAAGATATTTATTTCTTTGAAAAAGTAATCAAAACATTTGCTGATATTAGCAAAGCTTCTGCAGACGCACACATGAAACATTTAGAACCCTGTTGTCTTTTAACAAGAAATCAAATTAGAACTTTCAGATATATAAGGCCATTGTATATTTCTAAAAGCAAGAGAATACTTCACATACAGTATGTTAAGAATTTACATACTTAACAGTATGGCTACAGTTAACTGAAAAGCAGAAATATTAATAATGAAAATACAGTAGTACTTATTAATAATTGAGATTACTAAATACATATTGCTGGAAATTATTTTATATTAGGATTTTCCTGTTTGTATTTTGCACTAAAATACCACTCAGCTCAATTTATTCATTTCCTTCATAAGCTACAGCAATATAACATTTATAGGAAGCTATGAAAAATAAAACATTCACCATATCAAAGTACACATATAATAAAGAGACTCCAATGTGCAAGGGATTCTGAGGGGGGTAGGGAAGTGATCTACAAGTTTTGAAGGCATAAGGGTTAGAAAGTTTGCTTTGGGTTTCCAAACATAGTATAATGGGGCCAATCACTTCCTCACATTCTGCACATGCCATCTACAAGAGGAATGGAGCTACTGTATTCATCCAACCCCTATAAAAGATAAGCTCTTTTAAGTATTCTGCAATATAAGAAATGACTGGGCAAAACAGGTTTTCACGCTATGCTCAGCCATATGGAGAGGGAACAAATCTTTTAAAGAATATGACTGTCATCTTGGAACTCGATAGTTTAAGACTTATAATTTTGTCACAAACCACTGCTAACCTAATCACTTCTATCTGACCAGATAGTTAAGACTTATGGCACATTTACGTTGAATATAACTCCATATACCTACCATAGTTAAATAACTATCTGTCAGATGCCAAGGAAATCCGGAAATCCAGGAGATTCAAATAAATATAAAGGCTTATTGCAAGCTTAAGCTCTCTACAAGAATCTGAACTACTAACAGTTAAAGTAAATTGGCAGTAGATAAATCAATGGAATTTAAAGTAGGCTGGACTTAGATCTCTTATAGCAGTGATGGCGAACCTTTTTTGGCTCGCATGCCAAAAGTGGGGGGAACGCAGGGAGGATCGTGCATGGGCGTGCCACACATGTATGTGCTTCCCCCTCCCCCCTAGTTTGCTCGTAGGGTCATTTTTCACCCTCCGGAGCATTCAGGAGCCTTCAGCCCGTAGGAGCCTTCAGGGAAGTCTCTGGAGGGTGAAAAATGGCCTCAAAAGAAGGCCGAAGTCAGCTGGACATGCACGTTGGAGCTGACATGCGCCCTAACAAATGGCTCCGCGTGCCACCTGTGGCACCCGTGCCATAGGTTCGCCATCATGGTCTTATAGACACGAAGGGACTCAAGACTGATGAAACATTTGACCCCTCCCTCAAGCTCAGCCTGGTCATCTTCTACACCAGAAGTTCCCAAACTTAGCAACTTTAAGACTTGTGGAGTTCAACTCCCAGAATTCTCTTAAAGTTCTGCTGGCTGGAGAATTCTGTGAGTTGAACTCCACAAATCTTAAAGTTGCTAAATTTGGGAATCTCTGTTCTACACTATCCCCATCAACGTGAAAGACAAGGACCTTCTATACTCTTATCTGGCCACATCCAATTGCTTATCCTACATTGACAGTACCATTATCACCAATTTCCTGTAGAAACTTTCCTTGAAGAAAGAATGAGGAAGGCAGCAATTAATTGCACTCCTCCTTCCCAAATCTTCTGTGGGAAGGATCTTGAAGGAAGACAAAGGAAAACTATTCCAAATGCTTGCATAACTGGATTCCCTCCTGTTCAGGATGCTCCTACCCCTAACTTTGTCAAATGACCTGTGAAGTTTACCTGATAGAGGGAGGAGGCAGGCTGGAAAGGGGAAAGGGGGATATGGGGGTGGGGAAGACTGTCTACAGAGAAAGGAGTCACTTACTTTGTGTGAATTAGCCAATTCTATACATTTGTTATACAGTATGTATGCAGGTCTGTATATGTGTTTTGGAAGGAATAAAAATCTTTACATATTGAAATACTATGCACTTGCTCTCTTGGTAGAAATATAGTCAAACACTGCATATATAGTACGTTGTAGTGATGAATCTGTATCAAAGGTAAATGTAATTTATTACCCTTCAAACTCCTAAATCCATATAAGTTTTAGAGATCCATTTTTTATTTCTAAAAATAATTGTGGAATATTATATGGCTGTATCAGAAAGAGATTTGTAATATTGCAAAGATGGAAAACGTTAGCACTTGTATCAAAATTCTTTTCAGAAAGCATTGTAGGAAATAAAGTATTTTTTTCATGTATGAAAAGTAAAAGAAAAATGTATTTTTTTCCTGAGAAACAATAATAAATATTTAGTTGTACATCTATCTATGTAGATGTAGATGTTATTTGATTTGCACTACTTTGTGGGCTTGTTCCCTATTATTCCTATTCATTCATGCTGTTATTAATGAAATGTATATACACAGTTGGGAGTGGCTTTCATATGGTGAAAGAAATGTTTAAAGGCACTTCAGCAGCAGTGAGAAGAATGCAAGGGAACTCGGCTGTGATAAGATTGATAATAACTCAGGCTGTTATTGAAAAGTTCTCTACCATAAGATTTTGCTATTCTCATATGTATAAGCTACATATACTGTATGTTACAGAGTCTTAAGTATAAAAATGAGTTGGCAGATATGCATTATGATATTTTGCATAATTAACAGCTATTTTAATAAGTTTACATTGTCTAGGTAGGAACAGGCATCAAGTTATTTGCTATGAAAACAGCAATAGCACTTAGACTTATATACTGCTTTCCAGTGCTTTCCAGCAATAGTTGCTGAATAGGAAAAACTGAAACAGAATGTTGAGAATATTGTATTTGTATTTGTTAAAGAAGATATCAACAGTGTTGAGAACTAATACTATACAAGATTTTATCCCTTCATCCCTAAAATAAAAACTATATTTAGGACCCTGAAAACATGCAAACAGACATATCTATCTGTATGTGTGTGTGTGTGTATACACACACACACACACACTCGTATACACACACACACACAGTATATTTTACACACACACACACACAGAGTATATTTTAATAAATCCTTCTTGATGCGTATGAAGTGTTTGCAGCAGGGTTTTTTTTTCTTTGTTCCCTAGGAAAGAAATATCTGCCTAGGATTAAATTCTCAACCTTCCCAGTAGGAGGTAAGCATCTTCTAGGCCAGTGTTTTTCAACCTTTTTTGTGCAAAGGCACACTTTTTTAATGAAAAAAATCACGAGGCACACCACCACCATTAGAAAATGTTAAAAAAAATTAACTGTGCCTATATTGACTATATATAAAGTAATTCTCTTCAATAGGAATCAAATAAACACAAAGAAATTATTTTATAATTACTTTATTATGAAATAATAAAGTATTTTATAATTGTTCATATTTCTGTTTACTTAGTGCGAAACCTGGGCCTTTTTGGCTGAACACAAAGCTGATATTGGAATTGGAATTTTTCCCACGGCACACCAGACAATATCTCACGGCACACTAGTGTGCCACGGCACAGTGGTTGAAAAACGCTGTTCTAGGCTATCATGCCTATCCCTCTCTCCTAAATTAAACATTGTTAATATCTGCTTATAGGTTTTCCTTTTCTAAAAGAAATCCAGTTTATCTGAATAAAACACTCTAAAAGCAAACTGGATAAGACACATGTAGGCATGCTACCTAATTATGAACAATATCCTGTAGTTGGTTTGAACTGAAATTGTTCTAATAGTCTTTGACTTAAGTCTTTGACTTAAATTAACAATACATGTATCATTTCCCCTTTGAAGAAGATATACAAGCACAATAAGAACCTCCCTGACCCATCCTTTTGAAGAATTTAAGAAGCATAGAATAGCATAGAATAGCTTTATTGTCACTTTGAAAGTACACTGATTGACATACATTAAAATGAAATGTTGTTGCATATAGCTCTTAAAAGATCACCACCTCCAATATACATTACATAAACATGACAAAATAAATAAATAAATACAAAATTATACATATACCCACATATATTACATGGCACATTGTAATATTACTCTCATGGCCAGAGTACTCATCCTTAAAAGAAAGTGAGGTAGTAACCTCTGAAAAGCCTTTGAATTTTAGATCTTTTCCCCCCACTACCACTATATTTATTAAACAATATTTAATAAACATTTATTGCAGGATGTTAACTGGATTCCCCCCACCCCAAATAAACCAAAAATTTCTTTGAAAATGCTCATTTTGAAATGGGCTTCTAAAGGAAACCCATGTAGACGGCAGTACCTAAATAACCTTGATTAAATTTGGAAAGTTAAACAGGGTTGGATCTGGTTAGTATTTGGATGGAAGACTACTAGGAAATACCATAGCTAGTATAATATTTATGACAATAGTAAGCCATTTCCGTAGCATTACTAAAAAAATATGAGGTCGTGAATATGAAATTGAGAGATCCCCCCCCCCCCCTAAGATTGGGAATAAGCTACAGTGTTTACATAGCTGACTCCATCGCTGGCCATAGGGGGCGAACATCTTGCCCCTGTGGATGGGGCGCGCAACTTGGGTGTCCTCCTGGATACCCGGCTGTCCATGGAAGATCAAGTGACAGCCGTGGCCAGGAGGGCGTTTTACCAGGTTCACCTGGTACGCCAGTTGCGCCCCCTATTGGATCGGGACGCCCTTCGCACAGTCACTCATGCTCTCGTGATATCTCGACTGGATTATTGCAACTCTCTCTACATGGGGCTCCCCTTGAGGTGTACCCGGAGGCTTCAGTTGGTCCAGAACGCAGCCGCGCGAGCAATTATGGGCACCTCTAGGTTTGCCCACGTAACACCGCTCTTGCGCGAGCTGCACTGGCTACCTGTCGTCTTCCGGGTGCGCTTCAAGGTGTTAATTACCATCTTCAAAGCGCTCCATGGCTCGGGACCTAGCTACCTGCGGGATCGGATCCTGCCCCATACATCCTCACGGCCGATTCGCTCCCACAGAGAGGGACTTCTCCGGGTGCCGTCCACTAGACTTTGTCAGCGGGCGACGCCCAGGGGAAGGGCCTTCTCTGTGGCGGGCCCAGCCCTCTGGAACGACCTTCCCCCCGATATCAGGACAACCACGGACCTCCGCTCCTTCCGCTTAAAATTAAAGACACACTTTTTTCGCCTGGCCGGCCTTGGGTAGTCTCTTTTTAGGTTAGGGGTTTTAGGGGTAATTTTTAGTTTAGTTTATGGGTTTTAGCGCAGGATCAATTTAATCCATTTTTAATTTTGTATTTTGTATTTTGTCTGTGGTCTTATTTGTATTTTTAATTGCCTGTGCCCCGCCTCGAGTCCCCTTGGGGAGAGAGAGCGGGATATAAAATTAAATTATTATTATTATTATTATTATTATAATTATTTTATACAACATTATATAATGTTATAGAATTTGAATAAACCTCATGTGGAGTCTATTTCCTTTAACTATTTTGTAACACCACCCAATTATTTTTAATTTATATTAAGTGTGCCAATCAAAATTACTGTCCAGTTTTCTTGATATATAGATTGTAATGTTTCATTATTTCTGTTTACATTGGTCATAAGAAGAGAAGCCCAAGTGCTGATAGTCTTTCCCTTTTTAGAAAGCTTCTTCCAATATGTTAAAAATAAGAAAAAAGTCAAGGAAACAATTGGTCCATTGCTGGAGAAAAGTGGCAAGAAGGTGACAAGCAACAGGGAGAAAGCAGAACTATTTAACTCATTTTTTGCACCTGTCTTTACACAAAGGGAAAAAATAGTCCAACCTATCAAAAACAGTACTAACAAAAAAGAGATTAGGAACACAAGTTAAAACAGGGAAGAAAATGGTAAGTCAACACCTTACTACCCTAGACAAGTTCAAATCACCAGGACCAGATGGATTACACCCAGGGTTCCGAAGGAACTGGCAGATGTGATCTCAGAATCATTAAACTATATCTTTCAAAGATCCTGGAGCAACAGAGAACTGCTAGAGAACTGGAAAAGAGCTGATGTAGTTCTCATATTCAAAAAAAGAAAACAATAGATCCAGGAAACTACACACCCATCAGCCTGACCTCAATACCAGGGACGATTTTGCAAAAGATAATCAAGCAATGAATCAACAAACACCTAGAAGCAAATAAAGTAATAATCAAAAGCCAACAAGGGTTTGTCAAAAACAGATCATGCCAGACTAATCTTATTGCATTCTTTGACAAAGTGACAAAATTAGTGGACGAGAGGAATGCTGTCCATATAATTTACTTGGAATTCAGTAAGGCATTTGATAAAGTAGTCCATAACCTACTGCTTGATAAAATGGGAAAATGTGGGTTAGACAGCATCACCACCAGATGGATTTGTAACTGGCTGACCAACCACACTCAACGTGTAGTCCTCAATGCAACTGCATCTTCATGAAGGAAGGTATGCAGTGGGGTATCCCAACACTCTGTTTTAGGCCCAGTACTCTTCAACATCTTCATCAATGATTTGGACGAGGGCATAGATGGGGAACCCATCAAATTTGCAGATGACATCAAGCTATCAGGAATAGCCAACACTCCGGAAGATAGACTTAAGATACAGAAAGATCTTAACAGATCTTGACTTCAACATTGGGCACTATCTAACAAAATGGAATTCAATGGTGAAAAAATAAGGTTCAACAAGTAAGGTAGTAAGGTTCTTAGACAAGAAAAACAAAATGCACAGGTACAGTATATGTGGTACCTTGCTCAATAATGGTGACTGTGAGAGGGATCTTGGAGTCCTAGTGGACAATCACTTAAATATGAGCCAGCAGTGTGCAGCAGTTGCCAAAAAATCAACACAGTTCTAGGCTGCCTTAACAGAGGGATAGAATCAAGATCACGTGAAGTGTTAATACCACTTTATCATGCCCTGGTAAGGCCACACTTGGAATACTGCATCCAATTTTGGTTGCCACGATATAAAAAAGATGTGGACACTCTAGAAAGAAAAGAGCAACAAAGATGATTAGGAAACTGGAGGCTAAAACATACAAAGAATGGTTGCAAGAACTGAGTATGTCTAGTTTAATGAAAAGAAGGACTAGGGGAAACATGGTAGCAGTCTTCTGATATCTCAGAGGCTACCACAAAGAAGAGGGAGTCAAACTATTCTCCAAAGCACCTGAGGGTAGGACAAGAAGCAATGGGTGGAAACGGATAAAGGAGAGAAGCAATATAGAACTAAGGAGAAATTTCTTGACAGTTAGAACAATTAATCAGTGGATCAATTTGCCTCCAGAAGTTGTAAATGCTGCAACACTGGAAGTTTTTAAGAGGTTTGTCTGAAGTGGTGTAGGATTTCCTGCCTTAGCAGGGGGTTGGACTAGAAGACCTCCAGGGTCCCTTCCAACTCTGTTATTCTAAGTATTCTTATTCTAAGAATGGTTTGAAAAATCCTTAATAAGAGGTGACATTACAAATCAACACTGTTGAGGCAATACAAAGCGTGACTCCCTAATTATATCAGCACAATGGTTGGATGGTGCAGTGAAATTGCTGCATATCCCATTGATTAAAGATTATCATCCATATGAACCAGGAAGTATGCCTTCTTTGCTGTAGTGCACACTATTCCACCTGAGATTAGTTTAACCAGAATCCTGCTGCCCTTTCAGTAAGCTCTTAAGACTTGGCTGTCCTCAAGTATCAGGGTCAGGAGGTCATTGAGCCTGTGAGGTGCTGTTCACTTACTGTTGACAGTTAATCATCAGTTGCCATTGTTTGCTTCTGTTTTTAAATTGTTGTTTGTTCTTATATTGATGTTTTAATTGTGCTTGCTGGCCAGAGTTGCTGAGATAAGAGGGGCTATATAAATAGAATAAAATAAATTAATCACCACTGAGGAAATGAATATTAACTGTGCATTCAGTTTTGCAACATATTTTGAATTTCAGCCCTCAAAACCTTTTAAATTTACTTGCTTTTTCCCTATTCCATTTTATGCTGTTTTGCCTGATTCTGAACTCAAAAATATGCTTAATTATAGTATATAACTAAATTGTTTTCATCTTTGGTTGATACAATCCAGCTATGCACTTTCAACTATGTTGTGAATATAATAACCAACTTTTTTTTAAGTCCCAGAACTTGAGTGTATACAGTTCTGCGCTTAAATCCCAAAATTTATTTATTTATTTATTTATTTATTTATTTATTTATTTATTTATTTATTTATTTATTTATTTATTTATTTATTTATTTATTTATTTATTTATTGAATTTATACCCCATCCTTCTCCAAACGGGCCCAGGGCGGCGCACAGGAACATTAAAAACATACAAAACATATAAAACTTTTTCTTTTTAAAAAAAACTTATTCAACTAAGGGCCTGTGCTAAAACCGAATTAAAATCCCCATTTTAAAACTATCTACGAGTCGGTATTGGAGGCTACGCAAGGCCGGCTAGTTGGAATAGGTGTGTCTTCAGACACTTGCGGAAGAGGCGAAGGTCAGAAATGGTACAGAGTTCAGGGGGCAAGTCGTTCCAAAGGGCTGGTCCCGCCACAGAGAAGGCTCTCCCCCTGGGTGTCGCCAGTCGGCATTGTCCGGCCGACGGCACCCTGAGGAGACCCTCTCTGTGGGAGTGTATCGGTCTAAGGGATGTATGGGGCAGGAGGCGGTCTCGCATATAACTAGGCCCCGAGCCATGGAGCGCTTTAAAGATGGTCGTTAGAACCTTGAAGCGCACCCGAAAGATCACAGGAAGCCAGTGCAGCTCGCGCAGGATTGGTGTTATATGGGAGTGTCCAGGCGCTCCCGTAATCACCCACGCGGCTGCGTTCTGGACTAGCTGTAAATTAAGGTTCCACAACACCACAGATTAAAATAATTCTTCTAGGCTTTTGCAAAACCTAAAAAGCATATTAAGGGGGGGGGGTAATCAATCCACCGATTTCCTTTTTGAGAAAGAGCCAAATTCATTAGGAATTTGTCCCATTTTCATTTGTGGCCAGCCTTATGGGAAGCCAAAGTGATGGGTGAATACGCATTCCTGGATGTTGTGATGCACACCCTGACAATTCCCCCATAGATTTTTTTTTAAGCAAACCAATTTTAACCAAAAGGAGAAAAAAAACCTACAAACATTTCAGTTTTCCATAAGCCTAGGGCTAACTCAATACACCAACTATATTCTACTGATGGCTGGAGGCGATAAAAATGACTTGAGAAACTGTGAGGGATCAGACATCTCAAGCAAACAGTTTAAAAGTTGTAACAGCAGCTATAGAAGGGGTTCTAGACCAGGTTTAGCCCAGAACTAGTCTCAAAATAAACTATCTGACGTAACTACCGGGAAGGTAACAGGCTTATGCTATTAAGAGGGCAGATGGGGTGAGGTTGCAGCATTTTAAATATAGTAAATAGAGTCAACTTGATACACGACCCTTTGGAGAAACGACAAGTAAGTCTAAGTAAGATTTGGGGTGACAATCCCTCAATGAAGAGGCTCCTTTTTCATTCAGGACATCAAAATCCCACATGGGGTAACAACGGACAGAACGAGGATTGAACCCGCCTTCCGATCGGGCTTCTGCCCGTCCGGCTCCCCCTCACACTCTCGCGGCCTCCTCTGCAAAACGGGGAGAAATATAGCAACCTCAACTCGCCCACCCGGGAGTCCGCTCGAAGGACCAAGGCTCCAAATGCACCTGGTCGGATAGATTTCCTCGTAAACCCCAGCACGTTGCCGACGAGGAAGCGAAGCCGGGGGCTGGAGTTCAGGAGGCGGAGAGCAGAGCCCGTCCCCCTCCCGCTCAGCGCGGCGGCGCCGTAGCCACCACAGAAAGCGCCGCCGAGGAAGCGCCTGGAAGCCGGCGGGCGGCAACGGCGGCGGCGGCCTCCGCGGCGCCCCACGCCAAACTCTGAAAGCCCGCCGCCCGCCTCTGCTCCTCCCACTCCTTCAACCGATCCTGCCGTGACGCCTCCATTGTGTGCGCAGCGGCAGCGGCTCCCGGCGACTGTTGTATCCGGCCGGCGCCTTTTTCTCCTCCGCCTCCTTCCTTCCCCCTCCCCTTTTCCCGTAGAAACTGCTGTGGCCGCCGCCGCCGCCTCTTTCCCGCCGCCCCTCCCGCTTCTCCTTTTCCTTCAGCCGGGCGCCCCCCGCCTCGCCGCCTCATCTTCGGTGTCTCCCCCTCCCTTTCACTCGATGACGCGATGGCAACGGCCAACTTCGGCAAGATCCAGATAGGGATCTACGTGGAGATCAAGCGCAGCGATGGTGAGCCGGGGAAGGGGGAGGGGAGGGCAGAGGACGGCAGCAAAACCGATGAATGGGTGGAAGCGATGCCCGGGGGGAGCTTGAGCGGAGGGGCCCGCCCTCTCCTCAACCGCGGCCGAAGGTGGGCGCGGGCCCCGAGAAGGAGCGGCGTCGGCGCCGGGGCCTGTGGCGTCGGCGCGCGGTCGTTAAGGAGATTTTTATGTCGCCTCTTGCGGCGCGGATGGGGCGGTGAGGCACCCGGGGTGGCAGACCTGCGCGGTCGCGCCGCTGGAGACGGCAGAGAAAGGGGGAGGTTGCTGCAGTGCCGTGGGGAAGGGAGGGCGCGGAGCCGCGGGGAGGGTTTTGAGGGGTGCGGAGTTGTAGGGGGAAGCCGCCTCGGGGATGGGGAGCCTCGGGAAGGGCGTGGCCCGGGAGGCCGAGGCCGGCCGGTTGGAAAGGCTGCGCGCGGAAACTTGGGGGGGGGGGGTGTAGCGGGTAGCAACAGGAGTATTTTCGGCGGGCGACGGGGAAGCATGTAAGGGAGAATGCAGGCGGGTCTCACGTGCGGCTTCTCCGAGGTGCAAACCTGTATTCTGAAGCCCGAGTGCGGCCGGCTTGCCTTCTAATTAAAAAGCAAAAGGAGTGACATCCCACCATTCGGAACAATGCCATATATAGTGCAGCATTTAACTTAAATAAAACGGGATTGCTAATTCTCTCGTTCTGATAGCCGCATATTTGCACACTGCTCCCCCGGGAGGTTGAAGTTCCTGGGTTGATCCCGGTTTCCCCCCCCCCCCTCTTTTTCCCCCTTTTTTTCTTTTCCCATTTCTGCCCTGTGTCTCGTGGCAACAGTGTGTGAAAAGCTTTCTTAACGATGCGGATGAAGTTTGTAGGCGTGGGAAGCTTTGGTGAGATTACACTTGCCTGGTGTGGAATAACATCGTGCGGAGGGTTGCGTGCAAAATGAATCTCTCTGCTCAGCCATGATGAGTGTGAGATGCCATTGGATGCTCCCAGTTATTTTTGATGACGCTGGGATGAGGTCAGTTTTAAATTCGTTCTGGAAGGGTACCTATCCGACGCTGCTTAATATTGGCGAAATTCAGGAGCTCATCACATGTCTAGAAATAGGAGGTTTTCATGATAGGACTAAGAAATAAACACTATCGTTAATTGCGCTTTCTCTTTCAGCATTTTGATTTGCACTCCATACACTTTTTATTCTGCAGTTCTAACTGCAGGTACTCATATTGTTAAGAGTTTATCAGAGGAACCTATACCGACAGTTAAGTAGTCTTAAACACATGAATTGGATTAAAATTCTTGATTTTATTATATTTTCAAAGCGATTCAAGGAAGTTGTTCATTCTTTACCACAGATGATAAAAATGAGTATATGTCTCTAACAAATTGTTTCTGTTTGGGGATCATTGCTACTTTTAAAAAGATACTTGTATCATACTAATTATAAGAAATAGCATTATAGAGTTGCTTACCACCACCAGTAAAAAGTGATGGGATGAATGAAAATCCCTAAGTATCTTTGGTTGGATAGGTTCCTGATGAGCTTTAAATAGTTTAATATTTATACTATCAAATAGTTTCAAATAAATTGTTTTATTTTTGTAAGGAATCTTAGATTTAGATGTTTGTGTTGTGGAGGGCCATTGTCATTCATCTCTACAACCTATTTTTTGAATTTTTTTTCAAAGTAGTTGACTTGTTGCCTGCTGTTTGGAGAAAAGTGTAAATGTTAGCTTACAAATATAACTTTTGGTAGATTTTATTCCTTCTAATTCTGTAATGAAGCAGGAATTGGAACAAATAATAATTAACTTTGATCAGGAAAGTTGAAAAAGCATTCTGAAAGAATGTAGAAGCAAATCACTTCCTTCCTATTGCAAAGAAAACATAGATGAACCAACTATCAGCCAAGCAGTGGGTGCATTGCTAACATAACTATGACTTGCTATGAATTAAGTCATTGATGGAATTAAGAAACAGTAGAATATATATGCTGGTGGGATTCAGAACTTTGATATAATTTTATAATAAGAAACAACACACACATGTTATTTTAAAAAATCACCAACATAATGACAGATTACAGGTAGTCCTCACTTGCTGTCCACTTATTTAGTGATTATTTGAAGGTAATATACAATGGCACTGAAAAACAAGCCTTATGACTGATGTTTGAAGTTGTGGCTGTCTTATCCCTGTGGTCACATGACTGATTTGGGACCTTGGCAATCAGTTCACATTTATGACAGTCACAATATTCCATGGCTACATTATTTCCATTGTGACATTCTCAGCTGACGTTTGGCAAGCAAAATCAACGGGAAGCTTAAAGGAAGTTGTTCCTCAGAGTTGTAATGTCACACTTAGCAACTTGCAATGATTTGCTTAATGACCACACCTGGAACTGACCCCTTGAGTTGACCTCACATGGTATCAGTCTTAACTACCATACCATTTAGCACCTCAATTGCTATTTTGTCTTGTGGTTGGTAAGTGAGGACTACCTGTTGATTAAAGATTGGTAAAGAATTGAATAATAGTTTTTATTGTTTAAGCCTGTTTAACTTATTGCAGTGTGTTAAGATACTTCCAGATATAAATTGGCTAAAGTTTGTAATGCAGCAAAGTTACAATTTATATAAGAAATGGATGTTTAAACCAATTTTTAGGAACATTCCTGAAGGTCTAAATAATTAAAAAGATACTTGCCAATAAGATATTAAGTTTTGTACCACACATTTGATAGGTCAGTGCCACATGAAAGTGCCACCTATCAAATATAAAAGAATGATGAGATTCTGAGAAAGCAACTAGATATTTATAATACTTGGATTAGTTTATTTTTGAAGGTAAACTGTAACTCATTTCATGTACTCATAGACCTAACCAGTTTGTCAATGGTTTGCATTTCCATAGACCAGGGGTTAGCAACTTTAAATACGCAAAGCATCACAAAGGTCCTAACTGGAAGCCCCCCATTCAATTCTGGAGCTGACTGGAAGTCTGGTTCCCCCATCATAGAGTCTCCTAGCGCGGTGTCTTTTTTCCTCTACTTCCTGTCCTAACCGAAAGCCCTATCAATTGTGGAGCAGAAGGATGAAAGAGCCACATGCAGCTCCAGAGCCATATGTGGCTCCAGAACCACTGGTTGTCAACCCCTGCCATAAACTGTCTGCTACAGTACAAGAATGCTGTTGGTCTTTCTCCTGAAGTGTAATCAACTTCTCTGTCTACTCAAGTATTCATGTGTACTATTGCTTACGTTTAGAATTCAGGTAATTTAAGGTTATTTATAGCAAAGAACTGACAGGCAGAGAAAAATTAAATACTCATTTCCCTTCCTAATTCTCTGACTTTGATCCTTTTCTTGAAGTAGTTTTTCCTGTTTAAAAAGGAATTATGGTAACAGCTCTCATCTACAATATGAGGAGGATAGGGGAGAAAGCCACTATGGTAAAATATCTAAATCTTTTTGCACAGAATATCTGATTGGATAGGCTTTTGGCCTGATCTTTTTCTGTTTTTTTAATGTTCTAGTTAGTGGGACCACATTCAGTGCTACTATTATTCTACTGAATACTGTATCATTGCTCCTCTAGTGAAGAGCCAATCCAGATACATGAGCTCAGGATGAGAATTAAAGCTTTTCTTCCCTAGTGACATTTGGGTTTAAGCTCTTATTAATTTCACTAGAAGTTCTACATGTACATAGATTCAAAGTTATGTTGAAACTAAACCTATTAAAACTATTAAGATTGAATGCATTTCTATATAAAATTGTAAGTAATAAGGCTGCTAAGATCATTCTAAGGAGTGCTTTGTAGCAACAATTTTACTTATTTTAGCAAAGTTATGTGTTTACTGATTCATTGCAGTACCAAACCCAATTGAATTGCTTTCTGTACATGTAGATGTGAACTGGGAAGGCCCTCAAAGCAGTTGGCTCTTATGACTCAGTTACACTTCATTTGCACGCCTTACCTGAGTCGAAGAAACCTATTTATACTCTCAAAATGTTAGTTTCAAATATATTCATATATTTTCCACCCAAGTTTTGAATGCAAAAATGGAAGAAATATGCATTCTAAAGAATAATAGTATTTCATTACACATTTTAGTAAGAAGTGAAAATTAGATTAACAAAGATGTAAACCAAATAAGAATTCTCACCCCTCTTTAATGGATAGAAGCCCCTTTAAGCATTGTATTTCTACTGGTAAATACAAACTACCTTCTTTGCATGTTTTTTTTTCTTTCCAGAGTGCAGGTTTCTCATTTTTTTCATCCAGTTCCCTTCAGAAAAATTAATCTTTGATATTTAGTAAATTGTTTACTCCATGATTGTATCTCTGAGGTGAAATGTAATATACAGGACAGTTCATTTAGTGACCATTCAAAGTTACAGTGGCACTAAAAAAAGTGACTTTTGACCATTTTTCACATGAGTATTGCAGCATCCTCATGGTCATATGATCAAAATTCAGATGCTTGGCAACTGACTCATATTTATGATGGCTGCATTTTCCGGAGGTCTTTTGCAATCTTCTGACAAGCAAAGTCAATGAGGAAGCCAGTCTCAGTTAGCAGTTGTGTTACTAACTTATCAACTGCAGTGATTCACTTAACTATGGCAAGAATGGTCGTAAAATGGGTCAAAATTCACAACAAATGTTTCACTTAGCAATAGAAATGTTGGGCTCAATTGTGGTCAAGGACTACCTGTACCTGTCAATACAAAATGGCAGAAAAGTTTATTAAGCAATCAAGGCCATGTAGGCCAGTCAGCTGTTGATCTGCTGATTGATAGAATATTGTGTGTGTATGTGTACTTATGGGTGTGTATATATACACACACAAATACACACACACACACACACACACACACACACACACACAAAACTTACAGTCAGAATCTCTGGTCCTGTAACATCAATTGATTGTCCTGCCTTTTAGAATGAGACAAAATAGGTCTTGATTTTCTTTGTGGCATGATTTTGGGTATTTAAAAACTGTGATTTTGAGCCGGGGGGGGGGGGAGACTCCTTCTATTTCTCATAGGTCTTATTTCCAGTTTCCTTATTCAATATAATTCTTGCTCTTCTCTATTAGTGTTCTGAATCATTAAAACATAGTGTCCATAATGGATAGACTGTCCTAGAATCCTAATACCTAGAATTTATAAGTGTCTCTAGTTCTCTTACCAGTATTAGTATGATGGCTTCCAGCTCTCATTCATTGCCCTAGGACAGGGGTCCTCAAACTTTTTAAGCGGGGCCAATCCACAGTCCCTCAGATTGTTTGGGGGCTAGGCTGGCTCTGTGGGCATGGGTAGGTGATCATGCGACTGGGTGGATGTGGAAATTTAGCTGTCCATTTTTTGCCCTGGGGCAGATGGACATAGAAAGCCCAAGCTAAGTAGAGGAGGTGAGGGATGCCATTTCCCCCTCCTAGGGCCTCTGTGCATCACGTTTTGTCCTCCCTTGTCCCCAGAAGCACTCTGACGGCAATAATGGGATGCTCCGAGGCATCCGCACATCACATTTTTTACTCCCCAGCTCCCAGAAGCACTCTGCCAGGCAAAAACAGGATGTGTGGAGGCCTTTGCACCTCCTATTTTTGGACTCCCCGTTCTCCAGAAGCATTCTACTGGGTAAAAATCGCCTTACCTTCCAGCTCCAGTGTGCAGGGTTCACCAAGGTGAGACCTGCGCTCAGCTGAAGGGTGGTGGCTGATGGGTGGGCAGGGCAATATGGGCGGGGCAGCCTCATCTCGCATAGGCCAGATTAATGGCTTCAGGGGGCCATAGTTTGAGGACCCCTGCCCTAGGAGAAAGCATTGCCTTTTAATAGCTACTTCCGTTTGCTGGATTGTTCAGTTACAGTTATAGGAAAATAAAAAATAATTAAACCTGATTTTCCTGCTTAGGTGCCTCCACTGAATAATTGCTAAAATAACAGCCTATGGAATAATGTAACCAGATGTAGGTGTAGGTATAATTGATGGCCAATCACGTTTTCATCAATTAAAATGAAAATTGATTAGAAAATGTTGTAAACTAGAATATATTGCTGGGAGAAAAAGTTGAAGTCAGATAAACAAGGCACACATTAGTATTGTTATTCAAATTACTGGCAGATTTTCACCATACTTTATTTCCTCAAAATTTAGGTTGCTTTCCACAGGTTCCTCTTGGCCAGATTCTGGTGATTCCTGAACTCCATTGCTTGCTATGGATTTTCATTTGGGATTGGATTAGCTGTCTTTGGACCATCAGGAATAGTTCAAAACAGCCCCTTTATTATCTGACAAGGACATTTTGGAGAACAGAAGCAATTCTAATATGATTTGGGGACTCTCTAGATCTGTAGCATTCTATTCCTTCATTCCCGCAGAGCATGTATTAAGATTTTTGGCATAGGAAGTAAAAAGTTTAGAAATAATAAACCCTCTCAGCAAATACAGTATGAAATTGCAAAGCCTGAGTGTAATATATGGTATTATTTTTGTGACATTCCACTACGGCATTTTTGCAAATTCTCATGCCCTATAGAATCATTTCAATATTTAGCTTAGAAACAGTGGTGAGCATTCTGTTTAAACATTAATGCCTATAGATAGTTCGATCTTTAAGCATCTTTTCATAGGCACTATTGCAACAGCTTCAGCATTCATTTTTGAAAATGTTCTTTGGGGAATATTTCATTCATTATTACTACAAAAGGCTTAGGCTTGCCAAAAGGAAAAAAATACCATAAAGATGTGACTTGAATAACAAGAAGTCCAGGCTTGGAGTTAAATGTAGAATTGACCATATTGTAAGAAGTATTCCTTAGATAAAAGTGTTTGAATGTGTGAAAGTATCATTAGAAACCTCATTATTGGAAGAAAATTCAAATAGGCTTGCTAGGTATTCAAAACTCATATTTTTCTCAGAAATGATTTAGTGACTAGCATACTTACTTAATCAGCGCCATATATACAGCTTTCTGTGACCCGTAAATTGTTGCTCATATGCAGACACACTAAAATTTTATAAGATCATTTCCAATTCACATGGTATAAGTCATTTAGCAGAATGCTTTGCTCAGTGTAAGAATCAGCCAAATACTCTCCACAAACAGCTATCCAGCCTTCAACTGAAAATTTCCAGTAAAGGTTAGTCAATTAAGCTTTCTGAGCTGATTGTTGCACTATTTAACAGCTACTGCCATTAAGAAATTCCTCCTAGTATTTAGCCTGAATTCTTTCTTTTAATTTCAATTACTTAATTCTAGTCCTACACTCACCTTCAATAGACAGCTGAGTCTTCACCCTGTTTTTTGTGACAGCCTTTTAGATATTTGTAGACAGCTACTGTATTGTTCCTTTGTTTTCTCTTTGGCAGGTTAGGCATGTAGCCACCCAACACCTCTCTTACAAACATTTCCAGCTTTTCCATGTCCATTTATGCATTTAAAATTTTGCAGAAACCCCATTTTTAAAAAAAGCCTCAAAGTAATTTAAAATACTCAGTCAAAATACTTTTTAATATGTACTACTTTATTTTATTTATTTATTTATTTATTGAATTTATACCCCGCCCTTCTCCAAACGGACCCAGGGCGGCGCACAGGAACATTAAAAAACATACAAAACATATAAAACTTTTTTAAAAAACTTATTCAGCTAAGGGCCTGTGCTAAAACCGAATTAAAATTCCCATTTTAAAACTATCTACGAGTCAGTATTGGAGGCTACGCAAGGTCGGCTAGTTGGAACAGGTGTGTCTTCAGACACTTGCGGAAGAGGCGGAGGTCAGAAATGGTACGGAGTTCAGGGGGCAAGTCGTTCCAAAGGGCTGGTCCCGCCACAAAGAAGTAAGATAGTCAAAGGCTTGTTTTTTAAAAGTTGAATCTTAATATGAAATTGGTTGAATTTATATCTATTTAAAAGTTGATGTGTTTTTCATTTGAAAAAAAAATGCATTTAAGAGAAAGAACATAGGCTAGGGTTTTATGAGATCTTAGTGTTGGATAGTTGGTTTTCTTATTTTATTTTCTATGTGGGTACTCCCCCCCCCCCCATTGTTTTGATCTCTTTAAATATTTTACTGTAGGTTTTTTTAAAAAAAATAGTAGTAATAAATGTGCAGAAAATCTGCCCTATTACAGAAACTAAGCTTTATATATACACACACATATATACACACACAGAGAGTATATCTGTTCCAGTTTTTTTCTTGCTGAAGTTTTGAGCTGTCAAACTTGTGGTTACTTTTTTTCCAGACTTGAGGGTTAGAGGCATCTGTTCTGTGTTCCATAATTATTCTGTCTGGCCTGAAAATTGGTTTCTGCTTTGCCAACTTCAGCTTTTACAGGGATTATAAAGAAATCCATGGACTAGATTGTGAAGATGAAAAAAACTTATCCTATAAGCAAGGTAGTGGCAAGCCACTACCATATTGCTGCCAAGAAAACTAAATGGGTCTATCCATGTTGTTATCAGGAATCAAGGTAGACTTGATTTTTCCCTTTTAATCACATAGACTTTTATACCAGATATAGTCTTAATGAAAAGTTACTTCCTAGTTTGATAATTTCTTAAAAATTCTTCTGTTTACCAAAGAGCAACACAAAAGCATGGTTATCAAAATTTATATAGCAATGAATTTGATTTAAAAGAAGTTTATCTTAGCATCCACAAGGTGCATACAAATAGAAGAACAACACTGGTGATGTGGAGCTGCGTGTCTGGTTTTGCTTCAATTATCTTGATGTTTATGAGATTCATTTCCATATAGAAATATTAATTTCTGCATTTGTGATAAATTCCATTAAATTGCTCTGTTTAAACAATAAATGTACCCAAAGTGATGGAATCTCTTTCAGTTCCATTTACTGTGTGGATTGTTGTGGGCCAAAAATATTGGTATTCCTCTCCCATCTAATGTCTCCATTTTTTAAACTGATAATTTTAAACTCAAAAAACATTGTCAATATTCGGAAGCAATCATATGTATAGATTATGTGGTTGGCACACCTGTGCCATGTGCATACTACACAAATGTAAACGTGCGGCACTTCTGAGGTTTTTACCCACCCAGCTGCTTCTTATGCTGCGTCATGCACACGCCCCTCCCCTGCACTTTCAACATCACATTTCCAATGGTTGTTTTCTCAGCAACTGAATAAGCCTCCAATGTTCCCTGTAGGTAGGTAGGTAGAGGGATAGAGAGAGGGGGGGGGGAAATACAGTAGGTAGGTAGGTAGAGGGATAAAGAGAGAGAGAGGGAAAATGCAGTAGGTAGGTAGGTAGAGGGATAGAGAAAGAGAGGGAAAAATACGGTAGGTAGGTAAATAGGTAGGTAGCGGGAGAGAGGAAGAAATACAGTAGGTAGGTAGGTAGGTTGGGGGTTATACGGTGGTTGTGTGTACGTGTTTGTGTGTGCAGGTGTAGATCTACACACAGATTGGTTGGCCATTTAACCAGACTGGGCCACAGCAACGCGTGGCCGGGTACAGCTAGTATGTATAATATTGTATTACAGCAGAGTTCCCCAACCTTTTTGGCTTTGTGCTCACCTGCTCTTTGCACAAGTGGGGATGCGCACACACTCTTCCACCACTTTCACGGCCCGGTTCCAAATGGCTCAGTGCCTGGAGGTGGGCTGTGGCCCAGGAGTTGAGGATCACCGAAATCAAATAGGGTACTTAGCTTTCCTGACAACAGAACATACTATTTAATTCTTATGGAGAAAATGCCAGTTATTCTAAAATAGCAATAGCACTTAGACTTATATATCGCTTTATAGTGCTTTACAGCCCTCTCTAAGCGGTTTTACAGAGTCAGCATATTGCCCCTAACAATCTGGTTCCTCATTTTACCCACCTTGGAAGGATAGAAGGCTGAGTCAACTTTGAGTCTGGTGGGATTTGCACTGCCAAGTTGCAGGCAGCAGGCAGGCAGCAGAAGTGGCCTGCAGTACTGCATTCTAACCCCTGTGCCACCAAGGCTCATATAATAATCTATTTTATGATTTTATTAATATTTGTCTTTTCTTATACATATGCTTCTTTGAATCACAGAGAAGGTCATTTCACCCAGTTTTAACATAGTCTTCTTGCTTCTGTAGTTATGTTATTGGCAGGAGATAACTTAAATCTCTATCTAGACTTTATCTAGCAACTGAATTAAGTTCATTCACCAAGAAGAAAAAAATGTTTTGTCTTCAGCAGTTATTTTTAATGAGTTTGTTAACAGAGAAACAAAGAAATGGATTCAAACTGAAGAAATGAGCCTGGCTTCCTTACACTTCTCCAGATGAATCTGTAAACATGTACAAAGAAAAAATTCCCAAAAGAAAAACAGCTGTTTATCTGATAAATGAGAAAGCAGAGCTTGCTTTGGCTTTGTGTATTGTGTCATTTAGAAAAGAATTACGTATGATTGATTGGTATCTGAAATAAAAGAAAATACAAACACTAGAGAGGGTTGTTTTTGGAGGAATCATGGTTCTTAATAGTATTTTCTTTTGGTGAGTGTAAATCCTATAGAGTAGGGGTGTTAAACTCGCAGCTGGATGCGTTAAGGGCTGGCCACGCTCACCCCCCCCCCCCCCAGTTTAATGAAGGGGGAAAAGTTGCAATACGTCATGTAACAAAAATGTGATGCCGTTTGACACCCCTATTATAGAGGTAAATATTGAGTGCTTCTTGTTAGCCATTCCATGGGGTAAAATAATTTAAATCATGTTCATGGAAAAAACATCTGCAGTTGGTAAAATCATTGGAGAACCAATTTTACTATTAGTATTAGGATTGTTTGAAAATAATTTAGAAGTGTTTCTGAATGTGTGTACATAGCATCTCTTTAAGACAGCAGCAATTTTAAAACATTCAGGTGACTCAGAAAAAAAGATCTGTCTGCTAATGAGTTGACTCACAAAGCCGCCATGTCTGAAAATAAAATTTTGGATGCTTTAAAAGAGGTGTGCTCATTTTCCCATTCATTCTGAAGTACCTTTTTGAATTTTTTGAAACGTGTTAAACCTTACTCTCGCTTATACATAGCGTAATATATGAAGAATTGTTTATAAGCTTTATTGGATGATTTGCAAAGATATTCTTATAGATTGTAACCACAAAAAATAATGTAAGGACAAGGAAATGATATACTTAGCCAATGTTTAGTTTGTGACTTGAAGTGCCAGTTCCTGAAGATAGCTGCAATTTGTGTTAATTATGAAAAACCTCAAGCTGTTGATTCCTTGACAATTAAACAGTATTATTCTCTTTTCATTTATATTATTGACAGGCACTTGATGTTCATGTTGTTCTGAAGGCTAATTATCTAATGTCATGGCTTAGCCATTAACAAATGCCAGTGCACCATATATAACCTCAAGGAATAACTGAAACAATGACCCCCAAATTCACAAAAATGCTGACAACCACCAGCAACCAAATACATCTTCATTATCTACTTCACCCATTTTTATAAACTCCTGTCTAAATTTGTGACTCGCCTTATTAATCAACAGAAATCCAATAAAAGTTATCAAAAATACCTAACATAAATAGATAGCCCCATTTTCTGTTTAACATCAAATCCAAATACCTCTCTTTAATAATGAAAATCAGATCTTAATTAAGAATTAAACATTACAGAAATTCAAAACCATTAAGCATTACCAAAGATAACTTCTTATTTATATATAAGAAGCAGAGGTATTCAGCAGGTTCTGACCAGTTCTGGAGAATCGATAGCGGAAATTTTGAGTAGTTCAGAGAACTGATAAATACTACCTCTGACTGGCCATGCCCCCATCTATTCTCTGTCTCCCGAGTCCCTGCTGATCTAGAGGAAATGAAGATTTTACAGTATCCTTCGCCTGGAGTGGAGAGGGAATGGAGATTTTAAGGTAGCCTTTCCCTGCCACACCCATCAAGCCATGCTCACCAAGCCATGCCCACAGAACTAGGAGTAAAAATTTTGGAATCTTACCACTGATCAGGAGTAATAATATATTTCAAAAATTCAAATTCAAATTTAATTTGTAGAACCGCTCCCTCTCCCCACGGGGACTCGGGGCGGTGCACAGGGAAAGTAAAAACAATAAATATACAAATATAAATACATAATATAAAAACAGATTAAATCTATTCCTGTGCTAAAACCCGTTAAACTAAAATACCCAACAGCTATGAATAAGTTTAAAACCCCATAGAAGAGAGACTAGCCTAGGCCGGCCAAGCGGAAAAAGTGTGTTTTTAATTTCAGACGGAAGGAGCGGAGGTCCGTAGTCGTTCTAATATCGGGGGGAAGGTCATTCCAGAGGGCCAGGCCCGCCACAGAGAGAGCCCTTCCCCTGGGCGTCGCCCGCTGACACAGTCTAGTGGACGGCACCCGGAGAAGTCCCTCTCTGTGGGAGCGAGCCATTATTGTGAACCAACCCATTATACTCAATTAAACATTTAAAAAAAGAAAAGTATCCAATCTAAATACTATTAAACAATACCAGAGGTAACAATCTATTATTTAACCATAATCCAACAAACCAATTTGCTTTCCCCCCCCTTTTTCCTCCCAGAAGGCTTTAAACATAAAGTACATATTGAATCTCATATTCTGATTTAAAATAAGTAGTCCACATTCCTCTTTTGTTATATTATTTGTGTATGTATCTCTCTTGATTGTTAAATAGTACACCAGCTCTATTTGTAAATCCAATAATTTCCTTCTTTTAGGTTATAATTTTGGAATCCTCCATGATATCCTTTTCATTTTGATTCAAGGAAACTTGATTGACTTCAGTAGTTTTGCTTGCAGTGTTGAGTTAAGTAGATCACAGAGTTCTTGGGTCTAGAAGACCTTGAGACTAGAAGGTCTTAAACATAGTCATCATCCAGTGATCAACCTTCAAAGCCTTCTTATCAGTAGTTTACAAACACAAATTATTTTCTGTAGAAGAGGATAGTTTTACTTAATTTCCATGTCTTTAAATAAATTTCATCCAAATTCTTAATGTTTTAAGAACTTTCCAGAAACAACACTATAGTCATTCTTTTGCTGTATAATACAAATAAAGGCTTACCAAGCTGGAAACACATATTTTTCTTTCTTTTTAAGCGGATTAAAGAGGAACTCACTCAGCAAATCCATAACTAGCAATTTTGAAGGCTTTTAAATCTTGAAGAAGTCACAAAATTAAAGCCGAAGGTGCCTATAAAGATGGGACTTCGTTGAGTTTTAAAATGACCACATTAATGGCTTAGTATGATGAAACCCACTACTCCCAAGTGATCACAAGTGGCTACAAAATATCAGTTTCTTCTATTGAGTTCACAAAATACTCCCAATTGACCGGAATACACAAGGGTGATCTCAAGATTTAATTCAGAGATAATTATTTGGATTCCACATCCTGTTGCCTTTTGACTGCAATGACTCCCACAAAACATGGGGTGTCAGTTCATCTGGTCACTGGAAGTGTTGTTCTTCATTGATGAACACCAACTAGCAGTCATAAGACATGATAAAAATTCTTTAATCTCACACCCCATGGATAGACTTATCCATTATTTCAACGGGGAGCACTCTAGACAAATCAGCTACCCATACACAGATAGAGAGAAACACATTTATACACTATTCAATGAGGACTATAAAAAACTAAAAAGGAAACACAAAGTCCAGAACATACGGTTTCTAGCAGCCTATAGCCTGAAAAGCACACAAACTATTCAAACAGAAAACTACCCTAGTCAAGGATCTACCAAGGAGAAAACTATACCCACCATCATTGGCAGGGCAAGCAACTGTATGTAAACAAGGTGCAAACCCCACACTCACTAACAGTGAAAATGTTATGGAACTAATGAAATGTCTGCGTACAAACAGCCAAGCTCTGAAAGCACCAAGGATTCAAAAGAAAATATTTTCAGAGAAACTATATGGAAGGAGGAGGACTTAGGAGAATGGTTTTTATGCTGTATAACAGGGGTCAGCAATCTTAAACACTGAACGAGCCACAGAGGTCCTAACCAGAAGCCCACCATTCAATTCTGGAGCCAACCGGAAATCCAGTTCCCCCATCATAGAATCTCCTCCTAGCGTGGCATCCTTTTTCCTCTACCTGCCCTAACCGAAAGCCTTATTAATTGTGAAGCTGACCGGCAACAGGGAGCTGCAGCAGAAGGATGAAAGAGCCACATGCGGCTCCAGAGCCACGGTTGCTGACCCCTGCTGTATAATGATACTTTAGTTTCTACTATCAACTTAAGGAAAAAAAGTCTCCCAGATAGAGCATAATGGCAAATGGAGGTCAGCTTGTTTTTTTTCAGGTGGCTGAAGAAGGAATATGTACATTAATCTTTCCCAACCGTTGATTGTTTGTCAGAGAAAATAGCTTGGGTATTAAGAGCCACTGTGTTGCAATATGTTGTGACTCTTTTTAAGGATCTTTTGGTCACATTTTAAAACTTAATATACTTTCCTTCCAGGTCGAATACATGAAGCTATGGTAACATCTCTAAATGAGGATAATGAAAGTGTTACTGTAGAATGGATTGAAAATGGTGATACTAAAGGAAAAGAGGTATGGCCTTTTTAACCCTCTAAATGTTATGAAAAATGAAATTCTTCAAACACAAATGCAGTAACAATTTGTAGAAATATTAAAATGGCATAATATGAATTGCATTCAATGAAATCTATGAGAATATGGTTCAATGGTATTTTGTATGCTTTTGAAAAATCAGTCTAATGGAAGAAATAATTAAAATTTCATCGTCAGCTGAAGTTGCAAGAAATAGTGTGACCCAAAACAAGTAGTCGGTCCTGTATTTCTGTTGCTACGCAACTTGGCCTTTACTTTGTCAGAAAGTCTCAAAAGATGATCACATGACCCCGGGACATTGCAACAATCATAAATATGAGTCAGTTGCCAGAATTTTGATCATGTGACCATGGAAATGTTCCAATGGTCATAAGTTTTGAAAATGGTCATAAGTCACTCTTTTCAGTGCCATTGTAACTTTGAATGGTCACTATACATTGAGGACCACTTACCACTTATTA